>JADMNL010000030.1:36985000-38255000 GCA_016271365.2 Neoceratodus forsteri
TTGTACAGGACACTTGTTGGTCCAATAAAAGGTATCAAACCTTCCATCATTTCCGGTTTTCCGAGGACCAATACGGCTGGAATCTCTTTTTACAAAGTTCTGATCAACACAATGAAATGCCATACAACCACTGAAAAGCAGTCACCCCTTAAAGGAATAGGGAAGTTATTCCATGTACGCATACTACGCATCAGCTGGCCTACTCTCTGTGCCCAGAAACAAACAGATAATAAATAGAGAATAATGCATATGTAGGGAGTTGATATGGAGTTTTTTTTACATACCCAAGTTGTGTGATAATATGTAAACCTCTAGAGCGAAGCTCAAGAGGTTTTACTATTATCACACAACAAGGGTGTGTAAAAACCCATTTCTACCCCTACATGTGTTTTATTTTATATAATAACTGGTACTAAAATAAAAATTTAGAATTGATTACGAGGAGACGAGTTAACGCTTTACTTAGGGCACGCCTCACGCCGACATCACATAACGTGTTAGCGAGGGGCGGCCTACCAGTAAGGAAGTAGAAGCGTTTTGGCCACGGGTCTCCATGGTGATTTTTACGAGTGATCTTAAAATATCTTAAATAAATGCTGCACAAATACAGATCTAAACTGGAGGGTAAGCTACAGAATCGGGGAAGGATGTGTTTTAAGTGCAAACCTGCTCTGTTCATTTAAAATTATTACGCTCTCATTTGGATCTGTAAGTTATATTATTTTGAATCTGTTTACTCTGGAATGCGAGTGCTGCAGGCTTCTTGGCACGAGGCTGTAAAAGTCGTATCAACCCGCGGGTTGATAGTTGATACGACTTTTACAGTACTTGAAAACGGGTTGATAACAAGGATCACCAGTTATTATACCAAATTAATATGTTGGTGAGTTAGTGAAAACAAATGTTTCTATTTTTCAAAACCAGCAATTTATTTTATTTTTCAAGTACTTCTGCCTTTTTTTTTTTTGTTTGGCAGGGAGAACAAGGTGTGTTGATCTATACATTCTTATAACCAGGCACAGTAACATAAAAACAGCATCACTGTTCTCTGGATTTCATTTGCCCGGGCTGTTAGTCTACACCTCTCATAATCCTCTTTATGACATCATTATCTGTTGCAGCTGAAATGACTGTAATCACAAGCAGAGGATTATGAGGTCAGGTACAGCCAAGCAGCCAGAGCAGATGAAGTCTAAGGGACAAGGAATTCTGTTCGTATTTTAATGTGTGTAGTTATGAAAAAAAAAAAAAAAAAAAAACAGAAAAACAAAATATAGGTAGAATGTGTCTACAAATTAAGTTGTTCCAAAGTGTCCGCCGAGATGCCAGGGGCTCTTTAGTATTTATGTTTGTGCACATTCATTCTAGGATCCAGCTCCACAGTCTGAGAAAAGAAACGCCATTATTAGACAAGCCTGCTTGTTGCTTCTTTTGAGCCTTTATTTAACCTTTTTCTGGCCAACCCCCATCATCCCTGCCTCCAGCCCCATCACCCACCATCACTTAGACTTACTTGGCTCCAGTGAGTCCTCCACTGATACTCCTCCAGGGTGAGGGTGGAGGCGCACCCCCCCACCCAAGAGCACATTATCCACATTCCACAGTTGGTGGTGTGGAGCCTGTGGGAGTAGCTAAGACTCTGGTATTTTCTCACAAGGGCCACCAATGTAAAGTGATGCATGGTGTGTGTGTGTGCCTTCCTTCGCACGCACGCATCAGCATCTGAGGGTGGTTATCCCACTGCCTGAGGAAATCCTGCTGCGTTACCACCTGGCCTGGCCTCTCCCTGGCAGACTATGTGCAGGAGACGAAACACCTTTCATTTATCTATTTATTTAAATGTTTTACCAGGAAGGTATACTGAGCAGACTACTGCTCGATTCCAGATGCATCCTGGGGGAAGGGGAGAATACAATCAGAGTACAGAATTCAGTGAACAAGCAGGCAAAACATACATATGCAGTACAGCACAGAAGCGAGCTGTGCAAGGCACAGCAAAACAGTATCAAACTACATCAGATATTGGCAGTCACAATATAGGAGAAGCTAGACCCTGGTGCAAAACAGATCAGTCACATGTGAGTGAAGAACTGTCATTAGGATCCCCCCCCCCCGAACAACCAGTGTCTGCTCCTGAAACCAGAATGCCGGTATGGTAGCAGTAGCATTACTGCCTTTCTTAACTCTACGCATGGGTCAAAACTGACAGTGGTCCACTAGCCAAATGCTGGCAGATTTTCTATTGGGTCACTAACATTTTCTTTTTACGAGCCCAGCTGTCTAGTATTGGGAGAAGGTAACATTAAGTACACTAATTGGGCCAGTATTAAAATCTGTGTGGTCAGTGTGTTTTCCCAGTCACTACTCCTGCTGGCTCAAGGCTGCAAAACATAAATTTCGACCACAGCAAGCACATACTTAAGTGTTACAGAACTCTATCTGTGTGCCTTTCCTGGTTATCAATTTTAAATAAATATCCGGGCATTCACCATCAGTATGAGGCACAATTTTTCAGTTTCAGTCTATTTTTGCTTCATGATTGTCACTTCGAGCTAATTCTTTGACTTTCCTTACAAGCTTTATGCTATCCTGCAGATAGGGTGAAAAATCTGGGGCTCATTGTGGACTTCAAATGGACTCTGGAATTCCAGGTGTCGGCTGTTATCTGCAGTGCCTATGATCATCTTCGTAATATTGCTTGAATTAAGCCCCAACTTGAGCCGGCTAACCTGGCAACACTAGTGCATGCCTAGGTCTCGTCTAGGCTGGACTATAAATACTGTAATGCTCTCCACCTGGGGCTATCCGCGAGGCTGATGCACAGTCTGCAGCTTGTTCAGAATGTGGTGGCTCAGCTGGTTGCTGGGACATCTCTTCCGAGCATATCATGCCAGTTCTCCGTGCCAGCCACTGGTTTCCGGTCAGTTGGTGTATCGGGTGTATCAGTTTCAAGGTTTGCTTGTTGACGTACAAGGCACTACATGGTCTGGACTACCTGCAAGACCTCCTAATACCATATGCTCCTGGTCGTGCCCTCCGGTCAGTGGAGGCAGACCTCATCACCATTGCTAGGTTATGGGTAAACTCCTCGAGCAATAGGGCATTCAGTGTGACAGCCCTGATTCTTTGGAACATTCTTGCCCAAGAGGTGAGGGGTGCTCCTTCACTGGCCGTTAAAAAAAAAAAAAAATCTTTGAAAACTCACTTTTTTAATCTGTGCTATGGCCTGGATCTTTGAATGCCAAATGTGGTCAGCTTTTATTTATTACTATTCTCAGAAATACTTGTAGTATTAATTAATTTATTTATTTTTTGTTCACCAGGTAGGTGCGCTAGACAGCAAAGCTGCCTATTTTCAGGTACAACCTGGGAGGTTGCATACAATGGGGAGGGAAACAACAGTGAATACAAAGAAGAAAATGGGTGATAACAAGCAGTGCAAATTAGCCAAAAGCATTAGTCAGGTAACTACAAAATGAAGCAATAATTCAAGCATGGAATTAAATACAAATGCACACATTACAGTGGCACAGACAAAGAAAAGACAGAAACAGTGCCCCTGGGTGTGACATAATCAACACTGTGCAACTAGAGAGTAAGTGTGAGAGAATAACTGTTTCTGGTAAAGCTCTGAGACAGCAGGACACTGAGAATAGCAACAACTGCCAGGGCATGAGCTAAGAGAGTCAGGCAAGTGAGTGGTTACACCCACCACAGGAGCAGAGTTCAGAACTGACAAGTACCTTATGGAGTTCCAGCTTAAAACTCTGGGGGGTTTGGGAGTTCCTGAGAGCTAGCAGGAGGGAATTCCACACTTTCGGGGCACTAACTGAGAAGGCATTTTCACCCACTTTAGTGTTACACTTAGGCTGGGCAAGGTAGGACTTTTCAGCAGATCTCAGGGGGTAGGCAGAGTGAGCAGGTTTTAGCAGTAGGGACAGCTTCTCAGGTTTCTGGGAGGTGATGATGTTTTTGATGAAGCAAGTGGTAGTGTGTTGCCAGAAAGCTGAGGGGGCTAGCCAGCCCAGGTCATAGTACAGTGAGCAGCGATGAGTGAGCTTGGGTACTGACAGAGCAAAGCGGCAGATGTCATTATAGCAGACGTCCCACTTGTGGAGAACCCTCTTGAGGATTCTGGAAGGGCAGTCATCCCATAGGCCAGTTTAGGTCTCAGAACCCCCTGAGCAATGGCCATCATTCAGCCCTGGAGAGTATATACCCGAGTCGAAATGTTCTATGCTTAACCTTATTCAAAATGGATGCCTGGGGCTGAATGAGATTTTAATGCATAGATCTTGTATAGAGCAAAAAGAAAAGCATTAACAGAACAATTATTTCTACTATTCCAAGCTGGAGTGATTCGTCAACACTTACAACAGGGTGTCGGGGGGACCAATAATGAGAACTTCCCACCGATAAAGATCATTGTCGTCAATCAAACCTGCTGAAAACCCTTCAACTGGATTTTTATTCAGTTCTGAAAAGACAAAAAAGGAAGCCGATTAGAATACTTTTTTCTCCTAAAAATTGACAGTTCTTTACACTTTCAAGATTTTCTACTTTTTTTTTTAATATTCTTTATTTTTATTGTTGTGTGTGTATATATATATACATATATATACACACACACACACAATATATATATATATATATATATATATATATATATATATATATATATATATATATGGGATACATGATGGGCATGAGTGTGATATGGCAATATTGTCACTCCTGCAGGTAGACTCTGGATATCTCCGGCGTGCCGAAGGGACAAGTGAAGCATATCAAGCTCACGATGCAGGAGTGACAATATTCCATATAACGTCTGCCCATCATGTATTCGATATATATAATAGGCCAAGAGTTTTGAAGTTTTGTTATGCTGTCTTGTGTTCTGTTCCTGTTAATGTGTTTGCTCATTCTGTGTGTGAGCTTTTCTGAATGGGCTGGCAGTGTTATAAACTCTGAGAGACATATGAGTGTGTTTTGCAATGCTAAATGAGTTAGTTTTAGATAGGAATGAGAAACATACTTTTGTGAAGCTGTATTGTTTAGCAGTCTGGCTGCAGTGAAGTTAAAAGCATCACAGTAATTGTAATGAACCGAGAGGCAGAGTGTCAGAACAGCTGATACTGTTTTCAGTGGTAATTAAGTTAACTGCAGGCAGAGTGTTCTGTGAAATTGTGCTCTTTAGGATTCTGGCTGCAGTGAAGTTGAAATTGTCACAGTAATTGTAATGGGGTGAGAATCAGAGTTTGAGGAACGAGTGAGAGTTTGTTTCAGTGGTAGTCGAGTTAGCTGCAGGCAGTAGTTTAGACTGTTCTGTGAAGCTGTGCTGTTTGGAATTCTGGCTGCATCAAGTTGAGAGCATCATAGTAATGAGCTGGAAGTTGTGTGTGGGGGGGGGGAGATAGGTGTGTTTTGTAATGCTCACTGAGTTAGCTGTAGGCAGCAGTGAGACCTCTCAGGTAGTTCTGCATTTGTGTCTATGGTAACAGCACAGGTGTTTCTTTCATGCTGAGGGGGAAAGCTGCCTAGGGTGATGATTTCAGTGACCTTTTGTGACCTGTGTGTGTAAATGTCTCATATCATCACAGTAGAGCAGAGGGTAAAAATATCACACTGCAGTGGATGATACGCTGTTTTATCTCACTCATGTACCACTCACCCCTATTGTATATATATGTGTGACCGCAGGAGTTCATCTATACAGTATTGCTCTTTTGTCTTACAATACATGGAATGTTCTTCGGGTTGGCTATTCATGTTTCTAGAACATCATTCTGTTATATATTAAATGACACTCAGAATTCATATCTTAAAAAAAACTGGTCACTTTCAAATGGCTCTATCAGGGAACAAATGTTTCATCTAGAGGCGAGATACAGAAAACCCATGGTCTCCATTGGAGCTCAAATTGTGACATCCTTCCAGCTCTAGAAGCTACTATTTTCTCTAGATAATATATCTCAGTCATCAATGAATGCCAATCAGAGAGGGTGGGTACTTTAGCCATTCACCAAGATTTTCTACTCTTTGTAAGGCCAGGAGTTTTCCTTCAATTGTGCCTAAAACAACTTCTGACATTTTTGGATCAGGGAAGACGTTCCAAGATGATGCCTGCTCCAGGATCTAGATGAAGTGGAAACATAACTTTTTGACTGTCACAATCCACCGGGGCCTGATCCTGTGACAAAAGTCTACTTACTGCCTCTACAGAACCCCCAGCCTCCCCGAGGGAAGTTCCTAGTGGTATGACAACCCTGCGACCAGCAACAGGACAGAAAATAGTTTGTTGTGCTAGCAAATAAATCAGTATTTACTTTTATTTTATTTTACAATTTAGCTGCCCAGGATAGCCCAGCTAAGACATGTCATCTTATTTTCAGTGGGGTCCTGCTTCTAACTCATTTCCACAGCTGGTAGACTGGAGCACTAGGAGGTTAAGTGTCTTCCCATGCTCAAAGACTATTTGACTCTGGTGGGATTGGAACCTGTGATCTGATTTCCAAGTTGGTGCTCTATGTACTTGACCATACTGCCTTCCTTTATTCCCTCCGATCATAATGCAGACATCCAGTGCCACTATCGAAACCCTCTGCTGTAGTCCCTTCCACAAAACAGCATTTCAATGACGTTAAAGAGCACCATTCCTGGATGCAAAAATATAACCCCATATGGACCCTTACCTCCTCCAATGTTCCAGGCTTGCAAAACTTAGTTCTGCATGCCTGGTAAGAGGTTTAAACAGTAAGTTGTTGCTTTTATTGTAAAAACAATAAAATATAAAAATAAAAAAAAAAAAAGGGAAGGAGGGAGGGTACAGCATGGCCTAACGGAGGAGATTCTCTTGAAGATCTACTGTTACGGTAAGTTCTTGTGTAATTGTTCTATAAAACGGAGGATACCTCCTCCATTAGGCCACACCTTTGGAACGAGTCTCAAGCAGTGCGAAGCAACAGGGAGGATAGCACAGTCAGATGTGTTAGCAGGCCAGGACCCAAAACTAGCACGCCTACGAGAGACGATGTCCAAACTGTAATGTTTAGTAGAAGTGTGAAGAGTGCTTCATGTACTTGCAGCACATACATTGGCAGCAGGGACCATTTTGAAATAAGCAACAGAAGTGGCCGCACGCACTCCTTGTGGAGTGACCACAGACAGCACCAGGAAGTTCCTTACAGTACTTACTACAGAACATACTGTAATGTGCCAACCATTTGAATAGGGATTTAGATATAGGAGCACCCTTTTCCAAAGGGGCAAATGACGCAAACAGCTGTAAGGACTTTCTGCAGTCCTTGATGCAATCAATACATTAACTCAGTATTCTATGTTCATCTGAAGTATGGAGCAGCGCCTCACCCTGGTTGGCATGCTCAGGACAATAAACAGGAAGGTGTTATTGTTTGGTTTAGTGTAAATTCTGATACCACATTTGGCAGAAAGGTAGAATTGCATAAGAACTTACTCTTGAAGATCTACTGTTACGCTAAGTTCTGACGCAACTGTACTACCTTCTTCGAGACAATCTCTTGCAGCAGGTCATAACACATAGGAAGATTCCCAAGCAGTGATGTATAAATCAGGGGGGCAGGCAAATCTGTCTGTGTGAAAGCAGACCATGGAGGACTGTAGGTCTAAAGGTAGTCCTCATGTAAAAAGCCAAGCCTATCAATGGTAATGTATAGGGGAGGGACGGATCCTGGACGCAGGAGCCGTGTCCCCCAGTACAGCAGTTGATACCCCTGTAAGCCTGCTGTGGCAGTAGCCAGCACTCATGTGGAGCGAGTCCTGACCATTATAACAAAGAAAACAATGGAGGTGGCCACCTAAGTTTGAACAGACCCTGTACCGAAACAGGGCATTCCCCTTCACTATCCAGGGGAACTGAAACAAAAGGTGGTGCTGTATCTGCTGTACTGCACTGTGGCCATGTTCATTAAGAACGAAAGGGCCTGTGAACAACCGAAATGCAAATTAGAGCAGCCTCAGGAGCTTCATGCCCCACATAAAAGACTGGTAGCCAAATGGTTATTAATACACAGGAAAAACTGAGACCACCTCAGTGGAAAAGGTAGGATCGGGTCACAGGAGGACACCCTTTCCTTAGGAAAGGCAGATATGGCCCCGTATGCACAGAGCCTAGAATGCAGCAATGCATCCAGCCGACGAAACTGCAATGCAGAGTGAAAGGTTCCAAGACAGGAAGTGCAGGCCTCATGGAACTGTGGGTTCTAAAGGGACCAATCATCAGTCAGTTTAGGGTTTACCTGAGACCCCCCCCGAGGTAGGTGGAGTCCTATCAGGACGCAGGAGGAAGAATGTCCCCTAAGAACAGTCGTAAATACCCAATAGAGTCAGAGACCTTCCTCCCATCAGGGAAGGAAAGGCAACAGTTCGCTGACAAAGGGAACCCCAAACACTGAAAGTGGGAGTAAATAGTCCAGTATGTACAGAGAAGGGCATGAAAACAGGTCCAACTCAATCCAGTCCCCCTCAGAGAGAGACACGGTACCTATTCTGCGAAGAAAGGGACATGGCATGAGACACCCAGGTTGGCGTGAAGATGCCAGTCATCATAAAGGTGATTCTAGAACCAAGAGAGTGGTAAGCCCTCCAGAACCAAGCGTGAAGGAGCAGGAAACACAGAATTGGACTGAAGGAGCGTTATCAAAATAGAAGGGCAGGAGGGTGGGCATAAAGAGGAAGAGGTATCAATACCAGAACCCTCAACTGTAACAGTGGAAACCACACAGGTCCTGACTCCAGAGGAGACTCCAGTAAAAAGAGAAAACATCCAGCCAGACCATATCCAGGTCGGGCAGCAGTGAGGTGGCAGGATACGGGGTGGAGAGAGGAACAGATCCCTGTCAGGATGAGCCCAGTGGACAAAGATGTCTTCGAATATATCCTGTGGAATTTTCCATTTGTGCCCTGCCACTCTGAAAAGGCAGAGGGTATCTGGCAGTATATTCCCACTGCTAGGGGGATATGCACACCTCTAACGAGGTGTAGTCCATTATGCGTGGTCCAGAACCTTATACGCATGGTTTTAATGCATATAGGCAATGGAGTCGGTAATGTTTCCTGGTTGGGGAAATAACTGATTGAATTATGAGACATATCCCCTGTAGGAGGTGTCACAAACCCACTCAGCAGGTCAGGCCCTCTATTCCCAAAGTGCCAACCTCAGAGTGCAGTCTTGTGAACAGTTTAACAGAACAAGGTAACCCTCTTGTCTGTTTTGTGAGTTCGGCTCAACCTTTGGACTCAAGTCTTGGAGGGATTCAAACTGTTACCCTCTTGCTAGCATACCCAAAATACAGGCTCAGATATATATATATATATATTTTTTAAATATAACTTTTTATTTTGCAATAAAACATGACATACAAATTCGTAACTTATGCAACAGATTTGTTGTTGAGATTCCTTGTAACAACATAAACATTCAGTTAATTTGTATACACAGGTCTGATTTACATATCTCAAATAGAGCTTCACACCTGTTTTCGCTCTATAATAAATAATCCAGGATAGATTCCGATAAACTATAGTATTAGATATATACTGTTCCATATGTCCCCCACTCCAGGTCCTCCAGACAAGTCTCCTCTTCCATCTGGAACGTCTCCATAAAGAAGCCCGAGCCCATAAAGAATGCATATTCCCACCTACAAGTATCCCCTGAATCATGTGAAATTTATCGTCTCTCTTCATGGGACAAAGTCCGGATAACTCTCTAGCTGGTATGCAACCCATTTTCCCCATCTAGTATTAAAAGCTCAGATATTTCTGCCTACGGGCACCTAACCAGGTATACAGAGAGGAACCCTTAAAACTTTAATAAAGACCTCAGATTTAAAACGCTTCTCTTTCCAGTTTGGTGCCACCATTCAAGTTTATGTCTACTGTCGTCTTTAACCATATATACTTTTCTTACAACTAAAAGAAATTCAAAGACAGACCAAATATGTTCTAAAAAGAGTTTTACTAAAAATAGATAAAAATATGTAAAACACCAAAATACAGAACTGCTATATTACAAGACATACAAATCTTTTAAAAGAACAAGTTTTAAACAGTGCAAATTCCTACTTACAGTACTTAGATTTGACTCTTTCTAAATACTTGTTTACAAGTGCTCACAGATCTTTCCTTGTCAGAGTCTAGATAAAAAGCCTCCAAGTAAAACAGAATTATTCCTTAAAGTAAACTGTATTTGCCAACCCCTTTTGTGCGAGGTCATCTAGCCCCTCCTCTGTCAGATTATATATAAAAATATATCTAATAAAAAAAATAGGATGTCTTTTCAAAGTATTAATTTTGCAATCCTCAGCATGACTCATATGTTCTTCAAATGACATCTCTTTGATCTCATGATATATATAAAAAAAAAATGATACAGCACTCAGAACTGGCTGTCCACGTCACAGGAGGCGCACGAAAGTATGAAGAGCACAGAAAATGGCTCTTCCAAGACAAAGACATGCAGAAGGGCATCACCCATCTGCCAAACACCTTGACGGGTTTTTAGACCATTGAAAGGAAAATCCACATCCTCTGGAATCGAGGTATTCGTAAGAGTGGTCATGCATCTTCACAAACGGAGAAATTTGATAGCGGGTGATAAGACATTGGCATACATTTGCAGGTAGATCTCTGAAGGCACAATCATTTCAGAGTGCCCTTGAACAAAGTCTCAGGTATGATTGGGGATATGTAAATCGATTAGGATGGCCACAGCCAAGTATCCCCAAAAAGTCAGCAAGTGAAGCCAGTCAGAGACACCTCTGGTGCGGCAGAAAATGGGAAGCCAGTTACCCAAGGCGGGACCATCGAGATACAGGAAGGAAAGCGTTTCCAACTGAATGTATGCCATAAAGGTGTACTTCCATACCTAGAGACTTGAACCATACTTAAGAGTACTAACCGGTGGTGCAAGGAGGACATCTGATGACGTTTCCGAAAAGTAAAGCATCCGGGCATATAATGGAAAAAAACCACAGAGGCCCACTTTCCGAAGAATCGCAGAGATCATGGCGTGGTATTATTGAAAGACTCCGGTGGCAGAGTCTAGCCTGAATGGGGGTTTCACTGCCTTTTGTAGCATAGGTTGAAGGACTACCATGATCACTGTCCGGAAGGAAAGAGAAAACAAACCCCGACCTTTGAGGAGGGGGACGCATAGGCAAAACAGGCATTATTCAAGCAGTAAAAAGCCTGGATCACAGTCATCTGGACAGATACTGTAACCATGGATTTGAGGGGACCTTCCGGCTCTGGGCGGTCCCAGGCAGGAAACCGGTGGAACAGTACCTGTCGACCTCGGAATCAAAGGTGGGGAAGGCTAATAGAGGTAGTGAACCCGCGTTAGGGAGGCCCTCACAAGAATTCTCTGGGTGCAAAAAATTACATGGAATGCACCAAAGTACAGTGCAACCAGAGGAGGTGGGTCTCGTAGAGAGACCCTGAAAAGCAGCATCAAGAAGAAAACTCAGAAAAGTGGGAGCAAAAGGCCCGACATAGGCATCCAAGAAAGTCATGTGAGATAGTGGCTGCGGAATCATCCCCAAGAGGTGGGACGACAACTAAGAGGAAGTCTCCAAATAATAAGTCAATTCGTGCCTAGGAGCGTGCAGCTCCTACACCTGGGCCCCAGAGGGTAGAACCGGTCCGGTTCCTATTCCTGAGGAAGAAAAAAGGGACTCCACCCCAACAACTGTAGATGGAGCTTGGTGTACAGCACAGCTACAGGTGGAGATCGAGATGGGACCCAGAGGAGACCCCACCGATAGGGTGGCCACCAGGCTACAAGAATAGGCACGTCCACCTGTGTCCTATTGGCCCAACTCGGAGCTCTGAAGAGACACAGTCATACTCCACTGGAATAATGGAGATAAGAAAACTGGTGGGGAAGCAAACCCCATCAGGCCGGCAAAGAGTCGACTCAAAGGAGCCAGCACTGTTCAAAAAAAAAAGAGTCTCTCGGTTGTTGAGGAGGTCATCGGTGATGTCGAAGCAGTGGATAAAATAACCGTATACCCAGTATGAGGGCAGAGTTTCAGTTAAAGACCAAACAGGGTCTGGGTGTGGATTACAGAGGACACCGCATAGCAGAAGCCGCCGGGTCAGGTCGCGCGTAACTCACGCTCCATTAGGAGGTGATGGGGAGGCCCGCAGTGAGGCCAAAGGCAACAGCACCTGGGTCTAGGTCCGCCAATTATTCTGGGGTCCACTGTGGACAAGAGGCTCCAGGTCCTCCACAAGGAGAAGGGCAAATCCTTCTTCAATGAGATGTCATCAGCAACGAAAGACCCAAGGCCATCGTTGACTCGTGGGTCGAAACCCACTGCTACCAGGGGGCCGAAGCCTTCCCCGATGAGAGTGGTGAAGCCTACTGAAGCCAGTGTCAACGAGAGGGTTCAGGAGCCACCGTCGACAACAGTCCATCGTTGACTGCTAGGGCAAAAGCCCTCACTGACGAGAGGGCTGAAGCCCACGGCAAGGAGAGGGCCGAAGCCCACGACAAGGAGAGGGCCGAAGTCCATGACAAGGAGAGGGCCGAAGCTATCGCAACCGAGGCCACTGTCCATGAGAGGGTTGAAGCCATCGTCGACAAGATGGCAAATGCCACTGTCGACGCCAGAGCAAAAGCCATCGTCGACAAGAAGGCAAAAGCCAACTTCAACGACAGGACAAAAGCCAACTTCAACGAGAGGGTGGAAGCCATCCTGATGAGAGTGCAAAAGCCACCGTCGACGAGAGGGCGGAAGCCACCGTCGACGAGAGGGCGGAAGCCACCGTCGACGAGAGGGCGGAAGCCACCGTCGACGAGAGGGCGGACGCCATCATGAACAAGAGGGCAGAAGCCATCGTCGGCGAGAGGGCGGAAGCCATCATGAACAAGAGGGCAGAAGCCATCTTCAACAAGAGGATGAAAGCCAACTTCAGCGATGCTGAAGATGTAATTATACTTATGAATATTCAAACTATCTTCATCATCGTCGGTCTAGCAAAGATGGTCAGTGATGACAAAAGTTAGTAGAAAAAAAATAAAATTTTAAAAGGCAAAGGTACTGCTGAGCCTCTCTCGATATGTGTGCATGTCATGGAAAAGAATTAACTGAAGCGTATCGGGACTGCCCTCTCTTTTATAGTGCACATACCTGGTAATGTCATGCATGAAGGGGTGGTCCCAGGTATGACTGCTAAGAAGTCTTCCAGAAACAAGTGCCTCTGGCAGAAGGTTCCCATGTGTTATGACCTGCTGCAAGAGACTGTCTCGAAGAAGATCTTATGATTCGTATGCAAAGAGACTCAGGGCCCCATATTCAGATCCGGACAGCTGCGTGTGCACACGGGGGTGCCGTGCGAAAAAACTAGGGCCAGCCCCCTCTGGCGCCATATTCAAACAGATAGCATGATCTGAACAGACCACGTTATCCATCTGAATATCGAGCCATGGTAATGTGGTGCACAGCCGGCGGTCGCCATGCTATGAGCCGTGCTACCAGAGCGCCAGGCCAAAGACCGCCCATAGTAGTAAAGTGCGGCACACACTGGTTAGTGCTGCGGCCCTTATGGGTGATATTCAGGCCAAACATGCAGATGAGCCCACTGGGCATGCATGGCATTAGCGGGCCATTTGCATGCCCATTATGGGCTCATCTGCATGCTGCCGCATTGGCAGAGTGCACCAAGCCAGGCACCCTACTCCCAAGCCCAGATCCCAGACTATGTAAAAGGAAAAGAACTCACTGGTGGTCCAGCGGTCCCTCTCAAGCCCCAATCCTCACATAAGTATACAAAAAGAAATCCCTGGTGATCCAGCGGTCCCTCCCGTGCTCCGATCCCCACATATTGTGGTAAAACAATAGTCACCCTGGTGGTCTAGTTGGTCCCTCCCAAGCCCCGATCACCACATATGTTAAAATAAAAGTCATCCTGGTGATCGATTGGTCCTTCCTGAGCCACGAGCCCCAGTAATACTAAAGGTAAAGTCACCCTGGTGGTCTAGTGGTCCCTCCCCAGCCCCACTTCCCTGCCACAACACCGAACAGGTTTCCTGATGGTCTAGAGACTCTCCTTCCCTAACCTCAACCTGCTCATATCATACACAACTCTGTCCCTGGTTGCCTAGTGGACCCCCACCCCGGAAGGTGGTGCTCACCACCGCTTCTCGTCCCACCCTGGGAGCAAGGCAACTGCACAGCCTCCGCTCCACCACCATGACTGTATGCGTGTCAGGAAAGCTCAGTCTGTGGTCGGCCATGGTGGTGAGCAAAGGGCTGTGCTGGTCACCGCCTCAGGGTGGGATGGGTGAAACAGGGTGGTGGCATTACCTGCCGGGTGGGGGGTCCACTAAGCCACCAGGGATGGAGCTATATTTGCAAGCCAAGCATCTCAGTTTCACATAAAGATTTACATGTTTTTTTAACCACAGAGAAGCAAGGAAATAAAGAATAGACACAGCAAGTGAAGGGAAAAATTGTGGGACCATCGAAGTGGCCAGCTGTATTGCTGAAATGATTACAGACTGCTATTTGAGTTCTGGAACACAGGGGGTTAACCTTGAGGTGCATTTTTACCTCCTCAAGCTTGCCTGCAGAATTATCAGCAGGAAATCAGCCCTGGGAGAGGATGTCTTAATTGGTTGCACCTGTTAAGAAGACTAATGTACTCCTCAGGCTGGTCACAGGAAAGAAACTGATGTAGTCGAATTTTTTTGGAACACAGGTGAAATTTACAAGAACAGGATGTGCAATTTAGTTGTCTGGAAAAAATATCTTATACAAAAAGAGGAATGTTTTGTTTAGAGATAGAGCTGGAGATGTTACAGAGACTCTCAGATGAAGGACTTATGTCTAAACTGCCTGTATCAAGGGCTATCTTGCACAATTTTTTGTTTTATTGTGTTGTTATTGATAATAAAATGTTACTTGTGAATTTTATAACTCCTCCTGGTTTGCCTATGCTGCTTGACCTATGCCTCAATGACACTGCCAATAGTAGGCACGACAGCACCTAAGCCAAGCCCTGAATTTTGCAACTCCTCCTGGTTTGCCTATGCTTCCTGACCTATGCCTCGATAACACTGCCAACAGTAGGTACGGCATCACCTAATCCAAGCCCCAAACTTGGTATCTCAATGACTTGGGGGGGGGGGGTTGTAGTCGACACTGCCAGAGTGGCCTTGGTGTCTCAATGATGGTCAGGGAGTGTGTGTAGTAGAATGCCATTGGAGCAGGTGTATACAAGGACATAGCTTTCCTCAATGGCGAGGGGATCTCAGTTATCAGATCACATCGTAGGAACTTCACAGTCGGTGAAGGGGAATCCACACAGGAGATTTTCAGCAGTATATCCGAGACCGCACATGCCGATGCCATGTGACGACGTCACCTACTCAAAGGCAAGAACAGCCTCACTTCCTCCTCAGTTCTTTCCCCCGGAGAAAAAGGGAGCAAAGCCTAGCCATTGGGGACCGAGGAGACAGAGATGTGCCCAGGCCTGTAAAGAAGGCTGGATAGACCAAGTAGCCAGTTCCAGGAAGAGGCCCCAAAAAGGGGGATGGTGGGAGGGAAATAGACCCGATGACTGAGATCCCCGAAGAGCTACTGTTACGGTAAATTCTTACATAAGTGTTCTATCTTCTTCGGGGGTATCTCAGCCATTAGGTCACACCCTAGTAATGAATCCCAAGCAGTTACAGGTGCCAACAAGCAGTCTGGGAGGGAGGCCAACCTTAAGCTTAAGACAGCAGGCCCTGAAGCACAGCCCTGCATGAGCTCTAGATGCAATGTCCGTACTGTAGTGCAAGGTAAAGTTGTGGACGGTGCTCCAGGTGGCAGCTGCACAAATGTCAGCAGCAGAAACCCCTCGGAAATAAGCCACAGAGGTAGTCATGCCTGTGGTGGAAGAAAGCTTGGACAGCACTAGGCAATTCTTGGCCATCCTTGTTATAGCAGAACACTATGCAATTAGTCAACCATTTGGATAAACAAGGCTTAGAAACTGGGGTGCCCTCTCTATCTGGGGCAAAAGAAACAAGCAACTGCTTCAACTTCCTGCTGTCATTGGTGCGGAGCAGGTAGTACTTCAAAAGTTCTGCGCACATCTAAAGTGTGGAGCAGTGCTTCTCCTGGATTGGCATGCTCTGGAAAATAAACAGGGAGGTGGATAGATTGGTTCAAGGTAAATTCAGACACCACCTTACGGAGAAACTTAGGATTCCTGCACAGAGACACCCAGTCTTTGTGGAAAATCAAATAAGGCTCATCGCACCAGAGGGCCTGAAGCTCTGAGATTCTTCAAGCAGAAGTAATGGCAACTAAAGAGAGCACTTTCCAGGAAAGAAAGCGCAAGTTGTGACGGGCTCAAAAGGAGACAGGGTCAACTTCTGCAAAGCAAAGTTTAATTCCCAAGCCTGGACAAGAGAACAGATTGGAGGTTTCAGATGCAGGATGCCCTTCAGAAAGGTATGGGAGACATCCAGCTGCGCTGTAGTGTGGTCACCCACGGGCTTGTGGATAGCAGAAACAACCGAAAGGTGCATCTTGAGGGAGGAATACTGGAGACCTGAGTCAAAGAAATCAGGTAGTCTAGAATGTGGTTCACCAGACAGGTGAAAGGGTCTAAATTATGCTTGGCAGCTCATATGGCAAACCGCTTCCACTTCATGGCATAAGTGGCACAGGTGGAAGGCTTCCCAGCAGCCACCAAAGGTTGTCTGACTGAATCAGCAACTGCCCCAGCAGAAGGTGGTTCTGAAAGGCCTGCATTTATTTATTTATTTATATTTCAGATGACACCTTTGAGCTGTGGGCTCTTTTTACAAAGGTTCCACGCCAAGGAAACAAGGACAAGAAGGTATAACAAAACAAAGTCATCAAAATGGAGCCTACAAAACAGGCAAATAAGGTAAACAATAGTAGCAGCCAAAGGCGTCGTCAAGGAATTGTGGTACGAGTTATTTATATAGTACAAGTAGTAAAGCAAAAACAATGGGAAAAAACCTTGTCATAGTCGAGGCATGCAGCGCGGGTAGTATGGTTGCAAGGTCAGGACTCAGGACAAATGTGCAGGGTATACCTATGACGATCCCAAGTGTGGGGGTAGGAGAGGAGGAGGTGGCGGAAAGGGATGCTTGTTATTTAACTAAGTAGCTGGCACTGCTCCCTGTGCCAGCTACTTAGTTAAATAACAGAAGACTTAGGGGGAGGAGGGGAGGCAGCTCACAGAACTTTGTCAGGAGAGGATTAGAGAGAAAAGGGAAAGAAGGGTAATGGAGAGGCTGATAAGGGAAGACAGGGAGGTGGGGAGAGGAGGGAGGGAGGGTGGGGGAGCTAAAGTTGGGTAAGTAGTAGATGGAAAATACTGAGAGGGAGGTCGGGAGGGATGGAAAGGAAGGGGAAATGGAGGGAAGAGAGGGAAGTGGGGAGATAGAGGAAGGGGATGGTGGGGGAGCTAAAGTTGGGTATGTAGTAGATGAGAAATACCGAGAGGGAGGTCAGGGAGGGGATGGAAAGGAAGGAGAAATGCAGGCAATTCAATCCTTTCCTCAAGTGTAGGGGTAGGAGGAGGAGGAGAAGGTGGCTGGAAGGGATGTTTGAGGGGCTAAGCCTAGAGTGGGATTATATGAAGCAATCACAGGAGGCAATAGCCACAAGGTGCCATCTCAGTTTACGCTTAAAAGTGCCAATCGTGGTAATGTTGGAGATTTCTGTAGGAAGCAAGTTGAACCAGTTTGAGGCTCTGACCAAGTAGAAGCACTGAGCTTGAATGGTCTGGCAGAGAGGTGTTGTAAAGGTTTGACTGTCCGACCTACAGGTTTGGCGGTGGACATGGTGCGGGGTCAGCACTAATTGGACCCCAGGGGACATAAGGCCCAGAGCAGTCTTCTTAGTTAGGATGCAGGTCTGGTACTATAGCCTGCCAGATAGCTGGAGCCAGTTTGCCTGCTCGTAGATGTCACGTGTGTGAGAAAGGCAGGCAGCTGAAATAAGGAGCCTACAGGCCTTGTTAAGGGCTATGCACGGCATATAGAACTGCCTGCATCTCCAGGACATTAACATGCAGGGAGGCCTCAGCCTAGAACCAAGAGCCCAGAGTCTGAAAGGACCCAGTTGGGCCCCCAGCCCATCCCGGAAGCCTCCATGGTAAGAATCTGCTGTGAGGATGAAATCTGGAATGGGACCTCTTGCAAAAGGTTCTGGGGGTCCACCCACTATTGAAGCACCCTGCAAACAGGGGAGGAGATTAGAACTAGTTTGTCCAACTCGTCTGTCTGCTGATCTTTCTGTACCCCGAGGGTCCACTGGAGGGTACACCTGTGGAGTCTGGCCAGAGGGACAGTGGGAATGGCAGCCACCATTGGTCCCAGAAGCCTTAAATACTGCCTGGCAGGGATATGCAGACTCTGGGCTGCCTCCTGGGCCTGGGCCATGAGGCACTCTGCCCTGTTCAGAGGAAGAAAAGCTTTCCCCTGTGCAGAGTCTAGGACTGCCTATGTATTGCAGTCTCTAGGATGGAACCAGGACTGACTTGGGCAAACTGACCGTGATGCCCAGGGAATGAAACAGCTGAAGAGTCCTGCTTAAGGTCTCAAGAAGCTAATCCCTGGACGGTGCTGGACGGTGCTTTTAAGAGTCAATCATCCAGATAAAGGAAGACATACATTCCCTCCCTCCTGAGGGCTGCAGCTACTGCTGCTAAACACTTGATGAGACTCGCGGCACAGAGGACGAGCCAAAGGGCAGCACTTTGAACTGGTAGTATTCACCCTGAATAAAGAACTGGAGAAACCTCCTGTGAGGAGGGAACACAGATATGTGCAAGTAGGCATCCTGCATGTCCAGGGAGCATAGCCAGTCACCCTGCTTGAGCAGGGGCATCAGGCTGGGCAAAGTTACCATGTAGAACCTTTTGTACTGGACATACAGATTTGAGGCCTATTCTGGATCTGAAAGACCTCAATCTCTGGTCTTTTTGGGAACCAGAAAAAATTGGAGTAAAACCCTTTGCTCCTCTGATGTCTGGGTACTGGCTCTATGGTCTGTTTGCACAGAAGGGACTGTACTTCCTCCTGAAGCACTGGCAAGTGGGCTGGAGGATAGTGAGAGGCACTGGAGGGGTCTATGAAGGATACTCCATGAGCTCCAAGGTATGACCCTTTTCTATCAGTTGCAAAATCCAAGTGTCTGAAGTTATGGTTCTCCACGGATTTAAAATGAAGGGAGAACCAATCTCCGACCACCAACTCCCGGCTGGTGACCAGAGGAGGGGGTTCTGGTAAGGGGTCAAGCTGAGGTGGATCCAGCCGCTAGGGTTGATCCATCACTTCTGGGGCACTTGCCCATGGCTCCAGCACTGGAAGAGGCGGGTAGGTCAATGGAGGCTCTTCTCTTGCCTCGAGGCCTAGAGGTTACTCCCTGTCTGTTAGGTGCCCTACAAAAAAGAGGGCACTGTCTGCCCTTCTGCTGCTGAGTATGATACAGCGAGTGGACAGACTTAAGGGCTCTGCCCGAAGCCTGCAGGTCATTAATGATGTTCTGGACATCAGGGCCAAACAGTTTGGTCCCACTGAAAGGGGCATTCCGCGCCTTTTGCTGAATGTCCATGGCAAAGCCAGAAATCCACAACCAGGAGTGCCTAAGTAGGCATACGCCCATGGCAGTAGCCCTGGCAACAGTGTCAGCCAAATCATAAGGTGCCCTCAGAAGGTGCCTGCCGACATCTTCGGCTATTTGCAAGCACTGGAGGAGTTCCTGTTTCTGAGAGCCCTCTGGAAGCGCCTTCTTCCACTTAGTGTTCCGATATTTCACCATGTGAGACAGGTAATCTGCAATCCTCAAGCCTAAGGTGGAGGAAGCATAAACCCTCTTACTCCAAAGGTCAATTCTGCAAAACTCATTGTCTAGGGAGAGGGAGCCAAGGTGCTTGAGCACCTTAGACCTGTCATGGGCACCCTTAATGACCACTGAGTCTGTCTCAGGCTGAGCCGCATAGTAATGGAATCCTTGGGAGGCATTATAGAGTTTATCTGCCCTCCTGGGCATAGGTGGCACCATATCTGGACAGTGCCAAGCAGCAGTAGCAGCATTCCTCAAAGCAGGCAAGATGAGAGGAACTATCTTTGGAGAAAACTCAGAGATCTCCAGGAGATCTTTCCTGGTGACATTCTCCTCCTCTGTATGAAACCCCAAGGCAAACGACAACTGCTTCATTACATTAAAGGAGGAAGAGTCCTCTGGTGGAGACCTAGGGGTGTGTTTGACAAGAGTCCTCGCTGACATAGGAGACAGTAAACTTGTCTGAGGAGAGAAGCTCTTTCCTATACCCCCTCCTCATCATCAGGCAGAATGAGGTCAATTTGATACTCTGCTTCGATGTCGACCTCCTGTAGTTCTAGGTCCTATGTGCGATGCGCTGATGCCGAACCATGGGGATCATTCCTCTGTCAACCGGGGGGAGGGCAATGCTGAAGCAGCCATCGATGGCGCAGGTGATGTAGGCCGGAAGGCACGAAGCTGGTGAACAATCACCGACATGAACTTAGTAAGAATCTCATTGAGATCGATGAGCGTCAAACCCTGCGTCAACGGTAGGATGGGGCCGGGGGTCGACTGAGCCAAGAGCGAAGGCTCGACGGCAGGGCCCTGACAGCCCAAGATATAGTTGCCCTAGGGCCTGGAGATGCATCAGGCCGTGTCAGGATGGTCGGTGACGACGAGCCCGTCGTCGATAGAGAAGGGGCCGACAACCCAGAGGTTGACGACTGGCTGCACTGGGAATCGGACAGTGGAGCTGTCGGTATGGGCCTGGTAGATGCAAAGGCCTGGACAGCAGATTTGGGGGTCGATGCCACAGTAGTCAGCGAAGTTCCCCTGGAAGAAGAAGAAGATAAGGAAGCTATCAGGGAGCGGGGCCATCGCCAGGGGAAGCTGTCCCGATCTTGGTCTCTTATGACCTCCCCAAGGACTTGCCCTGGCCTTAGAGGCCTGGGAGCTCGACAACCCTGCCGGTGACTGAGAAGCTTGGACCCTGGAGGACCCCTGCCCAGAACTGGCTACCTGATGTTCCCTTAGGAAATTTTTAAGAGCCTTCTTACGTTGCCTTAGTGTCATTTGATTAAACGTCTGGCAGACCTCACAGTCAGAAACTTCGTGGTCAGGGCCAAGACAGCAGACACAAAGAATGCCTATCTGTGGAGGCAATTTTCTTTTTGCAGCGGCAGCGACGGAAAAGAGCCATAGAAGGAGTCATTCTCAACATAAACAAAATAAAGGAATCTCTAAGGAAAAGAGATTCCCAAGTAGGTATAACAGAAAAATTTTGTAGGCAAAAAGACACAAAACTGTGTCTGAGCTTCCGTGGAGACTGAGTTGACAGCGGAAAGAACTGAGGAGGGAGCAGGGTGTAACCTGATGACTGAGATACCCCGAAGATCATCAGCTTTTCCTTGTACTTATCCTTAGACTTTGATGACCATTTTTCGGTTGACAATAAGAGAAAAGCGGATTCTGAGCCCTCTTCCTTCTCCATGGCTTTCAACATGTTTAAGGCAAGGAAATTTTCTAGCACTTTCTTACAGTGTCGTCTTGTAGCCTGGTTATAGCTCTGGCAAATCTTGCAAGTTCTCATGTTGTGAGACAGGTCCAAAGAGCACACACAAACCACATGTGTATATTCCTTGTAAATTTTACATCTGCACTTACAGTATCGAAATAAAGACTCTCTCCACTTCAAATGCATTCAGAGATGATGATAGAAACTGGATAAAGCAAAATAACAAACAGCAGCAGCTTTGGTTGGTGACGTTTCCTACAGCAGGTCTGACCAGAATGATTGAAGGCAGGAGAAAGAACTGAGGAGTGATGGGGCTGCCCACGTTATATATATATATGTATTAACGCTGCACATCACTGTGGGTGGCCCCCCCAGCTTGCAAAAGGTTTCTGAGTGGTGCTGATGCTGATGGCTTATAGTTCCAAAGGTGCAGCCTAATGGAGGAGATATCCTTGATCACTATCAATATTTTACATCTCAGCTGGGCTATCCTTGATAAATACAATGTAAAAATAGGTACAATCAGGGCCCCACTGAAAATAAGATACAGTATAGTATTTCTCTACTGTGCTATCCTGGGTAAATACAGTGTATAAACAAATGTGCAAAAGCAGCACCCACTGAAAAAGATGTAGCATCTCCGCTGTGCTATCCTGGCTAAATACAACGTAAAAATGTGTAAAAGGAGGATCCCACTGAAAATTATATATTGAATTTCAGCAGACCTATCCTGGGTAAATACACCGTAAAAATGTGTAAGAGCAGGTCCCCATTGAGATATTGCCTGTTAGCTGGGCTATCCTGGGTAAATACACTGTAAAAATGGGTAACAGCAGGACCCCACTGAAAGAGATATTGCATCTCAGCTGGCCTATCCTACATAAATACACTGTAACAAGTAAAAGCAGGACCCAACTGAAAACAATATATTACATTTCAACTGTGCTATCCTGGGTAAAATCACAACCCCAATGAAAATAAGATGTAGCATCTCTACTGTGCTATCCTGGCATAAAGCAGTGTAAAAATGTATAAAAGTAAGATCTCAGTGAAAATGAAGATATTGGGCCAGATTCTATAAGCACCCCTATGCATGTGAAGTGCGACATGCAGAAATATATGTCCAAGGACCCTAGCTCGATTCTATAAGGCAGGGTCCCAGCAGCTAAGTCCTGCATCTCTATGACAAACCCACAGGTACTCCAAACAAAGGTGTACCTGAAGGGTTTGCCGTAAGCCACAACCCTGGGTGCGAAGGGCACAAGTGCCCCCCCATGCCCAGATCCGCCCTGTCTGTAAAGCCCCACAGGGCTGGAGCATGCCCCGACCCCCAGTACTTGTAAAATGGCCCCACAGGGCTGCTGCATGCCCCCGACCCCTAGTACCTGTAAAATAGCCCTGTAGGGCTGCTGCATGCCCCTGACCCCCAGCAACATAAGGGAAACCATGCTCCCCGCAAGCTGTGAAAATCCCCCCCGCCCCGATCCACAAAATTGCAGCACTTCACCCATGTCCCGAGCATCCCTGGTAGTCTAGTGGCCCACCCTCCCACCTGGCAGCACCCCACTCCCCATGACCCATTTTAGGCCGGCAACTGGCACAGCCCACCTCTCACCACCACGGCCAGCAGCCGATTATAACACTGCAGGAACGCATGCGTATGTACAGTATGTTTAGGGGAAGGGAATTCCATAGTTTGGAGAAACGGCAGTAGAAAGCAGCCTGGCCAACTAGACATTTCCTTGAAGGGAGAGCCAAGGAACAACAGCCAGAGCTGCGAAGGATGTAGGAGGAAGGTGGGGAAGGGGAGAGAGCCTAGCCAGTATTTAGAGATAAAGGAGTTACAGTGTGCGAGGCATCTGGCTTCAAGACAGGGAGGGAAGGGAGAGGGAGGAATATAGGGAGCAAAGGTGAGTGCAGGCCGGGCAGTCTAAAGCAAAGTGACGGAGTGAAAGAAAAAATTACTCACCTTAGTAATTATGTTTCTTCTAGTGGAGTCTTGCTGTATTCTGACAAGTGCAGTTAGCCCCAGCCTTTAAACTGCCCCGGAGAACAATGGGTTAACTTTTCTTTGCAGGGCATAGAATGTTGATCTCTAGCTCGGTTGATGTCTCTGCCTGTTGTATTTTGAACTGCAACCGTCAGATCTTTACGAGCAAAACTCACTAGGTGTTCTGTGTGGAAACTGTAAAATTTTTACTAGCCAACTGGCAGAAAAATAATCTTTTGGGTTCCCAAAGGAAGACTCAAGTCAGGAAACCCAAAAAACAATAAAATTGAAATAACATATCACCCCATGAGTAACAGAGGGTGGGCACCCCTGGGGTGCCAACACTGCGCCTGCCCACCCACATCTGAAAAAATCCAGGTTCTGAGAGGGGAGGCGGGGAGGTCAGAATACAGCAAGACTCCACTAGAAGAAACATAATTACTAAGGTGAGTCATTTTTTCTTTAAACATGAAGTCTTGCTGTATTCTGACAAGTGCAGACTACCAAGCAGTACCTCCATGGGGAGGGACAGAACCTACTTTGGAATAGGCTCTGAAGTACTGCTGTGTCAAACTGAGCATCACTCCTAGCCTGGATATCCAGAGAGTAATGCCTGGTAAAGGTATGTACTGTTTTCCAGGTGGCTGCTTGACAGATTTCTAAGAGGGATATCCTGGCAGTAGCCAGGGAAGCAGCTGTACCTCTTGTAGAGTGAGCCCTCAGGCCTGAGGGTGGAATCTTTCCCAGTTTCTCACAGAATTGTATACAAGACACAATCCACCTGGCAATAGTTCTTGGTGGCAGGTTTGCCCTTTCCTACCTCCATAAGTGAGGAACAACTGAGGGAATCAAACCTGTGACCCTTGGTACGCTCTATGTAGTAGCTAAGGGCTCTTTCAACATCCAAACTATGTAGCCTCCTCTCCCCTCATGCAGAATGATCAGTGAAGTAAACAGGGAGAGACATAGACTGATTCAGGTGGAAATCTGAAACCACTTTAGGCAAGAACTTTCTGTTAGTTCTAAGGGCCACTTTATCTCTGTGAAAAGAGATGAAATCAGGTTCAACTGACAGGGCTTGCAATTCACTGATACGTCTAGCAGAAGTAATGGCTACCAAAAACACAGTTTTCCAAGTCAAGTACTTAAGCTCTGCTGAGGACAAAGGCTCAAAAGGGGGTTACATAAACTGAGCAATGCAAACATTAAGATCCCAAGCAGGAGCAGGCTCCCTAAAGGTGGGATTGGTATGAAGCAATCCCTTGAAAAACTTACAGAATACAGGGTGGGATGACAGTGAGTCAGACTTGCCTACTGACAGGAAAGCAGAAACAGCAGACAAGTGTACCCTGAGAGTAGCTGTTCTGAGGCCCAGGCTATTAAGATGGACCATATAATCCAGAACTGTAGGCAATTCAGCAGTATCTGGGGAGATATGCCTCTTGGGAGCACCAACTGCTGAATCTCTTCCATTTGGAGTTATAAGTCTTTCTGGTGGAAGGCTTTCCAGAAGCTTTGCGAATATCCAGTACTCCCTGAGACAGATGCAAATCTGTAAACTAACTCTTCAAGAGCCATGCCTTGAGATTGAGAGACTGAAGAATGGGGTACCAAATCCTCTCCTGAGAGGAGGTTAACAGGTTGTAATTCCTGGGAAGAGACAGGTGAAGATGGACTGCTAGGGACAGCAACAAGGGGGGTACCATGGCTGCCTGGCCCAGCCTGGAGCAATCAGAATCACTTTGCAAGGTTGTGACCTTATCTGGACTAGAACTTTGAACAGGAGAGGGAAGGGGGGAAAAGCATACAGAAATTTCCCTTCCCAGTTCAGAATCAGAGCATCCAGGGGGACTGAGCCCAAGACTGGGGGTCTGCAACAAAAGAGAGGAAGTTGGTGAATGTCTGGGGCTGCAAAAAAGATCTATCTCTGGAGTGCCCCATCTTTAAAAAATCACCTTCAGCACCAGAGGATCCATGGCCCATTCGTGATGGCCCTGAGATATTCTGCTCAGTGCATCTGCTAGGACATTGTCCTTCCCTGGAAGGTGAACTGCTATCAGAGAGGTTTGCAGGGAATAAGCCAGGGACCACAACTTCATTGCTTCTGTGCACAAAGCCATAGACCGAGTGCCTCCTTGTTGTTGATGTATCACATGGTGGTGGTGGTGTCTGTTCTGACCTGAACCACCTTGTACTGTACTGACTGGGAAAAAGCTTGCAGTGCCAGAAACACTGCCCTGAGTTCCAAGAGACTGATGTGTAGAAGAGATTCCTGAGGAGACCACAGTCTCTGGGTGGTGAGTTCCCCCAAATGGGCTCCCCAGCCCAGCAGGGAAGCATCTGTGGTAGGGACCACGGAATGAGACTGAGTGGCAAATGGAACCCCTTGCCTCAAATTGTCCTGATCCTGCCACCATTGCAGGGCTTGGATCAGAGTTCGAGTCACTGGGATTAGTTTGGTAAGGGAATCCTTTCTTTGGGACCAAAAAGCTCTCAAGCGGAAATGTATGTCCCTCATCTGGAATCTTGCGCCTTGGACCACTGCTGTAGAAGCTGCCATGTGGCCCAAGAGCTGAAGGAAATGCCTTGCTGGTCGAGACACCTGAAGGCTGAATGAAGAAGCCAGCTCCATGACAGCTCTTACCCTTTCCAGGGGAAGGAAGGCTCTTGCTTTTACCGTATCCAGCTCTGCCCCATGAAGGTGAGGAGCTGTACTGGTTCGAGAACTGACTTTGGTAGGTTGACAAGAAATCCTAAAGAAGTGAGCACTTGCTGGGTCACTTGCAGATCTGACTTGACTTGGTCTGGAGACTGGCCCACTATGAGCCAGTCGTCCAAATATGGAAAAATGGAAATCTTTTGTCTTCTTAGGAAGGCAACAACTACTGCCAGGCACTTTGTGAAAAGCCTTGGAGCTGAGGTTAGGCCAAAGGGCATTGCTCTGAACTGATAGTGGCCTGAGGGCAACTCGAACCTAAGGTACTTTCTGTGGGAGCACCTGATGGGAATGTGAAAGTAGGCATCTTTGAGGTCCAGGGAAGCTCGCCAGTCCCCTGGCCTTAGAGAGGGAAGGATAATTCCCAGAGTTATCATCTTGAACTTTGGCTTTGAAAGATGTTTGTTCAGATATCTTAAGTCCAGGATAGGTCGCCACTCTCCTGTCTTTTTGGGGGTCAGGAAGTACCTGGAGTACAGTCCTTTTCCCCAGTGTAGGGCAGGTACTCTCCATAGCTCTTAAAGATAGGAGAGGAGAGGAGAAACCTCTGCCTCTAGGGCAAGGGTTTCCGAAAGATTTGCAGGTGGAAAAGATCTGGCTCGCATCTTTGGAAATTTTTTGAAGCTGAGAACCAGTCCCTGGCTTACTACTTCCAGGACCCACTTGTCTGATGTGATAGACACCCAGTCCTGGACAAAGTAAGCCAGCCTGCCCCCTACTGGGATAGGAGAGTTGACCCGGGCAGACCCATCAGGGTGTCTGCTTGGCAGGGCTTTAGGCTGAGGAGTGGATGCAGGCCTGCTCATCCCCCTTCTGCCTCTCCCTCTGAAGAACCCCTCTGCGAAAAGGAAGAAGAGGCCTTGCTTGAAAAGGCCTGCCCCTGCCCCTAGACTGCTGCCTTTGAGGAGTTGCCTGCCTTTCCTTGGCCTGAGCACTCCTGTAAGTGGTCCTGTACTCGTCCATTTTCTTCATGTAATTCTCTGTCTGTTCCCCAAACAGAGAATTACCCACTATAGGAAAATCCATGGCCTTAGCCAGAGTATCCTGTGAGAGGCTAGTACATCTGAGACAAGCCATTCTCCGAAGAGCCACAGATGTAGCCATGACTCTTGATGACACATCACTGGAGTCCACAGCAACATGAAACTGAACTTTTGATGCCTCAATCCCATTTGCAGCCACCTCCTCCAGCTCCTTGGCAAGCTGGGAGGAAGCCTGTTTAGCCAGTGCCAATACAGTGTCCCACCTGGACTTCTGGTATCTGGCTGTATAGGCCACATAATTTGCCTGCCTGAGTCCCAAGGAAGATGCCATGTACTGCTTTTTTACCATGGCATCAATCTTCCTGGATTCCTTGTCTGGGGGGTGTGATGGCAAGGGAATGTTTGCCTTATCGCAGGCAGCAGCCTGTACAACCCCAACGTGGCTGCACTGCTGATAAAGGAACTCCGTATCTGAGCCTGAAAGAGTATACCTCTTGTCCATTCTTCTATCCACAGGAGGTATGGAATTGGGAGACTTCAGAATTTTTTGTGTCTGTTTCCCAAAAGATTTGTGGAGGGGAATAGACAGTCTCCTGGACTCTGGGATGTCCATCATCTCTACATAGTCAGGCTCCTCCTGATCCGTCGGGCTTGAAGGATCCCTTGCCTCCTGTGGTAAATATCGAGGCAAAGTACTCATTTAGCACCTCAGCCTGCTCCCCTGCCTCCTGAGCCCATCCCTCCCCAGTCCTAATCCTGCTGTTCTGTGCCCTCCCTTTTCTCTTCTCCCCTATGTATCTACAGAATCCTTCCCCCCCTCCGGATATCCCTAGCCAGGTTTTGCTCCATCCTCTCCTTGGCTCCCCTCACCACTCTAGCCATCAACTCAATCACCCCTCTCCTAGCCCCCAGCGCTTAAAACGTGTATAGGCAGCCTTTTATCCTCACTGCCCCTGCACCGCTCTTTTCTACCAACACAACTTGTTGGCTCTACCATGCTCCGCCTTACCTTAGTGCAGGACCTAGTAGTCTCCTGCACCCCTTCTTAATGGTCTCCCACAAGCTACCGCATCCATGCCTGACCTAATCTTGTCCAAGGTCCCCCGGCAGAATCCCACCCATGCCCATCAAGTCCGCCTCCCGAAGTCTACTACTACTACTGAATTAGTGCGTGTCCCCCGGTACAGCAGGAATCAGACCATGGCGTAGTCGCCACCTGCCAGCGGGCTGCACACCTCCAGGCCCTTTATCTGGTCACGGTCTGCAAGGACAACATCCAGTATCCGCCCCTCCCTAGTAGGTTCCTTCACCTGCTGGACCAGGAAGGCATCCTGAAACACATCCATCAGTCTCTGTTCCCTGGCCAAAGAGGATGTCATAGTGTCCCAGTTTGCCCCCGGCATATTGAGGTCACCCATGACCACCACTCTACCCTTTCCAAGGTCACAGTGACCCTTGATGTTCTCAACTAGTTTGTCCTCTAGGGCCTCTTGCATCGCGGGGGGTCTGAACACCACCCCTACTTTCAATTTTTTTACCTCCCCTGGTTTGCAGGGTTATCCAAATCGCCTCCACCCCCACCTACAGCCTCCTCCACTCCAGTAACCACTATGTCATTTTTGACCATCAGTGCTACGCCCCCTCCTCTTCCCTCTCCTCTATCCTTCCTGAATATTTTGTAGCCCTCCAAATTTAAGTCCCAATCATTTTTCTGTGTGGCCCATGTCTCAGTAATTGCTGCCATATCCGCTGAGCCCTCAACCAGCATTGCCTGGAGCTCCGGCATTTTATTGCCCATGCTCCTGGCACTGATCAGAACTGTCCTCCACCCTGATCTCTCCCACTTCTCCAGCTGTCTCTGCCCAGCGCCCTCCCTAGTTGTCCTTCCCTGCACAGTTCTGGCTGGATTTGCAATGCAGTCACCTGTCCTCTTTTCTTGCCCTAGCCCTGGATCCTCGAGCAGCCCTCTTGGAGCTATTCTTTTACTTAATCCTCCCCCTTTACAAGTTTAAACCCCACCTCTCGGCTATGAATCCAGCAAGTTTTCATTTCAAGATCTCCTTCCCCTCCAAATTGAGGTGTATCCTATCCCTGGCATACAACGCCTTGTCCTCCCATGTCTCCCCCAGTCTCCCACCAGCCCAAACCCTTCTGCCCTGCACCAGTCCCTCAGCCACTGGGTCACCCCTCTAAGTTTATGCTTAGTCTCCCTGGACGCCCTACGAACTGGCAGAATCTCAGAGGAGGAGACTGAGCTTCCTATAGAGTGGCAAACCCTGGTTAGTTCCCGGAATCTCGCCTGGATTTCTAGTTCACTATTCCCCTCCATGTCATTTGTCCCCAGGTGTACTAGGAAGTCTGGGAATCCCCCGTATTCCAATGCTATCGAATATAGCTGGAATTTGGCCTTGTGTACGGATAGGCCTGGGATATATTTAGCATTGACTGGGCTGCTTTTTCTCTCACCCACCCCCTCCCACCGGATGCCCCTGGCCATGGAGTCACCCAGCAGAATCACCCTCACCCCCCTCACCCCACTTTACTGACCCTTTTGATTCCTTCCATGCTCTTCCTTCTGTCATCCACCCCCAACTTACTCCTCCCGCCCCCTCAGCCTGGGGATCACCAGCCTGTGCATGCCATACCGTGCTCTTTCTTCAGCCTGCAGCTCCCAGCTTACTCCTTGCCCCCCCAATCTCCTGGGTGCACAGGGTGCCCCCCCACAGATCTCCCCTGGCTCCCTTTCTGGGCCGGTATCCTCAGGTCCCCCACCCAAGCATCCTTCAACTGCCTCCCTCCCCCCTTCAGGTCCTGCATCCTCCACTCCATCTGCTGTATTTCTCCCCACCCTCTTCTCCACCTCATCAGATTTCCTGGCCTCGAAACTGGCCTATCTAGAGTACTCCCTACCACATTCCCTATCCTCGGCTGACTTCCCAGCCTGGATGCCTGCCCAACCCTAGACCCCCGGCCTCCCTCTGCACTCCCTGATGCCTCCAACTCCCCAACACTGGTCTCCTCTGCGCTCCCCATCCCTCTTGACCCTCCAACCTAGGCTCATGTCCCCCTCCCTTCTGTGGACCTGAGTCACTCTCCTGTCCCCATCCCCGGCTTACTGACCAAACCTCTCTGTCCACCTGCCCCCAGCCTCCTCCACCGGATATAACAGGGTGAACAGATTAGTAAGTGTGATGCTTGCCCCATTCTTGCCTTCTCCTGTCCCCCCTCCCTCGTTGGCTCCCTTTGGTCAGACGCACCTCTATGAAGTGGTTTCCGTACACTGCTTGTTTCATGCCCCACCCCTCCGGAGTAACCATATGGTCCTTGTCAAGCTGTTCCCTGGGGTATGCCATTTAGGCCCTGTCTAGTCTCATGAGGTCCTTCCCACACCTTCCCTCTCCAACCACCCCCCCGACCAGCTGCCTTTTGATCCCCTCGACCTCTTCCCTAAGGCCTGCCAACTGGAAACACACTGGGCACCCTCCGAACCTCCATGCCCAATTTAATATTATGGCACCCCACACCCTGTACACCCAATCACCCTACTGAAGATGCCTGCTCTGGCCACCCCCAAGTCTACCCTAATTTTTGCTAAGTGCAATATGGCCCTCTACCAGGTAAAATTCAGTGAGTGTTACACAAGCCCTCCATCGTTACTTTAACACATCAAAACCTAAGTAGTTTGCCCCCTCTCCCAGCAGTACTCAGATTATAGCAATTTCCCCTCTTTCCTGACTATAGCCAGTTTTCCAGGCCTGGTAGTAATCAGTTCGCAAGCAAATTTGCCCACCTCCCAACATTTGCCAGTTCAAATGTCCTAGCAGTGATCAGTTCCCACACAGATTGCCTTCTTCCTCTGCTGCAGTTAGCATACACAGTCACTCCTACAATCTGCTTCAATTTGCCCCTTTCTGGTAGCAGTCAATGATGCCCAAGCAGCATAGCTTACACGTCTCTTTTCCTCCACCCAGCAACAATCCAGCTTCCTAGTGCTGTAGCTCACCCAGTCTCGACCTGCCCTCTTCCAAGGCTCCACCCCCACCGACCATTTAATAGAGGTCGGGGCCAGGGCGGGTGATGTGCAGCAAAGAACAGCTCTTCTCCTCAGGCTGACTGCGACTGGGCTACTTGCTTTTATAGCCCAGTCACATAGTTCCAAGTTTCGCGCCCTGCTCTCTGATTGGCCCCCATAGCTCCGGCCAGCAAACGTTGTCTCCCGGTCCCCCGATGTGGCCTCTCCCGCCGCTGATGCGGCTCTGGTACATCCGGCCTGGCCCTTGCCAGTCAAAGCGCCCTTCCGACCACCAATGTGGTCCCGTCCTCTCCCGCTGCCAATGCGGCCCTGGTATGCTGGCCCCCATCCACAATCACAGCTCTGACTCAAACAAGAACAGCTCTTCTCCTCTTATAACTAAATATAACTATTAAAACAGACAACAAAATTGCTAAAGTGTTCTGGAGGCCAGAAGAGTAAAGCTGTAATTCGTGGTAACTGCTCTCTTCAAGTAGAGAAACAAATCAGACTGTTGGTAGGAGAGTGACCACAGAGCAGAGTTTGATCTTAATTCTAATTCTAAAGTTCCAAAATTAACATAAATTCTATCTCCAGTGTAACTCGATCCCATGGACTGATTTTTTACTGTATGCTATACTGATGGATTCCGGGGGTTAGAAATGCTGTTTTATACAATACGACTTCAATATTGCGTCTTTCATACAATGGTATTACAAAAACACACCACAGGGAATACAAACATAAAATATACAATGATGTCATAAGAGAAATTAAGAAATGGTGAGCAAATGGAGTGAAATCTGAACAGTGTTATCTGTACTACAAATTCATATAGAATAACTGAGAAAATGAGTAACTTTTAGGAACCACTATACAGAAATCTCAGAAAGTGGATTGCTAGAAGAGAGAGAAAAAAGTAAATACTGCATTATATACTGACACAAAAAATATTTTGTCCATTATCGTGACTCTTGGGCAGGCACAGCATCTTGGAGTGCCTTGAGCAGGTGGACTGTGCTTCATTTGATCCTGTCCACACAGTACTTTTAAAACTGTTAACCGTTTAAAATCCATTTTTAACCACTCGGCATAGTTTGCATCCTCAACACAATTTCAAAATACATTTAGATGTTTCAACTTCCTTAGGAGTCTACTCTCAGATTTAAGCCAACACCATTTAGTCAAACTACGCCAAAGGAGAACACCACCCTCATATACTGCAAACTGTTGAATGCAAACTATGCTCCCATATATTATAAGTGCAGAGAACTACACACTCACATACTGCAAATGCGGAAAACCACACTCATACTGCAAATGCAGAAAACTACACCCTCACATACTGCAACTGAAAGAACTACACCCTTGCATGTTGCAAATGTTAAGTGGGAACTACACCCTCACATACTGCAAATAGAGAACTACACCCTGGCATATTGCAAATATTAAAAGGAGAACTACAACTTCACATACTGCAAATGCTAGTCGTTTTCTTGGTCACCAGTCAACTCCATTTGTGAAGCTACAGGGGATAAACATTTTGTATAGTCCCCTGTCACTATCCTGGACCAGTATGCCCCCCATTTCCATTAGTTTACATTGTGTTTGTTCCTAACAGCAGCATTAGCAGCACCGTACTTCTCAGCGACACTTCAGCCCTAATTTCGGCATCAGAAGTCTGACTCCTGGACCCCTGCGGCACCAGTTGCTGATATCTGCAGCATAAATTATTTGTTCTTATGGCAAAATGCAGTCTTGCCATTGCCTAAAATATGATGTGATGTAACTGATGACATCAGCTGTTGAGCATGGAGGAGCTTTCTCAAATAAAGAGGGGAAGGGGCATGTAGTATGGAACAATTACACTGCAATGAAAAATAATGAAGAGCCATGCATTCTGCAGCACTATATATATGCTGTGTTAGGATGCACATTCTGTGGAGAACTCCATGGCCACAGCAATGCAGAATTCCAAGGGCCCTAAGCAGTAACCGTGAGAACATGATGCAACTATGCTCATTAGTCTTTACAGCATGTCACCAGTGACAGCACTGGGGGGTTCAAAACATGGGTCGAACTGGACCCACTGGTGTAAAAAAATGTGGGTCTAAAGAGCAACCTGCTAGATCAAAACATAATCAATGGCAGATTTTGAACAGTTCACATTCCCTTCCTTTAGATATTGTTAGAGAAAGTGCATCACTTTGGACCCACTGGCAAAGGAAAGGGGGTAAATTTTGGGCAGGATGCAACTGTTGCCCTTTTGGTGAATGTTAGCACTATCCCTTTATGTCACTCTGCCGATTTAAAATCTAAAAGAAAACAGTTACCAGCATAGATGCGAGATCCTTGCCCCTCCCTCCATATCTACATCTTCCTAGTAACACCTGCACTGCCGACCATCTCCCGAGAGCTCCCCTCTCCCTTCCTGTCTGCTCTATAAAGTGCTATCCGGTACCAACAACCCCCCCACCATCTTCTGTTTGGCAGTATTTTGTCATAATGCGATGTAGAGCCACCTACCAGCCCTTCATGATTCTGGGAGGATTTCATGTCATGTGGGCAGCTGGACAAGGTGACGAGAGAAGAGTCTGTGTCAGTCGCCATCCACCTCTCCACCACAAATTAATAAAATGTAAGTGAAGCGGTGTTTGAACATTATACTTATCCATCTCAATTACATCTTGGTAACATGCCAATAAACACCTTTCCTGGCTGGTTCTGTATAAGCATCATCTAAATAAATGAAAAATCTTTGGCTTTGAAAAAAGATCAAGGTCCCTGCAACTGTGCCACATGAAATGCTAAGTGACAGTCAAAATCGATGTTATGAATTCTTGTCTCCAAATTATTTCTTTTCGTTTAGATTTCAGTTTTAGTTGCCGGTAGAGTTCTTTTTTCAAACTCATGCTTCTGAGCATAAAAAGACATCTAGTACAGATAACAGTAATACTGCACATGTCCATTTACAATGCTGCAATAAAATTGAATAATACAAACAGGAAAAAAAAACTTGGATTACCGTACAAGAAACGGCAACACTGTAGAAAGACTGTTAGTACTATACATTCCGGAAGGTATGTCACGCTATACTGTAACGTACCGTGTCTCACAACATGAAGTAACCAAATAATCCATGGTGAAGTCCTTTTTAATCAAGTCAGTTATTTTTCCCATTAATTATTCTCCCAAACGTCTGGGCAGTTGTTCAGCCCCTGATCCACTCCCGTACCACCGGAACCCATCTCTCCCAGGACTTGCTTCAATCTCATTCCCCATGATTACCTCTGTGGCAGGGTCAGGAAGGGGAGGGGAGGGCCGATCCTTCCCCCTGAAGCACGTATCCAGCTAGGTCGAGGCATCTGGGTGACAGTGCAGGTCCGCAGTGAGCAGGCAGGGCTACATCTAGCCCAAGCGTCATTTTCCACCTCCTTATTCTCCCATGCTCCTGCCGCAGGCCACGTGGTGCGTGTGGAGACATGCATACGTCATCTGGCTGCAGCCCTCCCCTTCCACACCGTTCTGGGCTGCGCTACCACCAGCCCTCCAAATAATGGCAGTCATGGATCGAAACTGTAAGCACACTCTTGCTGGGAGTGGAGAGCAGTCTTGTGGATGATCAACTTCCACCCAGCTGACCCCTGGCAACCTGAATCCACTTCCGAACCTGGGTCATCGGCGTGCAACGATGCATGGCGTCCAGTGCCTCAACTCTCAACGCCACCAGGCTGTTAATAAAGTCAAGTTTGTTTGTTTTTTTCTTTAGTGCGTGCAACCATCTTCCAACCAAATCTGGCCATCCCACTGTGAATGGTTTCCAGAGTTTTATCAAGCTCCTTCATTCTTTCGTCAAGACTGCTAGCTGTTTTAAAAATTGAAAAGAAGCTGGCCTGGGTGGCGGCTCAGTACACCTTGTGAAGCATCTTCCCCATCATTTTCGTAGGGCTTACTGATTCTGCCCGACACAGACAGGCAGTTGCCTGCTCCAGAGTTCACGGGGCAGCAGAGATGGAAGATGTGGCTGCTTTTTCCCTGGCGTGGGGTAATCGTGGCATAATACTTTGTCCACAGGTCCATTTCTCACATTCATAAGTTCATCAGATGAATCTGAAAGTTGTTTATTTCGTTTCTTTTTGTAGATTTTGTCATTTTATGACTGCCTTACAGCCATCAAAAAGCAACATTGCTGCAGCATTTGCCACACAAGTGATGGACCTTTATTCAGATTTTACTGAACTCTTTGTAGGGTCAGAAGGCCTACTGAACTGGCCTTTCAGTCCAATTACCACTATAGATATTAGTAACATAGGTTAAATATGTGCATTCTGTTTCCGCCCCCTGCCCATCAGGAACATCACAATATCTGGTAGCAGACAGCCCTCTGACAGTACCATTCCTTATTCAGCATATTTTTAAGAGCATTTTCAAAAGGGTAGCATCATTTATTTATTTGTTTTTGTTTACCAGGTAAGCACACTAGACAACCAGGTGCCTATTTTCAGGTGCGACCCTGGAGATTACAGAGATACATACATGATTATTACAGAGATACATACATGATTACAAGGATACAGTCAGGCACAGCAGGCAAACAATAAGAGCAGGTACATACCTGTGGGGCATCTCATAATACAAAACTGTTGGAAGTAGCAAACCGGCCCGTCGGTGCAGCGGTTGGATTTCCACCTGTGACACAGGCGACCCGGGTTCGGGAACAGACCTCTGTCGTTGGAGAGCGGGCCGGGGAAGAAGGACCATGCATCCCATGGACTGCTCCCTCTCCAGGGGAGGGTGCAGTGTGTGATTGCTGAGGGCCCTGGCAGAGGCCAGGGGCACCACAGCGACCTGCACATACCAGAATCTGAGGAGCGGGATGGACGCAGGCGTCACTGCACGCCCCACCCCCCGCTATAGGGGAAGAAAAATCCTGCCTTCCCACTGCCTTGATGACACCCACCCCGGCTGCACTTGGCTCCCAGGCAGACTCCTACCCTATCCCATTGATCGCGGCACCCTTCAGAGGGGTTCGGGTGCCGCAACCCCACCCTAGGGGCAAGCCAGGGTGCTCGAGGAGGGCGACTAATGTGGGAAGCCGCAGCTGACGGTCCGTGATCCGAGCAATGGTGCCAGGGGTGAGGCACCAAAATAGTAAAATAAAAACTGTTGGAAGTAAAGTGTTCACCAAATATGAAATCTATTTCAAAACCTGACTGCATACCTCCAACAACTCTCTGTCCTCCTTCTAGAACAATCTCAGTTCGCTCTTGCACCCCTCCTCCGAACCCTCACCCACCCACTCTCTGCGTGGCAGGTCCCCTAGTTACGGACCCTACTTCTGTCACAGATGCTCTAAATAAGTTCGTTACGATCTGTGCCCTCCCACAAGACCTCTCCCCCCCCCTCCTCTCCTGCCCCACTCCCTTCCTCCACGCGGCCTTCTGGCTTTCAACTGTCTCTGGTATCCCCAGTGGAAGTCCCAAGAGCTCTAGGCTCCCTGAATTCCACTAAATCCAGCCCTGACTGCTTACACCCTAGACTCCTCAAAATCTCTGCACTCTGTTTTAACCCCTCTAACTTACCTCCTCAATCGTCCCTTCAGCCTGGAAGTCAGCAGTGGTCATACCCCTTCATAAAGGGGGTGATCCCACTGTCCCTGGCAACTATTGCCCCATATCCCTTCTCCCCTCACTTGCCAAGGTCCAAGAATCACTTGTCCTCTGAAAGCTAAATGACTTCCTCTCTGCCTCCAACACTCTCTCTCCCCAGTCCAATCAGGCTGTAGGAAACTCCACTCAACCACCTCCTCCCTTTTTCGCTTTACAAACGCCATCCACTCTGCAATGGATCAAGGGCAGATCACCTCAGCTATTTTCATTGAGCTTGCAAAGGCCTTTGACTCCATCTCTCACCCTTTTCTTCTAAACAAGCTAAGCCCCACCGGCCTTTCCCCAGCATCTGTCTCCTAATTTAGTTGCTACTTTACTGGCCGGTCCCAGTCAGCAAAAATCAGCAATGTCCTGTCTCCCTCCTTCCCCATCCTTGCTGGCATTCCCCTGGGCTCGATCCTCTGACTTGTTCTCTTTTCCCCGTTTATTAACAACCTCCCTTCTCTATGCACCCACACCAAGATCCATATGTACGTGGATGATACCGTACTATTCCTGTCTGGTCCCTCTGCCTCAGCCATCCAAACTCCACTCCAACACAACTTTACCACAGTATCTAACTGGTTCAGTGATAACTACTAAATATGAATACAAAGAAGACCATAGCCATGACTTTTGGCTACAAACAGAAACTTGCCAAGCTCCCCGCCCTCCCAGTCTTCTCTACCCCAGCCAACACTCCTCACGATGATGTCCCGGCCTACAAATACCTAGGAGTGTGGCTTGATCCCTCACTCGACTTCTCCTCCCACTTCAAGGCACTTCATTCCAAACTACATCCTAAACTGGGTTTACTCTACCCCAGTCAGACGTGACCTGCTGGTCAAATGGATACTCAGAGCTTTCGACAACGCAGACGTCGTCTTCAGCGCAGCTCCAGCCACCTCTCTCGCCAAACTAGATGTCCTTTTCAATGCCTTCTATCATTCTGCCCTCAAACCTCCAACACACCATTGGGACCTCTACTCCCCCCTATCCCTCCAATCCCTATCACAGAGATGCATGTCCCACTGCTCCACTTTAATCTCCAAATATTGGTTTGGAACACTTCCTTCGTAACTCTCCTCTCTCCTAAATTCTGCTACTCCCTGTCCCTACAATTCACGTACAAATTGCCTTCGTTCCTTCGCCCTCCCACAAGCACGCACCTTGGCTGGGAAACTAACATTCTCCTATAGACTCCCTTCCCACTGGAATAGCCTCTCCCCCCAAACGTGCCTCACCACCTCCTTTCCTGCACTTAAGCACCTCCTCCAGCCATCCCCAGTTACATCTTGTAGCTACAACCATACTACTGTCCCACTCCCTCTCTTCCATTTCCTGTATTAGTGACCACATGTTTTTTGCTCGTCTCACGCTGCTTACCGAATCTCCTGTACAATACTCTGTAATGCAGTCCTAGAATGTAAATTTATTCTGCTCATTGTATTATACTGTAATGAAGAATTTATTCTGTATTATACTGTATATTTTATGTTTAGTCTGTATTATACTGTATCCTAAATTTGCAATCCCTTTGTTGTATTTGTACCCCCCTGTCCCCAGATCGCACCTGGAAATGAGCTTCTCTTCAGTGTGCCTTTCCCGGTCACTACATTTTAAATAAATAAATAAAAATAAACAAACATGACGTACTTCGATCTCGTAACTAACTGGAACTTGAACTGGTAAAAAATCTCTACATTCAATTAACTAGGATATGATTTAAAATGTTTGCTAAACATAGTACAGAGAATAAAAACCCTGTATCAGGTAACTTAAGGGTTCTCAAGCAGTCTCACTGTTCGATGTGCACAGTGCCTTGGAGCAGAAGCCATGCAGGGTAGGGAGGTCCTGTTCGAGAGTAATCCCACCACAAGGCCTGTTTGTAACCAAAAGTCTAGTTCTGTCTTATTAAAGTACATGATTGCATTAGTGGCATTCGTTGTTTTTGTGACTATCAATTAACAGTTTATTTCAATCCCTCAGGACCCCTGATCCCCGAATCACTTAATTACCGATCAGTGGCACATGTTATATATGTGTGTGTGTTCAAACCTGCTCTCCTTCCACAGCCTATTTCTGTGATCCAAAGTCCATTTTAAATTTTCTTTAACAGTGTCCCTGCATCTTTCATATATGAATAAAGGTACTGCTTCCCCAATTATAGGACCCGTTAGGTGGCCAGGTAGTGCAGAGCACTGGATAACCACAAGGACCGCAGGGTCACCCTGATTGCACTGAATAACTTCCTGTGGTTCCTGGTGGCATAGTTGCGATCAGGGAACAGGGACAGTTTTTCACCGTCTGGTGTTGCGAGGGGCCCAACTTTCCATGTGCCACTTGGACTGCATCTCTTTCCTGTGGCCCGGTTAATTGAATCAGCAGAGTTCCAGGTGTATTTAAGGTAAGTCTCCTCCTCAGAGTTATTCGGAGTGCTCTTGCAACCAAGACGGCCAGCTCCAGATGCAGGCTCTCATCCAACTAAGACCGCACAGGCAGTGGGATTGTCCCTCTCAATCTCTTCAGGCAAGGCGAACAGTCTGAGACTGGAGGTTCTTATTATTTGTTGAGGGCCTCAAGATGGAACTTAAGGGATTTATTTCCTGAAGCAAGGCTTGCTGTGCTTGTAGCTGCTTTCAATGCATCCACTGCTGCCTCATTTGCTCCTGCCTGAGCTGCTGCTGATTGCGACTCGCATCATATACCAGTAAACATGAATCTTGCTCTTTCTGGTCCAAAAGTAAGCGCCCACTTGTCTAGTACTCAAATGGCTCAGAGCAGGTCAGTCATCATTGGTTCTACAACCCCCGGGCTCAGGGGTACCACTGCCACTTGTGCTCCACTCAGCCCTGCAGCAGGCCTCTTCCTCAGTAGTCTTCCATGGATTCCCCGTTCTTTGCAGCTGCTTCAAAATTGTAAAACATGTTAGCCAGAAGTCCAAGTAAGTAATGAATTGGTTTTCAGATATTAAATTAAGATGGCTTAAGATCTTCCTGTAGAAGCCGAGGTGAGTCATGCTCATTCACGATGGCTGCTGACCATGCCCCCACACACACACACAATTTTGTTTCTTACCCTTTTCAGTTTCAATATAACGTGCTTTGGTAAGAAAGCAATTGAAGCAGTCTTTTTTTTTTAATGCTGAATTCACCACTTTATGAAGCAGGTCTCCAAGACTTGTACACTGACAGCAGCTATCTTGGAACCCCCTGTCGGGTACTTCATTTAACTAGATACTTGCTCTTTGATGTGTTTTAAACCATCAATACCACCCCACACTTTGTTTGAAAAAGCCGCAACTAGCCCATTGGGGATGAACAGTAAGCACTGAAAAGCATTCCATTATTTATAAAGTTATCAGTACAAATGTAGCACACAGCATATTTTAAATTGCCAGTGATCTTTTCAAAACAAAATCGTCAACTCCTGGGGGCATTCTATGCCCCACTTTTCCGAGTACTGTAAGATATCATGGCCTTAAATTCAGCTCTTTGACCCCCTTTTAAAATGGGTCTACAAAAATCACCTTTAAGCAGAAGAAAAAAAACAAAAACGGTGGGGTCAATTACTAGATTCAGTTTAGATAAGGGCTTAGATTTGAGCTTCTAAAATGTACAGTCATTTGTAAAGCTAGCACGCATTGCACCACCCGAGCTGGACAGTTATGACTAAATGTGCTCAGTAAATGAGCTGGCAATGCTGCAGGAAGGGCTGGAAGTTAGAGTTAAGGTGACAGTATTCCCTTCCCTGCTTCGAGAACTATCAGCTGTAGTATGTCATCAGCATTGTCATATTTAACAAGACTGGCTAGGCAAATGGGACACTGTCTGCAAGCTCTCTTTCTGAAGCATGTGATATGCCTGGCATCTTAATAAAGGAAAAGTCCACCCAAAACTTGAAAAAATATATGTTGTACAGAGTGTTTTAATCTGTGTGTGAAGTTCTAGTGTTTCCTTCCCTCTGACTGGTATTAGGAGTTTTTCCTAAATTAGCCTGCTAGCTTTATGCTAGTTTTATGACCCCTGGTGATCTTCACCCCTGACAGCTTAATTGTATTTCTTGTTCCCACAGTGCATCTTGTCTCATGTGACTGTGATGTAAGAGAGACCCAACATTCAGCGCACACATGCCAATCAAACTAAATATCTTGGAAGCTTTACAAGCTGCACAAAAATTACCAGCAGCAAAGTTTTTCAGGACAGTAAGACCTTTACGATGAGGGTGGTCACCAAGCTGAATTCTACAGATTTTAAAATTTAGCCATCTCTTCTGTTGTGAACTGATTGTAAAGCAATGCTTTCTGCTGGATTTATGGTCTCTGCTACATCACCGTCATATGAAACAAGGTGCATTGTAGGACAAAGAAATACAATTGAGCTGTTTCATATGGAGATCTCCAGGGATCGTAAAACTACCCTAAAGCTTGCAGGCTAATTTATGAAAAACTCTTCTTAGCAGACAGAGGGAAGGACACAAAACAACTTAACATACAAATCAAAACACTCTGCACAACATATCTTTTTGCAAGTTTTGGGTGGACTTTTCCTTTAAAGGGATACTATCAACCCTTTAGGTCTCAAAGTGTCCCTACTTTAAAAAACATATTTTATGATTGCCAACATTCTGTAAAGACTGCTGATGTAGCTGGTAGTTTGATTCCGATTCTTCTTTTCTTTAAACAAGTGAAAAACAGACTGCCCAGCATACTAGTGTTACCACACAAAAGCAGGTTTGTTTACATTCCTTGATCAACTCCCACTGCATGTTTCCTGGACTTGGGAACACTCACAACACAGTCTAGCCACTCATGATGCAGTGGGAGTTTAGGAGGCTACTGCATCATGAGTGACTGCACTGTTTGGGGGCGTTTCTAATGCTCAGGAAGTATGCAGTAAAAACAGATCCAGGACTGTAAATAAAACAAGGTTGTATATAAATATACATTACCATGCATTTCAGTTCTACTAAACAAGGAGAAGGACAAAAACAGCAGCATCAATGAATTTTAGAGAAGGTAAGAAATCATAAAATGTAGGTTTTAACTAGAAATAGTATGATGAAACAGGTTGACAGTGTCCCTTTAAATAGACTTGCCAGCCTCAGAATGTGCACCGGACATATCGGTGCCTTACCTCATGGGAATTAAGTTGATGTGCAGATGTCCCACAATACTGAAACAGTTTAAATGTAATACATACAAACATAGGTGAGAAAGCAGTAAGTGCCTCAGCTGAGACTTGAACCCAGGCCGCCCGGAGTATCAAGGCTCGATTGGCGCTTAACTAGTTGATTCTGCCTGAACCATCTCGAGCACATTACTCTCTCAAATGCACAACCCAATGGCAACACAAATATTTATTTGTATTAATCACACAGGAGTGCGAGTATATTTATGGAAACATACATGCATTTGAGAAAGAGTAATGTGCTTGGGGACAGCCCAGGTTCCAGTTGTCTCAGTGGCGCAGCTGGTTAGGGGCCTTGTTAGTCGACCAGTGCCCTCGTTTCATCACCAACTGACCATTACAATATAAAAAAATGACTGGAAAGCTGCCACCCATAGATTACAATGGAGCTTGTCCCCACGCTCTCCCTAGCATCACGCCACAACTTTGCTGAGCTCGGGGGCAGAGCTTGGGCAGCTCTTAACACCGGGAAGTCTTCAGGGCCCGGTAAATGTAAAATCACCAGCGATATTACATTTAAACTGTTTCAATATTTTGGGACATCTGCACATCAACTTAATTCCCATGAGGTAAGGCACCGATATATCTGGTGCACATGCCAAGGCTGGCAAGTCTCTTTAAAAACTAAAGACTTATTTGTGTCTGTTGTCTGGTCTTGTGTGTTTTGCCAGTGGATGCCTGCTCTTGGCGTGGATCCTAGGTATGACTTGAACCTCTGTAGGTTTTCTTCTAGATTCTCCTCAGACCAACAGGGAACATTAAAAAATAAAAGTTTCAATGGAGACTTCTGGATGATTATGCTAATTTATATCCATGTTGTTCACAAATGGGAATAGAAAACTGAATCACTAACTACATATTTTCACTAGAACAGAGCTTGAAACAAATGCGTATGTAAATACCAACACTGAAGTACAGGTTCAGCATTTGTTGAACCTCTCTAAATCGGGGAGCAGAGGGACAGGGCGTCACATACATGACGTCATGATGCAAAGGACATGCTCCTGACGTCGCACACTCCTCCACTGCACTAGGCTGCTACAATGTAAAAGGCACGTTACTACGGGACATGATCCAGGCTTTGAAACAAAGAAACCCTGAAATTAGATGCTGGAGAGCACCCAAATTAATAGTAAGTATGACAATCACTCATAAGAGAAAACTGCTTTTCTAACAAAACCAATGACCATAAGGAATGCCTCCATTAAACTGTTTATTTTATTTATTCATTCTCGGATTTCAAACACTTCTGAGCACAGTGTGGCTCATGTACAAAGGTTCCACGTCAATGTGGGAAGGGGTAACAAAACAGACAAAGGAGAATACATTTCAGATACAAGGCATAATAGTGTTTCACAGTTGTATGCATTTCAGTTACAGCAGTATTTACAAAAGAGGGTCAGCTGACACAGAGATAGCAATTTGATTTAAGTAGGGTTTACAGCGAGGGAGAAGTGACACGGAATGAGACGGTAAAGAAATATTAGAGGTAGAGAGTAGTGGTAGTGCAAGAAGGTGAAAATGGTTGCAGCCATATGGCGCTGTCAGCGAGACGATGAGGGGTAAGAGGGGAGGAGGGGTGAGGCTTGACAATGGAGAGAAGTTGTGGGGGCAAGTGACTGCTGTGAGGTGGTAGATGGCCAGGAGTATGATTATAGGAGGCATTCACATGCACTTTCATTCATGATGTGCTGTTTCAAAAGACACAAATTGGGCAAGGTGGGGAAGGTTAATCAATTGATGGCTCAGTCCATTAAACCAGTTCGGGGCTCTGTAAATGAAGGATCGCTGGCATTGAGTGGTCCACACCCTAGGAACGTGAAAAAGTTCAGTGTCGGAGGTCCAGGTGTGACGGGTCTTAATGGATTTGATTAGTAGCGAGGTAACGCCAGTTGGCAGGACTCAGAGCAGCACTTGTTTTTCTAGTATGCATGAGTGGTACTTGATTCGGTCTTGTAGTTTTAGCCTGCTGTTTTTGACAGAGGAGGACTTTGGTTTCAGAGCAAGAAACAGCAGTCTAGAACTATATATTTTTTTTTACTGATAAATCACTTCTATCTCAGCAGGAGTCAGTACCTGTTTGGATTAAGTAAACAGATACTTTATTAAAAGAAGGGGTCTCATTTAAGTATTAAAAAAAAAGTCACTGTTTAGTTCTCAGAGGAGGGGGCTGTATCAGCTTAATTTACTGAGTCAGAGCAGAGGGTGAATCTAATTGGGGGTGTGGCTTAGCAACTTAGGAGTACAACAGCAGATATCTCCAATTACAGCTCCCAGCTGTTTTTGACAGAGGAGAACTTTGGTTTCAGAGCAAGAAACAGCAGTCTAGAACCACATATTTTTAACTAATTGCCCTCCTTCCCACCCCTCCACCCAAAGCCAGTTCTAGTTTTATAGCCCTTGGATTTGACTGACAACAGGAACTTCCTGTTTGGCAGTAGGAAGGGAAGGTTGACTGAGACATTAGTTTCATCAACCTTGAAGGAACCTAAAAAATAACCCCCCCCCCCCGGCTGCTGGAGGTCTGAATCCAAGCACGGAAGAAGGAGACTACTGAAGACTACAGGAAGTTCCTGTCCCAGAACAGGAAAGGAGAGAGTTGTAAGGGCACATAGCCAGTAGGAAAGTAAGTGTAAAAACATATAGAGGGAGGAGACAGTAAGCATACAAAGCAACAGGAGAGGGGACACAAAATAAGTCAAGATGGGAGTTGTGCAGTGCAGTGGATGTGGGGCAGCAGTGTTCCGGGAGACATTCTGGAGACTGCGATGCTGCCCTGTTTGCAGGCACCTCTCTGGTCTGAAAGAGGAGGTTGCTAGTCTCCAGGCTGACCTGGCTAGGATTCGTGAAACCTCTTCCCCCACCCAGTGACCACCAAGGCCACCACCATTACCTCAGAGGTTGCCAAGAAAGAGGACCGGTTGGAACAAGGTGGGCTCAAGGAGGGAGAGGGTGGTGGAAGAGTGGTGCATCCCTCCAGCTGTACCTCTCCACAATTCATATGCTGTTCTGGCAAAGACTGGTTCCTCTATGGAGACACCTGCAGGGGAGACCAAGGGGGATGCTGGGAACCTTCACAAAGGAGACCCACAGGAGGGTGGCACGAGACCCCACAGGGGTAGGAAACAACTCCTGGTAGGGGACTCTATCATTGGGGGGGTAGAAGTGGGGGAGGAAGGGGATAGGGAGGTAAGGTGCCTGTCTGGTGCGATGGCTTGGAGGGACAGGAAGCAAATCCTCAGGATCATGGGAGCAGCTACACGAGGGAGGGAGCTGGATGTCTCTGTCCACCTAGGGACCAATGACCTGGCTGTGAATGGGATCACAGCGGTGCAAGAGTAGTTTGTGGAGTTGGGGAGGGGTCTTAGACAAGTAGCATGTACGGTAACCTTCTCGGAGGTGCTGCCTATCTATGGCAAGGATGATGCTAGGGTATTCCACACCATGGGATTCAATGAATGGTTGAAAAACCTGGTGTGGAGCTCAGGGTTTTGGCTTCATTGGGTACTGGGGAGCCACCTGAAGGAATGCAGGATTATACTGGTGTAATGGTCTGCATCTGTCCGGGGGGGGCCACGGTCCTAGGTGACAGGTTTAAATGCTTCATTGGCAAGCATTTAAACTAGCCAAGAGGGGAGGCACTGAAAAGAAGCAGGGAAATCCCAGCCTCCCACATAAAACACAGTAGTTAGAGAGGTAAACACCAAGGTAGAGAAGTCAATAGGAAGCAGGACAGGGATGAATGCAGAAAAAGGCAGTAAGGACAGGGATGGGGCTAAAGGGTAAGGCTATAAAAATAAATGGAAGGTGATGAGTACCAATGCCCGCAGCCTGTGCAACAAGCTCCCTGAACTAGTGGCCTTGATGGAAGAGGGATGCCTGGATACTGTGGCAGTCACTGAAACATGGTACACAGAGAACCATGACTGGGATGTCAACATACCAGGATACACAGTCTACAAGAGGGACAGGGTGGGTAAAAGAGGAGGAGGAGTAACTCTCTATATAAGAGAAGGGATTAAAGCAACAGAACTAGACAGTAAACAGGAAGTTGATGAGTCACTATGGGTCACCTTGGAGACAGGAAATGGCACCACAATCCGCATGGGGGTTGTGTACAGACCCCCATCTCAGGGGGAGGAAACTGACAAGGAAATGATGGAAGGCATCCTGAAAATGGCAGAAAAAGGGGAGATACTGTTGATGGGGGACCTGCATATGCCAGATGTTAAATGGAGTACCTTTGCTGCAGGCACATCCAAGAGCAGGGTCATTCTTGATGCCCTACAGGGGGCATACCTCAGACACTAGTGTTGGAACCCACTTGGGAGGGAGCAATCTTAGACCTGGTACTCTCAAATGGGGAAGGAGAAAGGATCTCAGATTTAGAAGTGGGTAGCCATCTGAGAACAACTGACCACCAAACAGTGCGGTGCTTATGGAATTTCCCTTTTAGGTTCGTCAAACTAGAATAAAATGTATCCCTAGTTCAACATTTAGGAAGGTACCCTGCGTTCTTTGGTCACTCTTGGGATCTGAATATGTAAGTACTTTCCTATTCCTTTTTCACTACCCAGTCTCAGAAAAGGTACGTGCTATGCATCTCTAGAAAGCATTAAACATTATGTATAATGAGTATAATGTATTTGAAAGTGATTAAGTATAACCACTGGTTCCCACCACCTGTACTCTTCCTCACACTATAACCTTCTTTCCTCTCTTTCTATAGTTCTAGAAAATTCTAAACTAAACTACCACATGAGATGGGAAAGTGAGTGATCTATTCAAATGTCAAAGATATTTAGACATGACTGGCTGCATAGACAACAGAAGTTTCCTACCAGATGAGCTTATGAAATTTCGCTTTCAAGTTCGTCAAACTAGATAGCAGTTTAACCCTAGTCTAGAACTTAGGTGGGTGTCCTCCATACTCTGATCTCCTCGGGGTTCTGGGTGTGTAGGTACTTTCCTATTTTTTTTTTTTAATTAATTGTCACACAGCCCTAGAAAGGTATGCAATGTGCACTGTTAGAACATACTACGCATGAAAAATGCAGGGTTCATTTCAGGCTGCGGGACTGCGATTGAGTTAGTTGAGAAGACTGATAAGGAGATGTGGGAGAAAAGGTACTTTAACAGCATAAAGGATTTCAAATTCTCTCTATTGGAAAGAATTCTCCTGGAAATTCAGAACCAGATTTTTCCGTACCCCTAACATCTAACTGCTAAATTTTTAAGGCCCAGACCAAGGATTATGCTGGAGAGGATGTCAACATCAACTGGCGAACATAGTCCATATAATGTGGACATGTCCATTACTCCAGCAGTTTTGGCAAGAAGTTACTGCCAAAAGTAATGCAACATATGAGAACCCCGAGCTCTTAGCAGAGACCTTTATCCTAGCAATGACCCCACCGAAGGGAGTCAAGGTCACTAAAACCCTCTACAGGCAAACAGCAATCTTGATTTTAACAGCAAAAAAAAACACATTACAAAGTGATGGTATTCTACCAGAATTCCTTATAAAGAACTTTGGCGAAAAGCCACAATTGACACATATAACCTGGAATGCTTCACAGCTAAATTAGATGCTCAGGTTAGAAACTTTGAAGCTAAATGGAGTAAGTGGGTGAATTTTCAGTTACAAAACCATCCTGACTTTGTGCCACGACAAAGAAGCATAGGATGACCAAAGGAAAAGAAATAACGCAAGAAGAGAGAAAAATTAAGCCAGAGTTAAGGAGGAAAATCAGAAAACCCGGAAATTTAATGAACTGGACACTGTATAATAATTGAAATGTGATAATCCCTTATTCTGCCTTCTAGAAATGAAGTAATTATAAGAATTATATCGCTAATAGATTGTCTTAATTTGAGATTGTATAATTTTGTATTACATCTAATGTTTTGTAATGACTGTACTTCATAACACCCTTCTGCCAGAGCTATAATATATTGCTTGGAAAAACAAAATATTCTATAAAACAATAAAAGATTAAATAAAAAAAAAAAAAAAGATGGCAAGAAAAAAAAGAAGCACTGAATTGAGAGGAGCTGTCTTGGGTCCACTGACTTTTTTTTTTTTTTTTACTTTCACAGAAATACAGAAACGTAAGAGCAGATTAAGACAAAGTGCATCCAGTCTGCTCTGGAACCCTACTTTATAAACACAGTGCATTCCGCTTAAATGCATACCCTGTTTGCCACAGAAAAGTATGCGCTTAAGTGGTCTATGTGTTTATGTGGTCTTGTATTAACAGGGTGAACTGCAAGGAACTTTTTAGCCTGAATGCTAGTTTGAGATCACGGGGCCATGAATGGAAACTGACAGGAGGGAGGTTCAGAAAGGACATGAGGAAGTATTTTAGAGAAAGGGTAGTGAAGTTGTGGAGCAGTCTACCAAATGAGGTGGTGGGCAGTAAAACGGTTGCTGGTTTCAAGCACAGTTGGAACAGAGTAATGGGTATAGTAGTCACTCAGTGACAGAATCAGGAATGAGAATGGGGAGGGGGAAGAAGGCTAGGACCTGGGGTGAACAGCAGGTCCCAGGGTTAGATAGGGAGCTCGGGCAGACTGAATGGACCTTCTGTCTTTTTCTGCCATCACTGTCTAGGTTTCTGCATTTCTATATTCACTGCATTATACTGGTCTGCAATAGTTACAGGGGGCATGTCTTCATAAGTGACTGCAGAAGAGCTGGAAGGAAAGTTGGCCTCTGCAGACAACACCACAACATGCAATAGGGTAGATACTCCAGAGGGAGTTGAAAGAATGAGTAAGAGATCTAAGAAAACTTGAGGAGTAGTCAAAGGTTACGCAGCTGGGTTTCAATGCAATAAGAGTGCAAAATCATGCACTTAGGGCACAGAAACCCACAGGCAGTGTATAAAATGGAGGAAGAGATACTGACAGTCACTAAATAGGAAGGGGACCCTGGAATTATTGTATCTGATGACCTCAAAGTGATGATGCACTGCGACAAAGCAGTGGGCAAGGCCAGTGGGATGCTGGGGTGCACACGGAGTGGTATCGCCAGCAGAAGGAGAGAGATGTCTTACCAGTGTACTGACCATTGGTGAGACCCCACCTGGAGTACTGTGTCCAGTTCTGCAGACCATATCTCAGGAAGGACAAAGACAGGGTAGAGGCTGTACAGAGGAGGGCAATTAAAATGGTACAGGGGCTGCATCATAAGCCCTAGGAGGAGAGACCTGGGGACCTTAATATGTATTCCCTGAAAGGGGGGGCATGAGAGAGATCTACAAGTACCTAATCAGGTGAATAAGGTACAGGATGCGAGTATCTTTCAGAACAGAAGGTGCATGAGAACAAGGGGGCATCAATGAAGCTGGAAGGGGGAAATTTAGGAGGGATATGTTTTTAATGCTCCTGTTTCCATTCCCCTTCATTTCTACCACCCTGCTTCCTTTATTAATTTACACCCCGAGGTATTCTCTCCCCTCAGGTTCCCCCTACTTTAGCCTGGCGTATGGGTAGGCACTCATAGCTGACAACTCCCTGGAGCACTCCTTTAGTGGCTAGCAAAAAGTCAGTTCTGGTATGGCATAAGTGGACAGTCTAAAGATTAGCCTCATCATAGTAATATGTGAGCAGAAAAGGACCATCGTGGCCCATCCAATCTGCCCATCTTACCCCCCTCCCCTACTTGTCACCGGTGCACAAGGAGCCTATCCCTCTGTCCTCTAACCAACCCCATATATATGTCTATCCCACTCTGTCTTGAATCTTCACCGTTTCGACACCTACCACCTCCACAGGTAATCTGTTCCAGGGTTGAACCACCCTCTCAGTGAAATACCCCCTTACATTACCTTTTAAATCTTCCTCCTGCCAATCTTAAAGTATGACCTCTTGTTTTAACTCTGATTTTCCTTTTAAATAGACTTCCTTCCCTCACTTTATTTATCCCCTTCATGTACTTGAATAAGAGTACTGTCCAAATTTTGTACAGCCCAAGGTTCCCCATTTGTGCTTCCACTAATTTTGCTGCTTTGAGTAGCTGGTATAGTCTGGTAGATGACCTGTCTGTTCATCACCTTATCCAGAATTAAAATGAAGTCCCCTTCCCATATCATCTTACCCCTCGTTTGCCCCAGTTGGCAGTTTTAGACCTTGAAAAAGATGCTACCATCGTAGTTAGGCGCCTATGTTCAACAGCACCACAGGTTGATTGTGGAAGGTGCCCTGTACCAAACTCCATCTATACAACTATGGGTATCAATAGTATGAAATTCTGACAACAGTCATGTGTAATACTGCGGTTACTGTTATATCACGATATTACAGCAGTAATTTTTGTATGAAATTAAAGCCTCCTCAAATTCATCATGAAGAGATAAAGCGAAGGGACAGTTTATCCCGAAAACACACATTAGTTAAAAGGCCTGAAAACTATGGCATACCGTGAACTATGTTTATCGTTTTATTGGAACCTGCCCATCATTTCAATACTGTGACTTCAGATACTGCAGTTTACTATAAAACCATGCTGCTGTGACATCTCTAGCGACAACCCTACCTGACCGCTAAACATAGTTTTCTGCAATTAACCTATATCCTCTTTGGAAAGGGATTGAACTTTTTATAAAAAGCAATTCCTGATATCCATTGGGCCTCCTGTCCCTCACCCTGCCCCAATCCAAGTAGTCCTAGGCATACAGTGGTACCCGCCCTCCATCACCCTGCCCCAAGTCAAGTAGCCCCTGGTCCCAAGCGGAACCCTTCCCTCCCTCATCTTTCCCCAAACCAAATAGTCCCTGACACCCAACCAGTGGAACCCCTTCCTCTCCCCAGCCCCAATTCAAGTAGTCCCTGGTGCCCAGTGGCACCACTCACCTTCCACCTTCTACAATCCAACTAGCCACTGGTGTCCACTGACACAACTTCTCTTTACCCTGCCCAAAGTCAAGCAGTCCCTGGTGTCCAATGCCCCCCAAGCCTTCTCCAACCCAAGTAGTCTCTGGTTTCCACTGGCACACCCTCCCTCATCCTGCCCCTAGAGAAAGCAGGAAAAAGAAAAGCAATGAAACATTAAAACATGGTGATCCCCACAGACCACAAGGCTAGCAGACAAATTCAGGGAGAAAAACTAGTAACAGCAAGCAAAGGACACACTAGTGCTACACTCACAAATCAACACACTCTGCATAATACATGTTTTTGTGAATTTTGACTGTAGTTCCCTTTAAATCAAGCTCCCCCAACACACACCACACAAAAGTCTGCCTTATCCAGGGTTACAGTCCCCTCCTCCTAACAGTAAAGATTATTCCTTTTCAATTTCCTATTTGAAACACTTCTGGGTCCTGAATATTCACTGGAATTGGGCACCAGAACACTACATGATACAGCTCAACCCATTCCTTCACAGAACTGACATATCAGATTTTACAGGCAAGACAAAAAGCTCTGCTTTGGGGACATGGAAACCACATTGTCCCTGTACCCCAAGGAAGACTGTGCAAAGTAACAGGAAAATCATCAGTAATTATAAAGGCATATTCAAGGAAGCTGGAGACAGACCAGCATTCTGTGCCAAAATTGGTACTACACAGTTAAAAGGAAACCACCTTGTCTAAGGCTGATCACGAGCAAGTCGTGGTTGGCAGGCAAATTTAATTTGCATACATTTAAATAGAATTTAAGAATGAAAATCCCCTTTGTTTCGGTCAACCGTGTCAAATAATATACTTGATTAACTCTGTGTCATTTCTCATGTTTTCAGACATTTGCTTCAACATGGGGTCTTCATCAATCTGAATTCATGTGTTCCTGCCATTTACTCAGCAGCTGAAGTCATAAGACTCTGCTGGTGGTGTCACAACCTGTTGCCAAGGAATCCTGAAAATGGTTATGTCTCAACCTCAGGATCGGGACTTCAGGTATGGGATACATAGCAGAAGCAGATGAACTGTAAGGGAGAATAGGATCCTACTGTCACGCACAACATCCTTGGAGATATGTAAGCAGATATCTAAAGAGATATGCCCATACAGATAAGACATACCATTATGGCTCTCGACCTCACCAAGTCCAATGTATTTCATTATAATGCATTAACATGACTTCAGCCACTCAGTGCACAGAGCCACTGTACCACTTAATGTGGCTGCCCCTTTATAAAACCAAGTTGAAGTGCAAGCAGCAGGGCACAGAGCAATTCATTAATATCTAACCTTGCAAAGGTAGGCAGTTTGACCTAGTGGTTAGAGCGCAGAGCCGTGAACCTAGACACCAGGGTTTAAATCCCCACAACTGTCACATAATCCCAGTGCAATCCTGAGAAAGTCACATAACTTCCCTGTGCTTTAACCTCTCCCCAATTTATCTCTATTTGTAGTAATTTTCCTGCGTGTCAAAATGACATCAAAAATTATTTGCCCTCCATCTCATGGATTGTAATGCATTTCAGAATACAGGCTGTATGAAAGGCCATTATCCTACCCAACTGTATTTTACTGTGACAATTTTTCCTTTATTGTTTGTAACCTCCCGGGTCGCGCCTGAAAATAGTCACTTTGTGACTACAGCACTTATCAGATCAACAATAACTAAATAATAAATATGTAAATCCAACCTTTTCTTCTTTCCTAAAACCCCTCAATGCAAACTGCTGACCTACGGTGCATACAGTGGTGTGAAAAAGTATTTGCCCCCTTCCTGATTTTCTCTATTATTGCATATTTGTCACACTGGATGTTTTCAGTCTTTAGACAAAATGTAATATTAGATAAAGGGAACCTGAGTGAACAAATAACACTTTTTTTTTTTATTTCACTTATTTAATGAAAAAAAGTTAACCAACACCAATTGGCACTGTGTGAAAAAGTAATTGCCCCCTTACACTTAATAACTGGTTACGGCACATTTAGCTGCAATGACTGCAACCAAACACTTCCTATAATTCAATATCAGTCTTTCACATCGCTGTGGAGGAATTTTAACCCACTCTTCCTCGCAGAACTGCTTTAATTCAGTAACATTTGGTAGGTTTTCGAGCATGAACTGCTCGTTTCAGGTCCTGCCACAGCATCTCTATTGGGTTTAAGTCTGGACTTTGACTAGGCCACTCCAAAACTTTAATTTTACTTCTTTTTCACCATTCTGATGTGGACTTGCTTTTGTGTTTTGGATCATTGTCTTGCTGCATGACCAACTACGCTTCAGCTTCAGCTGACGGAAGGATGACTGGACATTCTCCTTAAGAATTTTCTGGTACAGAGCAGAATTCATGGTTCCTTTAATTATGGCAAGTCATCCAGGTCCTTAGGCAGCAAGCATCCCCACACCATCACACTACCACCACCATGTTTGACTGTTGGTATGGTGTTCTTACTGTGGAATGCTGTGTTTGCTTTATGCGAGACATTATGGGATCCATGTTGTCCAAAAGTTCCACTTTGGACTCATCTGTCCATAGAACATTTTCCAAAAGGCTTGTGGATCATCCAGGTGCTTCTTGGCAAATGAGAGACGAGCATTTATGTTCTTCTTGGTTAGCTGTGGTTTCTTGCTACTTTCACATGAAGCCCATTTTGCCCAGTCTCTTTCTGATTGTGGAGTCATGAACACTGACCTTAGCTGAGGCAAGAGAAGCCTGCAGTTCTTTGGATGTTGTTTTAGGATCCTTGAGACTTCTTGGATGATTTTACACTGTGCCCTTGGAGTAATTTTGGCAGGCGCCCACTCCTGGGAAGGTTCACTACTGTTCCAAGTGTTCTCCATTTGGAGATTATGGCTCTCACTGTGGTTCGATGGAGTCCCAGAGCCTTAGAAATAGCTTTGTAACCCTTTCCAGACTGATAGAGGGCAACAAAATGTTTTTCTGATCTTTTCAGGAACTTCCTTTGATCATGGCATAATGTGCTTGTTGAATCTTTGTGCTGGCAATGTGACTCTGATGGTAAGGGCCAAAATAAGTGAGGTTTATATTGAGCAGGGCTGGCTGTAATCAAGCCTGGCTGTGTTCAATCAGCTGACTCTAATTATCCCTTTAATTGGGTTGATTTAACTAGGGGGCAATTACTTTTTCACACAGTGCCAGTTGGTGTTGGTTAACTTTTTTCATTAAATAAATGAAATAAGTAAAAAAAAAGTGTTATTTGTCCACTCAGGTTCCCTTTATCTAATATTATATTTTGTCTAAAGACCTGAAAACATCCAGTGTGACAAATATGCAATAATAGAGAAAATCAGGAAGGGGGCAAATACTTTTTCACGCCACTGTACCTGCTCAACAGAATGAGCAGACAGATTTCCTTTGCAGATTGTGAGAGGCCATTTGGCAAAATACACTCCTGCTTAGAGTAGAACCAGTCTAAATTATTTCATGGTGATCTGCCTCTACTTCCCATGATGATCTGCAATACTGGGTATGTGTAATTTTGTTTTTCTTTTATATTCCATATGCTTACTATCTTTTCATGCTTTATTGCTAAAAACAGTATTGATCACTTAGTCCTCTGTTTGTGATATCCCATCTGGTTGCTGTAGAAATTATTTATGATGTCACAAGCAGAGCATAAGGATTTAACTCAATATATTTATACTTAGGATGACCCATGAATAATTCTGCCGATTTTTCTTGGGCAACCAGTGATCAGGAGGCCTTTTCTAGCCAGGAAACCAGAGCAAATACTGACAATTAGAGAAGCCCGTTTTCATGCACATTTCCTTAGTAATAAGGATGCAGGGAAGGTAAACACAGGAAATATAAAAATTCTCAGTAGAATGTGTAAATATTAATATGTTTTTCAACGTTTTACGTGGGACATTCAAAGCTCTTTAAACTGCCTTGAAGAAGGACTGCACTGAATGTGCAAGTCATGTTTCCCAGCATAAGCTGTTTTTAAGCACTGGTTTAAATTCTGTTACTGTTCCTATAATACAGGCGTTTTCATAACCACAGTAAATATACGTACTGAAAAGCTCAGGTAGCAAGGACCATTTTAGAACTGTGTGATGTAGTTTATGTCCCTCTCAACCAGAGAATTCTACAGCAGAACACTGATGTATTGTACAAACAGTAGAACATAAACTACATCACAAAGTTCTAAAATGATCCTGGCCAGCAGACATTATCATAATATGCGACGGTGGAGTATCGGGATATCGCCATGCCTCGTGGTTGGGCACGCAGGCGGCAGGGCCGAAAGGCCCAACGACCCGAGAAGTGACTATATCCCACTTATATACCACACCCTGGAGTGCATTATTGCTATTATGAACTGATTAATTGATATTTTATGCCTTTAATGCAAAAAAGTAAAGTTTTTAAATATTTTAATATTGTTTTTATATGAGAGTAGGTAGACATTTAAAAAAAAAGTTTGTGTATTTCATGTTTTGGGCAGTAGGTGGTGCTGTTGCAGGAGGATTTTGTTACAGGCTTAATTGTTGTGGTATTGATTCCCCCCCCCCCCGCAAGTTTAGTTTACTGAGGTACGTTAATATTGTTTTTTTTTTTGTTGAGGAAGTGAAGATGAGTCGTGCCCTACTTCTGAGGAAATCGAGAAGGTAAGGGTCAAGCCTGAGGAGGCGGGTTGCAGCTTTTGCCGTTTGGCGGCGAGGCAGCGTGGCAGTGAGAAGCAGTAGTTGGTGATCATGATGAAGCAGTTGCGCGTAATGAAAGGGAGATTTTTTGTGTTTGTAGCGCTGCCTGGTTTCGGCGACCTGTATGGGGCAATTAGAGGATGTGTTTTTTTTTTTTTTTTTGGCCTGTTAGTTGTAGTGGAGGTCTGACTTGCTTCGCTTGTGGGGAAGTGGAGAAGACTGCGCTGGAAGTGAGCAGGCTGGTGGCCGGAGGTTTTCCGAAGCCGTGATGATGTAGCCCGATATCATCATGGCTTCGAAACCCTCTCGCCAATCAGGTTGCTCGAATTACGATCGCCGGTTCATAAATTAGATTATACAACGGAGTCTAAGAATTCTTTATTCTGATTGGCTGACTGGCACCTTTCACCCGTGGTAAATCCTGGCATAACCCACGGGAAAAGGTGCCAGTCAGCTGAATCTGAAACAGGAATCAGTCCGAGCCCAAAAAACAAAATACCAAAGCCGCCATCTTTTCCCCGCTAAAGCGAGAACTACTGGTAGTCTGGTACACATGAAAGCTGCCATTTCAATTCCCTGCTAAACCACGACGCAAAAGCAGTAGTAGGAGATTCAAATAAGTCCCCAACTTTCACAAGAGAAACTATACATAATTTTCATTTGACCGCTTCTCCCTGGGACTTGGCTCACCTAAAGGTTTCACTCCATTAAAGCCCTGCTATCTGTGTCTCTCTGACCCCATCCAAACAGTGGTAACATTTCTCCATAACCAACTTGTGTTAAAAGGGGAAAAAAAACACTGTTTTAATATTAGCAACCACAGACTGCCGCCTGCTGCATAGTCACACCGTCTCCCTCAATTCCTATGACCCGGGCTCACTCCCTAACTGCCACATTTCACTGCAGCGTTAATGGCACCTGATGCAGACCACAAAATCCAGTAAATGGAGAAGTGCTGAAGAGACAGAAGTATTACAGGAGAAGTCCACCCAGAATGTGCAAAAACATATGTTATGTAGAGTGTTTTGATATGTATGTTAAGTCCTAGTATGTCCTTCCCTCTGTCTGCTATTAGGAGTTTTTCCTAAATTAGCCTGCTAGCTATATGGTAGTTTTACGACACCTGGGGATCTCCATCACAAATAGGTTTATTGGCTTTCTTTCTCCTACGATGCACCCTGGCTCATGTGACAATGATGTAGCTATGCCCTTAGATTTAGCAGGGTCTGTCACAGCTTAGCCACAAAGATAATACTTCTTTCAGAGAAGTCACACTGCTAGATTTTGGGTGAGTGTAATCATTATTTTTTGATATTAGCACCTTGTCCTGCTATGTTACAATCTATAAGGTGATGTTCAATTTTTGCTACTTAGTACTGGTGCAAAAACTGAAAGTGACAGGAATAGAGTAAACAGTGACATGATTCAAACACACACACACACACACACAAACATAGCAGGACAAGGTACAATATCAAAAAATAATAATGATTACACTCACCCAAAATCTAGCAGGGTGTCTTCTTTGGAAGAAGTATTTTCTCTGTGGCTGAGCTGTGACAGACCCTGTAACAAGACACTGGCTTCCTGCAGGGGCAATTAGACATCACACCAAAGGGCACTCTGGGAAGACTAGAGGCCATAACAGAATGGCAACCTCCAAGGGCAATAAAACAGTTAGGGAAAGTTAGAAAAAACATCTCTCACAGCCAGAGGAAAAGAAAATGCTGGGAACTGGTTAGAACACAGAAAAAAAAGACTACTACATATCTTTTTCTGATTTTAACATGGAGTTTTCCTTTAATGGCACCAAACGCAGACCGCAAAAAAATCCAGTGAATGGCAAACTGCTAAAAACACACAGGAACCACAGCATGGTTGCCATCAGCGCTCGCTGAAATCACTTGGCAGTTCCTATCATGGCTCACGCTGCAGACTCACAGCTGTTAGTCTGTGGATGTTTAAAAGAAAAAAAAGCCTCACAAGCTCTCTCTGAAAACAAGCAAACAGAAAAACGACAGCAGCCTCACAAGCAACAGCAAGTGTGTGTGTGTGTGTGTGTGTGTGTCTCTCTGGTGTATTTAGTGTTTATTTATTTATTTAGTTTTTGTTGACCGGGTAAGTGCGCTAGCCAACAAGTGACTATTTTCAGGCACGACCCGGGAGGTACAGTTACAGAACACAGTGATACATAAGAGATTACACAAAGCAGGATACATTTGCAGGATACATAAGAAATTACACAGAGCAGGATACATTTGCAAAGGACAAAGTCACACAGTGTAGTCAAGCATAGCAATAAGGATAAAATTACATGTAATGGGGGACTTTGAACAAATGAGGAAGCTAGGCAGGGTCTCCCTGGCAACAAAGAACTATTTTTTCCAGTGGAGCAATAAAATCAATAAAATTAACTTAAAATACAAATAAAAAAGGATTTTAATTAATTTTTTCTCACCAATAAAAAAAGGGAAACATTGTATAATCGCAATAACCACCTAGGTTGAGTTATGTTAGATTTTTCTACTTTCTGAGAGATTTGGTCACTGGCTGTGCCTCAGACCAAACCACACCAGGCGGGTAAATCCCAGCTTGTAATAAGGGCATTAAAGGAATGGGGATATGGGGAGGCACGACTGGTCGAACTCGACTACATGGGCAAAGTCAGAGCGGGGATTAATCCAGCATACCAGCCATATCCAAAACTGCAGTACCAGGACCACCCAGACAGGTAGGTAAGCAGCAGCGGGGAGAGGTGACAATGAACTGGGAGAGAGACGCCACTCTTGGGCAGGGAGCGGACGACAAGCTAGGCAGTGCCAGAAATGGGAAGGGGAGAAGTGGGAGCCACGCACAATAGGAATAGATAGGAGATGGTCACAGTAGCACCAGATGGAGCAGGAGACGGAGTGGGCAACATCGGAGCTATCTGACGGCAGCAATCAGGAGTGACCGACCGAAAATGCAAATTTGTCAGCGAACCGCACACCGCGGTGAGACAGCACTCCACCGCAGACCTCCAACAAGTGGTAGGAGAGTAATACCCGCATAGACCGCAAAATAACTTGAACTAGCATGTGAGGCACACTGTTGTGTTTATGTAGCAGCAGTCAATGTTTTCACCGCATCAGCATATTAAAGCTGTTCTGTAACAGGTTTTGCAAGTGCAGTGAAAACCTTATCCAAACAGAGTCCCTGTGTTATGTTGTTGTACCGATGGCAAATACATTCCTCGCAACTTTGTACTCGCGCAGCCCATGTTACAAGCACATTAAGCCACTCAGACGGTGGCATCTAATGCGATTAATGCATGGTTGGGCTGTTGTTCACCCTCGGCCTGTGGCCTCGGGCCACAACCTCCCAACCATGCATTAATCCAGCATTAGATGCCACCTTCGTCGTGGCTTAATGCTTACATAACCCACACCCTGTCGTGGTTTATTACTTAAAACACCCATTGGGAATAACTAAAAAGCATGTATAGTTGGAATAATAACAGAATTTGAACAAATTTCTTAAAAAAAAAAAAAAAAAAAAAAAAAATGCTTCAGCTGAGAAAAATGATTTGGAGATTCAGCACATTTCTCCTTTAATGTGGATTTACTCGTCTTATAGATATCACACTGCTTTCCATGACAGACTGATATTATAAACACAGAAACTTTGCTAAATTAGATAATTTTGAAATCTGGGGAACACTTCATAGTTAAACAGAAAAGCTGTATCTGACAAAAACTACTTTTCTGCCTTAGGACAAAACATTCTGCACAGATGCAGTTCACTAAATCATGATGTTTTTAAACACAGCACTCCGTATGGCTATCTGCCTCAGGCACACAGTGACCATGCTTCTGGTGCTTGTTGAAAACTATGGGCCCAGTTTTCGTTTTAGGTTTCTGTTTCAATTCGGACTCAGACATGAGACCAGAAATTGGCGCTACACTGAAACGCTGACCTCAGTCATCAAAAGGCTGTTTTTAATGTCAACCAGCTGTTGTGAACTGACCAGTATTTCACTTCATGCGGCCAGAGTTATGAGCCGAAAAACTAAGAAGAAGAAGCACGTTCTTTTAACTTTTGGTAAAACAGAACCACTAGGCTGTAATTCTAAAACTGAAAACTCCACCACAGTCCTTGTTAGTGAATAACTTGCTCTTTTAGGCCACAGTTCCTGGAATCATTTGAGAACCGCAATAAAGGACAAAAACAAAAAAATTAATTTTTTTGCACTGAAACAGAGTTCCGAACAGAGAGCAACTGTACAAAAGCTTTAGGATTTAGCCATCAAATAGCAGGAGCACTGTCTGGGGCAACTGCTCTCTTCAGCCGAAACTAAAATCTGCCATTGGAATGCTAAGAGGATTGAGACAAGGACAGTGAGAGAGCATCTTGAAAAAACAGTCTCAGTTCCAGGGCACCATGCACCGGAAAACACAGACAATGACAGAAAAAAAAAAAAGTCTGCCCAGAACATGGAACCAGGCAGAATAGATGGACAAGTTTTACAGCGCTGTTCTAATTTATATAGTTACAGATAATCTATATTTTAACATTTCCAGTGATCTTAAAGCTTTCCTTTATCAACTCCTTTTAGAATCATACAGTTTAAAATCAACAGAAGGCTACTGCAGTTTTATGGGCAATCACCTTTTTAAAAAAAAAAAAAAAAACTTGGATAGTTTTGGCTGAGAGTCTTGCAATTTGGCTAACTGTTTTAGTGGCTATCAGTTTTAAATTCTAATTGAATCCTGGCCAGTATATGAAGACTCAGAAGTTTGCTAAGTAACTGTCAAACAATTGTAAGACGACACTCAAGTTATTTTTAAAGGCAGTAAAGAGTCAGAAGTGGAAAACAGGACTGGTTTACTAACTTCATTATGTAACACCTAGATGGCTTCTAAAGAGACTACCAAATGACAGATGGATGACTATGTATCTAAATTCCAGCATAGAGTGTCACTGTTAAAAAAAAAAAAAAAAAAAACACCCTTCTCAATCCACGTTTGTGACCTGTTTACAGAATGCAATCAGATATGAAGGCTCTAATTCACTGTCATCTCCACTTTTTACAACGGTGCAAGATATCGGCAGCTGCAGTCCCTCTTAGACCAAATGAAATACATGAGTAGGGCAAAAACCCCACATCCTTCCTGCCCAGATTAATCAAAGAAGAAAAAGGAGAATTCATTTACGTAATTTTTGTTAACTGGGAAAGGAGAACAAGACAATAGTGCCCTTTTTCAGCCTGGGGTTGGGGAGGGAAACAGATGTAAACCAATTGAAACTGAGCCAGACTAAACTGTAAATTCCATTTTAGTGAATGGGGGAAATCTGGCCAATGACACCTGGGAAACTCCCCTACTCTTTCTGACATGGGATCTGTAACATCTACTTGAACAACCATCAGGACAGATAGGACCTCGGTTTAACGTCTCATCCGAAGGACGACACCCAGACAGTAAAGCATCCCCTTAGTAGGGCACTCGGGTGCCAGTGTTTTATGGGAGCTAGCTGAATCCTGGCCAGTATATGAAGACTCAGAAGTTTGCTAAGTAACTGTCAAACAACTGTAAGACGACACTCAGTTATTTTTAAAGGCAGGAAAGCCAGTAATGAGTCAGAAGTGGAAAACAGGACTTGTTTACTAACTTCATTATGCAACACCTGGATGGCTTCTAAAGAGACTACCAAATGACAGATGGATGACTATTTATCTAAATTCCAGCATAAAGTGTCACTGTTTAAAAAAATAAATAAAACACACCCTTCTCAATCCACGTTTGTGACCCGTTTACAGAATGCAATGAGATGTGGAGGCTGTAATTCACTGTCATCTCCACTTCTTACAATGGTGCAAGATATCGGCAGCTGCAGTCTCTCTCAGACCAAATGAAATACATGAGTAGGGCAAAAACCCCACATCCTTCCTGGTGAGGTTAATCAAAGAAGAAAAAGAAGAATTCATTTACGTAATTTTTGTTGACTGGGAAAGGAGCGCAAGACAATAGTGCCCTTTTTCAGCCTGGGGTTGGGGAGGGAAACAGATGTAAACCAGCTGAAACTGAGCCAGACTAAACTGTAGATTCCATTTTAGTGAATGTGGGAAATCTGGCCAGGACACCTGGGAAACTCCCCTACTTTTTTTTTTTTTTTTTTTTTTCTTTTTATTAAATAATTTTTCCACATAAATACACAATGGATGTTATAATGTTTCTATAGGCAATACTTATGAATAGATTTCAATCCTTCACATTTCTGTAGTAAATTTGTTAATTATAATTTTTAAAAACAGTCCTTAAGACAATTTCTATTTAATGCATGTTAATAGAGTTAATTTACTGCTAGGAAAAGCTTTGAGTCAGTGGCATTTTCAGACTAGATTCGGCTTTTGGTGACATTTATACTTAATTTTAAACCTTTATAAACTCAAATCCAATTGTTCTGAAGGTATATAATGGATCCATACCCTCCACTTCAACATACGTGATGCGGGCCTTCCCCGCTGTCTAGTATTGAAGGTCTCAGTTTTATAAATTTCAGACATTATTTTCCTTCAATCCTGGACAGTTGGGATCCGAGTCCTCATCCAACGCCTAGTTATTGCCTTCTTGGCTGCAATAAAATATACCGGCAGTAAAGTTTATTCCCAGGGGGGAGCATAGTCCGGATAAACTCCCATTAGAAATTGTTCGGCAGTAAGTTCAATAGGTTCAGTAAATAAGATAGTCAATTTGTTCTGAAAGGTTAGCCAAAAGGGCATAAGGGATGGACAGGACCAAAAAACATGACCCAATGTGGCAACACGGCATCCGCATTTCCTCCAACATTTCCCGAACTCATCAGGAAGGTACTTCATTAGTGTAGACGCCCCTACTCTTTCTGAGAAGGGACATGGGATCTGTAACATCTACCTCAATCAATCAAATCTTTATTTATCCAGACGATCACCATTGAAGCAAGCTCATTTACAAGGTGGACCTGCTGTTGGAAGGGAAAATTGTACAGTTACATATAAATACACATAATACAAAAGGAACAACATGTTTACAATACTGATATGAGCATTTACACTGCAAGTCACATGTACAAGAAAGCTATACATAACACAACCCGAACGTTACACACATATATATATATATATATATATATATATGCAGTTCCCACAGGAGCAGGATGTGTATGGATGTCATATACAAACCATAGAAGAAAAAAAGAAAGATTATTTATATTCCTGTCCAGCAGAAACACGTTACAGGCCTGGATGGAAATTCCTAAGCTATGGAGGTGCGCATAACAGTGTGTAAGCCTTAGGTAAATGCGGCAGAAGGGGGGTGGTGAATAAGAGGGATGCAGAGGGTGCCAAGGGCAAGTGGGGCAGAGGAGGGCGGAGTAGTAGTGGCAAGGGCTGAACAACCATCAGGACAGACAGGACCTCGGTTTAACGTCTCATCCAAATGACAACACACCCAAACAGTAAAGTATCCCCTTAGTACGGCACTCGGGTGCCAGTGTTTTATGATATGAGCCCAATCCTGGTGCTGGAACAAAAATAACAGATGGAAAACCATAAGCAAAACACAGCTGTAATTCCACTGTGGGATTCTGATGGTGCAAGTGAGTGGTCTGTACAGCCAAAATAACCCCAAAATTGAATTACAAGCAGAGTGTTTAAGATACAGGTTATTATAACTAACATTCACATCCCTGGTGTACATTATGGCATGAAGTCCAGTGAATACCGTTAGCAACTGTACCATTCAGGTTTATCAGATGTCTGAATATTGCTGTTTTACAGGCGTTTTGTGTGGCTTTCCATTAGCAGGGACACTTGTTTACAGTTTGTAGAAAACATAATACGTTTTTAAAACCTGGGATTCTGGTATTTTTTGTTTTGTTTTCTGTTTATTCATATTGTTTGCTTTTCCCACTATAATAAACAGAATGGTTTATGTGATTTGGCCCATTCCTCCCACTGAATAAAGGCCTGTACTTGTACTGCCTTCATGTTCAGGCTCAGCCTCCTTTTCTCCATCAAGTTCACCTTGAGAAAAGGAGGCCAAGAGGGAACATGATGTCAATATTTTGCATATTCAAGGGTATCAACAAGATCAAACAGTCAGAAATGTTTGATCAGGTGTCCTGCAGCAGGACATGGGGACATACCCTGAAGCTCAGTGAAGGTTAATTTTAAAGAGATTCATCAATCAAAGGTCATGCACCTGAAATATAGGTGCCTTACCGCTGCAGGAGTCTGGAATTGTGAAGATTTCCTGATATAATTCACGTGGAAAAAACTGCATCACTCGTAAAATTGTTGAGACAGGGTCCCACAGACTTCCCTGTTATAAGTGCCACCCTCGCTCCACCCTTGCACTCTCTACTGTTATGACGAGATGCCAGTGAGAGCGTGGGGGCGCACTCCATTATAATCAATGGGCAGCATCTTTTCTATCAATTTTACATATTATCATGGCCACTTTGTAATGAAACGTGGGCACCGGTCGACTAACAAGGGTCCCTCGTTTCATTACAAAGTGGCCATGATAATATATAAAATTGACAGGAAAGATGCCACCCATTGATTATAATGGAGCACACCCCCATACTCTCACTGGTATTTCATCATAACGTTAGTGAGTGCGAGGGTGGCACTTATAAAAGGTAAGTCCGTGGGACCCCGTTTCAACAATTTTACGAGTGATGCAGTTTTTTCTACATTAATTATATTAGGAAATCTTCACAATTCTGGACTCATGTGTCGGTAAGGCACCTGTATTTCAGGTGCAGGGCTATTTTTATTCATATTGGTTAATCTTTTTAAGTAACATTAAAAGGCACTTTTTCTCCCGTTACATGGTAAATCGAGGGAACAGACTACTAGTGGAGACCATGAACATGAGGACAGTAAAGGCCTTTAAGGTAAGCCTAAGCAACTTCCTGCTTATAGAGGGAACCACTGCAGAACCCTGGGTAGTAGAGAGGGCAGGGAATCCCTAGCAATTAGTATATAGTTTGCACAGGATACTTATTTCATCCCCGCTTATGAAGCAGTGGAAGAAGGACCTGACTGACCTAGAGTCCTTTCCAATCCTAAATCACTACTGTATGTACTCATGTCCAAGTCTAGTTTTTGATGCTAAAAATAGGCCTCCAAGAAGGGGGACTCTATTTTTCTGTGAGGTTGACATATCTGCAGGGTTTACAATGGTAAACCATGTTTGCAGCTGTGTAACTTATCTTTATGTACAGTTCTGGTCACAAAGATAGATTCTATGCCGGATGATGGTCACAAAGCAGATTTGTAATTCAATCTGGGCAGCAGAATAATGTCAGTAATTTTGCTGAAGTTGCCGGGGGTTAATTTATATGACAGTTTGACTTACAGGTCAGTATATACCATATGTTACGAATTCAATCCATTTACTAATGAAAAGCAATGCATCAGTGTTCCGTCCATTTGTTATTTATAATGTGCGAACCATGGGGGCTACAGCTTGTGCATGGTCAAATGACCAATGGGTGATACGGCCGGCACCCTATTTAACAGGGAAAGCCCAGTTGGCCTATAGCCATGTGGACAGTGTTCATGCCGACAACTATGACCAAGTGAAGGAGGCAATATTAAAAAGGCACGATATAAATACCAAAATGTATCGGCAGAGATTCAGAACCTACAGACTGCACTCCGTTGATAACCCCCAAGAGGCATATACCCAACTGAGGATCTTTGTTTCAAATGGTTACAGCCCGCAACAAGGATCTCTGACCAGATTTTGGAATCCATCATTCTAGAACAATTTATCCGGATTTTGCCACAGGATGTCCAGCTTTGGGTGAAGGAGCACCGCCCAGAGGCTTCTGATGTTACAATCTGCCTAGCAGAGGACTACTTGGCAGCTAGACCCCATACACATAAGGGACCTGTGAGCACAACTTCCAACCAAGCCATGGCAAGACCCTCCAATATAACTAATGCTTCTCAAAGCACCACTAGTCCCAGGACTAAATTCAATAAGCCTGGAAGGGGGTTTAATCCAGACATAATTTGTAGAGAATGCAATGGAAAAGGGCACATTGCACATTTTTGTCCAAAAAAAAAAATTCAGAGCCCACTCACCTGGCTCTTGCTAATTGGGGACAGTATCTGGTGCCTGTGCAAACTGGGGACAAAACTGTTTCGGGGTTACTAGATTCAGGCAGCAAACAAACCCTGGTGACAGCTAACCTATTAACCCCTAAGAAAGAACCAGAAGGGCCTACCACAGGAGTGGCATGCATTCATGGGGATGTGCACTATTACCCCTTACAAGAGACCCTGCTTGAGATTCAAGGTCAACCTCAACAAATAAAGGTTGGTGCTGTACCCCACCTTCCAGTGCCAGTACTCATTGGTCATGACCACCCCCACTTTGAGTCCTTGTTATTATCCAACATCAATGCTGTCACCTCAAGGGCCCAAGCTATGCAAAATTACTCTTTGGGCAGATATTTCTGTTTGATGTGGATATATATGGGCCAGATGGGAAAGTGAGGAAGCCCAGAAGTCAGAAAAGAAAAGAAAAAGAACACTGGACTAAAACTAACAGACTCTATGAAAGACTCTGTTATACCTACTATTGAAATGCCAGTTCGTACTACCGCAGAGGAGACTATTTTCCGTACACGCTTGCTGGTAAAACTACTTACAAGGGGGAACAAATGAGACCTAGAGTCTATACTTACACTGGTTAGTGGTCTGATTTTGCAATTCACTGAAAGGTTTTGAATGCTGCAGCCTATAAGGTATTTTCTTTTGCCTGCCGAATGCTTGTCAGTAAACCACCTCCTCAGAAGCCCGCTGCTATAGAGCAATGGGCTTCTGAGGGTGCTTCTTATTAGCAGTTTGCCGGCTTTGTCATTTCTACAGCTTTTGGGAGCGTGAGTGAAAGTATTGTGATGCTGTTTCAACACCAGTGTGACATCACATTAGTGGTGATGTTACAAGTTCTGGAGGCCACTCTTTCCCTATTAGGAAGAAGTGGGTATCCATACATTATACAATAGAAGCGTGAAACTAGAAAATGTCAGAATCAATGTTTCGGCCATTACGTCTTCTTCAGGAATGATCTACGTTGAAGCCAAATATGCAGACCACAGCACTACTATTTTTTTATGGAGTAGTCCTGAAGAACTACTAATGGATGGACTGAAACCTTGGTCCTTATTTTATTTTCAGTGTGCATTAAACCTTTTGGTTTACTTGGAGCTCACAAGGGGACACAGCACCCAGAGTTTTGTTTTGTCACAAAAGCAGGTAAAGCATTTGAAATGTGCCAAAGACTACTCCAGCAGAAAAAGAACAATGCACAACAACCTCAAAAATACCTTTAGAGGGACTGGATTATCTACAGGGACCATTCTGAACACAATTAGGACTGCCCTTCCCCCAACACACATGCACACAATAAAAGCTTGCCGACATTTCCAGTTTCATTGCAAAATTTTATGAAACACAATCTAATTTTCTCTAGCCATTAACCTTGCTTATAAAATGTGTTTTTTAGTGTTTGTGACACAAAACAAGGAGGTTTGAATATTTAAAAAATAGAAATCTTCACAATTATAACTGAAGTACAGTAGTTTGTCCACCTGCTAGATCTTTATTTCTGTTTGCTCAAGGTAAAGTATAGAAATCTGGCTTCCATATCTGTAGTTTTTTCCTTCACTTGTTCTTTGCTGTAGTGTGGCACCTAGCTGGTTGCAAGTGCAACCCCCTCCAACCTCATATTTCTATTTAAATTTATTTTACAGTTATTATTCTGGTGCAGAACGCTGCGGCCCGGTTAGTGACAGGTACGTCTCGCGCCTGTCATATTTCGCTGGTGCTGCGTGATCTGCACTGGCTGCCAATTCAGTGGCGGATCACCTTTAAAGTTAGTCTTTTGACCTACAAAGCCCTACACGGACAGGGTCCGGACTACTTGAAAGAGCTTTTGGTTTCCTACTGCCCTAAGCGATCTCTCCGCTCAGCGGACAAGGGGTTGCTAGAGATTCCGAGGGTTTCTTTAAAATCTTCGGGTGCTCGTGCCTTTATGTATGCTGCTCCGACCCTCTGGAATTCTCTACCCCGTCCACTTCATCAGTGTGCGTCCATGGAGGAATTTAAAAAGGCCCTGAAGATCCATTTGTGGTCAAAGATTTATTTTAATTAATATTGTGATTTTAGGAGCTCACATTATTATGTATTGGTTTTATTTATTATGTTGTCAGATATTGTAAGGCGCCTTGAATCTAAAAAGGCACGATATAAATAAAGCTTTATTTATTATTATGTATTATTACAGGGCTCCCAGATCTACAGGGATTGTTGTATTTTACAGGTATTTGGAGCCATCTACAGTACAGGGAAATTCTTCCCATAGACATGCACTGGTTATACAGGAAAACAGAGCAATTCTGCTTCCATAGGAAATAAGAAAAAATGACTCACCTTAGTAATGTTGTTTCTTCTAATGGAGTCTTGCTACATTATGACTAATGCAGTTTGTCCCACCATTAGAACTGCTCCGGAGGTGAAAGAGTTAACTTCCATGCAGGGCATGGAACTTAGAGCTCGAGCTCGGTTAGAGAAGCTCTGTCAGGGATATTTCAAACCGAAACGGTCAGATCTTTACGAGCAAAACTCACTAATGCTCTGTGTGGAAGCTGTAACCTACACTAGCCAACTGGCTACTAAAATATTAACACATTTTTCTGGTCCCAACACCAAGACTCAAGTCAGGGGACCAGAAAAATTAAGATAAAATAAAACACAACACCCAAACACCCAAACACCCCAACAAGAAGGGGTGAAAAACATTAAAGGGGGCATCAATAAGTGCCAACAGTGGACTGCACACCCCATACTCAAAGTAGAAGTTCTGAGAGGGGCAGGCTGGGGGGAGAGGTCATAATATAGCAAGACTCCATTAGAAGAAACAACATTACTAAGGTGAGTAATTTTTTCTTCAAACAACATGAAGTCTTGCTATATTATGACTAATGCAGACTACACAGCAGTACTTCCATGGAGGAGGGACAGAACCTACTTAGGGAATAGGCTCTGAAGCACGGCTGTGCCAAACCGAGCATCCCTCCTGGCCTGGATATCCAGGGAGTAATGCTTGGTGAAAGTGTGTACTGTTTTCCAAGTAGCTGCTTGACATATCTCTAAGATGGGGATGTCTCTGGCAGCAGCTAGACACGCAGCTGTACCTCTGGTAGAGTGAGCCCTCAGGCCTGAAGGGGGAACCTTACCCAGTTTTTGATAGCAAAATTGGATACAAGAGACAATCCACCTGGCAATGGATCTCTTAGTGGCAGGTTTCCCTTTCCCAACCTCACCATAAGTGACAAATAGTTGGAGGGAGTCAAACCTGTGACCCTTGGTACGCTCTATGTAGTAACTTAGGGCCCTCTTAACATCTAAGCTGTGCAGCCTCCTCTCACCAGAGGAGGAATGGTCAGTGAAGAACACTGGAAGTGAAATAGATTGGTTGAGGTGGAAATCTGAACCACCTTAGGCAAAAACATTCCGTTAGTCCTAAGGACTACCTTATCCCTGTGAAAGGAAATAAAGTCAGTCTCCACTGATAAAGCCTGTAACTCACTTATGCGCCTGCAGAAGTGATGGCTAACAGAAATACAGTTTTCCATGTCAATACTTAAGCTCTGGCCAAGACAGAGGTTCAAAGGGGTTGCATCAGCTGAGCAATGCAAACATTAAGATCCCAGGCAGGGCAGGGTCCCTGAATGGTGGATTGTATGAAGCAACCCTAAAAACTTGGAAAATACAGGGTGAGCAGAGAAGAGGGCTTCCCTGCTGAAATAAAAGCAGAGACAGCTGCCAAATGCACTTTCAGGGTAGCTGGTCTCAGTCCCAAAGAATTAAGATGGACCATATAGTCCAAAACAGTGGGCAAATCAGCAGATTCTGGGGAAATATGCTTCCCAGAACACCATATGGAAAACCTTTTCCACTTGGAGTTATAGGTAGCCCTGGTGGAAGGCTTCCTAGAAGCTTTCAAGATTTCGAGAACACCCTGAGAAAGTTGTAAATCAGCAAACTCTAACTCCTCAAGAGCCAGGCCTCGAGGTTGAGGGATTTGAGATTCGGATACCAGACTCTCCCCTGGGCACAGGTTAACAGATTGTGGTTCCTGGGGAGACACAGGGAAGATGGACTGCTAAGGACAGAAGGAGGGTACCAGGGCTGCCTGGCCCAGTCTGGAGCAATCAGGATCATTCTTGCAGGGCTGAGATCTGATTTTGACTAGCACCTTGAAACAGGAGAGGGAAGGGCGAAGGCATAGAAACTTCCTTCCTAATCGAGGAGAAAGGCATCCAGGGGACTGAGCCCAACACTGGGGCCTGCAACAAAAAGTGGAAGTTGATGATTGTCTGGGGCTGCAAAAGATCTATCTGAGGGTGCCCCATCTGGCAAAAACTACCCCAGAACTAGGGATCCAGTGACCATTCGTGATGGCCTGGGAAATCCTGCTGAGAGCATCTGCCAGGACATTGTCCTTGCCTGGGAGGTGAACTGCTGTGAGGGAAGTGTTCAGGAATAAGCCAGAGACCACAACTTATCGCCTGGTGCACAAGGCCTAAGACCGAGTGCCCCCTTGTTTGTTGATGTACCACATTGTAGTGGTGTTGTCTGTTCTGACCTGTACCACCTTGTTCTGAACAGATGCAGAAAAACCTGAAGTGCTAGAAAAACAGCTCTGAGTTCCAACAGATTGATGTGGAGCAGAGATTCTGAGGGACCACAACCCCTGGGTGGAGAGGTCGCCTATGTGAGCCCCCATCCCAAGAGGGCACGATCTGTAGTAAGGGTCAAGGAGTGAGATAGAGGGATGAAGGGCACCCCTTGTCTCAGATTGCTCTGATCCTGCCACCACTGAAGTGCCTGGATCAGGGTTCGAGTCACTGGGATTAACTTGGATAGGGAATCTCTTTGAGACCAGAAGGCTCTCAAATGGAACTGAATGTCCCTCATCTGAAATCTTGCTCCTTGCACTACAGCTGTGGAAGCAGCCATGTGTCCTAGGAGCTGCAGGAAATGCCTTGCTGGCCGAGAGACCTGCAGAGTGAAGGACGAGGCCAGGGCCACCTGGGGTCCTTACCCTTTCTAGGGAAGGAAGGCTCTGGCTTGCTTTGTGTCCAGTTCTGCACCTATAAAGGTGAGTACCTGGACAGGTTCCAGAACTGACTTTGGAAGATTGAGAAGAAAGCCCAGAGAGGTAAGCAGCTGCTGGGTAACTTGCAGGTGTGATTGACTCTGTCTGGAGACTGACCCACAATGAGCCAGTCGTCCAGGTAGAGAAAGATGGCAATCTTCTGCCTTCTTAAATGAGCAACTGCTACTGCCAGACATTTTGTGAATACCCTTGGGGCAGAGAGGTCAAGGGCATTGCTCTGAACTGATAATGGCCTGAGGGCAGTTCGAATCTGAGGTACTTTCGGTGGAGCTTCTGATAAGAACATGGAAGTAGGCATCCTTGAGGTCCAGGAAAGCTAGCCAGTCCCCTGGCCTTAGGGAGGGTAAAATCATTCCCAGAGTCACCATTTTGAATTTTGGTTTTAAAAGGTGCTTGTTCAGATATCTTAAGTCCAGGATGGGCCGCCACTCCTGTCTTTTTTGGGGTAAGGAAGTACCTGGAGTACAGACCCTTGCCCTGGTGTAGGGGAGGAACCCTTTCTACAGCTCTGAGAGCCAGGAGGGTTGAGACTCTGTTTCAAGGCAAGAGTCTCTAGAGGGTTTGCAGGTGGAAAAGATCTGATTCTCATCTTTGGAAATTTTTGAAGCTGAGAATCAGACCCTGGCTTACTACTTCCAGGACCCACTTGTCTGATGTTAAAGACTCCCAGTCCTGGACTAAGTAAGCCAGCCTGCCCCACAGGTAATGGAGAACCGCCCTGGGCATCCCATCAGGGTGCCTGTTTGGCAGGGGCTTTAGGCTGAGGGGTGGAGCAGGCCTGCTTGTACCCCCGCCTGCCTCTCCTCTGAAGAACCCCTCTGAACATAAAGCGAAGAGGAGGCCTGGGTCTGGTAAAAGGCCTGTGAAAAGGCCTCGCCTCTACCCCTGGGGTTGCCTCTGAGGAGTGGCTTGCTGCCTTGGCTTGAGCACTCCTATAAGTGGTTCTATATTCATCCATTTTCTTCATATAATTCTCTGTCTGCTCCCCAAACAGAGAATTTCCCACCACAGGAAAATCCATAGCCTTAGACTGGGTATCCTGTGACAAAGTAGTACACCTGAGCCAAGTCAATCTACGAAAAGCCACAGATGTAGCCATGACTCTAGAGGATACATCATTAGAATCCACTGCAGCATGACATTGCACCCTAGATGCCTCAATACCATCAGCAGTCACCTGCTCCAGCTCCTTGGCAAGCTGGCCAGGGGCCTGTTTGGCTAAAGCCATGACAGTATCCCATCTAGATTTTTGGTATCTCGCAACATAAGCCATATAGTTTGCTTGTCTGAGTCCCAAAGATGCTGCCATGTATTGTTTTTTAGCCATGGCATCAATCTTCTGAAGTCCTTGTCAGGAGGATGTGAAGCCAGGGGAATATTAGCTTTATCACAGGCTGCAGCCTGAACTACCCCAACATGGCTGCATTGCTGTGAAAGAAATTCTGTATCAGGACTCTGAAAGTGTACCTCCTGTCCATCTTTTTATCCACAGGAGGCACAGAATTAGAGCTTTTAAAATTTTTATTGTTTGTTTCCTAAAAGATTTATGTAAAGGAATAGACAATCTCCTGGACTCTGGGATATCCATCATCTCTACAAAGTCAGGCTACTCTTGCTCATCCACAGCCTCCTCTAAAGGAAGCTGGAGGGTTTCAGCAACTTTTTTATAACACAGAAAATGAGAAGGGGACTCAGCAAGCCTAGGGGGAGATTCTCCTAAAGGTCTGTCTGGGGAGATGTCCGGTTCAATGGGCACATCCAGACTTTCAAAGTCACATTCACACTGTTCATAATCATCCTCCCCCTCCTCTGGTTCATAAAACTCCTCTATATCATATTCTTGAACCGGTGGAACCGACCTTTTGCCAGATAGTGGCGGTTCGGACGGAACCGGGGAAAGTGACTGGACAATTTATATTGCCCTGGCTATCTCTGCAGCAGTTGGAGAAGGAATTTTTTTTACTCCACACCTGCTGACTTTCTAGTTCTCTTTGCTGGAACTAGCTCCTCAGAGTCAGCTTTACGTTTGCCCGAGGAAGTCTGGCCTGGTCAGAGGGCACTCCCTCCGGTTCGGTTGGCACCGAACCAGGCTGGCCATCCGGGTCAGCGGACTTTTTGGCCTCTCGTTCCCTGAGCCTACCAACTCTCTTATCTAGGGTAGCTGCAGGGAAATTCTTGCAAATCTGGCAGTCTGCATTGAGGTGGTCAAACCCCAGACAATAAACACATGTGGTGTGTGGGTCAGCCTTGGCAAAGGCTTCCCCACAGACACTACAGTGTTGAAACCCAGTGGGCCCGGTTTTTCTTTTGGGTTTCTCAGACATAATGCCAGCCTAACCAAAAACTTGCCCTTTTATGGCAGTGCCAGGCAAGACACCCTTATCGGTTCCCAACCGTGTCACGGGTCGTGGAAAAAACTGTAATGAAATCCGCTTTTTTAGAACCTATAAGAACCGAACGCACTCTAACAAGCCTTAAAACGCTTCAGAATGAAGTTTAACATAATCTGATCGGTTCAAACCGAACCGATAAACATTTACAAGTTCCACACAGAAAACCTATCTATTACTTACAATACCATAGACAGAGCTTGAACCGATCAGTTTGAGGTTAAAATAATGATAATCGCGTTGAATTTAACCGAGAAAACTCTTTAAACCGAGAAATGAACTGAGCAGCAGGAGGAATCTCCGAGCGACTGTTCAGTGAGGCGGAGTAAAGAATCTGACAGTTTCGGTTTGAAATATCCCTGACAGAGCTTCTCTAACCGAGCTCGCGCTCTAAGTTCCATGCCCTGCATGGAAGTTAACTCTCTCACCTCCGGAGCAGTTCTAATGGTGGGACAAACTGCATTAGTCATAATATAGCAAGACTTCATGTTGTTTGAATATAGAATACAGAAAAACACAGGAAAATCGCCTTGGAGTTACAGGGAACATGCCAAATCAATCTGGGAGCACTACAGTTGTGTTTTTTTTATAGCTTAAGTTTGAGGTTTCATTAAAAGACTGGACAAACAATACAATAAACAAACAAACAAATGTGGGTAAATTGAGGAAAGTGAATCAAGTGATACATGGGGAGATGGAGCTGATAAAGTGCCAAGCTGTCTTTCTGTGTGCAACATCTTTGTTTGGCACACACGGCTGCTCAGGGAGGGTTCTGTAGCTACCAACAGGAAGAACTGTTTTGTTCAATTTCTTTATTAATTTAAATAGTCTTATTTTCATGGTTGTAGTGTTCTAAAAGGAAGGACTGTCTATTGGTTACACTGGTATGAGAAGTAGTAGCTGTGTAATCGACGAAAGAGTGGTCTGTGAACAACCCTGTTCTGAGAGAGACAGAGAAAGACATATGCTGTGATAAGCAGTGTGCAGCGAAACACACTGCCACAAATAGTAGTGTGCAGCTAGAGATATAGGTCAAGAGTAGCAGCATGTGGGGGGGGGGGGAAGGAAGGGGCCCACGAACCAGCTGGCTGGGTACGTTGCATTTTAAATATCCCCCCCTCTCTACTAAACTTCAGTTGAACTCGTTAGATCTGGAACATCTGGACGATCATTTGAAAATTTTAATGTTGGTACTTTCACGCTACAAGAGACTTTAACTGAGGGAAAATAGGATGGCTGTATTTTTTTATTTTTTTTTAACATTATAAGTGCAAGAACGTACAGATGTGTGATTGGAGTAAGGGTCAGATGATTGTGCGTGGAGTTTAATCAAAGCAGGATCATGTGATGGTTTTAGATCAAAAACATACATCTCCATTTTTCTTACCCAGTTTAAAAGCTAGATCGCCGTACTTACTGGATGGGTGAAGGCACAATGACACAGGGCGTGCAACATTTTAGCCTAATGCACACCCTGTTTGTTACTGCTTACATTTCACATATATCCCACCCCCAGTCTGAAAGACAGAGAGAGGAGCAGAAAAAAAGTCCACAACAGAAAAACAAATGTTAGGGGCTGCTTACAGAACCAACTACCTCCTTACCCCTGCTGCTAAACTGGCAGTAGCTAGAGGTATATTGTTGCCAACCCTTACATATGGTTGTCCCATTCTGTCTTTGGCCAATAAATCTGCACTGCATCTGTGGGACACTACTTTCAATAATGTATGCAGGTATGCAACCAAAGCACCTCGACTGCAGCATCACTGCCAACTATATCAAGACCTTGGCTGGCTCTCTCCTCCTCTACCAGACAATACTACCTGTACAATCTATCAGATACCATCATAAGGACATCCAAACCTGCTATCCTATCAGAACTCCTTAGACCAGCTATTCCCACACGGAACCTTAGATCTGCAGATCAGACCTTATTATCCATTCCCTCTGTCGGACAAAAAAGGGCATGGGCTCCTTCCATTATGCTGCTCCTCACCTGTGGAACCTGCTGCCTCAGGAACTAAGGGATGTCCCTACTCATGCAACTTTTAAGGGCAAACTCAGGACTTTTCTTACTGCTTTGGACAAATGTGTTTGCTTTGATCCTACCTGATCCCCTTGCTCTTAACCTGTTTTCCCCACTTCCTATTGCTAGCACTTGTGCCTTTCCCAATGGTTGTTTTATGTGGTGTTTTACTATAATTGCTGCTTGAATCTGTTTGACTGTATGCCAAATATTAGCTTTTGCCATTTTACAAGTTGTTGTTTACTTCCTGCCACCACTTGGCTTCCCTTGATCCCTGTTCTCTCTTCCTCACCTCTCAGCCTTCCTTCACTCAACTCCCTGCTCCTCTTCCCACCACAACTCCTGCACTCTCCTTTCCCCTCCCTCTGCCTCCCTTCCTTTCTGCTTGCTTGCCTCGCTTTACCTCCTCCGAGTCACCCCTGCCCGCTTGCTCGTCCCACCTCCCAGCTGAGCATTGTTCCCTATTACCTCCACTTGTCAGTAAACTTACCTCCTCCTACCGACCTCTTCTTCCTTGCCCTGCCGCCTCTCGTATCCACTGGCTCGGCTTGGTGCTGTTACCTTCCGCTACTGCCGTAATTCTTCGTGCCTCCTCCTCTTACCGGCATCATCACCCTTGCCCTGCCGCCATCGTTCCACCAGCCCAGCCACATTCTGCTACCTTTTGCCGCTGTTGTCAGAATCCCCTGTCACCCTTTCTCCGCTGTGCAGTCTTTTCGGCTCCACCGACTCAGGCCGCAGGTTGGAACCTTGTACCCGCCGTCATTTGCCGGCTTTTTTTTAACCCTCACTCCCTCCCTCCCCTCCCGGCCATCCTCTCACTCCCTCCTACCTCCTCCTATTCCTGCCACCGCCTCTGTCCTTATATTCTTAGCCATTTCTTTAGCGCCCATTTTGGCCCCTTGCCCCTCTATCCTTCCCTCTATCCTTTCCTCACCTCCTCACCTTCCCCCTTTTGTCATTTCCCATCTTGTTTCTGGCTTACCCCTACACCTATCCTCTCCCCTTTCCTAGGTCCTTCAATGCACTTTATGTATGTGCTCAATGGAAAATGTCCTTGAAATGTATTTTGCCTTGTATTTTCCTTTGTCATGCATTGTATCCTGCCATATGTATCTTCCTGTATTTCTGTGCATCATGTATTTTCGTTATCCTTACTGTATCGCTATGTTCTGTAATTTTACCTCCCGGGTCGTGCCTGAAAACAGTCACTTGCTGGCTAGTGCACTTACCCGGTTAACAAAAACTAAATAAATAAAATGGACTTCAGAAAGCTCAACTACAGAGATTAGTTTCACATACAGAACTGTGTAGGTAGGTAAGTAAAATTTACATGGCGCCCAATTCCAGAGGCTCTGGGTGCCCTACACAATCAAAAACAGGCAGGGTAAGCAATAACAACACAATAAAATAAAGGCTCAAAAAGGTGATACAAAAATGTAAAATTCAGATTTAAATAAGCTAATTATAATAATTAATAAATAATAAAAACAGGTTTAAAAACACTATGGCTAGTCCGGAAAGGCTTGTTTGAAGAGAAGAGAAGAGTCTTTAGGCTCCTCTTAAACACCTCCACCGACAGGGCCTCCCCTACAGAGCTAGGAAGCAAGTTCCAGAGGGCCGTGCTGGCCACTTCAAAAGCTCAATCGCTGGAGGTTTTCAGCCTGACCCTCGGAACCACAAGGAGGCCTCTGGTGGAGGAACAGAGAGAGCGGACCAGAGTGGATCCATCAGGTAGGAGAAGAATCATCATCAGCATTTGTATAGCACTTTTCATATACAATGTATCCCAAAGCACTTTACAAGCAATGCTAGACTGGTAGTGAAGTGACTGGATGTATAGTAAAGGCCATATTGCACATCAACACCCACACACAGCCTGGACAATTGCATGAACCTGTTTTATGGGAAGGGGAATATTGGCCAAGACACTGGGAATGTCCCCTACTCTTTGTGAAGAATGCCTTGGGTTCTTTTACTTCCACCTGGACAAGGTAGCCAGCGCCCGACCCATACAGGGCCTTGTAGGTGAGCAAGCCCATCTTGAAGATGATCCATCACTTGACAGGCTACCAGTGCAGATCTTGTAGGACTGGGGTCACATGACATGACCTAGACAGGCCAGTCAGTAACCCGGCTACTGCGTTCTGCACCAGCTGCAGCCGGAGGAGGGTTCCTTCACAGATCCCGAAGTACAGAGCGTTACAGTAGGCAAGCCTGGAAGTGACAAAGGCGTGTACTACTGATAGGAGGTCCTCGGGCGGAACTAGGGGTTTAATCCGGGCGACATTCCTGAAGTGGTAAAAATCACTTTGGACAACAGATGACACCTGAGCATCAAATGTCAATCTGTCATCCAGGAAGATGCCCATACTTCTCACCCTAAAGGAAGCCATCAACGGCGTGATTCCCAGGACCAATTATGTTGCCACTCCGGAGACACTGCCATCACGCCCACGACCAGGCTCAATCACCAGGATCTCTGTCTTGTCAGGATTTAGCCTCAACCAGCTGGAGGCCATCCAGTCCTGAATTTCGGGCCAGGCAGTTGTTTAGCACTTCCACGGCATTATTTGTTCCAGGGGCAAAAGACACGTACAGCTGGGTAACAGCTGCACAGCAGTGAAAACCCAGACTGTACCATCTAATGAGCTCTCCCAGGGGTAGCATGTACACCGCGAACAGCATTAGCGACAGGATCGATCCTTGAGGAACTCCACATGCCAGGGGCTTTTGGGAGGAGGAAAAATTCCCCATCACCATCCACTGCTTCCTGCCAGAGAGCTAGGACTCAAGCCAGTTGATGGCAGTACCAGCGAATCCACAATATACTCTAAGGTGATCCAAAAGCACAATGTGGTCCACGGTGTAAAATGCTGAGGAGAGATCAAGAAGAACGAGAATTAACTGGTCTCCTCTATCTCTTGCCCTAGGAGGTCATTTTGCACCCTGACCAATGCCATTTTGGAGCTATGCCTAGCCTTGAAACTGGACTAGAATGACTCATAGGTGTCATAGGCCATAAGGTGCGCTTCGAGCTGCAAGCGCCACTATCTTCTCAACAACCTTCCCTAAAAATGGGAGGTTGGAGATAGGTCAATAATTCGCCAGGACATCAGGGTTGAGGGGCCTCACTAGTGCCTCCTTCAAGGCATCAGGGAAGATCCCCTCCAAAAGTGAACACCAGATTATCCTGGTGAACACTGGACCAACGGTCCTGGCACATCCCACTAAGAGACAGGTCGGGGCTGGGTCCAGTTCACAAAAAATGGGCTGCAGTTTCTAGATCACCTCAACAATCTCGGGCCACCTCCACGGACCTAAACTCCTCCCAGACAATAGGAGTGCCCATGCTCCCACCAGGCAGACCACCACAGGGCAAACCTTGCCCCACTGGGGAGATCCCAGACCAGATAGAGGACATCCTGTCAGAGGAGAACTGAGCAAACTCATCGCACATTGTGATTAAAAATGCTTTTTTTGGCTGCAGACAGACCAGATGGAATAGTCTGTCCACAGTCCAAAACAGCTGAGCTGGTCTGTTCCTCCCTGCAGCAGTCTCCCTTGACAGGAGCTCTGCCTTTCTTACGGTCGACTGCCCCTTGGTACTCACAACAGTGAGCTCATAAGGCCAATCTGTCCTCCTCCGAATGGTTTCTCTGCCAGTAACGCTCCAACTTCCGACCCTTGACCTTCATCTTGAGAGCCCACTCAAACCATGACGGCCCCAAGCGAGAAGATATGGGTCGTGTACGGACCGGTGTCATGGCATTGAGCGCTTCAGACACAGCCTTATTACAGGCAGCCAACACCTCACCCACGCCAATCACATATGCAGTACACACCCCAGCTAGATCTACTATAGCCAAAAGTCCCACTGAGGACAATCCCCTCAAAGAGAGATAGACAGTTTAGTTTACTTTATTGTGAAGGGGATAATATTTACTGAGCAAGCTCATTTGCAAGAATGTCCCTTATACAAACCATGGTAAGACGAATGCACATCAAACAGAATGCAAGTCATAGTACAGTCATATTATACAAAATCAAGGTAAAAAGTTCAATGGTATTTTCAAGACATACAATATATATAATATATACAATGAATATAATCGACAAGAGACGCATTCATGAGAACGCAGCAGGAAAATTTTACTGGTGTATGGTGAAGAATATTCACATTTCAGTCACACAAGGTATGGACAATACAGAATAATGACAAACAAGATATAAAATGTAAAACCAGAGAAGGGGAATCCATGCAATTTTATAGACCTATGGGAAAGAGTATTCACATTTCAGACATACAAGGCATGGGCATCTCAGAAACAGTATACAGGACAACTCCAGGGAAGGGAAGGGAGGAGACAGATAAGATGAAAGGTTAGAGGCAGTGGCAGGTTTCATTAATGTATTTCTTTATAAGGGTTTTGAAAACATTCAGTGTGGTCAGGGTTTGTTTACCAGTGAGGTCCAGTTCATCTCCTTATAGAGGGTGCAGTGATGGGTTCTGGCTGGGGCATTGGTAATAAAGCGGACAGCACGATGATGTAAAACATCCAATTTATGCAGACAGAGAGAAGTGCAATTGGTACATAGGATGTCCACATAGTCTAGCAGGGGCAAGAATGTAGCTTGTACTAATGTCATTCTAGACGTCATCGAGAAACGTTTTTTGTTCCTGAAGAAGATCAAAATTTAAATACCTGTAAATTTTCTTTCTCCGACGGCTGGTCTCCGGGCTTCCTTACTCCTGGGCTGTACCTCTTGATGCTGATTGACAGGCAGGAATCAGACCTCTGCAACAGGGGACATCCAGCCCTCCAGTTCCTATCTCCCTCAGTTCTTCCTAAAGCAGTCCAATGTGGTAATACTACTAGAACTTGGGCGACAGAAAACAAGAATACGAATTTTAATGCATATATGGCCATGAGGCCTGCCAATTTGCACATTCTGGGAGGGAATCCGAAGCCCGGAGACCAGCTGTCGGAGAAAGAAAATTTACAGGTATTTAAATTTCTCTCTCTTAAGCTGGTCTCCGGCCTTCCTTACTCCTGGGATATACAAAAGCAGTACATCCCCAGATGTCCCGGGTGGGAAGAATGTCAAGAGCCCTGAAGGGTTCACCGCCGCTTGAAAACACTCTGCAGACTAAGAATGCCTCCGCCGAGGGCATCACCTCCAGTTAAAAACAAAAAAACAAAAAAAAAAAAACCCTGGAATGTGTGAATGGATGATCAAAAGGCCACTCAGGATGAGTGTGCTGTCGATGTTTCTCTGAATTATGCCCACGAATGGGCCGTGGGCTCTCACTGAGCCAGGCAAGTTACTATGGCCTGATCATAAGCCGTAGAGATGACGGATAGAATCCATCAGGCTATACAGCCTATTGAATCCTTGCTGCCCCAACATTTTTTCCATTAGCTGGCATCAACAAAGTTGAAGTTTTGCGAATAGCTTCCTCTCTCAATGTACATTTTTCTCCCTTTTCCCAGGTGTTGTGTATGAACATTTTCCTTCCTTGATGCTTTTAGAGAGGGGCAGAAGGAAGGCAGGATGAACCCTTGATTGTAATAGAGGGGAGACATAACTGTGGCAAACAAAAATTGGAACTGTTCTAGCCTGATGAACGAGTATACCGCTCTTGGGCAAGAAATGCTTTTAGTCTGCTGAAACTCCTGGCTGGAGTAATAGCTTTGAGGAAAAAAAGGCCGACCTTTATTTTGAGATGCATGATGGATGCCTTGAGAGGCTCTAAAAGGGGCCTTGGTCACGGCCTTGAGAACCATATTGAGACTCCAAGGTGGCAGCTTTGGTGAACTGAAGAGGTTTTAATGCTGCTGCCTGAAGAACCACCAGACATAGGGATATGAGCCCCAACAATTCCCCAGGGTCCGTCAAGAGTGCCCCCAGTGCAGAAAACTCTAATTTGTAAGGTGGCTGGTTGCAGTCCTTTGTTCATCTGTCTTAAAGGAACTCCAGCAGTACAGACAATTATACTGTGTCGTTCTGTGTGTGTCTGGAATGCAGCCAGAACCAAACTCTCCTCCGGATTCTATAATGCACTTTGGAGGAATAAGAGACACACGAGGTCCCCATCATGACAATAACAGGAGCTGTGCCACATATCTCCTTGTAAGTTTTTCCACTCACTTTCCAGGCCTAGAGACTAGTTGTTAAAACAGGATGCAGAACCGGACCTTGATAGAGAATGCCCGGGCTGAGCCTGAATGTTAGAGGTGGTTGCCTTGACCAATGTATGAGAAAACTACTAAGTGCGGAAATGCCATAAGGTACAGACTAGAATCATGACTGTCCTGTCCAAGGCCACTTTGTGGAGGACTCTTGATAGAGGCGATATTGGAGAAAAGGCATACAGGAGACTAAACAGATCCCAGTTTAGGGGGAAAAAGTGTCCTGAGCCACTGCTGGTTCGTCCTTGGCCAGGGAACAGAACTCCTTTACCTTGGAGTTCTGCCAGCAGGTGAAAAGATCTGTTCGAGTGTTGCCCCACTATTCTGTCGGAATGTGGGAGGCACTGTCCTTCAGCTGCTATTCCCTTGGTCGACCCACCTTTCGACTGAATCATTTTGCTGTGACCTTTTCCTGTTCTGATACAAACCCGCTCAGTGGTATTCAACCCACTGAAAAAGAAGGGATTCCTTTAGCATCTTTGGTCATCTTGTTTCACCCTGATGGTCGGTGCATGTCAGCGCTGCCAGACTTTCAGTTGGAATCAGACTATCCCGATTGAGGAATTGCTGTTCAGCATGTCTTGGGGCATGGTCTACTGTTCACCTCTCAGGAACGCTTATGTACCTTGTCTCTAACAGCGATCCCCTGCCCAGTGCCCACAGCTAATGTAGGTGAGCCCTTCCTAGCTCCTGAGGCTTGCATCGGTCGTGATTCGGACTTAGAGCGGATGGCCTAACTTGCGGCCCTTCATGACCTCTGACCTCCGGGGCCATCCTTGGAAGAAGAGTTTAATCCGTCTTAATGAGCTGTGTGGCAAAATGAGCAGGCAGTTGAGGAGCTTGCGGAACTGCTTGATGAGCTATTACAGATCCCAAAATCTAGTTTTCGGGGGGAGAAAACTTTGTGCCATGATGTGATCCCCCAAGAGGATCAAGGTCTGGTTTGGAATTAGGGAGCACTTTCTCCAGTTGATGAGAAAACCATGTGCCCTAGGGCACCCGACTACCTCTGCCACTGCCTGTAATGCTTGGTTGTGGGGCCTTTAAGTGGACTATAACCACTACTAAGAACTTACATACTGTCCGTGGGTCTGAGAAAGGCCACAATGGCAGAGTTTGAATTGAAAGTACTGCTCTCCCACCTGGGATGGTGTGTGCACCATTACTGCATGGGAATATGCAAGACTGGCCTGAATCCCCTTGTACATTTAGGCCTGAAGAAGACTGGGGGGAGAAAAAGGAAAAAGCCCAATTGATCTCCGAGGTGGAAGCTTGCTCCATAGCCCTTGCGTGCCTAAGGCCTGTAATGACCTGTAACCTCACCTGTCTTTTTGGACTGGTTGCCAGAGATGGGGGAGGACACCACACAAGGAAGTGGGGGCTTTGATGTCTAGGATCCTGCTGTGTGAGTTGGTTTGGATTCCTCGAAAAATTTATAAATGTCTGCCCCCTACATGAGGATGGGCCTGGGTAGGCTTTCTTTTTTTTTTTTGTTATTTTATTTTATTTTATCTTCCTCCTCCTTCCCCGAGAAGTTACTGTTCTGGCCTTATAAGGTGCTTACGAATAATGCACTTGGGGCCTGAGGACCAGGATTGGCACCTGCCTCTTCATTGTGGCATATGTGTCTAGCCATCTCCCTGGAGGCCTTCACTGCCTCCTTCAGGGCTAAACCAAACAGGAGATTACCTTCATATGGTATGTTAATCAACTAGCTCATCGAAGAGGTGACTGCTACCCAGACCAGAAGCCAGAGGTTGCACAGATCAGAGGTTTGATGAAAACATGGTCCGAGCAGTGCACCTTACCACCTGCTCATACACGACTGCTGCATAGGCCTCAACCAAAACTCCTGGACTGCTGCTGATGAAAAACAGGCATGTTCTCTGGGTCCCCACTGAATTGAGAGGCTGAGAACCTGGGCCCAGAGGCAGAGTGACTTAAGCCGGCAAGAATTAGCATATGCTGCCTGGAGACGTTGCTGGTGCATGGAAGCCTAGATGAAGACGTCCACATTCCTAATCACCAGGTCCCTGAGAGAAGCCCCATCATCGGGTGGGCTGACAGACTTCTTGGTTAGGTGTGAAATCAGAAGGTCGATTCTTTGGCAGTCTGACCGCTCCTTGTCAAACTTAAGAAGCTAAGAAATCTGTCCGGCCACTATATAGGTGTGTTCTGGACCTTGTCTTTCCTCCTTTATCAAGTCCCCTACGGCTGGAGGAATAGGGAAGGCTGAGGCCAGATTGGCGATAGTTGGTAGGCGGAAGCTTGCTGACTGGGTAAAAGCCTCCGGGGAAGATCCGAGGGGACTCTCGGCTATGACTTTTGTTTGTGGTTTTTTTTTTTTTTTTTTTTAATGAAAGATCAGGCCCTCCAGACCTTGTGATTGAAGGACAACTGCTCCTCTTCGGATGAGGACGGAGATAGTGACCTCTTTCTTTAGCCTTCTTGTGAGGTCTCCCATCTGGAACCCCGGAGGTTGCCCGTGGAACATGTAGGGAACAAAGCAACAGCCCCAAGTTATCTGCGACGAGGCCTGGGGCACTAGAGGGGGGCTGCAAAGCATGTGGGGTCCAAGGCAAAGGCCCCATGTCACCTGTCGATGAGGCCTGGGGCCCGAGAGGGTCCAAGGCAAAGGCCCCATTTCACCTGTGAATTAGGACTGAGGCCCGAGAGGGGACTGCAAACTGCTGGGTTCCCGAGGGCCGCTGCTCTCTGAGACCTGGTGGTTATCCGTCTGAGTCGAGGGAGGGGTTGCGTCCTTTCCCAGATGCTGTCTTTTGTTATTCAGCATACCCCCGGAGACTTTCTGATCTATGCTGCTGCTGGCCTTTAAGGGCAAAATACTGAGCACTGCCCATTAGATTTTCTGCCCCTGAGATATTAGAGCTGACCCTTTAAAGGGCCACCTAGGAGTGACTGTTCCCTTCTCAGGCACTGGTAAAATCTCTGCCTTTGATGAGGGAGATTGGTTAGGGGGGCCACAGGTGCTGATCTCAATTTCCCTGTCCCGGCGCTACCCTGTTAGGCTCCTCAGCGCTCGACAAAGAGAAGGCAGATTGGCACGTGGCTTGCGCTTTTTGAATGAGTGTCAACTGGTTCTACCGACGCAAATGGCTGCAGCGTTCCCAAACGCATTCTTCGATCGGAGGCCATGCAGTGCCTGCCTAGCCTTGGAAGCACTCCGCTGCGTTTGACTTATTTTCGAAGGAATTTCCCTTTGCTTGCAGTAACCTATACTGCTGTAAGTTTGAGGTGCTGTCCCTTTGAGCACTGTGTAGCACGGAGGGATCCATAAGGTTGAATAAGGCCTCCTGGCTTTGACTGGAGGGTACACCAGCGCTGTTTCACCCCATCCTGTGTAAGCACTACACCTGAAGTGGAGTGTTCGTTGCGACGATTATCCTGCAGCGTTCCAGCGCTAGTTGTCCTCCTGACGAAAAAAAGGTGAAGGTCGAAGAGCAGTCTGGCACTCCTCAGCGCTCGTCGATGAGAGAGATGATCGTCATCGAGCATCTTGGCGCCTTACTAGTTGTGTGCCGATGAGTAATACCGTCGATGAGCGGCTGTAATTTTCCTCAAGCCATTTGTCGATGAAGGCACATGTCTCTAAAAGCACTCCGGTGCTTAACTGAGGAATTCCCCTTAGCCTTCAAGGCTTCCAGACAATCAACGAGCGGCTGCAATTTTTCCCCAAAAGTAGTTAGTCGATGAGAGGCACTCGACCCCAGAAGCACTCCAGTGCTTAACTGAGGAGTTTCCATTGTGAGGAAGCCAAAATCGCGGGAAACACAATGAGCCGCTGCGAAGTGGGGCCAGTCTGTTCAGCTTGCAAGGCTGAGACTGGCTCCTGCCATGGAGCACATCCAAAATCACTCCTAACAGTAGTGCTGTATCCACAAGTAGAAAAAAAGGATCTTATGACTTACAGTCTTCTTCAGCCCTGCTACAGAGTACTTGCTCCACTGAAGGCAGGAAGTAAACTGAGGGAGACAGGAAGTGGAGAGCTGGATGTCCCCTGCTGCAGAGGTCTGATTCCTGCCTGTCAATCAGCAACAGGAGGTACAGCCCAGGAGTAAGAAAGCCCAGAGACCAGCTTAGGAGAGAGAAAAAACAGAGTCTCATTCTCAGTTTTATAACTAAGGCTTCAATATATGGAGCAAAGGAGAGATGAGGGTCGAGCAAGAAACCCAAGTATTTAAATTGGTCTACTACTTCAAGTACGTCACTGAACAGGGTGATGATGGGTGTTTGAGGGCAGGAGCTGGAAGGAGCATTGGATGTGTTAGGTGGATGGAAAAATGTAACTTTTGTTTTCTTTGCACCGAGCAATAGTTTAGACTGGATTAAGTTATTCTGAAGCCGAACTAAGTCGGCCTGGAGGGCAGTACAGACTTCGGTGGGTGATGATTTGGAGATATACAGGACAGTGTCATCAACAAAGATATGTATTTTGGACTCAGTAATGTTGTTGCTAACTGACCATCTTGACACGGGAGGGAGCATCGGGGGAAGGGCCCCCAAACGAGAACTCTACTGCGCAATGATAGGACGGAGTGACTCAATCAGTCTTGAGGTTCATGACCTTAAGCCTCAATGAGAACAGCAAGTCCAAGGTGTGGCCATGGTAATGGGTCGCAGAAGCAACTGCTTGTGTCAGGCCTAGTGATATCAACTGGAGGAGGTCGCATCCAAGATGTGAGGATTTGTCGTCAACCCAGGCATTGAAGTCTCCCAGAATTAACCATCTGGGGAACTCCCAACACCCTGTCGACGGTGAAATCCACCACCTCCTGCAGGAAATCCACCCTCCCCCGCGCGTGTCCCAGAGGGCAGTAAACAAGGAGAATCCTGCAACCCGCACCAGGACCCCCACGCACCGCCACACATTCAAAGGACGAGGTAGAACCCACTGGGTGCACAGCAAAGTTCAGGCTGGATCTAAAGCAGATGGCCATGCCCCCACCCCTGCGTTCTCCTCTTGGGCAGTGCACCACAGAGTACCCAGTGGGGACGGACACCTCCAAAACTGGCCCGGCACCGTCTCTCAGCCAGGTCTCCGTAATACACGCTAGGTCGACCGACGAAATCAAGTCCACCACAATTTCAGTCTTGCTCCTTATCGATCGGACACCACACAGCGTGGCCCAAAGGAGACTGGTGAAGACTGCAGGCCCACCAATTACCTACCCACTCAGTTCAGTGGGAACCCTGGGAATGGGCACCAAACACGTCAGGCCTCTCTCCTGGCATCACCTAACCCCAGGGTGTCTCCTACTCCTAACCACCCCAATCCTGCTCACCTCCAATGTGCCCGCAGCACCCCGCCACCAACCTCGTTGCTCCCTAGTTACACCAACCTCCCGGCAGAGTCTTACCACTGTTGCTGGAATGGGGAGATCAGTAAAGGGATGAAGGTTGTGCAGCAGGGGCGCCATGTAGGCAATACGGAGGGGTCTATAGTCAGACACATCTTCTGGCACTAACCAGTAATCAAAATCTTAGAGCGAAAATATAAAACAATATAAACTAAAAACCCTATGACAGTCTAAAAAATATGAAACACAACCAAAGCAAATTCCAGAAACCTATCCCTACACACTCATACCTTACAGTACACACATTTTTTACTATACACTCTCAAACCACTCTCAAACACTAACTAACCCACACCCACCCCAACCAACCCAAAATACAAATAAATTAGCAAATAGACAAATAATAACTTCCCCTCACCACATTCCAACCCTCCCCACCCACCAACAGTATTAATAATAATAAATTACAAAATAAAATAAATCCAACACATTAATAGGAGAATCCAGTGCACATGTGCTATGGGGAATAAAGTGAAATAAAGTTTCAGTTCCTTTAAAGAGCAATGTTCAGAATTTACTGCAAAAATGTCAGTGAAAATCACCAAAGGTAAACATTGACAGTCCCAGCAGTAATCAATAATTTCCAAAGCAAGGTTCCCACCAATAGTGAGGTAAACAATCCCAAAAGGAAACGGTGCTCTCACCACCGCAATTCCAGGGTGTCAGAAAAGTCATTAAATTGCTGAAGCTGGAGGATATGTAAGGGAATGGAGATTTCGAAGAGTCATCTTTGAAAAGTTTTCTCCAGTACTGCTCTCACCGGCACTGGGGTACATAATCACAGCAGTATGATTAAATGTCTCAGAGAGCTCTTATCTTCGGTTCCAAGACCAGTCAGTGTCTCTGAGAACATCAACACCACTCTCTGTGTAATCAGTAGGACAGATATTAATATTGAAAAGACATCAAGAACCAGAAGCATACAAGTAGATAAACTTGCTCAAATATCTTTAAATAAGCTTTTCTGTCAGCATACTCACATCAACCAAGAGACATATGGTGCAAGGCCCAGGAATCCCACGGCCTCTGATGGGAAAGTGAGAAAATTTTGCCTCCTTCTTCCTACCCCAAATTGATATGCTGGACAGCCTAGGAGTGGATCCAAAGGTGGTAAACTAAGTAAGAAATTGGTTAGGAGATAGGCGACAGAGGGTGGTGGTAAATGAAGTTCACTCTGGAGGAGGGACGGTAACCAGCGGGGTGCCACAAGGATCAGTATTGGGACTGGTCCTCTTTAATGTCTTTATTAGCGACACAGCAGAGGGGCTAGAAGGGAAGGTATGCCTTTTTGCAGACTCCAGGGAGTGTGGAAAAAATAAATAGGGATCTAAGAAAGCTTGAGGAGTGATCAAGTGTGTGGCAACTAAGTTTCAATGCGAAGAAGTGCAAAATCATGCACTAGGGGCTCAGAAACCCAGGGGCTGAGTACAAAATGGGGGGAGTGGTACTGGAAACCACGAAACAGGAAAAAGACTTGGGGGTAATCATATCTGATGACCTAAAGGTGGCTAAACAGTGTGACAAGGCAGTGGGGAAAGCCAGTGGGATGCTAGTATGCATAGGGAGGGGTACACCAGCAGAAAGAGGAAGGTGGTGATACCGCTGTATAAATCACTGTCGAGACCTCACCTAGAGTACTGTGTCCAGTTCTGGAGACCACATCTCTAGAAGGACGTAGAGTAAAGGCGGTCCAGAGAAGGTCAACTAAAATGGTGCAGAGTCTGCATCGAAAGCCCTAAGAGGAGAGACTGAAGGACCTCACTATGTACACCCTGGAGGAAAGGAGAGAGAGGGGGAGACTTTCAAATACCTCATGGGTATAAATAAGGTTCAAAAGGGAAGCCTTTTTTCAGAGAAAAAGATGCTCAAGAACAAGGGGTCATGCTATGAAGCTGGAGGGGGAGTAGACTCAGGGGAGACGTAAGGAAGTACTTCTTCACAGAAGGAGTGGTCGATGCCTGGAACAGACTCCCAGTGGAGGTGGTGGGGGCAAAAACTGTAATGAGATTCAAGAAGGCATGGGATAGGCATAAGGGAACCTTAGTGGTGGGGGGGGGTGTTAAAGACAGAGATCAAGTAAGGTCTGCAGTGTTACAGTAGGTAAGTAGGACAAATGGGCAGACTAGGTGTGCCGAGCAGTCCAAGCAGTCCTTATCTGCCATCAGACTCTCTGTTTCTATATTCCCCACTGTAGTCCCTAGTCCACCTCTCTGACCAGGGTGCCACCGAAGCAGCACCTTTTCTTCCTGCTGGGAGAGAGGACTCCCCTATACCACCATAGGCAGTGTCTAAGTGACTCCAGAAGGAGTCAGTAGTAGGTACTCATGCACTGGTTGGCTGGACTCAACTCCTACCCTGCAGTGCTACCTGACCATTTGATTTTGTTGACCAGTAATGGAGGGCTAGGAATTATTTTCCTGTTTTCAGCCTTGCCAGTGTGTGTGTGTGTGTGTGTGTGTGTGTGTGTGTGTGTGTGTGTGTGTGTGTGTGTGTTATACAGCAAGTACTTGATGGAAACTGAACCAAGTTAAGGTGTTACTGAATGGGAAGAATTTGGCCAGGACACCAAAGAAATTCCCATACTTTTGTTTGAGAGGTGCCATGGGATCTTCTACACCCACCTGAACAAACCCCAGAACAGGCAGTCAGACTCTCAATTCAAGGTCTCATCCAAACGAGGATACAGTACCTCACAAAAGCACGGTGTTCCTCGAACACCATGCTAGGGCATCCTTATGGTTGCTTATAACTGAGGGGTCAGTACCCCATGCAGAGCAACCAACTCCACTTCCTGCAGCACCTGGTGTCCACTGGAGGTCTCCCATCTGACTACAGACCAGAATCAACCCTACTCAGATGGAGGTGAAAGACATGGGATCAGAACAACCCCACCCCCAACGCAACACGACAGTGCTGAGAGCTACCACTGAACCAACATGCTGGCAACAGAAAAAAAAAAAAAAAGGAATGATTTATTTCAATATTTATCTTATTTATTGATTTAGTTTGTGTGAACCAGGTAGGTACACTAGACAGCATAGTTATTTGAAAACTTTATTGAAAATTGGTAACCTGTTCCCCAGGTTGCAACTGGAAACAAGTCTTGGCTCAGTGTGCCTTTCCCCAGTTACCAATCAAACTTTTTAACCTTGTGCTTCCATTTATTGTGTTTGTTTTGTTGTTAATATATATCGGGGCTTGCCTGATGACAACCCATGCTGGAACGTCATACCCTAAATCTAGCAGTTGAAAAGGACAGATTTGTTTCCTGCAAAGATGCTTTCCATTGGGTGCTCAGTCAAGATGATGGCTCAGTCCATACATCTCCCAGCAAGTCAATCTGGAATCAGCAGCAGGTTCATTTAGCGTCGGGGTAGAACCGAGAGCAGGAGGACGGAGCATTATGGCGATCTTAATGGCTGGCTGTGAGTGTTAGCAGCTGCTTGCTCTCTTCCCAGAGTGGTTTTCAACCACTTTGCCATAACTATGCAAGTTATCAGGAATGTTTTTTTTACTGCTGAACCTGATTTCGACCGAAGAGGAACTCTACAAAAAGAATATAAAGTCGCTACTGCATTTTGGTATAATGACCCCAAGGAAAGAACTGAAAATGCCAACAATACCTCTAAAAAACAAACTCAAAACCTATGCCAACTTGGAAAATGTCTTCACTAATAATGAAACAAAAAAACACCTCAACTACCTTGAGCACTGCTTCAAGGGCTCTCGGTGCTGCTACTCACCTGTTTCCTGTTTTCCTTCAAGCAGAAAAATGACCATCAGGAACAACTGAAACTGCAGCTTCAGCAGCACCTGTGTCTGGCCAGTCCCGGCATTGAACCTCTTTTCAGCACAAACTGATAGAACGCTGACTGCAGGGCCTTCTCAATTCCGACCCACTTCTTGCCTGTCCCAGAACTCGCGCTGGAGAATCATGTCTACACAGATTCAGAGATGGACTGATGGAGCACACTGACCCAGGTCTGTTTGCCTGACACGGAGAAACCAGTGAGCAGACCGGTGGCGGGGACATCCCGGTTGTCTGTGAGTGTAGATATTGCTTTGATAGAGCAGGCTGAGGTGCAGAATGACTTGACTATGGAAGATTTAAAATCGCTGATGTAGAGACACTGATCTATTGACTACGAAGGCAGGGACAGGCAGAGTTGGAGATATTAAGACTCACGAAGCATTTGGTGGAGATTCGAGGATGGGGAGTATTAACTAAAGCAGAGAAAACAAACGCTGCCTCCATGCATGGAGTTCCCTTGGAGAGAGTAGCTGAAGGTTTAACAAGAAAGTCTGAACATGTTAATAGTTTTCCTAAAGTCTGACAGGCAACAGGTCTGACATCAGAGACAACGAACCTAACATACTAAAATGCCAGCAGAATAGGCCTAACGGTCTTTCGTGTCTGCTCATTTGGTCAGCCCCCACCCTGGGAGCTGACCTTGCTTCCCCCCCTCGCCCTCTCTGGCTTCTCCCTTCCCAGTCCCAGATATTCTCACTGCATTGGACTTTGCTTCCAGAACCCTTCCCCTATACCTGTCCCACCCCCTCTTAAACCCTTCCACCGTCTCTGCCTCCACCAGCCCCCTGGGCAGCGCATTCCATGGCTCCACCACTCTCTCAGTGAAGTAGCACCTCCTCCTTTCTCCCCTGAATCTCCCTTCCCCAGCTTCCACCCATGCCCCCAGTTGCCCCCCTTCCTTCAGAGCACCCTGCCTGCTCCACCCCTATTTTCCCCTTCATGTACCTGAAGACTTCTATCATGTTCCCCCCGGTCCCTTCTCTCTTCCAATGTGTACATATTTAGCTCTTCGAGCCTCTCCCCATAGGTCCTGTCCCCTGCGCAAATCATTTTGGTTGCCCTCCTCTGGACCCTCTCCAGGAGTTCAATGTCCCTCTTTAAGTGTGGCCTCCAAATCTGCACGCAGTACTCAAGGTGCGGCCTCACTAAGCAGTTATACAGAGGGAGTATCACTTCCCTCCTTCTGGAGGTGATCTCCCTAGCAATGCATCCCAGCATCCTGTTGGCCTTGGCCGCTGCTCTCCTACAAGTCTCTGAATTGTTCATCTTGACATCCACCTCCACCCCCAGGTCCCTCTCAGCCATCGAGACTTGTAGCATCCCCCCCTCCCCCCAGGGTGTACACTTGGCCTGGGTTTCTGGCTCCCAGGTGCAGTACCTTGCATTTCCCTGCACTGAACCTCAGCATTCAACCTAGAGGCAACACCAGTTTGGGTAAGCATCCTCTTTGTACAAATAAATAGCTGATCTCAAAACATTGAACTGATGGGGTTACAAGAAAAATCTGACACACACTTTACACTGACTCAGAACTTAAAGAAAATACGGAACTGAATGGAGAAATACAGCAACTCCAACAGACTGTTAATATGCTTTCTGAACAAACCCAATACAGAGACAAATTCACTCACTAGAAAATTCAAAGAATTAAAATCCAAAGTTCTTGACTTTGAAACTCACGCCAGAAGAAAAAATATTCAAATCTTTGGGGTTCCAGAAAATTGGGACAGTACTCGAAGTTTACAAGACACATTTAAGCAAACTGCAGCAGCCTACCTTGATACTGAACCCTGTAAGATAATTTTTAAATTGACTGGACACATAGAGGAATTAGATCCAAACCTGAAGACACAGCTCCTCCCAGACCTATTGTTCTTAAATTTCTCCAGCCAAAAAAAGACTATAATTAAGTGATAATATTCAGTTAGTTTGAGTATACAAAGCAATAACCGGCTTCTGTTAATCATCCACAGAAGCCGGTTATCGCGAGTATACTCCAACTAACTGAATGTTATTACTATTATGAGAGTTGGCGTTTGTATTGTTTGTAGTGTGCATGGAGAAATTATTAAAATTAGTGGAATATGTGTCACTGTTGCCGAGAAACAGTCTACATGCAGTCCATTTACTGTCCCAACACCCAAGTCCCAGGTGCAACCAGAATACATATCCCCATTTAAAAAAGCCCACCGTCTTTTAGCAGCCCTACTTGACTGTCCTTTGGGTGCAGTATTATTTTCTAAAACACTGCCCTTTTCTTGTTGCTAGTGCCAACATGATCAGTGTCCAGGCACTAGAAAGGTGCTCATTAATATTCATGAGGCATATTAATATTTATGGTGTCCATCTCTAGCACGAATGGCGCTTCTTCGAACAAAATAACTCTGCAGTTCCTCCTGCGCCTCCTCCAGGTCACCGGTCCTAAGTTAGCTAAATTTGGGAACCAGGACTACTGGAGAGGAATCTGTTTTCCGGCAGTTACGGTCGGGGGATGACCATGTGCGGGCCACCGCTACCCATTTTAAGTGGCAGACAGCACGCGGCTTAGCTCTTCTGGCCCCATTTGGAGTACAAAATTAAGTGCAGGGACTGGACAGAGGCTCAGGGACACAACAGGACCTGTGGCAGGCGGCAGGGATACTCAGTGGTAAAATGGAGCCTCTGGGCAGACAAGGTAAGCCTCTCGGGGGGGGGGGGTTGCATATGTAAAAATGATATGTTGTGCTGTTCCACGGTCGCTGTGGTGGTTGTAGGCACGCGTTGTTCCACGTGGCGTGCCTGTGACAGTGAACAGGTTTAAAACTCTGTTGCCTACTTTATTTGCCTTTTTGTAGGTCTGCATATCCTATGTAGGTACTGTACAGGAGTTTTCTTTCTGCCCCGAGGGTCTGTGCTGTTTACTTTTTGTTAAGCTGCCATAGAGGACGGTCTTTCCGATGGCATTTTTTCTTTGATTTTGCGTGAATAACCAACTGTGGGCATTGATATAGTCTGATTAAATGACTGTGGGAGGGGTTTAGTTGAATAAACTACTTTTTATTTTTGTAACTGTGGTTTGTGACAGAATAAGACGGCTGTTGTCTGTTGCGAATGGCTGAGAACAGATACCTGTCGTATAATATGATCCAACGCTTGAATCAGTTTAATATTTATTTGGGGGATATTAAACAGTAATGCATAATGTATGCTAGCAGTTCCTTTGAACTGCAGTGATGATGTATGCATATATCTTCTTGGCTATACTGAATTTTTGACGGGGGTGGGGCAAGGGGACAGTTAAGCTATTTTGGGTTTGTATAGTTTGTAACTATTTTGTGGGATAGCTAGTATGCTGGGACGATCACATTTAGATTCCTTTTTTGGGTCTATATAAATTATGAAATGCTGGGTAAATATTTTCTATACTATTTTGAGAAAGTGTACCCGATTTTTAAAGAAAATGTGGTAAATAAGATATATGTTGTACAGAATCTAAGCAATAACAATGGTAAGACAACGTAATGTTAAAATTGCTTCCCTCAACGTAAATAGGATCAATTCTCCCAGTAAAACAGGCACAATTTTAACCTACTTTAAAAAAAAAAAAAAACTGAATCTAATATGTTTACAGGACACTCATCTGGTAAAAAAACTGAAATGAATAAATTGAATAGGAAATGGATGTCACATATAATATACAACCCCGGCACAAAAGTAGTGCAGGAGTAGCCATCATCATAAACAAAGGTACAGTACAGATGTAAAAATAATTGAAGAGATGCACCATTTGTTAACTATGGTAATTTGTTGGCAGCCATTGTTGAGGGTCTCAATAAGCTCCAAGCAGAAATTATTATTATTGCAGGGAACCTTAATGGCTTAATCAACCTATTTCTAGATAAAAAATACTTGCCCTACATCTGGGAATAGCAATCTAGCACATAAATTAATTTCCTCAATCTATAAAATCTGCTTGATAGCTGGAGACAAATGAATCCCCTTAAAAAGGAATATACCCATTTGGATAGGAAAAACATGTGCTTTTCCCAGATTTACTACAAACTCATTTCTAAAGGAATGTTAAAATCATTAATGAAAGCTGAAACACATTCTATTCTGGTTTCAGATCACGGCTTAACTAGCATACATTAAAACTTAACCCGGCTAGGACATTTAACCACAAATGGACTTTCAACAATGAGCTGCTAAAAATTCAAGATTTTATTAATCTCATCGAGAGAACTACAGTATAAGAGAATATTGGTATTATAATTACAGTATAATGGGCATATAACAGTATCCCATTTATGGGATGCGTTCAAAGCTACAGTAAGAGGCGCAATAATTTCATATAATAAGTTTAATAATAATAAGTTTATTTATTAACTGCAATTCATTAATATCAAAGAGCTATACAGAACTTAAATATTTATAAAGAAATAAAATATAAAGCTTAGTAGAATATTCATATCAGATAAAGATAAAACCAGGAAACAGCAAACCATAGATACCGATTGGAAATTAAAGCAGCTTGATACATTAATACTACTTTAATTATAATAAATACTCTGATGAATGGATTTGATTAATAAAAAAGATCCTTATTAATCAAGACACCACAAAAAGTATTAAATATGCAGAATATTTTCATATGGATAAGAGTGGCAAAATTTCAGCGAGTACTTTGAGACACACGAAACAATGACAAACACGTCTGTTAAGGATGAGCTTGGTAATATAAAAATTAAAGACTATATTGCAAATGTCTTTATGGACTACTATAAAAATATTTTTCAAAACAAAATTGAAATTAATGAGGAAAAATTACATTTTCTTAGTAAAGCCAATTAAAAAAATACAATCTAAATATACACCTTATACACAAAGAAATATATGAAATAAAAAAATCTACCCAGAAACAAAACACCGGGATTAGTCGGTTTAACTAATGAATTTTTTCAAGCATCTGCAAAATCAGTGAATACCACAGTATTTAAGAATTACTGAAGAATTAATTGAAGGCAAACCGGAGCTACCAGAATCAATGCAACAAGCAAACTTCGTTCTGATTCTTAAAGAAGGGAAACCAAGTGATTAACCGGTCAGTTATAGACCCCTATCCATACTCACTACAGATTATAAAATACTGGTCAAGATCATCAATAACAGAATACAACTTCCATTAAATCAACTAATACACAAAAATCAGTATGATTTTATTAAATGACTCACACTATTCCCCAGGCTTCTAGGAATACGAAACTATGAAATATTTTTTATATTATCAATAAACAAGAGTATAAAATCAGACACCTACTACGCAGTTGCCCTTAATGCCAGAAAGGCATCCGACATCATAGACAGGACATATATGTTTCAAACATTAGAAAAATGGAACCTCTCACCTCAATTAATATTAATAAAACAGTTATACAAAAGAACTATAGTACAGTTTCAGATAAACTCCTCTCTTTTTGATTTTAGTATGTTGAAAGGAGTTAGGCAGGGGTGCCCCCTTTCCCCGACAATTTTTACTCTTGGTTTAGAATCCTGTTTACAACTAATTAGACTAAATCAACATATCAAAGGATTTAATATATTTGGCAAACATCTGAAATTAAGCATCTTTGCTGATGATATTTTATTAGTACTGAAAGGCGTAAATAACTCGTTACATTCCTTTCTACAGGAAGTAAAAACGTTCTCTATACTCTCAGGCTACAAATTAAATAAAAATAAGTCTATTATAATGACGATTTCTAAAAACAATATAACTCCACTATCTGACTATACAAAAGACTTTAAAATTGATGCCATCATCAAATATTTAGGGATTACTTTAACCCCTGACCCAAATTTAAATATGACATTTTTTTTAATAAAGCTAAACAAAAAATACAACAATTGTTAACTAATTGGGGAAAAATCCCCTTATTGTGGGGGGAACTGGACCCCTTGAAAATAATGGAAATGCCACATTATATCTATGTGATGCAGAATATTGTAGGAGCACCTTTAATAACTTGGGTTCATGATCTTTAAAGTATCTTTAAAAAATAAAAACTCGGGTGTGGAGGGAAGCCACATATTGCGTGGCCTGTACTAATTATCCCAAGACCCTTAGGTGGTTTAGGATGCCCAGACCCTTTTAAGTATATGCATTGCAATCCCATATTATTTACAGTACATGATGTGGGGTTGGTCCTTCCTAAAAGATGAAAATACCCAATTATTTCAAGTTAATATAAACCAAGATACTAAAAACAATAACAGTTTCTGTTTTAACCCTAATTTACTGAAAAGGAAGGACCACCCACTTAGTTCAAGGTTTGTACTTACTAGAAACACTATGAAAAATTTTAGAACACTAGGTCTGCCTTGGTTATATCTAGATATATGGTCTAGTAAAGAACTTTGGGGAACAATAAATGAGTTTGGGAATAAAAATATTCAAGAGACTGCCATATGGAACAATCTTTTAAATAATTGCAATATTCTTCCTTCTGAACAACTTTGGGTCAAGGTTGGTAACTATAACATAAAATCGACTGTTTTATTACTCCTTGATTTGTAAATTCTGGGGTTTTAAATAGCTGGTATAGCATAGCAAAATGCTACCCAAAATAGGAGGTAATGCTAACCATTTCCAGAAATGCATAGCAGTAGACTTCAAACATTTTTTGAGTAAGTTCATGGCACAATAGACAAAATGAATAAAAATAATATGTATTTTTTTCATTTTGCTAATCATTCTGTGAGAAGTACTATGCATTTTCATAGCTGATTAGCACTTTCACTCAAAGAATTGCTAATCAGGTTTTTCGGCTTATTCAATACCATGAATTCAAAAAACTTGATCATATTTTTAACTGCCATACAAGATCATATATCCATATACAAAACCAGTAAGAAAATGATATCAAAAAGGTACGGAAAAGCTACTGGCAAAAATTTACAATTCCAATATAAAGGACGTCAAAAATAATAGAAGAAACATAAATAATAAATGGGATTTAAAAGCTAATCTAAACCTTACTCATCAAAATAGGCAATTCTTAAGACAGAGAGCTAACACAATCCATTTATCAGCTAGAAACAAGTCGTATTTATTTTTATTTATTGGTACATTGGTTAACCTTTGAGCCAAGTGCTTATTTGCAAAGGTTCCATGTCAAGGACAGGTGGGCAAGCCTTGGTTTTTGAAGAAGAGCCAAGCCAGCCCTGGCTTGGCACTTAGAGCCAAATCATGAGCCGAGCCAAAGGGTAAAACAAACATGAACATTAGTCTGTCCCACTGATCTCTTAACAGAATCTCATGCATTTCCCAAATAACTAGGACATATAGTACTCATAGTACTTGGCACTCCATGGTGTGTGTTGTTGGGATAATGTCACTTCTTGGATGTTGGACACATGCCTGCATCTTTGTCCCCAACCACCCATGGTGTGAGGTTATCCCAGCATGACACACATACACTATTCATGCAATTATTACTTAATTACAGCTCTTCTGAGTTCACACCCTGTCACATGGACACCACAGACAGACTGAGTTTCCGACTCCTGCTCCCAGTTCAATACACAGAGAGTCTCACCACCTCAGCCATAGCTGTTCAAGGTACCGAGCATCCCCTAGCTCTTAGCATCCCTGCAAGACCCAGCTCAGTAGTGCAATGAATGGCCCCACAGTCACAGACCTAAATGGCACATTCTGCAAGGAAAGTGAGTATGGTTGGGGGGAGAAAGAGTGGTGCAGTGGTGGGGACATACAGCCCTTCACCATGCTGCAGCCTTTACACAATGAGCCGCTCTTCCACTGACACATGAGAACAGTGAATTCTCACCTTGTGTCACACACACCAATTGTGTGGAGATCAGCAACAGCTTCATCCCAGGCATATCTCCTCTTTCCAGCTGCTGGGATTATTTATGGACTACATTTATTTTAGGGACTGTCCTGGAAACATTTCTTTACCGTTACTATATTTCTTTAGGTATTTGGGAGAAAGAGATATGCACTCAGCAGAAAATGTCTAGAAATTTAGTATTTTCAGGAGTGGGATCAACATCTGTAATTTGCAGCCTTTGGTGACGTTTTCTTTTTTTGTCCCATGTTTTGCTCTTGAGTATTGTAACAAATGCTTGCCCGCTGATCTGAATATACTCAACATTTTCAACACAGTCCACATCAATTGGTGCATGAACTGGTGGTCATTTTTCTTTATACTTTGCATGATATTTTTGTTAAGTCTCATTAATTTAGGACTTCATGAAAGAGGAATACAAATTCACCCTGCTATCCTCAATATAAAAAAAAAAACATAAAAAAAAACCCCCAACTCCCTCACTAACGACTGTGCCCAGAATAAACTGCAATGATTGGTGATGCGATCTAGGACCTGAAAATACAAAAGAGGGTCTTGATAGAGGAAACAATATGAGGGCCCCTCAACTTCAGATGGGGTCTGTAACAAAGCAGTGCACAGAAGACACTATCTTTTACGCCAAAGTCGAGATTCACTCCACCACCTGGGGCTCACTCAAAATACTAAGTGTCCTTGCGAGCCCTGCTCGAAATCTTTAGGCTCGTTCACACGGCGAGAAAGTTTGATCCCCACTGTGTAGATGGTTGCAGCCAAGCGATCTGAAATGCTGTGGAGCATCATTCACACGGCATAGCTCTAGAACGTTGCAGGTGTTGCAAGAGAAGTTCCGGCGATGTGAGGAGGGTTCTGGTGGGGGTGCAGTCAACAATACTACAGTGGAGGGGCTTTTCAGACCCGAGTTCAGCCAAAGGTAGTTTTAGGTACATTAAGCACAGCTGGACTCTGGCAAGTAGTTCTTTTAAAAACCAAGGGCTGTAAGTTGAGAAAACACAGTCCCATAGTGGAGCCGTGACACTGGGCAACATATTGGATAGTGCTGGCTGTTCACACAGCCAAGCAAACCGGTGCAAAACTCCTACTCCACTGCGTAATCCCAAGAAAACAGGGATCATGGGCACAACAGAACGCAAGTGGAAAACGGCAGTACGGTGGCGTCCATATGTACACAGGGGCACCGATCTGGGCACTGTGCACCACCAGCACCGACTCAGAATATGCAGTGTGGACGAGCCTTTTGTTGAACCCTCTGGAGCACCACACCCACATGCTTCGATTTCTCACTCCCTTCACTTCAGTTGCCAGAGCTGGGGGGAACTACTCTGTCATGACTACTTGACACTAAACAGCAGTCTCACCTTTGAGGTGTCACATTTAACATCACAACTACAAAATTATATCAATTCAGTTTGTGACCATCGATGACTAACACTGCCATGCCCATGCACTGTATGCAGTAGATTGTAATGGAAATTAAAGCAACAGACAGCTAGATCTTTACCAGTCTGTGTTACTAAACTACAAACCTAGTGGCTGTCATAAGTTTATATGAACCTGAACAAGAACAGATCATGCACATTATACTTTATATTAAAGCTACCTAAAGTTATAGGTGCCCCATTAGTTCTAATGGTCTGTGCTTTTCTTAAATAAGGCAATAACCAAACAAACAGAAGAAACTAGTTCACCCCATCTCATTCCCAGCATTCATGAGATGTGAAGTGAGAAGAGTTCCACTGCACCGATGTGTCACAACACATAAAACCTGCTTCAACAGAACCGGACAACGCATTTCAGTATTTGCATTCAATCAAGTTATTTTTAAGACATCCTGCCTGATGCTGGAGGTTAACACATCTTAGCAATCACATGCTGTCAAGTCATTTGTATTTTTTCCTTCTACACAGATAACAAAACAAAACAAACAAACAAAAAAAGATAAGATGGCCATCTCAAAACCATTTACAGCACAGTAACCTGTCACATAGCCACATAGCCAGCTCTCCTGTGTTTCTTCTGGATCTGGAGGAAATACTGCTGGCCCAGTGGCTGAGCAGCAGGATAAAGGTGCGGCAGTGTGTTTCATGACAACCATCAGGATTTTCCCTCCCTTGGTCAGTGGTACATCAGAAGAAGAGAAAGAAGTGATGTTTGCTCTGTAGACAAAATAGTTAGCACATGCACCTCCTGACAGTTCACTTAGGCCACACAGTACCTGCTGCCTTGAAGTTTCTCACCCATGCGCCTGGTATTACAACAGCTTTTTTCCAAGTAGATGGAACCAGGCCAGTGTTTATAGACTTGTTTATAAGTACTGTTAAAGGGTAAGACAAAACACTACCTAATTCTTTCAGGAATTGGGATGGAATTTAATCAGGACCTGTAGAAGCTGTAGATTTGAGATTTTGAAGTTCACTTAGAACATCGGCTTCAGTAAATACAATAACTTGACTTATGTCAAAATTAACAGTTTGGCAATTTGGCAGAAAAGACTCCATTGAGCAGGCTCATTTACAAGGAGTTTCCTGATACAAACAATCATGTTATAATGTGATCACACAGAGATGACAAAAACTTGCTAAAAATATGAACAGATATTTACAGGCTATACAGCATTCATAGACTTCAGCGGTACAAATGTATATACAGGTAGACACATATGCAGCATTCATGAAATCAAAAGGTACAATGTGTATACAGGTAGATACATAAGCCAAGGAATTGTTGGCAGCAATGGTCAGAGAGTAACAGAAGGGGGCTGCAATAAATGTTTACTGAATATTGAGCCAAACTAAATATTAAATTGTTGTGCGATCTCTTGTTCATTAGTAATGAGACTGCCATTAGTCAAAAGAGATTATTTTTTTGAGTTATGTTTATTATTTAAATAGGCATAGAAACCTTTACCATCATTTGTGTGGGATAGTTTAAATTCTAATTTTAATTTTTCTTTCAATTAATTTCTTGAGTTTGGACTGTTTTTCTATAGGCAAGTTTGCATGCAGTGGATGGATTATTTTTATATCTGTAAAATGCTTTAGTTTTCTTACCTATTTGCCTTTTAATTGACTTAAACCATCTAGGTATTGTACCTTTTTATTAGATTTTTGACATGTAGCCACAACCTTAGCTATTGCATCGTTCATTATCTGCTGAAACCTTGCCCACATCTGAGCCGCACTGAGATTTCTGAATAAATTTTATAATACTAAATATATATATATATATATATATATATATATATATACACACACACACACACACACACACACACACACACACACACACACACACACACACACACACATACATATATACATACACACACACACAAAAATATATAATACATAATATAATTCCAGTCTAAAGCTCCTAAAACGTTTTATCTTATCCCAATCAGCATGTTTAAAGTCACAGATTTCAAAACTATTTCTAACATTAATTATATGCGCAGAGATAGTGCATTCAGTCATACAATGATCACTATTACCCAAGTGCAGCAAAACTCTTGGATTATGAACACGGCCTTGCATATCAGTAATTATTAAATCCAATATATTAGCTTCTCTGTTGGGTTCAGAGATGAGCTGCTCACATCCACATACAATTAAAGTATCAAGGAGGTCTCTTTCAAATTCATTTTGACCATTAAATGTCTTCCAATTAATTCCCGGAGCATTAAAATCGTCCACAACAACTATATCCCCTGTACAGGCCAAGAGTTCAGTTTCATATAACGTGGCATTATTGTACTTTATGTCACTACTGGGAGGTCTATAACAAGTACCAAAGGTAATCTTAGGGGAATTTGGGAAATTTAGGGTTACTCAAAGAGTTTCAGTTTTTACATCATGTTTGTCGCTAAAGGTGATCTCGCTATATTTAATATTATCTGATGTACAGCAGCATACACCACCACCACCTCGCCTATTTTCTCTATTTTTAAAGTAAAGCTGATATCCTGGAATATTATTTATCCATTCACTTGATTCATACCACCATGTTTCTGTAATACAAGCAATATCAACGCAGTTCTCCTTTAGGTATATTTCCAACTCCATGAGTTTTGTAAGATTTAAACTCCTAACACTGATAATTAATAATCTACAGTCAGAAAGTTGTTTTGGTGGGATCATTGTTGAATTGCCCTATTCCCCCATTAACTAGTTTAAATCCTTAGATATTATTTCATCAAAAGACTTCCCAAGTTTAGTTGCTCCATATTTGCTTAAGTGTAACCTGTCCCATCTGAATAATGCCCACTTATCGTGGAATGATTCCCAATGTGTAACACAGGAATATCCTTTGCACAAGGTCCACTGGGTAGCAGACAGCTAAACAATGCAATGGGGGGGGGGGGGTGTCAGGAACAATGCAGTTGAATACAGAAGCACAATAGGAATAAAGCATTGCATAAGAGCACAATAGTTGAGACAGCTGAAATGGATTACGAGGCAGGTACTTTATTAATCACAGCCCGATTACATCTGCAGTGCAACTCTGCCACCGTGTTGGCTTTTAGACTGTTCCCGACTGCAACCAATGAGTCATAAGGTATAATCACACTCAGTAGGGTGTTCCACAGGGAGGGAGCAGTGTAGGAGAAGGCACACCTACCGGAGGCAGAGTGAACTCTGGGAATTTCGAGTCGGGGGTTGGAGGAGGAGGATCTGAGGGGTCTGGAATGTTGCATGAACATCAAGGCAGGGGGTGGTGGGACCATTTACCTATTTGAAGGCTAGGCAGAGCAGGGAGGCGCAGCAAAGGGGGCCAACCAGGAAGTTAATACATCACAAAGGTGCTGCCGGGGCACCAGCAATGATGTGACCAATCTTGTTGTACAGACAGTTAAGCTTACCATAATCAACAGCATGCAAGGAGTGTAAGACAGGGGCATCATACTGCATTTAGGCCTGTGACACCAGACTCAGAGGTGAGAAAAGGGATAGAGTTGATGTGGGATCTGGTTATCCATCTGAATTAGGACAGAGGGCAGATATTCTAAGTAAGTTAGTATATCTTGAAGAACAGAAAGGAACTTTCAATTTGGTAAAAATCTGACCATCTACTTCTGCAAGTTAATATAACAGTTCCATGTAAGTGTGTAAGCCTAACTTGAGTTAGTGATAATTCTTTGCAGTTACGGTTTTAAAACCTTTTATTTTATGTTTTCTGAATGCACTTTTAATCATTGTTTACTTTGTATTATATCCTGTAAATGATCTGAACAAAGTAATCTTTCCCAATACAGGGAAGTGAAACTATAAGGTAAAGTGTAGGAAAACAAGACTGCACTCCACCCGAGGTTCAGGTAGTCGGCCATGATCCAGGGGAACTGGTGACTGGGCTCAATGGTCCACGTGTTCAGGGCACGTCAACTTCACAGCAAGACCAGTGTGCATGCAGAATACAGTATGGAGCAAAGCTGGTTGGAGGACCATGCCAAGCTGGTGTCATGGTGGCGCTGGCATGGGTGCCGATGCACGGTTTGTGACAGAGGTCATTGGGTTTCAACACTGCCTCCTTATGGCCTTTTATACCAGAGACCCCAAACAGGGGAAAAGGTTTAGAATGCTACCCCCATTAGTTCAGTGTAGGGACAATGGCCATCTTGGATTAGGGTAATGGATGAATTAACTAGAGGCCGCATGATCTACTGGCTACAGCAGAGGCTAGGGAATCAGGAGGCCCTGGCTCAAATCTCACAAGAGTTATCTTGCATGCTGCATTACCTTAAACAAAGTCACTTAACCACTCAGTGTTTAAGTCCACTCAGCTGTAGAAATGGGCCTGATGAAGGCCAAGAGCGAGGCAAAGCGCCGGAGTGTTAGGTAATCCTCCACATATATTATGCCAAAATAGATTTTTTTTTTTTTTTTTAAATGCAAAGTCTGATTCTGACTAGATTTCTTGTGTGTGTGTGTGTGTGTGTGTGTGTGTGTGTGTGTTTTTTCTCCTATCGGAGCCACCCTATTGTGCTACTGGTTCTCTTCTGTCCTGTTTAGGCTGGCCACTTTTGCTGGTTTCTGGAGCATGTTAGCAACTCCTGTGCTATTTTTCCTGAGAAACAGCCTCCTCTATAACGACGGGTCATTGATATGTTAGGGGCCCACAACAAGAAACCTACCGCCAGCCTGCCACTGACTGAAATGCTTAAAACAGCAGTATTTTTTTTAATTTTATTTTAGTCTTTGGTAACCAGGTAAGGCCCACTAGGCATAAGTGCCTATTTTCAGGGGCGACCTGGGAGCACTGGGTGGTTAAGTGACTTGCTCAGAGTCACACAGTATGCAAGTGGAGGATGTGAGAATCAAACCAAGGTCTGGTCTGCTGGATGCACCAAGCTCGTTCACAGTTCGTTAGTCTAACCTCTAGGCTGTACTGCCACGTACTCTTAGCTTTTTTGTTTTGTTAGTAATGATGCATTTCTAGCAAAAACATGTCAATTTTCTTCATTCCTGAACTGTGACTGAAGTTATAAAAGTTCTTGCTCTCTTACAATGCCCATAATAATTAAAAAAAAATATATATATATATATATACATATACATATACACACACACATACATATCTCTATATCTTGGTATGCTGTGGTGGTATTTACCATCAGAAACATGTGCTACTGCCAGACCGGTGGCGCTGAGGGTTGAGATGCCAAACCTTGTGCTGCGTTGGTGACCGGGTTCAGAAATGAGCCCAAGTTGTCGGTGGCTGGCTGGGGGTAGGGGGAGAAGCGAGATCGAGCTGCCGCAAGGCAGCTCTCTCCTCCTAGGAGGGTTTGGTGGCTCCCCAGTCACAGGCTACCACCAGGTGGAGGACGGATGGTGGTGCCGACCAGAAGGAACTCCGGCAGTAGCCACAGGGAGGTACGGAGCATGTGTGCGCCTCTACACATGCATGGCACCCGTGTGCTGGGGACCAGGGGAGAAAAACAGCAAAAACCCAGAAAATATAAATAAAAAAACAAAACAAAAAAAAAAAAGAAACGTGATACCATCATAATAAATTAATCCAATATTTACAGTCAAAGGGCACCTTCTATGGAGATGACTGTGATAGCAGTCATCTTTAATGACAAGTCATTAATCACAAAAGTATGTATAAAAGCTGTTTTTAAATACTATCTGAAGAAATTAAAAAGATACTGATTATGAATCGAAGTATGTTAGAAATAGAATTTTGCTAAGAAAACTATATGATGAACATATTTATTGACTAAGAAGTCCTGCTGCTTTAAATGGGGCCCTCCCGAAACCTCACCACGGGGGATGGGGGCATGCAGGGATAGGCATCAGTGGAAGGTTAGTGTCAGACTGAGTAGAAGGGCAGATGCAAGGTTTCTCTGGGCATAAAAGCTTTCAAAAATAAAGGGGAAGGGGGCGGCAAACTACCTTTCAGACTTAGCCTACCTCTACTCATCTCACTTCCTATGCTTCTTCAAGACTTGCCATCTCGATGTTCCTACACTGAAAGTTAACTCAGTCGGCAGTAGATCTTTTTCCTCTGCTGTATCAGCCTCCCCACTTCAAAATGGTCTGCGTGACGTTCCAACTGAAAATGTATCACTTTCCACTCACCTTCGAGGCTCAACCTTCCTTTCCTTACCATTTTTAATCTCTCGTTTTAACTTTAACTCACCTCTGTTGCCCCATTCCTATCCAACTTGCAATTATTAATTTTCAGTGCAGTGCCTTTGTAAAGCATTTTAAAGATCATCTTGTCAGAACGATGCTATATGTAACAAACTGTATTGTAATTACTAGTTAGTGTAAATACACTAAAACTGGGCACCTTCAAACAACATACTACATAAATGAACTGAAACAAATGACGATGGCAGAAAAAGACCAACTGTCTACCTAGTCTGCCCATATTACCCTATCATCCCCTGTGGTCTACTGTCTCTTTGGGGTCTGCGCTTACCCTATTCCCCGTTTCATTCTCCGTGTTTCCATCTCCCTCATTCTGCGTAGTAACTACTATACCCTTGGCTCTATCCCAGCTGTTGAAGCAGTTTATGGTTCGGGTACCCACCATCACTGCCAGCAGACCACTCCATGACTCATACTCTTTCTGTAATTAAAAAAAAAATATATATATATACATACATACACACACACACACACACACACACACACACACACACACACACACATCTTACCCTCTTTAAATCTTCTCCCTATTAACCTCCGCTTGTGACCCCATGTCCTAGCTTTTCTATTCCTGGCAAGTAGCTCATCACAGTTCACCTTGTTTATTCCTTTTGGGAACTTGAAGGTCTCACTTGCATCCCTCCCTCTCTCATCTGGTTTTAAGTTAATACACATTCAGCCCCTTTAGCCGATTCTCACAGGATCTGCCTTTCTGGCCCTGAATCATCCTGGTCACCTGGCATGAGAACAGTGGATTCCATTTAAGTGCAATTCATTTAAATGCAATTTCTGATAAGTGCATACTTTTTCGATTTCCCAAAATTTATTTACATTAGAACCCTATGTTAAAATTCATTTTAAAGCACACTGGTTAAGAACAAATTTTGGTTAAGTGCACAATTTCACACTAGCAGTATGCCTTTAAAAAGCACTTTTTCTGGTGCTCACTCCAGAAACCGTTAAGGACCCTTACCTGCCTTCAAACCAAGTAATGCATAAAAACTTTAATTTTTAGCTGCCTCTATTTAGGAAGGGAAGGGATCGTATTTTGGCTCTGTGGGCCGAGCCACTTCCCTGTCCTAAGTGCCACTCCTGCACTAGCATGGTTCATGATGTAACTATATGGAACGCGCTAGTGCATGTGCCATAAACAGTAATGGCGCAGTTTTTTTTTTTTTTTTTTTTTAAACTTTGAGGGGTACCCATGATTTGTTTGGAATGGGCATCTAAAATATATATAAAAAAAGTAAAAAAATGGCCCCATTGTTGTCTGTAGAGTGTGCACCCATGCTCTCTATATAATATCATCACCAAAGCCGGCCTGCCAGTGCAGCGTTAGCGCTACCACTTCGGCGCCAGCAACCTGGGTTCAGGAATGGGCCCACATCATCAGAAGGCCAGCGGGGAGGCTTGAGCTGCTCAAGGGACTGCCTGCCTCCTCTGGGGGAGGTGGGGAGGAGACGACACACTGACTCCTGGCATGCCTGGTCTCTGTGGCAGCCGGAGGTACAGCAAGCCAGAGTCTGCTTGGGGGGTGAAGAGGCACGACAGATGTCAGCATGCACCTTGGCATATAATGCAGTCATGCTCTTTGGGTAAAACTGGAAAAAGCCCAGCCTGGCATGATACCGATGAAAGGAACAGAGATTGGCCCTCACCCACCAGCGCCACAATCCATGAGGAGGACCTCAGTGAGATTTCAAGAGTGCGAGGGGCTTAAGGGGAGGCACTACTTCATCCCTGCCGGGGGGGGGTATAGTCAAGGCTCCATGGGGGGGCCACGGGGCAGCGCAGTGCTCGATGGGGAGTCGGGTGACAGTGCTGGAGATGAGGGGCATAAATAGAAATTACAAAAAAAAATATCACAAAACATCATAAAGCGGGGTGGCACTCAGGACAAGGAAGGGGAAGGAATTGGCAACTCGGCTCCACAAAGCCAAAATATGATCCTTTCCCCTTCCTAAACAGAAGCAACTGAACATTCAGGTTTATGCATTAATCTATTTGTGGGCAGATAAAGGTCTTTCATAGTTTACGGGGGCAACTTCAAAAAAATCCAGGAAAGGTGCTCTTTAAACCTATTAATCATCTTTCTGATAAGTGCACAATGAGGTGCTAACAGGTAGAGTTGTTACCTGCACTCAACTGGCAGTTACCAGCTCACCAGGAGGGAGGCCGAGACAATGGAAAGAAAGTTGATTGAGCTCCTACAGTGTACTGAGCTGCCTAATGTTGAATTTATTTAAAGTTTGGAGACCAGGAGAGGCACACTGAGCCGAGGCTCGTTTCCTGGTGCGACCCGGGGAGAAGGAAAAGACAAGGTAAAATACACACGACAAGGCAAAGCAAGGCGTACAGTGACCAGTAAATAAAAAAATGTACAAATACTGCAAAAAGTAAATACAAGTAGTACAGCTGGTACATTGCTAGCATGTGCATGACAACTTGGATGATATAGTGTGATGAACAAGCAGTCAATAGGATAAAATAATGCACGTAGGTACAATGCAATGGAAAACAGAGCAACAAGGGCACACAACTGAGCTAAGCAAAAAAGACTGGCAGGTCGGCATCGTGAAGGGAGAAGGCAGGGGACTAGACAGGTGGGTTGCAAGTACGGGGGGCGGGGCAGTGGGAGAGAGCGTGTTTAAAGGAGTTCAGAGCGGGTGCCTGACAGAGCGAGGAGGGAAGGGGGTTCGCAGGGAAGGCGGTAAGAGAAGGCCACCTGCTCGGAGTTAGAGGAGGGATGTGGTAGGGCAAAGGTCCGAGGGTCTCTGGAGCGAAAATGGGAGGAGGAGGAGGGCATAGAGGTAGGAGGTGAGGGACCCAAACCAGTATTTGGCTAAGAATGCGAAGGCATGGCATCGGTGGAGAACAGAAGGAAGAGAGAGAGAGAGAGAGAGACAGAGACAGAGGAAGTAGAGCAATGGTGAGACGGGGGGGGGGGCACTGTTAGCAAAGGGGCAAAAGGCATTGAAAAGAGAGAGAGTCCAGTCTGAAAAGGGAGGTGGAGGAGGCAGACGCACAGACAATATCAGCATAGTCAAAGATAGGGAGGATAGTTTTGGTGGACAGGGAGAAAGAGGGTGTCCTTGTTTCTGAACATTACACCTTGCTTAGGGCGAAACTTAACATGAATGTGGTCGATGTGAGTCAAGTAGTTAAGTTGGTTAAAGGTCTGATGTTGCTGCAGATTTCGTTACTGATTTGTCAACAGTATGCTGAATTGCCAAAGCTGGAGAGAAGCAATTCAGTAAGAGACATTTGAACATAAAGACAGAAAGCACCATTGGCGTGGCAAGAGTGATGAAGTCGAGGCAGCATCATCGCAGAGGTTTTACCTGAATAGAAGCCCCCATCAATGACCCTCTTCGTTTACAAAAGGCAAAGCAGCTGGCTGACAAAATGGGCATGGCGTTTACACCAACAAGCAGCTGGTTAGGTTAGTGGAAGGAGAGAAATGGCATAGAAGCATAGAAACACAGATGTTGATGGCAGATAAGGACCGCAAGGCCCATCCAGTCTGCCCATTTTTTCTACCTTATGAATGTGCCATAGGCCTGTACTCTGTCAATGGCCTATCTATTCATACTCATCTGTATTGCTCCCTTATGCCTATCCCATGCCTGTTTGAAGCCCTGCATTGTATTCATGTCCTCCACTTCCTGAGGTAGGCCATTCCACGCATCCACCACCCTTTCTGTGAAAAATAACTTCCTCACATTACCCCTTAATCGGACTCATGCTGTGTCCTCTTGTCCTGCTATTTTTCTTATATTGAAACATTAGACTCTTTCACCTTGTTAACGCCCTTAAGATGTTTGAATGTTTCAATCATATCACCCCCCTCTCTCTCCTTTGCTCTAGGCAGGGTTTCAGATAAGGTGTGTACCGGCCTATTTTACTCACCTCATTTTAGGAAATACTCTTCAGAATTTTTTTTAATGAGTACCAGTACTCACCCAACATTTGTAAATACTCCACATGCCAAAGAATAGTGCTTCATAACATAACTGGTGATTCAAAAGGAACAGTTTTTTGCCAGATTTACAGCACTTGTATGCATCCCACTTTTGTTTTACTCACTATGTTTTAAAACTGGTGAGTAAATTCCTACCTGCCAACATTATTTGGAGCATTGTTGGCACCCGAAATTCTTATCTAGCGAAAAAAACTGTTTTTTTTTTTATATAAATGTACTCCTTGGTCCACTCTAGCAAGACATTTGTACACATTTGAATTTCGTTTTACTCACTTCACTTTCAAAATGAGGCGTACAGGTACTCATCCCAAACAATCTTATCTAGAGCCCTGGCTCTAGGGTATAGATACTGAGCTCCATTAATCTGTCCTCATAGGTTTTCTGATGCAGTCCCTGCACCATTTTGGTTGCCCTTCTCTGGACTGCCTCCATTTTGTTAATGTCCTTGTGCAGGTGTGGCCTCCAGTACTGCATGCAGCACTCCAGATGGGGCCTGACCAGCGTCTTGTAAAGAGGGATTATTACCTCCCTCTTACGACTTGCGATACCCCTAATACACCCCAACATCCCTCTTGCCTTACCTACTGCTTTAGTGGTCTGCTTGGATGATTTCAGGTCATCTGTGATGATGATTCCCAAGTCTCTTTCTTCCCTTGTGATTGCCAGCAACTCCCCTCCCAATCTATAGGTGGCTTCAGGGTTTCTCTTCCCTATGTGCATGATCTTGCACTTCTTTGCATTAAACCCCATTTGTCACTCTTCCGACCATTTTGCCAGTCTATACAGATCTCTTCTCATTCTGCCCACCCCATCTGGATCATCTACGCTGTTACAGATCTTGGTGTCATCTGCAAACAGATAAACCTTACCCTCCAGTCCATCTGCAATGTCAGTGATGAAGATATTGAAGAGGACTGGCCCCAGGACTGATCCCTGAGGTATCCCACTTGTGACTTGCATCTCTTCTGACTGTATACCATTTACCACCACTCTCAGTTTGCACCCAGTTGACCAACTTCCGACCCGCCCTGAGCCTAACCAGCTTATTAATCAATCTTCTATGTGGAACAGTATTGAAAGCTTTGCTGAAGTCAAGGTAGGCGACATCAACTGCTCCCCCTTGGTCCACCACTTTGGTTACCCAGTCAAAGAAATCTATGAGATTAGTTTGACAGGACCTTCCTGTTGTAAATCCATGCTGTCTTGGATCCTGTGCTCCTATGGATTCCAGATGTTGCACAATCCTTTCTTTAAGGAGTGCCTCCATAATCGCATCTACTACTGAGGTAAGACTGACTGGTCTGTAGTTCCCCATCTCCTCCCTGCGACCAGTCTTGTGGAGCGTGATCACATGAGCCCTTCTCCAGTCTTCTGGGACCTCTCCTGTGTTCAGAGACTCACTGAACAGTTCTGCTAATGGCACTGCTAGTTCCACCCTTAGCTCCTTTAGTACCATGGGATGTATGCCATCAGGTCCCATTGCCTTGTCCACCCTGAGCTTAGCGAGCTCTTGTAGGACCCTTTCTTTTGTGAAGGGACTAGTGCACACCTCCCTCCCCCGTGTCCATGGTGCTGAACTGTGGACCCTGCCCTACCTTCTCAGTAAATACTGAGCAAAAGTATCTATTTAGGATAGATGTTTTTCCTTGGTCCTCCTCACACTGCCCCTTATCCCCTTTGATCTTAGCAATACCACCTCTGGACTTTCTCCTTTCACTAATGTATCTATAGAAAGTCTTGTCACCTTCTTTTACTGTTCGTGCTAGTGTTTCCTAGGTTTGCACCTTTGCCTGCCTTACTGCCTTCCCTGCTTCCCTTAGGGAAGTTTGGAATGCCTCCCTGTCTTCGTCCTGTTGCATTCCCTTATATTTCCTGAAGTCCAGCTTTTTGGCTCTGACCTTTTCTGCTAGTGTTTTTGAGAACCAAAGTGGTGTCCTTCTTCTTTTGCTCTTGCTCTTCTCTCTAACACAGTGGGATGTTGCTTCAAGTATTGCATCCTTAATGCTTGCCAACTTTGCCTGTACCCCTACACCTGTATTTCTTCTTGCCAGGGCTAGCTTAACTCTGCTGGCCATTTTGTCAAAGTCAGTTCCTCTGAAGTCCCATATTTTTGCCTTGGAATGGGATGATTTAGGTCTAGTGGCCAACCGAACCATACCATGTGATGGTCACTGGCCCCAGGTGACCTTCTACCTGGAGATCTGTGATCCTTTCCCCATTAGTCAGTACTAGATCTAGGATAGCCCTGTCTCTTGTGGGTTGTTGTACCGGTTGTTTGAGGTCCTCCCCCTGCAAGAAATCCACCATGTGTCTAGTTCTGGCAGATGTTCCTGCTGGTATTGATCAATCTGTATCTGGCATGCTGAAGTCTCCCATTATCAGAACCTCCCCTTTAGCTGTAATGTTCTGTATATCTTCTAACAGTAATGTGTCTATAGCCTCCCCCTGGTCTGGAGGCCTGTAGACAACACCAGTTCGTATGGCTGTCCCATTTCCTGTTTCCAGGGTGACCCACAATTTCTTCTGGCTCCTTAAGTGTATTCTGAATTTCTGTAGCTTTGATATTTTCATTGCCATAAAGGGCCACTCCACACCCCCTTTTGTACCTCAGTCTCTTCTGAACAGTACATAGCTGGGTACTGAAGTCTCCCAAGTGTGGTTACTGGTGAACCATGTCTTGCTAATTGCTACTATGTCCAGTTTAACCTCTGTCATTGTTGCCTGCAGGTCTGAGATCTTGTTTCCCCAGACTGTGAGCATTTGTGTACATGATTTTCTATTGGCCAGATTTTGGCCATATTTAAATGCTGTTACAGAAAAACAAAAGATGTCAACTCTCAATCAGCTGACACCTGGTTAACTAGTGCCCTGCCTCAGTTACTTAAACATTAACCCCCCCTCAGTTTATAACGGTGAGGAAATGGGGCTCTATTTTCATGCCATACCTGAGGGAACCTTAACGTTTAGATCAGATGCTGCTGTTGGGGGAAAAGAATATACGTGCTGCTAAGCTGTAACATGGGCAGTTTCTAAGGCATCTGATCTAGTTAATTACAGTCTGCTTGCAAGACTTGAGAATTTTGGTTTTTCATCTGCATCAATAAATTGGTTTTCACATTATTTTATAGGACAGAAAACAGTCTGTTATACTTGGCCTTATGTGTTCTTCCATGGCTGACATAAGGGGTGTTCCCCAGGGATCCATCCCGGGCCCCATACTCTTCAGTATTTTTTAAAATTCTTCCCCATCTGTCATCCAGAAAAAGGACACCTGCATTACCATGTATACAGATGATACTGTTTTATATAGATCTGGTAGTAACCTTAACAATACTGGTTTGCATCTCCAAAGGGGCTTTTATAAAGCACAAACATGGCTGTCTGACAACAGAAAGTTACCAAACACCACCAAGACAAGATCTTTGTTCTTTGGCGCTCAACAAGAGCTTAAACAACTTGAGCTTTCTTCTTTTATGGATTCGGACAGCTGTCAAATTGAACAAGGTAAAAAAAATTCACTACCTTGGATTTATTCTGGACAAAAGCTTGACAGTTCAAGATCACACGGATTATGTAGTTAAAAAATTTACATTCCCGGCTGGGGCAATTGTATTGCTTAAAAAACTGTCTATTCACTCAAGGAAAGTACTGGCTCAGTCACTGTTATCCGTTATTGATTACTGCCTTCCAATATATTCTTCAGTTTCCACAACTACTCTCTAGTGAGTAAAAGTTCTTTAACACTCAGTTTGTTGATTTGCTGGATCCACTCGTTGCTCAGCCCATCACTGCTCTTTGTATGGTAACTTGGAATGGGTCTCCTTTCAGCAAAGAGTTAACTATTTCAGTTTAATACCATTCAAAAGGTTCCTTAATTCTCAAGTTCCATTTTCTTTTATGTCTGGTGTTTGTCAAATCAAAGCAAAATTTATTTATAAAGCGCTTTTCAAGAAGTCAAAGCGCTGATACAAAGCAGAAGTAAAACATCAACAATAATAAATAAAAACATAAGAACAATAAAATAACCATAAAATAAACTAACCAAATGCCAGTGAAAATAGATAACTTTTCAGGGATCTCTTAAATGCTTCCACGGACAGGCACTCTCTAATCTGACAAGGTAGAGAATTCCACAGGGTCGGGGCCATAAAGGAGAAAGCCCTTGCCCCAGATGATTTAAAACAAACTCTGGGAATCTCTAGCAATCCCTCGCCAGTGGAGCGGAGTGGGCAGAGAGAACGATAGGGACAAAGGAGATCTTGCAGGTAGCCTGGTCCCTGGCCATGTAGGGTCTTATAGGTCAGCAATGCGACCTTGAAGGTGATTCTCCATCACACTGGCAGCCAGCGCAGTTCGCGCAGCACAGGTGTGACATGACAAGTTCTTGACAGCCCTGTCAACAACCTAGCTGCCGCGTTCTGCACCAGCTGCAGGCGACGGAGATCTACCCCCGGTAACCCTAGATACAAAGCATTACAGTAATCAAGGCGAGAAGAAACAAAAGCGTGGACCAGCACAGGAAGGTCATCATGTGGAACAAGGTGTTTTATCCGGGCGATATTCCTCAGATGATAAAAGGAAGATTTGACAGTGACCGACACCTGCATCTTTAGTGTCAGCGCACTGTCAAAAATAACGCCCAGATTTCGCACCTGTTTAGAAGGTCTCAACTGGGTATCCCCTAATAAGAGGCCAGAGGGGACCCCAGGAGTCAACTTCTTTGCATAATGACCCGGGTCAACGACTAACACCTCAGTCTTATCCGGATTTAACCTCAACCAGTTCGCACTCATCCAATCCTGAATCTCAGCGAGGCAGTTGTTAAAAACCGAGACAGCATCATTTTGTTCGGGTACAAAGGACATATAGAGCTGAGTGTCATCTGCATAACAGTGAAAACTCAGCCCATAACGCCTTATAATGTCTCCCAATGGTAGCATGTACACCGTGAACAACATGGGGGAAAGCACAGAGCCCTGCGGCACCCCACAAGACAGAGCAAAGGGGCAGAGGAAAAATCCCTGAAACTACCTTTGACTTCTGCCTGTGAGGAAAGAATAGAACTATCTGAGGACTGTCCCGACAGTCCACAGAGTAGCCGAGGCGATCCAGCAACATCCCATGGTCCACGGTGTCGAACGCTGCAGAGAGATCAAGAAGAACAAAGATCGAACGGCTCTTCTGATCTCTTGCTATTAGGAGATCATTACGTACCCGAACTAATGCGGTCTCGGTACTATGCCTCTTTCTGAAACCGGACTGGAGAGGATCATAGTCTTCATGGGTGGTAAGAAAGTCATCAAGCTGTAACACGACTACTTTCTCAATAACCTTGCCCAAAAAGGGCAGGTTAGAGATCGGTCTGTAGTTAGCAAGGCAGTCAGGGTCAAGGGAAGGTTTTTTCAAATGGGGTGTCACAACAGCCTCTTTCAGGGACTCCGGAAACACCCCTTGATCCAAAGAACCCCAGACTATCCTCTGAGATTGGTCCAATCGCATCCATGCATCCCACAAGGAGGCGCGTAGGACCAGGATCCAAACTACAGCAAGTCGGTCGCAGACCTTGGACAATCTTCATGATATCCATGATCGCTGGCTGGTCGAAATCCATCCAGACAGGCAGAGGGCATGTAACCCCATGTTGGTCACTGCAATGCTCGTTTGAACGCATGCCGCGGATCTCCGATCTGATTGATGACACCTTATCGTCAAAGAACTGAGCAAGCTCATCACACTGTATTTGTGTAAAAGCTCTCCAACCCCACAGACAGGCTGGATTGCACAGTCTGTCGACGGTCCGGAAGAGCTGAGCAGGTCGGTTTCTTGATGCAGTTATCTCCCCTGGACAGGAATTCTGCCTTCTTATGGGAGATTACTGATTGATAGTCCACATAATGGGCCATCAATCTAAGTTTGGCATCTTCCAGGCCGGATTTCCGCCAACAGCGCTCCAATCTTCGCCCCTTCCTCCTCAACTCCCTCAAAGTCCCATCAAACCAAAGGGATCGAGGGCGGAGGGAGAGGGGGCGAACGCGGACAGGCGCAATGGAATCCAGTGCCCTCAACACCAAATTATAGTGCACTACTAAGGCATCTGGTTCCATGCACTCCATCAGCCAACTCGATAGGTCCAGCACCGCCATCAGACCCTCAGGGTAACTCCCCTCAAAGGGCGGTACTGGACCATCTCCAAAGGGGTGGGTCTCATAAGGGGGGTCGTGAAATTGAACCTTACAGGAGTAATGGTCAGACCACCCGACTGGTTCCACCAGCAGTCCAGTGGTCTCCATACCCAAGGTGAACACTAAATCCAGATAATGACCATGAATATGGGTAGCAGCGGTAACCACCTGTGTGAAGCCCAACAAATTAATTAGTTGGAGAAAGTCTTGACCAAACTGCGAGAATTAGTCGACCCAGGCATTAAAGTCCCCCAGAACCAACCACCTGGAGGGCTCCAATACCAGATCGACAATGAAGTCCGCGACTTCTTGCAGAAAAACTTTCTCGCCACCGGGTGGACGGTAAACGAGCAGAATTCTGCAGCCCACACCTGCTCCCATGATACATTCAAAGGATCTAGGGGACACCACTGGAACCTCTACAAGGCCCAATTCGATTTAAAACAAATAGCACCCCCACCCCACGATCCAACATCGGGCGATGTATTACCGAGTACCCGGCTGGGACAGCTGACTCCAAAATGGGGCCAGCATTTTCATCCAGCCAGGTCTCGGTAATGCATGTCAGGTCAGATGATTCAACAAAATCAGCAATTATTGCCGTTTTGTTCTTTATTGACCTGGCATTGCATAACAATGCCCAAGTTGGATGAGAGGCCCTGGAGGAGTAGGCTACGTGCCCACTGTCAGTGAAACCCTTGGGTATGGGAACCAGGCAACGCCTCCCATATCCTGGACCCATTTTACCCAGGCGTCTCCTCGACCTCACCGTCTCAATTCGCCCTCCTGCCGCCCCATAGCCGAGGGACCCCCTTGCCTCCTCCACACAATCCCTCAAGGCACGGCAATGTCTATATACTTCGGGCTGTAGCGGGGCACCATGCGGGGCGAGGTCCTCAGCCTAGAGGGGAGAGTAGCGCCCGTCCATGGATATTTGATCCCAACACATAACTATGTAGATCTTCAAAAAGCAGTCTTAAGACCACTTTAATATAAACGTTATCAATACCAGAAACAAATCTAAAATAATTAAAATAATAATACTATTTTTCATTCAAACCAACTCAAAGATAAAACAAGTCTGAACAAGTTTTTCATAAATTCCACAGAGAAAAGAAGATTATAGCAGTTCAAAGCAAAATCACAGTTCTTCTAGTCCATGCTTTTACTAGAACAGTAAAGGATCCCACAGAGCTCTCACCCCTGGGGAACTGTCCCATGGCCTATCTCTCACATAGGCCAAACGGAAATGCTTTATAGTTCTACTATATGCTCCTAGAGTAGAAGTCAATCTTGGAAAATTAATCCGCTATTTCGGGGGGGGGGGGGGTATAATTAATCAGTCACCAAAAGAAAAACTCTCCCTATGGTCGTCCCCCAATGTATCCTCCAGGGAGACCAGCCAGTAACTGGACTTGTATGAGCAGGTTCTCCAATCTACTCCAATAATAATCCATAAACCACGGGGTGCCCCAGGCCCATCCTCCGATAGCGCTCCTCAAGCTCTCATGGCAGCTGTTCACCCTGGAAAACCATGCCGGGTTCAGGCCGATGTTTTAATGAATAGAGAGAGTCCCCCTGATCATCCCCCGCGGCACCGCTGGGGAGACTGATTAATATCTGAAATTCACACTATCAGGCTCTCCAGCCTGACGGCTATGAGACAGAGAGCACAGATACACTGGGGTCCGTCCTCAGACAGCACCCCCTAATCTGCCCAACCACCCCAACGGACTACCCTGGGTTAGGATCAAAAAGACTGACAAACTCACCCACTTCCCAATGGTGACAAAGTCCACAAATCACAGATACAGTCTCTAAATTCGGGGCACACCAAGGCATGAACAGATCCAAGGAGACAGTAAATAACAGGATCAAATTAGCTACAAAATAAGTTCCTCACTGAAATGCCTCCGGTCGAGGAAATTCATGCATTCACAGGGAGTCAATATTCAATGTTCTCGTCAAGTCCCCGAAGAAAGAGAGAGTTCTAAACCATCTCCCTTCCTACAACTTGCAGGCCCAAGTCTCTCATATCCAGTAAAACGACGGGACGCCAAAAGATATGAAAACCCAAAGATCTGGGTCAAAAAGCAGTCCTGGGACACAAACAGCCGTCCGCTAACACACCAACACCGATATAGTCCCAAAAAGCAATAAAAGGTGCAGGCTCATCAATAAAAATATTCGCGGTCCAGAAGAAAATCCAACAAGCCCAAAAGCAGATCTTCAGACAATCCTTAGGGAAGCGGCACGAATGTAGCTCCAACTCCAGCAAAAGCTAGGAGTAAGTCAAGGCAACAGTAAAACGGGGAAACGCAGAACAATGATGAAACAGCCACAGACAATTTCCTCCACACTATCGCACGGTAACGACTCAGTCTCAGCGCTATCAATAATACGATAATGAACGTTTAAATGTATTTAAAATAGAAGAACAAACTAAAATAAAGATTTTAAAACAAAGCTAAGACAAAGGCTGACCCAACGCGGTCGCCATCTTTTCATCCTCTCTCTCGTTTGTGAATGTTCCAAATCTACATCTTACTAGAGCTGTACATACTAATGTTTTACATCCCTCCTTTTGCAAGACATCCTTTGGACAAACATGTTATACCATGTTATTAAGTTGTGGAAGACACTGCCTGAATTATTGTCTTACTTCCTTGTTTGTTTATTTGTAAGACATATCTAAAACAGTACTGTGACTCTTTCCCAATGTGTTATGACCCATGATGTATTGTTTACATTATTTTATTGTTCTGTACTTTTCAGTCTCCCATGCAAATGGACATTTGATAACCTAGGGTATTACCAGAGTAACACATTTGAAATAAAAAAAATAAAAAATAAAAACATGACCAGGAGTGATAAGTTACGACCAGTCATTGTGGGTAAATCTGGAAAAAAAAAAACTATTGTTTTGCTAGACTGTCAACCAATGCCCTGCTGCAGACTGGGAAGGAAGCTTGAATGCATGGATGACGGCTGAAATTGTACTGGCTCAAAAAAGTAAATTCCCCAGATGTGCCATAAATAGCCAAGAATAGCCCTCATTTTAGACAATTGTAGTACGCATACCAGTGTAACCCTGTCCACCACAAAGCCGATTTTTATCCCTCCAAACATGATGGCTTTGATACAGCCAACAGATATGAGCATAATTAAGAATGATAAGCACCTGTATCACAGGTAGGTAAGCTAGTTTCTGTTGTTGTTCAAACCACTGCTATGCCTGCTTTTTACACAGTTAACTTAAAACCTCTTTTGTTTGTTCCCAACAGGTCATTAAGAAAATACTTTCATGCCTGGATGAGGGAACACTGAAGAGTGTCAATGATTTAACAAAAGATTATTGTTCTGGACACCATAAGGATGCAGGCTCATACACGGAGGCATGTCAAGCAAGACACCATTACGAACTGCTTCTGTAAGGCTGGGTTCATACCTGCTATAGCCGCTGCTGCTCAGGCAAAAGTCCAAGAGAATGACGAACCGCAGCTGCTAACCCCATGGCTACCCCCAAATATGGCCTCAGACGATTTTTAACATTTCAGGGACAAAGATGATTCTATGCCAACTGAAGGGCCAATAGATAATGAGGCGCTCTGCAGTGAAGTACTGGGGTAAAGACAGAGGAAGAGGATGATGACAGTTCAGCACCAGAGCATATCAGCATATCAAAGACATCAGGCAAAAGATAAAATCAGCAGCTCTGTCAAAGCCCGCAAGAAACATGATTTTTCTACCCACTCTGAGTTTGAACACTATATACATAAACTCAGAGTAAACGACAGTAAGCAAAGTAAAATTATTTCCAGCATAAATAATATTAAGCAAAGTAATATTACTATTTCCATCTATAATTTAATAAAAATCATCTCCAGTATGAAATACTGCTTTTAAAATACTGATACAAACATAGGTGTAGAGTTTTGAGGGCTTCCAGGCTCGAGTCCCCAGATAGGGTAGGGTAGTCTGAAAATAGGCTCACTGTTTAGGACAATAGTTTTGAGCCTAAGAGCCCCCCCCGGAAACCTAAACTCTACACTCATAGATACAAATAAAGTATGAGCAGTATGCACAGTCTGTGTCTTCAGAGCCGCCTATACTTTCAATGTAAATATGGATTAATGTCAAAGGCCTAAAAGTCATTCATCTCAACATAAGAAGCTTAGTCTCCGAACTAGATGACCTCACTGCATAGGTCACCCACTACCAGACAGATGTCTAATGAATACTGAAATGTGGTTAAAACTTACTATTCCCGATAACCTGTGTGCTCTCCCAAGATATACAAGAGATGTAGTCTCATTCAGTGCGATCACCCTGGCCCTAAGAAAGGGGGTGGCATGCTGACATATTATAAATCCTACTTTAACTTAACAGCACCTCATCACCCACTTGAATCATAGGTTCATAGCAATTTACAAGTTCAGTGGGCACTGCTGCCTTTAAATGAACTCGCCTCTCGTTTACTCATGGGAGGAAGCTGTATTTTTTTTTTTTATCCCCATGTGTATATCTAAATTTTGTTTAAATATTGTTAAGTTATCACTTCACTATCTACTGCTTGTTGCGGTAATGAATTCCACATTGTTATTGTTCTGTGTGTGTAAAATTTACTTCTTTTAAGTGTTCTATTTCTTTCACCAATAAGTTTAAATTTATTAGTTCTAGTGATTTTTGTATTAGTTATGAGGCCTGTTTCCTTTAAGTGTTCAGCTTTAAAAGTCAACCATAGATCTCCTCTGATTTGTCTATATTCTGTTGAGTATTGTTTAATATTGCTTACTCTAGAACTGTAGGTGTGATTATGTAGTGTTTTGATCTTTTCTGTCATCTTCCTCTGTACCCTTTCAATCATCACCTTGCTCCTTTTAATATGAGGTGCGCAGAACTGTGCACAATACTCGAGGTGCGGTCTCACCTAACTGTTGTATAGGGGCATAATCACCTCTCTGTCTCTACTTTTGATATTTCCTAAGATGCAATTAATAATTTTGTGACACTTTTTAACTTTATTTATGCTGTTCCTGTCAAAGGATAGATCATTTGAGATTATTACTCGGAGATCTTTTTCTTCAGAGGTACTATCTAATATAGTGTCGTTCAGTTTATATTGTAGCATCAGGTTTTTGCATCCAAGCGCATTACCTTGCACTTTTTCTCACCGAATCTCATTTTGTTTAAATTAGCCCATTCCGATAGCAGATCAAGATGCATTTGTAACTGTATCCCGTTTGATACTATCTGGACCAAGCCCCCCAGTTTGTAGTCATCAGCGTACTTATTGATCCATGCATTACCAGTTACTTTGAGTGTTGAAACTATATTATTAAAGAGAGTTGGGCCCAAGACGGACCCCTGCAGGACCCCACTGGTCATCTGACTGTATGCTGACGTATGTCCTCTAATAATTACTCTTTGAAGTCTGTTATTCAGCCATGAGAGTATCCAATTAATAATGTTTAGAAGCAACTGTATTTTAATGAGTTGCTCCAGCAGTATTTTGTGCAATACTTTGTCAAATGCCTTTGAAAAGTCAAAATATATATGATGTCAACTGGGGTTCCTTTTTTCCAACGCTGCACTGACTGGTTCAAAAAAATGAATCAAATTTGTGAAGCATGATTGTCCTGCTACAAAACCATGTTGCGCAGTGTTCCCTAAACCCTTTATGCTATTATGTTCTATTATATATGTTTCAATAGCTTTTCCAAAACTTTCTCTATCACTGATGTAAGGCTTATTGGTCTATACATTTCTGTTTCAGCCCTGTCACCCGTTTTATAAATAGGGGTGGCCAGTCCCTCTCTCCACTCTTTTATCACGTTCCCTTCTCTTACCGAGGTGTTGAACAAATGAGTCAGTGGTCCCACGATTTCATTTGTAAGTTCTTTCAAAAGTCTGGGAGTAATTCCATCCGGTCCTGCTGAGCTGTTGGTTTTAAGCAAGCTTATCCTCCACTGAATGTTGTTAAGGGTGTGCTCACACTGGCTGGTGGTAAAAAGCTCCATCTTTTCTGTATCTATATCCCTCCAACTTGAAATTCGAACATGCTCTCCTTCCTGACCAAGTCTATTGGTCAAGAATAATGAGTTCTTGGTATTTGGTGATTTCAACATAAACTGGGTCAATGAATGTAATAAAGCAGTGGTACAGGCCCTTAGTTAGTACACTCAATGTTACACAGGTCATCTCCGAGACCAGAAGATGCTGTAGCAATGGTAGCACACAAACTCTTACAAACTGGATACTTTCACCCAGGCTAGACATGATCAAGTGTTTGGGTGTTCTGCCTGATGTCATCAGCAATTGTGTATGATGTGCCAGACTGACTAAAGCCCACCCTATAGTTACACATTTCAGGAACCTTTAATCTGGATCCGGAGCTTATTAGGCTGCAGTCTCAAACACTGAGTGGTCCTACTAATATAAAGTTTCCTATGTAAACCTAGCAATTACCTTCTTTACCTCAGTGTTCACTGAACTGCAGGACAAATTTGCCCTATTCATCAGAAGGAAGGTGCGTGCCCCTGTCACCAAATGGCTGGACCATACACTACTAACCAAGATCACTGAACAGGACCAAAACTGAAATGAATTTAAAGAGCCAGTGGAGCAAAAACAGGCAGACAGGAAAATAATACAAATTTTAAAGAAGCAGTCAGTTGTAACTTTTTATTTCTGAAGTATTTTTATTTTTCCTTTTGCTCATCAGAAGGTCTTCTATGTGATAACATTGTGCTGGATGTGGAACAGGACTTAGCCTGGCAGCTGATATATCTAACTCTACTGCCCCCAACTTCATCATCAGCATTATGATCTCACTGACAGTGACATCACAGGTGAATGACTTGAAAGTCACTCACTTGCTGTTCCAAAGTAGCAGTGATGTCACAGTCAATGAGGTCACAATGCTGATGATGTAGTGTGGGGCAGTAGCGTAAGATAGGTCAGCTGCCAGGCTAAGAGCTGTTACACACATCACACCTACTAACATCAGGTAAACAATCTTCTACTAAACAAAGGGGGAAAAAAAAAAGCACCTTAGATATAAGCAGCAGTAGCAGAAAAGGTCAGAGCCAAAAGGTTGGCCTTTAAGAAATATAAGGAAACGCAGCAGGATGAAGACAGGGAGGTATACCAAACTTTCCTAAGGGAAGTAGGGAAGGCAGTAAGGCAGGCAAAAGCCCAAACTGAGGAAACACTAGCACAAACAGTAAAACAAGGGGACAAGACTTTCCATAGATACATTAGTGAAAGGAGAAAGTCCAGAGGGGGTACTGCTAAGATCAAAGGGGATAAGGGGGAAGTGTGTGGAGGAGGACCAAGGAAAGCATCTATCCTAAATAGATACTTCTGCTCAGTATTTACTGAGGAGAAGGTAGGGCAGGGCCCACAGCTCAGCAGCATGGATACAGGGGAGGGAGGAGGAGGTGTACAAGTCCCTTCACAAAAGAAAGGGTCTTACTAGAGCTCGCTACCCTCAGAGTGAACAAGGCAATAGGACCTGATGGCATACATCCCTGGGTACTAAGAGAGCTAAGGGTGGAACTAGCAGAGCCATTAGTAGAACTGTTTAGTGAGTCTCTGACCACAGGAGAGGTCCCAGAAGACGGGAGAACAGCTCATGTGATCCCGCTCCACAAGAATGGCAGCAGGGAGGAGGCAGAGAACTACAGACCAGTCAGTCTTACCTCAGTAGTAGGCAAGATTATGGAGGCACTCCTTAAGGAAAGGATAGTGCGACACCAGGAATCCACAGGAGCACAGGATCCAAGACAGCATGGGTTTACAACAGGAAGGTCCTGTCAAACTAATCTCATAGATTTCTTTGACTAGGTAACCAGAGTGGTGGAGCAAGGGGGTGCAGCTGATGTCGCCTACCTTGACTTCAGCAAAGCTTTTGATACTGTTCCACATAGAAGATTGATTAATAAGCTGGGTGGGTCAGAATGTTGTCAACTGGGTGACAAACTGGTTGACAGACAAAAAACAGAGAGTGGTGGTAAACAGTATACAGTCAGAAGAGATGCAAGTCAAGTGGAGTACCTCAGGGATCAGTCCCGGGGCCAGTCCTCTTCAATATCTTCATCAGTGACACTGTAAATGGACTGGAGGATAAGGTTTGTCTGTTTGCAGATGACACCAAGATCTGCAACAAAGTAGATGATCCAGATGGGGTGGGCAGAATGAGAAGAGATCTGGATAAACTGGCAAAATGGTCGGAAGAGTGGCAACTGCGGTTTAACGCAAAGAAGTGCAAGATCATGCACATAGGGAAGAGAAACCCTGAAGCTACCTATAGGTTGGGAGGGGAGTTGCTGGCAGTCACAAGGGAAGAAAGAGACATCATCACCACCACCACCACCACCACCACCGATGACTTGAAATCATCCAAGCAGACCACTAAAGCAGTAGGTAAGGCTAGAGGGATGTTGGGATGTATTAGTAGTGGTATCACAAGTCGTAAGAGGGAGGTAATGATCCCTGTTTAAAAGACACTGGTAAGGCCCCATCTGGAGTACTGCGTGCAGTACTGGAGGCCACACCTGCACAAGGACATTAACAAAATGGAGGCAGTCCAGAAAAGGACAACCAAAGTGGTGCAGGGACTGCATCAGAAAACATATGAGGACAGATTAACGGAGCTCAATATGTATACCCTAGAGCAAAGGAGGGAGAGGTGTGATATGATCGAAACATTCAAACATCTTAAGGGCATTAACAAGGTGAAAGAGTCTAATGTGTTTCAATAGAAGAAAAACAGCAGGACAAGAGAACACAGCATGAGATTAGAAGGAGGCCGATTAAGGGGTAATGTGAGGAAGTTCTTTTTCACAGAAAGGGTGGTGGTTGCATGGAACGGCATACCTCAGGAAGTGGTGGATATGAACACAGTACAGGGCTCCAAACAGGCATGGGATAGGCATAAAGGAGCAATACAGAGGAGTATGAATAGATAGGCCATTGACAGAGTAAAGGCCTATGGCACATTCATAAGGTAGAAAAAAATGGGCAGACTGGATGGGCCTTGCGGTCCTTATCTGCCGTCAACTTCTATGTTTCTATAAGGTTGGCTGCTTTTAAAATCCAATATTAGTTTTAGGCAGTAAATTAGCTCTTTAAGGCCTACTCCTCCTTTCCAACAGACTGGTCATCATACAGAACTCTACATAAGGTCTGTAAAAGTGCTATCAGAAAGAATAAAAGTGCCCACTGCAAGAAACTCTTTTTGCCCCAAATTCCACACTTTTCGGGAAGCACATCAGGGACATCTTACGTCAGTTAGGGGATCACTTCTGCTCTGACATGGGGCCGAATGGTGTGAACTGCAGTAATAGCAATACCACTGCCAGTGCATTTCATGGCTATTTCTCAGATCTCTCCTCTCACAAACAAGCCTTCCCTTATATGCCCTCTTCCTCATCTATTGGCAATACCCTTCCAAGGCCCCCCCAACAATGCAATGCAGTCTCCATTTTATTTTAAATATGTCAGCTCTGCAGAGACTCAGTGACAGCGCTAGATAGGGCAAAAAGAGAAAAAGTTGCAGCTTGCCCAGAAATGACCCACTACCCACATGACAGTGGGTCTAAAGTGGTGCACCTGTCTAACAATAGCTGAAAGATGGACATGTAAACAGCAGAAGAGTATTTTCACTTGACAAATTTAAGCTTCTGTACTGGTGAAATTTGTACTTGTTATATTTTGACCTGGCTGTTTCTCATTTTGACCCACATTTTTTTACACCAGTGGGTCTAATTTGACCCATGTTTTAAAACCCCTAGTGCTGTCACTGCTTGAGAGACTTATAGACTTTTTATTCAGATTCCTTTTTCCAAGTCACCAGGCTCGAATGGTATCGAGCCCAAACTCCTTACGACTGCAGCCAAGGAATTAGACTCCCCTGTCACTAAATTAATCTATCCATAGTGACTAGTGTTGTGCCTGACTTAAGGAAAACATCTCGTGCTGTTCCTGTTTTGAAGAAAGGGGACACCAAATTAATAAATACAGGCCCACTGCCATCCTCCCTACTCTGATTAGCATACTAGAAAAGGTGGTGGCCTCACAACTCACACATTACCTCTCCCCCAATGACCTCCTATCCCCCCCCCACACACACACACAGCATGGCTTTCAGAAACGTCACAGCACCTCCACTGCCCTCCTCACCCTAACAAACAGTACTGTTCTAGCAGAGGACACTGATGACCTCACTGGTGCTCCCTTTATTGACCTGGCTATGGAAACTGACCTTGTTGATCACTCTTTACTCACTGGCAAGCTGGCCAACCTAGGAATCCCACCCACAGCTCTCCTCTGGCTCTGTAACTATCTGACAAACTAGTTCCAGAGTGTCAAGTACAGCACCTCCCTGCTCCAACTATGGTGGGTGTTCCACAAGGTTCTATTTCAGGTCCACTTCTGTTTGCCTTACACATAAACAACATAAACCAATGCCTGTCCCACTGCTCTGCAATTCTCTATGCAGACAACTTGGTACTTTATACCTGCTCCAATAGTATTAGTCAGATTAACCAAAACTTAACACCTGACCTACAGTCTATGTACTGTTGGCTGTCTGCAAACAAGTGGATTCTGAAAATGACTAAAATGCAGTCTATGCTGTTCAGTATATCAGTCATATTAAGAGTACGCCCGTACCCTCTATCTCTAGCTTACTATGATGCTGCCTTCATCCCCTCTGTTTCTCCCTTCACATACCGTGGAGTTACACTAGATCCCTCACTAGACTACTACTCTCATATCATATCATAGGTGTCTGCAAATCAGTGAACTCCATGCTGGCCATCTCCTATACAGTGAGATGAAACCTCATTTCACAAGCCTGCCATGCCATTACCTGTGGGATGCTCCTCCCAAGCTCTTTTATGGTGCCTGTGTGCTTGTCCACCTCTAAAATCAACTCTCCTTAGGCGGGGTGTTGTATACTATAATGTCTGCCACTCAGTACTGGCATCTCACCGGCTTACTCGTCACTGCTCTCTTTACAACATGCTAGGCTGGCTACCCCTTCCTCCCTACTGGATCACATCACTGGAGGTGTTATCCTTAGCATTATGAATAGCACGCTGCCCAAATCCCTTGCCACACTGCTCAAACCAGTGAACAGTGCCTACCCCTTAAGGTCATGTAACAGGAGGGCAGACTTTGTTGGGATGGGGATAGGTATCAAAGAAGCTCTGGCAAGGAAGAGGACGGGAGGGGTGGAGGAGCAACGGGTAAATCTTAAAGGAGCCATAGTGGAGGTGACAAATCAGTGCATTAGGCTGAAAACTAAAGGCAAGAGAAGGAACAAACCACTATGGTTCTCAAGGAAGATGGCACAGAAAGTAAGGGATAAAAAGGTGGCTTTCAAAAAAATGCAAGGGGTCATAAAAGGATGAGGATCAGATGGTGTACCTAGATAAACAGGGGGAAGGTGATGAGGAGCGCAAAAGCGTAAATGGAGCCAAGATCAGCACAGACAATTACGAGAGGGGACAAGAACTTCTATAGATATATTAGACAAAAAAGGAAGGTCAGGGGTGGGATTATAAGACTGCAAGGGGGAGTGGAGGGAGAGCCTAGACAACGTGTATCCACTCAGTCCCCTGAGGTTACTAGAATCCCATCAGTGTCAGTGCTAAGTAGGGTAGTCAGCTGGTGAATAACTAGTTAAATGGTTTTTCACTTGTTCCCTCTCTGTTTACTTGGTCTCAGCTGAGAAGAGGGAGGTGATGTCATTTAGAACTGTCGCAGTAGCATAAGCCATGCTAGCTGGCTGTGAGTGGGGAGCTTTAGAATCCTAGAGTTAGTCTGTCAGAGTCAGCCAAGGAGTTGTTGGTCAGCAGCCAGTGTGGGCAGTTGGAGGAGTGAGGAGCTTCAGTGTAGGCTCTGTGAGGACAGAATATTTTCTCACCCTAGTGCTGAGACCCATCTGCCTGCCAGTAGAAGTGGAATCCGTCTAGCAGGAGTTCCTGATTTTTCTCATCCTCTCTAAAATGAGAAGGACTGTAGAATGGATCCAAGGGGCAATCCCCAGACTGTGATCCAGGACATTGAAGGTGCCTATTTGTGTACAACCATGAGTAATCTGACTTCAGGTAACCCAGGAGAAATGTACCAGTTTTCTTTTGGGGTGTACGCTGATAAAGGGACATATAAACCAATTCTGTTCTGTTTTGAGACTGTTCTCATCTGAATTCAAAGTTGGCCGACAATCGTGCAGTTCCCAGAGAGACCTGGCACATTGTTCAGGACTTTAATTTACATTCAGAAGTAGTGTGTTTCTTATGCAGGATGTGACAAGACATTCCAGGATGCACAGTTCTACTGTTTTACTAAACGTTGAGGTGTAACTCTGAATGACTGGGTATGGATGTGGAAGCAAAAGGTGGGCAGCCCCCTATCTGGAGTGACCAGTTCAGCACTACAGGTTCCGTAAGGGCACCTGCTTATTCAAGACACGGTGGCCATTGCCGGAAGAGAAAGTTTACCCCCTGGTGTGGGTTGTGTTAATCTTGAGCACCAGTGTGCTACATCGTGGCCAGATGCCACACTTAAATGTTCAAATCCTATGCCATATAGGAACTGTGTGCTCTGCTGTGGCCAGTGCCACTAGAAGAAATGTGCGTTTCAACTGAGGCCATTGCCACTGAAGACAGTCAGAGGTCCTATGCAATATGAGACGTTTAGAGTTTCTGTCCGCTACAGACTTTTGTTGTTCTGCATTGCCTTGTGCCACGAAGTGTAAACCCTTGGGGGTCCACCTTTGCTTTAGTGTACCATCTTTGAAATAAAGCCACACTCTAGAACCCCAGCCTGGTTTGGACATTCCTTGTTACTGCTTCCTGTGTGGAATAACTGGGTACCCCTCCAGAAGTACAGACCCAGCATACCCTAGGCAAATGTTCTCTCCTCAGGACCTGGGTATTTTGGTCATTTGTGTGTATTTGCTTTTGTACACCTCCACCCCTTTCTGACCTCTAGAAATAGTGAGCCAGGTATACATTCCCAAAGCTAGGGATGGTGCCACAAAAGTGTTCAAAGTAGTTTGGGTGACCAGTCGAGGGTACTAAGGGGTAGCTTACTGTGCAAAGTAGTGGGGGTGGTTACAAACGCATCAATGCTGAATGAATACTTCTGTTCAGTATTCAGTAAGGAGGGGGAGGGGCAAGGTCTGCATCTGGACAAAAGAAGCACAGAGGGGAGAGAGGTAGATATCAGTCCATTTACAGAAGATAGAGCCCTGAAAGATCTCACAAAACTGAGGGTGGACAAAGCAATGGGACCAGATGGTATACACCCTAGGATACTAAAGGAGCTATAGATGGTGTTAGCAGCACCACTGGCATCCCTGTTTAGTGAATCATTCAATACAGGAGTGGTTCCAGATGAATGGAGGAGGGCGAATGTGATTCCTCTCCACAACAGTGGAAGCAAGGAGGAAGCAGGTAACTATAGGCCGGTCAACCTCACCTCAATAGCTGGCAAGATAATGGAGGCACTGCTTAAAGAGAGTATTGTGGAGCACTCAGAATCCAATGGAGCACAAGATCCGAGGCTGCATGGGTTCACAGCAGGAAGGTCTTGTCAAACTAATTTGATAAGACTTTTTGACTGGGTGTCGAAGGAGGTGGGTTTTTGGGGGTGCTGGATATCGCCTACCTCAAATTTAGTAAAGCCTTCAACACTGTTCCACACAGAAAACTGGTTAGCAAATTGGGAAGCCTTGGGGTGGGCCACAAAGTGGAGAACTGGGTTAGAAACTAGTTGAGGGACAGAAAGTAGAAAGTGGTGGTTAATGGAATCCAATCCGAGGAAAGGGAAGTTACCACTGGGGTGCCTCAGGGATCAGTCCTGTTTAATGTCTTCATAAGGGACATTGCTGAGGCACTGGAGAGGAAGAGCTGTCTATTTGCAGATGACACCAAGATCTGCAACAGGGTGGACACTGCAGAGGGGGTCAAGAAAATGAGGCAAGACCTGGGAAAGGTGGAAGAATGGTCCAGGGTGTGGCAACTGAAATTTAACACCATGCACCTGGGGCACAGAAACCCCACAGAGAGCTACTGAATGGGGAAGGGGGGGATAGTTACTGATGGTTAACAGTGAGGAAAGATATTTAGAGATTATCATCTCAGATTACCTAAAAGTAAATGTGTACATGTGTTTTGTTTTAAGAATACTGTACAGCGCTTTAAAATTTGAAAGGTGCTTAATCAAATAAATATTATTTTTATTATTATTATTAAAAGTGGCTGAACAGTGCACCAAGGCAGTGGGGAGGGCCAGAGACATGTTGGTGTGCATAGGAAGGGGTATCATGCGCAGAAGGAGGGAGGTGGTGATGCCACTATACAAAATGCTGGTGAGGACTCATCTGGAGTATGGTGTGCCGTTCTGGAGGCCATATCTTCGTAAAAAGACAGACAGGGTGGAGGCGGTTCAGAGAAGAGCCACAAAGATGGTGCAGGGCTTGCACCAGAAGACATATGAGGAGAGACTGAAAGACACCAATATGTATACACTGGAAGAGAGGCAAGAACGGAGGGCTATGATAGAAACCTTCAAGTATCTAAAGGGCATAAAAATACAGAATTTGACAGCAGATAAGGACCGCTTGGCCCACCTACTCTGCCCATTTCTCTACCTGATGGATAAGCTGCAGATTCTAGTTAACCAACAGCTTACTTCCTCCTACCCCCCCACTAGAATTGCTTTCTGTGTGTCCCATGCATTCTTGAATTCTCCCACTGTTCTTGACGCCACAACCTCCTCAGGAAGGCTGTTCCATGCATCCACAACCCTCTCCATGAAAAAATACTTTCTAACATTACCTCTGAGCCATCCCCCCTCTATCTTCAAATTATGCCCCTTTGTTCTTGCACATCTCTTTTTCTGAAAGATGCTACCCTCTTGGACTTCGTTAATTCCCTTGAGGTACTTCAAAGTTTCTATCATGTCCCTCCTTTCCTCGAGGGTATACATATTAAGCTGCTTTAGTCTCTCTTCATGTGTCTTTTGGTGCAGACCCTGCACCATTTTGGTTGCCCTCATCTGAACAGCCTCCAGTCTGTTTACATCTCTGCGGAGATGGGGTCTCAAGAACTGCATGAAGTACTGCAGATGGGGTCTCACCAACTGTCTGTACAGAGGGATAACCTCCTCTTTTCTACTGTTGATGCCTCTCCCTATGCCTCCCAGTGTCCCCCCAGCCCTCCTTACCGCCTTCTCACATTGCTTGCCCACCTTAAGGTCATCTGATATAATTACTCCAGGTCCCTTTTGATTTTTGTTGTTGTTAGTATCTCACCCCCCTCCACTGTGTACTCTTCCCCTGGGTTTTTGTTTCCCAGGTGCATTACCTTGCACTTCTTTGCACTGAATCTGAGCTGCCATACATTTGACCATTCTTCCAACCTTGCCAAGTCCCTTTTCACCCTTTCCACCCCACCTTGTGCATCAACCCTGTTGCAGATCTTTGTGTCATCTGCAAAGAGACATACTTTTCCTTCCAGGTGCTCTCCAATGTCACTTATAAAGACATTAAAGAGGACCGGTCCCAGTACTGAACCCTACAGTACCCCACTAGTTACCCTCCTTTCTTCACTGTGAACTCTGTTTACTATTACTCTTTGCGTCCTGTTGTTCAGCCAATTTTTTATCCATGCTACCACCTTGGGACCCACTCCAAGGCTGGTTAACGTGTATATTAATCTTTTGCGCGAGACTGTGTCAAATGCCTCGCTAAAATCTAGGCAGGCCATATACACAGCCCCTCCTTGGTCTACTACTTTGGTCACCTAATCAAAGAAATCTATTAGATTCGTCTGACATGACCTTCCCGCTGTGAACCCATGCTGCCTTGGGTCCTCTGCCCCACTGGCCTCTAGGTACTCAACAATTCTTTCCTTCTGAAGTTATTCCATCATTTTCCCTACCACTGAGGTAAAACTAACCGGTCTGTAGTTTCCTACCTCTGCCCTGCTTCCACTTTAGTGAAGTGGAATCACATCTGCCCTCCTCCAGTCCACAGGTACCACCCATCCTCCCATGATTTGTTAAAGAGAGTAGTCAGTGGAGTCACTAGTTCTACCCTTAGTTTTTTTAGAATTCTGGGGTGAATCCCATCAGGCCCCATTGCTTTGTCCACCCTCAGTTTCAAGAGTTCTTTCAAAACCCTTTCATCTGTGAATGGACTGGCATCAACCCCCCTATCCAGAGTGTTTCTCTTGTTCGGTTTAGGTACCTCCCCCTCCTCTTCTGTTGTGAATACTGAGCAGAAATATTCGTTCAGTATCCCTGCTTTTTCACTATCACCTTCTGTCCACATTCCTTCCCCTTTATTAAGACTCCGTATCCCTCCCCTGGTCTTTCTTCACTCCCTAATGTACCTATAAAAGGTTTTATCCCCCTTCGTAACAGAATTGGCTATCTTTTCCTCAGTTTAGGCCTTTGCTATTCTGACTGCCTTCCCTGCCTCCTTCTGCTTTATCTGATAAAAGTTCTCTGTCCTGCTCCTTCTGCGTTTCCTTATATTTCCTGAATACTCTCCTTTTCTTCTTAACCCTCCCTGCCACCTCTTTTGAGAACCATAGTGTTTTTTTCCTTTGTTTTATTGATTCGCTTCACACAAAGGCTTGTTGCCTGTGTGGTGGCTATTTTGATTATTCCCCATTGTTCCTCCACCCCTCCTTCTTACCCGTTTGCTAGTGCGTTTCTGAGGCACGCTCTCATTTTCCCCAAAGTCAGCCCTCCTAAAGTCCAGTACTTTTGCTTTTGTATGGCTTGACTCAATGGCTGTGTTTATTGTGAACCACACTGTTCGGTGGTCGCTTGTTCCCAGATGGCTACCCACTTCTAAATTAGAAATCCTTTCTCCATCCCCATTGGAGAGTACCAGGTCTAAGACTGCTCCCTCCCGAGTGGGTTCCAACACTAGCTGTCTGAGGCATGCCCCTTGTAGGGCATCAAGAATGACCCTGTTTCTGGATGTGCCTGCAGCAAAGGTGCTCCAGTTAACATCTGGCATATTCAGGTCCCCTATTAACAATAGCTCTCCTTTTTCTGCCATTTTAAGGATGCCTTATATCATTTCATTGTCCACTCCCTCCCCCTGAGATGGGGGTCTGTACACAACTCCCATGTGGATTGTGGTGCCATTTCCTGTCTCCAGGGTGACCCATAGTGACTCAACTACTTCATGTTTACTCTTTATAGAAACATAGAAACATAGAAGTTGACGGCAGATAAGGACCGCAAGGCCCATCCAGTCTGCCCATTTCTTTTTCTACCTTATAAATGTGCCATCGGCCTTTGCTCTGTCAGTGGCCTATCTATTCATAGTCATTTGTATTGCTCCCTTATGCCTATCCCATGCCTGTTTGAAGCCCTGCACTGTATTCATAGCCACCACTTCTTGTGGTAAGCCATTCCATGCATCCACCACCCTTTCTGTGAAAAAGAATTTCCTCCATTCCCCTTAATCGGCCTCCCTCTAATCTCATGCTGTGTCCTCTTGTCCTGCTATTTTCTTATATTTAAAACATGTTAGACTCTTTCACCTTGTTTATGCCCTTAAGGTGTTTGAATGCCTCGATCATATCACCTCTCCCTCCTTTGCTCAAGGGTATACATATTGAGCTCCGTTAATCGTCCTCATATGTCTTCTGATGCAGTCCCTGCACCATTTTGGTTGCCCTTCTCTGGACTGCCTCAATTTGGTTAATGTCCTTGTGAAGGTGTGGCCTCAATACTGCACGCAGTACTCCAGATGGGGCCTAACCAGTGTCTTGTAAAGAGGGATTATTACCTCCCTCTTACGACTTGTGATACCCCTACTAATACACCCTAACACCCCCTAGACTTACCTACTGCTTTAGAGGTCTGCTTGGATGATTTCAGGTCATCAGTGATGATGATGCCCAAGTCTCTTTCTTCCTTTGTGACTGCTAGCAACTCCCCTCCCAGCCTATAGGTGGCTTCAGGGTTTCTCTTCCCTATGTGCATGATTTTGCACCTTTTGCATTAAATCCCAGTTGCCACTCTTCTGACCATTCTGCTAGTTTATCCAGATCTCTTCTCATTCTGCCCACCCCATCTGGATCATCTACTCTGTTGCAGATCTTGGTGTCATCTGCAAACAGACAAAGCCTTACCTCTAGTCCATCTGCAAGGTCACTAATGAAGATGTTGAAGAGGACTGGCCCCAAGACTGATCCCTGAGGTACCCCACTTGTAACTTGCATCTCTTCTGACTGTATACCATTTACCACCACTCTCTGTTTTCTGTCTGTCAACCAGTTTGCCACCCAGTTGACCAACTTCTGACCCACCCGAGCCTACCCAGCTTATTTATCAATCTTCTATGGAACAGTGTCAAAAGCTTTGCTGAAGTCAAGGTAGGCGACATCAACTGCTCCCCTTGGTCCACCACTCTGGTTGCCAGTCAAAGAAATCTATGAGATTAGTTTGACAGGACCTTCCTTTGTAAACCCATGCTGTCTTGGATCCTGTGCCCTATGGATTCCAGGTGTTGCACTATCCTTTCCTTAAGGAGTGCCTCCATAATCTTGCCCACTACTGAGGTGAGGACTGACCTGTCTGTAGTTCCCCGCCTCCTCCCGCTACCACTCTTGTGGAGCGGGATCCATGAGCCTTCTCCAGTCTTCTGGGACCTCTCCTGTGCTCAGAGACTCACTAAACAATTCTGCTAATGGCTCTGCTAGTTCCTCCTTTAGCTCCTTAAGTACCTGGGATGTATGCCATCAGGTCCCATTGCCTTATCCACCCTGAGCTTAGCAAGCTCTTGTAGGACCCTTTCTTTTGTGAAGGGAGTAGTGCTCACCTCCTCCCCGTGTCCATGATGCTGAGCTGTGGGCCCTGCCCTACCTTCTCTTCAGTAAATACTGAGCAAAAGTATCTATTTAGGATAGATGCCTTTACAGGGTCCTCCTCCTCACATGCTCCCTTTTCTCCATTAAGCTTAGCAATCCCCTCTGGACTTTCTCTTTTCACTAATGTATCTACAGAAAGTCTTGTCACCTTTTTACTGTTCGTGCTAGTGTTTCCTCAGTTTGGGACTTTGCCTGCCTTACTGCCTTACCTGCTTCCCTTAGGGCAGTTTGGTATGCCTCCCTATCTTCATCCCGCTGTGTTCCTTTATATTTCCTGAAGGCCAGCCTTTGGCTCTGACCTTTCTGCTACTGTATTTGAGAACCAAAGTGGTTTCCTTCTTCTTTGCACTTCCTTTTCTGTCTAACACAATGGGATGTTGCTTCAAGTATTGCATCCTTAATGCCTGCCCACTTTGCCTGTACCCCTCACCTGTGTTTCTTTTGCCAGGGCTAGCTTAACTCTGTTGGCCATCTTATCAAAGTCTCCTCTGAAGTCCCATATTTTTGCCTTGGAATGGGTTGATTTAGATGTAGTAGCAAATTGAACCATACCATGTGATGGTCACTGGCCCCCAGGTGACCTTCTACCTGGAGATCTGTGATCCTTTTCCCATTAGTCAGTACTAGATCTAGGATAGCCCTGTCTCTTGTGGGTTGCTGTACCAGTTGTTTGAGGCCTCCCTGCAGGAATCCACCATGAGTCTAGTTCTGGCAGATGTTCCTGCTGGTATTGACCAATCTGTATCCGGCATGTTGAAGTCTCCATTATCAGAACCTCCCTTTAGCTGTCATGTTTTGTATATCTTCTAACAGTAATGTGTCTATGTCCTCCCTCTGGTCTGGGGGCTGTAGACAACCCCAGTTCTTATGATTTCCCATTTCCTGTTTCCAGGGTGACCCACAGTTCTTCTGGCTCCTTATGTGTATTCTGAATTTCTGTAGCTTTGATATTTTCATTAACATACAGGGCCCTCCTCCCCCCTTTTGCACCTCGGTCTCTTCTGAACAATACATAGCCAGGTACTGAAGTCTCCCAAGTGTGGTTACTGGTAAACCACGTCTCACTAATTGCTACTATGTCCAGTTTAGCCTCTGACATTATTGCCTGCAGGTCTGGGATCTTATTTCCCAGGCTGTGAGCATTTGTGTACATGATTTTCCATTGGCCAGATTTTGGTGTGTTAGTTGTTGGGTGAAGTTTGGCATTACCCCTGTGCGTCGTATGGGGAGACAAACCTTTTTTCTTACCTGGTGATGCAAATGAACGGCAAACATGCTGAATTCCTGTTTGACCACTAGCTGAGGGGGAAGGGGTGTTCTTCCCATTCGACGTATGGGGTGCTGCACCCCTCTCCCCATTTTCTAGTTTAAATATTCTGCCCCAATGCACTGACTCCCTCTTTAGTCAGATGCAGTCCATCAAATTTAAAGAACTTTCGCTCCCAGAACTGTTGCCAGTTCCCTACAAATCTGTGTCCTTTTTCCTGGCACCAGCCCTTGAGCCACGTGTTTAGCTCCCCTATCTCCCCTTCTCTGACCTTCCGTCCATCTGCTCCCCTCTCCCAGACTGGCAGGATCTCAGAGAAGGAGATGCCAGACGAAATAGATGATAGTTTGTCACCCAGCCTAGTCAGGTGTTCCTTGGTCTCCACAACTGACCGGCTAGCGAGATCATTAGTCCCTATGTGTACTAGGACATCAATGTTTTCTCCTGCTTTGTGAACAATTTTGTAATGCGGTCAGTGTCTCTCCATGCTGATGTACCTGGGAGACATCTGACCATCACCCTGGCTGGAGATGGGTATCAACTCCCGAATCATGGAGTCTCCTATGATCAGAAGTTTTTGGATTTCCTTTGTGCTTGTTTTGTTTTGGTTCCTGATTTGGGTGAGTTTTGTTGTGCTAGCTCCTGTGCTGCAGTGTCCTGTTCTGCAGTGTCTTCTGCCTCTTTATTTGATTTCAGAGATAGAGGCAGATACCTGTTTGTAGTGTTTATATGGTTTTTGGAGGTAATGTGTTGGAGAGCAGAGAGTGATGGGGCACCTGATTTGCTCCTCCTAACCACCTGCCAACCTCCTGGACCAACTACCCTCTGCGGTCGAGGTTTTTCTGTTGGATGCTGGGGAAATGGCGGGTGGTTCTTATAATGCAGTTCCTCTTCAATATGAAATTTGAGGCGTGCAATCTCTGCCCATGCTGCCCGGAGCTGAGCCCTAAGATCTCCAAAGGCCCAGCATGTAGGACAGTGTCCTAAATCCTGTAAGACTGCCCTTCTGAAAATTGTTCCACAGTACCTGCAGTTAATGAAATCCATTCCAAATAAGTTGCTGGGTTTGTAACCTAGTCAGAGTAATTAGAAGGAGGAAAAAAAATGCAAGTAATGGTTTAATTGTGCTTTGTTTAACTTGTTATAACAAGTTAAATTACTAGTGCCCCTGTAAATTAGATCACCTTGTGGAGGCCCCACTGATCCGCCCTTCCTGCTCTGCCACAGGAAATGTCACAACTGTGGTACCCTATAAAAGGAGTGTAGCGGGGTGGTTAGGATGGGGTGGCTGGGCCCTTCCCTGCCTAAAAAGAAGAACCACGGACTGAAAGAACAAGGAGGTAAGAGCAGAAACAATCAGTCAACAACAAATGCAGTAACCCTGAAAGCTTATCCTAATGTTAGATAAAACTGTAAAACCTGTAAAGCACCACCTGTAATAATTTCAGAGAAGATATACGCTGCAAGAAACACTTTGCTCCAGAGAAAAATAAAGCAGTAACAGAAGATATACCTTGCAAAAGACAATTTGAATCAGAAGATTACAGGAGTAATCTGTTAGCACACACCTGTAGGCACACCTTGTAATAATGCAGAAGAAGGTATACCAGCAACAACAATTTGAATCAGAGAAAAAAATAAAGCAATGAAATGTTAGCAACAAACAGTAGCAATCCCTGTGAGTAAAAAATAAAAACACCACCACACAGTAAATCTGCTTAGCCAAACTAAGTCTTAATCCTTTTCCCTTGCTCTGGTAAGTTTCTCTACTCTGCCTTTCAAGCAGTCTTAGAAGGAAAGAGCTCAGGTGAAGCTAGGTGCCTTGGCCAGCAAACCAAGTCTTCTACCATTAGTTCTGTTGCTTTAATCCCTTCCCTTACATAGAGAGCTACTCCTCCTCTTTTACCCTCCCTGTCCCTCCTGTAGATTGTGTATCCTGGTATGCTGACAACATGAACAAAGTACAAGCAGGCAACATCTTTCAGGATAGGAGATGTACAAGGACAAGGGGGCACAATACAAGACTGGAGGGAGGGCAGGCTAAAGGGGAATGTGAGGAAGTTTTTCTTCACGGAATGGGTGGTGGATGCATGGAATAGATTGCCCCAAGAGGTGGTGGGAGCCACCACAGTAGGGGGATTCAAACATACATGGGACAGGCATAAGGGAATCGAATTGGTGGGAAGGAGAGGCTAAAGCCATTGACCAAGTAGGGTCAGTGGCTGCTGATGTAGGTAAGGACAGCGGGCAGACTGGATGGGCCTTGCAGTCCTTATCTATCATCAATTACTATATTACTATGTGACAGCGCACTGCTGGTTGTTCCCAAGATCAGAACATGCACTGGGAGATCAAACTTTCACCTATGCTGCCCCTGAGCAATGGAACTCCATACCATCAGACATTCATCTCTGTCCCTCAGTACCTAGTTTTTGTCTCAGATACCATAACTATCTCCTCAGTTTGGCACATTGTGCTTGCTGCTGAACTTGAGCAATCTCTGTATGACACTCACAAGTTTACATATATATAGTGTTGCTCTGTTATTAAGTTTCCTATACATCCCTCGTGTTGCTTCACGTAGATTATTATTTATTTCAAAAGTTTTACCAGGAGAGACGTACTGAACTGGTAACAGCTCATTTCCAGATGCATCCTGGGGGAAGGGAAGGAGGGAACTGATAATAGCTGCATAAATACAGAAATATAAAATACATAATATGGAATAAGTATAAAAATAAACAGGACAATTGTGCCTAAAAATAAATTGACAAAAGTAAGTTACCAGGCAGTAAATTGTGGAGCTGAACAAAAGAACAATTAAATAGTTATCAACTTAAAATAAAAACTGGGGGAATGAGTGATACTGGGGAAATGGGTAAGTGCTGAGAGACAGAGAATTAGGTAAGCTGCAGGTAAGAAGTAAACCCAATATCAGAAGCAACTGCAAAAGTGGGAAGAGAACTCACAGAGAAGAGTTTTAAGATCAGGGCCCACATATCCAAAAGAGATGCGTGGCACAAAATGGAGATGCGCTGCACATCTGGGAAAATGCGCAGAGGCGCGATATTCAAAAGGCAGAGATGCATCATACATGTTGGAATGCGCGATCACGCACAGATAATTTATACAGCGCAAAAACAGTGGGCGGGTACATAAATGTGCCAAAAATGTGAATATTTCGCCAAAATGTGCAGCACATCTGCCACACATCCCAGAGATGTGCCGCGCAAAGATATGTCAACAAAAGGATGCCCTAAATTGGCCGGCCAGCCACCCACAGGCAGGCTGCAGAACTGGAAACTGGAGGTGCACCAGGACATGCTCCAGGCACCCATACACAGCAGGCATACCTGGACGGCAGTACCCAAAGCCACAGGTGCTGACACCCCTGGCACCACCCAGCGAGCAACTCCCCCCCCCACTCCGTGCCAGGGACATACCCGCCCACGTGCCACATGCAGGTGCCATTAGGTGCACCCCTGGCACACCGACGCTGCTGACAGCTACAATGCAGCATTATACCAGGGGTTATGCCCTACACCATGTGGCCTGCAGGGCACCACCTGGTGTTGGCATGCACCCATGGTGACGTCTGGGGCAATGGTGGCCTGGTGGTACTGGTGGCAGCATGGCATGTTCCAGGGTCTGACCAGTAGCACACACCTACGGGGTACACTATAGGTGCACACTGTGCGCCCATGCCAGGCCCACACCACCCGGAGCAACAGACATAACACAGATGACACCCATGCTGTGTGACAGTGCCACAGGGGCACTGCGGTCGGTGGTGTGGTGTTACTGTGGTGGACTATGCACAACTGTGGGTAGCGTGGGGCAGGGGTGGCATGGGCATGCCTTATGGATACCAGACCCTTCCAGTGCTGGGCGCGTGGCCACCACAGGCATGTACTTGGTCAGTACCGGGGTGGCCACCCAGGTTACCAGGACTGTTCCAGGTGGGCCCCACTCACTCAGGTACCCAGTCACTGTCTACACCCCAACATCCCTTGCCTTTCTCATCCCTTATCCATTATACTGGGGTATGTGGGGCACTGTAGGTGAACATAATGCATACAGGGCTAGTGTATCAAAGTCATGTGGCATACTGGTCGGAGTGTGTCACCCTGGACACCCCCTATTGTTCGTCCAGGTGGGCTCCCGTAGCAACTATCCAGGTGAGCCCTCTCTCCCCCAGTCAGACCCTGTACATGGCCATGGGCAACAGCACTTTACACGGGCCACTGCAGTCCACCCACACATATATACCTTCACATCAGCCTGCTGGGCTGCAGTACCTCCTGTTCACCTTTGTGGAGTGGTGGGGCTTCCCTGCAAAGCTGGATCTGCACATGCCACAGGTAGGCAAATGGCCTGAATACATTCCAATAACGAGATGCAAATGTGGGGATTGGGCTCGGACTGTGCAATGAGGCTATTTGCATATCCCTACTGAATACTGCAATTATGCGCGCTGCCCATCGCGCATTTCCATATGCCCCACAATGGTCTCAGGACACCTGACGCACATCTCCCACTGCGCGATCGCGCATGTTCGGGATACTCAGTCAGACTTGAGCGATCGCATCCTATGTCGCATCGTCTGAATATACCAATGTTTAGCGCGAGCGCAACTGAGATGTGCGGCACATGGACCTGTGCGACACAGCCAGCCACTTTTGAATATGGGGCCACAGGAAAGGAAGGAGCAGAGTAAATGGAAGGAGGAAGGAAACCCCAAAGTTCAGGGACAGCCTGGATAATGCTCCTATATTTTCCTTCCCTATGACATGTTTTATTTAATACATTTCTTACTTTCCTTGTTCATGCACTACAATTTTTTGTCATATTATTCTAATTCTTCGGTGACTTTTTTAACTAGTTGTCAAACTGTTGAATTTAATTAATTGTATAGCCTTACATGTATTTCAGGGCTCAAGATTAAAGTTTTGCAGGTATGAGCCAGCAGGGCCAATACCTGGGAAAATCTACTAGCCCCACAGATGTTTCCCCTAGCCCAGCTTGTGTACTTAACTGAAATGCTACCCTCCCCAGTGCAAGCCCACAGGGTTAGTTAAAAGGAAAATCTTACTAGCCAATACAAAACCTGCCAGTATTTGGCTAGTAGGCCGGTGCCAGTTTCGACCCCTGTATTCCCCTGCTCTGTTGCAATGCCCCATCTCTTCCTCATCCTGCCTACTGCAGTACAACTGTATTCTTCTGTATTATCTGTCCACTCCTTCGGGCGACCAAGCCCACCCCTGCTGCCGATCCCCCGTCACCGTCCACTGCCCCTCATCCTGTCAGACCCCCCACTGTCCCGGCAAATCCCTTCGCTGGCCTCCCCCCCCCCATGACCAGGTAGGAGAGACTTTTCCGTGCTCCCAGGCACGTCTATCTGCACTGGGGGTCCAACGAGGGTGCAGCATGGACACCTCTGTGCTTTGCAGCAGTCCGATCGCCATCATCCAAATGGCCAGGCAGCCATTTTTCCCCCACTGTTTCTCCCCGCCCACCCCTAATAATTAAAGGCAGTCATGGTGGCAAGGTAGCAGCACTACCACCTGCCACACCAGTGACCCAGATTCAGAAGCGAACCAAGTTGCCTGAGGCTGGCCATGGAAATCGAGCGTCCGCAGTACTGTTCTCCTCTCCATTGGGTGGTTGTCACCCCGATGAAGAGTCAGAGCAACTCGAGGCACCGGGGACCTACAGAACATCTGTTATGGTTTAATAAAACCCTTTTGTACTGCCAATACCTAGGTGTGTGCAGACTATCTTGTTTGCTTGTTTTCTATATTTAGCCTTGCTCAGCTGCACCCGCAATTTTTTGTTTTTTTGTGGGTGGACTGAGCCTCCTGCAGTGCGCCAGACATCTACCAGCGACCAAGCGTCTTGCCAAACAGGAGGCACAGAAGTAGGGACAATGTTAAGGATTTAGCATGGTGTGCTTCTCCAAAACAGAGGAGCACACTTGACTAAACTGGCACCATGAAATACGTGTCCCTTTAGACCATGGGTGTGCTCCTATGTTTCTATTTAATAATTATCAAGTTTTCGATAGTACATTATCAGTTTTTTTTTTTTTTTTTTTTTTTTTATTGTACTAAAGGTTCTGAGGGACCAGCTAGTAATTTTGATTAACTGGTTTACCTTTCCTTACATAACCTTTTCCACCACCAGTCTAAGGAGGGGAGACCAGGAGACTTACAGAGCGATGAGATTTTAAGTCTCTCCATTTGTCTCCACTGCTACACATCTTGTAATTTGCACAACAACTTGGAGCCCCTGCACATAATAATACCAGCGGCAGCTGGGCAGATTTACTGTGCTATACCCGTCTTCCTACGCTGGTCTATGCCTTTGTGTCCTCTCATCTAGATTATTGCAATGCCCTTTACCTAGGGCTTCCGGGGGTTGATTTTCGCTGCCTGCAGCTGGTGCAGAACACGGCAGCCCAGATATTGACAGGAACCCCCTCGGTCCTGCCATATTTCCTCGGTGCTGCGCGAACTGCACTGGCTGCCGGTACAGTGGCGAATCACCTTCAAAGGCAGACTTCTGACTTATAAAGCCCTACACGGATAGGGTCCGGACTACCTGAAAGAGCTTCTGGTCCCTTACTGCCCCTGGGCGATCGCTCCGCTCGACTGATAAGGGGTTGCTAGAGATTCCAAGGTTTGTTTAAAATCTTCTGGGGCCTGTGTATTCATGCACGTGGCCCCCACCCTTTGGAATTCTCTACTCCGTCAGTTACATGAGTGCCCAACCATGGAGGGATTTAAACAGGACCTCAAAACTGTTTTATGGACTCATGCTTTTGGAGATTGATTTAATATTGTTGATCGTTTGCTGTCATTTTATACTATTTATAATGTATGTAATGTTATGCAGAAGCTGCTTTAATTGTTGTAAGGCACCTTGGTATTCGAAAGGCGCCATATAAATAAAATTGGATTGGATTGGATAGCACAAATATGGATAAACTGTTGCCCATCATGGTACAGACCAACTCTCCTTCAACTGTGCATCTCAGGGACTGAAATTAAGTTTTGCAGCTATTAGCCAGCCGGGCTAGTGTCTGGAAAAATCCCAATGGCCACACAGTCTTTTCCACTGGCCAACTTGTGTACTTACTGAAATCTTCCATTCTCCAGTACAAGCCAACAGGGCTAGCTAAAAGAAAATGTTACTAGTGCAATACACAATCTACCATACCACCATATGGGTAGTGGGTAAGTGGCAGTGTTGCCTCCTTACTTTTGGTCTCCCAATGTGGGTGGCTTACAAGTATGGACCTTCTCTGGCCACTCCAGTCCAGTCACTCCTGCCTCTGCTCCTCCCCAAGTTTCCAATCCAACTAGGCAAACAGCTACCAAGACAGATAAAGAGGTCAGAAGTAGCTAGTCCTCAGACAAAGTCTCAGATCACAGAGACATGGCATGCAGAGAGACATCCCAGGCCTACGGCAGCAGTTTTTTTCTGATGGCCAACTACTGAAGTTCAATGTACCTGTTGCACCTGGCGGTGGCCCACTAAAACCCACTATGTCCCAACCTGTGTCTTTTTTTTCTGTAATAACAAAAAAAAAAAAAAAATCCATCCTACATTGCCAGACACTTTTGCTGACCACCACGGACTACTTCAACTTTCGCTGGCACCAAGTGTGCAGTGCCTCTCAAGAAGGTCAGCTCTCACCCTCGGCACATCTGCAAACCTGTTACTCCCAGAAGAACCTACACCTCCATGTTCTAAAACAGCAGAATTCTGCACTTTCCAGGGAGCTGGCTGAAACATCTATGACCCTGGCCACCCTGCATATTACGCACACCACAAACATGACTTACTTCCAGAAAAAACTACAAGAAAGATTCAATGATTGTCAGTATGGCTAGGCTTAAAATTTGTCAAAAAATAAATAAGGCAGGGCAAGTCATTCTGGAACATGCGGTACAGTTCTACCATCATGTACAATAATGTAAAAGGGGCCATGCTACTAGTATGTTACAGGAACACACCACTATATTTAGATTAAAAAAATGTGTTCCTAACATAAATTTAACATGCTCAGAGCCATACCTCTCAACTGCTATAAATTCCGCATAGCGCTATGATTTTCACACTCAAATTTACCCTTGCTCTGCACAGGTTTGCTGATGTTCCTCATACTGTTAGAGCTATTTCTGGACACACAAACTATTAAATCACTGAAGTTGATAGAAACATTCCTTATCACAGACTATATGGGGTCCACTATCTGTAGACATAATATTGTTTAAAATAAGAAAGTGCTACACATTCTGGCCCTTTGCTATGATTTTTGAAGACCAGTGCTATGATTTTTAATGCTGAGAGGTGGAAAGGTATGCTAAGAGCATGGAGCACACCCTCAAAGCTGCCCATGCACAGAAGATTGAGTGACATCAACAGATGCTCCATGTCACTGCATGTTGACGTACCTGGGGCACCAAAAAAACACAGGAAAAATGCCTACTGAAGCGAGATGAAGGACAGAATGTCAACAAGCCTGGCACCACTGGATCCTGCCTCGGGAGATGGGTGCCAAGAACAAGTCCCCCCCACCCGCAGTGGACAAGTCATTAGAGTTTCAGTTATGTCCCACAGATGGTGGGTGACTGGGCTGCATACGGCCGTCCACATGGGGCTGGCAGACAATTCATGGGATAAAATAAAGTAAAGACAAATAAATATTCTGCTAATAAAACTACTGCTTTTGGCTACTAGGATTTCAAGAGCACCTGATGTCAAAAGGGACATTTTAGGGAAAAAATCTATAGACAAATATAGGCTTATATTTTACTTATTTATGCAATTTATCTTTTTTTTTTTAGAACTATGTAGCTTAACATGAAAACAGGATCACTGTTCCCTAGGCGTCTGCTCTGGCCACCAGTCTACAACCATCAAAATCCTCTGCTTGTGACATCATAATCTGTTGCCTTGAGAATGATGTCAGACGTCGACAAGAAGCCAGAGTAAATGACGTCTAGGGGACAATGATCCTGGTTTTATGTAAATGTGCATAGTTTTTATGAGAAGAAGGAAGCTAAATTCAGAGGTGAAAAATAAACAGCAATGTATACTAAAAAAAAAAAGTCAACGTTTCTTTCCCCATGACAACAGCTTGACCATCTCAATTTTTAGCTAGTAGCCAACATGGCTACTTCAGAAAAAAAACCAAAAAAAAAAACATTGCTGAACACAGGCAAAAATGGCGACTGTGGTCAACATATTTGAAGTGTTTGTGCTGTGCAAACTGGGATATTAGCACTCAGATGGTAGTTCATGCACTAATCCCTATGTTGGGAACTAACAACACAAAAAGGCCACTCCAAAAATGCAGTAGTACTCACAGCAACAAGATCACATGTGAGAACAAAAAAATGTGGGGACTTACCACTCGAATCTACACAGGAACCAAATAGCCAAAGATAATGGTAGAATACAGATTTAAAAAAGGTGAACACAGTGAGACCCCCGGCCCAGATACACCAAACTCCCGTTTTGCACGTCACTTGCTCTTTCACCAGGGATCATCTATTGCCCTGCCTGAGCACAGGCTACATACACGCTCCCACTTAATGGAGCCTCACAGTACACAAAACTGGTAGACAAGCAGACAAAAATAGCGACGAATCCAAAAAGTAGACAAGTAAACACAGTGATCAAAACAAGATTTCAGATTCACTTGGACCACTCAAAGTTATTAGCACTAGTGAATATCTTATTGATTTTATCATGCTACTTACAGGAAAAGTTTTGAATTATAAATTCATTTTTATTCTTAGGTATTCATTACTAGCAGATGAATGGTACAGCAATGGGGGCATCTTTCGTCCCCAGTTATGCCAACCTATAAATGGGTGTGTAGGAGAAATACGTTTCTGCTGAAGTACTGGGGAGGCCTTTTTGTTGTTACCCAACTTGGGAGTCAGTTTGTGCAACACAAAGCAATTACCACATCACAGTCATGCATACAAGGCACAATGGTATATTGACAGCCTGGTGTCTGTACTATCTGGCTGTTTGTGCAGCACTCGTTTGCACTTGGCAAAAGCGTGTTTGAAAAGCACACGAACTGCCTGGACCATATTGGACACTGTACTAGCAGCACTGAAAAAAGTCAACTATGATGCAGTGGTGAACCACAGGAGCTTTCAGATGTATTGTTAATGGAGAGTAGAGTACTTTGATTTGAAACCTGCATGGACTGTGGACCTCAATATAATGCCATACTGATACAGAGAACCTTGAACAATCACATTACAAACATCATGTTGGCCTTCCATTAGTACGCGATTACATCAATTCACTACCAGTCTCCCACTGCTTGTAAAGTGCTTTGGAATACAACGTGCATGCAAAGCGCTATATGAATGCTAATTCTTTTTACTAAAAACAGCAGTGCATTTATTTCACTGTGGCAACAGGTGTGCTGCATCCTCGCATCTCATGCTTCTCCCATGCGGAATTGGATTATTCCACTGTCCTCCATAGGCCCCTCTATCCACTGTGAGGAGCAATGTGCCTTAATAATGACCGGCAGATTAGCCGGCCCGGTGGCGCTGAGGGTTGAGGCGCTGGATGCCACACTTCATACCATGCCGGCGACCGGGTTGGGAGCGGACTCAGGTTGCCAGGAGTAGAAAGGCTGAGCATCCGCCGACAGCTCACCTTCTCCGAAGTATCCATCTCAGCGAGCGGTGACCTCTGGCGGAGGCTGGGGCGACAGCTCGTCGGCACCTCAGGGGTTTGATTGGTCACGGGTGGAGGCCTGTGAACCAATCACCTCCAGGGGCTGCATCATTGAGGGGGGAGGATGTTGCGGATGTCGGCGCTTGCGCCTTGACGTCACGGGCTAGCAACGTCCCCACAAAACAGGGAACATCACCCTCCAGAGCTGGGCAGACGGAGTGCCGAACCCAGTCCTGATGTGCCACCGACTGCCGCTGTCTCAGGGACCGGAGAAGAAATTAAGGTACAGTGGTTTTGCCCCAACCCGCCCAGGAGGTAATCCGCAGCAGGATGAGGACCCTAAGCAGCAGGTAAGTCGGTGGCAGGGATGGGTTCCATTGGCGACTCCTGAAGGGGTGGCTCTGGTAGGGACGTAGGAGGGGAGAAAGAGAAATTAAAAAAAAAAAATAAACAAATAAAATAAAATGACAGGCAGATACAATAAGATACAAATATTTGTTAGGGCCCTGCAAGGTCATTAGCACTCTGTGTACCAATATCGCAGCTCTGCGCTGCATCACTGATGGGTTTTTGCTTTGCTAACAGAACAGCTTACTTGAAGAGGTGCTATGTGCATGTGGTCTCACCATGGTTTGTGCTTCCACAAAGGCTAGTGCTTTGTGTTGCTCTCACAGGGTATATATTTGAAACCCGATAACATGCCTCTTCCAATACTGCTGTGGTTTCTTGCATGCTAACAGACTTCAGTGCCAGAGTTTGCACAATTTCAAATATGGGCCCTACATCCATAACAGCTGTTTACAACTGCCAGTTTATTTTCAGGGGCCGAAATTAAGTTTTGCAGCCACTAGCCAGCAGGGCTAGTGACTGAGAAAATCCACTGGCCCCACAGACATTTCCACTGGCCCAATCTAGTAGAAGCCTGCAGGGATAGTCAACTGAAAATCTCACTAGCCCAATACAAAATCTACCAGCATTTGGCTAGCAGGCCAGTGCCAATTTCGACCCCTGATTTTGCATATGATATCTCAGTCTAGGATTTTAAAAGCACTCAGCACTTTCACTAAAATGTGCTCATTTAGAGCTTAAATGCATTTTTTGAGTGCTGCCTTCTGTATGCTGCCACCCTATTTTGTTTTTTTTGGTCTAGGATATTTCAATATATCTACATGTAACTATACAGACCTATATATCTGTGCCATGCAAGCACGAGTGCATGCACATACACAGTTTGCTTATTCCTTGGTACTCAGCCTGGTGAGTGACAGTTGGTGCTCTTACAAATGCTTACGGCAAAAGAGCAAATGCAGGGGTTCGGTTATTTTTTTCGACCTGAATCAAAAACTTCGTCCACTCCATACGTGGAAGACATTCTAGTTTAACAGCAAGTATTTATTTTTATTTATTGAAATGTTTCACCAGGAAAATTACACTGAGCAACGATATGCTCGTCTCACAGTACGTCCTGGGGGAAGGGAAGTGGGAGTACAAGATAAAGCAACAGTATACATACAATCAGGTAACAGTTAAATGTTACAAAAATCAGACCGTGTAAGATTACAACAACCATGAGTATTAACAAGTCAAGACTCCTTCCCAGGTCCCACATTTTTGGAAGTCACCATTATTCTAGGAGAGATTTTTTTTTTTTTTTTTACTGAACATGCCTGCTTATTTATTTATTTAAGAGATTAACCAGGCAGGCATACTGAGCGAGGGACCACTCATTTCCAGATGCAACCTGGGGGAATTACAAGGGGGCATTACAGTACAGGTATTTACATAGGTTTGACATAGGTACAGAGTGTATACAAGACAGAGAACGTTGGGGTACACTAGGCAGTATGAGAAAACGTACAATTTGGCACAACGGAAGTGAAACAAGACTGCAATTCTTAGATGCCTATTCTGACCCTAAGATGCAGCAGGTGAAAATACTTGGGGCTGAGCAGGTGGCACAAATCAGGGGACCATGGGGCTTAGAGCTCACGACTGCTGGTAGCAGGTGCATGTGTCAGTGAGGTGTGTGTAGAGAAGTGGGTTTAGGAGTCTAGGGTTGGAGGTAAACCTGATGTCAGCAAGTAGATCGTTCCATAGTTTGGGCAAGTGATATTTAAAGGCCGATTGTCCCTTGGAGGTATGCATGAATGGGACTTTGAGAAGCCTGGAGTCAGTGTTTCTGAGTGAGTAGGCCGGGGAAGGTTGAGCCGATAAGGCGGAGCTGAGATAAGGGGGGGGAGGGACTGGGCCCAGAATTTAGCTATGACTCTGCAGCAGTGGATCAGTCTGCAGGACGCGAGTGAAGGTCTAGGGAGCCCTATAGGTCACAGTGATGGGTCATTGGGGGGCAGTCCAGGATGAAGCAACAGAAGGAGTGAAAGAGGGTGCCCAGGCAGGCCAGGCTGGATGAGGGTGCGGCGCCATAAACCACACCGCCATAGTCAAATATTGGGAGAATCATTTTATGCACAATTTCCCTCCGGACCGTAGTGGGCTTATGAAACTATGGGAGCCATCACAGGTGCTCACTATGAGAGGGATTTTGTTACAGGAGTGTTCACTATAGTGAAGGAGTACTTTCTTCAGAAAAATTAATTACGTGTTTGATGCCTATAAACCTGGAAGTCGCGCAATCCCTCCCCCTCCCTTTAGGAGTCAAATATCTCTTCCCCCATTATTTTGAACGTTTTGACCTTTTTTTTGAATGGAGTTAGCGGAAAGCCTTGGGAGAAGGTTTAGAACAATTTAGGAAACCTTTTAAAACAGAGTTAGTGCGTACTTAGAACAATTTTCCAATATCCAGTAAAACTTTTTTTAAATATAATACCTAGTGTAGGGCTTATGGGCAGACTGGATGGACCTAACGGTCCTCATCTGCCGACAATTTCTCCCTTTCCTATACAGACACCATACAGCTTATATTTCATTAATTTCCTGTATTTATCTCCCCTCATTCTTTATTACTGTGAATATCTGCATGAAAACAGTAGACCCCATTGTCAGAAGGTTAGCACATCACGAAAGACGTTAGCAAAGTGCTAACCAGGATTAGCAAGACTGGACAGAGCAATATAGGGCGCACCAGTATATTTAGGTTTTGAATTCCCGAAACAGTCTCTATCGCAGCACTGTTTAAGGAAGTAAAAACCCTGCTGTCATCCAAGTGTACAGTGGTATGCAATGCCCCCATCTAAAGCCAAGCACTAGGTAACAGGCTGACAGCTCCTTGCCACTGTCTCCTGCCCCCCCCCCCCAAAAAAAAACACTGCCGGTATGATCAGTCAAAGTTCAACTATGGACAGATCCTAGGCCACCTCCCAATCACTGAGTGCGATCAGTCAAATTATGGTTAAATCCTACTTCCCTGGCAGTTTAGTACCATCCCCCTCAACTGCGTGTCCGAGCAGTTAAAAGTATTGCTAAACCTATGACTCTAGCAGTCTATAGGAACCCCGCCCGATCGCCAGTCCCATGAATTGATGTATGGCTAAATCTACTACCCTGATAGTCTAGTGGTCACTCAATCCCCCCCCCCGTTACTGGTCCAGTCAAATGAGGGAAAACGTCTATTTCCCTGGTAGTCTAGTAGACCACCCCTGCTCAACTGCCATACCACATCGCCACCTCGTCCCACCCACTCGACACCCTCCATCCCCCAGTGGCACCCACAGTCACCCTATTTGGCAGGAACTGTCTGCTGCCACCCAGGAAAGGCAACCGACACAGCACCCCTGCTCACCACCTTGATCGCCTATGAGTGACAGGGAGGGAGCTAGTGCAGGCCTATGCACTATGCCTCCTAGACCGGCTGTGTGCTCTCTCACGGGCAGCGCAAATGACTGTGCAACACAAATGGCGGGCTCTGAAAATGGGGCCCAATGATCTATGCCCCCAGGTGTCAGCTTATCCTCCTGCTTTTCCCTCTAAATCTTTTATGTGTGACATCATCTCCCAAACACAGGATTATGAAGGAAAAACATAATGATAGATTTGGTTCCACACAAATGTCTATAGTAATATAGAAAATAGAAAAATAAATAAATGAAACAGAAGCTGAATGATTCGAATATTATATGAAAAAAATGTTTCTTGGGCTACTGCAAAACCACTTTAGCATGACCTCCCACTTGGCAAAACTGCCCAGCAACTGCGCATACTGTCTCTTTAAACCTACAGCACATGGGGGCTGCATTCTGACTGTTTAGAGAAGGAACTGCGCACGCTCGGTACAGCCGGGCCGTGTCAGACCAAGCTGTGCCCGGCTGTCTGTCAATGGGCAGGAGGGACAAAGAGGTACAGAAACAGAAGAGACAAAAAGAAATAATTAAAAAAAAAACAAGACAACCCCTTCCCCCAAGTTAAGCGGCACTCAACCCATAGCGCACACGGAAACCCAGCGCAGTGACTGTCCCCGAACATTTACCTACCCTAGCTCTAGAAGTGCAGCTTGAAACTACAGCAAAAACAAAGGAAACAGAGTAAATGATTCCGCCAGGAATTAAACAAAATACAATCTCGTGTTCCCATTAACAGCCGGACTGCTGAGGTACTCGTCTCTCCTCCCTCCAAAAACCTGTCTATTGTGAGGCTGGAGGCTCGCACACGCTACACAACGGCCTGTCACAAATGAGAGGCGCAGAGACAAAAGCAGAGCCCCCCGAAAACGTCCCCTTCCCAATGGGGGAGCCCCGAAAGTTCCCGCAGGCTCTGGCCGTCCGCTCTCCCTGCCACAGGTCTAACAAACTGTCACTGAGAGAGAGACCGAGCGCGTGGAGAAAGCGGCTCGGGGACATTCTGCACCCTTTCAAAAGTCTCGAGGCGAGCTGTCTTTACCTGCCAGCTGTCTCCGCAGCAATAACGCCGACTGGGGCTCCGTCATGGCTTCGAGGTGACTAGGAAGTCAGGGGAGGCGAATGGAAGTGTGGTCTAGCTTTACTGAAACAGGTTTTAACACACACGAAAACGGAAAGAGAGGCTCTCCCTCTATTCCCCCTCAAGAGTTTTTCAGCACTCTCCCTGTGCCTCCGCACTTGCGCAGTTATGCCTCCAGAAACAGCTAGACTGTCTCTGACGTCTGGAGTGGACACATTGGGTAAGCCATGTTTATGAGGTCCCAGCTGGGGAAGGCGGCCATATTGAGAAGGTCCACATTTTTTATCCTTTAAACTTCTATTGCTTTTTCAGAATTAGATAAATAACATATTGGGGGAAAAAATCTTTTCCAAACAGTACTATATTGGGGTGTGGGTTATGCGCTGATAAACGCACGCATGGGGTGTAGTGAGCCCGAGGCCGCAGGTGAAGTGCCTTACTGCCGCTAGAAGTGCGTCTATCAGAACGTGACCCACACCTTGGCGTCTGTTGGTGACCTTATAAAATTGGTACACGTTAAGACATTTTATAACTGTTGCAAAAATGTTAAAATAATTACAGAGTGTTTCTTTTGCTGCAAAGTAGTTCCTCTGCTTTTGTCAGCAGGGGACACTCTTCATGGAGTGAGATAGCATGCTGCGTCAAAGTTTGTTTTGTTCATCTGCAGAGTGCTTATTTTAATTTGCAGAGTGTGGATTCAAGACTGGGAGGGGGACTGAACATATGGCATTTAAATGTGTGTCAGCCTGAGTGAAAGTGACCACAATCGCTAGGCCGCTGTTAAGACCGAAATTTCATACCTCTCAACCTTGCAGCATTAAAATGCATAGCACTGACCTTCAACATTCAGAGCAAATTTATTTATTTATTTAAAATTTTGGTAACCAGGAAAGGCACGCTGAGCCAAGACTCGCCTCCAGGTGAGACCTGGGGTAGGGGATAGGGACAATAATATAACATCATATACAAATAGCCAGAACGTGTAGCACTTTCTTATTTTAAAGTATATGTCTAAGAAAAGCAGGCCCATTTATTTAGAGTGGCTGTGTAGAACATTGGACCAAGTTACACTACTTGCCCACTTATAGCACGCTGTATGCCACGTCAGCCCACTCAAGACATGCTCTATGCCACATCGGCCTGTAGGTATTTTTCCCCCCACACACCCCCATGTTAAAAAAAACAGGTGTGTGGGGCAGAGCCCCCCAACTCAAATTGAAAAAATGAAATCAACAGGAAGCATGCGATGAAAGTAGCGTAGCGCAGCTACAGTATAGCGTTAATTGGGCTGTATTTGTAACTCTGAGGTACGCTAATAGCGGTGGTCTGATGTTCTGCACAGTTGCCATGTTTAGTGTTAAAGAATGTTTCTATCAATTTAATTCAGTGTTTTAATAGTTTGCGTATCAAAAAATAACTGTGACATTATGAAGAACATCAATAAATCTTTGCAGAGTAAATGTGAGTGTAAAATTCATAGCACTGTGCTTAATTCATAGCAGTTAAGAGGTATGTGAAATGTTCTTGTGGTCTAGCAGGCAGCTCGCTGCCATCTGCGGTAGCAACTCTAGTGTAGCTACCAATGTTTTCATGCAAGCATGGGTCAGGAGGGAGATTGAGACAGCGCAGTCAGCAGAGGGATTGTAAAGAGAGCAAGCGGGTTGGGAGACACAGTGTAACAGACTCAGATAGCCTGTTCCACCAAGAGACTAGGGACAGCCTATTACGATAGTTTCCTTGTAGACATAAATTTAGTAGTTAAGGATGCAGGTTCAAAGCCCAGAATAGGTAGGAGCTGCCAGAAATATGTTAGGCAGTCCCAGTGACAAAAAGACTAGACTTAGCCTTCATAATTGTCATATATTAAAAACAAGCATTTGTCAATGCCAAATGTTTGCTTGCTGGTACTAGCACTGGGAATGCAGGAGTTAGACAGATACAGAATAGGAATGGCAGTGAAGTACTGAACTTCACGCCAACCCCACCTCCACCCTGCAGAGAGGGACAGGCATTGGGGTATGCATTTGGGTCATCGCCCATAACGTTCATGCCATTTCACCTCACCCTATCCTGCAGACACTGACAAGTGTTGAGGTGTGCCTCAGGGTGTTTGGCTTTACAGTCACCCCATTGCAGAAGGACATACGCTGAAATGGGTATAGTATAGGAGAATGGGGTGAACTCTGGGGCTGAAGAGTCCAAGGCACACCTCGATGCCTGTCACTGGCTGCAGGGTGGGGGGGGTGGAATGGCATGAGCATTACAATCGACAATCCAAAGGTACACCCCGATGCCTGTCAGTCTGTACAGGGTGGGGCGTTATGGTTAGAAACCCTAACGCCCGGGCATTTGTTGGTATTTGCACTACAAATTTTCAACATGGCCTTTTTGTGACCCACACCTCATGAAAGGATTTGGGACCACTACTCACAAACAGTGGAACTGTGATTTTGTTAATGTGTCCTGAACTATGAGTTTCCACAACGACCGTGCCATTCTGCGCCGGATGTACAAAAACACAGATCGGGCAGGATGTGAAGAATGACAGCTGTACTACTCATACGGAGGTGTGAAGAGATGGCTATGTTGAAAATCTGTAGTGAAAATATAAAAAAATGCTTGAACTTCCGAGCGTATGTGGAAACTGCACAACGCATGTGCGTAACACAGTCATTTAGAGGAATTATTTCGCCAGATTTTCAACATAGGCATTTTGTGACCTCTGCCCATGAACACTGTTACCATGATTTTCTTAATCTGTCCCGAACATTAATTTCCCTCAGCGACCGCACTATTCTGTGCCAGATGTGTAAACACATATTTTGGGCAGGATATGAAAAATGACAGCTGTACTGTTCATAAGGAGGTGTAAAAAAATGCCAATGTTGAAAATCTGGAGTAAAAATATTACAGATGTGCAAAATTACGAGGGTGCGTGGAAACTGCTCAACGTACGCTCATAACACAGTCATTTCATGGACTTTTGTCACAAAATTTTCAACATAGGCATTTTAGCACCTCTGCTTATGAACAGTGTCACTGTGATTTTCTTAATCTGTCCCGAACACTGACTTCCCACAGCAACCGCGCTATTGTGTGCCAGAAGTGCGAAAACACATTTTTTTTTTTTTTTTTTAGATGTTATTTCTCAGGGCCTCCCCCCGCATCCTGCGTTCCTCCAGCGCCATCCCGGACAGACCCCTCGCCTTCAGCACCCTGGAAACACCTTAGCGGCAGGGTGGTGGGGAGCGACTCAACCCACCAGAACGGGTCCATGCCAGGGAGGCGCCCTCCGGAATGGCGACGGGAACGACGTCCTGCTGCGGCTCCATTTTTTCCCTGAATTTTTTCTCCAGGCCCGGGCATGGCGTGCAATGGCGCGGCTACTGTCTGGCGCACACTCCCATGCGCGCGCAGTCAGCGTCTGCCGCGTCCGCCTCCCCCTGTCTCTGCACCTGCGTGTTGTCGATCCCCAGCCTCCGCTTGGGTCAGGCAAACACCGGCGCCCGAATCCCCCACCCCAGGGTGGAGCGGTCCTCCGGACTCGATCCATCTCCTCCCGCCGACCCCGACAACGTGCTCGTTCCCAAACATGGGTCACGGTGATGGCGCGGTGTGACAAAGCGCCTCAACCCTCAGCGCCACGGGCCGGAAACACATTTGGCCAGGATGTGAAAAATGATAGCTGTATTCTTCATAAGGAGGTGTTAAAAAATGCCAATGTTGAAAATCCAGAGTGAAAATACTACAAATTTGCGAAGTTACGAGGGTGCATGGAAACTGCACAACGCACGCTCCTAACAGTCATTTTATGAACGTTTATCACCAAATATTTAGCATAGGCATTTTAGGACCTCTGCTCATGAACAGAGTCACTGTGATTTTCTTAATCTGTCCCAAACACTAATTTCCCACAGCGACCGTGCTATTCTGCTCCGGAAGTGCAAAAACACATTTCAGTCAGGATGTGAAAAATGACAGCTGTACTGTTCATAAGGAGATGTGGAAAAATGCCAATGCTGAAAATCTGGGTGAAAATATTACAAATTTGCGAAGTTACAAGAGACGTGGAAACTGCACCACATACGTTGCGTTAAACAGTAATTTTGGAATTTTTCGCAAATTTTGCAACATAGGCTTTTGAGCCACCTCTGAACAGTGACACTGTCATTTCGTTAATTGGTCCCGAAGGTGGTTCCCGCAGTGACCGCAAAATCACCTTCGACTGAATAACGCCTATGATAGTGACTGTATTTATGAGGAGGGGTCCCAATAACCCCATGTTGAAAATTTGGTGGCAAAAGTCCAAAAATGCCATATCCACATAAGTTGAAAACCCTATTTATGCCATTATACAGCTTACAGGCATTTCTTCAGTTCACGGTCGGCTTTAAAAGTGCAGACATGTTCCCAGTCCACTGAAGATCATCCCGATCTTCTCCGAGGTAAGTATGGGGTGACGGGGGGTGTGGGGAGGTGGGGTGCACAGAGGGTGGGTGCGTGTTGTGGGAGGGGGCACGACAGACTGCGAGGGACCATTTTCTTTATTTCAGGGACAAAAATAATAAAAGAACATTGTTTGAAGGTTTTTTTTTTTCAGGCTTCATTTGTGCACACTGGGGTGGGCTCCCAGTGTGCCACCTGTGTTTTGGGGAAGGGAGGACTTAAGCTGACGGGGACTGTGCTCCCTGTCAGCAAATAAAGACTGTTTGGGTGGGGCATGATGCCGAGGGGCATTGGGCACCCCTTCGGCACACAACAAATTGGGGGGAACATTATTTATTTTATTTTATTCAGAGATCGGAAAGTACCTTTGAGTCAGAGAGTCATTTACAAAGGTTCCACATCACATAAATTGAACAGTACAGAGTTAAGATTACACGCCACATATATTGAACAATACAGAGGTAAGATAGCATACAGGGCAGGGAACAGAAAAAAAAAAATGCCCGAGACATGGTAAAGGTGAAAAATAAGGCTCACAGTCAGGATCTAGTAGACTTATGGAGGCGTAGATAAGCATCTAGTAAGAAGGAAAGAAAGAAAAAGAAAAAAAGAGATTGGGGGGGGGCTAGCCAGCCATAGGCTCTTGTCAGGGGGGAGGAAACGTGTGACAGGGTCAGTAGCAGTCACAGCAGTTTGAGGACTGGAGGTGACCCTTAAGGCAGGTTTTGAAGAGGCCGATAGAGGTTTGGGTTGCGATGAAGTTGGGTAGGTCATTCATCCAGGAGGGGGCCTTGAAGCTGAAAGACCTTTGATATTGGGAGGTACGACATCGGGGAACTGAGAGATGTTGCTTGCTGGAGCTACAAGTTACTTTTGGGGTTGTAGGTGGATAGATTGGGGGGTGACACCCGGAGGGGAGAGACCTTGGGTGATTTTTTTTGGCCATAAGACAGGTGTGGAATTTGATCCTATTGTCAAGGTTAAGCCAGCTTGTGGAGTTATATAGTGAGCAGGTGTGTGTGAGGCGGTCGCAGCCCAGGACAAATCGACAGGTTTTGTTGAGGGAGAGACGTAGCCTATTTAGGGTCAAGGTGGTGGCAGCACTATAAATGAGTATACCGTAGTCGAAGGAGGGAGAGGATGGAGGACGAGACTGCAAGTCGGAGGGCATTTTGGGTAAGGTAATGTTTGACGCGGTATAGCAGTCCTAGGTGGACATTGAGGGCCATGGACAGGTGGTGTATGTGCTGGTGGAAATTGAGAGCCGGGTCCAGGGTGATGCCTAGATATTTGAAGAAGTTCACTTGCTCAAGTGGGGTTAGGTCAGCAGTTAGGATCTGGGGGCAAAGTTTCTGCTTAGTGTTCTGGGGTAGGTGAAAATCATGAATTTGGTCTTCTTGTAGTTCAGTATGAGGCATTGGGCAGTGAACCACTGTTCGGTTTCATTAAAAGAGAACTGGAGGCAGTGGCGGAGTCGCAGAGGGTCATGGCTGGAGGCATAAAGGACAGCACCCTCCGCATATGGCAGTAGGCTGCTAGAGCAGGAGCTAGGGAGGGAGTTAAGGTAAAGACAGAAAAAGAAGGGGACCAAGGATGGACGGGGTGGGCTCTGGCCAGCAAACTAATTGGGTCACATGCTGACGGGATTGGGCACCCCTGCTACTTACATAGGACTGTGAGGCGCGGCTTCATGTTCACAAAAATGTTACACCAGGCAAGGTACTGCCCTGCATTAACGGGTTGCTCCCTCATTGCAGCGGAATTGCTGACTCTCCACTGATGAGGTGGCCCCTCATTGCAGCGGCCAAATCATTTCAAGTTGGTGGCACTTCTGCAGAACCAGTGTCATCAGGACACTGGGCCTGCATTGGGTGCTCACCGCCAAGCCCACAAATGCAGTGCTGGCATTGGCCGCCACACTGCCACACCTCCACAACCCGCTTCTCTCCTAAGCCGCGGCATAATGTTTCTTGCGAATGTGTGCAAGCAAACATAACTAGCAGCTTAAAATGAGTTAAAGTATAACATACGCTGTGAGCGTATTATTAATTAATGACAGTGGGATGCAGCGCAGGGGGAAGAGGAAACGACTCCTGGCTTGCCGTTTCTCATGCATGTGCACTTTTTTATACAAAATATAGTGACTGGCATTGTTTTCGTAAAAATGATCTTTTAATGCTAAAATAGAGAATCGATATGCTGATGGCGAGTGGGCTAGTAAATGGATCGCCCTGGCTAGTGACACAAGAGCTGCACAGGCAGTGTATTATTGGACTGCCTGAGTTGCCTTTGATAAATTTATAGAAAATGGGATTTATTTGGTAGACAATCACTCCTGTAAAAGAGTATTGCTGCTCTGAAGAAATAAATAATTGAATGCAGAGTGGCAGCTGCGGGCGCTACTGGCGCCAAAAACTGAGTGAGAGTGTAGAGTGAGAGACCGAGCATCGGTCCCACAGCACAGCGCGGTGCACTCAGTATGGAATCCTAGGCTTGCCTCAGGTGGCCACCTCACTCTGCAGCCGTGCGGAGAGTAGGCTTCGGCCTAGTGGATGTGCCATGCTTCATGAAGCACCGAGAGGTAGCAGCACAATGTGCTCCTCTCGTGGCAGGATCAACCAGATAAAAAAATTCCCTCACATGTAGGTGGCAAGGTTAAATGCGCCAGGGAATGCAGATATTAGGGACTGGCTCTGAGAAATAAAATATATAATAAAGGGCACAGTCTGAGGATTTGGGGCTCACAGAGTCCCCACAGTGAAAAACTGGATACAGCATAAATAAAAGCTCACAGGAGCCATTTTGTGTGCATTAAATGGGTATGATTGGGCACAGGAGCTCATGACTTCACGTGCATTAAAAACACATTAAAAATGATTAATTAAAGGACTTCCAGTGACGTCACCCCCCTGATGGCAGCATCTCCCTAGAGCTCTTACATCTCCGTATACCAGCCCTCTAAATTACTTTGATAAAGAACGACAAATCAGCTCAGCAATGGCTACTAAGGATAAAGGAGGGCACAGTCCGAATAAATCCAGAACAAAATCGGACAACAAGCAGCGGGATGGCGATAGATTAATGGAGACAGATCAGCCCAGTCAGAGCTCCTCGCTGGCAGGCCCTGAGGTCTGCAATATGGACACCGACCAAGAAACAGAGAAACTCTCACAATCAAGATATGAGATACTGTTAGGGGAGCTGAGAGCATTCAGAGCGGAGACTAAGCAGGAATTTGAGATCCTACAAACTCGTCTCACGGAGGTTAAAACCAGAGCTGAGGCATCAGAGCAACGGATCTCCGATCTGGAGGACGACTCATACAGCCTACATGCAGCAGTAGATTTCCTAGTCATGCACCAGGAGACCACGCGGGAGAAACTTATAGACTTAGAGGCATGATCAAGGAGAGAAAATATTCAAATTTACAGGCACCCAGAGGGCACTGAGATTGGCCAGTGGAGGAATTCTTGGAGGATCTCCTTTGGGATGTACTGGAACTCCCGATGGGCTTAAATTTTAAGATTGAGGGGGCACATCGAGCCCTGACACTGAAACCCTCCAATCCCCAGGCTAGACCAAGATCAATAGTATTTAAGCTGTCTAGCTACCAAGATAAAGAAAAACACATAGGCAAAGAAAATAGTGAAATACAATACAGCCAGGCTCTTTTTTGATAATGACTATCTGGTAGAAATGGCGAGACAGAGGGCAGCGTACTCACCATCTGAGAGTCCTGAGAGATCACAAGGTTCATTTTCAAACTCCCTATCTGGCAAAGCTTCAAGTTTTCTGGGACACTGGCCTCACAACCTACGAATCTCTCATGGAAGTACAGCAGGAATTAAAGACAGGGGGATGGGGAGCTGAGTCAGACCAGCCAAGAGAGCAGCGTTTCCGTCCGCCTCGTCCCGAATGGCGCACTGCTGGAATGCACCCCCATAAAATCGTGGCCAGAGCAGAAGCACCGAAAATGCTGGGTGAAATTAAGGCACTTTTAGATAAAATGAAGCTGCAAGCAACACAAAACAACCTTCCAGCGGACGACGATGAACCCACTTGAAGAAGCGGTGTGCTAACTGGGGTTCTACTTTTCATTTTGCTTCTCCCCCTTCGTGCTTTGACTCCCGGTTGATCTGAACTGGCAGAGGCCTCTGATGGCTCGGGCCCACTCCCGGTGTAGTCTAAAATGGGGAAACTCTTTTACGAACAGATCTTTCTAAAATGTTACTCAAACCTGCAAGGGGAAGGGAGGTCTTGCGCATCATGCAGAGAGATCTCTTTGTTTTAAATATTTGGCACTGGAAATCTCCTCGAACTGCCTGGCTACCTCGGTGCATACTTAATCATTCTATAGGAGGGACTCCCCCAGGTTTTCATATAGAAGTGACTTATTATTTGTTGCTCCAAATCGACAAGATATTCTGTTTTACTGGACTGGGGGGTTCTCTCTGCATGCCGAAGCATACAAAATGGACGAGCAGCTCCAAACAATTGTGATTGTCCTTATTCTTATGAAAAGGGTTTGAGTTTTAGCCCCTCTGAAATCTGCTCCCCTGTTCTTCTGCAGTAACTTCTTTTGGGCAGTCATATTTTAAGAGCCAGTTAGGCTGATGTATCTGTTAGAAGACTGGGGATTTAGAATGATACTTTTCAAATTATTCTTACTGCCTAATTGAATTAAATAAATGGCGGAGGGAGTGTGGTTAACAATTGAAATCTACATATGGTGGGGATGATAGTCCTTTTGCTTATTGTCACCAACGGAGCCCGGCTCTGTTCCAGCTCAGGAGGGCCTGGCGCTTTTGCAGCCCCTCCCTCCAGCTCGAGAGTGCAGCCTCCCTCCAGCTCGGGAGAGTGCAGCCCTCCCTCCACCTCGGAGAGTACTCACTATCGGATTACTCCCTCGGGCACATAGGGAGAACCACCATGTACTCCCCAACCTTGAGAGACATTCTGTACACAGTTTTATGAAAAGTTGTGTGTGTTCTGAGTTATTTGTGTTCACCTTTGACAGGCTACAGCAAATTGAACTGTATCAGGGAGTCGAAACATTATTTTTCAGCAGTAATGCTCATTTTTACTTGCAGAGGTTTACTGAACTGGAAGGGGAGTGTCATAGGAGGGGCTTCGAAGAAACACAGTACAATTGTAGCAAATCAGGAGAGGCCCTGTGGGAGCCCTGGAGGAAAATGCATGGTTTTAATGGATAATAAGTCACATTTAACTGTTATTTCCCAGAATGTTAATGGCTTAAATAATCCCATTAATCGGTATAGAGTGCACACCACAATTAAGAAACAAAAACCAACTTTTATACTACTTCAGGATACCCATCTGAGTGGGACTGAACATCAAAAGCTGGCCAAGTTCGGTTTCACTTGGGTGGTAGCATCATCCTATAAGGGAGGGAAGTGGAGGGGCACAGCGATCTTGATCCCCCAGTGTACTCAATTTCAGGAGAACGATTCTTACATAGATCCAGAGGGCAGACTGGTGGTGGTGGCCGGCATGTTAGAGGGCAACCCCATTATTATAGCCTCACTGTATATTCCACCAGGCACAAAGGGAGCAGTGATTAGAGGGTTATGCCCAAAAATAACAGAACTTCATAAGGGTACTTTGATTGTGTGGGGGGGGTCACAACCAAATTTACAGCCCAGAGGCCACCGCCAACCCTAAACCAATTAAGAGAACCGCTGCACAAAAGACAACACTGAATTACTTAAAGGGGGTACAGTGGGTGGATGCTTGAAGGGCCCTTTACCTGGGAAAAAGGAAATATACCCGTTATTCACCCCCTCATGGTATTTATACCAGAATAGATTCCTTTCTAATAACGAAAGAACACTTGCACTTAATTGACAGCTGTCAGCACACACCCTCAATTCTCTCGGATCACTCCCAGCTGCTGCTCAGGATGTCCTGGACCTCTGAAAAGGGGCAGAGGCTGTGGAGATTTAACAAATTTCTTTTAAATTTAACAGCTTTTAAAGAAATGGTGGAGGACAGAATCTCTCAAATAATTCAGGACAACAATTCCCCTGAAGTAAGTAAGTAGGGCAACCTTGTGGGACACACTTAAAGTGGTCCTCCGAGGAGACATTATCAAGTTTGCTACTATTACAAAAAGCAATAGACTCAGCATCTGGAGCACCTTCAGCAACAGCCGAGGGACCTTGAGAGGCAACACGCTGATAGGGACACGGCAGTGAGCCCGTTATTGCAAGCTACTAGGCAACAGATACAACATCTGCTAGATGTCCGAATGGAGCAAGCGCAACAGTACTTGCACCAAAAATATTATAAAAGTGGCCCTAGAGCCACTAGACTTTTGGCCCATAGACTGAGACAAAAATCTGCCTGGTCCATAATTACCCAATTTAGGTATCCAGAATTGGGGCTGTTGGTCAGATCACCACAGCACATTATTCGAGCTTTTACAAAATACTACCAGGCTCTCTACACTCCGGAGTACTCCCCAGAGATAGAGCAAATGCGGGCCTACTTGGCAAACCTCCATTTACCAGTTCTCTCTCAGCCTCTCCAACAGGTAATAGATAAACCAATCACTGAACTGGAACTAAAACAAGCCATCATAAACTTAAAAACTAACAAAAGTCCAGGCCCAGGCAGATATACCGGGGAGTTTCTGAAATTTTTTAGGTCCGCCTTGGGTGGTCCCTTGCTGGACGTATGTAGGGAGATGCAGGAAGGGGAGTCACTCCCTCAGAGTTGGAACTATGCCACAATTACTAGCATTCCCAAAGCAGGGAAGGATCCCACACATTGTGCAGAATATCGACCCATCTCGGCGCTCAGCATCGATTACAAAATATTTGCATCAGTAATGGCTGGGAGACTGAGACAGATATTGCCCACTTTGGTTGGCCTGGACCAAACTGGGTTTGTCCCAGGTAGACAAATGCAAGATAATATTAAACAATCACTTCATATCTTGCACCATGCTGCCCGGTTGGGGGGGGCCCCATTTTTGATGTTAAGTCTGGACGCGGAGAAGGCCTTCGACCGGGTGGCATGGCTGTTCCTGGGGGAGGTAGTGCTGAAGCTGGGGTTTTCTGATCCCTTTATCAAGATTATAAATAACATATACATGTCCCCAATGGCACACATAAGGCCAATGGAGGGATCTCAGACCCTTTTCCACTAGGGGTGCTCCCTGTCCCCGCTCCTCTTTGCTCTATACCTGAAGCCTTTGGCGCAGGCTCTACGACAGCATAAGGAAATAACAGGATTGGATATACCCAAATACCAAAAGGCTCCTTAGGTTCTGTACTCTTGAAGGCCAAAAAGACATTACAAAAAAATGGCTGACTCAGGAACCAATAACCATAACACAATGACAAGATATATTGTTGTCTGTTTACAGCATAGAAGCCCTAACAGCAATTGTGAATAAGAAGCAGGCCAAGTTTGAAATAATCTGGAGACTCTGGGTACTGTACATATCATTGTTAAGACCTGATTTTGCCCCCTAGAAGTAACTCTAGATTGTGTAACTTGATTTTTCAACAATCGCATTAATTATTAGATACCCCATGTCTTTCTTTCCCTTTTTTATCTGCAGTATTGAACAACCCGAAATTGATCGAAATGCTTATCTATGCTAAAAGTTATACTTTATTGATTAGAAACAAATTACTGTCAAATTTTGTAAATAGTACTTGCAAAATATATTGTCTTGTGTTTGCACGTCTGGTGACATATAAAAATGTTAAATAAATAAAGTTTAAAAAAAAGATTAATTAAATAAGTTAAAGGGCATGCAGAGGCTAGAGGAGTCCTGGGCACAGCACACAAGTAATGATTAACTCAGTATGTGTACAGAATCCAAAACGGAGCATTTTGAATATGAACACAGTCAGAAAGTGAAGCACAAAGCCAAAACACATTCAACATGTTTAGCAACGTGCTGCCAAGCCAAATTTTAATAAAAATGATCCAAACTTGGCACACATGTTCAGTATAATGCCCTACACTTGGGAAAAATAGTTTGAGTTGGCTAGTATTTATAATAAAGGAGTCGCTAAGCTTTGAAGGGAGAGTGGTCCTTGGTGAAGCCAAATACATGCAGGCAGTTACACTACAAGTGAAGCTTAGTGTGGGAAAATGCATAACTAATGTCAGAGAGAAAAAACTTGTGATAAGTACAATTAAAGGGGAATGACTACTTTGACAGGAAAAATGTAGGAAAGTGTTCAGAAGCAGGGATTTATTTAACTCTAAAAATTGATTAGTGTTTTGCTCATAAAAGTGCTAAATCTTTATGAAAATGCATAGCTCTTGCCTCATTGTGTTTAACAAACATAGCACTTTTAGAAAATCTATATAAATACTTTCTGTACAGTTAGTATAGTCCCAAGAAAAAACTGCTAATCAATTATTTAAAACCCTGAGAAGTCATTATTTAAGTGTCTTATAGTCAAAATAATAGAAGTCTTAGTGACTCTGCTTTCCTAAAGGCTATTGTGAACAGAAAGAATTCAGCACAAAGCTTAGGAAGTCAGCTGTCCAACCATTATAGTGAAAAAGTGCTTGACCCTTGAGAAAATGTTTATTTTGAGTGAGAAAGAAAATGTATTTTAAAATGACCAAAAGTAGAAAAAAAAAACAGGGAAACCTTAGGAGGGCAGTTGAGCTTCAAAATTGAGAATATCATTGTGGCTTATGCCGCTGCAGGGAGGAATTTGGTTGGTGCTGAGCTGCTGGACAGGTCAGTGTCCACTCAGTGATCATGAATTTAAATATGCTAATGAGAGTTTTACTATAAACCGAGCTGCACAGCCAGTGTGCAGTCGGTCTGAGCAGGGAGAGTGACCAGCAAGGAAGGCGATCATGCCAAGGGATGTCTGTCTGATGAGGCCTGCTGAAGGAAGAAAGCCTGACAGAAGTAGTTTAGTTTAATTACAGTGTAAGGATAGGGGATCACCTGTATCCCAGATCAGGGACACTAGTACAGGGCAATAAGTGAGAACAGGGCCTAGTGTAGAAAGCCTGTTGCTTCAAGTGCCTGTTGTTCCTGTGTAACCAGTTTCCCCACAGAGAAGAAGCCACAGATCTGATGAAATGATCGTTCTTGACAGATCTATAACCTGCTAACTCAACAGAGGGCCCTCCAACTACATCAAGCTGCACTAGCTCTACAGAATTTCTTCAGTGTTTCCAAAGGAGTGTGGTATAGTAAAAACCTTGTTGATACAAAATTGGGGACTATTTTAAAAGCCACAGTGACACTGTATTACAGAGCATTTACCTCAATCCTTCTGAATTTAAGAGACTCTGTCAAAGTGAAGGACTGAACCTGAAGGGATTGAGGGGGGATCGTCTCACAACTTTTAATGTACCAGTATGCAACATTGTTTAATGCCATTACTTAGTTTAAATGTGTTTAGAAATGAAAGTGTGAAAATATGTTAACTTATTTAAATGATCTTTAGAGTATAAGATACAGTAAAGTGGATAGATTTGGATACCAGGGGGTATCTGGCAGAAGGGGTCAGTGGGCTGACTGAGGTAGGTAGGCCTAGTAGTCACTGTATGTCCTTAACATCACAGTAATTGGATACTAGGGAGGGTATCTGGCAGAAGAGGTCAGTGGACTGACTGCTCAGAGGTGGACCCAGTAGTCACTGATTGCCTTAGTTCTACAGTACAGAAAGCTCAGGGATGAAGTCCTAGGTGGGCACTTATCCTGGGAAAGCATGATATCTGGAGGGCTGGTGAGAGGTGAGTGCATGCAGTATCCAGTGGTTATTTTGTAGTGAATTGTGGGGTGGAGGTACCCTACTGGGAATGGGATCATAGAGTATAAGAAAGTGATTGATGCATATGAATTGTTGTTTTTTTTTATCTGATTTTAACTGTGCCATTCATGGTTGTATTTGCAAGAATTTCCCAAACATTTTCAGTAAACTTTTACTTTTTTGCCCATCTACCCAAGTGTCAGACTCCTTACTTGCAGTACCATTGGTTCATATTCCTGAACGTCTCAAGGTCAGTCCAGTGCAGATTACCCTACTCTTGGCAGCTCTTAGCTACTCCAGTTGAGGAGGTAAGGTACTGTACTCAGGTAGTACCCCACTGGGAAAGGGGTGTCACAGCGGAAGGAACAAAGAATCCTTTGATGTCACCTATCTCCATGTGGAATGGTCCCACCTGTGGCCAGAGGTTAATACAGTAGTGGGTGGATCATCATAACAGCAACAGAGATTTAAAACAAAAAGAACACTTTTGAAATAACAGTTCAATTTTGTGGCTTGTAGGGGTTGAGTGAGCTAGCGCCCCCCCCCCAAAAAAAAACATGGCAGCCAAATCAATTTTTCAATCGTTCTCTTGGTGGCACAGGGGTATTTTATGTCATGCGGCACAGGTGCTGGCAATTGTTGTTTTCTGTGCGTATAAGGGAAAAACATGGTTGGAAAATCAATTCCGCCAATCACAATGCAGAACTATCCATACCCATTTTATAAACAAATATAATGTCTTGGTGGTACCTATGGAGACGAGCAGGAGGAAGTAAGCAAGAAGGAGAATCTTAATGATTGTGGACTCAGTGATTAGGGAAGTAGAGAGGGTAGTGGGTGGAGGGGGGAGGGGATGGTCGGATACCGTCCTTGTACATCAGCCATCTGGGATATAGATAGGATAGGGAGGATGGTGAAAAAAAGGGAGGGGGAGCTAAAGGGTACTTGTACACTTGCGTATCATCGATCTGACAAACCAGCCTGTGGAGGCAGTAAAGCAGAACTTTAAAGGAGATAGGAAGTGATTTTTACATAATTAACTCTCCTTCCATCTTTCTTTCCATGCCACTTATGTATTCTGATATGTGTAACTCCTAGGTGGCGCTATCCCAAGGGCTACTACCTCTGCCTGCTTGGCTAGTAGCAGGTTAAGGGGCCTGGGTAATGAATCAGGTGCCTCCACCTGGGTGTCAGGGTTGTTAGTGGTCAAGCTAACCTGGGCACAGCCCTCCGGGACACTGTAACCCCCCTCTTTCCCTTCTAGTGGCCTGAACAATATACAATAATTACTTTCACAATGACCCTTATTCATCAGGCAATTACCCATACTGTTTACACTTACCACCAGGGCTGGTTCCTCTAGCTTGACCCTGGGAACCCCCTGTAAAAAAAGATTAAGCACAGCAAATAACAACAGTACAATACTCTTGGCACAAACTGGAACCACAGTCAGGCAAAATGCAAACAAAGTTAAATCTGATTTATTCAGGGGACTTGAACAAGGGAGGGGCGTAATCAGGTTGATTTGCTTAAAAGCTATATTAATCAGACAGTTATGCATGCAGTTCAGAGTCCCTACACAGTCACACACTCTGGGTACCCAGGTAGGAAAATGGTGGGCTAGCCAGGAACGTTGCAGCTGGTTGGGGCCCTGTGATGGAAGAAAGCAACATGCACAACACACTCTATTTGTAATCTGGAGCCGGAGGGCTCAGTTCATGAAAGAAAAGGCAACAAGACAATCAGATGACAACACTTTTAGATTTAGCTGTTGTTGCAGGGAGCTACCACTTATCTGAAGTCTGTACATAGGTTAATGGGTTATTGTCGGTCTTCACCAGTATCTTTGCCCCATAGAGGTACTCATGAAACTGGTCAACAACGGCCCATTTTAAGGCAAGGAACTCCAGCTTGTGCACAGGATAGTTTCATTCTGACGGGGTCAAGTTCCTGCTGGCAAAAGCCACTGGTCTCAAATCATCCTCATGGTCTTGATACAGCACAGCTCCTAGGCCCTGCAGACTAGCATCTGTATGCAGCACATAGGGCTTGGTAGGGTCAGCATAGGCAAGGATGGGGGCATGGGTGCGCTGGTATATGACTTTGTGGAAGGCTGCTTCACATTCGGGTGTCCAGTGGGACCTAAAAGGTTCACCTGTTCAGAAGTATACTTTCTCGGGTTCTTTGACAGCCCCTTTCTTGTATTTACGGTTGGTAGGGAGGTAACTCTGGGTGAGATTCAGGAGCGGGCTAATAACCTTGGAATAGTCTTTTATGAACCTGCGGTAGTAGCCGCAGAACCCCAGGATACGTTGTAGTTCTTTCAAGTTATGTGGCTGAGGCCAAGTAGTCAGTGACTCGACCTTACTGGGATCGGTCTCTGTCCCTTCTGCAGATACTATGTGCCCCATATACTTCACAGAGGTTTGAAAAACTGGCACTTGTCAATGGACAGCTTGAAGCCAAAGTCTTCCAGTCAGTCTAGGACTTTAAACAGTCGAGTCTCATGCTCCTCTAATGTGCGTCCGAACACAATGACATAATCTAGGTACGCTAGGCATTCCAGCAAGTTCATATCTCCCACCACATGTTCCATCAGTCGCTGAAAGGTGGCCGGGGCACCCAAAATCCCCTGTGGCATTCTCAGGAATTCATAGAACCCCAAAGGACAGATGAAGACGGTTTTCTCACGGTCCTCTGTGGCCATCGAAATCAGGTAATATCCGCTATGAAGATCCAATACTGAGAACCATTTGCTCCCATTCAAGCAATCCAGGGCATCTTGTATACGGGGCATGGTGTATTGATCTGGGACAGTCCGCCGGTTCAGGGTTCGATAATCAACACACATCCTCACCGACCCATTCTTCTTACGCACAACCACAATGGGAGTGGCATATTGGCTCCTTGATTCCTGTATCACACAAGCAGCGAGCATTTCCTGCAGGTGTCTCCTCACATCATCTGTGTCTGCTGGGGCGAGGTGTCGGGATCTCTCTCGAAATGACCGGTCATCATGCAGGCGTATATGATACTCTGCACCCTGGACACACCCCACATCCCATTCTTTTAACGAAAACACTTGGTCTCTCTGGGTGAGTTTCTCGCTAATCCTAGCTTTCCATTCAGCTGGCAGTGTGGAATCACCAAAGTCAAATAAGTCTTGGGTCACTCTCTCCTTTTGGCCAGAGTACTTGTTATTGGGTAATACAGTAGTGTCTGCGCAGTGTACTGTAGCTAGAGTGCACCCTCTGTTCACCCGGACCTCCTGATCTGACACATTTCGAATCTGGACCATCATTTGTCATGCATAGGAATGGGCATGGACAGGCAAGGATGCTGGGTTTAACCAATAATCCTTCTGGCAACTTTCCATCACCTGGTGCATCCAACATTAATATTTTGTTCTTTATGTTTCTCTTTAGGCGGACTTCTCCATGGATTGTGCACTGGGCATTGGTGGCCAATACCAAGGAGTCAGGTTCCTTTTTCCACACTATCCCCACTGGCTCATCTGGGTCCTCTTCATTGGGTTTCTGTTGTAAGTCATATGCCCTTTTTACTAAGGCTGTATCTCTAAGGGCCCATCCGCTCAGTTGCCCTTGTTTCTCATGGCAGAGTTGTGCTAGTCTCCCAAACATGTGGGCGTTTGTTCCAATTAACAGGGGAACCCCATCATACAGTCCAGTGGGGGGGGGGCACACTAGGACCAGTGTCTCTACTTGCTCCTCTACACCAGTTACAGTTGCAGGAAAAGACAACCAGAGACAGACATATCCTAGGTAGGGATAAGACTTGTCACTCAGCCCCCACACATGTAGGCCTTCCAGGGATTGTAATGGCACATCAGATAAGTGTTTGTCATACCAGTTCTGAAATCCAGTGGTCACTTGCGACCCACTGATAAGCACAGCCCGAGTAGGAATACCGTTCACAGTCACAGTAGTCTTCATTGAAAGGCCCACTGTTTTGGACCACTCTGGAGGGACAACAGCAGGGGCCTGGACAGACGATTTAGCCACAGAGGGGTTTGAGTTAGGATGGCCGAAGCCTTCACTGAGGTCATTTCATGCACCCCTTGACCACTGACTCATTTTCCGAAGCTCTCCTTGAAGCCGGTTCACCACTTTCTCTAAGTCCTTCTGAGACCGGCATTCCCTCTTCAAATGGCCATCCTTGCTGCAATTTTGGCAAAATATGCTTTCTGGGGTCTGGTGTGGCTGAGACATCACATTGGGAGCTGAGGCGGGGGTACTACCAACAGAAAACCTTGGTTCCACCTCAGTCTGTCGTGTGGCGAGCATTTGGAGACATCTTGTCAATTCTCTCACTTCCATAGTCAAGACATCAATTTTTGAGCTGCTGTCAGCAGGAGATGCCTGGCTGTGCACCCCCACCCCCATAGCAGATGCAGTTGGATAAGGATCGGGGCCTGTACTTGCAGAAGCAGCCTTCATAAAGAGACTTTTTTGTTTCTTTGAACTCCTTCAGCAGTTTATCCCTCTCTGGCTGGGCCCCCCCAGGGTTGACATTTAGTTCTCGGATTCCGTCATGTGATTGCGTTGATTCTAGTCCATCAGCGACCAACCCCGCGCCTGGAGCAGGGGTTGCAGCAGCTACGACTGTGCAGGGCTCCGAAAAGCCTTCCTCCTCCTCAACTTCCCATACCTCCTTCATCAACACATGGAAGGGTAAGGGACCAGATTTCCTTTGATGCAGTTGCAATTTGAGCAACACCCAGCTGGAATGCTGGGCAGAGCAGAGTATATGATCCAGTCTTACCTGGTCCACTTCACTAGAGGCCCAGCCTCCTTTCCGAAACATGGTTTGTAGGATTCCCTCTAATCGATCCATGTAGGCAGATAACAATTTCCCTGGCTGTTGTCTAATGTCTTCAAGTTTCCATTTCAAGGCCTCAACACTAGTGGTGCCCCCAAACATATTTTCAAGGGCGACTATGCACTCTTGGGCTTTGGCGTCAGGGTCAGAGGACCTCAAGGAGCGAAAAGTGCGTAGGGCGGGTCCCTGGAGGCGTTCCCCCAGGCGGGCCCTTTTTTCGGCCTCTGAACATTGCCAGTCTTGTACCGCAAGAGTAGCAGAGTCTATCCAGGTCTCCAGGTCGACTTCCCCATTAGGAGTAGGGCGGACGCCAGAGAATACCTTGAGCTTGCAGTAAGGGCCATGACTACTTGCTGGCTCAGAGGCAGGTACAGAAGTTGGTAAAAGAACAGGTGCTGGGGCGGGTGTGGACAGTGGGGAGGTGACATTCCCAGGTGGCAGGAATAATTTTTTTAACTCCTCCACAGTTTTGCCCTCCTCCAGTAACAACTTGGCAAACTTCTTCACAAAAGACTCAGATAACAGTGGGGGCTCATCCTCTAAGGGATCCTTTCTATCTTCCATGCTGTAAGGAAGGCAAGTTAGAATAAACTGCAGTATTATTACTACTGTAACAAATGAGCAGCAAACAAGTACATCTTCTAACAAAGCTCCCTCTCGGGTTAATTATGACTGCAATCCAGGCAGCTCTTAAAGAGACAGTACACAGAGGCTATACAGGCACTCTTTGGCAATACATTTAAACTGCTAAAATGCAGAACCCCAGCCTGGCAGTGAGCATTTAGGCAAGCTCAAGGAAGACTTTTCGGGAACCCCCATTTGTAGGGGGGGTTACATATGCGTTGACCAATTTTTGATAAAATAAATACTCTAGCTTTGGGTGCACTCAGATATACACGGAGTCCCACTCTCCACACTAGCTATTGCTGTTTCTTTTTATAGTTCCAAGACATTCTATGACATCAAAAACACCATTCCATCCTATTCATTTGAATGGTCTGGAATGATGTTATTGATGTCACAGAATGTTCAGACAGTATGAAAACAGGGAGCAGCAACTGCTGAGGAGAGAAGGATTCAGGGCTGTTATAAAGACAGTAAAAGTAGGTGATTTATTTTAATAAAAAATGTCACAAACATATCAGAATATTGGATAGCTATTACAAGGACAACATGAGGACATCTAGAGGTGTAAAAAAGGTTTCTTAGTACTTTTAAGAAGTTGGGGGACAGATTGAAGGCGCATTCAGCTTTCCTGGCCTTTTCCAAGTTCCTCCCTGTGTGGACCAGGCCCAAGAATAGGAGGAATGGGAATGATAGAGATTGAGGAGTTTAAAAGGTGGTTGAGGGGATGGTATCAGGAAGAGGGGTACCACTTTGTGGGGGATGAGAGGCATCTGGGACAGGAGGTTCTTCAAGGGTGACATAAGTTTGACGTCTGCAATGGACAGTTAAACTGACTGCAGGAAGTTGGAAGCTAGGGGAACCGCTGAGAAGGGAGAATGGGTGGGGAACCTAGCTAGGACTCCTCCTGAACAGGGGATTAGTAGCAGCAAGGTTAAAGTTCGAATTATGTTTAGGGAAGATTCTAGTGAGGGAGGGCTGACAAAGCCTACATTTAGCATGAAAAAAAATAAAAATAAAATAAGGAGACTAGGGAAGTATAAGGGAGACTGAACAGGAAGCGGGGACCAGGAGAAAAATGGAAAGGGGTCTGCCTTGATGCCAGGAATCTGCAAAATAAAAATGTGTGAGCTCCAGGCAATGCTGGCAGACACTGAGGTGGATCAAGTAGTCATCACACAAACTTGAGCCACAAATAATAATGATTGGGACCTGACAGTCCCAGGTTACACCATGTTTAGGTGGGACAGAGGAAAAGGTAAAGGAGGAGGCGCAGTCGTATATGTCATGAAGGCACAAATGTAGTGGAGAGGAACATCGGGGGAGATAATGGTGAAACAGAATCGCTGTGGATTCAGGTCACGGCGGCATCAGGGAAGAAACTACAGATGGGGGTGATATAGAGACCTCCAGGATAGGGGAAGAGCGAAATAAAGAGCTAGGGGCAAAACTAGAAGGAGGGGGCAAAGGAGGGGTGGTGGTGGGTGATTTAAACCTATCAGATATTGACTGAGTCATTCCAGCAGCCAGGGGCTCCATAACTCAATAACTGCTGAATACATTGCAGAACTTCCTGCTAGTGTAGATGGTTAAAGAATCCACTAGACAGGCTTCTATTCTCAATGTGCTTACAAACTCAGAAATGGTAGGAAGAGTGAAGGTAGAGGAGCCACTGTGATCCAGTGACCATAGCACTGTATGGTTCAACCTGGCCCGTGGGACCAGTAAGACCTCATCAAAGGCTGAAGTCCTATGTAACCCCCCTGTTACCCGGGGTTACTAGAACCCTAGTAAGACCTAGTGGCAGGCAGGGACAGGCAGCTAGTGAAACTCCAGTTAAATGGATTTAACTATGTCTTGATCTGTTTTCAGTCTCAGCTGAGCTGGAGCTATGACATCATTTAGAACTGTCGCAGCTGCATAAGCCACATTGGAATGTTGCAGTTGGAGGTTAGAGTAGAACGTTGGGGATTTTGAAGTGAGTCTGTTGCAGTCTGTAGTAGAGGAAGGAGGTGCTCTGCTGTAAGCAGGCCCTCAGAGTTCTAAGCTCTGTCAAAGAGCTATTTTTTTGTAAGGAGTTGTGTTCTCACCTGGAGAGGACACATGAAGAGCCAAGTGAAGTGGTGAGAGACCGCTTCAGTGGCCTTAGGGCCCCATCCCTGCGGGATGGGGGAAGGAATCAGCCTGTTTCCGGGGATAAACCCCCTGGTCCGGCTAGGAAACAAGAAGCTGCCTGAGTTTAAGTTCGTGCTGAGGCACCAGAAGTTCTGGACGAGATTTCTTTGAAGAGAAAACGCCTGTGGGGCACCTGCAACCAAGGGGTGAGTTCGCTCTGCTAAAGGGCCAATGTGTTTTCACCTGAGGCAAGATGAAACTAAAGTGACTGTTACTGTGGGGTCAGGAAAAGACAGCCAAGTACAGTTTGGAAGATGTGGAGATTGGACTGCTTAACTCTGTGGGGGGTCTAGAGTAATGGACACAGCCACTTTTTAAGTATGTTCAAGTTCAGCAGAAATGGGATGGAAAAACAGTAGCTTGGATGTGAAATGCATTTAAAGAGAATCTACACAGCAAAGTGTTTTTAAGGACGAGGTGTTACAGTCCAGAGAAATGGCCAGGTATGAGTTATGGGAGCGAGAGGTGGGAGACCCCACATCAGTAGTAACCAAATTCACCTCTACAGGTTTGCTTTGGGACACCTGTTGCTTTCTCTCAGGTACTTGGCCAGTGCCTGAGGAAAGTACCCAGACGTGGGATTGATGTGGAAGATTCCCTGATGGAGCCAGAAGTGCTCATAGGTGGTTTAGGGAGCCACCAGTAAATGTTCCATGCTATATGGAAAGTGTCCAAAGGGCTGGCAATGGAGCCGAACCAGGGAAACTGAAAAAGAGTTGAGTTAGGGAAGAGTGCTCAGAGTGTTTCGAGACCTGAGGATTTCAGTGTAAAGAGGAAGTGTTCTGATCTCCATAAATCTGCATTACCAGGAGTGTAGCCCCGTGGGGGTCCATCTATGCTTTGTTATTCTGTTGGATGTGAATAAAAGCCACACTTTAGAATCCCAACTTCTGGTATTGGACATTTCAGTTATTGCTTCCTGTGTCCGGAGTTACTAGGGTGCCCCTGACTAGAAGTTATACCTAGCCAAAATACCGAGCAACAGTTTTCTCCTCGAGCCCAGGTCCCAGGTAGGGGGTTACATATGGAGGCACCGCACAGCGCTAATAACACAAAAATACCACCAACCCGACCCCTGGGGTAACCCACTGGTTACACCTAGATTTCAGAAGGACAGATTTCAACCATATAAGAAAGCTGGTCTGGGACAAGTTAGTCAGTGGACAGCATCAGGGATATGTAGGAAAGATGGGGATAATCAAGGGGGCCATTCTTCATAGAAACATAGAATCTATCAGCAGATAAGGACCACCTAGTCTGCCCATTTCGCTACTCACTGCTGCAACCCCAGATCCTATTTGATCTGCGGCTCTCCCGCTCTGCACATCTCCAGGGTGCCTTTATGTCTATCCCATGCACTCTTGAGCCCCTGTATTGTTTTTGCACCCACCACTTCTGCTGGAAGGCTGCTCCACCACCCTTTTGGTGAAAAAGTACTTCCTAACATTACCCCTGAGCCTTCCACCCTTCAGCCTCATATCATGCCCCCTTGTTCTTGTGCAGATTCTTGAGGCAACAGAATCTTGTACGAGAACAATCATCAAAAGAACCAGGCACAAGAGACCAACATGGTTCCCTGGAAAGGTCAGGGAAGCAGTGTGAGCCACAAGTAAGGCCTTCACCAGGTACAAGGAAAAACAAGGGAAGGAAGAATGGGGTGAGTACCAAATGAGAACTAGGGAAACCAAGAGTGTGGATTAGAGAAGCAAAGGCAGACACAGAGTTGTGTATTGTAGAGGGGGTCGAGGAAGGGGAAAAGCAGTTCTGTAGATATGTTAGGGGAAAAAAAGGAGGAGGAACAGTTAGGTAAACTGACAGAGGTTAGGCAGAAAGCAGCCATTCTTAAAACTACTTGTGCTCTGTATTCACAAGGGAAGACAGAGAGCCTCTGTCAGAGAGTGGCATTAAGGCATCTGTAAGGGGTATCCTAGAGATGAGGCAGCAAGTATTTACAGTGAAAGATTCAGAAAGGGCTAGCAGCCCTAAAGATAGATAAGGCCCTGGTGCCAGATAGGATGCATCCGAGGGTGCTTAAGGAATTGGCAACAAAACTAACTGAATCCCTGAATGGGCTAGTATTCATTTAGTTATTTAAAAACTGGTAACCGGGAAAGGCATACTGAGCCAAGATTCGTTTCCAGGTGTGATCCAAGGGCGAGGAATACAGAGAGGATAAACATACAAAATCTGAGAACAGTACCCAGATAGCATAAAAGTATCTGAGAATACAAAAAAACAAATGGAGGTTACAATAGGCATCTCACTCCTTCAGTCCTCCCCCCTTCTTCTGTCACCTCCTCCCTGTAAATTAGAGAAGACTACTACAGGGCAGACTAGATGGACCAAAAGGTCTCCTTATGACGTCGCTGTCTATGTTTTATCTTTATAGATGATGAAGCGCGTGGAACACCACATGTAAAAGCAGCAACGACTGTATTTATTACACAATAAAAATGGACACTCGTGAGAGAGTCAGGAAAAGTGCTGCATGCCTGCTGGGGTGGGTGACAGTGCAGTCAGCATGGGAAGACAGACGGGGAGTCAGTGGCAATATTATAGTGTGGGACTAAGCAGGAGGCCGTGACAGAAGAAGGGGGGAAGACTGAAGGAGTGAGTTGGCGGAACAGGGAAGAAAAGAAATGTGCCTTAATTGCTATTTAAAAGTGGGAAGTGAAGGGGACAGGCGTAGGGGAGAGGGGAGTTGGTTCCAGAAGGCGAGGAAGTGGTAGAAGAAAGCTGCTTGACTTGCAGAGGAGTGAGGGTGGGGGATGGAGAAGGTATGGGAGTCCCTGGAGGAGGGTATGAAGAGGACAGGGCAGGGGAGATTAGTGAGGAGAGGTAGGAGGGAAGGGACCCAAACCAGCATTTGACTATAAAGTAATCACAATGAGACTGGCAACGACTTGGAAGTGGGAGGACGGAAAGGGAGGAATAGAGAGAACAATGATGAGTTCAGGGGTGAGAGTTAGTAACAAAACAGCAGAAGGCATCGCAGAGGGAATCCAGTCTGGTAAGGCAGAAGGAAGGGGCGGCACCATGGACCACGTCCATGTACTCAAGACTGGGCAAACTGTTTTGCTAACCAGCTCCAGGCGGACTTGGAGATCCTGGAAATCCTATTCAATAGCTCAGTTCAGATGGGGTAGTGGCAAATGATTGGAAGGCATTGGACATAGTATACCCAGTTAGATGAGTGAGGAATTAGTTATAGGGGGAGACATCAGAGGGTTGTGGTTAATGGAGCCAAATCAGAAGAGAGGGAGGTCACCAGTGGGGTGCCACAAGGGTCAGTCCTGGGTCCACTTCAATATGTTCATTAGTGACATGAGTGCAGGGCAAGATGTGTCTCTTGCAGGTAGCCTTAAACTCTGTGGCAGGGTAGACAGAGAGGTGGGGGTTAGGGAGATGCAGAGAAACTTGCAAAGGCTAGGGAGGTGGTCAAAGGTTTGCCAGTTGAAATTCAATGCCAAAAAAGTGCCAGGGCGGATAAGACTCCCAGTGACATCACCAACAGGGATGCCAGCTTGAGGATCTTGCTCCAATCCCAGACCTCCACAACTGCTCCAAAATCATATTTTTGCAGTCTACAGTATACCCAGTTTCCAAATACCTGCAGCATCTTGAGCCAATGGGTGGCAGTAGAAGGGTCAAAAACAAAAAATGCGGAGGAATCTTTTTTTGTATTATTTCTTTTCCCCCATGTGATGCCACATCAGCCACTCCTTCGGGCTTACCAAGGCCTCCTCCAATCCGTCTGCCCTCCGAGCCTTCATTCTCACATGGAAGTCACCCCCAGGGTAACCCGGCGTAACCCGTCACTGGATGGGTCCCGCTCCTCCGAGGGGGAAGGTGCCAGCCAAGGGGGGGGGGGCAGACCAGCACAACACTTGGCCCCAGGGTGCTGCTGAGATGGAAGGCTCGACAGGGACATGGATGGCATCAAAGAGCCGGGCAGCCATCATCTGGCTGAACGTGGAGCGGTATTTCCACTTTTCTGGTGTTGTTTCCTCCTGCATGCATCTGCAGTGCTCCTGGTCTCTACCAGAGGCTGCTGCAGTGCAACGCTGTCCCACCACCCTCCCCAGGAGAGGAGAGCAGTCCAATGGATGCTCGATCTTCTCCTTCCCCTGCCAGCCCCTGGCATCCCAAGTCCGTTCCCGAACCCGGGTCGCTGGCGTGGTTCGAGGTAAGGTGCCAGCACCTCAGCCCTCTGCACCACGGGGCTGGCCACGCAGAGAATTCTGATGGATTAGTGAAGACCGGACCAGAGAGCTCAGCCTTGCAGGAAGAGATGGCGGAGAAGGCCTCTCGGGCTCCCGCCCAGCCTACTAATGCTGCCATCCTCATGGAATTAAAAGAATTCTAGACTGAAATCAGAAATATTCACACCAAACTAAAAGATAGTCTTACCAGGGTGGAGGGAAGTGTAGCAGGACTAGAGACTTAAGCCGGGGAGCCCGATGCCCATACTGATCAGCGGGAATGGGTACTTCTCCATGTCCTCGAGGAATGGCAGCATCTCATAAACAAGTGTGATGACCTGGAGAATAGATGTCACCAGAATAATTTTTTTTTTGTTGTTAATATGATTTTTATTAACTTTTACATTAACAAAATACAGGGTATTAGCGGTCACAAATTAATCTTTTTACACATATATTCAGATATACAGGACATCATATCAACAGGCCTAGTCTATACAGAGTCCATGAAATTCAGTGCCTTAAAATAAAACATAAGCAAGTCAATATGAGAATTCATATAGGAGCACACCCCACCAGCCCCTAATCGGGATCGCTAGGAGTATATCCATCCCTGAATCCCCACATTCAGCATAATTCCCACCACGCTCTCAGATGGGTCTGTGGTCTTAGGGAACAAAGTTGGTCCTTGGCCATAATGTACAAAATCCATCTGGTCCACTTTAGTGACCATAGTTCAGTACGATTACTTAAGTGATAAGAAATTCTCTCAGACTTATAGATACGGGTCACTATTTCTCTCCATTCAAGTATTGTGGGAACCTGGGGTGTAAGCCAGCATCTGGTTAAAGCTTTCTTTGCCGTCAGGAGGGTTATCCCTAAGAGATAACGCATGTGAGAGTCCCTAAATCCTTGGGGGAAAACATGCAGTATAAAAAAGTTCAGCTGTGAGGAGGATTGGGTGCCCAAATAGGGCCTCCAATTCTAACTGCAGGGAGACCAGAAAGAGTTGTGTTTTAGGGCAAAACCAAAACAGCATGGTACCAGAACAATTTATGTATCAACAGTGCTCCAAGGGACGAGGAGGGCAGGGACATGGTGGTATTTTTCAATTCTTTTTGTCTGGGAAACTGTCTGCTAAACCCAGAAGTCCCCATTAATACTGAACGTGTGCATTAGACCCTTGTGGCAAAACCTAACAACTGAGAAGACCACCCCCGGTCAGAACCATCCCACTTAACTGTGCCACTAAACAGGACATTCTGCTTCATGCTTGGCACATGAATCAAGTACACTATAAAGGGAAACAAGTGTACTTTGACAGTGACTATTCTCCCACAGTCATCATGGCCCACAGGCAAGCTTACTTACCCATTCTTTGAGCTCTAATGGCACAGCAGCTCAAATTTCAAACACCGTATCCCTCCAAGCTCATCATCATGTCTCAGACAACCCCAAGACCTTCACTACTCCATAGGAAGCCCTTAAGAATCTTCAGGTCAGAGGTATAGAGGTTACCCTTCCTCAGCGTGTTCCAGGACAGATGGGACTGGCTCTGTTGCACCAGACAGCATGACACAAGGCCTTGTCTATGACAGAAAGGAAACTCCATAGTGTTTCAGCTTTGAAAGATACTAAACAACTCCTTCAGTCTTTCCACAAGCCAGAACAGTCTTGACCAGTTCCCGGATTGCAGTGATGTTCTTTTTCACAAGGTATATGGGATTCAGGGGGAGGGGAGTCCTGGAACAAGTGAGTCAGCCTACAGACACTTTGTTTGCAGTAGGGGGACTTGAGTTTCAGTTTTGTAGTTCAGTCAGATACCACCTATAACTCTCTGCCCCCGCACTCCTGAAAAGGGTTACCTTGTGTGCCTAGCATTGACTTCCATTTTCCAAGTCTGAGGCCACGAATGTTGCAACTTCCTTCTTAATATCACTTGATCCCTGAACATTATAAGTATGGCCCTGGCCTGTCTTTTGAGCACAGAATGTACTCCCCATCAAGCCAGCTGTACCACCTACAGCCACGGCTGACTACCCTACTTTCCTCCCACACGGTCACCTATCCTTGGGATCATGTTGTTCTTGATGATAACAGCATTCTTATATTTTTGCTGTTAGTTGGGACTGCAATTAGGACCTAGTTTAGCTATGTATTTAAAGGTCAACTATTGTCTGCTGTGTTCTGATATGTAGTGTTACTTTTGGGAGATACACTTTGGGCCAGCTTGTTCCCTTGAGTGGCCCAGGACCCCATGGTTTCAGCACTGTTGTTCCCAGCCTCTTTTTGGTGGCCACATGGTGCAGGAGGCTCCTGTGAACTGCCTGGCTGTGCTAATTAACTGAAAGCTTACCTTATAGCTTACCCTCTGCCCTTCTGGCTCCTGTATCACAGTATAGGCATGTAGATGACACTGTGAGGCCTGTGACCTTTGCAGGCCATGGGGGGAGCAATCTGTTTATGTGGCCTGCTGCCCTTGGACCCCACAGTGGCTGGAGGCCCCCCTAGCTTGCGACTTAATGGCAGAGTGTTCTTTCCTTCTTGGATGAACTAGAACAGCTAATTTTTTTGCCTTTGGCCGGAGCCTCTGGGTCCTATCCTGTGTCCTCTGTTGGGGAGGGGGCACACCCCTGGTCCCTGTTCTGATGCAAGCGACACATCAGTCTGCAATACGAAGTCCCATGCAGACCTGTCTTTGCTCAGAGTAATGATTCTGTCAACCTCCATCTTGCCTTATTTTCAGCCTCTAGCTTTTTGGCTGGGGGGGGGTTGCGGGATTAGGGGCTCCTGTTGCAACACCAGTGGCACTCCGCAGACAGTCCTCTCATGCTGGGAGGGCCCAGGGAGGTGGGTGTCCTTGGGTGCTGGCAGATGAACTGACTTGGGACAGGGAGATCTGCTTTGATGACTTGACCAGCCTCAGTAGTTGACAGACGAGGCATAAGTAGAGCAGAACTATGCCCACCCCATCTGTTGTCCCCTGTCAGGGTCAAGCCAGGCCCTCTGCCTTAATTCAGTTCCTAACATGCTTAGACAGAGTATGGATGCAGCTCAGTTAATAACCTACCTTATCCACCCATTTTGGAAACCTTCATATTCTCATAATAGAATTCTTCTACTACCTGTCCAGCATTGGTATCCCACAGATTGGATCTTCGAGGAATGGTTGGCCCTACGGCATCTGCTACAGCTAGATGTCATTTTTAGCCAGGTGGTGGTGTGTAGACACCTGATAGGACCTGTTCACCAACCCCTAGGGTAACAGATTCTCTGTTATGGGGGCTCAGATCACATTAATGTTCAACTTTTCCCCACAGAACTATCATCTGTTCCATGTAAATGAGATAGCATAATACTCTCCCTACCTTGGAAGCACTTAGGGAGGCTTCCTCTTACACAAGCTTATTGAGGTGGGGTGTCCTGTTGGCCCCCTAGTTTAATATTAGTTCCCCTCCCAACTTTTTTACAGTTAACCTTGTTGGCCTAATGTTTCAATTGTTTATTAGCTTGTTCTTTCTTCTCAGTTAGAAAATGGGCAAGATAGTAGGAGTTCTGTCATTGGTTGAAAACTCTAGCAGGGGGGTACATTAACTTTCGATAGACGCCTAGCTTAGAAAAAGTGCCATTACCAGCATGCCACAGAACCAATATCAAAGGGCACCTCCAATTTCAAACTGAAAGCCGCCATATTTTTCTATGGGTTAGTGAGACACTGGCTCCTCAAGTGCTCATCTGCTGATGACAACTCCCAAAGTAGTGTCTACTAATCTCTCAACAACCAGAAGTACTCACGCAATGACATACTCGGTGTCTTGTGCTAAAAAAAACACAAAAAACGATCTATTTAACTTAGATGCGGTAGCGAGTTGTGTGCTCAACGGTACTCGCAGCAGCGTTTCCACAACTGCGCGTATTTCAAACAGCAGCACTGATCTCATGCCCCATTCTCCACATGGCACCCACTGCAGCCTCCTTAGCAATCAGCTCCCTCTTCTTCAACCACTCATTTTCACAAATGGAAACAACAGTCGAGGAGTTTAGCGCCGTGCACATCTCACCTCGCTTACACATTCAACTCACTGATGCTCTGCTTCGTCCTCCCTCCCCCCACATTCCTAAATGAACCCTTTAATTCCAATATATGTTTTGCCTCTTTTTAATATCTCACACTACTCCTCAATGCCATGCCACTAAAACGATCCAGTGTGGCTCTTCTCCGCTCCTGATGACTGCCTGACTGTGAACTGCCTCATTACAAGCAACGTGCTATGTCTATTTACAGACCACAGCAGCTCGTCACTACCATTCTCGCTCCCGACTGCGAACTGCAATGGTTTCTTTCGGCGCCATCACTCTTTTCTTCACCCACAGCCCCTCTTAAGATAAAAAAAAAAAAAACACAAGGACAGAGCGATGCAAAGACAAAACAACAGAACCAGACAAAAAAACAAATGGGGTACATAAGGAAAGGGCCTATCAAGCACATCAAGGCACACAAAGTGTATCTAAAAACAAAAGTGCCCTCTACTGGAAGCTATACCAGCAGCAGGGGGACTACTTTACAACAAAATCATTTCTATTAATATATACTACTGTTTTAAGTAAACTTGTGGCATTTTTTAATTATTTTATAAAAAAATGCCACAAATAGCCAATTTTCTAAGCACAATAATACCCTCCAGGATGGGCGGTATGGGCAAAACCGGACCTTCCAGGGGCTATAAGGCCCTCTGCCTGTGGCGTCGGGCCTCATTATGCCACTGGGCGGTCCGGTATTGCCCACTACCGCCCACCCTGTCAGGTATTATTGCTTGCATATCCTCCCCCCCTTACATCTTTTTGTTAGGTGTTCTAACCCCACAAATGTAGTTTAGTTTAACGTTAATGACATCCACAAACCAGTTAAACTTTACCAGATTCTGCAGTATCTAAGGCAGGAACGCCCTGAGATTTCTCCAGGAGACCCACCTTTTCATGACAGAACATGTTAAATTGCACAAATGGGCTTCTCCGCCTCCTCACACAGATTTGGACCTAGCTGGGGAGCAGTGATCCTCATTCCAAGGGGAGTCCCTGTTCAGCTCCAAGACCAAGCAGCTGACCTGGAGGGCCATTTTTTAATCATCGTGAACATCCTTTATGATGCCCTCTTCACTCTCGCTAGTATATAGTTCCTTCTGGGCTCCAAGAAATCTGTCGTCCAGACCTTTTTCAATAGGTTACTCCTTATGCTACAGGGGTAACTTACTATGGGCGGAGACCTTAACACAACCTTGATTTCCACACTTTATGGCACTGATCCTAGGGCACATAGCATCACTCCCATACAGAAATACCTCTGTCACATTCTGGTCCACTTATGCTTGATTGACCTGTGGAGGCATACATTCCCTACGGTGCAGGAAAATACCCACTCTGCCGAAGTCCTCAGCGAGGCTAGATTGTATCTTTACAATGGCTGAGCACCTGTATATGCTAAATTCTGCCTTGGTAAATCATTATGTACCATGCATCGGAGGTTCAATCTTGAACTGCTTTGGGATGCTAAGCTCCTCAATTCTTTAAAAGAGCACGTTGTATAGGGAAAATCGCCTCCCATGCAGTTGATTGGCTAGCTTTTATGGTAGAGATTCACAAAGACATAGCAGTAACCCCCTGTGAGGTTAAACATGGGTTCTTTATCAATAGTGCCCAGCAACTAGCAACTCATTAAACATAATGAACACAAGCATGACACTGAGACGTGGATCTCTCAATCAGATTTTAATTAGGATAAATTGACTGAATAAAGAGAGAGAGACAGATATTAAAGTTTACCACATAGCATTACAGTTAACACAAAGAGTCCTGAAATCCTGCCCTTCCTTATGCTGACACAGTCTGGTGGGTGGAGGGTAGAGTTCAAAAAGCTCTGTTCCAGCCACCACTGTCTCGAGCATTAATCTTGGTATCTCCTGTCCTTCTTTCTTCTCCTTGGTTGGTAAGTAAAAGTCTGGATCAAGATTTAGGCACTCCCACTGTCACAAAGTCTAAAGATACTCCAGAGTTGCAGGTTCGAATCTTAATTACCCACTCCAGTGGGTCAGCCTCGGTTATGCCTTTACTGTAGATTGTCCCCACAATCAGCCCCTCCCACTGGAAGCAGGATCTCAGCTCAAGTATCAAATCACTGACTTTGGCAGTTAAAAGTCTTTGCACTGTTAATGTGTGTGGATCACGGCAGTAGAATGCTCTATCAGTTTCCGTGCACCTTGCCTGGAAGCAGGCATAGTGTATGGCTTAGCTGGCAGATAGCCCAAAGGCTGGATCACCTTGGGTTCTGCTTCTTTGTCTCAGCTTACCCTGGTTATCATAAGCCAGAGGACATCAAAATGGCTTCTGTCTCAAGTTTGATGTACAAGTCCCTCCGTGTTTACAGTTCATGAGTCCTCTGGGATATTGCATCCAGGTTCAGTTGGTACCAGGTCTGAATCCAACTTTCATATACTAAAAGCATGCTTTTAGTCTTTCTGGCTGGAGGGGTGAGCCCTCAGACCACCTCTCCTCTACCTATCCACGAGTGGCCAGCATAGGAAGATCTAGGACATCAGGACTTATTTGGAAATTAAACAGTAGTTCATATTTAGTAAAAGTACACAGTGGACAGTTTGCTTATCTGTACTGCAAAGGCCTGCATTTCCGCATCTGTTCAGTGCACACTGTCCAGTAACTTCCCCTTCGTATGAGGGAAGTGGGCAGTCTGTTTCTCTTCTGCGTATTTTGTCCTTGAGTGCACAGAGGCCCATTGTCTTATTTCAAATGTACTGTAAAAGCTGACTTTTAATTTCTAGTTCACGGTACCATTCTTAGGGCCCAGCAAGTAAAAGGCCTACATAATCTCTTTAAGCGTTCACAATATCCATGTTTTAGTCTTACCCATAAAATATAGATCAACATAGAAACATTGAAAGTAACGGCAGTAGGAGATCGATGGTCCATCTAGTCCACCCAAAACTGAGGAGTTCTCCTTACAATTTCCCAGCTCATACAAGAGAATTTGGATGGCAGCATTACCGCCCCTATTCTCTGGGACACTATCAAGATGGTGCTTAGAGGAGAGCTAATCGCTTACTCCACTAAGAAAAAGAAGGTGAGGTAAATTTTATTTGTGTGGCTCCCATTCCCAGAGGCTCTGGGTGCCTCACAGAGATTACAATTAATAAATAATACGAAAAAGAAAAAATGACAAAACAGTACGATAAGATCACATACTAAAAACTAAAATATTAAACTCTTAAATACTGATAAAAAAGAGAAATTAAAACATAGGGACATAGCAAAATGTTCTAATTCAGCATTCATTAAAAGCCAGGCCAAAGAGGTGTGCCTTCAACTTCATCTTAAAAACCTCTACCGAGGGAGCCTCCTGGACTGTAGGAGGTAATTTGTTCCACAGGGAAACTAAGACAAGCTAAGAGAAGCCTGCTCTCTTGAGTTTCAACAGATCCTAAGGACACTGCAGTCCTTCCTCCATCAGGGGGGACACTTCTGTAGCTCCTCAGATAGCTAAAGTAAAGCAAGATTTATAAAAGATCATGGACGGCAAAATAGAAAAGGCACTTTTTTATTTAAAGTAGTCTTATTATGAGGGGGGCCCACAGAGCTAGTAACATAGCCCATAGGCTTTGAGCTCGCAAAGTGCAGGCATGTATGTATATTGCAACTCTACAACCAGAATTCTGTGATCTTCACTGGGCGTCATAGTACCATCAAGGATATTTTGACTGATTATTATCAATCCCTTTACATGGAAAACAGAAAGGCCACACAGGAACAAATCCAATCTTTCTTGCAACAATTTCTCCTGCCAGTACTGGAGCCAGATGTTGCCTAGAGCCTCCTGACCTCCATTTAGGATAAGGAGGTCTCACAAGTATTGCAAGACTCCAAAATTTAGAAATGCCCAGGCCCCAATGGATACCCAGCTGAGTTTCACAAACAGTTCCAGGACCACCTCCTCCCCCTGTGCTTGCTGCCTTCTGAGTATTTCAGATGGATGGAATACCACCCCCTTCATCACTGTATGCAGTAATCTCAGTGATTCTGAAACCAGATAAAGATCTCAGATATGCGGCATCATATAGACCAACATCCATCTTAAACTATGACTACAAAGCCTTTATGTTGATCTGGACGTACTGGCTGGAAAAGCTTTTGCTGACTGTAATTGATAAAGATCAGGTTGACTTTGTTCGATGCTGACACGTGCACAATATTGTTCTCCATACCCTCCTACTCCTTGATTATGTGATGGCCTGACAAATCCCTGTGGCTCTGCTCAGTCTGGATGTGGAGACGGCATTTGACAGGGTGGTCTGGTCATTCCTGTAGGCCACCCTGTCGAATATTGGTTTCCCAGAGGAGTTGCTCCAGTTGTCGTGGGGATATATGCCTCACCACAGGCATACCTTTGAGTGAATCGCTGACCCTTCCGTTCCCCCTTACCAGAGGCAAACAGCAAGACTGCCCCGTCACCACTGCTTTTTACCCTGTACTTGGAACCATTAGTGGTTGCCATCCAGGTGGACCCATGGATAACAGAGATCCCCATTGGTAGGAAGGATTATAGACTTTTACTGTTTGTGGACAGTATTTTGCTCGCTCTGACTTCCCCTGAGGATTCCATCCCAGCGGTTTGGCACATCCTATCACGGTTTGGAGATTTGTCAAGGTACAAATTGAATTCTCAAAAAAAAATGAAGTTCTTTATAATTATAACCCTTCCACTGTGCTGAAACACGTATTTCCTTTTAAATGGTACAAGGGAGCCTTTCATTATTTTTGGGTTAAGATGACCAAGCAGCTTGGGCATTTGGTGCTTCTCAACCATGAGCCACTAACCAAGGAAGTTACTAATGAGATTACCTCTCTAAATGGGCTCACTTACACTTACAAGGTTTACTAGGTTTATGAAGACAAAAGTAGGTGATTTGTGCCTATCAGGATTGTCTTCCGCACCAGGTGGGTGGTTTATACCAAGGTAAGTTTAAGCTTGAGCTTTTTTATTTTTATTTATTTTATTTATTTAGCTTTTGTTGACCGGGTAAGTGCACTAGACAAATCCTGCCTATTTTCAGGCACGACCCGGGGGGGAGGGGGATACAGATGAATGCCAACTGACCTTGAACCAGATTAAGCTGTTGGTGGTATTTTTAGTGAATGAGGAAATTTGGCCAGGACACCGGGAAATTCCTACTCTTTTCGATAAGTGCCATGGGATCTTTAACATCCACCTGAACTACCACCAATCTAGGCAGATGGGACCTCGGTTTAACGTCTCATCCGAAAGACGGCACCTCAGAAGTGCAGCACCCCTCTCATGCTGCACTACAGTGTCAGTACTGGGATATTAACCCAAGTGCCAGGTGTGGGAACTGAACCCACAGCCCTCTGATCTCCCGGCCTCAGAGGCGAGTGTGCTACCTACTGAGCCACTGACACTGACTAGTCTGACACTTAACAGGTTTGAGGTCATCTATCACAATATCCTCTCTAGGATATCATATTTTCTGCAGACTCTGCCACTCATGACTGATCAGGTTTATTTTGTTGTTGTTGAAATTTTATTGATAAAACTTACGAATCAGGATTTACTCGATTATGCTATAAGCTCATTTACAATGAAGTCCATGGCACAAAGGAAATGACACAGTTACAATTTCATTGTTGCAAAATACATTATGGAGCCGGCCCGGTGGCGCTGAGGGTTGAGGCGCTGGACGCCACACCTCGCGCCATGCCGGCGACCCGTGTTCGGGAACGGGCACGGGTTGCCGGGGGTCATCGGGGCGGAGATGGATTGAGCGTCCGGAGGACTGCTCTCCATCTCCGGGTTGGGGGGATTTGGTCAGCCGGTGCTTGTCTGACTCTAAGCGAGGCTTGGGGGACCGACAGCATGTAGCCGCAAGACTAGGGAGGGCGGGACGGGCTGACGCTGACTAGCGCACGACGGAGCGCAGCGCAAGACTCAGTCGCTGGCGCCATTGCACGCCATGGCCGTCGGGGAACAAGAAAATGGGGCCGGCAGCACAACGCCGCTCCTGGTGCCATTCCTGGAGGACGCCTCCTGGCATGGATCCGTTGTGGTGGGTCGAGTCGCTCCTCACCGCCCTGCCGCAAGGGGTAAGTCGCGAGGTGCGAGGGAGGTCTCTATGTCCGATGGCACCGGGGGAACAGCGGAGTGCGGGGGGGTAGCCGGAGCTCCGAGAAAAATAACACTCAAAAAAAAAAAATACATTATGGATACATTAAATGGTACATTAAAGATGCCTATATAAATACACCTGATTTAGACAATATAACAGACAAACAATAGTTACACCATACTTCATTTAACAACATTCATATTTCAGATGTCTGCAGTACAAGCTAGGTTTATGTGCTTTAGTTTCCAACCATTTTTTTATCTCCCTCCATGCATTTCTCCCAGTAGTTATCCTTAAATTACGTGGTATACTATTCCAAGCTAGGGCGCCTACATAGTAGACAAAGTCTCTGCCAATTTCTAAGTTACATCTTGGGATTTCCAGGTCCATGCCGGATACAGATCTTGGAACTATTTTTTTTACTAAATACTAGATTAGTAGATATATAACCCCTTATGTATAAATGCTATTAGATGTTCCTGCCTTCGCTCACTAAGGCTTTGCCATCCCAAACTATCATATAGCTGACACCTGTGGGTCAGGCGGGGAGCACCAAGGATGAACCTGGCAAGTCTACCAGAAATGACATACAGCTTTGACAAGTCCCCCTTGGTCCCACCTGCACACAGAATATCTCCATAGTCAAAAATTGGTGTAATCATAGTATTTACTACTCGCCTCTTTGTCTCTTGTGATAGGCATGGATTTGCCCTATATAGAACCCCCAGCCTCTTTACCACATTTTTACCAAGTAGTCTATATTGTATTTTTCTCTTTTTTTTCCTCTTTTAGATATTTCCCGAAGAAGACCTAAGGTTGAAACCTAGATTTTTAACTCTATTTTCTATTTTCAACGTGCATTTAATATAACCATTTTGTTTTGCTTTTAGACCACATGCTGATGCAGCGCCTTGTTTTTTTTTTTACATTTTGTATCCCACCTAAGGGAACGATCTAGTCATATGCCCAAATACTTATAAGTCTGGACTTGTTGTATCTGGGATCCCCCCAGGGTAATAACATCTAGAGTTTGTTTCTCAGTCCCACCCTTGCTACGTGAAAACAACATTGCATGTTTTTTGGAATTAAGTACCAGTTTGCTACGGTGAAAAAAGACTTGTAGTTCATTAAATGCCTGCTGTAATTTATCCTGAATTTTTTGAACTGTAACATCAGATGTATAAATAACCATGTCATCTGCACATAGATGATACATAATGGATGGGTCTGAGAAACACGACTTCTTCACATAGATGTTAAATATTAGAGGTCCTAATATAGAGCCCTGGGGGACCCCAGTGACAACAGGTGCAAGTGCTGATGAAAATATTCCTATTGATACTAACTGTGATCTTCCCTTTAAGTATGAGCACAGCCATCTCATACTATCCCCTGTCACTCCCAGTGAGGTCACCCTGGACAGGAGGTCACCGTGGTCCAAGGAATCAAACACCTTGGATAAGTCCACATATATTGCTCCAACTGGTGTCCTCCTGTCCAGGGCCGCCTGCACATCACTCACCACCTTTACTAGGGTGGAAAGAGTACTATGATGCTATCTAAACCCTGACTGCATCTCATTGATTTTTCACTGTGAATTTAAATAATCTCTTAGTTGGGCCGATATTAATTTCTCAAATATTTTAGAAACTTGGGGCAAAAGAGAAATTGGACGGTAGTTCCCCAACTCAAATTTCTGACCTCTTTTGAAAATTGGCACAACTTTAGATTGTTTCCAAGCTTCTGCATATTCTCCAGTGTTTATTGATAAATTAAATACATATGTCAAAGTGTAGGCTATAATAGGGGAGGTGTATTTTAAGAGCTTGAGTGGAATACCATCCAAGCTAGTAGCCTGGAATAAGATTATTTCCCACTTTAAATGGCAGGGGGCTCCAACTTACATATGTTTCTCTATCTTGCACCTGCCCAGGAATAGGGGTGGAGTAAATCACTCAAATCTCAAGTGGTACGTGTAAGTGGCTCATCTGAGAACTCTGTGCCTTTAGATATCAGACCCCCAACAACCATACTGGAGACAAATATAGTTCACATTAAATGACATTTTCAGTCTGGACTATCTATTTGGAAATCTGTTAGGTTGTCTTCCCTCAACTAAATCCACCCAATATACAGCAGAGATGTTCCAGCAATGAGTAAAAATCAGAAAAAAGTTTTTTTTTCCCCCCTCCTCAACAATTTCAGCTACTGGCTATATCATATGATACTTCTTATCTCCAAACAGACTTGGTCTTGCAACTGAGAGATGGAGCAGTTTAGGGTTTCGGTTTTATTACCAAATGCTAGATTTCTGGGGTATTCTGCCTTTCACCACTCTGCAAACAAACTTTCAGCTTCCCTTATCTGACTGTTATAGATACCTACAGGTCTGCTCCTACTTGATGGACCAAGGGGAGGCTGCTACACTCTTACCTGATAAACTTCCCTCCCATATGCAGATACTGCTAGCTCACTTGCAAGGGAGACCTGGATGAATCTAATAGGTTACATATTTAAAGCCCTTCAGGAATCTCACCCAGACACTACAGACTCATTACTGAAGCAACAGAATGCGCAATTGGCAGAAACACATTCCTTGAGCACTTGGCATAAATTTGCACTCCCAGCTTATCATTTAACCTCTGCCACCAGCTGGCAAGAATTCTCGGGAAGTGTAGGTACCACTTCTTCTGTACTCCTGACATAGTTGCTAAATATGCTGGCCTGCATAAAGGCCAGTGCTGGAGGGGGTGTGGCTATGACTTAGCTAACTGTACTCATATCTTCTGGGGATGTCCACTTCTCCAGCCTTTCTGGCATTGTGTCATCCAGGAGCTGGAAATCATTTTTAATTATATGGGAGGCATTACACCCTCCTTAATTCTGCTGGACATTCCCCCTGGGAGCAGTACCCTAAGGGTTGAGACCCTCAAACTGATGCTGATCTTGATCCTGGCAGTGAAAAAGGCAATAACCCAGCTGTGGTACACTACAACTATCCTTTCAGTGGAGGGATAGCGTAAAATACTCTTGAAAATGTACTCTTTACAAAGACTGACTTACACCCTATCTAATAAAGTTAACCTCTCTGAAATCAGATGTTGTAGATGGGTACTTCATCAATTAGACACTATCCTGATTTTATCCCAGAAGGTGTGTCCCCACACCCTTTTTCCTTATCTACTTCTCCATCTCGCTGTTGCTTCTTTTTCTCTTTTCTTCTTTCTAGTCTGTTAGATACCCTCTGTTCTGTCTGTTGTACACTCTCCCTTTGATGATACAGGGAGTAACAGGTCTCTTGGAACCATCAACATGAGACGCTAGTCTACACTTGAGAGTACCAAGACTGCATAACGCAACTCAATGAGAAACTGACAGGGCCTTGGGACAGTTGTTGGGCTCCCCTGAGGCCCTTGGTCAAACTTTCTCTGCTCCTGTAGTGGCGCTTCTTGCCATCACAGCCTGGCTCTGCTGTGTTTCATGTGAATATCTCAGAGTTATTGGAATGGTGAGATGAAATAATGGACTACAGACAGCCTAGATCAGATATGTGCTTTATCGAATCAAACAAAATGATAGCATTGTACCATATGTTGCTTATATACAGAGACTAACTCAGATTTATTTGCCTTGCTTTATTTTCCTCTTTGTACTAATTATATATGAAATAAATTTTAAATAAAATTAAAATAAAAAAAAGTGCAAGGAGTTGCACATAGGGAACAATAACCCCAAGACAGAGTACTGCATTTGGATATACTATGGTATCCCTAAACTCAGTAACCTGAGTCTCGGGATACTGACCCCACTGGCCTGACATGCAGCCTGCCGAATTAATCAGATGCCCGAAAATATGATTTTGGGCATCTGATTGTAAAATCATTTGGCATATCAGGGGGCTTTGCCAACCAAACCCCCCATACCCCCCATAACTAAAATATTTCACTCCGAGGGGGAGCGGACCACAGAGTTAGGAATGAAACAGTTACGGGTAGTAGGCGTGATAAAAAGACATCCTGCCTGCAGCATGGATCGAACCTGCGCCCACACAGCATGCTGGCCGAGCTGCCATAATGTGGTCCACAACACCAGCAGGGCAGCTCAGCCAACCCTCTGATTCTCTGTCGCCTTGAATCCCAGGGACAGGGGTAAGGTAGCAAGCCATCACATCTGCTACCTTACCCCGTCAACGTTCCGTGGAATTCTTTATGCCGGGATGCTCATTGTCTGGATACTGAACCTGTCGGGTGATGCTGCCCGGGCAGGTCAGTGTTGGGATAGTGAGCCTCGGCATAGTATAAGGGTACCCTGCATTTGGGGAGTTAAAGCTGGGAATGACCTCTGAGGAAAGAGACTTGGGGTCATCATCAGTGACTCCCTAAAACAATCAAACCCGTGCAATGAGGCCTACAGTAAGGCAAACAGGATGCTGGGGTGTCTAGGAAGAGGTGTTTGCAGCAGAAGGAAGGAGGTACAAATGCTGTCTCACTATAATGAATGAAAAGGCAGCCATGACCTGTATTCGTTATTGCTCTCTATTCATTACATTGACATACGCTTGTCTGCACTACTGTTAGCCGGCTCCCATCTCACCCACACACATCAAACACGCTTGTTATGCATGTAATAATAAAAGTAAGTAAAAAATAAAGCAAAAAGTAAAGAATAGTAGAATTAAGTAGTGATTAGTGATAATTACTCTAAAATATGCTCCTTGTGACCTTTTTGTTGTTTTCTGAATTGAACTGCTACAGCGATGGTGCCAAGCAGGTCAGAATGACACCAAACATTCCCTCCTGTTGTACTCTATTGTTTTTAAAATAAATATGCTGTATACTGTATTAAAAGGAACAACATACAGAAAGCTGCTAAAAATACCTCCTTCCCTAATCACAGACCTAGACTTTGCTAATTTCTGGATCAAACAAACTTCTACTGACAGCAGCTAAGACACGCATTTTCGCAACATGTCACATTTATGCAACTGCACTGAAAATATGTATGTTCAGTGGCGGGGCTTTTATTTAAATGACCGGAACAGGAAATAGAGTTAGAGCACATGGTTGTCAAGATGTACTGTATAGTTTGGGGAGTCACAATCAGGTCATGGTCAGGGGGGTGGGCGAGTAAAGGGAACTTTTAGCTCGGGCTGAATCAACTAGTGTAACTACATACAGTACTGAAATCTAATCAGCTGACAAATAACACTGAGATTAACTTTTAAAAATAAAAGTTAAGGTACAATACAATCCCAGAGCACAGTACAAGTGAGCGATGACTGACGGCTGTGTTTAGAACAAGAACAGCTGATTGCTGTCAGGAGTAACACACACTGTTCGGTATAGCCGGGGTTTCATTATGCCAGGGTCCAGTATAGCGAGGGGAGCACTGTATTACTACCTCTTTATAGAGCACTGATGAGGCCCCACCTGGAGAACTGTGCCCAATTCTAGAGTTCTCACTTGAGGAAAGATAAGGATAGACTGGAGATAGTGCACAATAGGGTGACCCAAATGATTCAGGGTCAGCAGGGCAGTTCTTATGAGGATCGGCTCACGGCATTGATTTAACATGTACCAGCTGGAGGCCAGATGAGAGAGCAGAAATGTGATAAGTTCCTGAAAGGAATGAACCAAGGTAAACTGCAAGAAACTATTTAGCAAGAGTAGTGGATCTAGAACAAGGGGCATGACTGGAAACTGTCAGTGGAGGGGAAGGTTCAAGAGGGAAGCGAGAATGTTTTTTTTTTTTTTTGTACTTTCTTTTTATTGCTTTCATAAAAAGACGATACATGTATAATCCTCATGCAAGAGGACTTGATCAGATATATACACCATAAACGGGGTATTGTTATAATATGACTCATGCATGTACATACAATAGGAGCAGGGGAAATATGAAAGATATACAAATGGCATCAATTATGCCAAGTGTCCCAACATAGAAAATCCATAATGCCAGCCGCCCCATGGCTGAGGTAACTGTCCATATTAACAGGTGGAATATCTGGCTGCGTAGACTGCACTATCCGGTAGTGCTATGACCTTTTATAGTGAAAAATACAGATCAGGAATATATGTTCCCTTTTAACTCCTCTTCCCCGCTCCCATAAACCCACCAATAGATATGAATAGCAGGATGCAATTCTTAAACTTAAATTATTGTTGTTACTACAAATAGCTCAACAGGTATAACAACTCTGGGGCAGTAGCTGTAACACAGTATAAACAAGGACAGAATAATTATAATAACTGCTTCAGAGGGAGAAGTAAGCGCACCCCCCTCCCTCCCATGGATGCGAGAAAGTTTTATTTTACAGAAAGGATGCAGAGCCATGGAACAGTAAGCCAGTTGATGTGGTGGGTGCCTAAATAATGGTTTCGGACACGGCTGGGACAGAGTAAGGGGCTTAGTGATTGTTCAGGGCGGTACTGGTAGGGCAGGGATCATGGAGTGAATAGTGTGGGTGAGAACCTTGTATGGACAATACGTCCCAGGTTTGTTTGTTTTATGGGCAGACAGGATGGACCAATGGTCTTTTTGTGCCATCATTGTCCGTGTTTCTAATGTTACAACATTAAAACTCTAATCTCATATACGCATTAAATGCCACTTAAAATAACTTAAAGTGCAGCTTCCTACTCCCCCCCCCAACATATAATAAAGCTTACATGGCACCAAGTGGGCTGCAGTTTAAATTTTAATTTATTTTTGCCAGTATTAAAAAATCCAAGGGATTGTATTTTCCTCTGTGGAACTGAAAGCCAAAATGTTGTCGCTTCATAATTGTGAGACATGCCCTCGCGCTACCATATTTTATGATGTCGGTAAATGGGGGCACACTCCATAGAGTAGAATAGGGACTTTTTAAAATGCTTTTTATTACAGTTTAGAGTTCTGATTATAACACATCAAAGCCACTATTCAACTAACAAGGACCTTTTTATCTGTAAAAATACACATTATCTGTGAGCGCTAAAAATTCCCCAGATTCTACTATCAGACTACTTTTACTCTCAGTGTTTTAGACCTACTGGAGTTATCACTTACTTTGGAGTTATTTTCACCTGAAACATGTAGGTAAGGGATGCACTTAATTCTCAGTAATGAAATGAGCCCTTGGTCTAGATTTTTTGGTGTCTCAGATTCTATGTAGCCATATGCAAGATGCTACTGTACAATTGGGGAGAAGAAATAGTGGTAGGACATTTACACCATGTGGGGTTCCCTTCTTGCAGTGGAGGAGGAAAAATGCCTAGGAGTCATACCAGACAAGGAGCTGAAGCATGGCAAGCACTGTATGGTCACCCATACCCAAGGGCTCCACAATAAGTGGGAAGGTCCCGGGATCTTCCTCGATAACCCATCCGACCCGGGCGGTGTTGTGCAATGCCAGATCTATTAGGAACAAGACAGCTATTATAGCTGATCTTGTTGGGACATCAGACCTGGCATGCATCCCCGAGATCTGGCTGGAGGAGAATGCAGGTCCTATATTGGCATCTGCTGTTCCAGCTTGGTCCTCAGTGATGCACGGCCCGAGATTGGATCGTAGGGGCGGGGGTGTAGCCATTATGTTTAAGAGCCTTGTGGCTGTGCCAGTGGGGTGCACCAGATAATTGGAGTGTATCCTGGGAGCGGGTGTAGAGTTCAGGATACTCCTCATCTACCATCCACCTGGCGATGGTGGAGAATTCCTGAAGGAGTCTGCGGACTTTATTGTCGACATTGCATTGGAGCCCCTCAGATGGTTAATCCTGGGAGACTACAATGTCTGGATCAATGATTAACTCTTGCAATTTAGAAATAATCTCTTCCAGTTTATGATTATGCTGGGCCTTACACAGGTGGTTACCTCCACTACCCATATAGGGGGTCACTCACTGGCTCTCATGTTCCTCTTGGGGATGGAGATCATGGATCTGGGGGTGGAACCAGTCGGTTGGTCAGACCATCACACCATAAGGTTCAGTTTCAGGGCACCCCAATAGGCCTGCCCCTACATAGATGGTCCAATATCTGCTGAGTTGAAATTTTGATCATCCTCTCCCCACCCCAACTCATTCTTTGCTTTTACACTGTTGTTCCTGTTGACTAGTGCCTCCAATACTGTACTTGCATCTCCCTTGCACCTTTCCACTCCCCTTATCTCGTGGTCCCACTCGTATCAAGCATTCATCCCCCCCCCGGCACCAGCTCCCTTGACCCATGCCCTTCTCTCCACTAGCATGGTCATGACCTCATTTCCCCTTCTAGGACCTTTGACTAAGCTTGACCTCCAGGCTGCCACCCCTTTTTTCTGCACTGTGCTCCTTTAATGCTCATCTCCTGATATGTCCGTAACTGGTTGTTTTTTGTTTTTTTCTTCTACTCGCAGAATGTATTTTCACCTTTACTTAATTTGACACTATAATCACCGGGCATTGTTGAAATATTTATAGGAGTCATGTGATTTATCTTTGTACTAATTGTATAGCATTTGTTGTATTTTCTGTCTATTCCTGGAACTTGATTGTATGTTGTATAGATGTGGAACCATTGTAAAAGAGCATTTGCTCAAAGGTGTTTTCCGAACTATTGAAATAAATAAAATACCACCCTTTAAGGGGAGTTAGCCCACAGGGTCTGTTGGCAGTGCCGGACATGTCAGGTTTATCGAGTGAGTGCATGAGTCCAGGGGATCTAGCACTCACCTATAATAAGGCGGTGGGGGATGCTCTGGACTCAGTTGCTCCTGTTCAGGTTCACCCACTCACCCTTTACCCAAGGACACCTTGGTTTGATGGATACTTGAAGGAGTTGAGGAGAGTGGGTTGAAGGCTAGAGAGAGTTTGGCGGAAATCAGGCCTGGAGGTTGACAGGCTTAGATTGATGGAACATTATAAGGGCTATCAATCAGCAATCACCTGTAAGAAGGCAGAATTCCTGTCTGGGGAGATTGCTGCTGCACTGAATCGACCAGCTCAGCTCTTCTGGACTGTGAACAGATTGTGCAATCCAGTCTGTCTCCAGTCTGGAAGAGATTTTTCACAGATGAAGTGTGACGAGCTTGCTCGATTCTTCACAGATAAGGTTGCCAGCATCAGGTTGGGTATCGGCCCAACTCTCCCTATAAGGGATTGTGGAGGTCGGCAGGAGGTGATGAACACCTGCTCTGTCTGGACTGACTTTAACCGGCCGGGATTTGTGGACATTGTGAGAATTGTCCAGACTTTGCAACCAACCAGCTGTAGTTTGGATCCAGGCCCTACATCCCTTTTGATAGGTTGTGTAAATGTCATCTGCCCGATCCTTGCTGAAATTGTTTGGAGTTCCTTGGAGAAGGGGGTCTTCCCTGATCCCCTTAAGGAGGTGGTCATACGACCACTCCTGATAAACCCCTCCTTGGATCCAGACTGTCTAGCCAACTACAGGCCTGTCTCTAATCTATCCCTTGTGGGTAAGGTTATTGAGAAGGTGGTTGCGTTGCAGCTGGACAACCGCCTTATAACCCACAATGTCTGTGATGCTCTCCAGTCTGGGTTTAGGAAGAGACATAGAACTGGGACCGCCCTTGTCTAGATTTTAAATGATCTCCTAATTGCTTGAGATTGAAAGGCTCATATTGTCTTAGTCCTTCTTGATCTCTTGGTGGCATTTGACACTGTGGACCATGGTGTGCTTCTGGAGTGCCTGCGGCTTCTCTGTGGACTGTCTGTAACAGTCTTAAGATGATTTCAATTGTTTCTTATTGGCAGGTCTCAGAAGGTTGTCACTGGAATTTATTCCTCTGATGCTCTCCCCTGTCCTGTGGGGTGCCGCAGGGCTCCATATTGGTGCCCATGTTGTTTGCAGTGTATATGCTGTCATTAGGAGACATCATTAGGCAATATGGTTTGGGTTTTCACTGCTATGCAGATGATACCCAACAGTACATGTCCTTTATGCCCGGACAGGATGATGCGGTCTCCATGCTTAACAACTGTTTAGCCAAGATCAAGAACGAGATGAGCACCAACTGGCTGAGGTTGAATCTGGATAAGACTGAGGTGTTGGTCATGGACCCAGTTGTCTGGAGGCGGTTCTGGGGGCTGGGAAGGCTTCGGGCTTATGGCTCGATGGTGTCCAGCTCACGACCTCAGACCAGGTGCGCAACCTGGGCATTATTTTTGACAGTGGTTTGACCCTGAAGTCTCAGGTGTCTGCCGTTGTCAAATCCTCTTTTTATCATCTGAGGAATATTGCCCAGGTGAAACACCTGGTTCCTCTGACTGACCTTCCTATATTGGTCCACATCTTCGTGACCACCAACCTTGATCACTGCAATGCCCTCTACCTAGGGCTTCCGGGGGTTCATATCTGTCACTTGCAGCTAATGCAGAATGCAGCAGCCATGCTTTTGACTGGTACATCTAGGACTAGTCATATTACGCCTGTGCTGCACGAACTACACTGACTGTACAGTGGCAGATCACCTTTAAGGTCGGTTTACTGACCTGTAAAGCCCTACATGAACAGGGACCCTGGTACCTGCAAGATCTTCTGACTCCCTACTGCCCCTCCCGCCCACTCCGATCCACCAACAAGGGATTGCTGGAGATTCCCAGGGTTCAGTTAAAAACATTGGGCATACATGCTTTTTCTTTTGCTGCCCCTACCCTGTGGAATTCTCTACCTTGTCGGTTAAGGGAATGCCTGACCGTCTCAAGTTTTAAATCGGAGTTCAAAACCTACCTGTTTCATCTGGCTTTTCCTGATGGTTTTTAAAATCTCTAACTACCTATGGATGTTATTATTTGTTTTAAATTGTTTTAGTGTTCAGATTTTATTGATTGTACAGCGCCTTGGCTTTGGAAAGGTGCTTTATAAATAAAGTTTTACTTACTGTTAAAAGGGCCAACAGAATGCTGTGGTGTATTAAAAGGGGGGATGTTCAGAAGTAAGCATGAATCATCTAAAGGCCATGCAGGTGGAAGACTGAGTATCCCATAGGAAACTGAGTATCCCATAGGATGCTCTTCTCCTCTGGGTAGGGTGAGCTGTCTGTCACTGCGACATTTCCACCTGGGTGACCACAGATGACAGTACACAGATATCCAAACAGGGTTGGGTAAGGGGGGAGTATGTAGATGTTGGAGCGCCTGGCTTGCCAATTTCATGCATATCAAGTCACATGACCCCAGGGACAGGGACTAAGAATAAGAAAAGAGCTGCCGGTGGTCAGATTAAGTGTGGCCCCCCCCATGACCCTGGCAGGCCATGTCCTTTGCCTCTTGCTGTTCTCTGGGCTTTCTCTGGCTACAGCTGCTGGCCAGATAGCTCCCTGTCCTCTGCTGACCTCAACTTGAGTATAGAGTACAGTTCTGCTACCCATATCTGAGGAAAGACATTGACGTAATTGAGAAGATGCTGAGAAGAGTAAACAAGTCAATTGAGGGCTCTTTAAACATGGGCTGTACGGACCGACTCACAGAACTGGGACAGTTCTTCATGGAAATGAGACTAAGGGGTGACAAATTTACATTTTCAAAATACTTGAAAGGGTTAACACCATTAGACCACATGTAACTCTTCCAGATGTACAAGGATAAAAGGACAAGGGGTTATCAATGCCTTTGAAGGGAGGAAGATGCAAGGGAAATCCAGTATCAGGAGAAACTACTTCACAAAATGAGTGGTAAACACTTGGAATATTCTTCTAGAACAAATAGTGTCATTTGGCTTAAACTGGAAAAGTACGTTAAAGAAAAGTGGGTGACAGAGCAATCCTACTGAGCTGGCAGGGAAAGAACTTGATGAACCAGTGGTCTTCTTTCTTTCCTTTGTTCATGTGTCTGTTCATATGAACGGTATATATAAATATATGATTAGGGATCTTACCCACAGGAACACTGCAAGTTTACCACTCCACAAATGAAACAAATGAATCAGTTTACTTATTTATTTCACAATTGTTGGCCAGGAAAGGCACACTAAGCTGTGGCTTGTTTCCAGGTGCACCCTGAGAGCACAGGGAAGTTAAGTGACTTCCTCATAGTCACACAGTATGCAAGTGGTGACTGTGGGATTCAAACGCAGGTCTCCAGGTTCGCAGCTCAGTTCTCCTAACCACTATGCTACATTGCATTCCCTAAGGAACTGTGACATCATCCATTAAAATGACTGTGTAAAAATTGATTTATCAAAAATACAGCCATTCGGCTAATAAAATAATAAATTACTACAATAACTGGTGACCCCCTGTAATGACCGGACATCCAGTCTTGATAAAATGCCGTAATAACCCACTGAATTCTGTAGTAACTTGATAGTGGGTTATTTCAGCATTTCATCCTTGTACTGTTACTTCACTGAAGCGTGAAAGAGAGCACACTGTATTTGTGCAAGTATGGGACATGCTCACTTGCACAAATACAGTTTTTCTCTGCTGAAACCTTGCACAGTTATTATAAAAAATAATGCCTGTGCAAAGTTTGTTTTATGAGGATTTTTCACACACCCTCAGTATGGGATTAACAAACACCTGCACAGGCACTGTTCTCTATATAGTGTATAGTGAGTGTTTTGCCAGCTGAAACCTTTTTGTACAACAGTTCAAAGTTCATGGAATGTGGTTGTACTCTTCTGTGGTGCAACGAGGTTCCAGCTGATGGGAAATCCTCTATGCAGCTGGCGTTTTTCACAGTACTGCTGTGCACAGAGCAGTCACCCAGTTCAAGTTCTGAACTGAAACCACCTGTGTGCCGTGGGAGTACTGTGCAATTACTTCCTGTTTTTTTTTTTTTTTTTATAAAAACTAAAAAAAAAATATGAACTGTAAAAAAATACTGGTTGGGCAACCACATGCCCAACCAGCCTGAGTTGCCACCTTGGGCTTCTGATTACACTGGACCGCTTGAGCGTCACTCTTGAGGTCTGATGTAATCAGAATCCTTCTGTGGCAGCAAAGGCTAGTTTTGCATGGTTGCCCAACAAGTATTTTCTATATCGGCTCCTACAAATGAAACTGTTATGACATCACCAACTGACAACATTTTAAAATTGCACTTCATGACCTTTTACACCTCATTTGAACTTAAAAGTTCTCCAATCCTTCCAGATGAGAACATGTGTAAAAGCAGGACGCCTGATGAACATACAATGTCACATCTCATCTTTGGATAGCCTAGATTTTTTAACAACTAACAGAGTAAAATGCATGGCAAAACATAGAACAAGTAATTCTGATTTCAGACCCTCAAACCAAAATTCACACTACAGCTACTCATCTTAAAGAGTAACTAACTGGGTCTTTTTCAAATTGCTCCCCAAGAACCATAACAAACCCTTACCTGCCTCCAATTCATATGTTGGCAATATCTTCTTTACTAGTTGCCCCTATTTTATTTATTTTATTAATTTATTGTACAAATTGGAATTCCAATACTTTGAGTCATGGACTCATTTCCAAAAGCTCCTCATCAGACACATACAGATTGCAAGTAACAAAAATGTCTACAAATTAACAGAGTAACATAATAACAAGGTTTCACACAGTAGTGTAGGTACATTGTAACAAGGTAAAATATAGATTAACTTCATCTAGTAGATATAGAGAATTAGCATGGAGTAACATCATGGCTGTCCAATGGACATTGTCGGGGGAAAGTGGGTGACTGGATAGACGGGCTGGGGGGGGGCGGCACAGATCAATCAGCAGTTGCAGCAGTAAGAGTCAAAGAGGTGGTTTCTGAGTGCAACTTTGAAGAGGCCTATTTTAGGGAGGCTGGTGATAGACACTGGGAGGGAGTTGTACCATAACGGAGCCCTATAAGCAGGGCCAATGGAAAATTGCGGAAAAGGTTACCCAAAATTGCGGAGCATTTTGCAAAAATTGCCAGAAATTGCTGGGTTTCTACTATAGACCCTGAGTGCTTCACAATAAATCTTTTAATGTTTTCTGCAGCATATATTAGTCAGTATAAATTGCTAAATGAATACATTGACACCTGAATATGTTTAAAACATAAAGAAAAATTTATGTTCCTAAAAAGAATACTAAACTGATAAGTTATGTTAAGCATTGCCTAGCTTCCAAAATTTAAAAGCATCTGCCTCATACAGTGCTAAATAGATTCTATAAAGTGAGCCACAGTAAATCAATATTAAGTAAAGTCAGAAGAAATATATTTTTTTTGTTTCTGGCTGTAGAATAATGCAGTCTAATCAACAGCTGTTTACAGTGCTCTGCCAGCTATTCACCCACTTTGGTACAAGAAAAAATAAGCAGATAGAGTGGTGAATAATTGAGTTTTAGTAAAATGTTGTTAAAGTGTTTAATGGTCATAATTTGTACTGCAGGTACTGTACACTATTTTTGAAATCACATATTTAAACATTAAATCTGGGGGTTATTGGGGCTGGCAGTATTTATTTATTAAGTCTAGGATTACAACATACCTTTGAGCCAAGGCTCTTTTACAAAGGTTCCATGTCAGAAAACAGTTACAATATGGTAAGTACAAAACAGTAAAATACAGTAAGGTAGCAGAACTAGTAACTGCGGGAGAAAACAATGCAATAGATACAGTAGTAAAAACAGTAACAGTGTGAAATAACATAAGAGAAGAACAGTGTGACAAACTGGAAAGGGGTGGAGGAAGGGGGGACAAGTAACCACAAGCTGGGTAAGGTCTACAAGGGGAGGTGAGAGCAACTGGTGGCCTTGTCGACAGTACAGAGCATAAGGTATCATAGATAAAAAGAAACAGGGTGAATTGCTAGTGGGGAAGGGGGGGTGAGAGACTGGGAAGGGAAGGGGAGAAAGGGGGATAATAAGTGCTTGGAGGGGTAGAGATAGAGAGTGGACTGAGGTGACTGTAGATAACAGTCACAGGAGCTGGAGTCAGTGAGATGGAGGTGAAGCTTAGATTTGAATGAGCCAAGCGTGGTAGTGGAGGAGATGTCAGAGATGTATAATCTAGAGGACAGTGTAACAAACTGTGAATGAGCTGACAGCATCTAGTAGACCTGGGTTTGATTCCTACAGCTTCCACTTGTATACTGTATGAGTCTGAACAAGTCACTTAACCTCCTCAGTGCTCCTGGGTTGCACCTGAAAACAGGCACTTGTGCCTAGTGGGCCTTATGTGGTTACCAAAAATGTAAAAAAAAAAAATACCAATGTATTTTTACTGCATCGTACAGTAGTCAGGGTACCCTGTAATTTACCTTTGTTTTACTCTGGCTGCAATTATTTTGTTTAGTTAAAGACAAATGTTCAAATACATTTTATTTATTTATTTTTATTTATTCACAATTCGGATTTACAACCTTTGAGTCAAAGACTCATTTACAAAGGCACCTCGTTGCAGGGACGGGAGAAAACATTTTGGTGGAGCAAAACAGTGGGGAACAATACAGGTGAGATACAAAAAGAGCATACAAAGCAAAGCAAATAAACATACAAAGCAATTTCAGCGATACAGTGGAGCACGCAGGTTTCAATGCGTGGTGTACAGACTACAAGTAAGCTAATCTAAATAAACTAGTACATATTTAACACTATAAGATCCCTAGAGATACTAGGTGGCGGATACCTGGGGGGGGGTGCAGAGGGGTAGTTGCTAGGGAAACTTGTGGACTGGGAGGACTATGTCTATGGATTGGCTCAGGCAGAGCTCTAGGTAAGGCCCTGTCATGGGCATTTGTAGCTCTGAGTGTCAGTGAGGTGTTTACGTAGGGTGATTTTGAAGGGGCCGATTTTAGAGATGTTTCTGATATGAGTGGGGAGGGAATTATACCAGGAGGGGGCTCTGTAGTGGAAAGATCTTTGGGCGAGTGAGGGCCTAGCTCTCGGCACCTGGAAGGTGGCTTTGGTTGCATTTCGGGTGGTGACCGAGTGGGTGGCCCGTTGTAGGGATGTAGTGGCTCCTGGAGGGAAGAGCCCAAGAAGCGTCTTTTTGGCCAGTATAAAGGTGTGGTATCGCAGGCGTTCTTCAAAGGTGAGTAGGTTCAAGGTAGAGTAAAACTGGCATGTGTGCGTTCTGCTGGGGGCACCAGTCAGGAGCCTGCTGGCTTTGTTGATAGAGGTCTGGACTTTGGTGAGGGCAGTGGGGTCAGCAGCTGCATAGATAAGGAGCCCATAATCAACCAAAGACAGGATGGAGGAGGTGATAGCCAGCCGTAGGGCATACTCAGGGAGGCAGTCTTTGTGGCAGTAGAGGAGTCCAATCCGGGCATTCATGGCAGAGGACAGCGAGATAAGGCAGGCATGGAAGGAGAGAGAGAGAGAGATGAGTCGAGGTGATGCCTAGGTATTTGTAAGTTGATACCTGTTCAAGGGGGTGTAGGGTGCAGGGGGAGGATGAGAAGGGGGGCATTTCTGGAGTTACTTTGGCGGTGTGTAAAAATCATAGATTTTGTCTTCTTGTGGTTCAGAACCAGACGATGGTCGAGGAACCATTTTTTTGTGTTTTATAAGCTTGTATTTAGACTTTAGTCAGGTTTTTATTGTAGTCTTTGCATGTGAACATCTAGGGGGTAGTCGCTAAGAGTGATATCACTGTTAGCAACTAGCTTATTCAAGTTTAAAATTGTCAGGGCCATCCAAAAATCCTTAGCTGTTTGAACCAAAACTAGTCTGAATGAAAGTATGCTCACAAGGAAAAACTTGCCCTGCCACTTACAAACAGGCTTCATAGTTAGTACCCCATTTAAGTGAATGGGGTAATTTGCACCTTTTATCCCATCTTTTGTTATAGTCTCTGTGGCAACAAAAATTTTTCTGATAGACTGCTTCAACACAGAACAAATATTAAGTGTTTAAGTGTACTTATACTTGGCCAGTGGATTTTGAAACCAATCAAGACAATGATTCAAAAGAAATCAGTGTCACATAAAACCCTTGCCCTACCTTGCACTTCATTGTTTCGGCCAAACCCAAGTCTACATGCAAAATTGTCAATATATTTGAGAGTATGTTATTAAACATGTTAATACTTTTTACACAGTTCAATATAAAAACTCAAAAATTGCAGGAAATTGCAGAACATGTCAGTTTTTACGGAGAATGGTGAAAATTACGGATTCCACAAAACTATTGCGGGCGCAATTTTCCAGTGGCCCTGCCTATAAGGGAAGGACCATTGTGCGAGCGAGGTTCTGACTCTGGGTACCGTGAGGGTTGGTTTGCAAGTACTGTGGGTCGATACTATGGGGGAAGTGACGCTGAGGGAGGAGGTCACCTGGGGTGGGGGGGGAGGCCCAGGAGTATCTTCTTAGCCAACAGACAGGACTGGTAAAAAGCCTTTCTTCAAAGTTGAGAATGTTGGCGAGCGAGTAGAGAGAGCAGTTGTGGGTGTGGCTTTTAGCACCTGACAGGAGCCAGCAGGCCTTGCTAATGGATAGCTGTACTCTATTGAGGGCAATTTTGTCAGCAGCAGCATAAATAGAGAGGCCATAGTCTACCAGGGATAGGATTGATGAGGTGATTGCTGTGCGGAGTGCCTCGGGGGGGCAGACAGTCCCTGTAACGGTAGAGGAGACCAATTCATATGTTTATGGCTGACAGGAGAGCTACAATATGGTGGTGGAAGGTGAGGGCAGGGTCAAAGGTGATGCCCAGGTATTTGTATGTAGTCACCTGTTCAAGAGGGACTTGGGTGCTGGGGAGGATCTGGGGAGGGGTGTTTCTGGTTTTGCTCTGATGGTGGGCAAATAGCATAGATTTAGTTTTTGTGAGGTTGATGATCAGCCTATGATCAATGAACCATTTTTTGGCCATGGCGAAGGAGTGCTGGAGGGCATTCTGGAGGGTGTTGGGGTGTGGGTGCGAGATGAGAAGGACCGCATCATCCTCATAGAGAATGATCTTTTTGGCGCAGAGGGCGGGAAGTGTGTTAAGGTAGAGGCTGAAGAGGAGTGGCCCTAATTTGTAGCCTTGGGGGACTCCAGAGCGGACAGATTGGGCTTTGGACAGGGAGCTATTGATTTTTACGCACTGAGACCTGGATGACAGGTAGCTGTCAGACGAGGATAAGGTCCCTTGAGAGAGACCAAGCTTCTGCAGGAGTTAAGAAGAAGGGGGTGGGAGACCGTATCAAAGGCCTTGGTGAGGTTGATGAAGACTGCTCCGGCCAGGTGCCCATTAGCCAGTGCTGTGTGGAGGAAGTTGGAAAACTCTAGCAGGGCAGTGGTGGTACTGTGCTCTGCGCAGAAGCCTTTTTACTCCCTGCACATGATGCCGTGCTTGGTTAGGTAGTCAGATAGCTGGTCAGGCATGATTTTTTCCAGTGCCTTGGAAAGCGGGGGCAGTATAGAAATTGGCCGGTAATTACTGGGGGGCGGTGCAGTCTCCACCTTTGTGAATCGGGGTGACAATTGCCGTCTTCCAGGCAAGAGGGAACTGACCTAGGCATAGTGAGCGATTAAGCAGGTGGGTGAGGGGGGTGAGTACTGCATCCAGAACTAGGGAGGTAGTATAGCGCAGTGGTTTAAGGCTCTGAGCTGCAAATCTGGAGACCTGGGTTTGAATCCCACAGCCTACATTTGCATATACTGTGTGACCTGAGCAAGTCACTTAACTTCCCTGTGCTCCCAGGTTGCACCTGTAAACAAGCTTTCAGCTTAGTGTGCCACTCCTGGTTAAATAATTGGAAGGAAGAACTCTCTGGTGTAGCCTAGCATCCAGAGGGTCATTATAAGTGCTGGTACTGTTGAGGGCTTTGTGTAGGTATGGCTTGGCTTCTCATGGGGTTATGGTCCAGAGGTGGAAGGGAGGGTAGCAGAGGTTAGGTGTGGGGTTGGGGGGGACTGGATTGAAGAAGTTCTTGGGCAGGACTGTGCTGAGGTCGGTGAAGGAGTTATTTAGGCTGTCGGCGATGGTGTGTGGGTCTGTGGTAATGGAACCATTGATGACGAGTTGGGATGGAGGGGACTGCATCTTCCCATTCAGTTCCTTTAACTTACCCCAGAAATTCTGGGCATTGCCCCAGGAGAAGACAAGGGTAGATTTATAGTGCTCAACTTTAGCCTTTCGGATGGCCCATGTGCACCTGTTACGCTTGGCATTGTAGGTCTGCCTGTCTGCCGGTTCACCTGAATCCACTGCTTTATGCCAAAGGTTGTCCCTTAATTTCATTTGTTGGAGCAGTGCTGGGGTGATCCAGGTGGCATTTCATTTTTTAGTTGAGGTCTTGGTAAGGGGTACGTAGATGTTAGAGGCTTTGTTGAAAGAGCTAGTGAAATAGTCAAGCCCCTGGTCTATAATTGTGGCATGGGCAATGGGGAACCAGTCCCATTGGGCAAGGTAAAGTCTAAGTTTACTGAGACAGCCGGAGCAGAGGCTTCGCCTGTGGAATGTTCTGGGGGCAGGTTTCTGAACCTTGGGGGACCAGGAGAATATTACTGGTGAGTGATCGCTAAAAGCATGCGGTAGGACATGTAGGTGAGTGATTTTGTGGGGATGGTTGGAGAGAACAATGTCTAGAAGGGTACCAGTGACAGAGGTAGGGTTATACTTGGTAGGTTGGGAGACAAGGTGTGTCATGTTGAGGGCCGTGAAGGAGTCACTTACATGTGAGTTAGAGCTGCTAAGCCAATTTGAGTTCAGGTCCCATAGGAGGATCTGCTCAAGCTTATGTGGTAGCTTGGAGAGGCAGTTTGCGAGCAAGAGAATGGCAGTGGTTTGTCCCCAAAGAGGGATATAGGCCACAGTAAGGATCAGTGGTGCCTTAGCAGGGTCTGTGGTTATTTTTAGGGATGGTGCTTGGGCACCGTTGCCTAGTTTGGCGACGGGAGGGCATGACCTGATGTCTCGCATGTAGAGGGCACAGCCACCACCACTGCCGTGCTTGCCAACTCATTCTTCTCTGAAGAGGGTGTAGCCTGGGAGGGAGATGAAGGAGTCAGGGGTTTTATTAGACAGCCAGGTTTTGACAATGGCTATGATATCGGGAGTGTGCTGAGTGGACCAGCACTGGACGGCAGTGGATTTCTGTAGAAGGCTCCAAATGTTCATGGATGCAATATGCAGCCCTGTTACTGGCAGCTGCCTAGGCTGGCCAGAGGCCAATGGACCAGGATTGGGGTGGACGTTACCTGCCAGCAGGAGGAGTATTGAGAGTATTCTGGCAGCGGGGAAGTAGTCCTTAGTGCTAATTTTGGTGCATGAGGTAGAGGATCTAGAAGAGGCGTGACAGGGAACAGGTAGGTATAGGAGGGTGGGTACTGCGAAGTGGGGAGGACTGGGGGTGGGGTAGGAGGAGGAGGGGGGGATGTGTGTGCACAGGGGTGATGGGAGTAGGTCCAAGGTGGGTGGTGGGTGTCAGTGGGTGGGGGTGATGAGGTGGGGGGGATGGGTCCAGGGTGGATGGGGCATGGGAGGGTGGGGGTGGTGGTGCACATGGGTGTGCTGTCATAGGTAGGGTGGGCGTCATCATGGATGAGAGGGGTACTGTTGGGGGGGTGGATGACCAGAGCCAGGAGTACTAGCATGTCAGCCCACGTGGGAGGGTGGTGGTACCCATGGCTGGTTGGGCAGTGGTTTGGGGAGGGATAGGGTTGGAAGGGATTTTGGAAGGGAAGGGATCATACTTGGGCTTTGTGGAGCCATGCTGCACTGATCCCTTCTACTTTGTATGCTGTTCATGCAGTGAAATCCTTACAGCGATAGCAATGTGGTACTGGAACCCAATTGACAGTCATTCCGTCAATTGGGATTTGCAGTGCCTGCTGTCTTACTGTCCCAGGGGTGTTATGCTCTCCCCCCCCCCAACTTTGAGGTGATTATCTTATTGTCTGGGGGGTGCAGAGCGCAAAGCCCCCTCGCAAACAGCCAAAATGTGCCCTTGTGCTTTGCTGTGATGACGGTCAGGCGGCACCATTGCCGGGTGACATGGTCGTTGTTGGCATTGTGCTATTGATGTAGTGTCAGTCGACAACATTGATGTCAACCCAACATGCTGGAACTCTTCCACTTCCTGGTACATCCTGAAACTGCGATCTGCCCCTATGCTAGCACGTTTTGTGATATCACTGTATGGAGAATGCGGGGGTGTGCCCCATAACCATGAATGGGGCTGTTCTTTAAAGGTTATTTTATATAGTTTAGATGGCAATTCAGAACAAATCAAGACCACCAATTAACTAACAAGGACCTTGTTAGTTAAGCAGTGGCCTTTATTTATTCCGAATGGCCATCTAAACCACATAAAAGGAACTTTAAAAACCAGCCCCATTCATGTCTATGGATCATGCCCTCATGATCTCCATATAGTGACATCACAAAATTTGTTAGTGTGGGGGCAGATCGGAGGCAGATCGCAGTTTCAGGAGGTGCCAGGAAGTGGAAGAGATCGGCGTGGCTCTGCTCCATGGAGCCAAAATATGAGCCCTTCCCTTCCAAAATAAGGGCAACTGTTAAAGGAGATATTGCCAGCATATTAGTTATTTATTTATTTTATTTAGTTTTTGTTTACTGGGTGGGTGCCATAGCCACAAAGCGACTATTTTCAGGCATGACTCGGGAGGTTACAAACAATAAAGGAATTGTCATACAGTAAAATAAATCTGGCAGGATTACATCAGGTGAAGACACATCATCTCGGTGACGAGAACAAACACACAAAATACAAGTAAGTAATAAAGATGAGAGAAACATACAGTCAGTAATGAGTACCATCCTTTCTGGATACAATAATCATACTGTACAAGGTTAGACGGTTGTATAGGGTATAGGGGTTGTACAGGTATGTATGAATTGTGACAGGTAAGGGTGTGTTTCTGTGTTTTGTGTGAGCACCTGTAAAGTTGCTTTTTAAAGGAGAACTGCATTCAACTTGTAAGTTATTGTCACAACAGAAGCTGTTTTTAATGTTTCAGTTCAAATTCTGTTTTTGTTCCCTGTATACGTGCCTTTTAGTAGTCTCAATGAGTGTTTCTGCTTTACAGTCTGGTGGTATTATTTTAGAACTGTATGATGTACTTTATGCCTGTAACAGCCACAGAGTTCTGTATTAGAACATGGATGAATTGCGCCAACGATATACAAGCATTTGTCAATGCTGAATGTTTACCGCTGGCATTGCTGTTGCACTGGGTCTTGCTTGTACACATTTTTTGAATATATGTTACCCAGGATAGAGCAGACGAGATGCAGTGTCTCATTTTCAGCGGTATCCTGCTTTTACACATTGTTAGAGTGTAATTACCCAGAATAGGGCAGTTGAGAGGCAACATCAACTTTTAAGTGGGCTCCCACATTTTGAACCCAAATGTCCAACAGTCATTTTATGATCCAACGTTATGATCAAGACAGATGGAAATTTTTAAATCCCATCCGAAAGGTGATTTTGCTGTGCGACTGTGGAAACAAGTTTCGGAGGGGATTTGAAAAATGACATGTACCATGTTCAGGAGGTGGGGTAACACAAGGGGTATGTTGAAGATTAGGGGCCAAAATCTGCAAAAAATAAAGTTATGAGTAAATGTTGGAACAATTTGTTTCCTCAAAACATAGTTGTTTTTTCACATTTTTGCCCCAAAGTTTTAATGTAATTTTTTTATGACCACTCCTGAGCATGACAGGTGTAGTTTATAAAACAATGACTGAAACGTCATTTTGTGCAATAAGTGTTAAACACATTTTTGGGTAGGGTTTGACAAATGACAGCTGTCACTTTTATGAGGTGGTGTGGAAAAATGGCTATGTTGAAAAGTTTGGGTCAAAATATTGAACATTACCACAACTGTGAGCGTGTCAAAAATTGCAATGTAGACTCACAGCTTTGTTGTTTTCTCATATTTTAACCCCATATTTTCACCATAGCCTTCTTATGCCCCAGATAGCCTTCTTATGAGCCCATCTCTTGAACAACGGTGAAGATGTTCAAATCCTGCCCAAAAGGTGATTTCGCACAACAAATGTGAAAACACATTTTGGCAAGGATTTGGAAAATGACAGCTGTCACATTCGTGAGGGGCTGTGAAGAAATGGCTGTGTTAAAAAGTTGGGGTCGAAATATTGAAAATTGCCAAAGTTATGAACCTGCATTCATAAATTTCAATGCAGGCTCATAACTTTGTGTTTTTTTTAATATTTTTACCCCACATTTTCAACTTAGCTTTTTTATGACTCCACCTTATGAGCAAGGGCAGAGAAAATTTTCAACTCTTGCCTGAAAGATGATTTTACACAGCGACCATGAAATCACCTTTTGGGGTCAATTTGCCTAATTCCACTGTGATTGTTCATGAGGTGGGTCCCAAAAAAGGCATGTTGAAAATGTGGGGCAAAAATATTTAAGCAATAAACCCCTCCAGGGTGTGGGTTATACTGGGATTTACCTATGTCTGGTGTAGTTTGGTCATGAGGCCGCAGGCTGAGTGAGTAAACCACACCAGAAGTCGTTAAACCCCAGCATAACCCACACTCTGGAGTGGTTTATTGTGATTATACAATGTCCCTCTTCATTTTTTATGACAAAATTAAAGAAAATTAAAGAAAAATGCATTTTTTTACCAGTTTAAATATGTGCCATTGAGTTTACTGGTGCACCAGAAAAAGTAGTTCCCTGTTGCTAGGAAGTATATGAATACAAATTAACATTTTGCTAGGTATTACATGCAAGCAGTGTACAACTATCAAGAAATGGCATAGCAATATAAAATTAATTGTCACAATATCTAAACCAGGGTGTCTGTGTCACATTTCCTATTGTTACCAGAAAAGGGGGGGGGGGTGTTAGTGGCAATCGAAGGTTACAGGATATCCTAACAATCTTTTGCACCTAAGGAGCCATAGTGCAGCCAAAGGTATAATCACTCCCAAAGTTTGTAATGAATACATTGACACACCAGCCTTCTCTGCTTATAGGTTAGATTGCACAAGGACTGACCCAGAATTCCGGCTTCATAAGTGTGCTGTGTTTACAATATCCAAACCAGAACAGCAATATAGGAACATAGTTCAGATCTTGGTTCAAGTGCCAGGAAACGTCATAAACAGCCTTAAAAATAAAATCATTTAAAAACTTACTAATTTTCCCCTGTTAGAAAAGACATGAGAAGACTTGAGCAGCTGGTAAGAGTCAACGTGTCCACGCCATTTAGCAAATATGAGAGCTGGCGCCGTTTGTTCCAGAGTATTAGTGAACTGCAAAGGGAAGGGGGCGCGGGGTAACTCTGAGAGGGAGCCTGATCACCTTTTTTGGAGATGGTGACTAAGCATTACAGTGGCGTCAGACAACGTATTGTATTTATTTTTTTTAATGAGAGGTATCATTTGTGGTACGAGGTGGAACCAGCAGTTGCAGCACTTTTGGGAACGTGGCAACGGAGGCGAGTTGACAGGTTAGCAGGGGTGTAAGTGCCATTTGGTTGCAAGAGAATGAGTTCAAAAACTGTTATTTGCATGTCATTTGGGTTTCCCCAGTGTATCTATGACTTAGTGTATTTTACGTTCACTGCTGCACCCCAAGTTGTCAGTTTAGTGTGGTTGTAATCTGGCGATCGCGGCTTAGCAGAGATTTGAAATGGTGGTTTACCGCTTTCACGTTCAAGGGCTCAGATGGATTTTAGAGATGTGGCTGACTGGCACCTTTTCCCATTGATATATTGCAGGAATTACAATGGGTAAATCATGCCAGTCAGTCAATCAGATTGCAGGATTTTTAAGACCCATTATATAATCAAAAATGACCAAGTTGTGACAACAAGTTCAAAACCCATTGAAATACATTGGACTGCAAACCTGATTTCCTTAGTTCACAGTCTGTCATTGAAGAGTGAAGATGTGTCTGCAGTCCAGAGAGGATTATGGCGTTGGACCCCCGCTAGGTAAGTAAGGGTGTGGGGGGGGGGATGTGGAGTGGTGGGTGGTGGGTCCTGAGTGCGTGGGTGGGGTGGACAGTATTGGCGGTGGCAGCAATTGACATAGATGGGCAATTTAATTTTTTTACAAGGTGTACTTAAAAAAGTATATGAGGGATGATTTTCTTTATTTCAAGTGGGGACATTGGGATTTGGGCATGCCCAGTGTTGGTGTTACATTTGGCAGCACCGCGGGTGGGCTGCCTGGTGTTGAAGAAGCAAAATAGGCAGGGTGGGGGGTAGCAGCTGGCACAATGGTTTAGGTGCCCCTGTGCCAGAATATTAACATGCCTGGGTTAGGCTTCAATGGGGTGGTGGGTGCTGAGTGGGTGGGTCAGCTGGGGGGACAGTAACGGAGGCGGCAGCAACAAACATCGATGGATGGTTTCCTTTTTTGCAGGATGTATTAAAAAAAAACAACTATGCCAGCCTGGTGGCACAGAGGGCTGAGGCACCAAGCCTCACCTGCCACCATGCCAGCAACCCGGGGTTGGGAGCAATCTCGGGGCATTGGGGGTCAGCCGAGGAGAGGAGGATTGAGCATGTGGAGGACAGTGCTCCTTCTCTGGGGAGGGGGGACACCGGCCACGGTATTTGCCTGACCTCTCACCGTGGCTGGGGGTACCGGGACCACAACATGAGGAATGGAAGAGCAGCAGCCATTGATGTCCTATGCCCGGGAGCATGCATAGGTATGTCTGGACGGCACTGCACATCCACCCCTCTGATGGGAGGAAAGAGAAAAATGGCCGGCGGCAGGGAAGGATGATACTGACCCCTTGCAGGCTCCATACCCAGGCTACAGGCCCTCCCCAGAAACCGGATCCATTCTGTTGGCAGGTGGGAGCCACTGACCTCTGCCATGGAGGGCAAGCCATGGGGGAAGACCAGATAGATTCAGGTAAGTTCCTGGGACACTGGGTGCTGCGGCGGGGGGGGGAGGGTTGGTGGAAGGGCAGTCTGCCATGGTAGGGAGAGAGAAAAAAAAATTAAAAAAACAAAACTACAAGGGATGTTTTTCTTTATTTCAAGTGGAAACACTGGGGATTGGGCACCCCAAGTGTAGGTGTAATGTTTGGTGGCACCAGCGGTGGGCTCCCTGGTGTCACAGAATAAAAAAACGACAGGATGAGGGGTGGCAGCTGGCACGGGGGATTGGGTACCCCATTTCTGGAATATAAACATGCATGGGTTTTCTTGGGTGGGGGGACAGTAACTGCGGCGGCAGCAACAGAGATTGATGGATGGCTTTTCTTTTACAGGGTGTAATTAAAAACCAAAAAACTATGAGGGACGGTTTTGAGCAGGCTGATCATGACGGATCAGCTGTGCTTGCTGAGCAGCATTATGGAGATCAAAGGAAAGAGCCACTCTATGATTGGATTGGCTCTCTCCTTTGAACTACACTAAATTTCCATCCAGCAAGCCAGAACAGTGTCATGATCAGCCTGGCTGATGCTTGGTGTGACACTGATGAGTCCCTTATAGCCTACCCTGCAATGGATTAACCGCGTCACACCTCTGAAAACCCACGCTCCCAACAAAATGTTCGCTGCGTGTATGTGCATGGCAAACATAAAAAGCAGAATAGGGACATAAACTACATTGCACTGTTCAAAAATAGTTCTTGCCAGCAGCATTTAAATCAGAAACACCCACTGAGATAATTTGAACCAGTAATTAAAAAGTAGCTTCTAATGGGAAAATGACTTATAGATTCAGCACAGTTCTCCTTTAAGTTCGCCTAAAACACAAACAGAACTTAGTGAAATGAATTTGATTCACCACAAAAAAAGACAATGTAGCAGAAAAAAAGACACTGACCTGTAGTTATACGCTTCAAAAGAGAACTAGCAACCAAACTTGAAACAATCTGGATATAACGTCATACTGCGGCTACTCATCTTAACTTCACACAAAACATGAATGCACAGAACTCAAGTAGAATAAATGTGATTCACCACAAAGAAATACATTTTAACATAAAAATACACTAACCTCAGTATGTCCCCTGGAAAAATTAGAAAGGATGGGGACATTTGTCAAGCAAGATAGTTGTTTTTCATGTCGTTCTCTTCTCTGATCTTTGATTTTTTCTCCATTTTTTTATCTAAGCCCACTTACTTTTCTGTTTTCTTTCTGCATGTTTCCTCACGGCTCTTGGTCACCTTTCCATTACCATTTTTCTCTATGGGGTCCTTCCAAATGCTGTAATTGTTACAAGGTTCTCTTTTTTTTTTTTTTTTTTTGTAAATTATTTTTATTAAACTTTTCATTAAAAAAAACAAACATCCAAACACAGAACAATACAACACTGTAACAGTACAATATATTTGACAAAAGTCAGTACTACCGGACCCCCCCCCCATGTTTAAGAACCCACCATGATGATTCAAATTAATAAAGAGGTACATACAAACATATGAAGAAGCCAGCAGAAGAAGAAGGCCATTTGGTCTGTGTAGTCTGTTTGTATTGCAGGGTCCACAGCTTGAGCTACTGTCCCTGCCCCCCCCCACTCCTCGCACATTCCCTACCCATGATCCTTACCTTCCCCCATGCCTATCCCAGCCTCTCTTGAAGCTGCCCACTGTCTTCAATGAGACCACCTCTTCTGGCAGAGTATTCCAAGTGTCCACCACCCTCTCTGTGAAGAAGTGCTTCCTGACTTCCCTCCTGAACCTCCCCCTCCGGTTTAAGGCTGGGCCCCCTCATGTTATGGTTGCCACTCAGCTTAAAGTTAAAGGAACATCATGTCACTGATACTAAAAGAAAAAAATCAAACAAAACATACACATAACAAACAACAACTATTTGGTTACCAATACCCGACACATACACAAAGGGCAAACATAAAATACATCCATAACTTGACTTATGAAACCACTCAAATAAAAACATTTTATACTTGCCCTAAAAATCTATTAAATAATTATAGCTCCCAATCTCATCGCTGTTCTGCTTTTAACATGGGGAAGGGAGAGGGGGCATTGGGGTATTACAAAAGGATGGGGGCTCAAAAATGAAAGGATGAGGTTACCCCCATGCATACATGCTTTGGGGGAACCCTGCTAACCTAAACATAGATGATTAAAAACCAAACTAGCAAAGCAGCTTGAAACCACAGCAAAGTTGTGAACTCAGAGAATTAATTTTGCTGTTCTGCTACTCAGTCACTGTACTCACTGAGGCACCTCTTCCCGAGGCTTAATGAGCAGTAATTATGCACCATAGAAACAGCCAACAAAAACTCTTCCTGAAAGAGAAGTAATTAACCATCCAACAAGTATGAAGCCACAAAAACCAAACAATTTTTGGCTATGAATCTACTTGTCAGCTAACCAGATAACTTATACATAAAGAAACAATAGTGAAGGTTTGATTTGCAAGGAGAATAGTTCTAGTTTGGGGTATAATGAGGTTGTTAATGTCACCCCCAACCCGTTACTGGAATTATTATCCTAATAAACCAGTCCTTTGCAATCAGAACTAAAATGTAGATGGTAACTAGTTAGCGAATTCTAATATATTTACATAAGTCTACCCCCTCTGTCTGTGTTAGCATTCGTTGTACAAATTGTCACTTACTGCCATACCTGTTGCCAGCTATAGCATGTCTTTGTATGAAGTGGTGTGAGTATTTCCATACTTCCTTGCTACATTGACTTGTACTGTATTCATGCTACTCTGCAGTTTCCCCTCACTTGTTACTGTTCCTGTTGACGCTGACTCTTAACCTTTTGTAAACAGGTCCTACCTAAAGGGTTTTATTTGTAATAAATAAATATTTTTTTCTAGAGTCTTTTGAATCACTCATAACCGCTCTTGTAGATAAGGAATTCCAGTGTATAATTATTCTTTGTGCAAAGAAGTATCCATGTTTGTCAGATGAGTACCAGTTTCGTTTTAATTGTAGGGGATGACCTCTTGTGTTAACATTAATTTGTTTGAATTCTAGGCCCATCTCTGTCATTAGGTAGTTATCGTTAATAACTTTTCTTGCTAGCATAAGATCTCCTTTTAGCCTTCTCTTCTTTAATGACATAAGGCCAAATTTAACTAATCTTTGTTCATAGTTCAAAATTTCAGCTCCTTGTATATATTTTGTAATTTTTCACTGTATTTTTTTCTATTCATACTGGCCAGGATATTCAGAGGGGTTGTGCACCCCTATGTGCCCCGGCGTGATATTGAAAGGGGCAGGTTGCGCGATTGCAACACCGATCGCCAGGGCGGCGTCGCTAATGTTTGATGCAGATGCGGGGGCATGCCCATGCATATCGGCACATCCCAATATTCAGCCGGGATGTGCGGGCGCGCCATCTTTCGCGCCTTCATTAAGCTGCACACTAGTGCTTTCAGTTGAGCCGTAAATAATAGGCTCAAATGCTGGCCATCCACAGGTGGGCGCAGCTGTATTTGAGTGCAACACAACAGCTGCCAACCCGTGGTGTACCTGCCAACAGACACGAAGTCCACAGCACCGGTCCCCCTGGTAGTCCAGTCGCCCCCACCCCACATGGCCGATCATGAGCTGTAGTATGAATAAATGTACTCCTGGTGGTCTAGTGGACCCCCTCCCTCCCCATATTCCCGATCACGTGCAGTAGTTAGAATAAACATATTCCTATGCCCGATCGCGGGTGGTAGTTAGAAGAAACATATTCCCATGCCTACACAGGACCAGATATGTGAATGAGCCATCAACAGGAACAATAACGTGTTCATTCACATATCTGGTCCTGTGCAGTACTGTATGGTCTGCAAGCCCATTGGTCCATGCTGTGGCCCAATAGGCATACAGATCATACTGTACACTGTCATTCGGTGGGTGGCCAGGCGGTACGCAGGCAGGGTGCTGCCACCCGCAGAAGATGTGGGGACAGGTGCTGGGTGGCCGGGGGCCTCTGTGGGTGGGTGGGAAGAGGGGTACCACTGGACCACCAGGCTGAATTCTCGTATTAATATAGCCCATGATCGGGCATAGGATTATGTTTATTCTACCTACTGCTCACGATCGGACATACGGGGAGGGAGGGGGGTCCACTAGACCACCAGGATTATCTATATTCTTATTACTGCCCACAATCGGGCATAGGAATATATTTATTCTAACTACTGCCCACGATTGGGCATAGGCATATGTTTCTTCTAACTACTGCCCACGATCAGGCTTAGGCATATGTTTCTTCTAATTACTGTCTGTGATCGGGCATAGGAATATTTTTTCTAACTACTGCCCACGATCGGTCATACGGGAGGTGGGGCTACAATAGCCCACCAGGGGGCCAACCCCTACAACAGCAGCTTGGCAGGGCACCAGGTGCAGTTCGCCAGGATGCCCAGTGCATTGTATGCAAATGGAGCCATAATGACATGCAAATGGCTCCATTTGCACCTTGCATGGATTATGGCCTCATTTGCATGGCCCTGGCTGAATATCATGGGTGATGCACCTAGTGCAATGGCACTTGCACTAGTGCATCCCCGTGCTCTCTCTCTGTGGCTTGCGCTGGTGCAGTACCACTGTGCCATGCGCAGTATGTGCGCCGCCCTTGCCATATTCAACGGTGCTGCACCATGGCACATCACCATTGAATATCGCCTGGTCCTGGCCCCGGCACAGCCCAGTTGCACTGTGCCCAGGTTTGCGCCACTACCCGGTGCAGTCTGAATATCCGGCCCACTGAATCTTTCTTTTTGTATGGGCACCATATTTGGGAGGAATAATCTAGAAAGGGGAGTATGTATGTATGTATGCTCTATATAGAGGCAAGATAACAGACTCTTCTCTTCATTTTATATTACGCCTGATGGCACACCAGACTTTATTAGCTTTATTGAGATTGTCCATCAGTTGGTTTTCAAAGGTAAATTGTTTTTCGATAATAATTCCCAGGTCTTTTTTGGATTCTGATTTTTTTTGTTGATGGTTATTTAAAGTATAATTTACTTCTGTGTTTTCTGTCCCAAAATGCATAATACCACATTTACTGGTGTTGAAGAATAAATCCCATTTCTGGGACCAAGTTGATAGCTTGTCTAGATCTTTTTGTATTGTTGCAATGTCTTCTGTGGTTTTACATGGTCCTCCGATTTTGAAGTCATCAGCGTATTTTATGATCTGGTTATCTAGATCAGATGACAAATTGGCTAAAATAAATATCTGGAAAACTAAAGGGGCGAAGACTGATCCTTGGTGTACGCCATTTGTAACTGGTTTCCATTTTGAGGTATATCCATTAATTATTAATCTTTGTGTTTTGCCAGCCAATTTTTAATCCAGTTAATATATCCTGGGTGTATTTCTAGACTTTTTAACTTATGAACAAGGGTATAATGTGGTACTGAATCAAATGCAATCTTAAAATCCCAAAACACAATGTCACAGGGTGTTTTATTGTCAAGACTTTCACTAACCTGCTCATAAAAACATAACAACTTTGTGATGCATGAGGGTCTTTACAGAAATCATTTTGATGTTCATCGAAGTTCCCTAAGTTGGTTATTAGTCTGTCTTTTGATTATTCCTTCAAACATTTTACACAATACAGGAGTAAGGCTGATGGGCCTGTAGTTGTCCAATTCACCTGTGTCACCCTTTTTATGTAGTGGCATAACATTAGCACATCTCCAATCCATAGGTATTTCTCCTGACTGTAAACTGCAATTGAAAACGTGTTCTAATGAATATACAAGATGTTTGTGCATACTTTTAAGCATATCTGTGGTTATCCCATCTGGGCCTGATGAGGAGCCTGATTTCAGTAGTTTTAGTTTTTCGCTGATTTCCTCTTTGGTGAAAGTAACTTCAGCTATATCGTGGGCTTGGTTAATGGCAGGTGTAGTGTTGCTTTAGTCAAAGGACTTACAAAAGTGCTAATTTAATAGGTTAGCCACTTCGGTCCGAGCGTTTATTGTTGTAGATTGTGAGATCATGGGTCCAACTTTACGGTTATGTTTTTTTTAATGTGTTTATGCAGCTGAAGAAAAGTTTGTTGTTACCTTTGGTTACCTGGTCTGCTAGGTTATGTTCTGTTGCTTTTTTTGCTTTATATATCTCTTGTTTGCATGTTTTTTGAATGTTTTTAAAAGATGCCCTATGGGCAGAGGACTTATTTTGCATGTATTTTTTTATATAGTTGATTTATCTTTTTGCCAATTTTTTTGTGTTTACCATTTTGGATTAACCCTAGAGCTATTCTTTTTTTGTGATTTTTGGTATGTATCGATGTGATGTCTCCAATATTTTAGTTTTTAATATGGACCACTTGGTTTCGACAGTACCATTCTTAAATAACTCATTCCAATCAATGTGTCTCAGAACTTTGTCAATCATGTTGATGTTTGTCTTTTTGTAAACATATATCTTGGTCATACACTTGGCTATTGTAGTATCAGAAACAATTTCAAAATTGACCATGTTGTGGTCACTGTTACCAAGAGGGGCTGAGACTGAACAGTTTTGTACATCTATATTTTCAGTGCTTAATATAATATCTAGTATGTGTAATCCCCTTGTGGAGGGTTTTACTAGTTGTGACAAGGATAATTCTTTGCATAAATTCATGAACTCTTTAGAATTACTGAACGAGGCTGAGACTTTTATCCAATCTATGTCATTATAATTTAACTAGAAAATAGTTTTGCTTTGATCTACTGCATTTTCCAATACTTTTATGATTTCATCAGCGATTTGTGAAGATGAGTCAGGAGGCCGGTAGCACAGTCCTACTGCTATTTTTTTTTACTATTTCATTACCAATTTTTATCCAGAGTGTCTCATTTTTTTCTGAAGTTTGAATTTTACTTGATACATTGATAGGGTTTAATTCTGAATTAATATATAATGCAATTCCACCTCCTTTTCTGTGTTCTCTACTGCAGTAAAAAAAAGATCATAACCCTGGATAGATCTTCCCCAGGTGTCCATGTTTGGCCACCAGGCTTCTGTTATCGCTATAATATCTGGCTTGTATGTGGTACACAAAGCCAACAACTTATCAAATTTATTGTTAAGACTTTGGGCATTAATTGATATGCCCTTCAAGGTATTTTTTGTGATTTGTGATGATTTTATTTTGCACTGTCTTTTCTTTGAAAAACATCTTGGTTGATTTGAAAATGAGAGACTATGTGTAGCTTCCCCCATGATTAGTTTAAATCCAGTTTGTGAAACACTGATAGAAAGTGTGACATAAGTTGTGTGATCCCTTTCTTATTTAGGTGTAGCCCATCCCTAGCGTACAGAGATTTATCATGAAAAAATGTGCCCCAATGATCTATGAATAGGAAACCTTCTTTAGACCACAAATTTGTTAGTTTTGCATTTATCCTTGCAGTAGTGCAGGAGGATCATGAATATACCCAATCTGGATGCCCAAATGTGTTACTGTTTGCAGCTGGACTTCATAGAATCGTAATGTGTCTCTTTCAAATAAAATGGCATTTAATGATTGTCATTTAATGTAGTAGTAATAGAACTTTTTTATTTTTAGTCAGGAAAGTTTAAAGATGCCCCATCAGGTAAACAATGCCCTGTGGTTCTGAATTCACAAATTAAGACTAATTACAGTAAAATTCCATAATACAATATCAGGTAATACAAAATAAATCCGTACAAACATACATATAGAAAACAATTGCAGCTACAACAATGGAAGCAGTATAGAGTTAGTGCAGCTAAAAATAGCATCTTTATCTAATACCATTACACCTCACTGTCAGTTCTTGGATCGTAGCCAAATTAAAAGCTCTACGCTGTTTTTGCATGAAATGTAATACTTTTATCCATTGTGTTCCAAAGAACGTGTGACCTTGGCATGTTTCCAGCCCATCTCTTTCCATTCTGCAGGTTCTGTAAAGGAAACATCTCCCTCCAAAACACTGCAGCATCTCTCCAGCCAAAAGTAGCAGCACCTGCTGTCTCTTTTTTCTACTGAACAGCAACAGTTGAAACACTGAGTCTGCTTTTTTCATATTTTTTTCTGAGTCTGACTGCTGCTGGATGTTTACTCATGGCCTGGAAACAACAACAGCAACATAACTAATACTGACCTGAACACCGGTATCTGCAACTGTGACCAGTATCCCTTACATGATACCGTTGGTGTCCAGTGGGCCAGAATTATTCACTAGTCAGATGCTGATGTGTAACCATTCGCCTGTCAACCAACTAATGTTTATAAAATGGGCACAACATTTACTGCATTCTGATTGGCTGATAGCCTCTTTGAGCCATGTTCTTATCAGCCCATAACTTACCAACTGGCCCTACAAACCACAGAGAGAGAGCCCCATAACCTCAGGTATCATTGTGTACCCCAGTCAGCAAATATCACATTGTAAAGCTGACCACGATAAGTAAAGCCAACTAACCGCAATGTGTAAAAGCTGACCACAGAACCGAAAGACAATCTTCACTGGTTGGCTCACTCAGCAGTTGGCTGCAAACATTGAAATGGCAAAAATTCTAGCCACAGAATTAAAAACATAATGTACCTGTACTTTTCTGTTTCTTTTCCACAGCTGCTGTTTCTCCGTTCATCCCTTGCACCCCTGCCATTTCTGCCATCTTCCCTCTATAGAGTGTCGGGTCCTCTAATCACACCCCTTTTAAAATTATAGTGCCAGAGTTTTTTTTTTATATATATATAGTTTTTTCTTCCACTCGGGGCACTGGAGCAGGCATGCTACAGTCCTTCCTTGCTTGGAAAGAACTAAATTCACTCTGGATCTCAGGGCTTCTCTCAGGGCTTCATTTAGCCTGCTCTGGGTCCCTTTCTCCATTTTCTCTCCCATTATCTCGGGACCCCAGCACATGGTTGTGCACGTGTGTGGAAGCGCACATGCGCTCCGTGGCTCCGGTGATGGCCCCTTCCTCTCACCCCTGGCCTAATGCCTGGTTTCCCTTGTGACTTGGCACTGCCACCTAGCCTCCACTGTTGGCAGCCAAGAGCTGGGGAAATCCACATCCCTCCCTGGGAAAGGAGAGCTGCCTTGCAGCTGCTCAGTCCAGCTCCTCACCCTTCCCCCGGCCATCCCCAGATGACTTGGGCTCGTTCCTGAACCTGGGTTGCTGGCATGAGAGGAGGTAAGGTGCCCAGCAGCTCAGCCTTCCATGCAGTTGGGCCAGCCAGTGGCAGAGTTTTTAAAAAAAATTATTCTTTTTAATAAAATTGGTTTCTTGCCACAAAACCATACCAAAAGTCCCGATGAAAGCACAGTGAATGTTGAGCCACTCACTCGCAAAACACAGACCAGAAGCTGTTCAGTATGGTGGCTCCAGAGGGACATGCTCGCTCCTGTTGAAGTCAGCTGGTTGCTCACAGACACACAGGATGGTCTGTTACTTAAAACACAGTATTAATTAACATTACAAAAAATAAATAAAATGTTAATAAAAATAGTCTGTCAGGCTGTGTGGATGTGGGGGGTGCCTGGAGGAAAACCAGTTTATTCCCCGTCAAGCTCAGTGACAGTGAAACTGACTGTTACTCCCTGCCAAACAACCTCTAAAAAAATAGAAGTAAACAAATACTGAGGGAACAGGGAAGGGGGCAGGTGAAAAGGCAGACATACATCATCTTCCCTACAATCTTAAAAGGAGTTTTTAAAACCTTCAGTAGATGGGCAGTGAAAGGGACTATTTTCTTCAAAGTACAAAAAATAAATAAAAACATTTATCTCACTTTTTAAACTGCATTAACTTTATCAGAATCTGTGTGTTGTAAATGTTGTGCCCATTTTATAAGCACAATAACACACTCTAAGGTATGGTTTCAAACAACATGAAGTCTTGCTATATTATGACAATTGCAGTTTGTCCCACCATTAGAACTGCTCTGGAGGTGAAAGAGTTAACTCCCATTCTAAGACTGGAACTTGGAGCGCGAGCTCGGTTAGAGAAGCTCTGTCTGGGTTATTTCAAACCCAAACTGTCAGATTCTTTACTCCGCCTCACTGAACAGTCGCTCCGGAGATTCCTCCTGCTGCTCGGTTCATTTCTCGGTTTAAACAGTGTTTTCTCGGTTCAAATCAACCGAGAATATTATTATTTTAACATAAAACCGATCAGTTCAAGCTCTGTCTGTGATATAAGTAGTAATTACAGTTTATTTTCTGTGTGGAACTTGTAAATGTTATCGGTTCGGTTTTGAACGATCAGCTTGTTTAAAACTTGAAATTGAAGGTTTTAGAGTGCGGTTCCGGTTATATCGGTTCTAAAAACCGGTTCATTACGGTTTTCAAGACCTGTGACACGGTTGGGAACCCGATAAAGGGTGCCTGTACTGGCACTGCCATTCAAAGCAAGTTTTTGGTTAGGCTGGCATTATGTCTGAAAACTCAAAAGAAAACTGGGCCCACTGGGTTTCAACACTGTGATGTCTGTGGGGAAGTCTTTGCCAACGCTGACCACACACCACATGTGTATATTGTCTGAGGTTTGACCACCTCAATTCAGATTGCCAGATTTAAAAATTTCCTGCAGCCACCCTGGATAAGAGAGTTGGCAGGCTCAGGGAATGAGAGGCCAAGTCCGCTGACCCGGATGGCCAGCCGGTTCGGTGCCAACGAACCGAGAGAGGGAAGTACCCTCTGACAGGCGAGACTTCCTCAGGCAGGCGTAAAGCTGGCTCGGAGGGGCCAGTTCCAGTCAAGAAAACAAGAAAATCAGCAGGTGTGAGCCCAAAATTCCTTCTCCAACTGCTGCAGAGATAGCAGAGCTATTCAGATTGTCCAGTCACTTTCTCCGGTTCCGTCGAACCGCCACTGTCTGGTAAAAGTCGGTTCGATTGGTTCCACGGTTCAGAATATGATGTTGAAGAGTTTTATGAACCAGAGGAGGGGAGGATGATTATGAACAGTATGAATGTGACTTGGAGGTCTGGGTGTGCCTATTGAACTGGACATCTCCCCAGACAGACCTTTAGAATCTCCCCTTCGCTTTCTGAGTCCCCTCTCACTTTATGTTTTACAAAAAGTTGCTGAAACCCTCCAGCTCCCATTGGAGGAAGCTGTGGATGAGCAAGAGGAACCTGATTTTGTAGAAATGATGGGTATTCCAGAGTCTAGGAGATTGTCTATTCCTTGCATAAATCATTTAGGAAACAAACAATAAAAATTTTAAAAACTCCTAATTCTGTGCCTCCTGTGGACAAAAAGATGGACAGGAGGTACACTCTGTCAGATCCTGATACAGAATTCCTTTCACAGCAATGCAGTCACGTTGGTGTGGTTCAGGCTGCAGCCTGTGATAAAGCTAATATTCCCTTGGCTTCACATCCTCCTGACAAGGACTCCAGGAAGATTGATGCCATGGCCAAAAAACAATACATGGCAGCGTCCTTTGGACTCAGGCAAGCAAATTACATGGCTTATGTAGCAAGGTATCAAAAATCTAGATGGGACACTGTCATGACTTTGGCCAAACAGGCCTCTGGCCAGCTTGCTAATGAGCTGGAACAGGTGGCTGCTGATGGCATTGAGGCATCTAGGTGCAGTTTCATGCTGCTGTGGATTTTAATGATGTATCCTCTAGAGTCATGGCTCGTCTGTAGCTTTTAGTAAGTTGGCCTGGCTCAGGTGTACTAGCTTGTCTGGGATACCCAGACTAAGGCTATGGATTTTCCTGTGGTTGGAAATTCTCTGTTTGGGAGCAGACAGAGAATTATATGAAAAATGGATGAATATAGGACTACCAGAGTGCTCAGGCTAAGGGCGGCAAGTCACTCCTCAGAGGCAGGCCCCAGGGGTAGAGGTGAGGCCTTTTCACAGGCCTTTACCAAACAGGCCTCCTCTGCTTATGCAGAGGGGTTCTTCAGAGGGAGGCAGGCGGGGTGTGGGCAGGCCTGCTCCCACCCCAGCCTAAAGCACCTGCCAAACAGATACCCTGATGGGGTGCCCAGGGCCGATTCTCCTTTACCTGTAGGGGCAGGTTGGCTTACTTCATTCAGAACTGGGTGTCTCTAACTTCAGACAAGTGGGTCCTGGAGTAGTAAGCCAGGGTCTGGTTCTCAGCTTAAAAAGTTCCCAAAGATGAGAATCAGATCTTTCCCTTGCAAACTCTTTAGAGACCTTTACTTTAGAAACAGAGTCTCAACCCTCCTGGCTCTCAGAGCTGTGAAAGGGTTTCTCCCCTACACCAGGGCAAGGGTCTGTACTCCAGATATTTCCTTATCCCAAAAAAGACAGGAGAATGGCGGCCCATTTTAGACCTGAGATATCTGAACAAACACCTTTTGAAACCAAAGTTCAGAATGGTAACTCTGGCAATGATTTTACCCTCTCTAAGGCCAGGGGACTGGCTAGCCTCCCTGGACCTCAAGGATGCCTATTTTCATGTCCTAATCAGAAGCTCCCACCGAAAGTGCCTCAGATTCGAACTGCCCTCAGGTCACTACCAGTTCAGAGCAATGCCCTTCGGCCTCACCTCTGCCCCAAGGGTATTCACAAAATGTCTGGCAGTAGCAGTTGCTCATTTAAGAAGGCAAAGGATTGCTGTCTTTCCCTATCTGGATGACTGGCTCATTGTAGGCCAGTCCCCAGAACAGGTAAAATCTCACCTGCAAGTTACCCAGCAGTTGCTCACCTCCCTGGGCTTCTTGCTCAGTCTTCCAAAGTCAGTTCTGGAACCAGTTCAGGTGCTCACCTTCATAGGTGCAGAATTGGACACAAAGCAGGCCAGAGCCTTCCTACCCTTAGAGAGGGTAAGGAACTTGGTGACTCTGGCCTCCTCCTTCACTCTGCAGGTCTCTCGACCAGCAAGACACTTTTTGCAGCTCCTGGGGCACATGGCTGCATCCACAGCTGTAGTGCAAGGAGCAAGATTTCAGATGAGGGACATTCAGTTTCACTTGAGAGCCTTTTGGTCTCAGAGAGACCCCTTTCCAAGTTGGTCCCAGTGACCCGAACCCTGATCCAGGCCCTCCAGTGGTGGCAGGATCAGAGCAATTTAAGACTGGGGGTCCCTTCATTCCTCTGTCTCACTCCTTGACCCTCCACGGATGCTTCCCTCCTGGGGTGGGGAGCCCACATGGCGACCTCTCCACTCAGGAGTGTGGTCCCTCAGGAATCTCTGCTCCACATCAATTTGCTGGAACTCAGAGCTGTCTTTTAGCACTTCAAGTGTTTTCTCGTCTGTTCAGAACAAAGTGGTACAAGTCAGAACAGACAACACCACAACAATGTGGTACATCAACAAGCAGGGGGCACTCGGTCTTCAGCCTTGTGCACGAGGCAATGAAGTTGTGGTCTCTGGCCTATTCCTGAACACTTCCCTCATAGCAGTTCACCTTCCAGGAAAGGACAATGTCCTAGCAGATGCTCTCAGCAGGATTTCCCAGGGCCATCACGAATGGTCTCTGGATCCTCAAGTACTGGGGATAGTTTTTGCCAGATGGGGCACCCCTCAGATAGATCTTTTTGCAGCCCCAGACAATCACCAACTTCCACTGTTCTGTTGCAGGCCCCCAGTGTTGGGCTCAGTCCCCCTGGATGCCTTTCTCCTAGATTGGGAAGGGAAGTTTCTTTATGCCTTTCCCCCCTTCCCTCTCCTATTCAAGGTGCTAGTCAAAATCAGATCCCAGCCTTGCAGGGTGATTCTGATTGCCCCAGATTGGGCCAGGCAGCCCTGGTACCCACTCCTTCTGTCCCTAGCAGTCCATCTTCCCCTGTGTCTCCCCAGGAATCACAACCTGTTAACCTGTGCCCAGGGGAGAGTTTGGTATCCGAACCTCAAATCCCTCAACCTCAAGGCCTGGCTCTTGAGGAGTTAAATTGCTAACCTACACCTTTCTCAGGGTGTTCTTGAAATCTAAAAGCTAGAAAGCCTTCCAGTAGGCTACTTATAATTCTAAGTGGAAAAGGTTTTCCATTTGGTGTTTTGAAACATATTTCCCCGGAATCTGCTGATTTGCCCATTGTTTTGGACTATATGGTCCATCTTAATTCTTTGGGCCTGAGACCAGCTACCCTGAAAGTACATTTGGCAGCTGTCTCTGCTTTTGTGTCAGCAGGAAAGCCCTCCTCTCTTTCCACTCACCCTGTGTTTTCCAAGTTTTTTAAAGGATTACTTCATACTAATCCACCTTTGGGATCGGGCCCCTGCCTGGGACCTTAATGTTTGCATTGCCCAGTTAATGCAACCCCTTTGAACCTCTGTCTTCTGCAGAGCTTAAGTATAACTTGGAAAACTGTTTTCCTAGTGGCTATCACTTCTGCCAGGTGCATAAGTGAGTTGCAAAGCCTTGTCAGTAGAAACTGACTTATTTCTTTCCACAGGGATAAGGTAGTCCTCAGGACTAACAGGAAGTTTTTGCCTAAGGTGGTTTCAGATTTCCATCTTAATCAATCTATCTCCTTCAGTGTTTTCACTGAACATTCCTCCTCTGGCGAGAGGAGATTGCACAGTTTAGATGTTAAGAGGGCCTTAGTTACTATATAGAGCGTACCAAGGGTCACAGGTTCGAATCCTTCAACTTTTTCTCACTTATGGTGAGGTCAGAAAAGGGAGACCTGCCACTAAGAGATCAATTGCCAGGTGGATTGTCTCTTGTATCCAATTTTGTTATCAGAAACTGGGGAAAGTTCCCCCCTCTGGCCTGAGGGCTCATTCTACCAGAGGTACAGCCGCGTCTCTAGCTGCTGCCAGAGACATTCCTATCTTAGAGATAATTACTCACCTTAGTAATGTTGTTTCTTCTAATGGAGTCTTGCTATATTATGACCTCCCCCCCAGCCTGCCCCTCTCAGAACTTCTACTTGGGTATGGGGTGGGCAGCCTTGTGTGGGCGCTAGTTATGCCCATTATATGTTTTCCACCCCTTCTTGGGGTTTTGGGGTGTGGTGTTTTTATTTTATCTTATATTATATTATTACTTCTGGTCCCTTGACTTGAGTCTTTGTGTTGGGACCAGGAATATATGTTAATAGTCAGGTAGCCAGTTGGCTAGTGTAGGTTACAGCTTCCACACAGACCTTAGTGAGTTTTGCTCGTAAAGATCTGACAGTTTGGGTTTGAAATAACCCAGACAGAGCTTTTCTAACCGAGCTTGCGCTCCAAGTTCCATTCTTAGAATGGGAGTTAACTCTTTCACCTCCGGAGCAGTTCTAATGGTGGGACAAACTGCAATTGTCATAATATAGCAAGACTCCATTAGAAGAAACAACATTACTAAGGTGAGTAATTTTTTCTTATGGGCTGATAAGAGCACTTCCCAGGTGCTAAAGGCACTTGGCGCAAGTACCTCGTGCCTCATTACACACCTGAAGCGTGCTTTTTCAGCCCATAAACCACACCTCATTGTGTGCTATTGCTTGCATACACACAGCCAAATAAAAAGAAAAATCTAAGGCTTAAAGACTATTTAATGATAAAAACATCTAAAATGACATACATTTTATTCAGAAACATATTAATGATTAAGAATGTGTGTATGAAATTATAATAACAGTAATAAGTTACTCAAGTGGCTAATGTCCAGTTAATCACCCCTGATGAGCATATAGAACTCGGCTTGGCCTCGTGCCACATCACGCCCAGAGGGAGTGATTAACATGACATTAACATAACCTCATGTTGTACTTTGTTGCTTAGGTATATACGGTGGTAGTCATGAAAAAGTTGACTTCTACAACAGTATACCTGCAGTATAGCTCAAGTTTTTTTAATTTTTTTTTTATTTTATTGAGATATTCAGAAAGACCTTTGAGTCAAAGACTCATTTACAAAGGTTCCACGTCATACATAGAGGGAGAAGGGACAAAAAATGTTTTACAGGTTGTTTGCACAATTACATAATCTTACAATTATTTTTTAACATGGTTACACATTTGTTCAGTGGGTGAAGCTACCCTTCCAGGGTAACATGATTTACAAGAGATTCGCACAGCCATAGAGTAGTAGAGAGGTTCTGAAGGGGACTGTTTGTCCAAGATAAGTTAGCTTGTAGGAGCCATTGGCATGGAGGACTCAAAGATGTTCAGGGTCATCGGGGGGGGGTCAGTTGCAGTCACAAAGGTTGGAGTCTTGTAGGTGATTCCTTAGTCTGGTTTTGAAAAGGCCAAGCCTAGTTTCATCCGTTATTAGGCTGGGGAGTGCGTTTGTCCAGTAAGGAGCTTTGTAACTGAAAGTTCGCTGGAATTGGGAAGTCCGGCCATGAGGTACCCATAGCAATGGTTTGTTCGAGCTATGGGTTGTTCTGCCTGGTGGTGTTGGGAGGATAAATTGGTACAGGGCAGGGGGGGTGAGGCCTAGGATAATCTGTTTGGTCATTAGACAGGTGTGATACCTGAAGTTACCTTGTGATAAACTAAATCAAATTACCAGTGAAGACAATGGAGTATCTGCATGCATACAGTACCTCACTTGCTGCAGCATTTTAAGGCACTGTTATCCTTTTGTGTGATTACCACTGTGCATATATGAGTAACCGGAATGTTTAGAAATAAGCAGTCCTGATTGTCTTAGAATGATGTCATGTTTTATTAAACCAATTAAAGATTGAGGGAGCTCTCAAACAATGAGATAATCTCTTTCCCTGCACTTGAGAACCTTTACACTGTAAAGAGCCGTATACTGTTGACTGGGTGCCGTGATAATGGCGCCGTCATTAGGGCTCCCAAATAAGGGTGAAACAGATCCAGGCACCTGGGAGTTCTGGGTGCCATTCTCTATGTCACCTCTACCCCCGATATGTCAAGGATGGAAGTGATTATATTTTTTTAAGGGTGGGTGCGGGGGACGTGGGGGCAGAGCTCCCCACACTAACCCCCCGAAAACCATCAGCGCCTTGTGTGTCTGCACCTCGATGCCTAGCACCCTAATTGATGGCACCCCATTGCCTGTGCTCTGGTTTCCCATGGCGCTTTTACAGGTGCAACGTCTTGGGTGAACCGTAAAGAGGTAAAGAGTGTTCCACTTGCAGGTACCTGGAAAACAGCATATTCGGGGGGGGGGGATTTTTACATTTTTAATAAATTATTGATCATCCTTGATGAATAATATATTAATATGTCCTCTGGTACCACTCTTAGAGCTGTAAATGTGGTGCCCCATAAAACATTACTGTAAGAATACACAAGACCACTCTTAGAACTGTAAGAGTGGCCTCCGAGGGATGTATTAACATACTGTACAGAAAACCTGACTGGGATGCAGCATCCCCTTTCCAAGAGAGTTCTGTGAGGCAGTAGTAGCAAGAGCAGCCCGATTAAACACATGAACACTGTCTGTATCAGCGGTAGAAAGTACTAGTATGAATACCTTTAAAAGAAATCTTGATGTTGCCCTATCTGATAGAACTACACTATTTTAATTAATGGGCAAGCATTATGGACGAAAGTCTCACAGCTTGGAATCACCTATGAAACACATTCAACATATATAGCAATTACATTACTCACACAGTTACGTTGTGGTGTGTCGAGCCACTTGCTCAGGTATAGCCGCTTGCAGCACCGTGTTGCCTATGAAAGTTAGCTTAGTTTTTTTTTTAATTGACTGATAAGTCTGGTATGTGGGAGATGAGTTACAAGGACACAAACTGAGTGATGAAATGTCACCGGAGACACATTATCAGGCCTGAGAAAGGAAGTTGATAGCTATAGGGCACAGCAGTGAACCCCAAGCCATCTGGAATTTGCTAGTACCTTCAGAAAATGGGTTCACACTTTCCCTAGCTAGCTGCAGCAAGGAGGCAGATGGTTCTTAAAAAGGAAAATAGATTTTGTCTGGAGCACAGCACACAGAGCAGAACACTCTCAGACTGAAACAAGACAATGGCTGAGAACCAGCTCTAGTCTGAATAGCAACTAAAAGCACAATATTCTGTTTTGCAGCCTACATGTACTTGAACTGTCCTATGTAACTAGTCAATAATGAGATGTTATTTTCCTATCATATCATGTGTTTGTGTGTGTGTGTGTGTGTGTGTGTGTGTGTGCATGCATGTGCATGCGTGTGTGTGTCTATGTACTGAGTTTCACACAGAACACAGTGACAGACACACTCAGAAGAAACGTTAACCCAAAGTAGCCTGGTACATCCGGAGGTCATTTGTGGGACAGTGTTGGGCGGTCTAGCCCGGTAGCACTGTATGTAACTTAATCCAGGTCCCCCCTGGAAAAGGGACCCCTGGTCTCAGTGGGCTCACCTGGTTATCAAAATGCCAAAAATAAATAAATAATGGAGAGCCATGCCCAGGTGGGTGTGCAAGAAGGCAGCATATGGGTAACAGGCCAGAGAAAAAAGCCTGTTAAGTCAGTTCCTTGATAAAGGTTCCAGAGGTAGCAGTGGGAAAAGGGCACAGAAGACTTTCTAGCATAATCGTCATATTTCTATAAACACAACAACAATTAATGGAAATTAAAAACAGATGCACAACAAAAAATAAGTGTAACCCCCCATGTGGGGCTATATCATTAAGAAGCACCTTTATCAGCATGCAAAGGAAAGAACAGGAAGTTCATGTACCTGAATTGGAGCTTCTCCATTGTGGCCGTACAATTTTTAATTATGCCCAACCCAGTGAATAGAAGGCACTTTATCTGCCCCCTCGAGGGGCTGACCACTTGATCCTTTCCGCTTATTCACCAGCTCCACTCCTGTGCTCAGATGTTTTGTGATTTCAGTATGTAGAGAGAGCGGGGGTGCTCTCAGTACACATCTGGGGAGCATCTTTTTAAATGTTTTTTTTTCCACAATTTAAGTGAACCGGATGGTTCAGTGGATTGGATTCTCAAGTGAGACCCCAGGAAAAGGCACAAACGGCACACAAATGAAGAGTCGCCTTGCACTAGCCACTTTTTGGTTCGGGGGGGGGGGTGGAGTCCTCGAATAAGGAAGGGAAGGGTTCAGGTGGCTGGTACCTAGGGGCCTAATTACAATCCCATCTTTTCATTAGAGGACATGATGAAAACTTGTACAGCAACAATGGAGGAGCTCCAATTCAGGTAAGGGAGCTTCCTGCGTTTTTGTATGCTGTCTTCAAACAGCAACAAAGGTAATCACATGCACTGCAAAGGTGCTAGCCACTGCCAGCAGAGCTGATGCCTCAGTGCTCCCAACTGGACTGGGATGTACCCAATCATTACCCTGACTGAACTGGATATGTAAGCGCACCCACTCAGGACTGGTTTGGGGTGTGAGATACTGTGCAAACTGCAGAGTTCATGTAAAGGCATTTGTGGACGGGCTACATTTGCACTACAAAACAGCAGACATCTTATTCACCTCTGACCAGAGGTGGCATGATGATGGGGTCAAGGGGTTAACTGGCCAGTAAAGCAGAAGTCACTGCCTGCGAGGAGAGGCACAAGTGCACCTAGTCTTGTGAAGGACTTAATTCATTCAGGCACCTTTGCAGCATGCAGTCACCCTAAAGTTTATGTAAATAAATCAATAAAAAGTGACTGACCTCCCAGAACTGTGTATATTAACTGACAACTCAAGCCATCAGTCAGGACCTGTAATTCCCAAAATGAACAGCAGGGGCGAGTCTGCTGGCGAGTCAACAAGTGACTGCTGCAAGATGCAGACTGGTGCTTGTACTGTTGCAGAAACAGACTGCACTTCTGTCAGAGGCAGTGAATGTGAGAGGCAGAACTCTTGCTGTGAAGGGGAAAGGAGGTACTCCCCTGTGCTAAATGCCACATGAAAGTAAAGCTGAAGGTTGCAGCTACTGAGAGACATTTTGCTGTGCTGCTGATCTGCCTAGAGCCAAACTGTGACTGCCACTAGTCTGGGAAGCTAGCCAGCCGTTGCCACTGCACGGTGCTGGTTATGCACCCCCTCTATATATAGGGACTGGATGCTGGGACATGGTATGGCTGATGGTGTACCTGGGTTTCACAGGCTGAACTGCCCTGTATGTAAACAGAAGATCGTCTGCTGAATGTACACTTTGTACTTTCCCAGCTCCACCACTATCTAGATACCATATCATTCTTCACCCCCTTCCAGGCCGGTTTTAGAAAAAATCACTCCACCACCACCACCTCTCTTCTTCGCCTCACTAACACCATCCTTACGGGTATGGGCAAAGGGGAAATAACTGCAGCTATATTTATTGACCTGGCTAAAGCCTTCGACACAGTCTCACATCCCCTGCTGTTGGCTAAACTTGCCCAAGCTGGACTGTCTGTGAATGCAAATAACTGGTTCCACTCATATCTGGCAGGTAGGTCCCAATCAGTCCATATTGACTCAGCTAGATCCACTTCACTCCCTGTCACCAGTGGAGTCCCCCAAGGGTCTGCACTTGGCCCCCTGCTGTTCTCTATCTTTCTCGATGACCTGCCTGTTGCCTGCTATCCCTATGTATGCAGATGACACGGTGCTGTTTCCCTCTGGCCCGTCCCCTAATGCCGTGACAGCCTGTCTACAGAAGGACTTCGACTCCATCCAACGTTGGTTCCTCTCAAATCAACTATTCTTAAACTCAAAAAAAACAGTCTCCCTCACCTTCGGCTCTCGGGCCAAACTAACCCGCCTTTCTGCCCCCCCCCCCCCACGTTCTACACTCTGGATAGCTCCCCACTAGAGGCCTGCACTTCATATAGATATCTCGGTGTCTGGTTAGATCAGTACCTTGACTTTTCTGTGCATATAGATGCTCTACACAAAAAAACTACATCCCATGCTGGAGCTCTCTACCGGAACAAAAATTGCATCCCTCTACCAACCAGACTAGCAATAGTCCAAAAAATGATCCTCCCGATTATGGATTACGGTGATGTTGTCTACAGTGCTGCCCCCCCAAACTTCCTTATCTAGGCTTGATCTCCTCTTCAACTCCTTCTGCCGGTTCTCCGTGGACCGTCCTCCTAATACTCATCACTGTGACCTCTACCAGTCCTTGGACCTCCCTTCTCTACATAACAGGCGATTGCTACACTATGCCAGAACCACTGCTAAATTCTGGTCGCAGACACTCCCCTCCTACCTGTTGTCCTCCCTAACTGCCCTCCCCCCACCGGCCTACGCTCTCAGGAACATAGACTCTCGGCTTCTGCATATTCCGTACAGATCCACCCGGTCTGGCCAGGCTGCCTTCAGCTTCAGGATGCCCAAGTTATGGAACTCCCTGGCAGCTGATATTAGACACGCCACAAGTACTCCACAGCAGAATGCCCTTCTTAAAATGCACTTCTCTATGAACTGCTCCTGTTCCCCCCCCCATTGAATCCCTCGCAACCTAACTGCCAGCTGTTATCATCAGTCAGGTTACTCCATTTTCGGTACTTTGTTATGCTGACAGCACCAAATGTTTATTGAAATGTTACTGAAAATGTACCTTCAAATTGTATTATGACTGTCTCATCCATTGTTTTGTACCAAACATATTTATGTATGTTTTTCTTCTGTATTACTGTACCATTTGTAACACCCCCCCCCCAGGCGCATCTGGAATTGAGCGGTACTCTGCTCTGTATGCCTTCCTGGTAAATCTCTTAAATAAATAAATAAATAAACGTGGAGGTCTGGAGAGGCCTGACAGAAACCAATGAGACAGCCATTTGCCGGCTGACACCAGAGGTCTCTGAGAAAGAGGAAGGGTGACACCAGACAGACAGGGACTCACTGCAAACTGTGTCATCACCCCTGCACATGGAGGGAGATCTCCTGGTCTGGGAAACCATGAGTAAACTCAGGGCTTGCCCTGCAACAGAAATCTGCATTATAGTTGGGAAGCATTTAATAAACTAGGCCAGTCAGACAGGATTTATAAGTACCCATTTGTGGGGTAAGAACCTTCAGGTTTTGGGGTTTGAGTTCCCAAAACACTGCTTTATTTCTTTAAGTGCACCTCTGCCAGTAAACCTTGTACAACGTCATTGGGCCTACACTGTTTCTTCCACTGGGTACCCAGTGAAGCACAGGAAGCTCCCTAGATAGAACAAAAGGGTTTTGCACTGGTACCAGTGGGGAGAGGGTAGCACCTCAGTACAGGTGGGCAAAAAAAACAGCTATACTGTGTGTGGTTTGGGGACGAGCTTCCATTATTGGGCTAAATCTGAGGCAGCACTTAACCACAGCTAAGGGAACAACTTATTTTTTACTTATATTTTACAGAATTTTAAATCAATATACATTGAAATACAGTGGTACATGCTCATTGTCCGTATCATAACCAAAGAAGAATAAGTTATCAAATGAAGTACCTAGCGCAAGATATCATGTATGATACAGTCAAAGTCCTTAGAGAATTGAAGGAGAGGAAAATAAAGAAATTAGTCCTTAAAAATTATAAATTCAAAAATCTGTTTCATCAGGAGGATGGAAATTTAGTGTACTTCTGCTAATCAGATATAAATAAAATATTTAGACAGCAGCTTACTGAAATATATTACATTCTGTTTACTAAGAATGATAGAGTTAAATTTAACTAACATATAACAAACAGGAAAAAACACAATTAATATGTCCCACTTCAAAAAGCTCCCCCGCCCCCCGAGCAAACCTCAAACCCATACTCAGGTTAATTAATTTACTATGGAAAAAAATACCTATGCTAATAATATTACCAGAATTAAAATGAGTTAGTTTAAGAGGTTGCCTACTTGGATTTCAAAGTAGCTAAATCGATAGCTTATTCCCTTACACCAAGCCATCATATTTAAAATAAAAAGAGAACTTTAAAGCATATGTCCTACCAAATAGCTACCCTAACATAGCATACAAGTTTTAATGAATTTCTATCATGTTGCCAAATATTTTCTACTCAAGACATTATAGATGCAGTAGGAAATATAAGTCTATGTAACAAAAAGAAAAAAAAAAGACTGCATCTTAGCTAGTGGTTGGGTACTCACGAAAATTGTCAGCTGAAACAGGCCTAGTGGTCAATCAAGTTTGCTCGAGTGCACAGCTCAGTCTATTTTACTGGAGTTGCCTCCCCAACCCCACCCATGCCCCAGGTTACCCTCTCCCAGCCTCTCTTCCCCTATCCCTTTCTTCCCTCCCATTGCCATTCTTCCTTTTACCCTGTCCCACCCCCTTTTAAAACTTCCCACTGTTTTCAAAGCCATAATATAATGCTGACATATTTTATAGAATCCATGCAGTACAAACAAACCAAGTTTCAAGTGAGAGAATTTAACTTTTGCTCATGAGTGCAACTATGCAGAAAGTAGAATGTTTTTTCGAAGTTTGTGACTATTCAATGGGGATTTGCAACTTCATCACAAGCAACAGGTAGCAAACCAGAAAAACGTTCAACACTGGACTGAAATGAGAATTCAAAGTATTTAAATTTACGTAAAGAATAACAGCTTTGTATAAATGTATTTAGCTGGTCCGGATTGTAAAAAAAATTTTTTACTAAGTCCAGTATGATCTCTACTTGGTATGGGTATAAAAGTGAAAATTGACCTTCCAGTTCAGTAATTTCTGACTGGTATTGTAGCAATCATCTGTGTCTTGCCTGTGTCTGAGGGCAGATGTTGGGATACAGGTAAACCTTATTGCTTCTAACGTTAAGTACATCCTTCGTTCTGGCTTTTTTAATAAATATACTATAGTCACAATCACTTTCCAGGGCAAACTGGAACAGACTGTTGTGGGTTTAGCGGGAGCCATTTTGGATACCGGTCAAGGATTACTTAGTGCAGTTACGGCCGAAGACTGATGGGATTTATTTTTGAGTAAACAGGAAGTCTGAAGACTCATGCTAAAGGAGACAAATTATCTTTTGTGAAATGGAGGGTCCCAACAAAGAAGTCTCTTACAATGTCTCAGGTTATTATCTTATTTCTAGCTAAGTTCAGCACACTCACAACCCATAGATTGTTCCTTCTAATGACATTTTCAAGGGCCCCTAATTTTGTGTTTGTTGTATATTGTTTCGTAAGAATGATGATAACAATGCTGCATCTGATGCAACTTAAGTATCTATATTGTTCTGCTTTTTAGCTAGGTCCACAGTGACTTTATCAGTCTCTTGTAGCTTATGTTCTGTTGCTTCAGCCCTTTTGGCAATTTTCTCCCATTTAGTATCTAACTTAATTGTAGCAGTTAGCATTGTAGAGTATGACAGTTGATTGCAGTGAGGGAGTCGAGCTTTCCATGGGGCATTTGAGAGGACTCTGCTTTCCCTGATATGGTGACTTTGTCAATAGCTGCCTCCAACGCCGTGATGTTTTGGATGGGTCCTGGAACTAGTGGATCCTGCCGCAGTGAAGGGATCCACACGCCTGGCACTACACAAGTGCGTGCTTAGGAACTTGTCCAGGTGACATATGCATTGTCTCTTTCCAGGCTGAGTTTGGTCTAAAGGGGAGACACTAGTCTCCTTTCTCTTTTCTGTATTGCTCCATGCTGTCAGTGGGGAGTTAATACATAAGGATAATAAACACCCCTACTAGGGAAGTGGCACAGCTTAAAGTTGTCAATCAGCATAGAACCTTGGGCACATGAACATTCCGAGATCATTAATGCCTCCGCTTTTGTTGTGCCATTAGAGGGGTAGGACAGCACAGGTAGCGCTCTCTCGCAGAAGCCTCTGTCTACAGTTATTTTTTTATTTTTCTGACAGGACTGTGCAATTGTGAAGCAGGTTGGGGCTATCTGGTGACAGGGAGCACCCTCAAATTTAGAAATCGTGCCTGTTAAACTGCAGCTTTCAGATTGACTAAGCTTCAATATCAATCCCATTTTCAGTGCTTTCTGTGCATGAATCGGGGTCCATGTCCCATTCTACTATATTTAGGGTGTGCAACAGGATCTCCGATCCCCTTAGCCTGTTGCCTCAGGTGAGTTTTTTTTTGGGGGGGGCACAGTTAGTCACCTAGCTAGTGGTCCTCTTACTAATCCTGTCTTCCTTTTCTCTTTTTCTCATAGTATTTTCCTGGCAATGGACCCTTCCAACCTCTCCCTCCTCTACCTGGGATTTTAATCAGAGTGAAATATTGTTTATAAGGCTGAGCAGTGTAGTGCCCTTTGTGCTGCTGGGCTGCCTGTACTCCTATTACAGTGAGGGATATGAGCTGTACTGTAGATTTTTGGGAAAAACAAGCTTCAGGGCTAAAAAGGTATATTTTCTTTTTCTCACTGATCTCCACTAAGAAAAAAGAGAGAAGTGGTGCTCAACAGCATGTCAGTTTCTTGTCCCAATCGTGTGGTTCACCCGACATTGCTGGCAACTCGCCAGTAGGCATTAGAGTCTCTTTATTTGAAGACATCTCAGTTTGTGGCTAGTCACATCTCAGTTTGTGACTAGTCTTCATGATCTTTCCCTTAGGTGCAAGTTTTATTCCAGTTCAATTCAAGTTTATTTTCAGGAAAACTCCATTGAACATGCTGACCTAATACATGCACTCTAAGAAAAACAAAGGAAGCATACAGTGGTAATTGGGTTATAGGCTTTACATAGAAGTAAAGTAAAGTTGTTTTATATTAATTTTTATGTATAGCGCCCAGAACCTCCTGGAGTGGGCATCTTTTAAATAAAATTTGCCTTGCCTTACACATATATGATGGCAAAATAGACATTCATATGTTAAGAGGGGGACCCAAAGAATGGACATAAATGTTCACGTATGAAAGTAAGACCATAAGGAGGGAATGCTAGCTGTTGTAGCATTGACAAGTTTCCTGGGCAGCTGTTTTGGCTAAGGATTTAAAGAGATTAACTGATATTAATTTGGCAAGCTTGAGAGATGACTAGAATTTGTTCCAGGCTGATGGAATAGCATATTGGATAGCCACTTTACCATAGCGGGTTTGGAATTTGGGCACTACTAATAGGATGCTGGGTTTTTCCTAAGGGAGTAGAAGCTCCTGGAGCAGTGTAACAGGGACGTGATATACTGTAAGTAGGAAGTTGATTCAACAGTGCTTTGTAAGCCCATGTACAGGTATGCAGCATCCTTCTGGAGGCAAGGGATGTCCGACCAACTAAAGAATAGAGGACACAGTAGTGGGTTCTGAATGGTGCATTGGTTATAAAACATAAGGCACAGTGGTTAAGAATATCTAACTTGTGCAGGTTAGAAGCCAAACTGCTATTGTAAACGATGTCGGCATAATCCAGAAGGGGAAGGAAGGTTGCTTGGACTAATCTAATCCTAATGTCCATGGAGAATAGAGATTTGTTCCTGAAAAAAAAGCCTAATCTGGCTTTTAGCTTTTTTGTAAGGGCTTCAATATGTTCTACAAAGGATAGGTTACTGTCGAGCCAAATTCCCAATTATTTAAATTTGTTGACAGCCTCTAGGGAGTCCCCTAATAGCAATGTAATGTGTACAGGAGTGGCTTGTTTTCGGAGTGAAGTTGAAGGATTGTGGGGTAGAAACAACATAGTTTTTATTTTCTTGGCAGTTAGCAGTGATTTGGAATTTATTACATTGCAATTGATTAAAGTTGGCCTGTAACTCAGCACTGATGTCTGCTAGAGAGGGTTTGGAAGTGTAAAGAACAGTGTCATCAGCGAACAAAAAAAGATTGGAGTTGTGAATATTGTCGCTTAATGCATTTATATATATATATTGAAAAAAGAAGTCCTTGTGGTATGCCTCTTGTAAGTGGTAATGGGGAGGATATAAGTCCATCAGCTTTGATACACTGCGTTCTGCCTGCAAGGTAGCTGGAAAACCAGTTTACTGAATTGATGTTTAAACCATTCTCTTTAAGCTTAATAAACAGTAGGTCATGGTCGACCCTGTCAAATGCCTTACTCAGGTCTAGGAAAACAGCTCTGGTGCATAGTTTATTATCGAGGGCAGTAAGCCAATCATTTGTTACTGTGGCTCGTGCTGAAGCCGTACTATGCTTTTGCCAGAAACCTGCTTGTATTGGATTAAATAGATTTGCATTTTTGAGGTGGTCTTTTAGTTGAATGTTAACTACTTTTTCTAGGAGCTTAGACAAGACAGGCAGAATAGAGATAGGTCTACAGTTGTTCATATCACTTGGGTCACCTGACTTGAATGGGGGCAGCAAGAAAGCTGTTTTCCAGGAAGACAGAACCATTCGCGACGTCATAGACAGGTTAAAAAGATGTGTAATAGGGACTGTTAAGAAGTAATATCCTAATTTTAGAAAGACGGGATCAATGCCATCGTCGTCGGCACTCTTTTTTGTGTCAAGCTGTAGTAGTAGGTCTTCTACTTGCTCAAAAGTTACTGGAGAAAGACTAAAGGACTCTGAATCCTGCTGGGCAGCTGTGTCATCCTTTGGTGCAGGGCGATCTACTAGTCTAGCCGCTGGGGAGGAGTTGAAAGCTAGTCCTGCTGCCATGAAATGAGCATTTAGCTTCTCAAGTATTGCATCGCAGTCAGATATCATTGCTCCTTTTGCTATGATTTTTGTGGGTATTGACAGAGGGATTCTATGACCTTCGACTGATTTGATTGTTTGCCACACTTTTGCTGGGTTACCTTTGGTACCTTCAAGGGCAAACACATAATAACTGGATTTGACGGTTCTGACCAACTTGGTCTATTACGCGTGGCTCTAAAAGCCACCTAGTCTGAAGAGGCTTTGGTATGTCTGGCTGTGGCCCATAGTTTGTCTCGTAGGGTTAAGGCTAATTTCAGCTCAGAGGTAAACCAGAGACAAGTGGCTTTTTTAATTCAGCATTTTATTAATGGGGCATGTTTTTTTGTTATGTTTAGAAGAGTTTTATTTAAGATATTAACAGCCTCATCCACTGAGAGGGCTAAGTAGAAGCTGAGCCAGTTGATGCTCCTAAGGTCAGCTAGGTAGTTTTCTAATCTGAACTTGCGGAAGCTTCAATTGATGATACATTTAGAGCAAGGGGAGCATTTTTCCATGCTTCTTAAGCAGACAGCTGTATTGTGATTGCTAAGATCATTATGAAATACAGCTGTGCACGTTATTTTGTGTGGTCCATTAGTCAATACCAAGCCCAGAGCTATTAGCAGGTTTTTTGAGTTAATTCTGGTAGGTTCGAATATGAGCCGAGAAATACCCAGCTCATCGCACAGTTCTTTTAGGGCATTCGCTTTTTGGCTAAGCCAGTTCAAGTTTAGGTCTCCAAGGATAATAGATTAGTTGGAATTGGTGTCAGTAAAGTTTCTTAGGGTTGAGCAGTTCTGACCCCCCCGACGGGGGTCTGCAGCAGCCAATCACATTGAATGCTTCAGCTGGGGATAATGGAAGACTTACAGCTAGGCATTCAAATTAGTTTGGTTTGGTAATGGCAAGGAGTTTGGTAGCAAGGTATTTACCATTAACATAAATGACTACCCCTCCTCCTCCTGTAGTAGGTCTGTCCAACTGAAAGGTATTATAGGATGGCAACGTTATCTGTTGGTGAGTGGTAGTGCTCTTTAGCCATGATTCGGTAACTACCAGGACGTCAGAGCTTGTATGGGAAACCCATTGTTTTCACCATGTCAAGTTTTTTCTGGAAACTGCTGTCACGAGCCCCATCCCCAAGGCATGGTAGGACCTCTTGTTTGCAGAGAGGATCCCCCTTTTTAAAGGGACACTGTCAACCCCCTTAGGCCTCAAAGTGACCCTAGTTTAAAAAAACACATTTTATGATTGTTCACATTCTATAGAGACTGTTGATGCTGCTGGTAGTTTGATTCAGATCCCTTTTTGTGTTGGCTTGCATGCGTGTGCAAGCAACACCTTCTGGTAGCAGCGCTATCAGTAGTGTGTCAGTGTTGTGGCCAATGCAAGGGACACTTTAGTGGGTGCGTCCCTCAGCCGCCAGTCAGTGAGCATGCTGGCAATGACAGCAGTTTTAAAGGGAGCCATGGAGTTGAAAGAAATCTGCCTCTCTTGCCGGCCCGCCGGCGCAGTGGTTGGATTTCGCTTGCGGCCTTGACCGGGTTGAAGGCGGACTTGGTCGCGGAGGGCCGGCCAGGGGGAGAAGGATTGAGCATCTCATGACTGCTCTCCTTATCCGGGGGGAAGGTGTGGTTAATCGCCGGTGCACGATGGACTCCTGGTGGAGACCGGGAGAACCCCAAGCACTCGGGATGTGACGTCAGATGGAGGCAGGGCAGACGCTGACGTCATTGCACGCTCCCGCCCCCCTCATACCTCTCAACCTCTGGCCTCATAAATCAGGGACAAGGCTTCAAAAAATCCGGGGCAAAGGACCAAAATCAGGGACACAACTTCAAACTTGATGGTATCCACTCAGGAAGCTGGTAGAATGTGGGGCTTAGTGCAAAATGCATTTTCTAAGGAAGAACAACTCTTTAACTTTAATGTTTGACATTATTTTGTGCTTGCAACTTCCACTGTTTGGTCACGGAAACACAATTTTTAGGAGGGACAGAGTAAAATTTTGAGACAAAATCAGGGACGTCCCTGAAAATCAGGGACAGTTGAGAGGCATGGCCCCCCTTAAAGGGGAAAAACTCCACTCACCTCCGATGCCTCTATGATGCCCGTCCCTCAGGCTGCATGGGCTCCCCAATGAGCACGGCCCAGCCCGACACAGCCATTCGGTGGCACCCTATGTCCGAGGGTGCCACGCCCCCGCCCTTGGGGGGCAAGCCAGGGGGTACTGGGAGCGCGGCTCAAGAGGGGGGATGCCGCAGCAGAGGGGATCCATGACCGGGCGGAAAATCTGGCACGGAGGAGGGGGCACAAAAAAAAAATCTGCCTCTCCATTGTGGTGCAGTTTCCTCATTGGGCGTCAGATGACAAGGCTCTGTTACATGCCTTTCCTGGGGAAACATTTCAATAAATATGGTGGCTCCTGCCACCCACCACACAATCCCCACAAAACTGACATTGAGGATGCCCAATCCTTATGTTGGCATGTCCCCCCACTTCATTTTGTTTGCCGACGGGGGTGCCCAATCCCCGTCGGCATCATGCCCCCCCAAACTCGTGGCACACTGGGAGCCCAACCCAGTGTGCCCAAAATCTATTTTTTACCTGTAAATAAAGAAAACCTTCCCCAGAAGTTTGTTTTCTTACCTGTGGAAAAAAAGACCCCTTGTCGTCCTGCCCCAACCCACACCCACCCTCTGCATGCCCCACCTCCCCTTACCCCCTCACCCCATACTTACCTCTGGAATGCCAGCACTGTGATCTTCTGTGGAGCGGGAACACGTTCGAACTCTTCAAAAGCTGACCGGGAAATGAACAAAATGTGGTAAGCTTTATAATGGCAGGCAATGGGGGGCTTCAGCTTAGGTGGATATCTCAGCCAGTTTTGGGAATTTTGGTACCAGATTTTCAACATGGGGTTCTTGGGACCCCACCTCATGAACACATGCAGTGTCATCTCACGACTTGGTCCTGAAAGGTGATTTTACAGCCACTGTATGGAATCACCTTTCGACACAGAGTAATGAAATGACAGTGCCACTGTTCATGAGGTGGGGTCCCAAAAGCCCATGTTGCAAATTTGGTGAAACAATTCCAAAAAATAACTGTGTTATGAGTGTGCATTGCGCAGTTTCCATGCACGCTCGTAACTTCAACAATTTTTAATATTTTAACCCCAGATTTTCAACATTACCATTTTTTCACACCTCATTATGAACAGTACAGCTGTAGTTTTTCACATCCTGCCCAAAATGTGTTTTCGCACATGCGGTCGCTGTGGGAAATCAACCTTTGGGACAGATTAACAGAATCACAGTGCCACTGTTCATGAGGGATGGTCCCAAAATGCCTATGTTGCAAATGTGTTTAATAAATCCTCTAAAGAAGTACATTACAGTTGTGCATTGTGCAGTTTCTACGCATGCTCATGACTTCACCAATTTTTCATATTTTCACTCCAGATTTTCAACATTGCCATTTTTTTACACCTTCTCATGAACAGTACTGTTGTCATTTTTCACATCCTGCCCGAAATGTATTTTCGCACCTGTGATGCCAAATGGCATAGTCGCTGTGCAATATCACCTTTTGGCTAATGAACTGATAGTGCCACTGTTTATGCGGTGAGGTCACAAAAAGCCCATATTGAAAATTTGAAGTGAAAATGCCAACAAGTGCCTGGGGCATTAGAGTTTCCAACTGTAATGCCCCACCCTGTAGAGACTGACATGCATCAGGGGTGTAACTTGGGATCGTCGGCTGTAATACTCACGTCATTCCACCTCCACCCCAGCCCTGCAGCCAGTGACAGTCATTGAGGTGTGCCTTGGAGTCTTTGGCCTCAAAGTTCACCCCATTCTTATATACTGCTCCCATCTTAGCATATTTCCTTATGGAATGGGGTGAGCATAAGGTCCGAAGACCCCAAGGCACAACACAACACTTGTCAGTGTCTGCAGGGTAGAGTGAGGTGAAATGGCATGAGTGTTATGGCCGACAACCCAAAGGCACTCCCCAATGCCTGTCAGTCTCTGCAGGGTGGGGGTGGAGTTGACGTCAGTTCAATACTTCACTGCCATTCCTATTATACATCTCTCTTGACTCCTGCACTACCAATGCCAATGCCAGCAAGACAACATTCGGCATTGACAAATGCTTGTTTATGCTTGCTGTTAAGCAAAGAATTTTGGTATGATACAGGGCTTTGAGAGGTATGTCGCAATGCAGGAGACTCTACAAGGGGCTTGACCAATAATCAGTAAGCCTGATTATGACACACTCAGGCATGAAGTGTGTGGACTTCAAAACATTGTGAAGACAGACACATTCATCAATCAGCTCTTTCATTCTCTCTGTATCGGAGCAGGAAAAGGTTAATGTTTGTGTCTGAAGCATGCTATTTGAAATGCACTAAGTCTGCTGTAATGTGGCTACACATGGGAAAGGCTATAAATCTGTTTGGGGAGACTTCTGCCAGATTAACTATAGAAGCTGTTCATTAGGGCAGTTGATATAACCCTTTCACTCCCAATATGGAACCAGCTGCCTCTCTCAGTTTAGGGCTTCACTAGTGTATTTCTGTCACCAAAATACATTGTAAGTGCCACACAGCCTGATTTAAATAAAAAAAAAAATACAACAACAATGGGTTATCTTTTACCATGCACATTCTTTTCATTAGGTTCCAGCTTTCTTCCAGCTAGGCTGCTTCTGTCCTGAATTCAAGCACTGCAGGCTTTTTAGAATCATGATTTTGAACAACATATTAACTCTTTACAAATTACCCTCTGCACTTTATTTATATCAACAGCCAGAAAACATGCTTGGCACTTTATGACTGCTAAAGCTCTATAAGCACTTTCTCAAGCAGTTTTTCTTATTCATATGCATATCAAGCATTTTATTCGGCATGGCAAGCACTTTAGCACCACACATGGACAGAAAAGAAAAAAAATATGTAAGAGAAAGAATAGTGAGAGGGGAGACTACCTAGGAAGTTGGCCAGTCTACTGAGGCATAAAATAGCAAATAAATAGGATAGGAAAATGGAACTGCTGCAGCAGACTACTAAGACAGAAAAGCGGAGAGGTTAAAAAAGTATGTTGCTGGGTGCTCCAGTTATTTCTAACATAGAGCACAGCTCTACCACAGCATGCAGTTCAGATGTATTATGTTCTCACACCAGACTGTTGGTAACAGAAGCCACATTCCTTTCTGAAGTCACCCAAGTAAACCAGACTACAGTAGCACTGCTGCTGAGGAACCTCTATGCTGAGAGCCTAGCCTCCACTTCAAACAGAGAATGGTGAAAACTGTTTTTTTATTCTTTTAGATTCCCTTCTGATTGTCAGTTGTTACCCCACCATAACTGCCACCCACCCCGCTCATAGCCTTAGTTTTCCGGCACAGATCTGCACCTTCACCTGGTACAACATTGATACCAGCGGCAAGAATCCTGCATTGACAAATGCTTGTTCTTTTAAAAAGTGAAAAAATAAGTGGCTACCACACTGGTGCTACCACACCAAAGCAAGTTTGTTTACATTTATTGACAAACTCCCACTGCATCTTTCCTGGGATCAGAAACATCCCAAACACTGTCTTGCCACTCAGTATGCCGTGGGAGGAGAGGGGACTATTTCATCATGAGTGGCTGCACTGTTTGAGGGTGTTTCTAGTGTTCAGGAAGTAACAGAACTTCAATGATTTTAAGCAAAACAAGTCTGATTATAGCTACACATTACCATGCATTTCAGTTCTAATAAGCAAGGAGGCAGCTAAAACACCCAGCAACATCAATGAATTTTAGACAAGATAAGAAATCATAAAATGTAGGCTTTTACCTAAAAATAATATGATGCAAAAAGGTTGACAGTGTCCCTTTAACAGAACTCGTGAGAAATTGTAGGGTTCAGGAAGAATCACCAACCTTCCTTTTTCCCAGTGGAAGGGTGGAAACTGTAGTTTTGAGTTCCCTTGACTCTGCACTTCGTTCAGTGTTTGACTCCCACCACTGCCACTGGCTACCTCTTGCCTAAGTAGTTTTGTAGGATAGCCGAGTGGTCACTATCTTTGTTATCAAGGCACACAGTCTTTGCAAAACCCTTCTGTTAAAATGTTATATCACACAATCAGACCCCAGGCAGAATTGATAGAAAACCATAAAAGTTTACTTAATAAAAGCAATACAGTAAATTCTACAGTTTGGAAAAGCTTTGAACTGTAGACAATAATAAAAATAAAACTGATTGGTTTACAGAAAACACTAGATACTGTTTTTCTAAACTATACCTTATTTTGATGTTAGAGTTTAGAAAAATTAAATGTCCTTGTGGGTGAAAGTTCATTTAAGTAATAGAGTTTGTAGCAAGTTGTGATCATCCAAGTTAGTTCTCTGAAAAGTCCTTTTAAAATGCTCCAGGTGCTTCCTTGGTGAAAAGTATTGGTTTCCAAAATTCTGACTTAAAATCAGAATATTCTGTTCAGTATGTGAAAAGTGTAAATCCCACACACTCAGGTCTGGTTTTAGAGATTTTTTCCAGGTCTACACATATACTTTCTGGTGTAAAAGTATACATCAGCTTGGTCAGGCTACCTGACTCCAAACTAAAAACTGTTCAACTGCCCTGAGTTCAAAATGTGTGCCTGATAAATACAAGTTGGTTATCTTTAAGACACACCCACCTTTTGTTTTCTCTCCTCTGTGGTGATAAATAAGCACAGATAGTGGGGTGCAACAGTTTACCTTTTCCTGCAAGTGTCACTGTGGTTCCATGTCAGGTTTCATGTCAACCCCAGTAACATCTGGTCCATGCATTTGGCTTGACCCTGACCCTTAGGTCATTACATTACCTTTTTCCTGCATTGGAACTTACATGCTCAGTTTTGTATGATGGTTTATGTCTTCCTGGTCCTAAACCTGTCTCCCTTATCTGGAGAGGTACCAGACCCACACTAGCCGTTATAGAAATTCTGGCTATTTTGTATTTACTCCTAAAGGCCTTTTAAAGAGACAGTGTCTTACTCTTAAGTATATTACAGCTCATACAATAGGAACCCAAATAAAGGATATAGGCCTATCACGCAACAACTGCAAACATTAATTTGCATCAATTTTATGCCATGTGCTGATGCAAAATCAGAAGGGGAAGTTATGGGGGAGATAGGGCCTGGGTTAATTTCAGTGTTCCCTGAACAAAGAAGTAGCAGTGTGATGAGCTTTTTAGCCTGTACCTCATAAATAATTTCTCCTTCCTATAGGGAATAGAGTTGCATGGTGATAGTGGGGTGGGTTGTGTAAGACTAATGTATAAATAGAATGGGGCATTTGTATAAGTGAGCAAGATGGCTCGAATAGCAAGTGTTTGTGGCAGGAGAAGGAATGTTGCCAGGGATGCAGAAGACATATCCCTGGAGGGATGTGGGTTAGCAATAAAAAATGTCTTGAACTGGTAAATAGGGGTTGGTAAGGATGGCATGGGTTTGGTGTGTGGTGCGAGGCAGGGGAGTAACACAAGCACAAGTACTATTATGGGCAACATGCTAAAAGGAGGATTGGGAAGATCCCAAGTAGTCAAATTACTCTAAAGCTTTAAGATGTCTTGACAGGGTTGTGTGGAGCGAACTAGGTCTTAATAATAGGGCAGGACCTTAAATCATATAGAAGGTATGATAGTAGAGCTAACGCTAGGGTAATAACTCAAAGAGTGGCTTCAGGTGGGGACTACCTCTGTTCTGACCAGGTTACAGAGAAAGTAAAGTAGAGAGGTTTCTTCTAGGACCCAGGAGGAAGAAACAGCACAGGACAACGGGATGAACCAAATCAGTATAATGGGGAGCCCAGGTAAGGGAGCTAGAGCAGAACATATAAGATGTACCAAGTGAATGTATGAGGAGGGGGGGAAGGTACTATTGGATTGCAGCAGGTGAGAAACAGTAACAGGCCGAGTGGCCTAGAGGAAGCGGTTATAGGCTTCAGAATAGACTGTACACCAAGGGCCTGGGTTCAAGACTCATGGGGGAGAGAAAAGCAAAGGAGAGGCTTGATGAAGGGTATACATTAAAGGCAGGATACGCAGGTAGAAGGAGAAAGAAGTGGGATAAGCATGAAGGGCAGCAGGGAATAGGGCAACTACAATTCTATTTAAAAATGAGTGGAGGAGCGCAGTGCTCCCTAGTGGCTTAGTGGTATAAGCAGCTTGGGGGGGTTGGGGAGATAGAAATACTACTGCAGCAGTCATGTGACACAAACACATGACCTAGACTACCTATAAGTGAAGTGCCTGCCCAGGGTGGAAAGGTGGGGTAGCTGCTGTGCTAGCAGTTGTAGGGCATCACTGAGCCCCACAGTATGCTCTATACCCACTGTGTGTGCAGGCATCCATCCCATCAGTGGAATGGGGGAAGGAGCTCACTTAGCCCACCTGCAGTTGCTGGCATCTGGCCAGAGAAGAGAGAACAGCCTGGAAGAGACAAAAATGTAAAGGGATTAAGGAGTCAGACATGTGTAGTGGCCAGGCACACTCCAGCCTGATGTTCTGACGTTATGTACATCAGCGTGATGTCATCACGATAGACCACGTCTGATCATGCTGTTCCTTGCTCACCCAGCACAGTAGCTGAGGTGCAACACTTTTCTGAGCAGGGCTGTCATTATTTTCTTCATTTGGATGGCCATAGCAGAGAGGTGCCATCTTTGGAGGATGGGGACAATGTTTCTACATAGCAAGTCGGCATTGTGACAGCAGTGCTTAGATAGAGAAGTGCTTCCCATTTAGGAAGTTCCAGGCTAGGAAAAGCTTTTATATTTACAGTGCTCAGTTTTGGGGGATAGGAGACAAAGGTTGTGAATGGTAAATACAAAATCACACATGCTCCCACAATGCAAAGCATCATGGGCTGCATATGCAAATCACCACAGAATGTTATGCTGGTCCAACTTTAAGCAGACCTGGGGTTTGGGTGAGAGCCCAGATCTCTAATAAATGCATTTTTGCTGATATTCATTTTGTGACTTTATGTTTTGGTTGAGTGCTGTGCCCGTGGAATTGGTCATATTCTGGGGTTGCCATCCTTCACGCAGCACCAGCCGCACAGTTGTATTGCAGCAACTGCTGTGTGGATTTATTTAAGAGATAGAAGACCTGCAGGAGGATGATGAGACCATCTCCCTTGGGGTCTTACTGCCCTAACTGTGTAACGCAATCTAACAGGTCTATTTCGTTCCCCTCTAGCCGAACCTCCAAGCTGGGGTCGGGGGGTGCGCCTGGGGTACTGACTGGCAGTGGTAGAGCCGAGTTGCACAAATCCTTTTTACTGCTCTTAAATTAGCTGCTGAATTCTGATGTTTTACAGGGCATTCCCACCAACACACTCGAACCCAAGGTGGGCCCCTCAGGTCAGGGGGAGCCCTTACTGGCACGTCCAGGTGTGCCAGAGTAGAGTGATTCTGTACACCCAGATTTGCAGGCTTTGCAAACCTTTGGCGTAAGCTGCCTTAAAGTGGGAAAACATTTGCAACTGCACCATCCCTTCTGGAATAGGAATGAGTTGCATCCAAGGGCTTTGGTGTAGCTACGACAAACTTTTCAGTGGACGAAGGGCTCGGCACAAGCCCTGCACCCACCTTATAGAATCAGGCCCAGAGTTTTTATCATATCTTTAACATACCCAGTCTCAGTGGGCCTACCCAGTCAACAAAATTAAATAAATAAATAAATAAATATCTTATGATGGAAGCTTGTCAGACATAGCAGCTGAAGGAGGTGCAAGCCATGAAGTGCCTGGATGTGAATCCTATTCTGCCTGCCTCTTCCTCTGCACTGAAGTGTTTCCCAGACTTTGTGCACTGTGACCAGATTATTAAGCAAGAATAGGCCAGGATATATACACACAAGCAGCTCCCTAGGCCAAGGGTGAGATGTTATCAATTCCTGGAGGAGAACTCCAAGAAGTGGGCGGTTCCTCCTTTGGCAGATAAGGCCGTGCATAATTCTGCACACAACTGTACCTATTGAAGGTTCGGCAGCTTTAACCAACACCCATGATAAGTGGGCAGATGCCTCATGAAGAAGGGCTTTTGGCTTGAATGAAGTAAATCTTCACACATCATATGCATCTTTTACTGTGTTAAAGTGAATAGATCAGCACCCACACTCCAGACAGAGAACTAGGACTCCATGGATTGATTTAACCGTTCCTTTATGTGAAAAAGTGCAGATAAAACACTAGCCAAAGTAGCTAGCAAACAGACTGATGTTTCTCCTGGCATGCTGCCAGATTTCTTCAGAGTGATTGGTACACAAAACAAGTGCTTATTTTATAACAAACAGGTTCACATCACATGCTGCTCACAAACCCATCACCTCCTATAAAGTGAGTAATGCCATTAATCAATCTATATAATTAAACAGCTCACGTTGAATCCTGTGCAAATTAATTATTTTGAACATCACAATTGTCATGGAACTGATGGAGTCATTTTGTTACATTATGTTATTTTTAACAAAGTCTTATGCCCCTTTTGTTGTTTTTTTGTTTTTCTCTCTGATTTTATTTTTCTTCAGCTTTTCAAACTTCAGCCTGTAATGTTTCTCATTTTGTTTTCCACTCCAGGCTTAATAAGTTTAATCACTACCTCATTATTTAAATTACTCTTTTCAGGCTACTATAGCCTCTTATGCACTTTATTTAAAGTTAGGTCCCTTTCCCTTGTGGAAAAACTGCTCCATCTAGTTCCAGGTGCTTACTGTAACTTCATCACAGAGAGCAGTATTCCATCCCCAGGAATGTTTATCTAGAAGTAAATGCTAACATTTATACTTTTTCAAAAATACTGCAAGATCTATACTGTCATTTAACCCCTTATTCTGTCGTGCCCCCAGTTCAAAAATCCATTAACTTTCTCTCTGACCCAGAATCTTAAGAACTCCCCCTCTTCCTCCCAAATTAACCAGTTCAATACCCGTGAAACTAAACTTATGATTTTCTGCTCCTCTTTCAGAAATATGTTTTGCTATAGCATATGGCATGTCCCCTCTATCCACTGCTCTTACATGTTCTCCAATTCTTACTTTAAACTTTCTCGCCGTCCTCCCTACATAGAAAGTTCATCAATTACAGCTAAGTAAGTACACCAACCCGTTGCTGTTACAAGTAATAAAATGTTTCAGTGGAATTTCTTTGCCTGTAGTAGGGTGATGGAATACTTTGCAAGTATTGACATATCTACAATACATACAATTTCCGCACCGGTATGTTCCCACCAGTGCTGGAGCCAAAAGAGTCTGTTTCAAGGGTTCTGGACCAGGGACTATATTCTTTACCACCATATCTTTTATGCTTTTGCACTTCCGAAAAACCACTTTGGGACCCTGTCCTACAACATCAGCAAGTTTAGCTTCTAATTCCAAAATGGACCAATTACTAGCTATCACCTGTTTAACCTGATGTGCCCTTCTAGAAAAACTGGTAACAAAAGGGCAGGACACTGTACTGTCTCTATCCTTCTTTGTACTCCATAAGGTTTGGTTCCTGTCCATATTTTCCACTTTCTGGATTGCTGAAACAATACATTGTTTGCTGTAACCCCTTTCTAGAAACCTTTTTACTTGTAATGCACTTTTTTGTTTAAACTCAGCTGGCTCAGTGCAGTTAGTTTCTAAGGGTCCTTACCAACTGTCCCTTGGGAATGTTGAAACGTACGTGGTGTGGGTGGCAACCATCATATCTTAGGAGACTATTTTGGTCTGTACTTTTTTGAAAAATTGTGGTACAAATTCCCCCACTACTGTCTTTGTGCAGCTTCAAATCTAAGAATGTTATTTCAGTTTGACTTATCTCATATTTATACCTCAAACAACTGCTGGTGCTTTCCATCCACCCAATAAAGCTCCTAAACTCTTCACTTGTGCCTTTCCGTATAATTAATATATCAACTATAAAGCACCGCCACAAATCCAGCCTAGACAGGAGTGGATTTGTGGCAATGCTGTAAAGATGATCTTGCTCCCACTTCCCTACAAACAAGTTTGCAACACTTGGTGCCACGGCTGTGCCACGTACCTGGTGATACAGCTGGTTGTGAAAAAGAAAAACATTTTTTTTTAATACCATTTCTGCCATTTTCACCAGAAGTTGTGTTGGAATTTCAGCACATTCTGTTTCCATCCTAGTGTCAAGAAAATAGGTCAAGGAGTCTAAACTTTCCTGATGTGGAATAACAGTGTACAATGAATTTACATCTACCACGGCCAAGTACCACTGGGGTTCCACATAAATACCCTCCATCAGTTTAACCACTTCCATGGAATCCTTTATGTAAGACCTCAAATTCTGGACCAAAGGCTGCAAAAACTGCTCTGCATACATAGAAAGGGGTTCTGTTAGCCACCCCCGCCCCGATACTATTGGCCTGCTGGGTGGCTGTGGTGGATTTTTATGGATTTAGGCAGCGCATAAATTACTGGGGTTATTGGGCAGTTGACAGTGAGGGTTCTATACAGTACATCCATAATGTACCCCTTAACATAGCTTTCCTTAAGCAGGGCATCAATTTCACTCTTAAATTGTTCTATGACACTTCTACACACCTTTCTACAAAAGGATGTATCACTTAACAATCTCAAAACCTCCTTCACATAGTCCCCTGTATTTAGAATTACCACTGCCCCACCCTTATCTGCTGCTTTTATAGTAATAGCATTGTTCTCACTTAGTGCTTTTAAAGCAAAATGTTCTTCCTTGCGATTGTCAATATAAGGACCAGATGTTGTGCTCTGTAATTTCTCTAAATCTAGCTCACATTTACGAATAAATGTGGAAACTACAGGATTCAAGGGGGGACAAAATTCAGATCTAGGTCTTAACTGGGACTCGGGGGCAACATCAGTAAAGCTTTTTTCTTCTTTGCCCTCAAATATACATTTAAATGTAAAATTGCTTCCAAACTTACGTATTAAAAAATTAACATCTGTAGAAGGACAAAGTGCCAAACCTTTATTCAAAACAGATGCTTCTGCTGCTGTTAAATTATGATCAGAAAGATTGACAATAGGCATTAGGTTAACATTTTCTACACAGCCATTACTAACAACTGAAGCAAGAATGGTACTGCTGCCAGAGTCCATGAGATCAATATTTGTAGAAATAAGGGTAGAAATGGGGAGGGTTAATTGGCCTGGAAAATGCATTTGCATTACTTAAGGCCTGCTATACTGCTGTATAATAGGCATTCCTGCCTCTTTTTCCATGCTGCCCCCAATCCTCCTCTTTGGAAGTGCACAGATTGGAAGCATGTCTTCACTGTCTCTGGTTGAGTCTTGCCCCTGGATATAACTGGAGGACTGTCCTGTTTCTGATTCCCCCGAATCTCTCTCCGTGGGGGCGACTCTCCCTCTGTGGGGGTTTCAGACTCATCAGTGTCAGAGGGGCCTGTAGAATAGTCCAATATTATTCTACCATTTGAGGGGTCGCTAGAATTACTGTTACCTTTCTTTAAAATGGATTTGAGTCCCACTTTCTTTGTGTCTGTCCAATGAAACACCTGATCATTCGTATAATCGCTTTCATCTCTTAACTTTTTTTGCTTCTGTTTTTTAATTTTTACATCATACTTCGTCACTTTATCTAGCAGCAATCAATTAAGTCTATCCCATTCACCTTCACTGGTGTTAGATTTCAGTATTGCTCCAACTTTACCAATTTCAATAGTGAGTTCGTCCCTTATGGGTTGTGCAAACTCTAAAATTAGCTCAGTATTCTTCATAGAAGCATTCTGCATGTTTCCTTGCCATCTTTTTATAAACACAGTATTATCTGTTATGAAAGAAGGTTTTTGAACTATGCGTAGCCCCATAGGTACAAAAAAGGGGGCATAACAGTCTGTTAAAAATAACATAATATAACAAAATGACTCCATCAGTTCTATGACAACTGTGATGTTCAAAATAATTGATTTGCACAGGATTCAATGTGAGCTGTTTAATTAATTATATAGATTGATTAATGGCACTACTCACTTTATAGGAGGTGATAGGTTTGTGAGCAACATGTGATGTGAACCTGTTTGTTATAAAATAAGCACTTGTTTTATGTACCAATTCCCTCTGAAGAAATCTGGCAGCACTCCAGGAGAAACATCAGTCTGTTTGCTAGCCACTTTGGCCAGTGTTTTATCTGCACTTTTTTACATAAAGGAATGATTAAATCTATCCATGGAGTCCTAGTTCTCTGTCTGGAGTGTGGGTGCTGATCTATTTACTTTAATTCCTGGATATGCATGCAAAATAGCACCACACTGTTTTTCCAGGTGCTCACATACGTGTCTCTGAGTATCTTTTACTGTGTCCAGAGCACTGAACTCATGGGTCACTGCTCTGGGTAGTTACATCCCTCCAGGGTCAGAAGGGGCAAACATTTTGCAGCTTGTGTCCATGGCCTCTGCCTTTCTGGAGGATGCCATAGTGGACAATTTATGGATATCAGCACATTCTGCTTATGATATTGTGGCAGCTATGTGGGATGTCTTGCTCCAGCACTGGGTCATGGACCAGGCGTCCACATCAAAGCTGTTTAACCTGTCGCTTGAAGGAGCACTATTATTCAGCTCTGGCCTGGACTGCATCCTAAAAGACATCCAGAATAAGAAAGGACAACTTCCACTGTTCAGGCAGCAACAGGAGGCAAGCCCAGTGCCAAGAGGGCAGGGGGTTGTTCAGCAGTGACAGTCCAAAGCTGCTTTTTGACCCTTTCAGAATTTTGGAAGCAGAGGAATAGTGGAGTCTATTCCAGATTCAAGGGCAACAGTAGCAGAGGGTCCTTCACCTGCAGAGGTAATGGAGGTGCAGTAAGAAGAGGAAGTAACTCAAGATGAAGGTACATGGGCCATTTTCTGCCCCCCTTTTGCTTGGTGGAAGACCCAAGAGTTTTTTACCTGTGATGGGCCCAATTAATGTCACACATGAGGGTGCTGGAAATCCTGGCTATGGGCAATGTCATAGAGTTCACCACAGTACCCACTGTCACCAACCCCCTCAGCAGGTCAGCTCTCTACTCCCAAAGTGCCAGCCTCTGAGCACAGTCTTGTGAACAGTTAACAGAAACAGCATAACCCTCCTGTCTGTTTTGTGGGTTCGAATCAACCTTTGGTCTCAGTTCTGGAGGGATTCAAACTGTGAACCTCTTGCTAGCGTAACCAATGCACAGGCTCAGATAATTCTGTCTTCTGGGGGCCAGATATCTTTGCCTATGGGTACCTAACCAGGTACACAAAATGAACCCTTAAAAACTCTAATAAAGACCTCAGATTACTCTTACCTTTTTCCAGTTTGGTATCACCATTCAAGCTTATGTACAATGCCAGCTGTAACCATATATACTTCACTTGTTGAAGAAAGAAATTCAAAGACAGACCACGTAGGCTCTAAAAATAGAGTTTTTCTAAAATAGATAAAAGTAGGTAAAACATGAAATACAGAACCATATATCACAAGAACCATACAGTCTTTTAAAAGAACATGGTTTTAACAGTGCAATTCCTACTACAGTACTTAGATTTGTCTCACTCTCTAAATACCTGCTTAAAGTGCTCAATGATGTTTCTTTGTCAGAGTGTAGATAAAAGTGTCCCTGAAGGAAAAAATAAGACTGTTTAAAAAAACTGTCTTTGACAAACCCTTTGTGTGAGGTAACCTAGCTCCTCCTCTGTTTATTAAAAATCATACACCCAGGAAGTTTTATCATTTTAGAAGGAAAGTTAATTAAGGTTACATCAGCAGAAACTCCTTTCCCCATGTGATTTCCCCAATCAAGTCTGTACATTTCCTTTCATCTATGAGCAGTATCCCCTCTCACACAGACATCAAAGCATTTATGATCTCGCACCAGTGTGCTAACCTTGGGTTCCTCCTTGGAACGTCATAAAAGGGATACTGATTTCCCTCTTAGCACTTAAAGCTATATTTAACTTAGAAAAAACAAGAGATTCTTGATTAAGGCCTGTTCTAGCCTATAATTAGCTTCTGGCCTTCCAGGTAACACCTTGTATCTAAAACCTGGGTGTTTGTGTGTGATCTCACATGCTGCCTCAGCATCTCTCATGAGAAACAGTCCATAACACATTTTTGTATTACAAAAAATCATAGTGTACTCAGAACTGGCTGTCCACATGTCACAATCCTCCCCACCTAGACTGAATTAGGGGACTGTATCCCTGGCATGGGATGAGCTTCCCAAATCAGTTCACTCCTCATACACGCAAGACAGACCATCTGAGTTCTGGTTTCTGGCTCCAGCTTTATGTACGATTGTCATATCATACCCTTGCAAAGCAAGACTCCATCTTAGCAATCTACCATTGTTCTTTCCCATTTGCGTCAGCCAAACCAGGGGGTTGTGGTCAGTCTGCACCACAAAATGCTGCCCATACAAGTATGGCTCTAATTTCTATTGGCCCACACTATGGCAAGACACCCTTTTCCACTGTGGAGTATGCCTGCTCCCTGGGAAGTAACTTCCTACTCAGGTACACTACTGGGTGATCTGTCCCTTGGCTGGATGTCTGACTCAGTACTGCCCCAATACCCGTGTCTGAGACATCAGTCTAAACTATAAAGGTTTTGCTATAGTCAGGACTTGTCAAAACAGGAGCACTGCACAGTGCCTCCTTAAATCTAGTAAAGGCTTCTTCACAGTCTGGTCCCCAGGTAGTTTTCTTGGGCATCCTTTTCTTTGTCAGGTCAGATAGGCGAGCAGCCAGGGCACTGTAATTGGGTAAAAATTTTCTGTAGTACCCTGCTGTCCCTAGAAAACTCCTGACCAGCTTCTGTGTTTCTGGTCTGGGACATGCCTGGATTATCTCTATCTTTATTTGGTTAGGACAGAGCTGTCCCCGGCCTACCACATGCCCGAGGTATGCCACTTCTCCCATGGCCACCTGGCACTTCTTGGCTTTGACAGTGAGCCCGACCCTCTGTATCCTGCCCAGCACTTCCCTAAGGTGGGATAAGTATTCCTCTCAGCTGGCACTAAAGATGGCAGTGTCATCCACGTACGCCACGGTGTACTCCTCAGCACCATTTAACACCTGATTCACCAACCTCTGAAAAGTGGCTGGGGTGTTCTTCATTCCAAAAGGCATTACTTTAAATTCAAATAAGCCTATCGGAGTGATGAAGGCCGACCTCTCCCTAGCTCTGTCTGTCAACTCTACCTGCCAATACTGCTTGGTCAGGTCAATAGTCGTAAGGTAGGTCGCCCCTCCCAACTTGTCCTGGAGTTCATCTGTCTGGGGCATCGGGTAGGCATCTGACTTCATGACTGCATTCGGTCCACGACAGTCTACACAGAAACGAGTAGAGCCATCTGGCTTAGGTACAAGGAGTACAAGTGAGGCCCAGGGGCTGTGGGATCTCTGGATTACCCCTAAATCCAGCATCTCCTCCACTTCCCTCCTAATGTCCTTTTGGACAGCCTCTGACACCAAACATGCTGTCCACCATATGGGCGTCTGTGTCCCTGTCTCCACATCATGCGTCACTAAGGGGGCTAGTCCAGGTTTGGCACTAAACAATGGGGCAAAAAGAAACCTCCCCTACTTTCTGGATCTGGTCCGGGGCCAGCTGGGGAGACAGTTTTACTTCCTCCACAGAGGACTCCCACTTACTTTCTTCTAGTAAATCTAGAAGGGGGTCTCTTTTGTCCATCCCCTCCTCAGGACTACACACTGCAGACACCATGTCAGCCCTATTTGCATATGGCTTCATCATGTTGACATGGTACATCCTTTCTGTCTGTCTTTGGTCAGGTAACTCCACAATATAGTTCACATCATTTACCTTCCTAACCACTTTGTACGGTATTGCCCACTCAGCCTGCAGCTTGTCTTTCTGGACCGGAATAAGGACCATGACTTCCTGACCCACCATGTGTGAGCGAGCCCTGGCTCTGTGGTCGTAACACGCTTTTTGTTTCTGTTGGGCAGCTGCCAAGTTGCTCTGGGCTGTCCCCATAAGCTCCTTCAGCCTTTCCCTAAACCTAAGGATGTAATCCACAGTGGGAGTTCCCTGGGTGGCGTGCTTGCCTTCCCAGTCCTCCGGGATCAAGTCTAGGGGCCCACATACCTGGCATCCATATAAGAGTTCAAAGGAGGAAAATTCTGTTGACTTTTGGGGCACCTCCCTGTATGCAAACAACAGGTGGGGAAGGTATTTCTCCCATTCCCTTCCATGCTGTTCAGCAAACGCCTGGAGCATTTACTTCAGGGTACCATTGAATCTTTCCACAAGCCCACTGACTTGTGGGTGATATGGTGTTGTGCATCTCTGCACCACCCCACACTTCTCCCATAAACATTTCATGAGGTCTGACATGAAGGAACCCCCATGATCGGTGATAACCTCCTGCGGAAACCCAACACGGGAGAAAATACCAAGTAAGGCATCTGCCACTTTGTCCTCAGTGAGGATAGGGCGACTGCCTCTGGGTACCAGGTGGCATAATCCACCACAGTCAGGATGAATCTCTTCCCTGAGGAGCTGGGGGTATTTAAAAGCCCCACAATATCCATTCCCACCCTCTGAAATGGCTCCTCCACTATGGGCAATGGAATCAGGGTGGCTTGTTTTGTTTTTGCCCGCCTTCCCTATTTCTTGGCACCGGTAACAAGACCTGCAATACTCCTTCACCTGCTGGGTGAAGTTAGGCCAGTAGAAATTCTGGGCCAACCGCTGCATAGTGCGCACGATTCCCAGATGACCAGACAAGGGAATATCATGTGCAGTTTTGAGCAACTGCTCACGATACCCTGGGGGAATGACAAGCTGCCTGCCTAGCATCCCTCCCTCTGGCTGTACAGCCTGAGTATACATAAGTCCAATAAACTTTATGTCTGCCATCACCTCCCTGTGCACCGTCTGAGTCTGCCCAAGCCCTCAGCTTCTCTAGACTAGGGTCACTTCTCTGAGCAGCTGCAAAACCCTCACACGTTCCCAAGGCATGGGACAGGTCCCCTTCAGTCGCTAAACTAGGGTCCCTAGCACTAGCACCAGGGCACTCAGGATCACTGTCAGTCCCAACCCTCTGACAATGAGTCACCCTCCCTCTTCGGAGTAACCCTCTGTAGCTGTGTATTTACTTGCTACTGGGGAAATTTTTACCCCCTTTTCATTAGTCTCACCATCTGGAGACACAGGCTGGGGAACCAGCCTCTCAGTGGTTTCCACAATGGTTTCTGTGGGGTTCAGGGAACCATAATTTTCCCATGCCGCTTGGCTACGGGTAACTGCACATACAATCTCCTGTTTGAGATTGTTGCCCAGGATCACATCCACTGCTAATGTTTTGGCTACAGCCACCTGTTGCACAGTTTCCCCTGTTTCACCCCAGTCTAGGAGAACACTAGTGAGGGGCAATGTTTTCGCCTCACCAGTAAAGTCCTGTACAGTGACATATTTCTTGGGTACAAGCTGACCAGGCTCTACTAGATCCCCCTTTACCAAGGTCAAGGATGTCTCTTAACCCTTGCATCTGTACACCATTCACCATGACTGGATGCATGCATTCCCTCATGTTCACAGACATGCTTCCAGGGACACACAAACAACCCACTTCTTTTCTAGTACCATTCTGCATATTTATTGCTCATTCTTTTGGGACACTGTCTGGCAATATGCCCAGTTTCTTTACATAACCAACATTCACTTCTCTTTTCAAGGAAGTATTTTCTCTGAAACCTGGGGCTAACTGGTTTTGGTGGAGGCAGCGAAGGTTTTAGCTGCCCTGAAGGCGCGCTTTTCCCTTTCTGCACTGCCACTCCCACCTCATTCACTCTCAGAGCAGGTCTGCTCTTGGCATAGTGGTCCGAGAGTTCAGCAGCCTCTTGCACTGTTTTGGGATCTCGGTCGTCTAGCCAGGTTTTCAGCTCTACTGGGCATGCCCAATAAAACTGTTTTAACAAAATCACATTTTCAATTTTATCAACAGAGTTTACCTCAATTCCTTCCCACCAACATTTTAAAAACTGACATTATTTCATGGCTAGCTCCTCGTAGCTCATGTCAGGGCTTCTCCTGAGCATACGGAATTTAGCTCTGTATGATTCAACAGTTAGTTCAAATTTTTTAACAGTGCAGCTTTAAGTTTGCTGTAATCATCACTGTCCTCATTGTTCATTTGACCCAATGCATCCTGAGCTTTCCTGGTAAGTAGCGGAGATAGCTGGAAGCTCCAGGACTCTCTAGGAATTTTAGCCTGAATACAAACTTTTTAAAAAGAATTTAAAAAGGCATCCATATCCTCCCCCTCTTTAAATTCGGCTATTAATTTGGAATTCAAATTGTAACCCAGTCCTGTAGTCCCAGTTAAACCCGAGCCACTTACCTGCTCTGTTTCCATCGGTTGGAGTCAGAATCTCCAGTTCGGTAGCTGCTCTGGCGCCCTGCCCTCACGGTCCGTGATCTTAGTTTCTACTCCCTCTCCTCCTCTGCAGCTTGCTGGCGCTCACACTCCTCATGCTCAGCATCTCTTTGTTCTCGCTCTGCCTCTCAGCATTCTTGCTCTACCTCACGGTGTTCTCACTCTACCTCACGGTCTGCCTCTCGCTCCCTCTCCCTCTGGAACTCCAGCTCAATCCTGCGTAATTCAATTTGCAGCCTGAGTACTTCTCGATCCAGGATACTGGTGACCTTCCCCTGCTGCTGTGGCTCTTCACTGACAGTGGCCCTGTTGCCCTCCTCATCAGATCTGGACACTGCACTGGCCGCTAGTGCTGCCACACTTGAGGTTTGGTCCTTTTCAGTCATGGTTTATGACTCGGTGCTCTGGGTATCTGCTACCATCTGCTACCATCAGGACTGCCACTAGGTTCTGTTTGCTGGCTTTCGCCTCAAACGGTACTCCTCTGTCCCCGCACAACTGCCTTAAGTAGTCTACAGTGTGCCTGCTGTAGTTGAAAGCCATCTTTCCTAACTACTGCTACTCTGACTTGCTCTTTAGGAAAAAAAATAAAACAGGTAGGAACTTGACTGTACGCCAAGTGATTATAATTCTGTTTCCTTTTAAAATAAAACTCTGCATTTTTTCTTTCTTTGCAAGTGAGCTGACGGTCTCAGGCTAACACACTGAACAATATAAGCTTGAAATACCAAAATTTACCGCACCGCTGCCAACCAAGTGGTCACAAACCCCCTCAGCAGGTCAGGCCTCTACTCCCAAAGTGCCAACCTCTGAGCGCAGTCTTGTGAACAGTTAACAGAAACAGGGTAACCCTCTTGTCTGTTTTGTGGGTTCGAATCAACCTTTGGTCTCAGTTCTGGAGGGATTCAAACTGTGAACCTCTTGCTAGCATACCCAATGCACAGGCTCAGAAAATTTATGATCTCGCACCAGTGTGCTAACCTTGGTTTCCTCCTTGAAACGTCATAAAAAGGGATACTGATTTCCTTCTTAGCAGTTAAAGCTATATTTAACTTAGAAAAAAACAGGAGATTCTTGATTAAGGCCTGTTTTAGTCTGTATTTAGCTTCTGGCCTTCCAGGTAACACCTTATATCTAAAACTTGTGTGTGTGTGTGTGTGTGAGATCTCACATGCTGCCTCAGCATCTCTCATGAGAGACAGTCCATAACACATTTGTATATTACAAAAAATCATAGTGTACTCAGAACTGGCTATCCACATGTCATACCCATGAGAGATCATTTCTTGCAATCCCCTGTACCTCAAAATGAGAAAAGACTGGTGGTGACTTAGACCTTAGATCACTGGGTACAGATCGAGGCAATTGCCCAAGTCCCCACCAGCGAGGAAGATCTGGGATTCTGCTCAGTTTATTTTGTTTTTCCCAAGAAGTCAGTCGGATTCTAACTAATTCTGGATCTGAATCATTTAAACAAGTTTGTCCACCACACAGTCTTCAAGATGGAGTCCTTGTGATCAATCATATGGGCTGTCCAACCAGGAGATTATTTAGCATCCATAGATCTGAACGATGCCTATCTAAACATTCCAAATCGCCAGTTGCACCAGAAGTTTCTGAGGCTCCCAATTCAGAAACATCATTTCCAGTACTGAGCGATCCCCTTCAGCCTGACAACAGTGCCATGGGTGTTTTCAAAGATCCTGATCATGCTAGCTGTGCTATTCAGACAGGAGAGACATCACATATATCCTTACCTGGACAGCTAGCTCATCTGAGCACCAGCTGCTTGGGCGGTGGAAAGACCAGTGTCAAGGATCTTGGAGGTGCTGGAGACACATGGCTGGATCATAAGTTGGGAGAAGAACTCCCCGATCCTATTTCAGAGGTTAGAATACTTGGGGGTGGTGTTCCGGTCAGATGAGAGGAAAGTGTTCCTCTCGTCATCAAGGAAGGAGACCCTGAGGTGAGAAATTCAGTGGCTGAGAAGCCAGTTGTTGGCCTCTGCTCACAGGCTTCTCTGGACTCTAGGTCCAATGACTGCAGCAATAGAGCTAGTGTCATGGGTTCAGTTTCACATGCGGCCTCTCCTGAACAGGATGCTGGAGGCCTGGAACCTGGCCTCAGAAGACTACCAAGCTGTGATCTCGCTAACCTTGGTCGGATCTGTAGGCTCTAGCTTCATGGGAAGACTTTGAGAACCTCAACAAGGGGTCTATCTTGGAGAGAGTACTTGGAGACTTCTCTACTGAGCTGATTTTGATGACCAGTGCCAGCCTATCAGAGAAACATATTGAAGATGAGGGCAGTGTTTCTTGCTCCTCTTTTTTTTCACATTTGGGTGCAGTCCAGGGCCATGAAGGTAAAGTCAGACAATGACATCACCGTGGTGTACATACACAATCAAGGAAGCACAAGAAGCCAGGGAATGCTAGTAGAAGCAACTGAGGTGCTACTGTGGATGGAGAAAAAACTTCTGACACTCTCAGCAGTTCATCTAACAAAAGAGCTGAATCTGCAGGCCAATTGGTTGAGTCGAGAGACTGTCCATCCAGAGGAATGGATGTTGAACTCAGAAGTGTTCAAGCCTCTGTGCACAAGGCTTGGTCTACCTTAAGATCAAGCTCTTCATGTCAAAGGAAAATGCTCAGGTACCAAGGTTCTTCAGTTCATGCTGGTGTCCTCAGGCAGAGGTGATGGATGCGTTGTCCCACACATGGTATTTTTTCAGAGCTAACTTGTCTCCTCCTCTACTAGTATTTCCAAAGGTAATTCTCAAGATAAGGTGGTCAAGAGAAAGCTTCTTTCTGATAGCTCCGGGGTGGCCAAGAAGGCTGTGGTTCTCGGACCTTGTGAATAGAGCTCAGCAGGCCCCATTTCAACTCCCACATCAAGGGGGACTTTCTCTTCCATGGTTCCATTCTGCATCTAAATCCAGAGGTGATGAGTTGACAGTCTGGCCTCTGAGAGGAGTTCATTAAGGCAAGGTTTTTCCAAGAAATTGATGGATTTCTTAATGGCCTCAAGGAAGGTTTCTACATCTGCAGCTTACAACCATGTGTGTAATACCTTCTTTGATTAGGCAAGAGCGCAGTATCAGATCTTCTAAAGCTACAGTCCAGCAGATATTGGATTTCTTGCAGGCAGAGATAGACAAATGTCTCATGTTGGGCACTGTACAAGGCCAGGTGATTGTGCGCGGGGCAGCTCTGGGAACCTCCATTTGCTTGTCCCTGGGAAACAGTTTGGATATTATTTGTTTTCTTAGGCTGGTCAGCAGAAACGGACCATTGCTTTGATCTCCAGTACCTCTGTGGGATATGAACCTGGTACTCTTTGTAGGGCACCTTTACAACCTCTAACATCAATGCCTTTGGACATCCTGTCCTACAAGGTGTGTTTCTTAATTGTAATCTGCTTAGCCAGAAGGACTGATGAACTTCTGGCACTGTCCCATAAAGAACCTTACCATAAAATATATAAGGAAAAGGTAGTTTTGAGGATGGTTCTGTCCTTTGTGCCAAAGATCCCTACAGTCTTTCCTGTAAACCAGGACGTTTGTCTACCGTCCCTCTGTCCTAAGCCAGCAGACCCATAACAATAAACTGCATAAGTTGGCTTTGCACATGGCAGTCAGAACTTAACTTAAAAGGACAACAGAGTTCAGAAAGTCCAGGAGTCTGTTCTTTTTGTAGCAACTAAAAAAGGTGTAGAAAGCTTCCAAGGCCACCTTGGCTAGCTGGATAAGGGCTTGCATCACCAAGGCATATGCAGCTAAGAAGAAGCAAGCTCCAGCTCTTTGTAATTTCCTTTTCTGTTAGCTCCTTTATCAATGGGGCCTCTCCTGGGAGCCCCAGCTTCTACTGGAGAATATTGTCCGATATATGAAAGGACTATGAATTTCAGTAAAGATCATGTGTATGTGATTATTGCTGGTTATTCAGAATTCTCTGCTAACAATGGAAATGTTTATATTTTTATTGTACTTACAGGCACGCAGCGTAACAGGTTGTGATTTTTGAGCATTGTGCAGTGGGTGCTTCACCATTACTGGTTAGTGCTTTACTTGTTCTCTTCAGTTACATAGAAATACAGAATTTGACAGCAGATAAGGACCGCTTGGCCCACCTAGTCTGCCAATTTTTCTACCTAACAGATAAGCTGCAGATCCTAATTAACCAACAGCTTACTTCTTCCTACCCCCCACTAGGACTGCCTCATGTCTGTCCCATGCATTCTGGAATTGCCCCACTGTTCTTGGCTCCACTACCTCCTCAGGGAGGCTGTTCCATGCATTCACAACCCTCTCTGTTAAAAAATACTTCCCCACATTACCTCTGAGCCGTCCGCCCTCTGTCTTCAAATTGTGCCGCCTTGTTCTTGTGCATCTCTTTTTCTGAAAGATGCTACCCTCTTGGACTTTGTTGATTCCCTTGAGGCACTTGAAAGTTTCTATCATGTCCCACCTCTCCCTCCTTTCCTTAAGGGTATACTTATTAAGCTCCTTTAGTCTTTCTTCGTACGTCTTCTGGTGCAGACCCTGCACCATTTTGGTTGCCCTCCTCTGGACAGCCTCCACTCTGTCTATGTCTTTGCGGAGATGGGGTCTCCAGAACTGCACACAGTACTCCAGATGGGGTCTCACCAACTGTCTGTACAGAGGGATAACAACTTCCTGTTTTCTACTATTGATGCCTCCCCCATGCATCCCAGTATCCCCCCAGCCTTTCTTACTACCATAGAAACATAGAATGTGACTGTTATTACTGTTTATGCTTCTTTATGTTACAAGTGTTATCAGCAGCATGCCAACCCTGTCAGAGAATCACTGGCCTGACATTTAAGAAGCATGACAGAAGAATTGGTCAGCAATACTTCCACAGCCAGACCTCCAGAAGGGGTAGGCCATTAATTTACCCTTCTGTGATGCTATAAATTATTTACATGTCCAAGCTGTTGGTGTTAGGTTAAGGAGAGAGTTCATTGACGTTGGTGGCATGGAGATCACTGGTTACATAGACGGATATAGATACTGTATGGACAAAGATGACCAAAGAATTAATGATCTCGGAATGCTCATGTGCCCAAGGCTCTGTGCTGATTGACAGCTTTGGGCTGCATCACTACCCCAGTAGGGGTGTTCATTACCCATATGTATTAACTCTTCATTGATGACATTGGAGCTAACAGAAAAGGAAACTGTGATACGTATGAAGGAATTTCTCCTTACTTTCTCATCTAGGAGATGCTTTCTTTTATCTTTTTAGACACGTTTGAAAACTCAAGTGCTGAGAGATCCATTTTCATCAAGAAAAGCTGCTTTAAGTTGAGAAACAACAGATTTTATCAGTGGTTTTTATTACACACAACAGAGCTGAAACACCTGCAGCCTCCCTCAGTCAGCCCAAGGGAATGCATTAATTTGGCTGCACCTAGAAGGGCAAGGAAGAACAACCCTGCTATTGTGTGGCTGGGCCTGGCAGGGCACATGAAGAGCCTACCAGGATTGTACAGCACTATCTCATAATACAGAAAGAGAGAAACATAGAAGGTGTCGGCTGATAAGGGTCTCTTGCCCCACCCAGTCTGCCTATTTTCTTCTTTATCCTACTGTGACACTGTAGTCCCTATTCTGCCTCCGGTCCCTCCACCCCTTTTTTTGACTTCTAAGATCCCTCTGTGTCTATCCCATGCTTTCTTGCATCCTGTATGTCAGACCCCACCACCTCCGCTGGAAGGCTGGTCTGTTCATCTACCACTCTTTCAGTGAAGAAGTGCTTCTTCACATTTCCTCTGAACCTCCCCCTTCTAATTTTTATAGCGTGACCCTCGTTCTTGACCATCTTTTCCTTTGAAAAATGCTATCTTCCTACACCTTGTTTTTCCTTGTGAGATATTTGTACGTTTCTGTCATATCCCCCCCCCTTGCCTACTATCCTCCAGGGAGTACATGTTCGTTTCCTTAAGCCTCTCCACATAGGTTTTCAGATGCATGCTCTGTATATGTATCATGTATCCTGGAGAAACATCCAATCTATGGAGACCTGGTTTATGAGGTGAAGGAGCAGAATGAAAGTCTACATCCTGTGAGTAATCCTCAGACTACTGCCCGGAAGGCAAGTACTACTGTGGTGGGAAGTATGCCCATGTTGTTTCAGGAAGCTCTTGGAACCAAGAAACTTATGGCACAAATTGAGAAGCTAATTCAGCTGATCCTGGAACCATGGATCGAAAGATACTACCAGCTGAGACCAGACCTGTAACTGCAGCAGTTACACAGATTTATTCAGACATTACCCCACAGGGAGTTGAAAGTTGGCAGGGCCACAGATTGTGCCACAATTCTGAGGCATGAGGGTTGGATTCACATGCTACTGATGCAGAAAGGAAGGACGTCAATGCAGAGAGTGTTGAAGTTCCAAAGACTTAAGAAGAGTGAATGAGCAACTGATTCAAACACTGGCAATGCAGGAAACACCAGCAGGGCCCAGTAAAGGAGTGTGCTGAGACCCCGAAAGTCAGACACTCACAGCAAGCAGTCACCAAGTCAAGTCTGCCAAGAAATTGCCAGTTGCACTAACCGAGTTAGTGGGATCTTCTTCAGAGATTCATGTCAAGGTCCATGGAGTACCTACTTATACTGTTTAGGATAGCAGATCCCAAGTGACTCTCATCTTCATGGAATACTACAGCAAGCACCTGGTACATGGAAAGCTGCTACCACTGCAAGGACTTGATGTATGGGGATGGATAGACAAGGCCTATCCTACCTTGGCTGCATTAATGTACGAATTAATTTCCCAACTAAGGTCATTGTAGTTAGAGGACCCATGAAAACTCTGGCTTTGGTATTCTCAGAGACAGGGATGCAAGACAACACCCCCATATTAATTGACACCAAAGCGTATGTGTTTAGACAGCTAGGACAACTGAGCAAGAAAGGAGAGTCCCAACTGAAATAATGAGCACTGGCGAAGCATGGACTGGTGAGGCAAGACTACCACAGGCAGACATGGCAAATGTCTGGAGATAGTGAAGATGTTGTTGGTATAGCGTGGGGCCAAGATTCAGAAGAATTGCTATTGTCAGCTGTAACAATTTGCTAGTTATACCTGCACTGTATTCTTTCTGCAAGGGTAACAGTTCGAATTTAGCAACTGCTGGGGAAAGTCAAGTGTTCTATCAGTGTCTTTGAATGGAAGACAGACCATTTCGTTCTGTTGTAAATTTACTGTCAGGCTATCCATTCTCAGACCTCGGTCAATTTGTGGGTGGGCATTAGAAGTATCTTTGATGTCAGGAAGTGTCTAGCTAACACAAACATTCCTAGTGGGGGCTCATATCTTCAGACAGTATACAGAGGTACTTATCCAACAGGCTGGTCCTAGCTGGTCTTCCCAACCCCAGCTCTAGAAAAAGGATTTTGAATCTGTGATGTTAGAGTGACATACTGAATGACATGTCATGGGGGGGCAACTCAGGGGCTTTTAGATCTGTCTGGGCCTAGCAGATTCAGTGAGGCTTGGGACCTGAAATAATCTGTTTTCCCTGATTTAAAATGCATTGTGGTAAGCCAATCTACCTTGTTAGAGAGAGAGAGAGAAAGAGAGAGGGGGGGAGAAAGAGAGAGAGAGAGAGAGAGATGGGATTGTCTGTATGTCTCCTGTCTGCTGTGGAAAAACATTTTCTTTTGTATTACTGTAAAATTACTGTTCCACATAGTCTTTGTGTATGTGCAGTATCTTGTATTATCTATGTAAATACCTTGAAATATTAAAAAATATTGTTTTTATATATTTCATGTTTCTATGACTGAATCCTTTGAGGTACAGCTAACTGATTTATTACTGATAATGATTGTATTTCTGCCACTGAGGAGAAGACTACTGTTACCATATCCTATTTCTAAAGTAATGTGTTCTCAGCTGTGACAGAGAGGGGTGGGTCATGTGACCCTGAGCAAGGAGCACTGCATTGTGTGAGCAGTGGCTCTGAAGGGACACTGTCTGGAGATACCCCAAAAGTATGTATAAGATGCATGGTGGCAGCTACTGTAGTACCGAGAAAGCAGGTAACAGTGATGCAGGCTGAGTCTGGAACAGACCAGTTTGCCACACTGTCCAGCACCCAACACACCATTACTGTAGTGGTAAGCCTGCAGAAAGATGTGAAGAACCAGATATTGATGATTGACACCCTCTCCCTCCTGAAGAACATGGTTTACTGGAGGGACTTTTAGTCAAGCCATTTGTGTTGCTGGTATGTGCACACGCCTATGTAAGTTCCCTTACAAATGATCTTAAAAAAATTGAATCATGGGCGGCAACCAATAATATGCAATTCAATGTGTCCAAATGTTCAGTGCTATATTTTGGTAAGAAAAATTTAAAACAAACATATCATCTTAATAATATAAAACTTAGGGAATCCCTCGTCGAAAAAGACCTGGGTATATTGGTTGACAACAGATTATCTTTCTCAAATCATTATAATAAGGTTGCTAATCAAGCCAATGCCCTCCTACGTAGGATTAACAATACTTTTACCCTCAAAACTGAGGAATGTATTTTAGCTCTATATAAACCCATATTAGACCCCACTTAGATTACGGTTCACCATTGTGGAGTCCCTATTTGGCCAAGGACATTATAAGAATGGAGAAAGTCCAAGGAGGGCCACTAAGATCATACCTCATCTTTCTCGTTATAACTATGAAACTAGGCTCCATAAAACAAAGTTATATTCATTAGAATTTAGAAGACTAAGGAGATCTCCTTCAATTATTTAAAATTCTACAATCAGTTACATTAATGAGTTCATGTGGCTTATCCTTTGCATCTAGAAAATGGTACCAGAATACATAACAAACAAATTGAAATCCAGAAAACAAGAACAAGCAAAGACAACAGTTTTTACTGTTAGAGCCCCAAAAATCTGGAATTCACTACCTCAGGAAATTGTGGACAGCCCGAATATTAATACATTCAAACTTAAAATTGATAACTGGCTTCTTGAAAGAACATAATCTATCAATGATCCACACTGTGTGGAGGACATTCTCAATGGGCTTCGGCCTTCTTTTGTCCTAATTACCAAGTACCAAGTACCAAGTACCAAGGAGGATCACTGCGCAAGTGAAAAACATGACTGATTGTGACATCACTGTGAGAAAAGAACAAACTCTTGCCCTGGTGTACTATAGAAATGGCAGTATAGCCCAACCCATAGAAGATAGTACCAAGCAAGGTATTGGCCTTCTAACTTTTGATTTTGGGAATTCACCTCTACCTGAGGTGTACAAGACCAGAGTGACCCTCAAGCTAGCCAAATGGTCACATATGTTCTTGTTAAGCAACTGGGATGTTGGACAAGTGACCAGGAAGAGTATCACATTTGCCTGTAGGACATTCATCCTTTTTGAGAGAGGTGTCAACTTCTGGTGCCTGTTGACATTGAAGACATGAGGAGACATTTACAAGTGCTCTTAGCAGAATGAATCATCTAAGAATCAAGAAGCCTGTATGCGTTCTTCATACTGGCCATCAGAAAGAAGACTGGGACTGCATGCATATGAGTGGACTACAGGTCATTTAATAAAAAAATATTTTTGATCACTATACATTGTCTAAGATTCTAGATCCTTTGGATTTCCAGAATGGGAGTCATTGGTTCTCCATGCTAGACCTGAGGAACATGTAGTACTAAATACCCATGGCTCACAGAGACCATAAGACAATTGCCATTATCTGCTTTCTATGATTCTATGAATTTCTAAGGATGCCTCATGGTATCTCAAGTGCCCAGCTACATTTCAATGCATGCTGGAAAATGTTACGGGAGATATGAACTCACTGGAATGCTTGGTCTGTTTCAATGATGTCACTGTGTTTGAGAAGATCCTGGAGGAACATGAAAGATACTTTGTTCATAAGTGCTGGATTGGTTGATGGAGTTCAGGCTCATGTTCTTCATCTACAGATGCCAGTTTATCTGGAGCTCTGAGAAATACATGGGGCATTTTATATCTAGAAGAGGTATCCAGATGGATCCCAGCAAGGTTGAAGCACTAACCACCTGGCTTAGGTCTTGGAACCTGAAAGATCTGCAGCAGTTCCTTGGCTTTTGTGGAGACTCCAGGCAATTTATCAAGGACTATACCTGAGTAGTGAGACCCCTGCTGAACCTCACACTGCGATACCCATCAGTTAACAAATCTAAGGCTAAGTTACTGTCTATCATTAGATTGTGATTAAGGCAGACAGGGTCAGAGCTCTTGTTATCACAGCTCTGTGTATATGAAATGCCTTGCCTATCAACAGTGCAGGTGTGTAAGAAAGAGATCAAGTTATATTTCTATTTATATAGGTCTAGAATCTTAGACGTAAAAACCCACTGTGGCAGATTGTCCTTTAGCTTTGCCCTATCCCAGTTATGTAACAAGCCTAAAAAAATTCTACAATTAGCAGACCCCACAAAAGTCCCAGAATTTAAAAATCTTTATGCAAGAACTTTCTCTGAGCATTGTAAGTGTTACTCCTGATGTGCCCTGCCTGGTTCTGACCTCCTGTGATCAACCTTTACCGCCTCCTTGCTCTCTTTATATCTACCCTTTCCTGTCTTCTACTTCCCACCTTTCCTAGGTTTTCCTTTACCTTTACTGCTCTTCAATCTGCCATGGTATAGGAACGCCATGGTCATTACAGACATTACATGTGTGAATGTTATATATCCTGCTTGATTATCCTCCTCATGATGTAGCTTTGTATACATTATTTGTTCTTACATTTGTGCTGCTCAGTAATAGGAGTAGCTATGCTGTACCTGTATGTGTATTATTTATCTTGGCATTTCTGTATGACTGGCCAGGCCCAATTGGAAATGAGCTTGCTCAACAGTGTTCCACCTGGTAAAATAAAGATTGATTGATTGATTGATTTCATGCTACGGACCAAGGCTGGACCATGGAGGCCGTATTCATTGACCTCATGAAGGCCTTTGATCTGGTAAACCACTCACTCCTCATATCTAAACTTCAATGGCTAGGCCTCAAACACAGCTCTCTCTCTTGGATCTCAAACTACTTAACTAATAATTCTCAATGTGTCAGATGGGGTGGTGCCCATTCCTCCTTATCTCCCTTCACTGATTGGGGTCCCCCGAAGCTCTGTCTTTGGGCCTCTGTTATTCTCCATTTACATAAATGAACTGCCGCAGAACTGCTGTGGTGCATCAGTACAGCTCTATGCAGATGATGCCATAATTTACAGGTCCCGTAAAGATGTCTCCTCCATTAGGCCTCTACTGAAAAATTACTTTCAATTACTGGAAGCCTGGTTCATGGAGAATCGCCTACTACCGAACACAAAACAAAAAAAATATGTTGTTCCACCATATCTCCTATGATATGTCTTCTCATTCTCCCTTGGTAGTTAAGACCTCCTCGAGCATGCCCCTAAAAGGGGTGGGTGCCTTCAAATATCTAGGAATGACTCTGGATGGGCATCTGTCCTTTAAAATGCATGCCTCTAGTGCAATCAAGGTAGCAAATCAAAACTTAGGCCTCCTGTGTCGCACTGCCGCCTATCTAACACCTCATGCTCACAAGACCATTGCCTCGGCCACCCTTCTCCCAGGCCTATTTTATGGGGCCCCATAACCCACTCTGTCAAGACCTCTGTCCTGACCAAACTCAAGTAAGTCTATCATAGAGTCGGATGCTTTGCAGCCAAGGTTCCTGCATGGGCTCACCACTGCGATGTACTCAATACTCTAGGTTGGCTGATCTTCAAGGCAAAACTGGACTTTCCTGTTCTATGCACAATCTTCAAACTCCTGCACCTTCCTTTGCCACCCATCCTCTCCAATCTCCTTATGTTAAAACCCTCCCCAGGACCCTCAGCTCTTCCCACCTCCCTATCCTAACAATCCCAAAAACCTGACTAGCCACTGAAAGGAGATCCTTCTCCTTTGCAGCTCCACATAAATGCAACAACCTCCTACATAGTCTTCTCTCATGCCTATCTCTTCCCTAATTCAAAAAGTACTTCAAGGAAATCTTCTTCCCTCCCCCCACCTGTAACAGCTCCTCATCCTCTGCCAACCTACGACTCCTACATTCTCCATTCCTCTTACTCTCTTCATGAACTTCCCCACCTGATACTAGATCCTGCTCCTCCACCCTTCCCGTCTTCGCCTTCTCTCCTCTTCTCTGTCCATACTCACCTACCTGATACTCGATCCTCCTCCTCCCCCTCCCTGGCCTCACCTTCTCTCTCTCTCCTCTGTCACTACTTCATGTAATATATTTGTATAATATTGTAAAAACTGTGTAAGTAAAATGTGTATACTGCCAATGTTACAATGCTAGAAATTCATGTGCACCATAATATGTATTGCTTTGGACCTGATGATATATTGATTCTGTTTCCGTACCCATGTCGGATTTTCACGATCATTGTCTCACCTCTGTTCCTATTAAATGCCTATTATGTACTACGTTACAATGTTTTGTATGGAATGCTTCTACTCCCTGGGTTACCCCTGAAAAAGGGACATGACTGTCTCAGTGGGCCTACCCGGTCATCAAAATTCAAACAAATAAAGTAAAAAAATAATAATAATACGTTTTATCTTTTTAAACAAGCTTTTAGTAACATCAAGGCATTGAGAAAGCCAGGAGTCAGTTTTTCTGTTTGTTTATGAATTCTTTAGGATTCTACCATCTCTGTTTTCCTACTCTTTTATGTTTAGCTGTTTTGTTTTGCTCTTTAACGTGTTTCTATTATCGTTTCTGTGATTGGATTGTACAATACCCAGAGTCTCTGGGATTTGGGGCTGTTTAATTAAATGTGCCTTGCTTTGCCTAGTCTGTTTGGCCTTCAGCAAGGCATTTGACATAGTACTGCATGGACAACTCAGGGAGAAAGTAGCACAATACAGAGTCCTCAACGTATACAGGAGCTGGATAGTAAATTGGTTGACAGGTAGGAAGCAGAGAGAAGTTGTGGATTGTCACCATTCAGAGTGGAGGGATGTCCTGAGAGGAGTACCTTGGTAGATGGTCCTGGGTCCATTGCTCTTTAGTGGAGGGATGTGCTGAGAGGATTACCTCGGTAGATGGTCCTGGGTCCATTGCTCTTTAGTGGAGGGATGTGCTGAGAGGAGTACCTTGGTAGATGGTCCTGGGTCCATTGCTCTTTAGTGGAGGGATGTGCTGAGAGGAGTACCTCGGTAGATGGTCCTGGGTCCATTGTTCTTTAGTGGAGGGATGTGCTGAGAGGAGTACCTTGGCAGATGGTCCTGGGTCTATTGCTCTTTAGTGGAGGGATGTGCTGAGAGGAGTACCTCGGTAGATGGTCCTGGGTCCATTGCTCTTTAGTGGAGGGATGTGCTGAGAGGAGTACTTCAGTAGATGGTCCTGGGTCCATTGCTCTTTAGTGGAGGGATGTGCTGAGAGGAGTACCTTGGTAGATAGTCCTGGGTCCATTGCTCTTTAGTGGAGGGATGTGCTGAGAGGAGTACCTCGGTAGATGGTCCTGGGTCCATTGCTCTTTAGTGGAGGGATGTGCTGAGAGGAGTACCTTGGTAGATAGTCCTGGGTCCATTGCTCTTTAGTGGGGGGGGATGTGCTGAGAGGAGTACCTAAGTAGATGGTCCTAGGTCCATTGCTCGTTAGTATATTTAGTAATTGACCTGGAGGAGGCAGCCAGAAACATGCTCCTGATGTTTGCTGCTGATACTACATTGAAAAGAAGGGCGGACACAGCGGGGGGGGGGGACAAACTACAGGGGAACCCGTGCACACTAGGGGCATGGGCTTAGAAATAGGGGGTTAGATTTAATATGGGGAACTGCAAGGTATTACACCTAGGGGTAAAAAATCTGATTCACATGTGCACCCTCCATGGTGCAGCAACTAGAAAGCACAGCTGAGGAAAAGGATCTAAGCGTAACTGTGGACAGTAAGCGGAACCAGACAGACAGTGTGCTGCCACAGTCAAGAAAGCAAATTCACTGCTAGAATGCACTGGAGATGGTAACGAGCATGTCTGGCGATCCTCCCACTGTACAAGGCATTGGTTTAACCACATCTGGGGTCCTGTGTCCAGTTCCAGTCACTGCAGTACAGAAAGGATATCAGTGAGATTGAAATGGTTCAGCAAAAAGGCCACCAAGCTGATTAGTGAGCAGGCAAGAGCTACAAGAGGTGATTGAGCATACTCAAGTTATTTAGCCTAAAAACGAGAAGGCTGACAGTGGACATGATCACAATTCTCTGAGTACTAAATTTGTGCAAGATCTTTAAATTATTTGTGATGTGTTTTTTATGTGCAGCACTTTGAGACTGGAAATGCGCAATATAAATAAAAATATTATTATAATATATTATTTCTATAGTGGATAGACAGGGTGGACAAAAAACAGATGATTGAGCTAGTGAGTATCAGTAGAACTTTAGCGTATTCCTTTAAACTCAGGATGGGGCAGGGGGTGCAGAATAAAGGGAAACATTTAAACACATTACATCACACTGAGAAAGGTTAACAGGTAGAATAGCTCATACAGTGAGGTCATGAAAACTAGCATTTTTTTTTAGGCTTTCAAAACAGGGTGAGACAGATTCCTGAGGGAGAATGGCATTGAAAGTTACACAGCGTGAGTTGTGGGTAATATTCCAGTTTGAATGTGTATTCGTATTCAGATTGGGTATAGTCACTGCCATGTGGCAGGAAGGACAGAGAAGATAGACCCTAAGTCCCTTTCATCATTTCAGTACAATGCTGCTATGTTGCTTTGCTTCCCTGTATACACTGTGCTGCATGGCCTGGATGTGTAAAGAACCCTTTTCACTCAGTATTTGTGTTATGACAAGCCTGTGATACATTTGCACTGTAACTTTTGTTTTCATTAGTCTTCCTGTTTGTATCGTGTAAGTGTTCATTGTACATACATACTGATAATACCCTACTGTTACCCTGCCCCCAGGCCACACTTGGTAATATTATAGCAGTATCACTGGCTCAGCAGGTTGCACACTCACCTCTGAGGTCAGAAGATTGCAGTTTTGGGTTCTAGCCCCATAACCAGGAAATTGGGGTAAAACCCAATACTGACACTGTAGGCCGGCCCGGTGGCGCTGAGGGTTGAGGTATTGGACACAACACCTTGCACCACGCCGGCGACCCAGGTTCGGGAATAAGCCTGGGCCGTCGGGGGTCAGCAGGGAGGAGGAGGAGGAGGATTGTGTGTCTGGAGGACAGCTCTCCTCTCCTGGAAGGGTGGAGGGATCCAAGCTCAGTGCTTGACTGGCCTCTGGCGGAGGCCAGAGGCACAGGAAGGGTTAATGCATACAGAGAGGGTTGGGGGCTGGTGACTTTGGCGGTGACGCCATGCTATCAGGGTGCATGCCACTCTTCTAGAACAGGAGAAAAACACGCTGGAGCATCGAGAGGAAGGAGTGCCTAAGCAGACCCTAGTGGCTCCTGCCTGCCTGACCACTGGAGGGATCTGACGAAAGTTGAATTCTCGGGGTGTACAGGTCCCACTTTGTTCCCACCTGGGGGGTACAGCCACGGCTCCATGGGGGTCCACCGGGTTATGGGTAAGGCAGCGAAGCAGGGTTGTGTGTGTGCGTCTCTCGATGGAGCGGAGCTCCAGCGAGGTGGGGGGGAATAAAGAGTAATTTAAAAAAAAGATACTGACACTGTAGTGTAGCAAGAGGGGGATATTGTACTCCTGAGGTGCCATCTTTCAGATGAAACGTTAAACTGAGGTCCCATCTGCCTGTTCTGGTGGCTGTTCAGGTGGATGTTAAAAATCCCATGGCACTTTTTGAAAAGAGAAGGGGAAGTTGTATTTAAAAAAAAAAAGTGCACAAAACTTCACAAAAGAGAACATCAAAAGAAAGGTGCATATTGAAAAACATCATTAGAAGCAAATCTATACAAAGTGCTACATCTGCATCCAGCATAAGGTACAATTTATCAAACGGATTAAACAAAAATGATAAAACCTATAAAGACTTGTGCGTAAATCCACCACCATATTCTGCACACAAATTTGTATGTACATACCTTAATGCTGGAGAAATAAAGAGCAGTTTCCCCATAAGGATTTCAAGTTCCCTTTTGAACAACTAGCTATTTCCTGTAAACAGATCTTCTGCAATGTGACGGAAACATTAATTACAATTTCTGGGTAAGATGCTAGCTTTTGTTAAGAGTAGGGGATTTTCTCCAGTGTCCTAGCCAAATCTCCCCACTCACTATTAAATATCACCAACAGCTTAATCTGGCTGAATTTCAGTTGGTTTCCATCTGTAGGTCTCTCCCTCTGCCCCCCCACGAAGCTGAAAATAGCCCTCCTTTCCCGATCAACAAAAACTAACTAAATAAATAAACGATGAGTCCAGGTTTCAGAGCATTGATGAAAATGTTAAGTTGCAGCACAGAGAGTGGCCCAAGCACAGATTCCTGAGGGACACTGCTGAGTATTGCTCTCCGCTTGGAGCAGTGCTCATCAACCACAACCTTCTGCTTCTTGCCTTCAAGCCAATTAGCAGCCCACCTTGTGTATGCATCATGTATACCACACTGGTGTGCTCTGATCAGAAGCTTGTTATGTGCCACAGTGTTAGAGGGCTTGCTGAAGTCCATATAGAATAAGTCTAAGGCCCTGCACCTGCTCACCTACTTGATCAGCCCCACCCCCTTGAAGAATGTGAACAGGTTAGTTGGGCGTGATCTGCCTCTCATAAAGTCCTGCTGAGCAGGGGTGAGAACCTTGGCCTCAGTTAAGTGAGGCATTATTCAGTCCTTCAATAAGGGATTCCAGGGCCTTGCCAAGCACTGATGGCAGGCTGACCAGCCTATAGTTACCTGGGTCCAAACATGCCCCCTTCTTGAAGATGGGGACCTGACTGGACACTTTCCAGTCCTCTGTCATCACATCTATACAGACTCATGAATGATTACCACAAGGGGTGCCACCAGTTCCTGCTTTTGCCAAACTGTGATCATGGGGTGTATCCTATCCACACTTTGGGATTTACATGGCTTGCTCTTTGCCAGGTAGGATGTCTGCATGTTGCGTCATGGTAATCCTTGATGCCATGAGCCCTCCCAGTTAGCACTCCCCTTAGGGCCCTTTGATGAACACTGCATTCAGCATCTTGGCCATCACCCCGGCTCATGCACAGGATCCGCACCCTCACTTCCCTTGTTGTCAGTGGCCTGATCCCCATCCTCAGCTTTCTCTTTTCTTTCATGTACTTGGGTAAACCGAGGGGTTCAGTCTCCAGCGCTGTTACTGTGGCATCCTTCATGTTTGCACTACTGTCATCCGTGCTGCACCTGCCACGTTGGTAAAGCGAGGGGTTCAGTCTCCAGCGCTGTTACTGTGGCATCCTTCATGTTTGCACTACTGCCATCCGTGCTGCGCCTGCCATGTTTATAAACAGAGGAGTTCAGTCTCCAGTGCTGTTACTTTGGCATCCTTCATGTTTGCACTACTGCCATCCGTGCTGCGCCTGCCATGTTGGCAAACAGAGGTGTTCAGTCTCCAGCGCTGTTATTCTGGCAGCTTTCATGTTTTCACTGCAGTCGTCCATGCTGTACCTGCTGTGTTGATAAACAGAGGGGTTCAGTCTCTAGTGCTGTCAGTCTGTCACCTTTCATGTTTGCACTGTAGTTGTTCACGTTGTACCTGTCATGTTGATGAACAGAGAGGTTCAGTCTCCAGTGCTGTCAGTCTGTCACCTTTCACGTTTGGACTGCAGTTGTCCTTTCATGTTTGCACTGTAGTTGTCCATGCTGTACTTGTCATGTGGATAAACAGAGGAGTTCAGTCTCCAGTGCTGTCATTCTGGTGGCTTTCATGTTTGCACTGTAGTTGTCCATGCTGTACCTGTCATGTGGATAAACAGAGGGGGGTCAGTTTCCAGTGCTGTCAGTCTGGCACTTTTTACATTTGTGCTGCAATTTCCCTTACTGTACCTGTCATGTGAATAAACAAAAGGGTTCAGTCCTCAGTGCTGTCAATCTATCACCTTTAAAGTGACTTTGTCACTTTTTTGGAAAACATAACATTTAGACACAATTCAACTGGTATACTACGAATTTTCTGTAGTCGTCCATGTCATACTCGTCATTTGGATAAACAGTCTCCAATGCTGTCAATCCAGTACCTTTCACAAGCGTTAAACTCTCTATGAAAATGCAAAACTTATAAATAACCACCAAAATACATTTTGACTGTGTTTCCCAAGCCCTGGTGATGAGCACAAACAGGTGCAAGGCACACTTTGGTTAGTACTTAGACTTGGCATCTGATTTCTAAAGAGGGAAGCAAGTCTAATCTGGAGCTCCAAAATGATGCAGCAAATGCTAGTTCTTGTTCTTACAGAGCTGTGCTAGTAACTGTGAGATCTGTCGCCTTTCACATTTGCACTGTAGTTGTCCACATTGTACCTGTCATGTTGATAACAGAGAGGTTCAGCCTTCAGTGCTGTCAATTTGTCACCTTTCACACTTGCACTGCAGTTGTCTTTTCAAGTCTGTCACCTTACTCTTGTAGTAACTCTGTGAGATCTGCTAAAATGAGACTACTGTTTTGTGTTCCGTTTCTGTCACCTTACTGATGGACAACCTTACAGGACCTCCTTTCACCATACTTTTCCCTGTCACAAGCCTTGGTAGCCAGAGCATACGAACATATGAAATTTGCCAGCAGAAAAAAGCCAATTGGTCTATCGAGTCTGCTCAATTATGCAGCTGCCCCACCTCCTTGCCCCCCCCTCTTATCCTCCCTCTTGCCCTGTCCCAGCCCCTTTTGAAGCAGTCCACCATTTTACAGGCTACTACCTCTGCTGGTAACAAGTTCCACCCTGCCACCACCCTCTCCGAAAAAAAGTGTCTTCTCCTTTCCCTCCTGAACCTTCTCCCCTCTAATCTTGTGTCATGGCCTCGAGTGTCCCTCCCCACCCTTGCCCTGAATAGCCCCTCTGAACCAGTCTTGTTTATCCCTCTCATGTACTTGAATGTCTCAATCATATCCCCTCTATCCCTCCTCTCCTGCAGTGAGTACATGTTTAACTCCTTTAGCCTACTCTCATATGATAAGTCCCTCAGCCCCTGGATCATCTTGGCTGCTCTGCGCTGCATCCCTTCCAGTAATTTGAAGTCCCTTTTCAGGTACGGGCATCAGTACTGCACACAGTATTCGAGGTTCGGTCTAACCAGTGATCTATACAGTCAAAATGCGGCACCTTATATTTTTTGGCATTGAACCCCAGCTGCCAAGTGTCCAACCAAGTCTCCAGCTTATTCAGATCTTCCTGCAGACCCTATCACCCCTCTGTGTCATCCACCACCGCCCCATCTTGGTGCCGTCGGCAAACAGGCTGATCCTGTTCTTGAAGCCCATGGAAATATCTGCAATAAATATCCCAATTAACACTGGTCCCAGCACCGAGCCCTGTAGAACCCGGCTTACTACTGCCCTTGGGGATGAGAATTCCCTTTCCACCACCACCCTCTGCTGCCTTCTCTTCAGCCAGTTTGTCACCCATCCCACCATTTTTGGTCCCACCCCTATGACTTCAAATTTTATTCCAAGTCTCCCATGTGGCACTGAATTGAATGCCTTGCTGAAGTCCACGTACAGGACATCCACTGCATGGCCCTTGTCCATCTGCCCAGTCACTCAGTCTAGTACTCTACCAGGTTGGTTTGGCAGGATCTGCCCATGACAAAGCCATGCTGCTTGCTGTCCTGCAGCCCATTGTACTCTCCAGCAGGGACTCCAGCCTGTCCTTCAGGATCTTTTCCATTAGCTTCCCCATGTTGGATGTGAGGCTCACCGGTCTGTAGTTCCCTGGTTCATTTTTGGGGCCGCTTGTATGCAGGGGAACCACGAGAGCCAACCTCCAATCCTTGGGTACGCATCCTGAATTCAGTGAGGCATTGACTAGGCCTGCCAAGGGCCCAGCAGGATCTCTGCTAGCTCCTTCTGTGCCCTGGAGTGAATGCCATCCTGCCCTGGTGCCTTGTCCACCCTCAGAACTCTCAAGCCCTCCAAGACTCTAGCTTCTAGTATAAATCATGACATCATTCTTAGCCAATCAGGATTGTTTATTTCAAAACATTCCAGGTACTCTAATACCCACAAGAGACAGAGTAACTGTACATATAAACAGATAGCCCAACCGGTCCCCTCTCCTCTTTGACACCCCTAAAACTCCATGCATCCCACTAAGTGGAGTGTCCACGGACAAGGCATGCTCGTAGGCACCAGTCCACGTGGCACAAAGCTGAAGAGAGGTGAACAGGTGGGATGGGCTGCAGGGCTGTAGATACGTGGGAGTGCTGCGAGCTTCATCTGCCTCCTCTAGTGCTGTCTGTTTTTCCTCAAGGATTTTCTCTCTCGTGTCATCAGAAGCACGTCCTCACATCACTCCTGATGTATGCGAACTCTGACGACACCCCAACCTGCACACCCTTCCTCACGTCTCGTCGCCCTACTACTAACAGTGGGTAAACAAGCAGAAGCGGTTGCTATCATCCCACCCCAGAGGAAGAGAGTGTCTAAATGAATGCTGTGTCCACCTCTGCTGTCCTCCGCTCCTGATGCTCCAGGCTGGCAGTGCAAACCCAAGTTACCAGGATGATCCCTTACCATACAGTGCCACAGAGCGGCATGAATGAGAGGTACTGTAGTATGATGACTGACACAGTCCTATCTCTAATGCATGCATTATGAGTTCAGGCCAGCTAGAAATGATACTTTACTCTTTCCCTTCTGCAGCTGATGACAGCCTATCAAAAGTTTCCAGGGTGATTTAATTTCCTTGTGTGTGTGATATAGTGTTGCTGCTCAGCCCTCACTGCCTGAATGAAAGAGGGCAGCCATTTTCCTACCCAAAGGACTGTGGTGAGCAGTGAGCCGAGCACCTTCCTTACAAGATAAGTATAAATGTGCTTTTACTTCAAACCCCGCTCTGAAGGGTGGGCAGTCTTCTCCTCTTCCCTCATAGCTCTGCATCCCTTCTGCATTCCTCTAGGGTTTCTTTGTCAGTGCTGACCTTGGTGGGAGCTCCATCTGCATTGCTCCTGAGGCCCAGTCATACATTGCCATCACCCGTGGGCATCGACAGCTTTCCTTTCCCCAGATGTTTTATCACTCCTGCTAGTGGGACACCACTGTAGCTCTGCTGATGTCAACCCTTAAATTTCTCACCATGTGCAGGGGCTGGGAAGTCTCCTGAGGAGCATGTAGTGCAGCTAGATGCCTCTTGGGCCTGTTAGATGATTTAACTGTACATTGTGAGACAGAGAGCCTCTTGATTCCCATACCAGACATTTAAATAATGTCCCCCATTCTCCTGGGGAGAGAGATAACACAGCTGTGTTATTGTTGGTGTCTAGTGTGACCCCACTATTCCCCTTGCAGGCACCACTCACATCACAACAGCGAATGACTCAGTCCTCCACTCATTTCCATGGCCGGCTGTCCATCTAGTCACAATATCTGTTTGTTGGCGTGTAGGTCTCACATCCTCATGCTCCTCACAACCCTTCTGCTGCTGCTGTTGAGTGATAGGGAGCTAAACCTTGGCCTCCACTGTCCTTCTCATCCCACACCCTTCCCAAAAGACTGAGTGTTTTTCATATAAACATCAGGGGCTAGAGCCACAAAAACTCGCAAAGCGCAGCGCAAAAGTTTGCGCTGTGCTTTGCAGTAGGGCAGGTGTGAAATCTTGCTGTTCACAGTTGGAGTAAGCTGTCATTCAATGAGCGTGTACTCTCATTGAGAGCTCAGTCGGCGGCCAGCCGTGGTGGTGAGAGGAGGGCTGTGCTGGTTGTCAGCAGAGGATCGGGTTGGGGGGGGAACAGTATGGTGGGTCACTCCCTGACAGGGTGGGGAGTCCACTAGACCACCAGGGAAATGAGGAAGCATTTTACACAAGGGATCAGGATGGGGGTATACTGGATACCAATGACAGTATTTGCTATATATTGGGCAGATGATCAGGTGGGGGGAGGGACCACTGGACACCAGAGAATGTTTTTATATATCTTGAGCAGGTTATCGGATGTGGGAAGGGGCCACTAACCACCAGGGAACCTATGAGCCGGCGACTGGATAACACGGGGGTGGGGGTGGGGGTGGCACTACCACCAGGGAATATGTTCATTTATTTCTGTATTTACTTCTCGGTTCCTGTGATTGGCAATGAGGGAGACTCCATTAACACCAGGGAATATGTTTCCTTCATTACTGATCGGGCCAGCGATCAGCGAGGGGGGGGCATTAGACCACCAGGGAATAGTTATTTTTATGGCAGTGGGTGATCGGGACTGTGATCGGCTGGGGAGGGGACCACTAGACCACCAGGGTATATATTGCTTTTATATGGGGCCAGCAATCGACAAGGGAAGGACCACTGGACCACCAGATAGACTGGTTTGACATCCTTTGGGATGGTGATCGCGGGGGTGGGGACAATGGCACAAGGGTCACATCTTTGTTTTCTTTTCAGTCTGGCGATTGGCAAGGGGGGGGACACTAGGCCACCAGGGACTACCAGTATTTAATATTGGGCCGGCGATCAGTGAGGGGAGGGACAACTGGACAATCAGGGAAGTTTACATCTATTTTATATGTGGTTCAGACGGCGACCGGCGAGGAGATGGTTCACTTGGCACCAGGAACGTGATGTGTTTTTTTTTTGTCTGCATGGGATGGTCATCAGCAGTACCTCCAGCAGCCACTAGGGTTGCACAGAATACCCCCAGGTCTCATTCGGCGGTATTTTCTCCATGCAAGGAAACCTTACAAAAGGCTCTTGCATGGAGAAAATGATTTGTGAATGGGACTGCGCCGATATGCAGGTCTCCTCTCCCTCATTTGCGCTGTGGCCCCCTCAAAACTTTGCTCCGACACAAACCCGGTTTGGACTTTTGTGAATACCACTTTGGCACAAAACCCAGTTTGTACGGGGCAAACTGGGTTTGTGCCGGAGCAAGGTTTTGTGAATCTGGCCCCAGGAGTCAACTCCACAAGCTTGACCAGCTAAGGCTGTGGGTTGTACACTACAGTCCTGGGACCCAATTCAAGAAGGGCGATGCAGGACTTGCACCAAGCCCTGCTTCATTTGCGTTGTTTGGTGCAACTATGCCAAAGCCCTTTTGTGCAATACAGCCTGACTCATGAAGAGCTGGTGCAGCTGTGACAGTTTCTCCACTTTATGGCAGCTTGTGCCAAAGCTTTGGTGCAAACTCCGTACTATGTGTCCCACAATGGCGTAAAATTAGACTGGGGCGCTGCTCTAACTTGTTGTAGTCAGTGCAAGGGACATGCAGCTGGGGGTTTGAGGTAAGCATCCTTGCTGAATCACACTTGCAGCAAAGTCTGATGCCAGTCGCCCCTTGTGTCAGACTCTCTGCCGCAAGTCCCTTGTGCCGATTGAGACCACCTCAGGAATCGGGGCCCTGATCTCCTGATTGTTACTAAAACCTTGCTCTCTGCCCAAATCAGTGATCTAGAAATCAGACTCTCTGGTTACACATTTCAGACAGGACTGTGTGAAGTGTGTTGGTGGAGTTCTGTATATTCATCACAGCTATAACTGTGATGTGTATCATTCTGCTGTCCCCTCTTCCCATGAACTCCTCCTGTGCAGACTCTCTTCCCCCTGCTCACTTCCGATTTCATTAGCGGATACAATACATCCATATGATTCATTGCATTAAAACCTCACCAAGTTTACCTGGTCTAGGTCACTCAAGTCTCTCTCTCTTTTTTTTTTTCATCCTTTTATTCTCCGGCCTGTCAGTCCCCATCCTGCTGGTCATCCTAGCACCACCACCCCAGCTTTCCCCTGGATTTATCTTCATCACCTTGTTCCCCCAGGGCTCCCTCCTGGCAGAGTCAATGGGGAATCCCACCTTTGCTGGAGTACATATCCGGTCTTGGTGGTTGTGCCTGTGTCATTGGGTGCAGGGCTTGCGGGCAGCCGGAGTCATTCTGTCATCCGGGGCATTTCCGCCATAGTTTTCTCCCCTGTCCCCTAGGTTGGTGCGCTTATTATGGTGTGGTCAGACAGTGTGAAGACACCACATGTACTCTTCCATCTGTGCCTGGCCCTCTGAGAGGTGGCCACTGTTGCTGTACTATCTAGCCTCCACTAGGTGTCAGCCAGGCATTTCAAAGGAGGACAGCTGTCAATGGACAATTAACCCTCCTTCCCCTGGCCAGTCTCCGAGCAACCCTGGTAAGTTCCCGAACCCATGTCACCAGTGTGGCAGGTTCTGTGGTACCTAGTACATCAGCACACTGCACCAAGTCACTCAAGTCTCTTGACCTTCCATCCCGGCTAGACAGCTTTAGCTTCTGTCTGGTCAGCACTTACGGCATCCACCAATTTTTTTTTGTTTTACCAGGTGAGACACACTAAGCTGAAAGCTTGTTTCAGGTAATACTTAATAATAATAATACTTTATTTATAATGTGCCTTTCTAAAAATCAAGGTGCCTTAACAGTAAGATAAAATGAAATAAAACAGGATGCAATAACACAGTAAAATACGGGGTTTCATGAAATTCAATATATGGATACCGTCACACAGAGTAGGCTCGATGCCACAAATGGGACTTTAGGGCTTGTTTAAATCCCCTCCACAGTCTCACACTCCCGAAGCTGATGGTTTAGAGAATTCCAAAGGGCTGAGGCCGCATACATAAATGCACGGGCCCTCGAAGATTTTAAAGAAACCCTTGGAATCTCTAGCAACCCCTCGTCAGCTGACCGGAGCAATCGCCCAGGGCAGTACGGAACCAGAAGCTCTTTCAGGTAGTCGGGCCCATTCTGTGTAAGGCTTTATAAGTCAGAAGTCCGACTTTAAAGGTGATCCGCCACTGCACCAGCAGCCAATACAGTTTGCGCAGCACTGGAGAGATGTGACAAGTTCTGGGAGTTCCCGTCAATAACTGAGCTGCAGCATTCTGCACTAGCTGCAAGCAGCAGATATCAATCCCAGGTAGCCCTAGATAAAGGGAGTTGCAATAATCGAGGTGCAAGGTCACAAAGGCATGGACCAACGTAGGCAGATCACCGGGACGGAACTAGGTGCTTAACCCTGGCGATGTTCCTCAGGTGATAAAAGGAAGATTTGATGACTGCCGACACCTGCGATCGCAGTGTCAGCCCATCATCAAAAATCACCCCCAGGTTTCGCACCCATTCAGAGGTAAGGAGCTGGGAGCCTCCAAGAAAGAGTCCAGAAGGCAGACCCACTCCCAAGCCCTCTACCCGACGCCCCAGGTCCACAACCATCACCTCAGTCTTCTCTGAGTTCAACCTCAGCCAGCTTGAATTCATCCAACCCTGGATTTCAGCGAGGCAGTTGTTAAATATTCACCTGTTAGTTATGTTCGCCTGTCATCTGCATTCCAAATGCTCTAATCCTGGCTCCAAACCAACTCCCCTGATCCTAAATCTACCGAAGACAGAGGCTATGTTCTTTGGATCTGCTAGAAAAGTTCATTCTGGGACCCCTAAGCTTTGTGTGCGCTGCTGTGATGGGTCTGTAGTCCTGTCCATGGACTCCTTCAAATACCTTGGCATGACTCTGGATCCCACTCTTGATTTCTCTTCTCATTTAAAGAAGGTTTGCAGATCCATCAACATTAAGTTTGGTGCTGCATACCGGGTGCATCACTCCCTAACCCCTGCTGCTAGGATCTCGGTGGCCAGAGGCGTCTTGCTTCCTAGGCTTCTATATGCCATCTCCATCTTTTCCCACACTAACGTTGGTATTCTTCATAAATGGGACACTACCTACAATAACATCTGAAGATTTGCTCTGTCTGCCCCTCGCCTTATTCACCACTGTCTCCTGTACTCCACCCTACACTGGCTGTCCCCCAAAAACCTGCGCTTATACACTCTGGGCTGCTTCACTGACTCCATGACAAGACCCCCTCACCCTGACAGCATTGGGGCCATGCTCACCCCGGTGTCACACTCCCACCTATTGAGGTCCTCTAATTCCTCTTCACTCTCTGTCCTGCTCTGTTCTACAAAATTGGGGGAAATAAGCTTTGTCTCACTTTGCCCCCAAAGTCTGGAACTCTCTACCTCCCAGCCTTAAATGCTCTCCATCTCATTCCTCCTTCAAAACTGCACTTTTCTCCTACCTACATGCACTTGATTCCTGTGACTGTACCTAAACCGCCCTCTTCTCTTGCTTCCCTTAAGCTAGCTTACCGTTATCACTGTAATTATTGACGGCTTTGTCTTGTTTCCCTTACCTGCTTCCTTCCATCCCTGCATTGATGGCTACTGCTACATTGTATGTTTTGTTTTCATGACTATCCCTGTGAGGATATCTACTGGTTCTGTATTATTTGCTGCTTTGTACTTCACCATTGTTTTGTTTTTGTAAACTGTGTATTGTACTCTCCCGGGTTGTGTTTGAAAATAGGCAGGGTTTTGCCTAATGCACCTACCTGGTCAACAAAAGCTAATAAATAAATACCGAGAGAGCTCTATCCTGGTTGGGTGCAAAAGATAGGTAGAGCTGGGTGTCATCAGCATAGCAGTGAAACCTCAGCTCATACCTTCTTACAATGTCTCCAAGGGGAAGCATGTACACTGTGAACAACATGGGGGACAATACCGAACCCTGAGGGACCCCACATGACAGAGAGACTGGGTTGGAGGAATAAATCCCTGACACCACCCTCTTGAGTTCTGCCAGTGAGGAAGGATTTAAACCACCTGAGGACTGTATTGGACAGGCCACAGATGAATCTCAGGCATTTGAGAAGGACCCCATGGTCCACAGTGTCAAACGCTGATGAGAGATCCAGAAGAACCAAGATGGAACGACTCTTCTGATCTCTCGCCATCAGAAGATCATTGAGCACTTTGAACCAGTGCAGTCTCAGTACTATGCTTCTTTTGGAAACCGGATTGGAGAGGTTCATAGATGTCATGGATGGTCAAATGGTTCTCCAGTTGTAGGGCCACTACTTTCTCAATCACCTTCCCCACAAAGCGAAGGTTAGAGATTGTTCTGTAGTTGGCAAGGCAGTCTGGGTCCAGAGAAGCTTTCTTCAGGGGGGGTGTTACCACTGCCTCCTTCAGGGAGCTGGGAAACTCACCCGTCTCGAGGGAGCACCAGACTATCCATGCTAGGACCGGGCCAATGGTATCACAACAACCCATAATCAGGGTAGTTGGGCCCGGATCCAAACTACAGCACATAGGGCGCATACCCTGGACAATCCGTATGACATCACTGAATTCTGACCAGTTGAAGGTACTCCAGGAGAACTGAGGGACAGTGATCGGGCACCAATCACTAGCATCTCCCATAGAGCGTGCTGGTTGGAGCACTGCCCTGATGTCAGTCACCTTAGCTGCAAAGAATCGAGCAAGCTCATCACACTCCACTTGTGAAAAAACTCTTCGAACCTGCAGGCAGGCTGGGTTGCACAGTCTGTCTACAGTTTGAAAGAGCTGAGCTGGTTGGTTCTGAGCAGCCGCAAATCTCCCCAGACAGGAACTCTGCCTTCTTACGGGTGATTGCAGATTGATAGACTTGGTAATGTTCTATCAATCTAAGGTGGTCGGCATCTAGGGTGGATTTTCGCCTGCAACGCTCTAATCTTCGTTCTTGTCGCCGCATCTCCTTCAAGGTCCCATCAAACCAGGGGGACCAAGGGCGAAGGGAGAGAGGACGAATATGGATGGGAGCAATGGCATCCAGAGCTGTAGAGATGGCCTTATTAAAAGCCAAAACCAAAGCATCTGGGTTATTGCTTGCTCCAGGAAGCTTCGATAGGTCAAGTGCCGCCACCAGGCCTTCAGAGCTTGTATCTCGCAAAGGGTGGTACCTGACCATCTCCACTGGGGTAGACCTATGAAGGGGAGCACAGAAACTGAACCCCATGGTGTAATGATTGGACCAACTGACAGGTTCCACCCCCAAATTGAAGGCTTTGATCCCCAGGAGGAAGACTAGGTCAAGAGAGTAACCATGTTTGTGAGTGGCAGAAGTAACAACTCGTGTAAGGCCCAGAGATGTCATCAACTGGAGGAAGTGTTGTCCAGATTACGAGAGCTCGTCATCGACCCAGGCGTTGAAGTCTCCCAAGACCATCAGCCTGGGCGACTCAAACGCCATGTCGATCACAAAATCCGCTACTTCCTGAAGGAAACGCTTCTCATCCCCTGGTGGACGGGAGATGAGAGCGATCCTACAACCTACATCTGCCACTATGGTACACTCAAATGACCCAGCCTCCTCAACTGGTACATTCGTGAGGCCCAGTTCAGTCTTGAAACAAACTGCAACCCCCCCCACGGTCTAATCTCAAGCGGTGGAACACCGAGTACCTGGCTGGAATAGCGGCCTCTAGTGTGGGGCCGGCATTCTCATCCAGCCAGGTCTTGGTGATGCATGCCAGATCCACCGACCCAACAAGATATGTAATAATTGCAGTCCTATTTTTAATTAATCTGGTGTTACATAACACCGCTCAAGTTGGTCGGGCTTCTGGAGCCACCCGAGCTGCCTGCCCACCAATGTTGGTGGTGCCCATGGGTATGGAGACTAGGCATGGCGGACCACGATCCAGGTTCCATTTCATCCCAGGGTGTCTCTGGGCCTTACTACCCAATGTGATGGCTCCGCTCATTCGCCTTCCACCGTTTGCTCATCCCCTCCCCTGGACAATGCCCAGCGCTCTGCAGCACTGGTAAGTTGAAAATTATAATAGGGGAGGGATAAAAGGGTGGAGGGCGTGAAGAGTGGAGGAGGAATAGTGCATGACCGTGAAGCCAGGCCTCCTACACATATTAATAAGCCCAAACAGAAACAAAACACACCAAGCCCACCCAAAAAATGGAAAAATCCCAACTAATTAACTAACCTAAACTCACAATAATAAGATAAAACAAAAGAAAGTAAATAAATAAAATGTTCCCTCACTCACTTGAGGGGAAAAAAAAACAACCCCAACCAATCAAGCAAACTTAAACTAAAAACTTAAAATTAAACAATAACTACAACTCTTAAATGCACCCCAATAACATTAAATATGCTAAAAACAAATAATTTAAAATGAAGTAAAATGGAAACGGCACAGTCTAAAGGTCCAGGAAAATGCTTTGGAAGATGTAGGAGACCAGTCATATAGTAATTAATGGATTCCTTGATGCAGAAACTCGAACTGTAAAATAAAACAACAGGAAAAAAAATCACAGCTTCGGCCCCCTAGGCCCTCTCACAGCTGGGGGAGAAGCCTAATGATATGAAAAATAAATATATCCCAGAACTTTACCAACCCCTCAAGCACTCTCACTGCAGGGAGGTTAGATAAGGAAAGCAAGCACTGTCACTGCCAATGAATAACGTAACAAAAATAATGAGTAAATAGTCTGACCATGTCCAGTAGAAAGTCCAAGGGGAATCCTCCTAGTTGGAACACCCAATCATGCCAGAGCAGGACCCCAAAACTCCCAACCAGGGGGCTGAAATTGCACAGCCACGGTCACCACTGCGGGTCTCTGCTGGGCCAACCCACTGGTAGGCCCCTCGAAAAGCCTAGAGGACCCCCAGCTCAGCCCGCCGGCTACCCAGAGAGGTCAAGGCCGCAGTCGCCCATGTAGACGCATGCCCCACAACCAGACACTCCTGAAGGGTTGGGACCAAATTGCTCACTGCACCGGCTTACACTGCGCCTCTTGCAGCTCCAGCACGCCTCTCAGGGCCAAAGACAGCACTCTTTCCACCACACCGAATTGGCCAAAATCCGGGAAAATCTTCACTTGCAGCCAGACAGTTCTTAACAACTTGTCTCCTCTCCACAGGATCTCCTCCCCTCACGGGTCACAGTTCCAGCTTCCTTGTCAGCCAACTATCAAACCAAACCGGGGCCGACAGCAAGTATGACAGGCACCACCAGAAATTCAGCCGTTAACCAGGGCACGACCAAAATGTCCAAAGCAAGAGGACTAAACCTCAAAACGCCCAACAATCAATCCAGGAAAGTTCAATAAATCCAAGTAAGTCCAGGTTACGGTAACCAAGTCAGCAGGCCCGGCACAGATGTAGAGAGTGGAATCGGGGCCCGACGAAACGGCCCCCAGTGAACACTTCGAGGGGTTTCAAAACGCCCTGATGTTGCTCCGAAATGCTCAGCTGTTTAGTTTCTGTTCCTACTGAACTCACAGGGCAACTTAATAATTACTCGGTATAGTGACAAGTTTAATAAAATAAACATGACTGGTGCAAAACACAACTAGTGCAAAAATAGAATATGAAAAGAAGACAAGACAGGCGAATAAGATTAAGCAAGTTGGATACTAGCAGTCAGAGGTGCACCCAGACCGGAGGCCATGTTGCATAAAGGCACAAGGTGCAACCTGGGACCACAGGGAAGTTAAGTGACTTACTTAGTGTCACACAGTATGCAAGTGGGGTCTGTGGGATTCAAACCCAGGTCTTCAGGTTTGCAGTTCAGAGCCTTAAACCACTGCACTATACTGTCTCCCAAGATGTTGCTGTAACCTTTTTCATGTCCAAATTCATTGCAACATAAGACAAACATGCCCCTCTCAGGAGATCTCATGTCCATGGGTCCATGGGTCCCACCTTCCCTGTGCAGAGATTTTGACCTGCTCAAAGCCTATGATTCTGAATGGCATTTCCACAAAGCATTTGGCTCTCCTGATGACTTTGTTGAGATACAAACAACTATGTAGTATGTTGTGGTGTTGTTCTGTATAGAATTCCATTTCTTTCAAAACACTGTTGCACCACAGTTCAAAGGTCATGGAACGTGATTGTAACCTTCTGTAGCACAACAGCGTTCTGAAACCTCTAGAGTCTGCACAAGTCAGTTTTGTTTTGAAAGTAAAAGAACCATCATGTCCACATTTCACACAACGGTGAGGCAGATAACTGCAATAGGAGGGCAGGGAGTTCAGCAACTTGACAGCATGGCAGGTTGCTCAGAAACAAAGTAGAGCTGCAAGTGGGGGAAGTAAGCAATAGCGGGAGGGGGGACACTGAACACTATAAAAAATACAGGATGACCAACTTAATGTCCAACCCTTGTGTTAGCTGCAGGTATCTGGGACAAGGGAAAAAAGTAAGCTAAGTTAACATTTAAAAATGTTGTAAAAAGTTTCCAGAAGCTGTTAGACGTGTATTGTTTTTGTTTAGGTTACAGTGATTTTCTTGCTAATGTGGGGGAAAATGTTGGTATTTGAAATCTTCAGTGTTCTAATGACACAGTAATACTTGCTTTTACCTGAGGTCCTGCTATTTAGCACTAGTTTTTGCCAGTGTGTTGAACAGATTTGATGCACAGGTAACTACCAATCGGAAGGCAGGATTTTCTCTGCCCATTTTATAAGTGAAGGTGTGGCTGGATCAGAATCTTAGCTTTTCCATCCACATTGACTCCATACATAAGAAACTTGCCTTAAGCTTGGTGTGTTGTAATGTAGCGAGTCCTGCCTTTCTCTCCTGGTCTGCTGAGAGATCATTCATAAGGTGATCTTGCCACTGTCTGACTACACAGATGTAGTCTACAATGCTGCCCCAAGTCTACACTTTTCAGGGCTGACCCCCTTTTTATGTTTGCTTGCTACGCATGTGCAAGCTAACATTTTTTAGGAGAATGGCATCTCAGAGGTGGGTCACTGTCAAACCCAATGCAGCTCAGGCTGCAGTGAGCTCGAAAGTGACAACCCAGTGATCAGTGAAGCTGATCATGACAGTTCCCTAGCTTGCTGGGTGGAAACTTTGTGTAGTGGAAAGGAATGAGCCGCTTCAATCCAGAGAGGCACTATCCTTCCATCTGCATGGTACTGCCCAGCAGCCAGCTGAGCGGTATCATGATCAGCCCGCTGTCATCTTCCTCCCCAACGGTAAAAATAGTCCCATCCTCTGCCAAGTATCTCTCCCACCTCCCCATTCCTTCCCATGCCCATTTCAATATCCCACTCACTGCCAAGTATCCCTTCCACCTCCCCATCGCTTCCTGTGCCACTTAGAGATAAAAACGACACTGGGGTGCACAATCCTCAGTGTCTGTGCCTGAAATAAAGAAAACCATAACATGGTGTATTTTTTATTTTATTTTTTAAAACCACGTAAAATGAAAACATTCCATCGATGTCTGTTGCTGCTGCCCCTAACGTTACCTTCCCATCACCGAACACCCCCCCCCCACTCAGTATCCATCACCATCAAACCCCCTACCCCTTACCTACCAGGGGTCCAACGCCATAATCCTCTCTGAACTGGAGACACTTTTTCACTCTTCAACACTGGACTGGGAACTGAAGAAGTAGGTAAGCATGTCAATGTATTTCAATGCATTTTGAACTTGTACTCATAACTTGGTAATTTTTTAATATTCCAACCAGATTCTCAACATGGCCTTTCTGGGACCCCACCTCATGAACAAGGTAGATGAAATTATTTTATATCTGGCCTGAAAGGTGATTTCTCAGTTGTTCCATGAATTCACCTTTTGGGCAGAATTTGAAACGTTTCGCTTAGTGGATTCTGTTAAAAATTTGAGGCCAAAATGTCACAAAATAAGTAAGTTAAGAAAAAAACGTTGGATTTCTGTAGAGCTGTGCATTGTCAATGGGTGGTTAGTACATTTGGATCATGTGCACCACTACTAGGGGAAATAGCATGCCCAAAGCTGCAAACCAGCATGGAATCCTGGGCACATGAACATTCCGAATAGCAGAAACTATCCAGTCTTTGCTGTGTCACTGATGGGGAAGCAGCATTGAAGATTCCTCTGAAAAAAATGTATTTTCTCTGTGCTTAATATTTTGGGGCTGTGGTTCTGCAGAGCAGGTTGGGACTACCTAGTGACAGGGAGCACCCCAAAATTTAGAAACTGTGCCTGTTAAGCTGTGGCTTTCAGAGTTGATAACCTGCATTATTCTCCCCATTTCCATTCCCTGGCTGTGCTTGGATTGGGGGCCATGTTCTGCCACGCTGTTTTTAAGGGTCGTTTTGCCAGGTCTCCAATTTCTTTTGTGCCTTTTTTGGTGCCTCAGGTAAGTAAATTTCTTGGCGGATTTTTAAGGCTCTGTTAGCTAGGTTTTTTTTATTTTTCTTAGTTTATCACTCACGTCTATATTGGCGTTTGACGCCCCACCCGGGAACTGTTAGTAGGAAGGTTTTATTTAGGGCTGTGTGTGTTTTGTACTTACGTTGACTTGAGGGACTGTATCTGGAGCACTGTTTACCATGTGGATTTTGCTTTCCTCTTGTCGCTGGGATATTGTGTTTTTTGTGTGGGAGTCTGTGTTTTTCTGACCCTGTTTTTTGTTCAGGCTCATGCGTCTTTTCAACTGTTTTGTAATTGCTACCACCTTTTCCAGCCTTTACCGGCTCCACTGAGCCATGCAGACCCCACCATTGTTGTCGGCCTGTCAGTTGGGCTTACACTCTTTTTTTTCTTCTTTAGAGCTGTTTCACGCTTCAACATTACCCTTTTTCATGCCCTTAGGCTGGGCGCGAGCTGACTGATGTGGTGATGTCACCTGTAGTGGTGTGACATCACTGGATCACACGTTCAGACGCACGTGCGCCTGTGCTCTCTGTGCACTAGATGTGGCTACAGAAATTTAGTTGCTCCCTCTTTTTTGAGTGGCACGATCATCCCTATACAGACAAGCCTGCTTTATAAGGCTGATAGAAGCACAAATCACTTTTCAGTCTCTCTCCTCTTTGAGTGTTTCCGATCTATTAGCCTCTCAGTTCCTTTTTTCTTTTGCAGCTCTCTGCTACAGTGGGGGGGTGGGGATCAGATATTTGGGATACCATTTGAGCAACATATTTGTGTAATCTGAGCTTGTATATGGTGCAGAGCCACAGACACCGTGGCTTATTGGAGGCCTATGGTTCTTAAAAGGTGTAAGACCTGCAGAGGGGTAATGAGGCCCTCTCCATTAGGCTCTTATTGCCCTCATTGTGCTCATTGTGTAACTCAAGCTATATGTCTATCACATTTCCCCCCAGCCGGAACCCCGAATGGGGGGGGGGGTGCACCTGTTGTACCAACTAGCAGTGGCAAAGCAGAATTGCACAAATCTTTGTTGTTGCCTTTAAATGAGCTTTTGAGCCCTGATGTTCTGCAGAACGTCCTTTCTGACACACTCGAACCTGAGCCAGGCCCCTCAGGTCAGGGGGGACCCATACAGGCACATCCAAGTGCGCCAGAACAGGATAAGCCTGCTAACTCAGATCTGCAGGCAGACCCTGACCGTGACCATACAGAGGATCAGGAGGATGATACCAGGGACTCTGGGGAAAATCCTGACCCGAAAGTGCTTCTTGATGAGGAGGACAACCCCTGTGATGAAGAGGTGGAGGGGGAGTGGACAGAGCCTAGGAGGAGGATTCCAATCCTTCCCCTGTTCGATACGAGGTCTCTGTTCTGTCTTATGACTGAGACTTGTGGGACATTGCAGCTGAAGGAGGTGCAAACCATGGAGGCATTAAATGTGAATCCAATGCTGTCTGCATCCTCCTCCACTCCAAAGTGTTTTCCAAACATTATGCACACTCTGACTAGATTATTGAACAGGAATGGGCAGGCGCGGACCAGAGAAAATATCTTTCTAAGCCCAGGGTGAGGTGCTTTCCTTTAAGGGAAGAGAATACCAGCAAGTGGGAAACTCCACCCATGGCAGACAAGGCTATGCATAACCCTGTAAAGCATGCGACTTTTCCAATTGAAGGATCTTTGGCCCTAGCTGATATGCACAATAAGCAAGTGGATGCTTCATGCAGAAGAGCCTTCACCTCAAATGAAGCAAACCCGCATACCTCCTATGCATACTTTATTGTCCCCAGAACACTAAACTTCTGGGTTACAGCTCTAGGTAGTTTCATTCCACTGGATTTGGAGGGAGCAAATATCTTACAGCTGGTATCCATGGCCTCCACCTTTCTAGGGGATGCCACAGTGGAAAACTTACAGATGTCAGCTCACTCCACTTATCACATTGTGTCTGCCATGCAGTGTGTATGGCTGAGGCATTGCGTCACAGACCAAGCATCGAAAGCCAAGCTCTTTAATTCAGCTTTTGAGGGAGGCTGTTTTTTGGGGGATCAGGCCTGGATGACATTTTGAAAGATATCCAGGATAAGAAGGGACATCTTCTGGTATCAAAACAGCAGCAAAAGGCCATCCCAAAAGGTTGAGGAGGCAGCTGAAAGAGGTAGTATCAAGGTTTTTTTTGTCCGTTTCGGAGTTTCAGAAACCAGAAGAATAAGGGGTCCTACTCTGGGTTCAAGGTCAATAGTGGCAGAGGAGTTTTTGCCCGGAAACCTAATGGGCTGGCAGTATAGCCTAGAGGTTAGAGTAACGAGATGTGAATGAGCTTGGTACCTCCAGCAGCCCAGACCTTGGTATGAGTCTCACAACCTCCACTTGTTTGCTGTGTGACCCTGAGCAAGTCACTTAACCACCCGGTGCTCCCAGGTTGCCCCTGAAAACAGGCACCAGTGCCTAGTGGGCCTTACCTGGTTAAAAATAAGTGATGGAGGACCAGGACAAAGACATGGGCCCATCTCTGCCCCCCTTCCCTTGGTGGAAGACTGCAGAATTTTCACACAAGATGGGCCAAAATGACATCAGATGCTTGGGTCTTGGAGATACTGACATTCGATTATGCAATAGAGTTTGCATAAATTCCCACAAAGGGGCGTTTTCTGCAGTCCCCTGTACAAAAGGATCCAGTGAAGAGGCAGGCAATGTCTCAGACTTTAGATCACTTCAAGAAGATTGGGGCAATTGTTCCAGTGCCCCACAATGAACAAGGCCAGGGATTCTACTTGATTTACTTTGTGGTTCCCAAGAAGTTGGGGTTGGGGGGGTCAAGCTAATTCTGGATCTGAAGCACCTAAACAAGCTTATCTGCCATGTGATATTCAAGATGGAATCCCTACAGTCAGTCACTGGGACTCTTCAGCCAGGGGATTATCTAGCATCCATAGATCTGAGGGATGCATATATCCACATTCCCATTCAGCAGTCTCACTAGAAGTCCCTTTTTTAGGGGTGACTGGGGGGGGGGGGGATACAGATGGTAAGCAACTGAAATTGAACCAGATTAAGCTGTTGGTGGTATTTTTAGTGAATGAGGGAAATTTGGTCAGGACACTGGGGGAAAACGCTCCTCAGGTTCGTGATTGTGTCACAACACTTCCAGTACAGGGCACTTCCTTTTGGGCTGGCAAAAGCACTCAGGGTGTTCTTGAAGGTTCTAACAGTCCTGATAGCTCAGCTAAGGCAGGAGGGACATTATGTCTAACGCTACCTGGACAACTTGCTCATTCAAGCACCTTCTGCTCCTCTGGCAAGGAAATCAGTGGCCAGGACCCTGGAAATATTGCAGTCCCACAGTTGTGTAGTCAGTTGGGAGAAAAGCTCCTTCGACCCATCTCAGAGCCTGGAGCATTTGGGTATGGTGTTCAGGACAGATTAGGGGAAGATCTTCCTCTTGCCAGCCAGGAAGGAGACCGTGAGATTAGAGGTTTGGTGGTTGAGAAGCCAATCATCAGCTTCGGCTCACAGCCTACTACAGATTTTGGGGCTCATGACTGCAACGATAGAACTAATTTCATGCACCCACCTATACATGTGACCCCCTTCAGAAAGGATTACTGGCAGCCTGGGATCTGACCTCAGAGAGCTATCAGGCCATGATCCCAACTACTCGACCTCTTTGACAGTCACTGAATTGGTGGGTGAGCTCTGAGAACCTAAGCAAGGGGTCCCCCTTAGAAGTTCCCCAGGACTGATCCTGACAACCGATGCCAGTCTGTTGGTCTGGGGTGCAGTCCTGTACCAACTCCCAATTCAGGGGTTTTAGTCTGTGCAGGAAAAGCACCTACACATCATCGTGTTGGAAATGAGGACAATACATCTTGCTGTCCTTCACTATCGCAAGCTGGTACAGTCAAAAGCCATGAAGGTAACGTCAGACAAAGCTGTCACGGGGGCGTACATACACAATCAAGGAGGCACAAAGAGCAGAGATATGCGAAGAGAAGCAACCGACCTGCTACCGTGGGCAGAGGAGAATCTTCTAGCTCTCTCGGCAGTTCACTTGGTGGGAGAGTTGAACATTCAGGCTGACTGGCTAAGCCGCAAGAATGTCCACCGAGGGGAGTGGATGCTGAGCTCAGAGGTGTTCGACCTTCTGTGCAAAAGGCTCAGTCATTCACAGATTGACCTGTTCACCTCCAGTCAGAATGTTCAGATGCAGTGGTTCTTCAGTCGATACCGGTGTCCACAGAGGGAAGCAGTGGACGCTGTGTCACAGACGTGGAATTTCTGCAGGGCATATGCTTTTCCTCATCTGCAGCTCCTCCCCAATGTCATACACAGAATAAGACACTCAAAAAGAAGCTTTCTTCTGTTAGCCTCAGAATGGCCAAGAAGGCCATAGTTCTCAGACTTAGGGAATCTAACTTGGCAAGCACTGTTCTGACTCCTAATCTGGAGGAGGAGGAAGGGGATCTTCTCTTCCAAAGACCCATTATGCATCTGAACCCAGAGGCGATGCAGCTTATGGCCTAACTCCTGACACATGTTTTTCCAGAAAAGTAGTGGATACCCTGATGGCCTCCAGGAAGATATCCACGTCTGCAGCTTATGTCATGTATGGACCACTTGTTCGACTTGGGCCAGAGAGAAAAATATCAGGCCTTCAAAAGTCTCAGTTCTGCAGATTTTGGATTTTTTGCAGGTGGGAGTGGACAAAGGATTGGCACTGAGCACACTGAGAGGTCAGGTATCAGTGCTTGGAGCCTCCATGCGCTCATTTCTAGGGACTAACCAGGAGGTTATGCAATTCCTATGAGTGGTTAGCAGAAGCCGGCCTCTGTTTCGATCCCCTGTCCTTCCATGAGATCTGAATCTGATGAATCTGGTTTTCAATGCTCTTTGTAAGGAACCCTTCAAAATTCTTTCATCAGTGTCGCTTGACATTCTGTCATACGAGGTGTGTTTTTTGATTGCTATGTGCTCAGCCAGAAGGATTAGTGAGCTCCAGGCCTTGTCCCTGAAAGAACCTTACCTTATCATTCATAAGGACAAGGTGGTTCTGAGAATGGTTCTGTCTTTCATTCCAAAAATGTCTACATCTTTTCATATGAATCAAGAGATCTGTCTCCCGTCTTTCTGTCCACAGCTGACTCATCCAAAAGAACGAGAGTTGCACAAGTTAGATTTGCGCTGGGCAGTTAGCACATATCTTAAGTGAACTGCAGAGTTCAAGAAATTGGATAGGTTGTTTGTGCTCTTTACAGCAAAAAAAAAAGTCAAAAAACCTCCAAGGTCACCTTGGCAAGGTGGGTGAGGACATATATTGCCAAGGCCTATGTAGCAGAAAAGAAGAGAGCTCCATCTCTCATCAAGGCTCATTCCACCAAGGCTATGGCTACCTCCTGGGTGGAAGAGGCATCTGTGTTAGCATCATGCAAGGCAACAACATGGTCCTCCATCCACACGTTCACGAAGCACTACAGATTGGATGTTCAAAGCTCTGCCAATGCGGCCTTTGATCATAGAGTTTTTCAGGCGGCAGTTAGCAGATACAGTACATTTTGTTCTTATTTTGGGTCGCATATGGGACAGTATTCTCCCCCACCCAGTTGATAGTGGGTACTGCTTATTAGAATCCATATGCACTAACTACCCAGTGACAATGTGGAGTGCTACAGAAAGAAGAAATTTATTCATACTCACTGTAATGTCGTTTTCTGTTAGCTCAAACATTGTCAATGGGACTTCTCCCAGCAGTCTGGCTCCTGATGGAGATTATTGTCCGGTATGCACCTGGGATGTTTGTTGTATCTTCAGAAATGTTTTAATTGTAAGTAGTGTGACATCCTTCTATGATTTATCTGCCAACATAAAATAAAGGGATTTTTATGTTACAGAGTTTTTGGTTATGGACATGCAGGTTAACAGGTTTTGATTTTTCTGAATAATGAGTGGTGCCTCCCTGTCACAGGTAAGTGCCTACACTATTTGCAGTTATTCTAGTGTTATATACCTGTTCTAGTAATAGTTGTTGGCCAGTCTCCTACTAGCTGGTTAAGAAGACTAAGGAAGATTTAGCATAGAAAAAAACGTAGAAAGGCAAACATCATTCCATCATCCCACTCACCATACTGAGGTAGAGAATTGTCTATTGTATCTTCTTCTTATGGAAAAGGTATGTTTATGCAAATGAATTTGATATAATGGCTTATTGCAAGAAAGAGTAGTATATTCTGGGCATGTTTAGACTTGCTGGTGTATAACTTGGGGCACTGCAAGGACAAATGTGACTGGAGAGTCTCTGCTATTCGGAATGTTCATGTGCCCAGGATTCCTTGCTGGTTTGCAGCCTTGAGCTGTGTCATTTCCCCTTGTAGGGGTGAATGTTACCCATATGTACTAGCTACCCATTGACAATGTTGGAACTAACAGAAAAGGAAATTATGGTAAGTACAGTACGAAGAAATGTCATCTTTTTTCAACATTTACTCATAACATTTCGATGTGTGCAGATTGTGACACCCAATTTTCAACATAGCCATCTTGTTACCCTACCTCATGAACATAAAAGGTGTCATTTTCCACATCTCCTTCTAAACATGTTTTTGCGTTTTCTCCACAGTCAGCTTTTGAATGGGATTTTTAAAATTCTACCTCTCGTGATCATGAGATGGGGTTATAAAAAGACAATGTTAAAAATATATGAGGAAATATTATTTTTTTTTTGTTTACTCATAACTGTAATTTATGCAGATTTTGGCCAAATGTGGGTAACCGGTTAAAACAGCATTTCAAGAATAGTGCTGTCAAAACAGCTTCAAAAACCACATCTGCCTCGACAGTGACGTGGTAGAATAGCATAAGTCAGTTACTGCTACCCCTGTAGCTGTCTAGGCAGATGGGAAGGAGTCAGGTAGCTGGAAGTGAGGTGCCTGTTCAAGCTGCTTCTGTGGAGCCACCTGGTGGTGCTGAGGGTTGAGGCACTGGACGCCACACCTTGTGCCAAGCCGGTGACCCATGTTCGGGAGCGAGCATAGGCCGCTGGGGGTCAGCAGGGGATGAGAAGGCTGGAGCATCCACCGACAGCTTGCCTTCTCCTGGGGAGGGAGGGTTGCAGAACTCGGTATTCTGGTGCCTCCCAGTGGCAGATGGGGGGGGGGGTACTGTGCTGCAGCCTGCTAGCAAGTGGGAACGTAGAGAATGGCAGATGTCATCAGGAACACATTCGGGAGTGAGCACATCTCCTCCACCGGACATCATTGCATGTTCATGCTTACCTAGGGAAGGGCTTGGGGTTGACCACCAGAACGAAGCCTGGGGTGATGGTAGGTGATGGTGCACCCTGGTCACCATGCCCATTGCTGGACCCCACCCACCTGGGTCCCAATCCTTCGCACATCACCTTGCCTGGATGATATTAGATGTCTGGGGTGCCTGTAAGAGTGGCGGCTCCACCCTGGGGGGTAAGCCGGGGGGGGTCCCTTGCCAGGACGAAGGTAGGTGTCTGTGGAGCTCTGGGAGGGGACCCAGGGTGGGGGGGCGGTTCAGGTTGGGTGGGAGACAACCAGGATGACGCCTGAAAGAGGCCACCACTGCATTAACCGGAGGGAAAAAGACTCCAAAAAAAAAAAAGCTGCTCCTGTGGTGGCCAGGCTAAGGCAATAGCTCCCAGAGCAGAGGAGACCTGGAAATCTGGGTTCTGTTCCTGGTCTCACGATTTGGATATTTTTTCATTTTGTCTGTGTTTTCCGTCCCCCCAAGTGTTGTTTTTTCTCCTGGACGACTGTGTTGCCTGATCCCCCCCCCCAGGTTCTTCCCATCCCTGAGTTCCACCCCCCCTCGGAGTTGATTATATAAATATTGGGGGTGGGGAGGGGTGAAACCCCTCAGGGCATGCAGTTGATGGAACCTTCTGTAAAAACACAAATTTCCTTTTATTACTTCACTATGGTAGCGGTCCTCCTTGTGTTTTTGGACCGCTACCATTGGCACTATTGTTACATACGGCATTTTGCTTGGAGCTGTTTTTGTCGGTGGCATTTTTACTGCACGGTTCTTGACCACGCTGTATCTAAATGAGTATTTTGACCTAGTGCCCAAATGTGCACAAAGCCATTTTGTTATCCCACCTGATGAACATGAGAGGTGTCATTTTTCAAATCCCCTTTGAAACATGTTTTCATAGTCCCTCTGTGAAACCACCTTTCAGACAAGATTTATAAAAAAAAAACAAAAAAAAACATCTGTCTTGATCATAACATGGGATCATAAAAATACTAGGTTGAAATTCGGAGTAAAAATGTGAAAAAACAACTAAGTTATGAACAAAGTTGAATTTTGCCAGCATTTACTCATAACTTTATTTTTGCAGATTTTGGCCCTCAACGTTCAACATACCCCTTGTGTTACCCCACCTCATAAACATGACAGGTGTCATTTTTCATATCCCCTCTGAATCTTATTTTTGCAGTAGCACTGCGAAATCACCTTTCAGATGGGATTTTAAAAATTACTCCTGTCTTGATCATAATGTCATGTCATATAAAAATACTATGTTGGAAATTTGGGGTCAAAATGTGGAAGCCAACTGATAGTTCTCTCAGCTGTCCTGTCCTGGGTAAATGCAATCTAAAAATGCGTAAAAGCAGGATACCACTGAAAATGAGATATTGCACCTCATCTCATCTATCCTGGGTAACTATATAATAAAAATATGTAAACACAGGACCGCAGTACAGCAGAGCCCTCACTGAACTGTGCATTTATGCTACTCTTTCCTGGAAAAAATACATTGTAAAAGCTGGACTCTGAAAATGTATGTTTCCTTTTAGCTAGGCTATCTTGGGTAAATACATATTAAAAGCAGTAAAAGCAGGGCCCAATCAGAAACGAGATATTGTATCTTGGCTGTGCTATCCTAGTAAACACAGTGTAAAAACTGGAAAAAGCAGAACTTTAGATACTGCATATCATCTGGTCTGTCCTTATTTTTTTTTATTTGGTATTCGGAAATTAACCTTTGAGCCAAGGCTCTATGAACAGAGTATAGACATTCAATCAAGAAGGTTACAGAGTTTTAGGACATTTGAGACACTGAAAAGCACATCAATCAGAAAAAGGTTACAGAGTTTGTTAGACATTTGAAAGACTATACAGCATATGGACATCAACTTTAGCTGATTACAAGTGCAGGTAAGGTGCAGAGGCACCAGAGGTTAGGTTAGGTTGGGCAGAGGGTCAGTAAGGACAGGAGTTTGGTAGGGGAGGAGGGGGGCCTCTAGTAAAAGTGGTCAAGGAGGCAGGGCTGAGGCCAGGGAGGCAGAGACCCATCCTAGCGTGGAGACGAGGGGAGTGGGGGGGGTGTGAGGGGTCTACAGGACCAGCCACTTAGAGTGACTCAGAGGCATTGTCAAGGAGCGTGTGGGAGGGTGGCTTCTGCCTTGTGCTGAGAATAGTTGCTGTTAGCAGAGCCAGGCCTGGTCTTCCAGAGTCTATCAGCTGTTGGAGAAGCAAGTGCACACAGAGCTGGAGGTCAGGTAGTCCTTAAGGTCTGATTTGAAGTCATACAGGCTAGTGGAGTTCCGAATGGACTCAGGCACCTCGTTAAGCCAAAGAGGGGCTCTGTAGGAGAAGGCATGCTGTCTGAGAGCTGTGCATCAGAAAGGCACCACGAGGGCCCCCTGCGTACTGCTTCTGGTTATATGTTCTGAGCCTGGGAGGGAGAAGATGCCTGCTATGCATGGGGGCTTTCCCCAGTAATGCTTTTTTGCCTAAGAGGCAAGTGAGGAATTTAGTCCTGCACCCAAGAGACAGCAAGTGTGTCTGTTCATAGAGGGAACAGGTGTGGGTCATTCGATCGCCATTCAGGATGAGCCTGCAGGCCTTGTTGAGAGCTGCATGCACCCTCTTGAGCACAGAGTCAGATGCTGTGCTATAGACAACCAGGCCTTAGTCAATGGTGGAAAGGATGGAGCTTGTGACTGATACATGGATGGCTGCTGTGGTAAGGTGTTTTCTGTGCCTGTATAGCACACCAAGCTTGGAGTTGACTGTCTTGACCACCTGGTTGACATGTTGAGTGCAGAATAAGGTGTCGTCTAGGGTGACTCCAAGATATTTGAAGAAGTGTACCTGTTCCAAGGGGGCGAGTACATTGTTGGTGATGTTTATGGTGGGGAACCTTTTCTTGAGCTGGGGGCTGGATAGGAGTATGGTCTTGGTTTGTTTGTAATTGAGCAGAAGTTTGTGCTCGCAGAACCAGTCTTCTGTTTTACTGAAGGAATGCTGAAGTGCTGCTTGGAGTGGCTCAATTCGAGAGCTGCTGTTGAGGATGACAGCATCATTCGCATATAGGATTATATTGGCGTCACAGGCTTGAGGAAGATTATTTAGGAACAGGCTGAAGAGAAGGGGTCCCAGGATGGATCCCTGGGGAACCCCCAGCATGACTTCCCTGGGGTTAGACACTGTTTGTCCTGTTTTTACCCATTGTGACCTGAGGGACGGGTAGTCTTGGAACCAGAGTGTTGCACTGGCAGCTACCCCCAAGCTTTGTAGTTGGGCCAGTAAGTGGGTGTGGCTGACGGTGTTGAAGGCTTTTGTTAAGTCTATGAACACCGCCCCAACCAGTTTGCCTTCATCCATAGCTTTGTGAGCATAGTTGGTGAACTCAACAATGACAGTCTTGGTATTATGCCCCTGCCTGAACCCGTGCTGGTTGGGGCATTGCAGTTGGTATTTGCTGATGTAGTCTGTTAGTTGGTCCGCCACAATCTTCTCAAGAGCCTTGGATAGGGGAGAGAGGATTGAGATCGGCCTGTAATTGGACACATTGGTCCTGTCCCCGATTTTGTGGACAGGAGTGACCAGTGCTTGCTTCCAAGTGGCCAGAAATTGGGCCAGGGTCAGGGATTTGTTGAATAGTTTTGTAATAGACTTGATGAGCACATCAAGAGTTTGAGACACCAGGTACATGTCTACTCCATCGCTACCCATTCTGGTCTTCCCGAGCACTTTTGTATGTAGAATGCTGTCTCCTTCATAGTAACTCTCTTGAGGTAGAAGGTATGGTGAGAGGTACTGGGTGCTTTGTCATCTGAGGGAACCTTGGTGGGGTGTAGGTAGTCAGGAGGGAATATTGTGCTAAGATCTGTGAAGGCAGAGTTGAAGGACTCCATGATGAGGCATGGGTTCGTGGTAGTAGAGCCGTTAATGTGGAGCAGCTGTGGGTTTCTCTTTACATCTTCCCCCACGAGATTCTTTATGTGTCCACAGAACCTTTTGATGTCACCCCAGCTTTTATCGAGCAGTTCCTTGTGGTGAGCTGCTTTAGCCCTCCGTATTTGATGCGTGCAGTGGTTTCTAGCTGCCCAGTACAGCTGGTGGTCATGGCCTTTACCTGAGGTCCTGGCTTTTAACCAGAGGTTGTCACTCTCCTTCATCATGGCTAGGAGCTCGCCTGTGATCCAGCCATTAGTGGTCCCCTGCACTTTCCTCCTTTTTAGCAGCGCGTATCGGTCGTAAATATTGTTCACTCCATCTGTGAAGTACTTCAGGGCCTGGTCCAGGGCTGGCAGTGTGTCAACGGGCAACCAGTCATGGCTGGACAGGGCATTTTTAAATAATCCTAGCCTACCTTTTTTCAGGATCCTGCTCTGTACAGTGATGGAGGGACTGTTTTTGAACTTATTTGTCCATCTGAGGTGACAGGGAGTGATCACTCAGTGTATCTAATAGCACCTTGACCTCAGATATTCGTGATGGGGAGTTTGTAAGGATCCAGTCAATGAGCGAGGTTTTTCCTGTCTTGTGGTTCCTTCTGGCTGGTTCCGTGACTAGTTGTGTCAGGTATGCGCTAGCCACAATATCCTTGAGTGGCGTGGAGTTGTCGATTTCCCAGTTTATATTGAAATCCCTTGTGATAAGTAAATCACTATCCTTGGGTAGGGAGGCCACTGTGTCCAGGATCTTGGGCACACCGTCCCATGATTTTTTGGGGGGCAGGTAGGCTGATGCAATGGTCAGTGTCTTACCCAGCTGTCCGACTTGTATTTTCATGACAAGGAGCTCGTGGACTGTGGCCATCCTGGAGACAGGGAAGACGGAGCCATGGAGGGAGTCATTTGTGTAGATAAGACAGCCCCTACCCTTCTTGCCATGCCTGTCGCTCCTGAATATTTGGTATCCAGGTAGAACTATTTTGCTGTTTTTTATATTGCCTGTCAGCCAAGTCTCAGTTAGGCATGCTATGTGGGGTTTTTGCTGGGCCATCCAGGCCTGTAATTGTGTAAACTTTGCTGTTAGGCTGCAAATATTCATTGCAGCTATTGTCAGGCCCTTTGTCTTGATACCCACAGATCCGGGTGGCGGTGGAGGGCCAGAATTTGGGTACACATTCCTAGATAACAGGAGGAGCATTAGGATAAGTTTCTGCACTGTGATGCAGAGGGTTATAGAGATTCGTGACTTGCATTTCCTTATTTTACCTTGGAGAGGCTTCTCCACTTTCTGAGGGGAGTGTGTGAGAGGTGGTAGCCTGGTGGAGCCCTGGAGTGTGTCGGATGCATTCTCCCCGGCTGTGGTCTCATTGTAGTAGGACTGCTGGTATGCTCCCTTTGTGGAGGTTGCTCTGGATACTGTTAGCCAGCAGCCTATTCTGAGGCAGTGTTCTGGGCAGACTGAAGAGGCACAGGTCACCTGAAGGGCACCTGGACCCACTGACCCAAATGTGATAGCAACAAGCAGGAGAGTAGTGCAGTTCATGTTGTTTGTTGTTGTCAAGGGTTAGGTTTGGAATTAGGCAGATCAGAAGACTAATAGGTATGGTGGAAATACCACTCCAATACTATGATGAGAACTTAGTTCAGGGGCAGAGGATGCAACACAGTAAATGTAACTTAAAGAGTTAAAATTAACACCAAGTGTTTGGTCCTATAACTGCATTCTGTATCTTTAAGGGGAGTTGCAATATTAGTGAGAGGAGTGGTCAGAGGATGAAGATTGCCTAGGGATGGTTCCACTGGGGAGGCAGAGTATTTAATAAAGGCGGCCGGGGGGAGGGGGCATGAAAAATTTAAGCAGGAAGGAGAGAAAGTGAAACAAAAATGGGGTTATTTGCAGGGCATAGCTACAACTGTGTCACAAATGAAGCCTGGTCTACACAGAGAAGTGTTCACAAAACGCTATATCACTTTAAGCTTAGTTTCTGATCCAGGGTAAAATACCACTGGACCTTAAAACAAAGAGAGCTGCAATACTTTAAAACCTGAAAACCTACACTCTAAAGGATCCTGCACTGCAAATAGCCCTTGAGTGCAAAATTGCTGTAAACAAGCTTAGATTCACATTTAAGTTAGCATTCACAGGACAATTTGGAGAAACTTAACCAGTACCAGAATCAGTAAATAAAATTAGCTTGAAGTCCAAAAAGAATAGGAGTAGCAAAGAATTCAAAAAGTGAAGCAGCCAATCAGCAGGCAGAGCCTATGGTTCCTGCCAGTCGGCATGGAGATGCCAGAAGTTTCAGCAGCATACCTTCGGTGTGGTGGTCTGCAGGCAGTACAGTGAGGAGGCAGCCAGCAGACAGAGGGGACCTACCGGGCTGCTTGCAGCAGCAGAGGCACCCTTGTCAGGGGTGAAGCTTCGGTGTGGTGGCCTGTAGGCAGTACAACAAGGAGACAGCCGGCAGACAGAGGGGAACCGCCGGGCTGCTTGCAGCAGCAGAGGCATCCTTGTTAGGGGTAAAGCTTCGGTCTGGTGGTCTGTGGGCAGTACAGTGAGGAGGCAGCCAGCGGACAGAGAAGACCTACTGGGCTGCTTGCAGCAGCAGAGGCACCCTTGTCAGGATTGCAGTACAGCAGAGCTCCCACAGAACTGTGCATTTATGCTACTCTTTCCTGGAAAAAATACATTGTAAAAGCTGGACTCCTCTGAAAATGTAACTTGGCCTTTTAGCCGGGCTACCCTGGTAAATACATGTTAAAAGCAGGGCCCCATCAGAAACGAGATATTGTGTCTTGGCTGTGCTATCCTAGAAAAGACAGTGTAAAAACTGGAAAAAGCAGAAAATGAGACATTGCACCTCATCTGGTCTATCCTGGGTAAATATATTAAAAAATTATGTAAATGCAGGACTGCAGTACAGCAGAGCTCCCACAGAACTGTGTATTTATTCTACTGTTTCCTGGAAAATAACATTGTAAAAGCTGGACTCCTCTGAAAATGTAACTTGCCTTTTAGCTAGGCTATCCTGGGTAAATACATATTAAAATCAGTAAAAGCAGGGCCCCATCAGAAATGAGATATTGTATCTTGGCTGTGCTATCCTGGGTAAATGCAGTGTAAAAACTGGGAAAAGCAGTGTCCCATTAAGAACAAGATAGCATCTGAGCTGTGCTATCCTCCTTGGTCAATACAGTACAAAACTTTGTCAAAGCAGAACTCCTTGAAACTGAGATACTGTATCTTAGCTGAGTTATCCAGGGTAAGTATAGTGTAAAACTCTGTAAAAACAGAACCCTACAACAGGATCACACTTAAAAGGAGATGCTGCATCTAAGACGATCTGTCTGGAAAAAATACGTTATGCAAGATTAACGCCACTGAACACGAGATATCGCATCTCCCCCTTTGCTATCCTGGGTAAATGCAGTATAAAACTGTTTAAAATGAAGACCCCAATGCAAATGACATATTACTTCTCATCTGATCTATCTTGGTTAAATAGATAGTGAAAATGTGTACAAGCAGAACCCAGTGCAACATCATGCAAGCAAATACTCGTAATTGAGAAGTGCTTCTTTAGTCCTTCTACTTCTTTGCCTTTAGGGCTTCATCTCTCACATATCTCTGCTCTCTATATACCGATCTCGCTTCCCTTTTTGTAGAAGCCCCAGTGTCTCTCTCACACTGTTCCTCCTTCAATGCAAAATACTGGCTTGCCACTGTTTCCACTTACTTACCTCTCCTCTCTCCTTAACCCTGCCATTCTCTCCTCCTACTTCTACTTCTCATCCCCTGCTCATTCCTTTCGTATCCCTTGCAGTAAATCTGTAGCAGGCCAGTCTGTTTTCTCTATCTGCCTTCCAACACCATGGAATAACTTACTTCTCCTCATCTGTCTTTTTTCCTCCCAGCACTCTCTCAAACTACTCTTACTGACATGCTTCTCAAAAGTGTGCACCTTCAGCTAGACTTCTTCCTCTTGTCACCATTTTACAACAACCACTACCCTATCCCCACCCCCCTAATATGTTATCTGTTTTACCCATTTTGTCTCTTACTCGGTTGTATGGCTTAAAACGTAGTGTGCTCTGTAATTTGAATTTTACGCCACCATATATCTGTTACAAATATTTTGCCATACATTAGCAGCTCGCTCCCTTGGCTCTCATCCTGGCTACCTCCATAACCGATGTACTATGTCCTCTTTTTACATTGTTTTTTTTTCTTTTTCTGGAATTCATTATTTGTACTGTGATTTTATTGTTCATGTACACACACATGTTGTCACTTTGTCATTGCTGTTTCACTTTCTGCTGTATTTTCTCCCCTGGACTGTACCTGGAAATGAGCTGCCTCAATGTGCCTATACCTGTCACCAAATTTTAAGTTAATAAATGAAATATCACTAAAATCCATTTAGGATGTATGAATGGCAATGTATACGATGTTGTAGCTGGATTACTGGTAGATGGCGCCACCTGCTGGCCTTTAGTTATATATCCTGCGACTCACAATGTGGCTGTAGAAAAAATTTTGCAAGTTGTTCCAAACATTTGTCCTTGCACTTCGGTTGAAACTTTAGAGTGACTTTTAGAACACTTATTTTTAACAGAAACCTGCCAGTGCAGAATTATTAAGCACTTACATGAGAACTGAAAAGTGTTATGAATTCTGGTACTGCCACTAGAAATTCTGGGTAGGCAGTTTCCTGGACCCCACCTCCTCGAAAGTGTTATAAAATTGGCTGGTTTACTCAAATTGCACACACAGATGTTTTCCTTTGCTCCCTAGCGCCGCCCTCCAACCCACCTCTGCCTGCCAGACTCACCGCTCGCTGCCACCTGTTACTCCCAGGCTCCTCTGTTATTCTGCCACTCCAGGAGCTTCAGCGTCTCCTCCTGGGGTTATGTCCCCTTCTATTGCCAGGGGAAGGGGATGGATGTAGGCACAGGATGGTGTCCAGGGTAGTGAAGGTGGTATGCTGAGGTGCTGGATGGCATGGGTACAGCGTGAAAGCTATCATTCAGTGTACTGAGTTGGTATGCCTTTTTTTGCTCCATCTCACTTCCCCCTCCTTTTACAGGAGCATTCACACTACAGCATTGGGGAATAGGCAGCACTGTGTGTTCACCCACCTCACCAGGTGCACCACCAACAAGCTACCTCCAGGGGCCCCTCAAGAGCAATGTGCTGCTCAACCAACCCTACAGGAGAGAAAGTGGACAGAAGACAGACGTCTACATCCCCCAAACCTTTATCTGTACATTTTTTTCACTGCTACAGAGTCCGGGTTGGATTTGAGGTCAAACACCAGAGCAGAATGTGACTACATTATCATAGAAACCACAGAGCTATATCATGGACTTCAGGTTAATACTGTTCTTTGGGGCTGACTCCTCCCAATTAAAAGAACAAACTGAAACAAAGACTCTTCACTTTGGACTAAGGTCTGCCGCTATCCACAAGGTTGCAACCCCAGCAGTAAAAAATAATCTTGGCTGGCAGTCGTTCTCATTTGCCATACCTGCCACCTGGAACTCCCTGCCAGTCAGTTGGCACCCCAGCAGTGGCCTTTTCTACTCAACCTCATTAGTATCCCTCTGAGTCAGGAATCAGGCAATTGCTCCTGGTAACCGCTGCTGAGAGGACATGCTATGTTACCCATGATTTTAACATCTGTATGCCTTGGATTGTTATTGTATCTGCTGCATGTCTGAAACATTCTTACTGTATCTGATGTATAAATGTCACATTGCACTTGCATTTCCTTTGGATGCCTTCCTCAATGACCCTGATGCAAGGGCTTTCCCATTCTCTCTGAATAAACTTAATGAATGATTGAGAAATAAAAATCACTATTCTGAACGGTGCAGACTCTATCCTGCTGCTCTGACTGCAATGGAGAATTTACCCTAGCTCTATAAAAGCCTTTTAAAAAAATCATACAAATAGAGGAAGCCAATGTTGAAGTTCAATGCCGCAACATGCCATCAATTTTCAAGATGTTTATATCTCTTTTTTTTTTTTAAACTTATTGTTTATATCCACATCATTACTCGAGCACAATCGGTATACCGCACTGTCAGCGACATTTCGACAGTGCGGTCCCCTACAGCAACAACAGTACCACATCGCTGTAGAGAACCCGCTGGAACCCGGCACTGTCTTTCAGGGGTCCTGCACCCCCGAATCAGCTCCAACTCGGAGTTGACAATCCTAAGTGGAGGGTGTGGGGGGCTGGGGGTAAAGCCCCCAAAGAAAACAGTTGTTTTCATATGAAACCAGCAGCTGACTGCAAAATGTGGTTGACCCGCTGGTTTCGCTGTCTGGTCGTTCGACAGAAATTTTGTTGACGACCAGTGGTAGATCCAGCACAGTCTACCCCTAGGAGCTCCCAAGGTGTGGTTCCGAGCCTTGACATACCTTTGTTGCCAGCTGGTGCCTGTCCTCCACTAAGCCTAGGCTTATCCGCCAAGCAGAGATGGGCGTAGGAAGGGAGTCACCCCAAATTCCTGAGTGTCATCAGGAGATGCCACTGGTGGTGTGGAGGACCCAGATGTACCACAGACCATCGTACACCATGCTGAGGCCCATTTTCCTGGTTACACCCCACCTACTGGATGTCAGTGCACTCAAGGCTCAAGTGGAGACATGCATGACAAGCATGCTGACTGTGATCCCAGCCAATGTCCTCTCAACCATTCTCCTCACTGCTGCCCTGCCCCTACCACATGTGGTCACCCAGGCGGCAGCACTACATTATGAACTGAGACCTTCCCTCCCCAGAGAAGGAGAGTGTCCACTGGGATGTTATCCTCCCATGCCCCCTTACTGGCACTGGGATAGCTCAGGCTTGTGCACATCATTTCTTAGCCATGCGTCTGCCCCATTCATTCACTGGCAATAGAAGCTGCAATGAGATACATCCCTTTCATATCCTATCGCGGGACCATCTCTTCCTTTACAGCAGCAGTATTTATTACAGGGAAATGTTTTACCATAGTTTTAGTTTTTATTATTGTTTTATAATAACTGGTGATTCTCTTTATCACACTGATTAGCAGTGTGATCAAATGCCGTAATAACTGGGTATGACATCATACCCAGTTATTATGGCATTCAGAGCACTCCTGCTTCACTTTCCCTGTTGGAAAATGTGATTTTTGTGCTCGTGTCCCTGCACCAGTTATTATAAAAAAGAGAAATATAGGTAACTATGTGCTTATGAAGTTTTTACACATATTCCATTACTGGGCATCATTGTTAGGGCTCTGTAATGTGGGTGCTGCAACAGGGTGCGGATGACAGGGGCGTTCTTGATTTTAGATCATCCCGCACTCACACCAATTTCTTTGCACTTCACAGCATGCCTTGGAGGAGGTTATCCTTATTTTTTTTGGGGTACAGGGAGCAAAGCCCCTTGTAAAACCTGATTGTTTCCATGAACGGCACTTGGGCGCTCTAATTCCTGGAAGACACAATGCCAGCTGCGGTAATCCTGGGTGGCATGTTGCTTCTGTCCTAACTGACGTTGGTCAGATTCCTGGCGCACCGACATGGGTGAACCCTTTTTACACACCCTCAGTGTGTGAGACCACGTAAACCTCTCAAGCTTTGTTCTCGAGGTTTATGGGTCAGCACACACCTTGGATGTGTAAAAAAAATTTAATAACACACAGTTGCCAATGCATTATAATCTATATTATTATTCAGTTTATACCAGCTTGCTTGGTTGTCACAGTCACTAAGCAAGAAAGGGACCTCAGGATAATCATATCTGATGATCTCAAGGTGGCAGAGTAATGTAACAAGGCAGTAGGCAAGGCTAGTGGGATGCTGCGGTGCATAGGGAGGGGGATTTTCAGCAGGAGGTGGCATTGCCACCGTATTGAAGCCCCATCGAGAGTGCTATGTCCAGTTCTTGAGACAGCACCTCCACAAGGACATTGACAGGGTGGAAGTAGTCCAGAGGAGGGCTGCCAGAATGGTGCGGGGGTTCACTAGATGCCATATTAGGAGAGACTGTGGGACTCAACATATACTCCCTGAAGCAGAGGAGACCAAGGGGGAACACTGAAACCTATAAGTACCTAACGGGGTGAACAAGGTGCAATTGGGGAGTCTATATCAGAGAAGAAAAAGCACCAGAACATGGGAGCATGCAATAAAGCTGGTGTGGTGGAAGTTTAAGAGGGATATGAGGAAATACTTCTTCACTGAAAGGGTGGTTGATGCATGGAACAGCCTGCCAGAAGAGGTGGTGGGGGCAAAAACAATGGGGAACTTCAAGCATGCATGGGATAGGCACACAGCTGTAATAAGTAGAGGAAAGGGAGGCTGGGGGGATGCCAGAGACCAAATAGGGTCCGAAGTGTCAGAACTGGCAGGGAAAAATAGGGCAGACTGGATGGGCCAACCAGTCCTTTTCTGCTGAGAAACTCTGTGTTTCTGTGTACGTTACCTTGCCTCTTCTTTCTGACTGTCTACTGGGCTTGATCCCCAAAGATCCTGAGATAAGTGTAAAAGTCACATAAATTTAGGCACAGAGCTCCATGCCACATAAGTACTACACACATCCTGTGATTTGCAACAGGGGTTGGTTGGACTGACAGATGCAAAAGGGGGTGCACAGAGGCTCATAATAAGTAGGAGCTTGTGACAGGGCTGAATAGGACTCTGTCCCAGTGGTATGGAGAGTTTGAATGCAGGGATCTGTTCTGTTCTTTCCTTTCCTGTCTCTTGTCTGTTTGGTTGCACAACCAAGTTTTCTCATGAGACCTAGGACTTGATCGCCCCGACAGTCTCTCAGTCTTCCCATGCTGTTTCTGTCTTTTCCTCCCTTGCATATCTGCTGGTATAAAAATATATGTAAATCAGTATTTATTTATTTATTTATTTAAATCTAGGAATACAAACTTTGAGCTACAAGCTCATTTACAACGGTTCCACGTCAGGCATAAAGGATCAATATACACAGTACAATACATAGAATGCGAAAAGACAGAGAAAGCTGTAGGAAAATAAACACAATAACAGGAACAATTATTGCAGCTACTGTACATTACCTAAAAGATAAAGAATTTTCGGAAGGTAAAAAGTTGATTAAGCAACACAGTAGACCTTGATTAGGGGTAAAGATAGGGGTTGGGGAAAAGGATGGCAGTAACCTCAGGCTCGGGGTCACTTTGTCATAGGGGGTAAGTGAAGGAGGGGTAGTTGTGGCAGAAAGTGATGAAAATGGATACCGAGGTGGGTTGAAGACCTGATGAAATGGCTTGGGGGGCAGGAGTGGGGTGGAGCAGGGGGAAATGGGAATGAGGGTCGGCGTGATGTGGGTTGGGCAGCTGATAAGTACAAATGATGGGGGGAGTTCCATGTCAGATTTTAGGGAGAGGAGATCAGGGGAAGCAGGAGCAAATCTGTTGGCTGGCCAGATGACATTTGAGTGCAGATTTGAAGAGGCCAATTTTGCTGATAGCAGTAAATTCAGGTGGGAGCACACTAAGCCAGAGTGGGGCCCTGTATTCAAAGGATCTCTGGCCTTGAGAGGTTCGTCAGAAGGGGACCTTGACAGAGAGCTTGTTTGATGCCCTCGTAGTCCTAGTTGGTTCTATTTGGTGCAGGAGGGAACTGCTACCAGGTGGCAATGGGCCTAGGATTGCTTTTTTGGCAAGGAGACAGACTCGGTAGCGGGTCCTCTCTGCCAGGTTTAGCCACCCTGTTTGCAGGTAGAGATTACAGCAATGGGTGAGGCATGGAGCCCCTAGTGCTAGCCTGCAGGCTTTATTCAGCATAGTGGCAAGCCGTCTAAGGGTGCTGTCAGGTGCCGCACTGTATATGGGAAGACCATAGTCAATAGTCGAGAAGACTGACCTGGTGATGGCAAGCTGAAGAGCTTTTTCAGTGAGGCAGTTATGGTGCTTGTATAGTAGACCGAGCTTCCAGTTTGCTGATGAGGTGACATTGTCAATGTGGGTGGAGAATGAATGGGAGCTGTCTAGGGTAGGCCCCAGGTATTTGAAGCTTTGCACCATTTCTAAGGCTATGTTTTGCTTGCTAAGAATGTTTATGGTGGATGTCTTGTGTTGGTTATGGTCGGGGGTGAATAGCATGGTCTTGGTTTTGTTATGGTTGACAAGCAGCTTAGCTTGATCAAACCAGGTCTCTACATTGTTGAAGTCCTATTGAAGTCTTTGTTCAAGGGAGGCAGGATCAAAATGGCTGGTGTAAGTAACCGCATAATCTGCGTATAGAAGGATTTTGTGCTGACAGGCTAGAGGGAGGTTGTTTAGGAAAAGGCTAAGCAGTAGTGGGCCTAGTATGGATCCTTGGCGAACACCGGTGGACACTTGCTGCGAGTCCGAGAGGGTATTAGATATTTTTACCCATTGTACACGCCCTGTGAGGTAGCTCTGGAACCAGCACAGTGAATCTGGGGATAGCCCCGTAGCTTCAAGCTGGGCCAGGAGGAGGTTATGGTTGACTGTATCAAAGGCCTTGGTGAGGCTGATAAAGGTTGCCCCCACCAAGTGCCCCTGATCGAAGGCATCGTGAATGAACCCTGTGAACTCCAAAAGCGCAGTAGCAGTACTGTGGAGTTTACAGAAGCCATGTTGCTGTTGGCATTGTAACTGGTATTTATCAAGGTGTTCTACCAGTTGATCGTAGACGATTCGCTCTAAGGCTTTTGAGATTAGTGGGAGGACTGAAATTGGATGGTAGTTGGTATGACTTGTCTTAATGCCTGCTTTGAAGACAGGGGTTACAACTGCAGCTTTCTATTGCTTTGGGAACATACCTGAGGTTAGGGACAGGTTGATGATTCTGGTTAATGGTATTAGCACCTCGTCTAGTACCAGGGAGATTAGTTTTAGGTCCAGGCCCTCGGCACTATACCTGGACCTCCCCAGTATTTTAGAGAGGTATTTTTTTTGCCATCCCTTTGGATATTACTCTAAGGTAGAATGGGGGTGTGTGATTTGTTGGATGTGTTCAGGGCAGTTTTTGCTGAGGCTCACTCGCAGGACTTTGGCAGTTGGGGGGAGCACAGCACTGAGGTCAGTGAAGGCTTTGTTAAAGATGTCTGCGATAGTTTTAGGGTCATGTGTAATGGATCCTTTGAAATTCAGCAAAGTGGATTCAGAGGTATCGCGCTTCCTGGTGATTGCGTGGATGTTTTGTTCCAGAAGCTACGTCCATCACCCCAGGAGGAGTTTAGCTCAGACTTAGAACATTTGGCTTTAGCCTGGCGGATTGCGAGGGTACAGTTTTTACGAGCCGCTTTATAGTTCTGCATGTCGTGGAAATGTAACTGATATTGGGATCCCTTTGTTTAGAACTTATATAGTGTTACTGTTGAAATGTATATAATTATAGTTTGAAATGATTGAAAAACTATTTGGAACTCAAGGGGTTAACCTGAGAGCAGTTTTAAGCCCTTTTTCAGAAGCTGTTGAAAAGGGGCCTCAGTTCTAGGACATTGTGTTCTTGCTGCACCTGCCTGAAACATGCAAGAACATTTTTAGAAAAAAACAGGATACTTCTAAAGGAGGAGGTTGAAAAGACTCATAAAAGAGAGAGAGAGAGAGAGAGCTGCAATGTTTTGGAGTCACAGAGACTGAAGGAAAACTCAGATGTATCTTCTCTATATGTTCTGTCTTTGTAAATAGTTATACAGAACAATTTTATTTTTTTATTTTGTTATTCATAATAAAACTCTTGTTGTGAATTTTACAACTGCTCCTGTTTTTTTCTATGCTTCCTGACCTGTGCCTCGACGACAGGCCTGGATCCACAGAAAGATGAACACATCCATGGGTTGCCCCTTGAACTCACCATAAGAGGAGGTGGAATACTGGTATAGCTGTGGAACAGGTAGAGAGTGGTACAAGACCTCCCTGTTTCATGGTGCATGGCAGGATGCAATGCAACTACTGTCACCCATCCCATGACAGGAGGGGCAGGGAAGGGACATTGGACATGTGTGGTCAGGTGTGGATGTCAGACTTGCTCATGACCACAGAGCAGTAGGCAATCATTGTCACAGAAGCCCGCTGCAACTACCTGTCCCTGCTTTGCAGCAAGGCCTTCAGAGGGACCCTGGCTCACAAGCAGGAGGTGTAAGAGGGGATACAGACCACTGTCAGTGCAGCCAGTGACACCTACCACACCATTAGTGCTATCAAACAAAGTGGCGTGACCACTGTGGCATGACAGAAAAAAAGCTGTCCCCCCCTCCCCCTCTGTCTAGGGGCATAACTTTATCATCGCAGATGTTCCAGGGGCTAAAGAGGATTACCATAATGAGAAACATCTCTGAGTCAGTGCACCTGAAATAAAGATAGGAAAGCTGTTATCCTACCTCTTGATGGCTTCGTCACACCATGCACTCTGGATCTCTACCTTCTTGAACTGGATTCGCCCCAAACCTCTGGTCGCCAGATGCAGGACCTCCAAACCTGCAGTCTCCTGTCTCTTCTGAGCACCCGAGAGCCTTGGTCCCAGTGCAGCCTGTTGGTCACCCTCTGGAATGACAACTTATGACACAAAATAAATACAAGGGGTTTTCATTTCATTTCCCCCCCCCCTTTCAGCTTAAATAAAAGAGAAATCACTACCGAGTTTCTTCCCAAACAGCTTCTTTATTTTAGCACCTGCATTCCAAATAATTTCAGGCGTACGAGGGTCCCATCCTTCAAACAATAAATAAAGCAGCTCCATGGGGCTATTCAAACTTTTTACAGTTCACCCAGTGCTGGACCTAGTGAGCAGACCAACTGTTAGACAAGCAGTACAAGCAGGTTATCTTCACCTCTGAATCTTCAATGGTTTACCTAAACGGACCCTTCACTTGAAGAATCAACAATGCTCCTGGCTTACTAGCACTGGTAAACCCAAACTTCTTGTTTCCTTTTCTGGGTTACCTTTTCCTCATCTCCCTGTCTGGTCTGGCTCTGGTCGGCTGCCCTACCTCCGGCACAGCGTGCTGCTTTCCCCACCTGACCCCTGGACCTTGGCCCAAATCTGAAAGGGTACCAGGAATTTTCCTTCTCTGACCCAGGCCCTGTAACCCATACACTCTTCTTCCACATGGAACCTGAAGCTGTCGGTGCACCAAGCACTTCCTGCACCAGTCCCCACGGTCATGATCGTTCACTCTCTTTCCACTGGTGCTGAGGCCCTCAAACCCAGCCCTTCTCCAGTGCCCAAGCTGCATCTCCTGGGCTGCCGTTCCACAAGAGAGTCCTGAGACTCCTCCATGCAAGTCCTTCTGAAATGGGTGAAGGACCCTCCTGACTCCCTCCACGCCGGGGCTGCCCTGCCACTTCAGGTACAGGGGAGGACCACTGCCACTGGCCCCTCCACTGTGGGAACCCAGCCACTGTCCCCACAACCCTGGCAGCCCAAGCACTCCATCATGGGATCCCACGGGCTCCTGCCTATCCTGGCATACTCCCTTCCTTCTAACTACCCTCATCCCAACGATGCAGGTAGCTGGCTGACCATCCTCCCTTTGGAGCTCCCTTTCTGGCTCCATTATGCCACGTCGCTGCAGAGGCCATCCCCATCTGCCCACTTTGGGGGTGGGGTCCCCACACAGGCCCAACCTGGACTGTCAAGCTCCCTCCTTGCCTGCCTCTTCTGCTCCTCCAGCTACCCCCCCTCTAGCCTCAGGCCTAGTGTCTGGGCTGGAAAAGGCCCCGAACTTCCTGTTTCCACACCTTATATATCTTCCCTAACCTGCCCTCTTCTGTCACCTTGAGACGTCCAGCAGGGATTAACCCCCAGAGCACTAATAGATTTCCTAGCTCTGGGGGGGAGGAATAGGAGGTGGAAGAGGGTCCCTAATGGAAGCATAAGCCCATCCAAAGAGAGGGGGCTTACACTCTTCCCCCACTCAGGAAATCATTCCCTCCTGAGAATGATGGCAAGGGTCAAGTGATGGTCTCCTCCCATCAAACTGGGTATGTGCACTCCCCAGCCCCCTGAGAGCAGACACACCATATCTGGCCACAAGCACCCACAACCTGCCTCACTAAGCCCAAGTACACTCTACTAACTAAAACCTACCTGCGCCTGGAGAGAATTATAAAATTTTAGAAAAACCTACATTATTTCTTTGTCAATAGACAATCATAATCATTGCTTTCATAATGATTAAACTTTACCATCAGACATTTCAAAGCAGTACTGAGGTAGTTCTGAAATTTTAACAAAAACCCCAATATGCTTCCCACCAAATAGGAACAGGTTACTCTGTGTACAATTGCCTGACTCACTCCCAGACGCACTCTCACATCCTCACTCCACTCTCTACCAGCTTCCACACCAATAATTGTCTATGATCTAGAATTTTCTATCATAAACATAATTCTAAGTTCAATTTTTCTTTCTTATAAGGAAGCTATGTGCAGTCACCATGTCCTGCTCTGTAGAGCAACTGCCCTGGTGCAGTTCATAAGTCTGAGTTCCAGGAGGAATAAGTTGCAGGCCCCCCTCCTGGAGAGAAATAATACTCTGGGTCTAGTTTGGTGGTTACATCTCCAAAAGAGTCTTGGTCTAGAATGTAACACTTGGTCCATGTCCCAGCCAAGTCCTGGACCAAAGCAAAGTTTTTAAATAGGGTCAGACCAGACCAAGTCCCTGTGTAGCACATTGTGCGAGCCTGCTGAATCAACTGTTGAGATGGGGCACCTCCTCTTCCAGGGCAGTTCTTCAAACATTCCATTTGTTCTTTGAAGATCCACTCTTCCCTCATCTCCTCGATAATGTCCCATATCCTCTCGGGCACATATGGATAGTTCATAGGGGGGATACGCCACACGTAGCCTCCTATGGCCCCATCTCTCTGCCTGGCTCCGTTCTGGCAGGTCTCTTTCACTGGTCCTCCTGACGTGCCCAATTTGCAACCATGTCCCGCTTCTATACTGGATGTTCAGTGGGTCACTGGGGTTTAACCCGTCCATATCAGTCCAGAGGGTCTTGGCCTGGACCAGGAGCTGTGGGGTACAGTCCGCCACAACGATCACCGGATGATAGGAAGGCCTGAGGATTGCCCTTTTCACTTGGTAATCCTGGAACTAGAACTTTTTACCGATGAACTTCTCCTTGTCCAGCTGCTCCAGCTCTTTTTGGTCATCAGCACTCTCCCTGGGCATTACTGGTGCAGCAACGGACCTGGAGCCAAACCCGCTGGGCTTTATCTGTGACTCGGCTCCAGATGCAGGCTCTGACTTAGCAGACAGAGCCAGTGGGCTACCGCCAGTCAGGGGCTGAGGTAGAGAAACCCCCCTGGGCCCTGGTGGATCTCCTGCCAGTTTTCTGAGACCCCTGCCCCTCCCTCTGCCACTGGGATAGCTGGTAGCCGGCGGCGGGGAGCTGGGCAGATGGCTGTGCTTCTCGTCACCTCCTTGCCTCGATTTTCCTCCTGCACCTTCTTCTTCCACTGCCTCCACTATGACATTTGGGGAAATTCTCCTGGCTTTGGTCACATGGACATGAGCACTTCCCCCAGGGAGAGTCTATTGAATGCTCCTGAATCCCCACTAGCTGGTGACCACATCACATAGGAGCTCTCAGTGGTACTGGGAGGGAGCCCCCAGTTTGGAACAGTCGGCAGCGCCAATCCATGGGACTATCTGTACAAGTCTCTCTGCTGCTACTCCCAGTGCCCACAGTAAAAAGAACCCACTATCTTTTTTTTGGGCGGAGTTGTCCATTTGCCTGCAGTGGTGTGAGTGTGCAATAATCTGTCCTCTGTTCTCTGTTCACTTGCTCTCCCTTTTCTTTTTGGCTCCGCTCCCTCCAACTACTTTCCCAAAGATGGCACTCCTCCTGCAGCTGCTCTAGTTTCTTTTCCACCACCCACCAATTGGAGTCCACCTGAGAGCCACGTGACTAGCTGGTCATGCACGCACACCACACTAGACATGCTGAGGCCTACGTCTGCTTCAGGCCAGCCCCACGACCCATTTTTTTACTGTGCAGCAGGGCCTAACTAGACTGGGAAGCCTGCCAGCACTCCAGACTCAAGGACTCAGAGTCCAGCGGGGTTTTAGGGTGCAAGGAACATCACGGACAAGCCCCAATGTGTAGCCCCTCCTTCCTGTTCTGTCTAGGGCATACCTTTATCATTGCAGATGTTTCAGGGGCTAAAGAGGATTACCACAATGTGAAACATCTCCGAGCTAGTGCACCCACAATAAAGATAGGAAAGCTGTTATCCTACCTCTCGATGGCTTCATCACACAGTACACTCTCGATCTCTACCTTCTTGAACTGGATTTGCCCCAAACCTCTGGCGGCCGGACGCAGGACCTCCAAACCTGAAGCTTCCTGTCTCTTCTGAGCCTCCGAGCCCCTTGGCCCTGGTGCAGCCTGAGGGTTACCTTCTGGAATGACAACTTATGACACAAAATAAATACAAGGGGTTTTCATTTCATCCCCCCCCCCAACTTAAATAAAAGAGAAATCACTACCGAGTTTCTTCCCAAACAGCTTCTTTATTTTAGCCCCTGCATTCCAAATGATTTCAGGAGTACAGGGGTCCCATCCTTCACCAAATAAAGAAAGCAGCTCCATTGGGCTATTCAAACTTTTTACAGTTCACCCAATGCTGGACTTGTCGAGCAGACCAACTGTCATACAGGCAGCACAAGCAGGTTATCTTCACCTCTGAATCTTGGATGGTTTACCCAAGTGGATCCTTCACTTGAAGAATCAACAGGCTCCTGGCTCACTGGCACTGGTAAACCCAAACTTCTTGTTTCCTTTTCTGGGTTATCCATTCCTCATCTCCCTGTCTGGTCTGGCTCTGGTCAGCTGCCCTATCTCCGGTGTGATGTGCTGCCTCCCCCTCCTGGCCCCTGGACCTTAGCCCAAATCTCAAGGGGTACCAGGATTTTTCCTTCTCTGACCCAGGCCCTGTAACCCATAGACTCTTCTTCCACATGGAATCTGAACATGCCAGTTCACCAAGCACTTCCTGCACCAGTCCCCACGGTCATGCTCATTCTTTCTCTTCCCACTAGTGCTGAGGCCCTCAAACCCAGCCCTGCTCCAATGCCCAAGCTGCATCATCCTGGCTGCCCTTCCACAAGAGAGTCCTGAGACTGCCACCACTCAGGCCCTCCAAGCAGCCCACCTCCACAAGGGCACCCCTTTGTCCTTACCGAGCTCCCAGATGACCATTTAAGGATGGTCCCAGACTCTGGCCCACATCCCTCTCAAACACATCCTGGGCTTGAAGTAAGCTCCAGCCAGGAGCTGCCCCCAAGGCCTGTCCTAAGACCTGCGACCCACCCGGCCCTTAAATGCCAGCACCCCAGGACCTGCTCCTCCATGCAGGTCCCTCTGAAATGGGCGAAGGACCCTCCTGGCTCCCTCTATGCCGGGGCTTCTCTGCCATTCCAAGTAAAGGGAAAGGACCACTGCCACTGGCCCCTCCCCTGTGGGAACCCAGCCACTGTCCCTACAGCCCTGGTAGCCCAAGCACTCCTACACAGGATTCCATGGGCTCCTGCCTATCCTGGCATTCTCTTCCTCCTAGCCACCCTCAACCCAATGATGCAGGTACCTGGCTGACCATCCTGCCTTTGGATCTCCCTTTCTGGCTCCTTGATGCCACATCGCTGCAGAGGCCATCCCTATCTGCCCACTTTGGGGTCCCCCCACAGGCCCAACCCGGACCACTGAACTCCCTCCTTGTCTGCCTTTTCTGCTCCTCCAGTCGCACCCCTCCAGCCTCAGGCCTAGTGCTGGGCTGGAAAAGGCCCCAGACGTCCTGTCTTCACATCTTGTATATATTCCCTAACCTTCCCTCTGCTGCCACCTTGAGGCATCCAGCAGGGATTAACCCCCCCAGAGCACTAATAGATTCCCTAGCTTGGGGGAGGGGAGAATAGGGTTGGAAGAGGGTCCCTAATGGAAGCATAAGCCCCTCCGAAGAGGGGGGGGGCTTACATTTCATTGCTAGATGCAACTGGCCACTGGTGGAAGGGAGACAAGGACATCCATAACCTGACTCCAGTGAAGGCTATAGCGGTGGACATGTTCAGCCAGCAGGCCATTTATGGGAAGGACAATGAGACTGATATAATGGACGGTAAGCAGTGCTATACATGTGTCATATGGGTATATGCTCCACAGCCACTGAAATGAACTTGGCCCTTGAATCCTTCCAGTCCAAAATCATGGCTGTCTAGGACCTTCATGTCCCCCCCCCCCAGGAAAACCATGGTCCAGGGTTTTCACCTCTCCAGTGTAACCCCCTTGTTACCCGAGGTTGCTAGAATCCCAGAAAGACCTAGTGGTAGGCAGGGAAGGCAGCTTTTGAAACTCCAGTTAAATGGGTTTCACACTGTCTCACTCTGCTCTCAGTCTCAGCTGAGACTGAGGGATGACATCACAAATAGAACTATCGCAGCTGCATGAGCCACTTTGGAATCTGCAGCAAGGGAGTTGGTATAGAACGTTGGGAGGTTTTGAAGTCAGTTCAGTCAGTTCAAGTTGGTGTTGGGAGCTTGCTGAGGAAGCAGCTCAGCAGCTCAGTCAGGCTCTAGGAGCCTCAGCCCTGACAGAGGGCTACTTTTAAGTAAAAGGGTGTGTGTCTCCACCAATTGAGAGACACAGAAGATAATTGAAGTGGTGGAGACCGCTGTTTTCAGGTCTCAGTGCCCCCTCCCTTTGGGGATGGGGGACAGGAAAGGGTTCCCTGCAGATTCCTGGGGCAACCCCCTAGTTCTGCTTGTAAAGGAGAAGCTGCCTATGTGTTCCAGAGTTTATTTGGGAGAACAAGAAGATTTGTGAGTCGCCTGTGGGGCACCTGCAACATGAGGGTGAGTGTCTGCTCTTGCTAAAAGGGCCTATGTTTTTCACCCTGGGACTTGTGTGACAATGTGGGGATTGAACTACTAAAATAGTGGGAAGCCTAGAGTAATGGGCTAAGCAAAAAAGTAAAAGTAGGTTCAAGTCCAGAGTTTGTTGGGATGCAAATAATATGTAGAGGAGATGTGACAGACGTCTACCCAGAATCTACATTTGCAAGTTTTCAGTAAAGGAATTGTTCAGTTTCCAGAGAAATAGCCGGGTATGGGCTGTGGGAGCTGGAGGTGGGCGGCCCCCCATCTTGAGTGATCAGGTCCACCTCTACGGATTTCTGCTGTGGATTTCTACTTTGCCTCAGGCACTTGGCCAGTGATGAGGGAAGTACCCAGACGTGGGATTGTGAGGAAAATTCTCTCTAGGAGTCGAAGACTCTAGTATGGTTTGGGGAGCCACAACAGGATAATTGGTTCTTTCCTCAAATGGTCCGCGGATCAAGTGGCCGGCAGGGAGGCCGGGCCACTGGGGAAAACCCAAGTAGTGTACAAGTCGGGCTGTGTACCCAAAGCTGTGTGCAAGTCTGGGCTGTGTGCCTGGTGGGTTTAGAGCCTGATGGCTGGAAATAGTGATAAAGTGTTCTGTAGTCTCTAATCTGCATTACCAGGAATGTAGCCCCGTGGGAGTCCATCTATGCTTTGTTTGTTCAGCTTGGGTGTGAATAAAAGCCACACTGAAGAATCCCATTCCTGGTTCTGGACATTACAGTTATTGCTTCCTGTGTTCGGATTTACTTGGGTGCTCCTGTGCAGAGTAGCCAAACCTAGGCCCCCTGTGCCGAGTAACCTCATCCTCCCTGAACCCAGTCACCACCAGGTGCTGCTGTCAGCTTCAACAGCATGCCACCTGTCATTTTGGCAAAATGGCAGGGGTGAGGGGTTATACCTGGATCTCTGCTGAGCTGCTGGCTTGCTTTGAGCTCGTGACCTAGCCTGATGGTCCTGTAAGTTCACTGTCTCTCTTGCTACCCTATTAAATTATCAGACCCTTTGCAATTCTTGCACCAAAGCCACTAGGCTTGTGAAATCCAAGTACATCACTTCCATGCTCCGGAAGAACCTTAATCAACTCTCCAAGCTCTGGAAAGTTATTCACTCTCTCTTCTTGCCTCCTGACCCAGTCCTCCCTCACTGTCCTTAAGGCTGGCAACTCCTACGACCCTGCTGCCATTGCTTCTTCCTTCAACTTCTTCTTCACCACCTCTGCTCTCTCTGTCTCTCTCTCTTTATCTCCTTCCCCTCTCACTCCACTTCCCCCTCTTCCCTTGCCCTCTTCTCCTTCTCTCCTACCACCCCCAGCCTTCCTTAAGGTCCTTCTTGCTGTAAACCCCAATAGGGGTACAAGCCTTGACGGCCTTGACCCCAAGCTTCTGCATCTCTCAGCACCAGCCAACTCCCATTCCCTATCAACTCTCCTTCTCCTCTGCCTCAGATGCCTGGAATCGGGCCATTATCATCCCCTTAACCAAGGGGAGAGATCCTTCCTCTTCTGGAAACTATTGTCCCATCTCTCTGTTCCCCACCCTGGACAAACTCCAGGAACTTCTTGTCCTCTCACAACTTTCCTTCTTCCTCAACTCCTCCTTTTTCTCTCCTTTTCAGCCTGGCTTCAGGAAATCCCACTCCACATCCCCCTCTTTCCTCTGATTCACTGACTCATCCTGTCTGGTATGGACCAGGGCCCGTTTACTTCCACCAACTTTGTCAGCTTGGCCAAAGCCTTCAGCACTGTCTCTCACCTCCTTCTCCTGGATTGTTGTTTTACCTTGGCAGGCACCAGATCCAATACCTGCTCTGAGGCTCATTTGTTTGTATTTTTGTGATCATTGGATTCAGAGTTCCACTTTCGGATACCCTGGTATGTTTACCATCTTTACCATGTTTTATTTATTTATTTAGTTAGTTTTTGTTTACCGGGTGGGTGCGCTAGCCATATCTGATGGCTAAGCAGCTTTATAATATACCAGCTACATTCATGAGACCCTTGATAATGGAGAAATAGTCGAGGCTATCTATATCAACCTGACAAAGTCCTTCGACCTTGTCAACAATAAGCTATTGTTTAACAAGCTCCACTGCCTCAATCTGCCACCGGACTCAGTAGCCTGATTCTGAAGCTAGCTCACAAACCATGCACAGTGTGTGAAGACTGAGGGCTTCTTGTATGATGTCAGGAGTTTACAGTATCTATTGGTGTATGCCAGGGTTCCATACTGGGCCCCTGCCCGTTTGGTCTGTTTGTCAGCTACCTGTCAGTCTGCTACTGTACTACTGTATGCTGACAATGCTATAATTTATAGCAAAAACTCTGACCTTGGTAACCTCAGCTCAGGCCTTCAGTGTAACATTGAGTCCATAGAAAATTAGTTCTCTGATATAAAATTGGTCCTAACTATAAAAAAGCTAAGTCCACGCTCTTTAAAAGCCCACAACTGAAAAAAAAGGTTCCCCTCTTGAGGTCGAGTAGATGAACCAAATCCCAAAGGATTTTCAGTCACACAGTCAGAATTTCAAAATCACTGTTAAAAAGTTTATTTCCTTCATTATTGCAGACCCCACACTCCTATTCCAATGTTTCGCCACACTGTCTTCATCATGGAATTTGGGCCTGTCAGAAATTCATAACATTAATTTACTGCTAGTAGTATTAGTTTATTATGGTACTAGTAACAAGCTTTAACTCGGTATGGCAAAACACAGTGAAGCGATCTGGGTGGCTGTCCTCCAAGGCTCCTGCCAATTCCAACTTATTGCTGAACTGCAGGGGGCACTGGAGAGTGATGTCTCCCTTCCTCCCTGGAGGAAGCAGCAGCCTATAACTGATTGCTTTTCAAAAGCAATCTTTTTTTTTGCCAAGCTTTTTCCTCATCTTTGGTTCTGCCTAATAGCACCCCCCCCAGCCCTCTCACTGACCTTCTCGTGGACTTACTGATTATACACCACTTACCCAGGACCACACAGCAGTGGGTGGCCTGCTGTGATGGTCATGTGTGAGCCTGTGGGAGGTACTGGCTTAGGGCTGGACTGGGCTTTTTCCTCCATCTCTGGTTTTCCTCCCCCATGGATGCTGGCTTGCAATGATGTATGCATGCATACGTGTAATAGAACTGATACATGCCAAGCATCCAGTGGCTACCCCTCCCAGTTCTGTGCTGCCCAGCTGTGCCTCACTTGGTCTCTACCAGGGGGAAATCATGCAGTAGCAGCAGTGTCCACCCTCCCCAAGGAAAAGAGAGCAGTCCTTGGGGTGCTCAACCCTTCTTCTCTCTGCCAGCCCTGACCACCTGCATTCGTTCACAAATGTGACTCACTGGCACCACGAGTAATAGTGCCACAGCTGCACTGATGGACTGGTAAAAGCAATCTTAACAATCTGATGTTTGGCTGATGATTGAATTCCAGTGCTTTTCATACCTGCTTTTCCACTTTCCCTTACTACATATGCGACATCCGATGCTGCTTAACTGGTTGTCTCAGTCTGTAATAGATGCAACAAAGCTTCATTTCTTGACAAACTTGCCCTTTACATTGTTCAAAGTAAAATTCAAGCACTGACTCTTTCTCAAGCACCTTTCATCAGCAAGTGGACTGAGGCAATAGATGTTGCAAAAGTCTTTTATCTGGCTTCCATAACGTTAACGGGTTTTTGTGAACAGTGACTTGAAAAGAGCATTTTGATGATGGAGAGAGGCAGAGTAAAAGCTGTGACTATCAACATTTCATGGTTGGCAATACTACCTTGAACTCCACTCCACCGGGCATTTTGGAACAATGCAAAATTCTGCTCCCCCTTTTACTGCTTCAAGCTAGAACATAACAGGCCTTTTGAGCATGAACAATGGAAAAATTGATTGATAAAAACATTCAAGGTTTCCAGCCTTTTTTTTTTCAACTCTGTATTTTTTCTCCTGGCTACTGGGCAACCCCCATCTGACCATCCCCCCCAGCCTTGTCGCTCACCATCCCTAGATACTTACCCAAACTTTCTGTGTACCTTTGTAGCTTTCCCCTACATGGCAAAGGAGGAGAGCTGTCCACTGGGATGCTCATCTCTCCTTCCCCAGCCAGCCCCCCAACCTGAATACATTTATGAAATAGCAAGCAGAAGAAGGCCTGACACAGTCTATTGACTGCTTGATAGAAAGAACCACTTTTTGAACATTGTGCAAAAATGTAAAGGTTTAAAAAATGCTGAGGTGCAGAACCCTTTTTTCTAGCAAGGGAGGTAGGGGCGAGACTGTAAGATTCACTATGGGACCCTTGTAAGAAACATCATTATTATGGTGAGTAATTTTGTCTTCTAACAAAAGGAGTCCAATAGTGATGTCATACAAGTTTCAGACTTTGAAGCAGTACCTTGGGAGGCTGGAACAGCTGGAATCTACATAGGAAAAAGGGTTCTGTAAGACTGCAGTCCCAAATTTGGCATCCCTTTTAGAGTGGCTCTTCAGAAAATAATGCCTTGTAAAGGTCAAAACAGTAGACCAGGTAGCTGTTTTACTGATATCTTGGAGGGGGTGCCCTTTGAAGCTGCCACTGATGCAAAAGTACCCTTTGTGGGGTGTGCCCTTAGGCCTTTGGAGGGCTGCTTGCCAGCTTTCTCATAGTGCTGGCTTTCCCTTACCAACCTCTCCATAAGTGACAAACTGCTGAGTGCTATCAGTTCTGTTTTCAAACCTGGGTCATCGAGTAGTGAGCGGAAGCCCTACCGCTATACTACCTGGCCTGCAAAGTATCAGAAACCTTTTTGTTTTAATTTAATTAAGCAATAAGGCCTGATGCCCAGGGGTTGTCATAGACTATGGACCAGATGGGTAACAAAAGGGCCTAAGAAGAACCAGAGGGCCTGTTATTACCAACTGGTCTGTTGTATTCCATGATCATGCCTGATGAGGAGGGTTACATAGTTTACTCTGTTTAATATACAAAGCTATGAACTAACTGGGACCCCCATACCAAAGCAAACTGCTGACCGCTCACTCAGATCTGGTAAAATGAGAGTATCATAATAGGGCCTGCTCGAGGTTCCTTCCTCCTGCCTTAAGTCGGTGGGAGATAGATCAGTTGCATTATGTGCCCCTGTGATGTGGAATGCTCTCCCGCGAGAGGCCCAGTTTGCCCTCTCAATCACCATGTTTAAAAGCAGACTCCGTCTGCATCTTTGGTTGCATCATACTTGGATTGACCTGTTGACATATTTTGATGTAGCTACCTTTTGATAGTTGCAAATTATATTGTCAGTGTTGCTATTTATGTGTCTTTTTCTTAGTTATAATAAATGTTGTTAAACATTCTGAGCATTAAAAAAGCCCATTATAAAATATTGTTCCTTCTTCCTACCTACAATACCTACATCCCTACCTACTGTACCTGCCTATAGTGCCTACATATCTGTCAACCATACCTACAGTGCCTACCTAGCTACAGTACCTACCTAAATATCTACCTACTGTACCACCCTACCAACAGTTACTACCGATAGTACCTACTTACAGTATGTGCCTACCTACCTAGCTACAGCTGCTACCTAACTACCGATCTACAGTACCTTCCTACCAACAGTAACTACCTCTAATACCTACCTACAGTGCGTACCTATCTACCTACCTACAGTACGTACCTATCTACCTACCTACCTACAGTATGTACCTACCCGCCTACCTGCAGTGCTTATGTACCTGCCTACGGTACCTACTTACAGTACCTACCTACTTATCTATCTACCTAGAGCACCTACCTAAATATCTACCTGTGGTACATTCCTATGAACAGTAACTACCTACAGTACAGTACAGTACAGTACAGGGACAGGGCCTTTGAAGTAGCTGGACCACTACTATGGAATTCGTTCCTGAGGGCCCTGAGGGAGGCCCCCTCTGTGGAAGTCTTTTAAAAGAGGCTTAAAACCTTTCTTTTTGCTCAGGCTTTTGGTGTCTGAACTACATTATTTATGAGGAACTGATTTATTGTGCAAGCCTGCTGTTGGTTTATTTATTTTTGGGTGTAGAATTGTAATTTATATTTTTATCGTTTGCTGATTATTACGTATCTGAGAATGTAATCGTCTGCTATTTCCTCTTTGTACTGGCATCCTGGGCCTCTGAGGAAGGGCACCATAAATAAATAAAGCTACTGTTACTACTACCTACCTACAGTATAGACCTATTTACCTACCTACCTACCTACAGTACCTATCTATGGTACCCTGCCTACCTACTGTATCTACATAGTAGCATAATAACATGGTCATTTAAGGTCAGTAGGGGTTCTAGATCCATCTGTCTGCCCCCTGCTCAACTGCCTCAGTGTCCTTTTTGTATTGGGCAGCCCAGACCTGCATGCAGTACACCTTGTGAGGCCTGACCAGGTCCTTGCAACAAGGCAAGACAACATTCCCCCTCCCTGGTTGGTCACCCTCCCCCACGATGCACTCCAGCATTCTGCAGGCCCTCTTGACAGTGGTCACATACTGCTCATTATGTGTCACCCTTTGTCTGTTATGACTAGTAGGTCCTTTTCCTCCTCCACTGCAGCATGGGAGGAGCCCCACACATTGTGTAGGTCCTCCCTGTTTTGCCTCCCAAAGCGTAGCACCTTGTATTTAGCTACAGTGAATCTGAGACCTCCAGGAGTTCGACTAATAACCCAGCTTATTCAGTGCCGCCTGAGGTTTGTCACCATCCTCAAGGGAGTCCGCCACCCCGGCCAGCTTAGTGTCATTAACAAACTTAAGTAGCCTGCTAGAGACCTCAGCTGCCATCCTGTTGATAAAAATGTTGAACAGCAGCGGCAACAGCACCGATCCCTGAGGAAGCCACTGAGAACCCTACTCCACCCAGAGTTGTGCCCATCCCTCTGCTTCCTACCCTCAAGCCAGTTAGCAATCCACCTTGTGTAGGGCCCAGTGGCATAGAGGGTTGAGGAATTGAACACCTTACCTCCTGCCATACCGAGGACCTGTGTTTGGGAACAAGCAAGGGTCACTGGGGTTTGGCTGGGGTGGGAAAGGTGACAGAACTGCTTTTCTCTCCTGAGGAAGGGAGGCTAGCTGTCTCAGTCGACGACTACCACCGGGTGGAGGCCTGGTAGTAATGCAAGTTAGTAAGTGGACCAAAAGGAGGGGCCGTGGTTCTGCAGTGTGTGTGTGTGTCTCCACATGCAAGCCCTGAGGTGTCACCGCAGCAAGGGAACAGGGAGCCAGAAAAGTGGAAAATGGTGTAGGTGGGCTTCATGAAGTCCTGCCTGCCCTATCTTGGCCTGAGACACTACCTGACCCCGCGTCTGGATGTGTGCACTGGGGGGCAGGATGGCCCTCTCCCTCCTGGCCCTGCCACAGGGGACAGTCCGTGGGGGGCATAGCCCCTGGTACGTCAGGGGAGGCAGATGCCAGTCTGGGGGGAGCAGGGATAGGGCTGAGAGCCTGCCCGCCTTCCATAGCCAGGCAAAAAGCTTTATGGAGAAAGAAAAAAAGAAACACTAGTTTACTGAGCATAACCCGCCCCCCCATGAGTTTGTATCCATTCCCCTAGTTGTGGTACTCTCTCACTGCACTTGAACAGATGTTGGCTGTCGACTATAACCAGTGTATTACACTGCCTTCACATATTTTCTTTCCAGTTTGTTACAACTGAGACATCAAAATGCATACAATGAACTGAGACCAAAAGATGGTTTTAAAGTGTATTGTGGCTATAAGGGACAGACCCTTCAAATGAGAGTCAATTGACTAACCTACAGTATCAGAGGGGATGGACTGACCGGTAACAGACTTAGTTTTCATAAGCATCCACCACTCGTATGATTTTGTGATCCCCTGGCCATGACTTGTCAACATACTCAATGTACCATAAATATTATGCTACTCCAGGAAATGACACATAGCATGACCACAGCAAAAGCTGTTCCTCTTACTCTGGATAAGTAAACTGAGAGATACTACTTGAGTTTCAAACAACACACTTGAATACAGACTGTTATGGAGGGTAAGGGCTCAGGTGAGCTCAAAGAGAGGAGTGGCAGCATTGTTCAGGGCCTGTCACCTGAGTCACGCAAGCAGAGCGATGGCACAGCTACGCTTAGCTCAAGGAGTAGCACACGGTCCTACCTGGCTGTTGCAGTGCTCTGCTTTATTAACCTGATAAATTATATGGACCGCTATACAATTGCAGGTAAGGCTTTCTTGCTGTTTTGCTTTCTTTTGTTACTGGTATAAAGACTTTTCTTTACTCAGCTTTCTATTCAGATATGTTTCTCCTAGAAATACATATATGATGTGGTCTTGAAGTTTTTTTGTGTTTGAGTTTCCCCAGTCTTGGTTTTAAAATTGCACTGCAGGTAATGGAGTGTTTCATCTCTAGGTCACCAGTTTGCAACTGGCCCACGTCAGAAGTGGCTGAAAGTCATTTGATGTCCGTTTGGTGACCTATGCGAAATTAATTGATGGGACCCATGTTCAAGTCCCACCAGGGCAGCTTACTTTCTAGCCCTGAGAAATTTGCTTATCGTTGTGTTTCAGTCTATTCAGATTTAAAAATTGTGTAGAAGCAGGACCCCACTGAAAACAAGCTGATCGCTGTTGAGCTATCCTAGGTGAATAAACTGCAAAATACTATAACATCACATACTAGGATTATTAAGAAGTGCAGAAGGCTGTGAGCCCATAGGACACTTCTCCCATATGCATGGTTCAATAGGAATATGGGACTGTATACATCAGTTAATTACTGATCAGGTGGTCCCATTTACACATTTCATTAGATATTGCCAGACTTAATGCAGTTCCAAAGGCTAGCTGGCATCCTTGCTGAGAAATGTTATTTGAATTGTATTGTATTGTTTTGTGCTGTGTCCTGACCACCTATGAAAATGGGCAGATTCTCGCTCATGGGCCAGTTGGGTTACCAAAATAAAAATGAAAATGAAATGAAAATCCTTTTTTTTATAATTTGTGGTGAATAGTCATACATTTAAAAGGTGCCATGCTGACAGTGCTGTTGTTGGCTGCAGAACCCTCTGTATAACTGACAGGAGCAGGCTACAGTACAAGCTTCTGCACTCTGCCTCACCAATGTGCTTTAGTCCTGTCTTGGAGGGACCAACATTAGTAGCTCAGAGGGTCTCCACTCCATGTCCACTGGGTCCTTGGCCTCTCATGTGAGACTGACAAAAATGTTTTTTGGGGTTACATTTTAAAGATATCAGCCATTTGAGCTATTGCTCCTTGTTCAGCTGAAAGCTACATATATAACAATGTAACTATGACAATATTTGTCAGAAAACTTACTGTATCACAAAAATATAAATATGATAAAAATGAGAGCCAACTGTGCTGGGGGTTTCAAGATGTGAACATCTGCCCACAAGGAACTGGACCAAGACTTCTCATAACTCATGTAACATTGGCCACCAATGAGGCATTAGATCGTATCAGTATACTGTGATAAGAGCGTCTGCTATTGAGTGCTTACAAAAGGGGCAACTCAGTAGCGGTGCCTGTTCAGAGGGCTACTGGACAGAGGGCAAATATGGATATAGTGACATCACATGGCTATATGTATCTTGCAGCGTCTTGAGGGGAGGCGGAAACACGCTTGTGCGGCAGACGGAAGGGAAGGGAGGGTTTGTGGGGTGTAGCGTGGTGGTGGGTTACTGAGCTGGCCATGTGGCGTGGTGGGTTTGTGGTAGGCTAAGGTTGAGAGGGTGCCGGGTTCAATGCTGGGTGCATCAGTATTTTTGAGCCGGTCCATGGTATTTTTTTGTTGTTGTTTTCATTCCCTCCCAACATGTACTCCCTGGAGCTGAGAATCCTTTAGTAGCGGTGTGTGGGGTGCAAAGCCCCTGGGGTGGAGTGTAGTGGGCACAGTCTAAAACAAAAAATATATATTTTCGGCACCCTTTTGCTTTGCGTTGTGAGTGTACATCGTCGAAATAGATTTTTGCCGATGTACATGCGCCCTAATGGCGATCGCCTTTCTGCGATCACCGTTATTGCATAGAACTGATGGTATCAAGGCTCATTTAGACACTACTGACTTGGGCCAGATTCAAAAATGTTACCCAGTAGATAAAGAAAGCCTCTGTAAACCATGACATAGCTGGCTGGCATTTTTTTAAAAAATCAAGCTATTTCTCATCCCCTGACTCGTATGATGGCACCCTACCAGCCCAGTCACTGACCTTCTTATGAAACGAGTGATTATCTCCTTGCCCAGGACCACGATAGTGACTAGTCTGCCAGTCATTTTTGTGTGGGCCTTGGCGAGAGAATAATAAGATGTCTATGTTGGAATTGGTGTCAAAATATAAAAATTTCCAAAGTTATGAGCGTGCATAGTGAAATTGCAACAAATAGACATAACTTTGCCATTTTTACATATTTTGACCCAAAATTTTCATCATAGGCTTCTTATGACCCCACCTCATGAACAAGGTAAAACAAATGTTCAAATCCCATCTGAAAGGTGAATTCACCAAGCGATCGCTAAACCTCTTTTTGGGCAGGAGTTACGTAATGACAGTCATATTGTTCATGAGGTGGGGTCCTCAAAAGGCTATGTTGAAAATTTGGTGTCAAAATGTCCCAAAATGGCTGAGTTATGAATATAAGTTGAAACCCACATTGAAATACATGAAACCACTTTTACCTTAATGTCTCATATTGCAGTCGCTGGTACCAGCAGCAAGATGTGTCTTTGATCAGTGAGTAGATCTTGAACCTGGGACCTGTTCAGGTGAGTGAGGGTTTGTGGGGGTGTACTTGGGGATATGGGGTGGTGGGTGCTGAGAGGGTGCTGGGGTGGGGGTAGGCTGATTGGCGAGGGACTGTTTTATGCCAAAAAAAAAAAAAAACAAATATCAAGGACGGTTTTCTTTATTTCAGTTACTTGGATACAGTCGGCAGGTGTGGGGTACGACTAGACACTAGGAATGAATATAAATATGCAAGGGGACATCGATTGGTGGGTGCCATGAATATATATGTGTGTGTATATATATATATATATATATATATATATATATATATATATATATATAAGAAAAAACTCTGTTTAATCCATCAGTTAGAGTTGTTCCACAGTGACAAAAGTGAGAATTAGGTGTTGGGTTGAAGACCTCTTGGACCTCAGCCCACCCCCAACTGGCATTGGTGTGCATGTTGGGGTCGCCAACAAACTCTCACCCCATCACATGCAGTTAAGCTTGAGAAATAGAGAATAGAGGAGAGTTAGACCACCATTCCCAATGCGCACTCCGTGCCGGTTGGGAGGTGGCTGAGGTCCATGGGGCCAACCCTAACACAAAATTTCACTTTTGTCACTGTGGAACAACCCTAACTGATGCATTAAACAGAGTTTTTGGCCTCTAATGTTCCTTCTTTTTGAGAATGCTGATAAAAAAATAGTGACTGTAATGCGGCGGGAGCACCACCACGTGATGTCTTGTGACATAGTAACAGGAACAGCAATGCAAACAGAAGCACTAACAGTGGCGCACATGGTAACGCAAACGTAAATGGTAAAGGAAAAGTTAATAGAAATGCAAGCACAAAGTGACGCCGAAGCGAACAGTGACGCAAACAGACATTGAAGCACTTACAAAAACACAACTGGTAACACGAACAGTGATGGCAGCGGTATTTTAAATGGAAATGTTAAGTGTCACAGCTAAAAGAACGCAAAAGGGAACAAAGGGAAACGCAAGCGCACATGTAAATGCAAACCAGAATGCGCATAGGGACAGTACCACAATTGTAAATGCAAATGGTAAAGTTAACATGAAGAATAACGCGAAAGGAAACAGAAAAGGAAACGGGAACAGAAGGGCATACGGAAATGCAAACCGAAATGCGCACGGGCACAGCACCACAATTGTAAACGCAAATGGTAATGGTAACAGCAACAATAACAGCAAAGGAAACAGAAACACAAGCGCATATGGAAACGCAAACCGTAATGTGCATGGGCACAGTAACGCAATTGCAAATGCAAATGGTAACAGTAACAGCAAGGAAGATGCAAAATGAAAGAGAAATGGAAAGGCAAATGAAAGGGCTGCCAGAAACACAAATGGCAATGCGCACGGTGACGCAAACAATGCAGACAGAAACAATAGTGGAAACACAAATGGTAACAGTAATGAAAATGCAAGAGCAAATGACAACGCAAAGGGTAATGGACACGGTGGTGTACACAGGAATGGTAACGCAAACGGGGACATAAACACAAGTGGAAACAGTAACTGTAACAGTAACGGAAGCGCATACTCTGTTTTTACCGAACAGGTGCATACAGAAACACAGTGTGTACAAAGAATGTATGCATTGTAATGGGCATCGAAGCTTAAAACGAGCATTGGAAGTACTTAATTGCTAATATCTCAGCAACTGCATGAGGTAGAAAAAATTTTTTTATTTCACAGAAATCATGATTTTCCTGGCTAGGTTTTTGCTTGGGCTAAGTAACTTGCAACAAAAAATCTGTATCTCGCATTGTTTTCGAGATACGAGCCCCAAAATGCGCGGCGTACGCCACCATGTTAGTTTATGGGGAAAAATGCCAACTTTGGAGTACCGTAACTTTGCAGCCATGTAATATTTTTTCACCAAACCATGAAAAGGCACATCTGTGAGACGTTGGCTGCATTCCCTCCAAATTTCAGCTCAAAAGACTAAACCGTTCTTTCACAGCAGGGTGGCAAAGAATTCCTGTCGTTTTGCCATATCCTGGAAAAGTAGTGTTGTGATTTGCAAAAGCTTTCACAAAAATTTGTGAAAGTGTCGCAAGTGCGACACTACTTTTTCCAGAAATTTGGAAAGCATATTTCTGGGGTGTTTAACCCCAATATAAAGACATGGCTATCATCCTCAGGGTCCGACTAGGTGAACACAAAAATAATTGTGTCCCTAGAGGGTCCCAAATTTAAATGCCAAGCATTTCTGATATCACTAACTGAAAAAAATGTCTGACCTACACTACAGGGTCATTTGCGACACTAAAAAGTGCATTTGCGACACTTTCGCAGTTTTTGTTAACTTTTCCCATTGACTTATAATGGGAACTTGTTTTTTGAATAACTTTTGAACCGTTCAATATTTTTTCACGAAATCTTCAAAAGGCACATCGGGCTCCCTGGATGCACATTACCTGAAGTTTTTGGACCAGTTGCACAAATCATGCGACCTGTAGGCACAAGCAAAGAATGTGCAAAAAAACATAAATGCGCATATGGATGTCGCTGAATAACTCCGCAGCTGTATATTTGACTGGTACGAAAGTTGGCAGGTCTCACGATCTATTATTATGCCCCACACCTGCTGAATTTCAGGCAAATCTGTTGAACGGTGGCAACGTTATTAAGGTGCAAAGTTTCACTATTTAACATTAAAAGGGCTACTCAACCCTAACTATGGTAGCACTACCGTGCTACCGTAATATATATATATATATATATTTATATGTGTGTATATAAATATAAATATAATCACACAAGTGGTAAATAAATTGGATAAACAAATCATGCTATTGTGGGATAAATATTTATTTTTACTTAGAACACAATTTCTTTAACTTAGAACATGTACAGTATTACCATTTAGTAGTAGTAGTAAAACCTTTTTTCACAGTAATTGTCACATAATATATGAACATATGAAAGTTGCCAGCAGCAAAAGGCCATCAGGGTCTGTCTAGGCTGCTCAAGATTGCAGCTAGCTTCCTATTCAGAAGCTGCCCCACCCCCCTTCCTTTCCCTCCCTTTCCCTTCCCCTTTGCTCTGTCCCACCCCTTCTTGAAGCATTCCACTGTGTTACATGCCACCACCTCAGCTGGTAGTGTGTTCCACTTTGCCACCGCCCTCTCCATAAAGAAATGCCTCCCTACCTCCCTCCTCAATCTACCCCACTCCAATCTCATGTCATGGCCCCTAGTGTCTCTCTCCACCCTCCTCCTGAATAGACCATCTGTGTCTGTTTTGATTATTCCCTTCATGTATTTGAAGGTCTCAATCATGTCCCCCATCCCTCCTCTCCTCCAGTGTGTACATGTTTAACTCTCTTAGTCTGACCTCATGTGGCAATTCCCCCAGGCCCAGAATCATCTTCGTTGCCCTATGCTGCACCCCCTCCAGCAGCCTAATGTCCTTTTGTAGGTACAGGTGCCAGTACTGCACGTAATATTCCAGGTGGGGTCTAACCAACAATCTGTGTAATGGTAGAATAACCTCCCTTCTTCTCAAGGTAATGCCCCTTGTAATGCACCCCAGCATTTTGTTGCCCATTGCTGCTGCCTTTCTGCATTGCAGAGAATTGTTCTTTGCTCCCGTGATGAGCACCCCCAGATCCTTCTCCTCTTCTGTTACCTCCAGCTGCACCCCCCCCACCGATGGTAGCTTCTCCTCGGATTTGTTGTTCATAAGTGCAGAGCCTTGCATTTTTGTTGCATTGAACCCCAGCTGCCATCTGTCAGACCATGCCTCTAGCCTTGACAGATCCTCCTGTAGCCCCTGTCACCCAACCTGGTCGTTCACCACTGCTCCCATCTTGGTGTCATCCGAAAATAGGCTGATTTTGTTGTTGATGCCCTCCGAGATGTCTGCAATAAATATGCCAAACAGCACTGAGCCCAATACTGATCCCTGTGGAATACACTTGTCACAGGGTTAGGGGATGAGTATTCCCCACCTACCACCACCATCTGCTGCCTATCTTGTAGCCAGTTCTCCATGCACCCCACCAGTTTTGCTTCTGCCCCTGTGCCCTGTAACTTGCTTCCAAGTCTCCCATGTGGTACTGAATCAAAGGCCTTACTGAAGTATAGTTACAAGACATCCACCGCATAGCCCACGTCAATTTGCCTAGTCACCCAGTCTTAGCATTCCACCAGATTGGTCTAGCATGACCTGCCCTTAATGAAGCTATGCTGCCTCCCATCTTGCACCCCATTCACCTCCAGTAGTGCCAATAGCCTCTCCTTTAGGATGGTCTCCATTAGGTTCCCCACTATGGACGTTAGACTTACTGGCCTATAGTGCCCCGGTTCGTCTTTGGGTCCACTCTTGTGGAAGGGAACCACATGAGCCAGTCTCCAGTCATGGGGTATGCATCCTGTGTCTAGAGATGAATTAAATGATTCTGCCAACATGAACATGGTCAGACCCCAATTGAGCCGAGGTTCATTCTCAATGGGTACCATAAGCAGGAGTCTAGGTTACAAGGTCATAGCAGTGCAAAAATTACAATATCAGGGTAACAGAGTGACAATGGGGTCAGTGGATTTCATCACATTGCATACAATATATGACAGGACAATATAAAGGCATCAGTGGTATAGTAGTTTCCGCTTTATATTGTCAGGCAGTATATGGCAGTACAGAACAAAAGCATTTGGATGCAGTAGGTTTACTTTGACAATTACATACAAGTACTTCATGTTGCAGTAATTACAGAGAATGGGATGTAGGTAAGTACTCGTGTTGCAGCAGTTACAAATTGCATATTTGGGAGGGCAGCTTAGGGTAGGCGCTAGGTGTATAAGTGCTGGGCCAGATGGGGTGGCCAGGCGGGCCATGTTTCTGGGTAACGTTATCCCTTGTTGAAGTCTGGGCAAGAGATTAGGGGTTTCGTGGCTTCTTTAGAGGACCACTTTTTTATTGGGACTAGTCTTACTGGCCTGTGATTCAGCCTGAGGGACATGGGCAGGGGGCTCCAGGCTGAGGAACCCCTAATCAGGAAAGAGAACTGTCCTGTGTTCATTGATGTCTGCCGGATCCTGTATTCCAGGCCATCGGCAGGCCTTAAAGCAGACCTGTTGATGGGTTTGGATTCTGTTTTGTCCAGCATGTACCCTGGGAAATGATTTTTGTAAATTTGAACATGAAGTTTAGCGCATGTATCTGTATCCTGACCTCCAGGCTTGTTCATGCTCTCTGTATAGTAAACAGCGATGTTTTGTGCGTGGCTCATCCAGTATCTATCTTGTAAATTTTTTATAAAGTACTTTAATTTTATTTAGTTCAGAGTTGGATGCACTTCCATATAATACATTTCAGTAACCCAGATTGGGTAGGACCATTGTCTCTACAATTCTGATTCTGGCTTCCCTTGGAATCTCTCGTCGATGTTGGTAGAGCACCCCTAGTTTTTTGTGAAGGCTTTTGGTCATTTGTTCTCTGTTGACACTCCATTTGCACTTTGAGTCTATCCATAGGCTCAGGTATTTGTAGGCATTGACCGTTTCTAGAATGTTACTATGGCCAGCTCCCCCGGTGGGCCTACAGGTTTGCGATGAGGCTTAAATAGCATAACTTTTTGATTTTTTTGCATTGAGTGCTAGTTTTTTGCTGTACAGGAAGTTTTATAAGTGGTTAAAAGCCTCTTGCATGGCCTCTTGGATTTCTCCTGGGGAGTTACCAGATGTGTATATAATGGTATTGTCTGCGTAGAGGTGGTAGTTTATTTGAGGATTGGGAAATTTCAGGAGTTCATGTATATGTTGAATAATAATGGGCCTAATATAGAGCCTTGTGGGACTCCAAGTACAGATGGCAACAAGTTAGAGCTGTGTTTATTCAAGGTGACCTGCTGGAATCTGTCACTAAGGTAACTCTTGAGCCATGTCAGCGCCCTTGTGTCCTGCCCAATATCTTCAAGTTTATCAATTAAGATGTTGTGACTTAGGGTATCAAATGCTTTGCTCAGGTCTGTAAAGACTGACCCCACCAGTAACCGTTTGTCCAAAGCTTCTTGGATGTCAGCCGTTACTTTTAGCGGGACTGATGTGGTGCCGTGATTCCCGCTGCAGCCAGATTGGTACGGGTTCCACAGTTTGTTTATTTCCATGTAAGCAGTTATTTGTTTACTAACTAGTTTTTTGAACAGTTTGGAAATGATGGGTAGTAAGGAAATAGGTCTGTAGTTACCTATGTCTGTTTTATCCCCACTAGAAGACTGGGTTTACAGTTTGCTATTTTCCAGTCAGATGGGTATTCTTCTGTCCATAAGGACAGGTTAAAGAGGTATGCAAGAGGTTTGGACAGCACAGGAGAACAGTGGAGTAACCAGCCTTTTAAAAAGGCTACGCACAAGTCAGTGACTTTAGCCAGGCGGCCCCCAGAAAATGTTGGCATTTTTGATGCCTTCTAGTGAATTTTGGGGCCAATTGTGGGAGTATTCAGCACCCTTCCACCATCGCCTTTTTACAAGGTGGAGGGGGTAGATTGACATTTTCCAGTGTAGAATGAGTACAAGATTGAGGGGGCACAATATGAAATTGGGAAGGGGACAGATCAAGACTAGAGAAAATGTGAAACATGGTGGACACATGGAGTAGTCTGCCACAAGATGCAGTTGGAGCAAGCACTGTGTTTTGTTTTTTTCCAAACATGCCTGGTACAGTCACAAGGAAATCATGATTCAGGGAGACATCTATCCATAACTGTATGAGAGGCAAAGGTCAAAACCATTATAAAAATTGTAATTTGTAGTAAGTAAAAAAAAAAAAAAACATTTTTGGTTAGCAACAAATGGAGGGAGGAGAGCTCCACACTCCACTGTCCAGGATAATAGAGGGTATCTTCATTCAGCATCTTGGCCCCTTTCTATCTGAGCCACACAGCCATGTAGTCTAGACTCTTGTGTGATAGCAGATTCCAAACAAGCATACAACTGGCTCCACTTGCTGTTTTATTTATAGTCAGATTAGCACTCAAAATGTTTGTGAAGGATTGCAAGGCCCAAGTGCCCAAGTGCATCTCTCTCTCTCTCTCTCTTCCTCACCCAAACTATTATCAAAATGAAGCAGACCCCAGATGGATAGACACTCAAAGATAGTGAATTAAAATAGTAATCCACATCCTATTCTGCTGATTCACTTACACCTCAAGTTCCTCAACAACATCATGATCCTTCCTCACCCTTCTTAAACCTCCATTCCATCAGTTTCCAGTCCTCACTTAAAGGTGACCTGTAAAGAAATACTGCAGCCCGCTCCCATTCCCACATACCATAAAATGCTGCTGCGGGAGTCTGGGGCTGCAGTGAGCTTAATTTTAATCAGTGTGTTTTTGTAATAAAATGCCAAACGTTTGGCCGAACACGAAGTGTCATGATTCTCGCATCTAGCCGGGCGTAGAGAGTCAAGGGATTACACCTATTTAGTGACGGGCCGCTACCACCACTGCTCTTATTATAGTAGCCGTGGCGGTACTTATTATGCTTATATATTGATGAGAGGGTTTTCATATGTAATGTCACTTACAGCAACAACCTGTCCAAGTGTTGCTGTAAGTGATATTACATGTATGAAGACCCCCAACAGTTTCGAGCCACTGTCACAAAAGAGTGTTCTCCTTAATAAGCTTTGTTGCGACATCCATAGTCTTATTAAGATTGGTATTCATTCTAGAATCATGTCTACTTTTGTTTCCAAAGCCGTGACTTGAGGAGTAAGTGTATAAAACATACGATTGAGCTGTTGCATCATTCGGATCAGTTACCCTGAAGTAGTATTAACTGTGGCCAAGGTCACCTCGTCTGCTGCTGCAATACCTGAGGCCCCTGCTGTGGCATTCTGCTTGGGCCTTTAATCTCATTGCTCCTTCGGGGGAAAAAAGTCATCTGAAGGTGCAGCAGCTCCCTTTGTTTTCCCCATCATACATGCCAGGTTGCAGCTCAGTGTTGAGGATTAACCGATATACAACAAAAAGTGCCCAAAAAACAAAGTTTAACAACATTTAATCAATTATCTCTCTGGAGCTCGTGCAAAATGCTGCTTCCTGTCCAGCTGCTCCGCAGTGCCCCTGAAAAGCTAAAACAAGGTAAAACACCAGTAAAAACACTACAAATGGTGTGGCATATAGCAAACACATAATGGATTGCAATAGAACGACACAAGTATCTCTACTAGTGAGTGATAAGACTCATAACTCACGCGTGGCGAAGCCCAGTGGGCGTGTACTGTATGCTGTACAGAGTTCCTATACAGTTCAGTTGGCAGCTGGCTGGTGCAGTGTGAGGTGGGCTGTGCCAGTCACTGGACTCCGTTGGGTGGGGGGAGTGGGGTGGTGGGCCACAGGTTAATGGGGTGGGGGCCACTTGACTACCAGGGAATGGGGAGTGTTTTTTTACATTTGTGATAAGGACTGGAGAAGGGGGCCACTTCACTATCAAGGCACTCGGGGTAGTTGTTTTATTTTATGATGATTGGGGTGGGGGGGTCGCACTAGACTACCAGGGTGATTGGGGAGGGGATATTATGTTACGGTGATTGGAGTTGTGGAGGGGGTCCCTACTCTATGGAAATAGGGATCAGTGCTTGAATGTACTTTACAGAGATCAGGGCTGGGGAGGGGGGTCCCTATACTATGGAAATGGGGATCAGTGCTGAAATGTACTTTACAGTGATCAGGGTTGGGGGGGGAACAGGTACCTAGCCCTAGACTGTGCACAGGGCACCAACCAGCTTGCGCATAGTTAAAGTAGGGTTCCAAAAGAGCAACTGTGCACTGGTGCAGCTGGCCATAGTTGTGTTTTGGGGGTCTCATTATTGTGATGTGCGGCTCATGCATGGGAGACCCCTCATTTGCATAGGTGCATCACAATATTGTGCACCGTGGCGCATCCGTGACCTTTGAATATGGCTGCACCCCTTATGGTCCACGCAAATCTGGAGATGCATGACACATCCAGGGATGCACTGCACATCTTGTCTGAATATGTAGTCCTACATGTATTCCCTCATCCTCCCCATACTACACATAGAAACAAGCTTTAAGCTCATATGTCTTCCTTACTAAAACTCGTAAATAAATTATCCAAGTGTTTTGTTGTGTTAGGGATAGCTGTCATGAAAAGCAGAACATGAAAAGTATCCAGCCAAACTGATTAAAATGTTCTGGCAAGATTATGAATGTTTAAAATGAATTACAAATATACATACATATTAATATACAGCTTTAGGAAGAAAAGAAGACCATCAACTCATCAAGTTCCTCCCTCTCTGCTGAAGGAATACCCTGCCACCCCTTTTTCTTCAAAGTTTCTGTTAAGTTTGAGTTTGAAGATCATTTCAAGAATGAGTTGTTGACCCTTGGAATAGACTTCCAGAGCTAGTGATGTGGTGAATGCATACGATTGCTAAAATGAGAGTACCAAACATGTAATCACAGACGCATAAACTATTCATCACTCAGGAATTTTAACAAATGCTATTATCAGTTAACCAACACAATATTTAGGGGCAAAAACTACTAAAGCAAATTCCTTTCAAAGTAATAGATTGACCACTCAAAGCATAGGCTACCCCTTCAGCTAATTTTCCTGTTTTTAGTGTGGAAGTATTTTACCTTTTTTAACAAATGGCTAACTCATATAAATACTGAAAAAATGCATAATCATGGACATATAAAATATTTATGTGTTCATGTGTCGTGATTTCTAACAAATGTTATTTTCAGTTAAAAAGCACAATATTGGGGGGGGGACTTCTAAAACACATTCCTTTCAGAGTAATATGTCAACCACTAAAAGCACAGAATAACCTTCCAACTAATTTTCTTGTTTTCAGTCTCAAAGGTTTTACCTTTTTTTTGTGTTCGTATGGGTAATGCATATATATGCTAACTTTCTTACTGAATGAATGGATTTTTGCCACATGAATTCATAAATTTATGCTTTCACAAAAAGACAGTAATCCTTACTCAAACCTAATATACAGGCAGTACTGTGCCTAAAACTTCACTAATGCAGCAGTTAGGGTTAAAGTGATAAAAGTAGGGGAATGTGGTGTTAGAGGTCCTGACCCTAATCCCCACGTCCACCCTATAGGCAGCAACAGGAAAAACCATCATGGTCTGAACTCTCCTGCATCTTCCCAAATCAGGCACAGGATGTACCTTGGGGCTCTCAACCCTAACATTCCATCAGTAATAAGTCGAGATGTGTAGAGTATATGAGAATGGGGTGTGTGTGTTAGGGTTGACAACCCCAAGGTATACCCCACACCTGATCTGTGAAGACACAGGAGAGCTCAAGCCATAATGGTTTTTCCTGTTGCTGCCTTCAGTATAGGAGCTGGGTGTTAGGGTTTGGAACCCCAACACCACATTTCCCTGTTTTTGTCACTTTAACCCTAACTGCAGCATTAACAAAGTTCTTTGTAATCAATTTCCTTACTTTTTGAGGTAGTATAATCATATCCCCATTTGTCTGTAGTGAGCTCAGGGCTACATCTACGATGCCGTGGAAGTGCAGGGACCAGAGGGCCCCGCGCTTCCATTTCTGCCAAAACAGCAATGTATTTGCTTTATTGTATGGCTTGTTAAAGTTCCAATTTTATCCTATGGGAATTCAGATTTTTTCATTGTTATGTGTTTTTATGTGGCTCCTAAATTATTTTTTTGGGGGGATATATGTTATTCTTGTAGTACTCATTAATACCTTTGTTTTGATATATAGATAGTCCCCGTACTGTAAGTCCAAATATTGAGGGAGTTATGGCTTGTTGAAGTTCAAATGTGGGGAAAAAAACTAAGTCCAACATTTTTTTTTGTATGAAAATCCTTTTTCATATCAAACAAAAGACCAATACAAGAAAGGATCCCCTCATATGAAGAAAGAATTGGGAAAAAAAAACTAAGTCCCAAATCTTTTTTCATATGAGGGAATCCTTTTTCATATGAACAAAAAAGCATATGAAAAAGGATCTCTTCGTAAAAATGCAGCAGCCAGGCTGTTGACTGGTATCTCCAGGTCCAGCTATATTATGCCTGTACTCCATGGACTGCACTGGCTGCCAGTTCAGTGGCAGATCACCTTCAAGGTTGGTTTACTGACCTATAAAGCCCTACATGAACGGGCCTCGTTACCTGCAAGATCTTCTTCGCCTTTACTGTCCTCTCCACCCACTTCGTTCCTTCAATGAGGGATTGCTAGAGATTCCCAGGGTATGACTGAAAACATCTGGGGCCCATGCTTTTGTGGCCCCCACCCTGTGGAATTCTCTACCTCACCACCGGTTATGCAAGAACATGACCGTCCAGAGCATTAAGATATCCCTGAAAACATATTTACTCAGCCTAGCATTTCCTGACCTAGCCTAGCCTGATGGAGTTTTTGATCAGATTTTATGGAATTATTTATGTATTTATTGACTGTGTTTTAAATGGATATTTGATATGTTGTATATGTAACGTTTGTCGTTTTAATTTCTGTACAAGCACATTGGTTTTAAGAGAAGCGCTTTTTGCAAATAAAGAAATGAATGAATGAATGAATGAATGAATGAATGAAAAATAGAATATGGAGTTAGTTTTTTTTCCAATTCTTTTTTCATACGAAGGGATCCTTTTTCAGATCAGCCAATTCCTTTCTCGTATGGCCATACGAAAAAAGAGACTCGGCTCATGAAAAAGGATTTTTAAATGTATGTAGAAAATAAATTTCTGGGTAATTTTTCCACAAAATATGTACAGAATCCACATAATGGGGTCCCAGTTAGCAAGACACATGGTGCTGTATGTGGAGGATGTAATTTTTGTGGGGTTTGACATTTTTTTTAAATGGAAACAAGATGGTGGCCATAAGAAAATTTTTTTTCATGAAAAAGGATTGCCACCATACAATAAAGGATCCTTTTTCATATGGACCAAATTCTTTGTTCATTCCATGCAGTGGGGCTTTCCCCATAGAAGTGGTTAGAAGTTATTTTCCTGTAGACGCTTTCTCTCCAAACACAACTGTGATAAAACTAAGAATAACCATTCAAATGTATTACATAAAATAAGTCTGCTATACTTGAAAATAGACCTATTGAGGCAGCAAACCAGATCGTAAAACAACTCATCCTTTGGGCTCGTGTCTTTATGATCTGGTTAGCCCTTCAGTGGGTATATTTTCTTTTTTTTTATTTATTTCTTTGATTTATCAGGACAGCGGTCTGGATGAAAGACCCATTTTCAGCCATGCCTGGGAAGACGGGGTATACAGTAGATATGGTGGTTCCTGTATACACTTACCTATTATTTATTTCATATATATATATATATATATATATATATATATATACATACATACATACATATATACATATATATATATATATATATATATATATATATATACACACATATGTATAAGTAATACAGGCATGGTAGTGCCTGTATACTAGGGTTGACTGAGCACTTTAATGTTAAACCCCAATATTTGCATCTCAATAACTTTGCCACTGTTTAACCAATGTACCTGAAATTTAGAAAGGACAGAGATGGTGCCAGCATCTCTGAATTGTGAAATATTTGTGCAATTAGTTCTTGGGGGGAAGCTATAGAGGAGCAAAAACACAAAAATTACATTAATTAAGACATTTTTGCTCACCTATAACTAAAAAAGTAGGAGGATTTGAAACTTGAAGCTTGCAGGCCGGATAAAGTCTGGCTTTGGTGCTTTTTATCTCCCAAACTTAAGTAGTTTTTGAAATATTTAAGGAAAACTGTTTAATTTCTGAACATGTGTAGTTTAAAAAAAATCAGCGTTCTAAGGATAACTGAATTTTGATGACTACATGAAGTCATGTGGTCGTATTACAAAAATGCATTAATTTATCAGGTGGCAGGGTTGGTTTCTCATCTGTGCATGCTGTTGTGCTGTTGTCATTCAGCAAAGATGCAGCTATGTGTCAGTGCATAGCCCTGCCCCTCCTGAATGTGCTCTGCATGAATTTTTCTTTTCCCCTCCCTGACCCCCACAATTAGCGAGCCACATTGGCCTGTCTGGCTTAACCTGGACATTGGGGTGCCCAATCTCTGGTGTTACCTAAATTTATTTAATATTACCGTATCCCGACACCCGATTCATCTCTTCCCACGCGGCATTTTGTTTGTTTTCCCAACCCCCTGCCACATCAATCTGCTGATATCAGGGTGTTCAATCCCCACAGTCGGTAAACTCAACCCTCTGACCCAGCAGTGTGAGACACCATGATGCCCACCTACGGTGCTCCCAAGTATGAAGCCGAGGCTGGGTTTCCCATTAATCTCCAGTGTCAGAGGTTCCGGATGTCTTTTCCATTTTGTTTTTTTAATTTTTAAACCTGAAATAAAGAAACCAGTCCTTCCTTTTTTTTTTGTGCCTACAGTACATGATAAATAAGAAAACAGTCCATCAGTGATCTGCCCCTCACCCTGACTTCCCACTCAGCACCACCACCCCACAACCACCACACACATACCTTCACTCACCTAAAAGTGTCCTATAGCATAGATACACTCTCCAATTGAAAACTAGTATTGCTGCTGGAACCAATGACTGTGATACGATACAACAAGGTGAGTGATATATAATGTATTTTAAAGCATTTTGAACTTTTACTTATAACTTGGTCATTTTTAAATGTTTTGCTTCCAGATTTTCAGTGTGGTCTTTTTTGGGACCTCACCTCATGAACAAGGGCAGTGGAATGTTTCAAATCCGGTCTTAAAAGGTGATTTTGCGATGCATGGCGCAAAATCATCTTTGAGTGGGATTTGAAAACCTTCCGGTTCATGAGTGGTAATCAGAAAACTATGTTGAAAATTTGGAAGCAAAATATTAAAAAGAACATAGGTATGAGTGTACGTTGAAATGTTTCAACTCTTGCTCATAACTTTGGTAATTTTCAATACTTTGACCCCAAATTTTCAACGTAGCAATTTTTTCACACCACCTCATGAACGTGACAGCTGTCTTTTTTTCAAATTCTGGCCAAAATGTGTTTTCACACCTGTGACATGAAATGATGTCTTGGTAGGGATTTAAACTTGATGGGCCCGATATTCAGAATTGCACCTGGCAATGGCGCAAGTGGTTACTCAGCGCAATTGAGTTGCACTGGAGCAACAAAGTGATATATTCAAAGGAGATGTGCTATGAAGCAGCTCATCTGAATATAGCAAATAATGTCTGCAGCGCTAATACAATGCACTGGCGCATCCCCCAGACAGGTCTGAATACCAAGAATGGGAAATGCTCTAGTGCATCAGAGATGCACTGTGTGCAAATTCCTGATATTCAGACACAAATATGCAAAGGATGCCATAATGCATGCAAGGTGTAAATGGACCCATCTGCATGTCATTATGGTCCCATTTGCATGAGTTGTGCAGGGCTGGCCAGCAAAATGCACCTGGAGACCTGCACAGCTTGCGGACCCAATAACAAGTACTGCAGTAGTGCCCCCTCCCCATCCTGTGCCACCGATCACCGTTGTTAATTTCTGTAAACTTCCTGATGGTCCAGTGGCTCCCCCCTCCCCGCCTGTGCCACTGATCACCATAATAATTATTTTAAGAGCCCTGATGGTCCAGTGATTCCCCCCTCCCCACCAGTAGCCCTGATCACCATAATAAGATTTATTTTAAGATCCCTGGTGGTCCAGTGGTACCCCCCTCTCATCCCGTAACCCCAATCACCTGAAATAAATGGCTGTTGATTCCCTGGTAGTCTAGTGGTACCTCCCACTCCCCTACTCACACCGAGCCCCCAGCCCACCCAGTTCCCCCCGATCATCAATGGGCAGCATACCCACCCACATACCTCCGTGGCTGCTGCCAAATGACAGCTTACAGTATGTGCTGCAAGCTCACTGGTCCACACTGTGGACCAATGGGCTTGCAGTGCAAACTGCAATAATCATTCACAACTTTGTGAGAGAATGACTATTACAGTGAAGCACTGCAAGTCCATTTGTCCACAGTGTGGACAATGACAGGCGCGGCACGCCTGTAACTATGGGCTGATGGGCGGCAGGGCATATGGTGGGCCCAGCTGGGGGGGGGCTGGTGGGCTGAAAGTAAAGCGAGGAGAACCCAATGGTGCAGGAATTGACAACATTTAACCTGGTGTCGGGGTCGAGATGAGAGGCGGCCTGGGCCCTGGACACGGGAATCATAAAATAATAACAGTCGAAAGAGCATGGGTGGGAGAAGACTCACTGAACCACCAAGGATTTAATAGTGCTGTGTATGGTGCTCTAGGGGAGAAGCCACCCGTGGCTGGCGACTGCTGTGTTTCACCCTGACTACAGTGGCCCACCTGTGGGTGGCTAGCAGTTGAGCCATTTTTTACAGGCTCAACTTTGTGCCCAGGTATACGGTGCATCTCTGGGATGTGCCAGCAGATGCGCTGTGCATCCCGGGCTGAATATCGGTATGTGCTGCATATGCATGGGCATGCCCCCTGGAGATGTGTCACATACATTATCTTTGTGCCCTGGCACATCAGGAATTGTGCTGCACAATTACTCCTTTTGAATATTGCCCCAGGGTGCATTTCTGGGGTTGTGGTAGTGCAGTTCAGTTGCACCAGGTGCAACCCCTTTGAGTATAAGTCCAAATTCTTTTTTTGTACTAGGGCATTTGTTTTTCATATGAATGAAAAAAGCATATGAAAAAGGATTCCTTTATATTTTATTTATTTTATTTACTGCATATTCGGAATTACAAACCTTTGAGTCACAGACTCTTTTGCAAAGGCTCCACGTTGGTTACAGAGGGTGGAGGGAGAACAAGAAGAGGGAAGACAGATGGAACAAGGAATTATATACAGATATTAGTTCAGACATTATTTTTACAATGGCTCCATGGTGGAAAATGAATGTGGGGAAAAAACTAAGTCCTGGCACACTGGTGACCCGGGTTCATGCCTCAAGCCCGGGTTTCAGGAGCACAGGCTAGCATGGAGGGAGGGAGGGAGTTCAGGGTGTCCCTTGAATGCTTCCCTCCTGGGGGGGGTTGTTGTGGACCGCTCTTCGAGCAGCTCTTGGTGGTGGCTTGTAATGATGCTCTTGGCTGCTTGTGTGACCACGTGCAGCTGAGCATTCCCGGCGGGTGGGAGCCATGAAAATCTGAAAATGCTGGACCAACATAGGATGCTGCCCACCACATGCTGAAGACCTGCACATCCTATCCTGAGGCACAGCCCACAGAAATCAAGTAGAGTACATCCTCCGGAGGTCATCCCTGCCCAGCCTCAGGGGCCCTGCCTTGGGGAGCATGCCAGAGAGGAACACCATGGTGGAGGTAAGTCCCAGGAGGATAGGCTGAGTGCATGGCAGGGCCAATGGGGACAGGTTCAGGTGGGAGAAAAAACAGCTAAGTCTATATTCTTTTTCATCTGACGGCATTCTTTTTCATATGGCTGAAAAAAGCACATGAATAAGGATTCCTTCATATGAAAAAAGAATGGGAAAAAAACTAAGTCCAAAATCTTTTTTCATATGAGGGCATCCTTTTTCATATGAATGTAAAAAGCATACAAAAAGGATGCTTTCACATGAAAAAATAATTTGGAGTTAGTTTTTTTCCCCATTCTTCTTTTATATGAAGGCATCCCTTTTCGTATGCTTTTTTTATTCATACAAGAAAAGAATGCATTTGTGAAAAAAAAAAGAACTGGAAACAAAACTAAGCCCAAATTCCTTTTTGTATGAAGCCATCCTTTTTTGTATGGACCAATTCTTTTTTCATAGGGCCATACAAAATAATGAAAAGGAGTCATAAAAATGGATTTTAAAATGTAAAACAAATGCATTTCTGGGTCATTTTTCCAGAAACTAAGTGCAGAAATCACCTAACAGGGTCCCAAATGACCAAGATACATGTGTTAGTGCATGTCCAGGATGTCATTTTGTGGATTTTCTAATTTAAATAAAAATGTAAACAAGATGGCGGCCATACGGAAAAATATTTTTTCCTCACAAAAAAAGATTACACCCGTACAAAAAGGAATCATTTTCCATATGATAGCCCATGACAATGGTGACTGCGATTGAGCACTTTCAAAAAGGGTGACTCAGTTGTGGCGCCTATCCACAGGGCTATCAGGTAGGCAGAGTGACGGATTGGGGGCTGCGAATACAGCAACAGGATGTTGCTATATGTACACCGCACATGGGGGGAGAAGTGAACATGCAATGCGACGGGCGGAAGGGGAGGGAGGGTTTGTGAGGCGTAGTGCAGTGGTGGGCTGCCAAGCTTTCCCTATGGTATGGTGGGTGGGTGGCAGGCTAGGGTTGCGAGGGTGCAGGGTTTGGTTCCAAGTGCGCATTCATTTTGTTGTGCACGGCCATTTTTTTTTTTTTTTGATTTGCACCCCCCCATATGCACACCCTGGAGTTGATAATCCTTTAGTAGGGGGTTGTGGGGGGCACAGCCCCCCACATTAAAAAAAAGTAAAGTCCCCAGCACCCTTTTGCTGTGTGCCAGGAGTTTACATCACCGAAACTGATTTTTGGCGATGTAAACGCGCCCTAATGGTGATCGCCTTTCTGCGATCGCCGTTATCACACGGAACCCTTCCATATGGAACTAATCCTTTTTTGTGTGGACAAAATTATTTTTTCATTCCAAGTAGCTGTTCAAAATACTGCATTGAGCATGTTCAGAACTGACATTTTAAAATGTAATAACTTTCGAATGGATTAATATTTTTTCACCAAGCCAGTGAAAGCACATCTGCAGGCCAAGCCCTTTGTACCCTGAAAACCTTAGTCCAAAATTTCTAACTGTTTGGGCGCTAAGTGATGACAAAACAAAAAACAGGAAATTGTTTATGTTTTTATCGCTAACTGTATCTCAGAATCCATACATCTAATCAGAATAAAACTTGGCACGTCAAGAGATCTATCCCCCGAGACAACCTATGCAAACTCTCATGCAAATCCATGAACTTATACAAAGATATTAAAGTGCAGATTTTGAGGTTTAACATAGACACCCCTGCTCAACCCTAACTATAGTGGTGCTACCGTGCCAGTATAATTTACATCTGTCTGTCTGTCTTTCTTTCTTTCTATCTATCTATCTATCTATCTATCTATCTATCTATCTATCCCAGTCAGGCTTCAAGTTAATGCCATAAAAGTATGGAAATGTGGCTTTAGGTTTTCTAACCCTACCCCCCAAGTAGCAAAAAGAAAAAACATTAGGGTTTGGGGTCTCTGGTGTCTTGGTGAATTAGTGGTGGGGCCTTCCTTTGGATTGTCAACCATAATATCCACCCCTCCCCCAGCCTGTAGTCTCCTGTCCAGAGAACAAGGTATAGCTCCAAGCCAGTATCTCATACAGACACACTCTTCAGAGGTAGAGAAATATCTCTCACCACATGTTGCCAATACAGTGTGTTACAGCTGTGTGGAGAAAGGAGATCACATCTGACCTAATTTGTCAGGGAACAGGGTGGGCATTAGGGTTGACAACCCCATGGAAGACTCCACCACTGATTTACCAAGACTCCAGAGACCCAGAACCCTAATCTTTTTTTCCTTTTGCTGCTTGGGGGATGGGGAATTAGGGTTGGAAACCCTAATGTCACATTTCTATACTTTTGTGGCATTAGCTTGAACCCTAAGTGGTACATTAATGCATTTTTTTTGCAAAGAACATCCTTTCTTTCTGAGATAGTGGAATTGTATCCTCAGTCATGCAGATGCACAGGGCCCAGTGGGAGAAAGGAAAGACCCTGTCCACCTATGGAAGTGAAGGGTTCTTGCAGGCCCATGCTTCAACGGATGTTAATAATTCATGGGGTTGTCAGGCGGGCTGCAGAAGTGCAGGGCTGTATGTTCTCTGAACTTCCATGTGGCTGCAGATACAGATGCACAAGGGAAAGAATCTACCCATGGGTGCAGGTGTGCAAGGTTCTATGCCAGTAGAAGAGTTGTCTTCACTACTGTGCAATCAAATTTTATGGTGAGAAACCAGTTAGGTCACAAAACCACAAATGATGATGCACAATCAAATGTCAAGTTGAAAAAACAGTTTTTGCCGTAAAATGAAAAATCAGTGGTGTGCAGTTAGATTTCATGCTGAGAAACCAAATTTCTGCCATGAAACTAAACATTATGCTGGGTAATCAAATTTCATATTGTGCAATCAATTTAAGTCACGCAATGCAAAATTTTATTCGCTATGCAATTTCATGTTGAAGTACATATTTGAGCCCTGGAATAAAAAAAATATGATATACACTGAAACTTTATTGTCACAAAACCAAGTATAGATCTACAATCAAATTTCATATTGAACAACCAATTTCCATTTTTGCAAGTACAAGTTATGATTCAGAGCCAAAATATGTTTCCAACAGATTTTTTTTGAATCACAATTGATAAATAGTTTTGCAAGTCAAATTTAGTTTCGTGTTTTATACCATGTGAAACTAAAAATTATAGACTACAGTCAAATTTCATGTCCAGCAACCAGTTTGTCACATGCAATAACAAATTATGATCCCCTGTGAAATTTCATATTGAGTGACCAATTTGTTTTGCCGCAAACAGAAAATTAAGATGTGCAATCAAGCTTCATGGTGAGAAACCAATTTAAATAATGAAACCAAAAATTCTGATGTACAATCAGATTTTAAGTCGAGAAACCAATTTTTGTTGTGAAATGAAAAATCATGGAATGCAATCAAATTTTTTGCCAAGAAAATACTTTTCTGCTGTGAAACGAAAAATTATGATGTGCAATCAAATTTTGTGTCATACAACCAAATTTCTGCTTTGCAAGTTATGATCCAGAAGCAAAATGTGTTTCCAACAGACATTTTTTGAATCATAATTAAAAAATAGTTTCGCAAGTGAAATTTAGTTTCACACCACCTTTACAGTGTGATACAGAAAAGTGTATCATGATTCAAAAAACAGAAAAGACATTAACATGGCCAGGAGAAATATATAAATGATATTTATAATCATGATTAGCTGAAACAAGCCTCAGAATCTGAACTAGCATATTCTAATGAGGTAGATTCATGTTTTTGTTGTTTTATTTTTTATAATGTATGGGCTTGCCCTTTTTATTAACTGAAATCAAGCAGACTACAACCTTGTTATGCCATCGGTATGACATCATTCTCTTGCTCACAACAATCAGTGTTCTAACAAAATGGAACGCTCACAACAATCAATGTTCTGTAAAGTAATTCAGTAAAGTAATTCAATCTGTGATTACACAATCTTGGTAGCCCATACACTATAAAATATAATATATGGTCTTTGGTTAGTAACCAAGCTGAAAACACTTCTCAAGATTGCCATGACATCTGAAAACCTTGCGAGCTGCGCTCTCGAGGTTTATAATGATGTTATGGCAACCCCTCGAAGTGTTTACAGCGTGGTTATTAACCAAAGACCATACATTATCCTCTATATTATGGCTGCTGCAATAAAAGTTTGAATTAGTAGTTTGTTACCAAGGTGAGAAACAAGATGGTGGCTGTCATGAAATGAAAAAAAAATGTGGGTGCCATGACCATGACATCTGACGAAACTAAAAATGGTCTTGCTACACCAAATTTTTGGTAAAATACCAGAATGTTATCCCAAAAACCCTACAGAGCATGCTCAGAATAGAAAAAAAAAACATAACTTTAAATCCTTATAACTCTGAAACTGTTTTCACATATATTCCATATATAATTGACCTAATCACTGCTAAGATGTCTCTGAGGGATCATCAGTGATTATTGTGTACTTATATTCTCATATAATTATATGTAGTGTGTGTTTTACACTTAGGCACATATGCCGTGTGTAACAGAGCCCTGTTAGCAATTCTCTTTGTTCTGCTGACAGAGAGAGACTCCCTATTTAGTCTCTCATCTTGGACATGGGGTCCACTACATACCAAAGCTGTAACCAGTTTGAATAAAATCACTTGCAACAGTCCCAGCATTGATTAATCCCAACCCAGCTTTAGGGTACCATCTTTTTACAAATATTGGTCTTCTTACAAGCCCAAATTGTATACCATAATGCATATAAGAAACCAGTGACCCCTAAACCATCTTTTTACAAATATTGGTCTTCTTACATGCCCAAATTGTATACCATAATGCATATAAGAAACCAGTGACCCCTGAACCTGGCAACAGCCCCAGCATTGATTAATCCTAACCTAGCTTTAGGGTACCATCTTTTTACAAATATTGGTCTTCTTACACACCTAAATTGTATACCATACTGTATATAAGAAACCAGTGACCCCTAAACCATCTTTTTACAAATATTTGTCTTCTTACAAGCCCAAATTGTATACCATAATGCATATAAGAAACCACCCAAGGATTTTCATTCCCTAAACCTGGTAGTACTACTAACAAAAGTAAAAAACCCTAACGCACTAAGCATTTTATAGTACTAAATGCAAAGGTTATAATAAATACAAAGGTTACACTAAATATAAAGGTTACAATAATGTAAAACAAGGCTATGCTTATTTATAAAGTGCCCTATCACTGGTGCATAAAGAAGGTGGGCAAAAAGAAACAGGGAAGGAAGTCACTTTGGTTCACCAAGGAGGTGGCAGGAGCAGTATGGAAAAAAGGAAAGCTTTCAAGGTGTACAAAACTACATAGGGAATGGAGGAAAGGGAAGTATATAGGGACAGATTACGGGTGGCAGGGCAAACAATCAGGAGGGCAAAAGCAGATACAGAGGAGAAAATAGCAAAAGAGGCCAGCAGGGGGGACAAAAAACTATTCGCATATATTAACGAGGGGAAAAAAAAGCAAGCAGGGTATAATGATGCTGAAGGGGGGGTGTGATTGAGAGGGATGAAGAAAAAGCAGATGTATTAAACAAATACTTTAGCTCAGTCTTCACAACTGAAAAAGAGGGAAAGGGTCTAGAGCTGAGGGATGGGGGAAAGGAGGGCAGGGCAGTGGACACAAATCCCTTTATGGAAAAACAGGGTATTGGAGGAGCTAGGTAAATTAAAGGTGGACAAGGCTACGGGTCCTGATGCAGTACATCCCAGGATGCTCAGAGAATTAAGGGAGGAGATTGGGACACCACTCACAAAGCTGTTTAATCTATCTTTAGACAAGGGGGTAGTCCCAGAGGCCTGGAAAAAGGCTGACGTGGGGCCACTGCACAAAAGCGGAGGGAAGGAAGTGCCAGGAAACTATCATCCAGTCAGTCTTACCTTGGTAGTAGGTAAGCTGACGGAGGCACTCCTAAAGGAAAGATTAATTCAGTATCTGGCAGAGAGTAGGCTCCAGGACGATAGCCACCATGGGTTTACACGGGGCAGGTCATGCCAAATGAACCTGTTCAAATTCTCTGACCGAGTGACAGAGATATGTGATCAGTGAGGGGTGGTGGACATGGCCTATCTGGATTCAGTAAGGCCTTTGACACTGTCCCTCACAGGAGACTAGTGAACAAGAAAAGCAGTTTAGGAGTGGGGAGGAAAGTAAAACTGGGTAGAGAACTGGCTGGAAGACAGAACTCAAAGAGTGGTTGTAAATGGGACTCACTCTAGGCAGGAAAGAGCTACAAGTGAGGTGCTCAAGGGGTCAGTATTGGGACCAATACTATTTAACATCTACATTGGGGATATAGTGGAGGGCCTAAATGGGAAGGTATGTCTATTTGCAGACGACACAAAGATTTGCACTAGGGTGGATACTCCCGGGGGGGGGGGGCGAATGAAGGAAGATCTGATCAAACTGAAGGAGTACTCAGAGAAGTTGCTACTGGCCTTTAATGCAAAGAAATGCAAAATAATGCACATAAGGCATAAGAATCCAATGGCAAGATACTCACTGGGAGGGAAGGAGCTTGAGGTGACAGAACAGGAGAAGGACCTGGGATAATCATTTCAGATAACCTAAAGGTGGCAAACCAGTGCAACATGACGGTGGGCAAGGTGAACAGGATGCATGAGGGGTATCATAAGTAGGATGAGGGAGGTGATTATGCCACTGTACAGGTCCATGGTCGGACTACACCTGGAGTATGGGGGTACAGTGCTGGAGGCCATACCTAAGGGGAGATATAGATAGGAACATAGGAATGTGATGGCAGAAAAGGGCCACCAGGCTCACCCAGTCTGCCCAGAGTGCCAAACATCCACTAGTCTTTTACTGTAGTCCTTCCCCCATTTCAATAATCCATGTTTATCCCAGACTGTCTTGAATCCCCCATCCCCACTGTCCTCTCCCCCACCACCTCTCGTGGTAACCCATGCCAGTTGTCCACCACCCTCTCAGTGAAGAAATGCTTCCTGAAGTTACTCCTAAATCCCCCCTTTGATCTGATATTCATGCCCCCTTACCCTAGGTCTCTCTTTCAAGTGAAGAAGGCTCTCCACTGGCACTTTGTTGATACCCTTGATAGCTAGAGAGGAGAGGGTGCATAGAAGGGCAACAAAACTGGTGCAGGGCATGCATATGAGGTCATATGAAGAAAGGCTGAACGAGGTAATCTGTACACACTGGAAACAAGGAGGGAAAGTCGGGATACAATAGCAACTTTTAAATATTTGAAGGAAATAAACAAGGTGAGGGAAGGGAGCGTCTTCAAAATGAGTGAAAACACTACAACTAGGGGACACAGCTTAAAACTGGAGGGAGGTAAGTTCAAAGGAAATGTGAGGGGTCAATACTTCTCTGAGAGAGTGGTGGGTCCCTGGAGTAAGTTGCCAAAATGGGTGGTGGAGGCAAACTCGGTGGGGGAGTTCAAGAGAGGACGTGAGATTACTACATGGGTGTAGGCAAGAAAGGGAAGGGTATGAAACCAATTGAAAGCAAGGGGACAGGAGGCTGCACTGGGGGAGGAAGTCAAAAAAGAGAGGAGTAAGGGGATGGGCAGAGGAGCCTACGGGAAGGGTAAGGAAAAGACAAGATGGGCTGATGGGTCCTTTTCTGCCGACAGATTTCTAGGTTTCTGTGTTTCACTGTGCAGTCAATAAATGTAAATACAAATAAAAATAAATATAACATTATCAGAACTCATACAATAAAAACAAAGGTCACGCTAAATACAACAGTTACAATAAAAACAAAGATGACAAAGGTTTCAATAGTTACAAAGGTCACACTAAATACAAAGCTTACAATATATACAGAGGTCATTCTAAATAAAGGTAGCAGTAAATACAAAAGACTACAGTAAATACAAAGGTAACAAATACAATGGCAATAAATACAAAGGTAACAATAAATACAACAGTAACAATAAATACAAAGGCTACAATGAATACAAAGGTAACAATAAATACAACAGTAACAATAAATACAAAGGCTACAATGAATACAAAGGTGACAATAAATACAACAGTAACAATAAATACAAAGGCTACAGTGAATACAAAGGTAATAAATACAACAGTAACAATAAATACAAAGGCTACAATGAATACAAAGGTAACAATAAATACAACAGTAACAACAAATACAAAAGGCTACAATAAATACAATGGTAACAATAAACACAAAAGCTACAATAAATACAAAGGTTGCAATGCATTACATATAACGTTGCCCTCCAAACTGAAGTGCTTAATTAGATTTCACATTTCCATCGGATTAGTTAAGTTACTGCAGTATCTTGCAGGATATCACCGGCTGAAACTGTGATACTGCACTTCATCCTGGCGGGCAGCACTGTAGATAACAACAATAATAAAATAATTTGACAGTTCAGATTGGGTGGTTAGTACATTTTATAAATTAAAAAAAAGCAAAAGTGACAGAATTGCCTCAAGAAGGAGGCTCTTTATGACCAGCACAAAACAGCTCAAGGATATTAGCATTATATTAATGTGATATGGATGGAAGAAGGCAGTGAACGCTCATTGACACCTTCGTCCCAACTACCTAGCAGTAATATTGTGTTTTAACATATGGATCATAAAAATAATATAGTAGAAAAGCATACAAAAAATTCCCCATAATAGTATCACTCCCAAAGTGACAATACTACACTTCAAGAGTGATAATACCATTGTTCAGGTGCCGTAATACTATCGTTGGGGACCTGAACGATAGCATTATCACCAAATCACAACAGCGCATGTGCTAGTCTAGCTCCCAACGTCTTTCAAAACGTGCCTTACAATTGGCCACTTTTCCTGTTAGAGGGGCAGAACAGTTCGAAAACATGGTGGCCACTGTCTCGCTTTACCGAGTGTTTCTCAACTGGAACATTTTGCAGCTTTTTGTTTTAAATATGTGAAAATACAGATATCCAGGTGACCTCAAGTGCCCCAGACATGGAAAAGGTAGGCTGTCCTTCAGTAAAACAAACAAACAAAAAACACCGAGCAGTGAGACAGTGTGGCGGCGTGGCCAGGGCGGAGAGACTTGTTAAGCTGCAGCTACCAACATACAGAGAAAAATAAAATCGCATCCATATATTAAAAAAATTAAAAAATATGTTCCTGTGCATTACAATGCAGTAATTCCATCTCGAGGTTCTGGGGACATGGAACCTCTCGAGCTTCGCTCTCGAGGTTCCCAATGTCCTCAGAACCTCTCGATGGAATTACTACATTGTTATGCACAGGAACCTATCTATTATTCTATTTATATTTCCCAATTCCATGTGTGGAACCAAATATTTAATAAGGGCATTGAGAGACTGTGGAATGTGTCTTGTACCGATTAAAAGTTCCAAGCTTGTGGACCACAGAAAGAAAGGATAAATATGCACTAATTGCCATTGGCTAGAGGAAATTGGAAAATGCCACATGCAGGCAAGCAGCCAGAGCAGATCAGAGGGACAGAGATCCTTTTTTCAAGTTACTGTCCATAGTTAAAAAGAAAAAGGCGAAGCAAGGAAATATAAGATGACATGCCTAAATATGTTTTTTTTTTAAGTTCCCCCATGACATATGGGTTTCTTTAAATAAGTCACCAAGCCAAGACATACACATACTCCTATTCCGTAGCCCCTTTGCAAACAGTAATTCAGGAACAGAAAGTTACTAAATATGGACAGTACTACTGTGAAATCCCCATGCAGTTTGACTGGGGACTATGTTCTCTTATGGATATCCCCAGTAAAAGATAAGTGGTACATTACTCTTGTGATATGGGGGCAGGGCGGGGGTGCAAGGAAGAGTACTTTCCAGTGAAACAGACGACCTCTATCAAAACTATGCTTCACTTCCATTTAAAGATTACTAGCATGTTTTCATGACTTAGATATACCAGATGAGATGCAACATCTCATTTCCAGTGGGATCCTGCTGCTATGGTGCCTATTTCTGCAGTCTGGTAGATTGCAGCACTGAGCAGTTAAAGAGCTAGTGGAGCCAAAATACACAGCCAGGAGTATAATAGAAATGATAAGAAGTAGTCAGCTGTAACCTTTTTCTGGAGTATTTTTCTTTGCCCTCTTGCTCATTAGTTTTCTATGTGATAATATTGTGCTGGATGTGTGGAATAGCTCTCAGCCTGGCAGCTGACATATCTGTCTCTAACCCCCACCCCCATTACATCATCAGCACTATGATCTCACTGATAGTGACATCGCAGACAACTGACCTGGCAGCTACTGAGTGGCTGTTCCTGAGCAGCAGTGATGTCACAGTTAGTGAAATCACAATGCTGAGTATGTTTTTTTTGGGGGGGGCAGAGCTAGAAATGTCAACTGCCAGGCAACGTGCTGTTCCACACATCACACCTACTAACATCAGGTAAACAATCTTCTAATTACCATATATACTCATGTATAAGCTCAGATTTTTTGACTAAATTTCAATGTGCACATCATGGGTCTCGGCTTATATGCGGGTCAAACTGTACTCTCCAATACTTCAATTAGGGATCCCATCAAATGCAGTTCATGATTACACTCCCAATTGCCACTGCCCAGTACTCAATAAAACTAACCCAATACAGTGCACCATCACACTCAATGCCAAAATGAATACTGGCACTAAGAGGAAACGGAGCTCTTATGATGCAGCTTTCAAGCTGCATGTTGTTGATTATGCGGAGAGCTCCAATAACTCTGCTGTGGCCAAGCACTTCTTTATTAACGAGAAGCAAGTGTGGGACTGGCAAAACCAAAAAGAGGCATTAGGTGATATGTCTATGACAAAGAAAGCATGCTCCGGTGACTGACCTGCTTTCAGTCAGCTGGAGTCCAATCTGAACGAACGGGTTCTAGCATGCCACCAGAGTGGCTACATCATTACCTGCTTGGCCATCCAAATGCAGGTGCTAAGGATGGCAAAGGAGCCCAAGTACTGCTTCACAGGCTTGGACTCTTCTTTGGCATCGGCAGGGTGGTGCTCATGTTTTACGGAGTGTCACAGGCTAACCCTAAGACAGCATACAAAAATATCTCAGAAACATCCACATGATCTAGAACAAAAGGGTGACAGTTTTCAGCAGTTTGTAATAAAAATTAGACACCAACACAATTATGACATGGCACAGATAGAAAACATGGACGAAACCCCCATGACCTTTGACCTGCCTGGTAACAGGACTGTAAATCCGATGGGGAGTAGGACTGTGCTAATTCACACAACAGGGCATGAAAAGACACATTTTACTGTCGTCCTGTCATGCCTGGCTGATGGCACAAAATTACAGCCACTTGTCATTTTTAAAAGGAAGACATTGCCCAAAACAATAACATTCCCCCCTGGAGTGCTAGTATACCCCCATCCCAAAGGGTGGATGGATGAGGAACTGGTGAAGATCTGGCTTCAAAGGGTTTGGGGCTCACGTCCTGGTGCACTGCGCTCTAAGTGCTCCTTCCTTGTCTGGGACATGTTTTGTGCTCATTTGACCGATGGTGTTAAAAAAGTTGCCAAAAAATCTAAAATAGACCTCTGTGTGATACCTGGTGGCCTGACATCCATACTAGAACCCCTTGATGTCTGTCTGAACAAACCTTTTAAAGATAGGGTCAGATGTCTGTGGAGTGAGTGGATGTGTTCTGGGGCAAGACAAATAACAAAAGCTGGCAATCTCAAGAAACCTGACCTGATATGGTGTGCCAGTGGATCGTGGAAGCCTGGGACCTGTTGATATGGTCCGCAGGTCATTTCTTAAATGTGGTATAAGCAATGCCATGGACAGGACAGAAGATGGTGCCCTGTTTGAGGATGCAGATGGAGACATTGCTACCGAGGCACTGGAAGAGGAACAGGAGGAGCTGGAGGAACATGACGACTATACTGACAACCTACTAACTGATCAGTTCCTGTCTGAAAATCTACAGTCACTCGATATCTCTGGCATTTCAGACGTCGAGGAAGAGGAGGAAATGGATGAGTGAGGCAGTTGTCAATGAATGCTGCTGGATTGTACTGACAGGACACGAATATGGACTTTAGATATGTTCTCGTATCTTTTTCACTTTAACAATACACTTTACTTGCGTGCCAGTTGATTACTGTGAAACACTGATTAAATCACTGTAATGTGAATCTTTGTCATGTGTGTGCCAAAATAAAATTGCATTCCGCTCATATGTGGGTCAGTGTACTTTTTGCTTTTAAAATATGGCATTTGGGGGGGGAGGGTCATCTTATACACGGATTGGCTTATCCGCGAGTATATACGGTAACCAAAGGGAAAAGGAAAAAGTACCTCAGATATAAAAGGTAATGGTTAACTCCTTTTAAAAACCAACATTAGTTTTAGGCAGTACACTAACTAAGTCACTTACCCAAGATCACACAGTGAGTATCTGGCTCAGGGGTGGGGTGGTGGTGTTGTTTGAACCTATGACCTTCCAGTTCCTTAGAATGTGCTGTAACCATTAGGCCACAGTGACTCATTATTTGCATATTTTCACATTTTCATATAGCTTTGCAATCAAAATGCTTCGCACAATATGAATAACTCAAGGATATAAAGGCATAGTATCTCCAGAATAAAGTTAATTTATCAAGTATTTGGTGTCATAGAATTTTAATGTTGTTTTATTTGTAGTGTAGACATTAAAATGTTGTTTCATTAAAGGAAAATGGCACAAAAGGACATTATTTCACCTTGTGCTTAAAGAGCCACTGACACCTTGAGAAGAACTTTGGAAAACTTAATATTTGGACACAAATCAGCTTCTATTTCTCTGTATTTCTTAGTCCCATTATTTATTACTGATGACATAAGTGTGAAAACAGGAGAGTTGTTCCCTGAGGGTTCATCAGCTTGTGCTGCTGCTTCCTTGGGCAACATTAGCAGTGCCAAGGGTGCTGAATTAGCTCACATCCAAATGCACGCTATATTCAAAGGAATTGCCCAGGTGCAAAACCTGCTGAATATAGTGGGCAAAAGAAGCCTTGCAAACAAGATAGAGAGTGCAGTGCAAAATTGCCCAGCAAGGAAGACAGCTCTGAATATAGCAACCGGGCACTGCAAACTGCAACAACAGCCCAGTGCACGCAGTGGTGGGGTAAGGCAAGGTTGAACAATGTGGCCAATGTGTGTGCTAGCAAAGAAGTGGTGCACAACTGCAAACAACATTGCAGGCCAAATATTGCATAACCATGGTATGTTTCTGACAGGTTTGCCCGGGGCAAACATGTTTGCTCAGTACAAAATTTTGCTATATTCAAAGCTCCTATGCAAATGAGTCCACTTAGGCAATCCGAGGGCAAACAGCCACATTAACATCTCATTATGGCCTCCTTTGCATGCATTACCATGTAGATTGCCTGGCACTATTTCATGTTGCACACAGCTCTGCCTGTATGTCAGACTGGAACTACAGGTCAGTGGCTGCAGTCTGGGTTTGCACATAGCACCACCTGTATGTCAGCCTGGAACAAGATTGTAGCTGCAGGTTGGGTTTGGACCCAGCAGCACAGACTGTTGTGGCCCAGAGGACTGGCACTACAGGAATGGGTGGTTGTGCTGCATACCATAGACATTCCTGCTACAGTGTGTGTCAGACAGTACAGTACCATAGTAGCTGGTATTGTGAGGGAAACAGCAATACCTACGGTGTGTCAGGCAACAATGACTGCTGCTATCCACACAGTGACATGCATAGCTGGCAGGTGTGTTCTGACAGTGGACACCACAGTCATACTGCCCTGTGACCCACGTACACTGCGCCAGTGGCATGGGATTCCCCACACTAACATACACATGGCTGGCCATGTGTGATGGGAAGTCTGGACAGGTGTGCAGTATGTGGCTGGGGGTGGGGGGCAGACACATACCATCGTATAGGCACACTGATGTCAAGGGCATTCCCTTCAATGACACATGTGCACTGTGTGGACAGCCCCAGTCATGTGGCAGCACCTACTATGTGGTGCAGCCTGGCCACCTGCACACACTCCCTGCAGCACCCTCCAGTCCCCCAGTGCTGTATGTGTGTACTGGATCGTGTTGTGGTACCCCTACGGGGGGGGACTGGTGGTGTGTGCTTCATGGACACACTGACAAGGTGTCCACTGGGTGCTAGGACACCCTCAAATGCCTGGCAGAGTTGGGACTGGTGCCAGATGACAGAGATGTGAGGGGTGCCATCTGTGTACAGCATGTCTCTTCCATGGCATATGGAGTGGCCCAGGGTGGCCGTCCACCCTCTCTGCCTCCTCCTCATTGGCTGCAGCCATCAGGCGCACCGTGATGCTGTTATTACTTCTGGCCACGTTGCCTGGTGCTGCTGTGTCCACACCCTCTATCCTTGTTTTGCCCAGAGTTAGGAAAGGGAAGGGGAAGGGGAAATTGTTTAACCAGGAGAGGCACACTAAGCCAAAGCTTGATTCCATGTGTGACCTGGGAGCACAAAAGGAAGTTAACTGTATATTGTGACTCACTGTACTATTCTATGTGTATTACTGTATTATGTTTTGTTCTTGGAATGCTTTATTCCTCGGCTCATCACTGAAAAAGGGACTTTGTCTCAGTTGACCTACCCGATCATCAAAATTCAAATAAATAAGTGATTTGCTTAGGATCACACAGTATGCAAGTAGGGGCTGTGGGATTCAAACCAAGAGCTCCAGAGCTGCAGCTCAGAGCCTTAAACCACTGCGCTATACTGCCTCCAAGTTAAAACTACCTTTTTCTGGGCAGTAATTTGCACTGCATTAAGTGTTACGCAAAGTTGTGCAAGCACACTTTGTGCGGCGCTGACGCACTGAATATAGCAAAGCACCTGTATTCATGTACATGCCCCCTCTTTTTGCCAAGTGCATACATTATATTTTAACCTGGTGCTAATGCAGTTTGCCTGCGGTATTTTATCTTTTGAATATAGGAGACCCACGCAAATGGCGCATAAACCCAGTGCAAATGGTTTGCGCCCAGCACAAAGTTTTAAATAACTGGCCCCTGATGTCATAATACTCTGCTTGTGACATCACAGTTATTCCCAAAGCAATAGGCTGTGATGTCACAACACAACATTATGATTTCAAGTAGTGAGTAAGCTATAAAGGAAGACGAACCCAAAGGGATAAAGATCTTGTTTTTGTCAGAGTTTTTCAGTAATAAATAATGGAGATGAGAAATCTATAGAAGACATATGAAGCTAGATATTCAAAAGTGCACCTTGCAATGGCGCAAGTGGTTGCTCAGCACAACTGAGTTGCAATGGAGCAACAAAGGGATATATTCAAAAGAGATGTGCCATGGCGCATCTCATCTGACTATATTAAAAAATGTCTGCATCGCAAATACAATATGCCGGCGCATCCCCCAGAGAGGTCTGAATACCAGGAATGGGAAATGCACCAGCTCATCAGAGATATGCCATGAGAAAATTCCTGATATTCAGACACAAATATGCAAATGGGTCCATAATGCATGCAAGGGGCAAATGGGTCCATTTGCATGTCCTTATGGCTCCATTTGCATGAGTTGTGCAGACTTGGCCAGTGAAATGCACCTGGTGCCCTGCACAGCATGCAGTGCTGTCAGTGGAGGTCCAGTGGTTCCCCCCTCCCCGCCCATAACCCTGATCACTGTAAGAAAGTAAGAATTAAAATCCCTGGTGGTCCAGTGGTTCCTCCTTCCCTGTCCATAACCCCGATTGCCGTAAAAATGTAATTTTACATTCTCTGGTGGTCCAGTGGGTCCCCCCTCCCCACCCGTAACCCAGATCACCATAAAAATTTAAATTTACATTCCCTGGTGGTCAGTGGTTCCCCCCTCCCGCCTGTAACTCCTGATCACCATAAAACAGTAAATTAAAATCCTAGTGGTCAGTGTACCCCACCCCCACCACACAGGGTCCCCGCCCACCCCCCCCGTCATCGGTGGGCAGCAGACCACGGCATACCTCAGTGGTTGCCGCCAAATGACAGCTTACAGTATCTGCTGCAAGCACATTGGCCACACTGTGGACCAATGGGCTTGCAGTGCATCAATAATAGTCATTCACGACTTTGTGAATGAATGACTTCATCACAGTTGTGAATGACTCTCATTGTAGGCACTGCAAGCTCCATTGGTCCACTGTGTGGATCAATGTGCTTGCAGCAGATATTGTAAGATATCATTCGGGCGGGCAGCCACGGAGGTATGCGGGTAGGTTTGCTGCCCACCAAAGACAGGGGGGAGCGGGATGGGCTGGGGGTCCTGGTGTGGATGGGGGTTGGGGGTACCACTGGACCACCAGGGATTTTAATTCTTACTGTTTTATGGCGATCAGGGGTTACGGGTGGGGAGGGTTACCACTGGACCACCAGGGATTTTAATTCTTTCTTTTTTACCATGTTCGGGATTACAGGTGGGAAGGGGGGTACCACTGGACCACCAAGGATTTTAATTCTTACTTTGTTACAGTGATCGAGGTTACAGGCAGGGAAGGGGGAACCACTGGACCACCAGGGAATGTAAATTTACATTTTTACGGTGATCCGGATTACAGGCAGGGAGGGGGGTACCACTGGACCACCAGGGATTTTAATTCCTACTTTTTTACATGGTTTTCAGGGGGGTATTGCCACCCATGGCTGACGGCTGCTGTGTTGCACCCTGCACTACAGCAGCCCGCCTGTGGGTGGCTAACAGTTGAGCCTTTTTACGGGCTCATCTTTGTGTCCATGTATGCAGCACATCTCTGGGATGTCCCAGCAGATGCACCGCACAGCCGAGGCACAGACGCCGAGATGTGCCGCGCCCATGCGAGGCACGCCCCTGGAGATGTGCTGCATACATTATCCTTGCACCGTGGCGCATCGGAAATTATGCAGCGCAATTCCCCCTTTTGAATATAGCCCTGGGGTGCATTTTTGGGGTTGTGCTGGCACAACTCAGTTGCACCAGGCGCAACTCCTTTGAATATCTAGCCCATCCATCTTTCAGATGAGACGTTAAACCGCGGTCCCATCTGTCTGGATTGGTGGTAGTTCAGGTGGATGCTAAAGATCCCATGGCACTTATCGAAAAAGAGTAGGGAATTTCCCCGGTGTCCTGGCCAAATTTCTCCCATTCACTAAAAAAATACCACCAACAGCTTAATCTTTTTCAATTTCAGTTGCTTACCATCTGTATCCCCCCGGTCACCCCTGAAAAAGGGACTTCTAGGCCCAGTGGGCTTACCGGGTCAACAAAATTCAATAACAGTAATGATATACAAGCTGCACTGTGTTCAGCTATTATGTTTTTCAAGAAATTTCCCAACGGCGTCAGCTGCTCTTTAAAAAAATGACTGATATGTGGTTCCATGCATACTTGAAACATCTTCATTACCTTTTAGTATTTTTTGTCCTGCATATTTATTTATTTATTACAGTTTTGGATTACAATCTTTGAGCCAAACAGGCTCTTTTTTTTAGATTCTTTATTCTCCTGCCCCGCAGCCCTTACAATCTAGGGGGAGCCCCAGCCTCGTCACCCCGGCATCCACTAACTGGCACAGTAGTGGCTCCAGGGCTTACCTCCCCCTGGAGGGATTGGAGGGGGGCCCTCCACTCTGAGACAGGATTAAGTGTTCCTGTGCCATGGCTGGCTGGTTGCGAGGTCTGCGAGCTCCCTTCTTCAACCTCTGTGGGGGTTCCATGTCATAACGGCGACCGCTGAAAGGCGATTGCCATTAGAGCAACGTCACATCGCTGAAAATCAATTTCATCAATTTCATCGATGTGCCTCCCAAGGGTACAGCAAAAGGGTGCCGGGGACTTACAATTTTACATTTTACATGTTATGGGGCTGCACCCCACAACCCCACTATAGAATTCTCAGCTCCAGGGGTGCATGTCGGGGGTGAAAATCCATTGGAAAAAAAATTTGGACGGGCGCATCAAAGCGTGCCTGTGCCCTGACCCAAACCCAGCACCCTGTGCATCCCAGCCCAGAACCCACCCGCCATGCCAGGGGCCAGCTCGGCAGCTCACTGTGGCACCACCCTCAAGACCCCCTCCTCCCATCCCTCACTGAGCGTGCTCACCCCCCGTGCATACATGTACATCCTGTCACTATATCGTGAAACCCCCCATCCAGTCACCCTCCCTCATCCATAGCCCCCATGACATGCACCGCAATTGAGTCACCATTTTTGTATGTGTTCAATCGCTGTTGCCCTTGTCACAGGCTACCTCTATGGGCATTGCTTCCTGGTGTTTTCCCTGCTTGCAGGGTGGCATTTGCAATGACACTTGCGATGGTGCCATGCATGCTCCTGTGCCCAATGCCGTCAAGCATCTGCGCCACTCCCAACCCCCCATCTTTGCGGCATCAGTGCGCCAGCCCCCAGTCACTACTAGGAGCCAGGCAAGCACTGACTGCTAACCCCCCCTCCCTGGAGAAGGAGAACTGTCTTCTGGATGCTCAATCCTTCTCCTCCCTGCCGACCCCTGGCAGCCTGCACTCATTCCCAAACACGGGTCACTGCCGAGATGCGAGGTGTGGCGTCCAGCACCTCAACCTTCAGCACCACTGGGCCGGCTCAAACAGGCTCTTTTTCGAAGGCTCGAAGTCAAAATTAGACACAACATAATACATATAATACAACAGATTACAAAATTAAAAAAGATTGATTATCACAAAGACAACAGTTGTTAAAAAAAATGTTGCATAACAGTTCTTGTTGAAGGCTACATTTTAAAGCGCTGCAAATTGTATAATGGCGGCACTAGAGTAGTGCGGTTTATTGAATAGCACAATAGAAAAGTGCATTTAGTTAAAGATGCTAGAGCTGATTACTTGGGTGGGGCAGAGGGGTTAGTAATGCACACCAGAGAAGGGAGGATAAAGAAGGAATTTGGCCATTGGAGGTTGGAGGAGGTAAGTCCTTCACATAGGGAGACAGATCAGGCAGGGGTGACCAGCAGGGTTGGGAGGAGGGAGGGGTTATAATAGGGGATTAGAGAGGGGGAGGAGATCAGGCAGGAGTAAAAACTAAACTGATAACTTAGGGATCAATAGGAGCAGACACAGTTGTTTTCAAGGGCGTATCCTGTATATTTAGTGCGCTGTAATTTCAGACACAAAGTGATGCCCCCTACTGGCCAGCTTTCTGCGGTCTCAGCTTGCTGATGAGCACTGCTGACTAATGACCAAGGTTGGCAGTGCTCACAGAGCACAGGAAGGCGTCCAGCGCACACAGGATTGCTGCGGGCATCACTTTATATTGGAAGTTACAGTGCTCTAAATATATAGGATAAAAAACATACTAAATGGTAATGAAAGTTTTTATGCACATAACCCCTAATCAGCCATTCTTATAGCACAGAGTGAAATAACAGCTCGTTGTGCCAGTTTCTGTTAAACAATGTTGTTCAGACTTACCACAGAGTTGTTTCAGTGATCTCTCAGACTTGTAGTATTCTGATGATGTCATTATGTCATGCTACTCTTTAGCCTCTACTTATTTAATTTTCACTCTTGCTGTTATTTTTATCTTTTTTAGTGGCTTGTATGCAAAGCATACAAATAAATCTCTGCAGACAGTGAGGGAGTATATACAGTAACAAGTGGTTAGTTATTAAAGGGGTTATTCAGACACACCCCTTGTTTGTTGCCCACTGGGTGGGGGAACCAAAAATGAAAAGAAAATAAAGCACCTGTATACTTTACAGCATCCACAGAGCTCTAAGGGCCTATCACATTAGAAATATAAATATATACATCAATGAGTTCCTGCTTTCCAGGTATTTAGTACATACAGAGGTAGCACGCCATAGCGGCAGATTGGAAGAAGTAGGATTCATAAAGGCTACGAGGAGAGAACAACTTTACAAATTGTTTGGTTGCTGTGTGTCTCTCCAAACCACAAACATACAGTACACTTTAAAGTCTCAAATCCAGTGTAAAGCATTGTGGGTATGCAAATCCTTGTGTAAAGGGCTGGCTGACAAGGCATCAACAAAAGAAAACTCGCCTTCTGTAAAGGCTTTTACATCTGTTTGAGCCAAGACTGAAAACATTGAACTACATATACATGTGTTTTTCCCATTTGGACTCCTTAGTGCGGTTCACTTCCTAGACCTCATGGTTGCCATTAGGCCCTGAAACTCATGCAATTTGAAAGACATTCAATAAACAGTTCCTTGGAAGTACCTCTCAAGTTAGGATCCATACTTCACATAGCACTACAGCCTGATTGTCCCACAGTGTAAAGAGATAAAACAAATCAACATAAAAACTGCATGTTAGCGGTGACAAGTTTGACGCAAGCTTTTCATTCTATTTTAGATACCCCCTTATCTTCCGTCTTATGTGCTATCCTTTTTTCTCCATTGAGTCTGCTTTAGCATGTTTTTTTTTACATTTAAAATAATATAAGGAGCACTCTTCTTAATGTGCCTCAGTCCAGGTTTTTTCCCTAGTATTGGTTGTTTTTAAACAGCCATTGTTTAGAATCACTTTTCTCACCCCAGGAATCCCTCAGCATGCTAGACTAGTGCAGTATGCCAGCTGGGTTCAGCTGCCCCGGAGGTGGAGAATATGCTAATGATGCCAGGAAAATTAGCCAATCAGAAGACAGTAAGAGAGAGCTGTGTACTGCTGCTGCTGAAAGCCAGTCAGATTCATTTCTCTGCCCTGGTGTCTCTCTCTTCACATTTCTCCTAAATAAACTTTTTACAAATTTTACCTCTTTTATTTTTTAAGCATTATTTTTTCCGCGGTTCTTATTTCTGACAAGAATCCGTAATTTTTACTACATTTTCTTGTGTTTTCCTCGGTCAAGAACCCCTTTTTACCACGGTTGCACAGAACTGAGGACTGCTTTTTTTTTTCATTTTTTCTTTTGTGAACAGTTAGTTTTGGTCAACCAATGAGTGTGTACTATATACTGTACACGTTCATTGACAGTTCAGTCAGCAGCTGGCTGTGGTGAAGTGAGGAGGGCTGTGCCAGTCACCGGCATTGGCTGGGTTGGGGAGGGAGCGGGGTGGTGGGTCACTACCTGCTGGGGTGGGGGGCCACAAGACTACATATCTTTGAGTCAGGATGGTGTTTGGGGAATGGGGAGGGACCACTGGACCACCGGTATTTATATATGTGAAACAAGGCAGTGATGGTGGGAGAGACCACTGGACCACCAATGTGGATATATATTTATTTATATGGGGACAGAGATCAGGTCACAGGAGGGACACTATACTACCAATTCATTTTTATTTATCTTTGTGAACAGGGATCGGGGCAGGGGAGGGATATTGAACTAGTAATGGTATTCTATTTATCTTTGTGAATGGGAATCAGGGCAGGGGAGGGACACTGAACTACCAATGATATGTATTCATCTATGTGAACGAGGATCAGGGCAGGGGAGGGACACTGAACTAACAATGATATTTATTCATCTATGTGAACGAGGATCAGGGCAGGGGAGGGACACTGAACTAACAATGATATTTATTCATCTATGTGAACGAGGATCAGGGCAGGGGAGGGACACTGAACTAACAATGATATTTATTCATCTTTGTGAACAGGAATCAGTGCAGGGGATGGACACTGAACTAGAAATGATATTTTATTTATCTTTGTGAACGGGGGTCGGGACAGGGAAGGGACACTGCACTATCAATGATATTCTATTTATCTTTGTGAATGAGGATTAGGTCGGGGGAGAGACACTGAACTAGCAGTGATACTTTATTTATCTTTGTGAACAGGGATCAAGGCAGGGGAGGGATAATATACTAGCAATGATATTTTATGTATGTGAACAGGGATCAGTGCAGGGGAGGGACACTGAACTACCAATGCTTTTTGTATATGTATATAAATGGGGATCAGAGCGGGGAAGGGACACTGAACCATTAGAGTACCCAGCCCTTGACAGTGGAGAGATGAGTCTGCACACTGTTACGGGCTGGGTTTTTTAGAAGTGTTAAACTGCGCCACTGCTGGCAGCCATTTAGCGCTACTGAACACTTTCATTATTGTGCTGCACTGCATATTCATGAGGGAACCCTCATTTGCATAGGCACAGCACAATATTGTGTACAATGCCACTGTCAGGGGTGCGTTGCGCATCTGTGCCCTTTGAATATGGGCATGCCCCTGATGGCTGGCACTACTCCAGGCTAGCACGGCACAAACCCGGTTTGTGCCGTGCTAACCTTTTGAAAATAGGGCCCTATATGCTGAGTCATCATATTTGACCATATTATTTATTACAGTAAAGATGAATTTAGGGTGGTGTGGATTTATAATGTTGTATAATGCTGTATTACACAAAATGTATGCATCTTGTAATCAATGTGCTCTGTAATTGTATGTGTAAATGAAAGGCTTGCCTGTAGTTCGGTGGCCAAGCAGCCAGCCACTCCCACTTCCTGAGCTATATAAGCAGTTCCTCTCAGCCTCACTGTGAAGCATTTTTTCTTTGCCCCACCATCCTCCCCTCCTCCTCCATTGGCAGCACTCTCTCCTTAGGGGGATTCCTAAGTTACCTTTAGGCACGGGAACCGTCCCGTTGCACCTCTAAGGGTGGAACCCTCTCCGAGGGTTCCTTGCCTTCTCACCCCTACAGGGTGGTAATTCCTCTGGAATAGAGAGTGCAAACGGCCAAAACCAAACTAACACATTTGCACAAGCATAACACTATACTGGCTGCATAGGCCAGTGAAGTATGAAACTTGTAATGCTATCCATACAGGACAACCTTGTAAATAGGTCCTTTGGAATCAAAGCATTTTATTCTGTGTAAAAATAAACGTTGTTACTGCTGCTACTTATAGAACAATAGGTGTACAAAAACAGCTGATAATGCAGGTTCATATCTGGTCCAAGCCATATGATAAGGAGTGCACGTTTTGTTATTTCAAATGTAAAAAAAAAAGTACTAAAGTCGACTCATAGATGTGGGGAGAGATGGTATTGTACCTCCTAGGAGGCAAGAAGCAATCTAAAATGGAATAAAACAGTGTAGGTCACACCTTTCACAATAACATGCATTGCTGCTTTAGTTAATCAGGGCAGTCTTGGCTTCTACCCTTGTTCTTTAAGACAAGTTTTCTTTAAGCAGTAATATGCAAACTTAAAAGGGAACAGAAATTAGTTTTTTGTACCAGAAGCTCACTTTTCCTAGTTTGTGCTAGGGATGGGAGAACTGGTTCAGATATTTCAGAACCTTCCAGAACATATGCCATGTTCCATAGTGTCCAACTTTTTTTAGATTCTGGTAAGACTCTGATCATTTTGAAAACACTGACGTTGGGGGCTTAATACATTGCCCCAGTAGGTCTATATCTAGAAGGAAGACTGTTGGTGGAAGAACCCATGAAGAAGTCTGATGTTGCAGGAAGGACCCAGTAAGTTAGCTCTTTATTAAGTGGTCATACTCACAGGGGTGTTACACAAGGGGTACTAACTAGTTATATGATATTATGTTTACTGTACTACCACTCTAAGTAGTTTTTAGATTCCTTCCTTTCTCTTATCTGACAATAGGTTATGGTTACAACATTAGGCTTATAACAGGTTTTGTATTTTATTATATTTTTTAAAGAGAGTTACCGAGCTGTCAATGTGCACCACGTATTCTGGTGCCTTACCTCGGTGAAATGCCTTCTGCGTACATCTACTCAAATATTCTTCTGTTATGTTAGAGTGGAAAGGATCATAACTTTTCCCCCTACTGGATCCCTTCCATTTCCCGGTTTCTAGAGCCGTCCCATGATCTGTCCCCATACTCAGGCACGTAAAGGCGTGAACCCAGGCAGAGTGCAGAGATATGCTCCAGTAAAGTCTACGAGAGCAGCTTTAACACCATTTTCATTTGGTGATTAATCAAGGGCACTGGGTGACTAACAAGGATGACTTTTAGTGTGGTGCAAGATGGACACAATGTGCTTATTGTGTAAAACTACAAAAACAACCAAAGGGCTTTTAAACAAACTGCAGTGAAACTGTGGAACAGTCTGCCACTAGATATACGAAATGCACAAAGTACTTATAATTTAAATTATCTTTTAAACATTTATTAGCATCTGAAGTGCAATGTAACTGTATAGAAAAGATCTTTTTATGGTGTTTTTATTTATTGATTGATTTGGTTTTTGGAGATGCACCTTTGAGCAGCAAGTGCTCTTTTCCAAAGGTTCCACGTCCGTTATATTACATTTAGGCATATAGTCTAGCTCAGTGGAGCTTGGTCAAATGATAACTTTCAAGAGACAAGGACTGTTTCAGTGATGGCCCAGATGGGACCTAGTCTGGTACATATGCTATCGCAGTTAGTCGAAACCCTGACAACTGCTACATTATGGGGATACATTATTAGCCCGAGTGGGGTTTGGTCTATGGGGCAGCAGGGGTTATAAGGCTTTACTGTTTTGGGGTAGTTTTGAGCAATGTGTTTGTAGTATAACTTTTGTAATTACTAACAAAAACTTGATCTCTGCATTATTAATTTAGTGTGTATTTTAAGAGAATGATTGTATCTAAGTACATATTTTAAATTGTTTCTTGCTGGTGGTGCAGTTATTAACTATGTAACTAATACTGACATGTTTGACCCGATATTCAATAATGAGCAAAGTGGAGCGCAAACATTTGCACTCTGCTTAGCCATAGGCTGGATGCCCGAAGAGGCTATATTCAGTGGAATAGCACACTGGTGCCCTGTGACTAAATACAGGGCCATGTCAGCCCAGCGCCAAGTCACTTAGTGCTGCCCCGATGTGGCCCCTGAAGTACACTGCCACAATGGCTTGCACTGAAGCGCAATTTATAATATTCAAACGGATCCGACGCAAATGAGCCCATTGGGCATGCAGGGTACTAAGGGGCCATTTGCATGCCCATTATGGACTCATTTGCATGAGTAGCCCAGCAAATTAGCACAGCCTACCAACCCCAATTGCCAGTCCCAGACATGGGCTGTCCCTGGTGCTAGTGGTTCCCCTCTTCCGATCCCACACCCCTTAAGTATATGGTATTTCCTGGTGCTAGTGGTGCCCCCTTCCTCTTATCCAACACCCATACATTAGACATCATCTCCCTGGCATTTAGCAATCTCTGCCACCACCTGCACCCATATCTGATGTCCACACACAATTTCTCCGATGTCCAGTGTCCCCCACCACCTGATCCCTAACCTGGTACATGCACATAATTTCCCTGGTGTCCAGTGGTCCTTCCCCCCACCCACATCCATGTGCGATGTAACTGAACAGTTACTCTGGTGTCTGGTGGTCCCCCCACATGATGCTCTGAACGACAGTTACTCTGGTGTCTAGTGGTCCCCCACACACAATGCTCTGCCTGATTAATAAAAGATGATTCTACCTGGCGTCTAGTCTCCTTGTTGTCTAGTGGTCCCCCCACTCGATGCCCTGCCCGATTAATAAAAGATTATTCATCCTGCTGTCCAGCGGTCCCTCCCCCTGTCCAAATCCCATCCCTGTATCAGTGATAGCCCACCCCAGTTTGACAATCCCTCTACCCAACGAACACCAGCTGCCACTAACATGCGTGATGCCTGTGGCAAGTAATTCCCCCCCCCAAACAACACAGCTCTGGCCTCGTTCTCACATGATGATATTCAAAATTCCCCCCAGCCCAGGTCCTGTTGGTGTCTAATGGCCCCCCTCCCTCCCATGGCACCAAGGACCCACACCCCCAGTCACCCTTACCTGAATCTCAATGCCACAGTGAAATGACAGCAAGTGACACAGCCCTCCACAAACCACTTCTGCTGCCCACTGTCTAACAGAAGCAGGGAGCAGAGACACCAGGGAGAATCATCTTTTATTAGTTGGGCAGGACATCGGGGGGGGGGTCCGCTATACACCAGGGAGAATCATCTTTATTAATCCAGCAGGGCATCGAGTGGGGTGGTTGGACCAGTAGACACCAGAGTAACTGCTCAGTTACATCAGGCGTGGGTGCGGATGGGGGAGAGGGACCACTGGACACCAGGAAAATTGTGTGCATGTACCAGGTGAGGGATTGGGTGGAGGTGACCACTGGACACCAGGGAGAATCATTTTTTATTAAGTGGGCAGGGCATTGGGTGGGGGGAGGGACCACTGTACACCATTTACACTGTTGTGGTGGCTCGGGACCATTGGGGGGGGGTCATGCTTCCTCCGCCAACCCCTAGAGTTATGCAGGAGTAAGTCGTGGTCTCCATCAATGGTATCTATGCCATGCAAGGGGACCGCACAAAATGACCTTGCGTGGTGCAAATACTCTGACTATTAGACTGCACCAATATTCAGGTCCCTTCCCCTCCATTTGCTTTGCACCCCCTCCGCATGCACAAACCAGGCTTTTGAATATAGAACCTCTGTGCAAAGCCTGGTTTGCATGCACAGACCAAGATTTGTGCCCTGGCAAAGTTTTAAATATCTGACCCCTAATGTCTTATTGTATGTATCTGGGTTAAGCCTGTAAAAGAACCATGTGGCCCAGTGCTTTCCTAAATTAAACAAATAAAATAAAAATAATTATTTAGTGACACTGACATGTGATTTAGAGCTCCAGATCTGCATAGCACATTAACACAAACTGTCAGACCCTCGCTGTGCAAGTTGCTGTGTGTTGTCACTTGTGCAAAAGGGTGGAACAAGGAAGTGGTCATAGGTACTTGTCAGTCACAGCAATATCCTCTTTTGTGAGCCTCTGCCTAGATTTCACAATACTGCATCGACTTCATCTTGCTTAAGGAGCCTTACAAATCCATCCAAAACTAGAAGTTGCGTGTATACGCTTCAGATGGGGACTTCTGTTATCACCTTCCTGACTGAGGCCACAGGAGGTTTCTCAGAGAGCCTTGCCCAAGATCTGCCTCCATGGTTTGTCAACTATCCACCCTCATGCTGGGGCTCAACCCATTCTTTGCACTAACTTCTCACAAAAGACAGTCAAACTTATACCTTGGTAAAAAATAAAACAGTGACAGCTTGTTGAATGCTTTTTTCTAAATTTGGTTACTGTGCAGCTCCCATACAATATGCTAGAGTATCCACCACAGCCATCTCTTATATCGGTATTTTATTTTTTGGCAAAGTAAAAACTCAGCCAGCTCTAGGAGGGCAGTGTTTCTCAAATGAGGCTACCATGGCCACAGGCAGTCACTGGCACAATTGTTTGTGGCCGCAGAGCTCTTTAGAGCCCTAATTACAAAGGTGATAGAGCAGGCAATTTCTTACATATTAAAAAACATGGAAGATACAATTGAAGTGAAAAATATATCAGGGACTTATTTATTGTATACTGTGTGAAAAGAAATGTGTTTTATACAGTGTAGGTAAGCATGAACCTTGTAGCTAAATAATTTATTTCTATGGCCTGAAGACCTAAAATGATGATAAAGCATTTATAGTGTATAGGCAAGGCAAGGCCATTTTTATTTAAAAAGACGCCCAAGCCTGGAGGCTCTGGGCACCATACAACATGAAATAAACAGATAAATAAACACAAATAAGCTCAAACATGAATATCATTTTTAACATTAAAATCCATGAATAATAATAAGATAAAATCAATTTGTCACAGAAATAGACTAAAAACAGGGAGGCCGGGAACTAGATTTAGGCCATAGCAGAAGGATCTCACTAGAAGGCTAAGGTATAGTAGAGCATTGTTCTATATAGAAATCCATCCTTTTCAAAATGCTGTTGTACCACAGTTCAAAAGTCATGGAATGTAATTGTACCCTTCTGTGGTAGAACAGCATTCTAGAATCTCTGGATACTGCACAAATCAGTTCCATTGTGAAAGAGAAAAAAAGCAATGCACACATTTCACATAATACTTTACACTATAAAAAATACAGGATGAGCAACTCTATTCATAACCAGTGTGTAGTGTATGGTGGAACGTTGTTGTTGGCTAAATTCAATAGAAAGACACAGCTGTTGTACCAATGTGGCGACGTCAGGTTGGTGTGGTACCATCCTGAGGACGTCACCACGATGGTACAACAGAATAGAATGCTGTCATGTGCTAAATATTCACAAAGCAGCAGTGAACGCTCATTTCCCCAAACGTTTAGCCTTAGTATTTTAAGTAAAAAGCAAGTTTCCTAAATGAAACAGTTTTATTTTCCCCATTTTCACAGATACCTTTTACACTGCAGCATCCAGCTCTGACCTCGTGAAATCTGCACAAAGAGGCAGAAGTAAATGTAATTGAATCCTCTAAACTTTGACCCTCTTCAACTTGTGACCTGTAATGGCGAGTAACATCGTACGCTATGTTCATTGCATGCCTCGGACTGTAGTAGTTCTTTTTTCGTTTTTTTCTTGCGATCAGAAAGCTTGCTATTCTATGTTTGGTGGAATTCAAATAAAAAAATAAGTTTAATAGACTAGCGACTCCACGTCATTTCATGCTCGGTTAAGCTTCTTGCTGCTTGTGTGTGTGTGTGGGGGGGTGGTGTCTGGTGGCGCACAGCACAAGGGTTCAGTCAGCGTCATCTCAGTGTTGTGGTATTTCTGTAGCAAAACTTGCCTCATTTGTACCATACACTACACAAGATAAAGTATGGGCAAACTGTTAACAACACGGTGTATGTTTCGAGAGGTTGCCATGGCAACCATAGACCTCTCGACCTGTGCTCGCGAGGTCTATCAGGTTGCCATGGCAACCTCTCGAAACATACACAGTGCTGTTGTTAACTGTTGCCCATACTTTATCCTCTATGTTCTGCCACCTCGGGGGTTCTGATTCCTGTGGACCTCTTAAGCTTCGCTCTCAAGGTCAGAGGGAAGCAGTACCCCTCTGTGGCAGAACACAATGGTTGTGCATAGTTACCCATCCAGTATTCTCTAGAGCATCATTCTGGTGGGTCATCACCATTGTCTTCACTTTAGGTTGGTCACAAAGGAGCTTTTAACCAATAGGAGAGCAGCTTGAAGAATGTCTGATGATGTCACAATAAACTCTGCTGCACTCAAAACACAGCAGTGAAATCAAACAGAAACAGGTTATTCTTCATTAAAAGAACTATTCTGAAAGTGGTAACATTTAAAATATGCTGTGTAAATTGGACACACAATGGCATCACTCAGAAGATGACATTTATCCTCACTTTTGAGGGGGCAGGACTTTAATAACTCACTTGTGGCTCTACCACTCCTGAGTTGTGGTCCTGCCCCCTTGTTCATGGTGATAAATTGCATATTCTGAGTCTAGCACTAGTGGATCCCATATATATCAGGGGGTCTGAGGTGAAAAAATAAGGAGTGAGGCCATCAATAATTTCTGGTGGCCACACTTTGAGGCCACCAGGATTTGGGGCTTGAGAACAACTGTCCTTTGGTGTGCCTTTTATTTTTATTTTTTGGACTCCAAACTTTTTTTTTTCTCAATGCACCCCTACACCAGTACGTCATTAATTAACATTATAAAATGACAAGAAAAAATCTAGTAATTTCATTGGCCGTGAAACATCAGCTGACCGTGTATTAAATCTCTTTAAATGCATGGTCAGCTGCCGAATCTCATTTTCCTCTTCCAAAAATCCTACTCACCAAACAATATCACTAAGCCTCCCTCCAAACAGAAAGTTAAAAGCGTAGTAGCTGCCATATTGAAAATACTATCCTTTACTACCACAGAATTTAAAAGTAATTTATTGTAAACAAAAAAACAAACTTTTAACAAAAAATTGACACTGCCAACATCATAACAGAATAAAGAACATTTCACTACTAGATAACAAAATTATCTAAACTCTCCAGACCTAAACGGAGCTCTGTTGCCTCAGACCAAAAAAAAAGCACTGTTCAGACCCCAGGAATCTCCCAGTATGATTAGCCATATGCAGTCAGTCCAGAATTTCTGACTGCCCTGGAGCTGTAGTGATGAAATTTGGAATATATGCAAATAATGGAACTAGAATGCTAGCTACATTCAAACTGTTGCCTCTAGGTAGACTGTGTTCCATCTAACAGTCAGATTAATTTTCTCTGTTCAGACAACTAGATGCCAGAAAGAGCTTCCCTCAGCAACTTCACTGCAAGTTTGTTTATTTCTGTCAAAAAAGTGTTATTTCACTATTTTGTTTATTTATCTGCCTCTAGTAGCGTTTTTATCAAAGTTAGAGTTATTTTTTTTTTTTCTCGGTTCCTAGCAATTTCTTTGCAGTTTCCAGGAACCAAGGCCATCTCTGTTATAACGGTTTTAACCGTCACTTTATTTGACGAATTTTCACTTTAAAGCTCCTTATTTTTATTTATTTTGGTAGCGACTTACTTTATTTGCATTCAGTTGACTTGTTGTAAGAAATCAATCAAGTTTGTTACAAAAATAATTTTTATTTAATCGTGGTTCCTTTTCTCCTCAGGGACCCGACCGAGATTTGTATATATTTTCCCTTTTTGGGAGTTTCTTTTTGTCTATTGACATGTGGCATGTCAGAAAGACCTAAAAAGAGGACGGGACCTACAGGTTTTAAAAACTGTATAAAGTGTTTTCAAATATTTGCTAAGGCTGATCGCCACGATTTATGTTTGGAGTGCCTGGGTCCCAGTCATATTTTTTCTAACTCTGAAGTGTGCAGTACTTTTTGTCCTAAAATCATTAAAAAAAAGGGCCAAAAGGTTAGAAGAAATGACTTCAGCTCCAACCCCCGTGTCACCTAAGCACCCTGAAGAGGCCTCTTCTTCTTACCCTAAAACAAAGTCGAGACCTTCAAAAGATTCTTCAGATCCTAAAAGTACTGAGAAGGGGTCTGAGCACTGTAAACATAAAAGACTTACTGAGCAGGCTGCAGAGTCCGTGCCTGCTAAAAAGAAAAACTAAGAAAAACATGTCGCTGTGACTCCCGCTGAAGAAGCAAGGGAGTTCCCCAGATAAAATCAAAATGCCCTCTACTGTGGACATTGCTAAAGCCCTGCAGGTCATTCAGGCCTTAAAAACTGCAGGTTCTATTCTGGATTCCCAAGTTCAGATCCCACCACTGGTTCCCATAGACCAAGGTCAAGAAGTTTACTTTGAGGAGGATCTGGATTTGGGGGAACCCACTGAGCCTGAGATATCCCCAGAGCAAGATTTTGGTACCCCTCCTCGTGGGCATGATGCGTTTTCATCCCACGTTTCCTTTGTCAGACAAATGGCTGATACTTTGGACCTCCACTCTCAGGAGTCTATGAAAGATGAGGAGGAGGTAGAATTTTTAGATACAATGGGTCTGGGTCCCACTAAAAGAGTGTTCCTTCCTATCCATAATTCTCTTAAAAAAGCCACTTTAAAAATTCTATAGACACTTTCCTCTATTCCTGGAGTGGACAAGTAGGTTGAGAAAAAATATCAGGTGGACAGGTCTGCCGCTGATTACTTGTATTCTCATCCAGACCATGAGGGTGTTGTACAGGTTGCTGCCGGTGATAAAGCTAGAGTCCCTCTCTCATCTCATCCTCCGGATAAAGACTCAAGGAAAATTAACACTTTGGGGAAAAAGGGTTATTTAGCCTCCTCCCTTCTCCTCAGACAGGCAGCTTATATTTTATTTATTGAAATGTTTCACCAGGAAGGCACGCTGAGCAACAAGTTGCTCATCTCCCGGTGCGACCTGGGGGGTAGGGGAACATGAGGATAGTATACAGAGATTTGGTACACAATACAGATATACAATTTGATTACATTCAGTAAAGTGAGCAGACTATACGGAAGTACTGAAAAGGAGGAATGCTAACAGGTGTGAACTAGATGGAATGCAATGCTAACAGTCTTGCACTAGATAGATACAATAGCACAAAAATCTTTGGCAAACACTTGGTGGGACATAGCTTTGTAGTTAGAAAATGGCTGGATAGAATACAAGGAGATTGAACTAGGGCAAGATTGTGAGGAGAGACACAGATAGAACAAAATTTGCAAGGTGTAACAAAAGTGCAAGGCTGACTATAAGCGCATTAGAGATTAGGGGTTAGCCAATAACTATGGCTAGGAAGGAGCGGGAGGAAAGGTGGGGGGCATATAGGCAGAGAGCAGGGGGATGGAAAGGGGGGGATTTGGAGGGGGAAGCAAGAGGTGGAGGAGAAGGGTCTGCCAGGGTCTGACCCCTCCAAAATGCTGGAGACCCTGCCTGCACCAGGCGGAGGTCAAGCATGAACAGTAGGGAAGCAGGTTGTAGGCAGTGGGAGTTAGAGCACATCAGGAAGGAAGGAAGAGAGGGGGGAAGAGAAGGGTCTGCCAGGGCCTGGCCCCTCCAGTATGCTGTGGACCCTGCCTGCACAAGGCAGAGGTAGAGCATGACAGGAGAGAAGCAGGTTGTAGGCAGCAGAGGTAGAGCACGACAAGAGGGAAGAAAGCAGCGATGGGGAGTAGGCTTCAGAAGAACTAAGAGAGAGGGAGATGGGAGAGAAGAGGGGCCGAGACCCAGCCCTTTCAGGAAAGAATGGTTTGGGAGTAGGAGGCGAGGAAGGTGTTTGCCTAGGTTCTGGACCCCTCCAGGATGCAGAGAACCCTGCCAGGGGCCTAGGCCAAGCAACGATGAGTGGGTAGTGAGGGTAAGCTAGTGTACAGAGGAGAGAATGTGGGGGTGGGAGTAAGGTGGAAAGGAAGGGGTGTTGAGGGAGGATGTAGGAGAGGGTTTTGCGGTAAAGAGGTGGGTGTGAAGCTGAAGCAGGCTCGTAGGGGAACAAGTTAAGGAGGATTGTAGCAGGAGCAGCTAGTAGAGAGAAAGTTATGTAAGGCAGAGGCAAGGGAGTTGGCGGAGGAGAAGTGTCGTATTTGAGGTGGGAGGGAGTTCCAGATTTTGGGGAAACGATGGGAGAAGCCTGATTGGCCAATGAGGGTGGTACGACGTAGGACTAGCAGGGTGCGAGTGTTGGAGGATCTGAGGGAGTGGGAGGAAGGTGGGGGGGAGCATGAGAGGTAGGAAGGAAGTACACCAAGCCAAAGTTTGGAAGTTAGCTTAGCACAGTGAGCCAGGTGACTGTTAGCAAGCGGGGGGAAGGACAGGGCACAGTAAACGTCACAATGATGGGTTCGAGATTGGGCGTCAAGAACGAATCGACAGAAGGAGTTGAAAAGAGAGTCCAATCTGATAAGGGAAGATATGGGAGTGGCACCATAGACTACATCACAGTAGTCAAAAATGAGGTGGATCATCTTCTGGACAAGTTCTCACCGGGCCGTAGGAGGAATGCAACTACAGTTCCTGTAAAGGGCTTCAAGCTTGGGGCGCAGTTTTTTCAGAATGGTGTCAATGTGGCCAGAGAAGCTGAGGTGTTGGTCCAGCCAAATGCCAAGGTATCTGAAAGAGGGGGTGTCCTCAAGGATGGTCCCATCAAGGGTGTGGAAAGAGGGTAAGGGGTGGAGCCTATGCTGCACAATATCAGAAGGCCCTTTTGAACTCTGTACTAGCGTTAACTGACAGAGTGCCAGGCGATGTGGTACGTGATTTGGCTGACACTGCCAGGACAGCATTGAATGCCACAAAATACCAATTTCACATGGCTGTGGATGCAAATGATACTGCATCCAGGGTGTTGGCCCTATCATTATCTTTGAGGAGGTTTGCCTGGCTCAGAGCAACCAATCTTACCCCAGACACTTAGTTAAAGGTCATGAACTTTCCTTGTGAAAACATTTCCCTTTTTAGTGACAAGACTGAGGCATACATGAAAAAGGTGGAAGAGTACAAAACCACCTATACTGTAGGAGTAACTCCACAAGAGAAGGAGCCTCCACTTCACATAATTAAAGAGATAATATCATAATTAACATAATTAAAGAGGGTTTGTCACTTTCGGGAAAATTTTGAAAAACAAAATCTAGACACAATGCAGCTTTTATTTTACAGATATTCTGTATTAATTAATTAACTAATTTATGTCGTTGATAACCGGGTGAATCCCCTGGGAAAAAGTCAGTTTTCGAAGGTGGCCTGGAGGTCTAGTGATCGCTGTATGGTGTGATTAATATAAGAACAGTGGCAGAGTCATTCCACGTGAAAGCGAGGGTCCTGGATTTCAGAAGGGCTGACTTTGCAAAGATGGGGAAATCAGGAATGGCCTGGCAGGGAAAGGATGGGGAGGGGTGTAGCATAACAGTGGGCAAATCTAAAAGGAGCCATAGAGGAGGCAACGAACGTTTGCGTTAGGCAATTAAGCAAAAGCAAGAGGAAGCAAAAGCCACTATGGTTCTCAAAGGAAGTGGCTGGGAAGGTAAGAGTGAAAAGGCCGGCATTCAGGAGGTACAAGGTAACACAGAGGGAGGAGGACAGGAAAGCGTATCTAGAAAAACAGAGGGAGGCAGGGACAGCAGTCAGGAGTGCAAAGGTGCAAACAGATGAAAAAAATAGCCCAGGCAGTAATGAAAGGGGACAAGGCATTCTTCAGGTACATTAGTGAAAGAAGAAAGTCCAGGGGTGGAATTGTTAGGCTAAAAGGGGAAGGAGGGTACTGTGTGGCGGGGGACCTGGAGAAAGCAGCAATCCTTAACAAATATTTTTGTTCAGTATTCACAGAAGAAGGGAAAGATGCAGGACCCAGTTAAGCAACAGAAGCATCTATGGAAGGGAGGAGGGAGGTGGACACCAGTCCATTTACGGAGGAGAGAGTCCTAAAGGAACTCGCTAAATTGAGAGTGGACAAGGCAATGGGACTGGACAGGCTACATCCAAGAATATTAAAAGAGCTTAGAGAGGTGCTCGCAGCCCCACTGACAGCCCTGTTCAACAAATTGCTGGAAGTGGTTCTGGAGGACTGGAGGAGGGTAGATTAGTCCCACTCCACAAAAGTGGGAGCAGGGAGGAGGCTGGCAAATTACAGGCCAGTCAGCCAGACCTCAGTGGTGGGGATATTAATGGAACCACTGCTAAAGCAAAGGATCATGGTATTTCTTGAATCTAGCAGATCACAGGATCATAGACAGCATGGATTCACAGCGGAAAGCTCATATCAAACAAATCTGATAGATTTCTTTGAGTGGGCGACCAGAGAATTAGATCAGGGAGGGGCGGTGGATGTGGCTTACCTGGATTTCAGCAAGGCCTTCAACACCATTCCACATAGGGGGCTTGTAAACAAGCTGGGCAGCCTGGGAGTGGGTCCCAAGGTGGTAAACTGGTTCAGAAATTGGTTAAGAGCTAGAACATAGAGGGTGAGGTAAACAGAGTTCATTCCAAGGAGAGGAGGATGACCAGTGGGGTGCCACAAGTCTCAGTTCTGGGGCCAGTCCTCTTTGATATTTTCATAAGGGATATTGCAGAGGGGCTGGAAGGGAAGGTATGCCTCTTTGCAGATAACACTAAGATTTGCAACAGGGTTGGCACTCCAGGAGGGATGGAACAAATGAGGAGGAACCTAAGCAGGCTTGAGGAGTGGTCAAGTGTGTGGCCGCAAGATTAAATGCAAGGAAGTGTAAAATCATGCACTTGGGGCACAGAAACCCAGGGGAGGAGTACATCTTTGGGGGGGGTACTGATGACCACCAAACAGGAAAGGGACCTGGGTTTAATCATATCTGATGACCTAAAGTTGACCAAACATTGTGAAAAGGCTGTGGGGAGTCTGTGGGATGCTGGGGTGCAGAGGGAGAGGTATCACCAGCAGAAAAATGTAGGTGGTGATACCACCGTACAGATCATTGGTGAGACTCCATCTGGAGTATTGTGTCCAGTTCTGGAAGCCGCATCTCCAGAAGGACATAGATAGAGTAGAGGGTGTTCAGAGAAGGGTAACAAAAATGGTGCAGCGTCTGCACCCAAAGTCATATAAAGAGAGACTAGAAGACTTCAATATCTATATCCTGGAAGAGAAGAGAGTGAGGGGGAATATGATAGACACCTTCAAATACCTCAAGGGCATAAATAAGGTACAAGAGGGTAGTATCTTTCAGAAAAAAAAAGATGTTCAAGAACAAGGGGTCATGATATGAGGCTGGAAGGGGGGCAAACTCAGAGATAACATGAGGAAGTATTTTTTCACGGAAAGGGTGGTGGATGCCTGGAACAGCCTCTTAGTGGAAGTGATGGGGGCAAAAACAGTAGTGGAATTCAAGAATGCATGGGATAGGCACAAGGGAATCCTAGCAATAGGAAAGAGAGTGTGAAAGCTGGAGATCAAGTAGGATCTGCGGTATTGCAGTAGGTAGGGAAAATGGGCAGACTAGGTGGGCCAAGTGGTCCTTGTCTGCTGTCATTTTCTAGGTTTCTGTGTTCTATGTTTCCAGGGGCTATAAGGCCCTCTGCCTGTGGTGCCAGGCCTCATCATGCCCCTGGGCATATGGGTGTCCACCAATACCGCACACCACCTCAGGTCTGATTGCTTACATATTGCCCTCCCCGATAAAGATTCTTGAGATGTGTGCATATATTGGCATGTAAACAGCCTTCTCTGTGCTACTCTATTTTTTCTGGGGTAGTTCTGTTAGGTGATTCTTTATTGATTATTAATTTTGTCTTACTCTGTTTAGCTACAGTGGTTGCTACAGTAAAGTAGCTCAGTAATGCGCTACCGCGCAAATTGCGTGGCAGCAATATGCATGTTATTTAATGGGTACTGCAATTGCGCACCACACGGTATACCATGCTACCGTGCAACTTTACTGCAGCAAGCACTGTATACATAGCATTTTATTGACACCTGCTTCATAATTTGTAGCAGCTGTATTTTGTGGTTCAGCACACCACTCTAAAATATTAATTCAGAGGCTATGCCTGCAATTCAATGGGTGGGAGCAACCAGCCACGCCCCCTGCACTGTTTCTTTGCTGCAGCTGGAGGGTCTGCCCTCCCTTTTCTTCCAGTGTTTGTCTCCCACCTTCCCTTTGTGATTTGTAGTTTCTGCTTGGTTTGTGCCTCTCCGGCTTTCTAGGTTAGTATTTTGCTTTCCACCTTCCTGAGTGCAGTTTGTGCTTCTCTCAGTCACCTATTCTTACTGCAGTCCTGTTCTTATGTATCTTGTGTTTCTTTCAGTTTTGGTTCTTTTCGGGCTTTCTAGTTTTCCCAGTGTCCTGCCTTTATCATTTGCTTTTGACTTGTGCTATTCAGGCTCCCATTTTTTTACATTTTTCTCTTTATTCTCCTGTGCCGACTGGCCCCCATCCACTGGTCCTCCCAGTCCCCCCACCCCGGTGTCCTCTGGGACTTACCTTGTCTGGTCCAGATACCCGGGTGTGGAGCCTGTGGGAGACTGATGTCATTTTACTGGTCAGCAGCTTCCCATTTTTCTCTCTGGTGTGGAGGAAGGGATGTGCAATGGCACCAATGGCAATGCTGTGCATGCTCTCGTGCACAGCATGCCGGACGTCTGCCCTACCTCCGCCCCCATTGTAGTGTCTGTATGCCAACCCCCAGCCACTGCTAGGTGCCAGGCTAACACTGGCCACTGATCCCCCCACCCTGGAGGAGGAGTAGAGAAGTTCTTGGGATGTTCAATCCCCCCCAGCCGACCCCCCGACTCCCGAGGTTGCTTCTGACCTGGGGTCATTGGTGCCACAAGCGGTAGTGGTACTGCTGCGCTGGTGGGCCAGCTCAGGCTCCCATTTTGCTGTTTTTTCCATACCTTTAGTAATCTATCAGTTCAGCTACAATCCTTATATGTTTACACCTGGCTCCTAGTCAGGCAGCAACTCCCCTTCTAGGTTCTGTTGTCGTGTTCACTTCAGCAGCTACTGCTCCCTAGTTTTCAGTTCCAATATGCTCCTGCTATCCCTAGGCAGTTTCATTTGTTGGTTCTACTGCCTCAGCCTACCTGACTTGCAATTCATCAGCAACTAACACCAACATCCCCTATGGAACTGGTTGACATGCATTCATCATTCAGTCCAAGCTCGTATCATTCAGTCTCGTTCAATGTCCTAGTTGTCATTCAATGTCTCAATCAGTCATTCAGCCTCACCTACTGTATATTTTGTTTCTTCTGTGTACTCATGGCTGTCAGGCTTCGCCATTGGCCTCCCACTACTCCTGCTTACAGATGCTTGTCAGCCACAACCAGAGCATGGCTTCCAGGGCTCTTGCCCCTTTAAGTCAATTGTCTCCCTCTGCCCCCTTGAAGTCCGCATCTTGATGGTGAGTCCCTCAACTTGGGTGGGGTCCTTCTCTTTCTGCCTTTTGGGTGAGAATGTCCTATGCTCGGGGAGTTTTAGCTGTGCAGATTGCCTTGGTGGCACCTCTTGATGTAGCATTTAAGACTTCAGCTGCTGGACGGTGGGGCCTCTAATTCCAAGGGGGCTTCTTTAGCTGTGTGGACCACATTGGCAGCACCTTTGAAGCTATTCCCCCCTATAGTTACCTAAGGTTCACCTGGTCTCCACCTCTTCCTCTGCCTCTCAAGGGTGAAGATCATACAACTCCAACTATGCCTTACCCCTCAAGGGTTTGACTTCCTCTCTAGGCCTCCCCTAGTGGAGGCCAGGTGAGTGCCTTTCAGTGGTTGTTGCTGTCCTGATCCTGCCTTGGAGGGGGTGGGCCTCCTTCATGTGGATCCTCCTTTAGCTACAGAAAGTGGCTTGCGGCTCCTCTACAGCTTTCCCATTAGAGGGATAGAGTGAGAGCACTTCCTCTAAAAATCTTTCCTCTGAGCTAGGTCTCTAAATTGCAGTAGCTGAGCCGTCACTAATTTATCCCAAGCCTGGAGGGAAGGTGACCATGGCCTTGGATCAGCAGAGGTTCCCCCCCCCATATAGGTTTTTTTTTCCTCTCCTCCATGCCGAAGGTCATAAAAGTTAGGTAGCCTCTGCAACAGGTGGTCCATAATGTAGTACATTCTTCTCACTAAGAATAGCCAATCCATCGAACCAATTACCTCTTGATATAGTAATTAGCAAAACTAAGAGAGAATTTAAAAACAAACTGGATAAGTATATTTTATCAGAAGGAAATCTCAGTTATTATTCAGAGTACACTCTATAGGAGCAATAACGGGCAACTTACCTTCTTGCTCCTTGACTTTCCTTAGCATGATCCTTAGTATATTAGTACAACGTTTACCCAGGTAGGTTTCTGCTGTGAGCTGGGGATGGATGGTGGCTGTCCTTCCATTGCCATTCCCGCTCTCCTTACAGAAGTCATGCCTCTTCTGCTATCAGTTCCAATATCTGTCAGTCATTACTCCATTCAGTCTCTGTTTCCAGTCATCACTAGTTGTCATCAATCTGTCCTCACTCAGGCTCTGTGGTCTCTACTTGCTGCTCAGTACTTTTTGGGGCTCCTTCCTAAGGTACTTTTAGCCTAAAGGAATTATGTTCCTGTGGTACCTCTAGGGGTGGAACCCTCCTCAAGAGGGTTCCTTTGCCGTCATGGTACCCAGAAAGGGTGGTAGTTCCCCATGGAACAGAGAGTGTGAATGGACAAAGCATTCACCTATGACAATCAATAACATTAATTGAACCACCTTCAGACTATCAGCAAAGTTGCACAAGCATACCTCCTCACTAAGCTGCTTAAGCCCACTGAATTCAAAGGCTTTGCCTGCAATGCAATGGGTGAGAGCAACCAGCCATGCCCCCCGCCTGAGCTATTTAAGTCAGCTCTTTCCAACCTCACTCATAAGCATTGTTTCTTTGTCCCACCATCCTCCCCTCCTCCTCCAGTGGTGCACCTCTCTCCTTGGGGCTCTTTCCTAAGGTACCTTTAGCCTAAAGGAATTATGTTCCCACGACACTTCTTGGGGCAGAACCCTCCTCAAGAGGGTTCCTTTGTCTTCACGGTACCTGGACAGGGTGGTAGTTCCCCGTGGAACAGAGAATGTGAAGGGTCAAAGTATTCATCTGTATCAGTCAACACATTCATTCAAATACCTTCAGACTATCAACAAAGTTGCACAAGCATGACTCCTCACCAAGTTGTGCAGGCACATTTAATTATTTGTGTGCACTAACTTTTTCAATAGGGAGAGTTTGCTTCTTTAAGAGCATTGCATAAATATGAATGAGTGACGGCTGCTGGCCACTTCCCTGACAAAGTAAGAGAGCTGCAATGTGCTGGGCTCCTGTTAGTCACTTTGCTGTTTTTGTTTGTGCTATATGCCTTGTTTCTTTAGTAAATTTAATTACCTAACCTACTCCTGAGTGCATCATGTTTGTGTTCTGTCATATTGGTTATGAGCATATCTGGCTTTAACAGTGTGAGCATGGTCTGTTTCTGTGTGTTTCTTCTTTGTTTTCAGGGATCAGAGCAGCCCTATTTGATGAATTTGTCAGCCTGTAAGTCATCCTCATTCCATATTGTCCATGACGAGTGTTAAGATGGGTATCCCGTTAGGAGTGTGACATAAATTTGTTGCTGCAATTAGAGCGACTCACGATTGCCGACACTGAAAGGACTGATCGTGATTTCTGGTCGCCTGCTCTCAGTATCGGCTTTTACCCCACGCCCCCCCCCCAGTTAGTTATTTAAAGTCTGAGGGTGAGGGGGGCAACTGTTTCCAGGGAGGGCGCTTCTGCCAGGCAGCATTTTGTCGGCGCTGTAATCAATGTCGGCAAAATGTTTTTCGCTGCGACGTGGTGGAACCGTTAAGATGTGTGCATTTATGGGCGTGCTGAGGTACTACACATATAGCCTTCCCTACTTACAAGTGCACCCCAGCTACACTGCTACATGTGGTCTTCCAAGTGGCAGTCTCACAAGAGAAGCTGCTTCCTACCAACCCTGGAGAAGGGCATCTTGGAGGATTCTCAATCCTGCTGCTGGCCCTTGTGGCAGTCCTGGGCTCGAGACATAATCCTGGATCACCAGCACTGTAGATGGTGCTCATTGCCGCCATGCATTTGGCCAGCCTATGTAGTCTTTTGATAGGCATACAAGATGTTTGCTGCCCAGTGCTCTAAAGGGCAGTTGTCTGCCACTTTACCTTTTAATAAGGCACACACTTTAAAATTGGTAAAGTATGCTCAGTAGTTTTGTGCTAGGCAGCTGATTCAGGTTGTTTTACTGTATTCAATTTTAAAAATGAGGCACATTTCTTAGAATTAATTTTGATCCATTATCTGACACTAGTTCCTCAGAGGCCAAGGAACTAGACAAATCCCTCAAAACCTCAGTAGATTTTTGCAGAAGTGGTAGAGGAGATAGGCATCATGTTTGGTTATCTAGAGAAAGTTGACACATACAGCAGCGGTGTTGCAGCAATGTTTCTCAAGGACTGGATGGCCGTAAGCTAGCTGTCTGAACCCAGTCAAGATGAAGGCTTTCATGATGGGATCTTGTCCTCAGCTTTTGGCAAATGACCAATGATTATTCCAGCCTATTAAAGATGGATGGTGCTTCATTAACAGCTGTGGAAGTGAGTAAAAATCTGGGGAACCGGGCATTTAGTGCTCTCAAAGGTAACAGACCGAAGAGGCAGTCTACAGGGAGACCAGAGCATAGGATACATAAAAGGATGCTAGAACAGAAGTATCCAAGTTTTTTTGTGCATGTGTTCCTGGAATCCCAGGTGGCAGCTGTAATTAGAAGTGGCTTTTATTCATTTGAAGAACATGACCAAATGAAAGTCTTCTTGATGGGCAAGGATTTAAATACCTATACCCACTCCTTTGTTGCCTCCCACCTTGACTACTGTTAAGCCTTGCATGGAGGCCTAACCAGTGGGCTATTGCATCACCTCCGATTAGTGGGGAATGCTGCTGCCAGACTGCTGTTGTCAACTTGGTTGGTAAACATATTTACACCAGTTCTGAGCAATTTACGCTGGCTGCCAGTGAGATGACGCAACCATTTTAAGTTGCATATCCTGACCCCGAAGGCACTGAATGGACTCAGTTCATGATACTGCCATGATTTCTTGACTCTCTAAACTCCTGAAAGTTTCATTTTACAGAGAGGGCGATTGAGCCAGGGAGCAGTCTGCCAGCTGATGTGGGGGGCCAAAACCATTAATAGTTTCAAGCACGACTGTGACAGCGTGTAGGGCTTAGTAGTTACTCAGGGAGGTAGCTGTAAAACAGGAAGCATTGGGGTGGATAGTGGGGGCTAAAACCCTGACTAGACAAAAGGTCTCGAGTTATGATAAGGTGTTACAGGCAGACTGGATGGACCAGTGGTCTATTTCTGCCATCGTCTATGTTTCTGAGTTTCTGTGTCCATGAATTAGTCTGCGAGACTTTCTTATTGGAAGTCCCAAGCTCTCAGCTTAATTTCTCAGGGGATAGAGCCTTTGAGGTGGCATTCGTTGCCAGTGTCGTGGTCTGCAACTAGTCCCTGGAGCACTTTAAATCCATCTTGAAAATACGTTTTTACCAGTTTGCATGTGATGTATTTTAATGCTGTGTGCTGTTAATCCTGCTGCGTTTTACCTGTGGATTGTTACTATAAAGCGCCAGGGCCATCTGGAATGGATGCCATACACAATAAAACTCACACTGCCTTGCCAAGTAGAAACATGTTTAGAGCATGCTCAGCTACAGTAAGTAGCATATAAACCCTGCTAAAGTTCCAATAACCACTTCCAGGGTTGGACACTGAAGAATAAAATTGCTGGTCGAACTCACCACCTTTAGTATTGGAAGAACATTGATTCTGGATGAGGTTTAGGGGCACGTTTCCCCATAAATATTATGCTTTTTATATGGCATCAAGCTTTCTTCACTGTTTTCCTGGAGCAGAGTCAGATGTTTAATTTCACTTCCAGAACTGGGTTTCTGCTTCTCTTCATATTCCACCCTGTTTCTCCATGATCAAGGCATGTCAAATAATAGAGGCAGGAACAGTGTGCAGGTCTGATTGAGGCAGGTTACTGGGGCTGTCCAGCCATGAGACGCAGAAGGGACTTCTGAAGTCACCCAGGAGCATTTTATTCTTTCAGTTAAGCTCTTTTTTTATTCATGTACATTAGGATGGGTAATCCAAAGCTAAAAACATATTCCATTAATGTTAACAGCCTTAACAACCCTGTTAAAAGGGCAAAAATATTTAAGGAAAATCCGTCGATAGTGTGTCTTCAAGAGACCCACTTAAATCAAACTAAAAGGGCAAAACTTTTTAAGTTTGGCTACTCTGCTGTTTACACCTCAACATATGGTAAGGGCAAATGGAGAGGAGTGGCCATATGAACATCCAAACATCTGGCTTTTTAAGAGCTCAAAGTAATAAAGAATAAAGAGGGCTGCTGTGTAATTGTGCAAGGACAGATTGAAGGCACTCAGATCACCTTGGTGTCCTGGTACCTGCCTCGGCGTTCAGATGCTCATTTCCTCAGGCGTATTGAGAACGTAGTACTTGATAATAAGTTGGGATGTTTATTAATTGCAGGAGACTGTAATCTTTTGTTGGATCCCACAGGGACACCACAGCACCTCAGACTACATGCTGTCCGGCTGCACATACTTTCATAAATTGTTAACCTCCCTGGGTTGGACAGATGTCTGGAGAGCTCTGTCGCAACAGAGAGCCTAGGCTCACTTTTCTCATCCACATCAAACTTACAGTAGGATTGATTGTTTATTCCCCCAAGGGCATACATAGGCTCTCTTCATGCCATAAAACCCCATCTTCTGCTTGAATCATGCTCCTATTCTCAACGAACTTGACTTAGGCCTTTTCCAGAAAACCACTAAATGGCAATTTGATACCTTTTACCATAAAGACCCTCAGTTCTTACAGTATGTTGATCGGCTGATTGCTGAAAGTTTAGCGCACAATGACACCCCCACTGTAAGCTCTGCCATGGAGTGGGACACACCGAAAGCTGTAGTACAAAGCTATTTAATTAGTTATGTGGTTCAAAACACAAAATGTCAAGCACATAGAGAGGACCTCCTTGGCACTTTACAGTTTCTTCAACTGCAACACCAACAGGCACTCTAGTGTACCCTACATTTATTAACAAGATTAAAAAGCAGCTGGATGACCTCACCTTCCAACAAACTGAAATGGCGCTATTCTGTCTTAAACAAAAATATGATGGGGGCCTCCAAGCAGCTAGATTGTTAGCACACAGACTTCGGAATCCCAGCAAAGAGCTACTATCACCCATATCAAACACCCGCACATAAATCTGCTTCACCAGGATTTAGAGCACATCTCTGAAGCCTTCTCTACTTATTACGCTTTGCTCTATGCCACGGAGCCAGACCCAGATCCCTCTGCAATGGTGTAACTCTTCAGTGGTTTACAGGTCCCTAGTCTTTCTGAACAGGCTCTACAAGGCCTGATGGCACTGGTTTTGGGGCCAGAGCTTGCTTCTGCTTTGGAGAAGTTGAAATCAGAAAAGTGTCCAGGACTGGAGGGATATCCTGCAGAGTTTCTCCATAAATTCACACCTAAGCGCTGTCCTTTGTTCCTGAAAGTCGCCAGTGACCTGATCTCTGGAAAATCTACCCCACCCCACTCATGGAGCTATGCTACTATTTCAGGGTATACTGACGCTACCTTGACAATTCGAGAGCGACCAGGTCACTGTAGTGTTGGCACGGGACCCTGCCACTGCTTTCAGGGGATATTGCACCCCAACCCCGAAACAACTCCAACTTTATTATTTTAGTAGTGGGGGGGGAAAGCCCCCCGAAGAAAACAATCTGTCCTGTGACTCCCTTCTTGCCAACCACAAATGCAATCGACATAAGGGAGTCGCTGTAATGTCGGTGGACATAATTTGTTGACCGACTGTCATGGATCCCTATTTCAGTTATCCCCAAACCTGGTAAACCCCTGGAACGCTGTGAGTAATACAGACTGATATCAGTCCTGAACACTGAGTATAAGCTTTTTATGTTTATTATGGCCCAGTGTCTGGATCCACTACTTCCCAACCTGGTTCACCCAGACTAGACAGGGTCCGTGTGCACCAGACAGACAATGCATAACATCTGCAGAGCCCTCTTAATCATCCATCACACAGATATCACAGGACGGCCTCTTTTGGCTCTCAGCCTTGATGCGGAGAAAAAGTTAACCTGCGTGTCTTAGACCTTTCTGTGTGTCATGCTGCAGCTATCCAGTTTCTCTCTTGCATTTTTGGATTAAATTTCCTCCTTGCATTCTTCCCCAAAGCCTCAAATCCGAGCAAATGGGCACTTGTCCTCCCACATATGTCTACACTGTGGAACCAGACATGGAATGCCCCCCTTTCCCCTCTTCTTTTGTGCTATATATTGAGCCCTTGGCACAGGCTATCCATCAACATCCTTCCATCAGGGGATATTCTGGCCTTGACAGAGGGAAACACCATCTTGCACTGTACGCAGACAATGTGCTGGTGTTTCTCATGGTACCAGACACTGATTTTGCAGAGCTCTGGACTCTTCAGTGCACTTTTGGACTCCTCTCTGGTTATGAATTAAATGAATCCAAAACTGAGGCCTTTTCTATTAATTTTTCCCCTACCATACAACTGAAATCCCAATTTCAGGCTGGCCTTGTGGCACTGAGAGTTGAAATGCTGCACGCCGCACCTCATGCCATGCCGGTGACCCGGGGTCGGGAGCAACCTCAGGTTGCTGGGGGTCAGTAGGGGAGGGAGAGGATTGAGCATCCAAAGGCCAGCTCTCCTCTCCCAGGGGAGGGGAGGGTTGTCGTCCCGCTCCTTGGCTGCCCCCTAGTGGAGGCCAGAGGACAGTGCTGGAGGTTGGGAGACACAGAGGCATGGTTACATGACATGCGCGTGCCTCCACACACTCACATTCACGTCGCGAGGGGGGTGTACAGGGAGAAAACGGAAAACAAGAATGGAAAAAAGTAATATGGAAAAAGGAAAAAAGAAAGAAAGCCCAATTTCTATTCTATTGAGCCATCCCTCATATAAGATATTTAGGGGTGGATTTAGCCATCTCCACATTTATCCTTTATCAAGCCAATTTTCCCCCATTCACAACTCAGTTACAACAGGATCTGGAGAAACGGTCAGTACTCTCCTTGACATTAGAACACTGTGTTGCTACAATTAAAATGGTAATATTGCCCCGGTTCCTCTATTTCAGTCACTGTTTAGATAGATAATGTGTACTGGGAGGAATGATAAGTAGATTTTTGTGGAATGGTCGCCCACCGTGAGTTGGGTACTCTCATCTATGCCTCCCTGAATCACAGGGGGGATTAGCACTCCTGGACCTTCCTCCCCTTCTAACCTTCTGTTAGATTGTAACTATTATGAAGCCACCCAGTTACAGCCTGTGATGCACTAGCTCTACAACAACCCATCCCAACAGTGGGTGCAATTTGAGCATGCAGCGCTCCCTGTGGCCTTGTTAGAATTTGATGTTTTAGCCTCCCACCAGACCGCCACTCTCTTAGATTGTAATTCCCCTTTTGTCACCACATCCCTTCGGGTCTGGAGGAAGTGACTTCAAAAGGAAGGACTTAAAGAACAGATATTTTAGCTGCTCCTGTGATTTTTTACTGGTCAGACAGGACTCCAGCTATAGAAACTGACAGAGGATGGGCCTTCACTATCATTCCAAATGTTGTAGGGAGACCAGGTTAAATCTTTCCAGTCCCTTAAACAATCCTTAGGACTACGGCAAAGAGATATGTTCAGGTATTTTCAGGGAAGAGCATTTCTCTCCTCTTGGTGACGACGTGGCCCTAGACTAGACTCACACAACCCTCTAGTAAGCCCTACTATAGCAGCTATTAGAGGAAAGCCTGAACAACACTTGGTCTCCTACCTGTATTCTATGCTTATTCACCTTAAGAAGCTTCCACTTCTCCCAGTATTTGAAAAATGGAATAGGGGAACTGACCACTCTCATCTCCTCGGAACAGTGGCCACTAGCCTGCACCAACTTTCATTGAATTGTTTCCTCAGTACAATGGTGGGGAATTTAGTTGGAGGTGCCTTATTCAATTTTTCCTTACCCCCCATACAGCAGGCACACCACAATATGGCCCCTCACACACACTGCTGAAGACAATACGGGGAGGAATGGGTGAAACACCATCATATTTTTGGTCCTGTCCCCATTCAACCCCATTTTTAGACTAGATTGGGTCAGCTTTGCAACAAATTTTCGACCCGCAACTTAAGCCAACTGAAGATGTATATTTATTTGTGCTATTTCCTATGGGGATGAAAGATGCTGCTATCAGATACCTTTTAGGTATTCTTCTCTTAATAGTAAAGAAATGTATCGCAAAACGTTGGCTTACAGGGTTTATCCCTACTACTGATGATGGATAATATTAGTGAACTCGAGCTATGCCATGGAGATGTTGACTTACTGTACGCCATTTGACAGTGAGAGGATAAGGGATGAAGTAGGTGGTCTAGATGGCTGATCTTTGTCATGGCCAGGGATCCCACCTTCGTCCCCTGATCAGGTTAGGCTATGTTTTTCTCATTAGGTAGTCTAGGTCTGCACACTGCTTCCTCATTGCTCTCTGATTACACTGTAATATGTAATACCCAACTGTCTTCTGTAGAAATCTATGGCCTGTACAGCTTCCCTCAATTTATGCACTGTATTGTTATGTCTGTAAGTTTTCTTGTTTTTCTGTTAAAAACTCAATAAACTTATGATTATAAAAAAGAAAAAGAATCGAGTTTCTGCAGCTTCCTCCCCTCCCACATTTCCATTGCAGCCAACTTCCATGGGTGAGGTAGCCCCTGAGCTGATGTTTTTCCTGTTTGAAGTGGAACTTGACCCCACCGTAACCAAAGAATCTCTCCTAAATATCAATTTGTCCTCAAAGCAGCAGTGCAACGACATACGGCAGAAAACTGGACACTAAGCTTTTTTTTTCTATAACATATTCTGAGCATTTTCCAGTTTTATTTGATGGTAACATTTTCTAAACCCCCCCCCCCCGTGAGTATTTATAAATGTTTAAATTAAGTCTCTAGAAAAAAAGGTGGCTGCCACACTTGGCTTAGAAAAAGCATTGTAGACCTGCAAAGGGTTAGGTTCGATAAAATTAATGAAATATCAGTATAGGAAGTAACTAGACAGGTTAATTTAACAAGGATGCTAATATTTTTATCGCTTGAAGCTGAAACAAGTTTTTTGGGGAAAACATTTTTCATTGTACTGCTACTGTAAAGCAACAGTTTTTGTTAGTCGTCATGTAATTTTTTAATTTTTAGCAATAATGTTTTTCTGGCAAAAATATCAAGATACCCATTTTTCTTTTCATTTTTTTTCATTTCTGAACCAAGATATTGGATTTTGAAGTTTGTAAAAGTTCCTGCTCCATGCCTTGTACACCATGAAAAAATATATATGTATATGTATATATATATATATATATGTTACATATATATATATATATATATATATATATATATATATGGTACAGTGCTGTGCCATTTACAATCAGGAACATGTGAAAACACCATCTTAATAGATCCACATTATGACTCTAGCATGAATATTATATAGGTAACCTCAACAGAAGAATTTTCTTAAATTATGAGTAGCGGTCATCTTTAATGACATGGGTCAGTAATTAAACAAATAGCTATAAAAACTGTTTTAAAATATCTGAGAAAACTAAAAATACATAAAGGATGAATCTAAGGATGTCAGAAATATATTTTTGCTAAAAAATTACTTTTTTTACTGACTAACAAGTACTGCTGCTTTAGAAAAACTGCAGCAAGAACTGTTTTTCTGTGTTTTTTTTTACATTCTTATTCTACTTCCCCTGTCCACAGCAACAGACATCCACTGTATCGGGTGACCTCTCTGCCCCACCCATGCCCTCTCTGCCATTTACCACATCCTCCTCTTACTCTAGACTTCCCCCTCTAAGGTGAGGTGGTGGGGAGATGGCCAGACCCCCCCCCCAAACAACACGGTTCCAGGAGGTGGTGGCACTTGGTGCGTTGGAGAGTGTCCTCAACTTCACCCTTGTCATCTGCAGGTAGTTTCCAGTATGCTCCCTTGTTCCCTGAGATGCAGAGACTGGGGCTCAGTAACATGTTTGCATACTGATGCGTAGCAGTGCTCCTTTGGAGGCAAATGGCCGTTTTCCTCCCCAGTGCACAGCTTGGGCCCGAACCACCACCTGTAGTACCCCGGTACTACAAGTGGCAATATTGCAGCAGAGTCTGCCACTCACCTTCCCAGAGGAGTACAGAGAGAGTCCTCTAGGATGCTCGAGCATCTCCCCCCCACCCTCAGCTGTCCCTCTGATGACTGGGGCTCATTTCCGAATCCGGGTCACCAATGTCACAAGCAGTAGCGCCATCACTGTGCCAGTGGGCTGCCCAAAAACTATCTTTAATATTGTGGCATCTTTAAAGGACTGATAAACAATGTTGCTTGCATTTTTTAATATAATTGTAAATGCGGACATGTTTAAAGTCTGTTTTATCACCCCAGTGCATTGTTTTGTGTGTTCGTCTTGAAACAGTCCCTTTTTACTTTTTTTAGCCCTATATTAACGCAGCCTTTTTCCTGCCCAATATTCATTTGTTTAATTACTCAGCAGTTCCAGAACCCAGTGACATCTGTTGAGCTAAAGATTACAGTGAAGTGAAACACAGTGACATCAGCTCAGCCAGTGTCATTGGGCTCTGCTTCATTGTTGTCTTCAGCTCAAATGATGTCACTGAGTTCCAGAACGGCAAGTAATTAAAACGAGCATTTGGTCCATGCCAAGTGTTCGCTGCTGGTATTGATGTTGTACTGGGTCTTGCTTGTACACATTTTTACTATGCATTTATATTTACCTAGGACAGAGCAGACGAGATGCAATATCTTATTTTCAGTGGTGTCCTGTTTTAACACATTGCTAGATTGTGATTACCCAGAATAGGGCAGCTGAGAGGCAATAACTACTTTTATGTGGGTGCCAACATTTTGACCCCAAATGTCCAACATTTGTTTTGTGACCTTACATTGGCCCCATGCACGTAGGGGTGGGAAGTACATGCTTGAGGTGCGCATCCCGCCCGTGCAGCTATGTACCTGCAGACAGGTGTGCACCTGCAGCATTCACCAACTCAGACCACCTGTCCATGACCCCACCGCGGCACACAGGTCCACACAGTGCAGGTGCGGGCAGAGTTGCAGACTCAGCCGGGCATCCGATCGGATGCCCAGCATGGGTTCAAGAGTAAATCCCTTACATGGTGGGGTGTACATTGACAGCACACCCTTCGGATGTCTGATGGCCAGCAATAGGGGAGGTGAGTTGTGGGCTAAGCCACCAGCAATCCTGCAATGTGGCATGGAGTGATGTCACGGTGGGTGACAGTTCTCAGCCACTTGCCTGGAGAGGCCAGTGGTGGTGGGCTGGTGGTGCTGTGGGGGGAGTGAAGTGGGCAGCAACCTTCTATGCCCATGTGTGGGTATGCGTTGAGTGAGGGGGTGCATGGTAGGGGCCCTGCAGTGCTGTGTGCTGTGCCTGGTGGCACTGGCGGCCATGGAGGGGTCCGGCAACAGTAGTCCTGGAGGGTTGGGGGGGGCTATCCACCCTAACTGGGCAGTTACTGGATGCGTGCATGGGGTGCATAGGAGGTTTATGACAGGGTTCTCCCTGGTGTACCCTGTGCCCCACATGCACCCCCACAGCCAGCACTATGCACCTTAGTGCATGGCGCGTAGTGCCAGCCCGTTCTTCGCCAGCCCCCCTGCGCATTGCTCTTTGCATGGCCGGGGAATTGGGTGTGTATGTGCTGCATTCCCCGCAAGGTGCATCCTGCATGGGGGGTGCAATGGGTGTGGAGTAGCTATGCACCCCAGATGCACAGTGCATAGCCGCTCCGCCCCAATGTGCATAGGGGCCATTATGAGCAACACAGGTGGAATTTTATAAATTCCATCTGAAATGGGATTTCGCTGTGCGACTGTGGAAACAAGTTTCAGAGGGGATTTGAAAAATTTCACCTGCCGTGTTCAGGAGGTGGGGTAACACAGGGGATACGTTGAACAGTAAGGGCCAAAATCTGCAGAAATAAAGTTATGACTAAATGTTGGAACAATTCAATGTTTCCTCATAACTTAGTTGGTTTTTCACATTTTTACCCCAAATTTTCAACATAATCTTTTTATGAACACTCCTTCTGAGCATGACAGGTGTCATTTATAAAATAGTGGCCAAAATGTCATTTTGCACCAGAAGTGTGATAACACATTTTGGGTAGGGTATGAGAAGTGACAGCTGTCACATTCATGAGGTGGTGTAAAAAATTACTATGTTAAAAATCTGGGTCAGAATACTAAAAATTACCAAAGTTATGAGCGTCCATTGAAAATGTTCAATGTACACTCATAACTTTGTTTTTTTTTAATATATTTTTCCTCCATATTTTCAACATAACTTTCTTATGACTCCACATAGCCTTCTTATGACCGCACCTCATGAACATGGGTGGAGAAAATGTTCAAATTGGGCCCGAAAGGTGATTTTGCACCACAAGTATGAAAACACAGTTTGGCCAGGATTTGAAAAATGACAGCTGACACTTTAATGAGAGGGTGGGAAAAAATGGCTATATTGAAAAGTTGGGGTCAAAATATTGAAAATCACCACAGTTACAAGCGTGCATTGAAATCAGTGTAGGTTCATAACTTTGTTGTTCTCTCATATTTTTACCCCAAATTTTCAACATAGCTTTCTTATGACCGCACCTAGCCGTCTAATGACTAAGGGTGGAGGAAATTTTCAAATCCTGCCCAAAAGGGTGACTTCATGTCACAAGTGCGAAAACACATTTTGGCCAGGACTTGAAAAATGATAGCTGTCACGCTGATGAAGTGCTGTGAAGAAATAGCAATGTTGAAAATTTAGGGTCAAACTATTGAAAATTACTGGGGGTGCGTGCGAGGTGCTGCAAAAGATGGATGCTTGACAGCACAGCTCTAGCTGAGGGCTCAGTTTTTTGTAGAGAAACCCTGAAAAATCCTTATGACTCCTAACGTTTTTGTTATTGTTCATTAGTCTTCATTTTGGGCAACAAAATCTATCATCCTTTTGGTGGTAAACTTTTTTTTATTTTTGAAATCTCTATTTACCCACCCCCATCTCTGCAGGCTCCACATCATTGGGAACACCCATGAAGTCTGCCCCCGCTTCAGCCATCCTACCTGAGTCCTCTGGTTTACCCCATGGAGCTGCGGTTCTTCTCCTCCAGGGTGTGGACTAGGTGGGGTGTGCTTACACCCCAATTGATTCTGGTTTTATTGGGGACCACAGAACCAGACATGTGGGAGCAATTAGGGGTCTGCTTCAGTGCTCTATCTTCCCAAAGCCTGCAGAGTGATTTTCCCTTGTTCTTGGGGGAGTGGCACATACCCAGATGCCACGGCATCACCGCCAACATCACTACTCCTCATCCCCTAGATGTCAGCTCTGCGCTTGCCATGCCTCTGACTTCCACCAGAGGCCAGTCAAGGCTGAGCATGGACTCCCCACCCTCCTGGGAGAGGAGAGCTGTCCTCTGGATGCTCAATCCTCTCCCTCACCTGCCGATACCTGTCAGCCCAGGCTTGTTCCCGAACCTGGGTCACCGGAAAGGCACAAGGTGTGGCATCCAGCGCCTCAACCCTTAGCACCACCAGGCTGGCATTAAACTCTTTTTTTAAAGTGATCAGCATTGAGTGCCGTTTGGCAGTATCCTGTAAGAAAGTTAACTACTCTCTTCAGGTGTTAGATGTGGCTTCTCCTTCAGCATGTCAACGAAACACCAAGTCCTTAGCTCAAGCCCTGACAACCAGAAGGACTCAAAAAGTCAGAAAAAGGAGGTAATATGACTTACATTACCAATCAGTGCAGGCATGGTAGATGTTAAGTTGGCTATTTGTAACATTAATGAGGCTCTCTGTAGCATTGGTGCCAGACTGGATGTGGTGGAATGCATGTATGATAATTTAGATATGGTTCAGCAGAGATTGTCAGAAAAAATTGACTAACATGATAAGCAGTTGGAAATACTCTGGTATAGGGTTGAAATATTAGAATGGTGAGGGAGTAGGAATGAATTGTAGGGCTCACAGAACGAGTGGCGGTGTCCATACGGTTATGTTCCTCGAGGGACTTTTTTTAAGAAATCGTTGGTCCTCACAACCCTGATTCACTCCAGATTGAAAGGGCTCACTGACTGAATTTTCTGGCTAAAACACATGGAAACCATCATAGAACCATCATAGCATAGTTTCTAAGGTTCACAGTAAAAGAGGCTATTATGCAATGTGTCAGAGTGGTCCCTTGTTTTGGAGAGGCAATAACATTTCAGTTTACCAAGATTATTCAGCAGATGCGGTGGTGCAAAGAGAAGAATATACACCACTAAGATGTCTCAGAAAGCTAAACATAAAATACAGATTAATTTTCCCTGCAATACTGGCTATTGACCTAAATGGGGGCACACACAGCTTCAATACCCCTGAAGATGCTTGGCATTTTATTAAATGTAGGCTTCGTGACGCAAATCTTGAGTCAACTGCTTCCAGAAAATACAGAAATGGCAGATCTCAACTCCGTAATGATTTTTTTATGGCAACAGTGAAACTACAGCCCATCCTCTGCATCAAATGGAATGGTAAGACTTCTCTCAACATTCACTGCCCCCACAGGGTGATAGCTGGCAGGCAGTTCCCCTGCAGAGATCCAGTGGTAGAGGAAGACAAAGAGGGTGAGAACAAAAAAAAAACATTCAGAGCAAGAATGGATCAGCAGCAGACTGAACATCACAGGAGTAGAAGCAGAGGTAGTAGACAAAGCCCAGACTCTGATCAAACCTCTCAGTCATTAGCAGCTGCAGACTTTCTCAATGCTGGCCATAGACTCTTACAAGTAGCATAAGAATCACGGAATTCTGGACATGACCTCTCTGCCCCATGCGGGCAATTGAATCCTGGGCTGAGGCAATGTCGCTGTACTGCAGCAAACTCAAATACTTGATCCGTAGATGACACATTTCAAAAGCATGAACTCTGGTTTATAACTCAGATTGTGTTCTCTGTAGGAGCCATGGAATTCCCTGGTTACAAATTTTTGACTGTGTCTGTTAACCCTTATCTAAACAGAGTAACTAGCTAATAGAATAACTCCTTCCCTCCCTCGTGTTTTCTCCTTACACCCTCCCTGCTCCCTGTCTTTTATTATCCATTTCCCTGGATGAAGAAATGTGTTACATGGCAACTCCCTTCTTTCCTCATGTGTGTCTCCCTTAGTTGTCATCCACACTTCCCTCTCCTTTTGCTACTTGATTGCAGTTACGCTATTTTTATCTCCCTTATTTGTTTTCTTGTTTTATTGCTATTAAATTATGGTTTAGCAGATTATTTGACTGCTTTTTACAGAATCTGCCAATGTGACAACACATTAATTTTTGTCTTTTTTCTTTTTGGAAGCCCTTGGTGGATAGCTTACCCATGTATCACCAAAACCATCTGGTTAGTATTTTGTTGGTATTTACTTTTCTTTCCTTACTTTTAATACCTCTGCCCCAACTGAGCAGGAGGACAGAGGTGGCTATGCTGGCAAAGTCCAGTGGCTTAGCTTATAGTTTACACATCCTGAACCCCAACTTATATGTGGGTTTGGAACAATTTTGCTTTTCAGACATTTCAGCTTTCTTTCCTATTAGCATTCACACACTTACATGTTTTCTGGATGTTTACCTTTGAAGGATGTGATTTAGTATTTTTATTTAAGCGATTTTATTTTCATTGTCTGTTTCCTCTAGTTATGTTTTATAATAATATTAATAGCGTGTTGTCTATTTTTAGGTTAAAGACATTTATTTATCAAATATTGCTGTGTAGCTGGTTTAAACTGATGGTTATATACTTTGGTATATGGAATAGCAATTTTCTCCCACACATCAAAGGGTTAGTTTTTTTTTTATTCACATGGTATTGGCACAGCAAATTCTACTATAGAGCTCTTTCCTACCCAGGTTTTTGGAATTTATTTGGATGCATACCTGAATTTGGTACATTTACAATGTTCAAAACTTTTGATGTCTATGTACAGTAATTGAAGCTTTAAGACAGCGTCCTGGAATGTAAAAGGACTAAATCATTAGTTCTCACACTTTGTGATAGTGAGCCTCCCCCAAGCCATGATACAGATTTTGAGCCTCCCTCAGATTTGGAAAAAACCTTGGTCCTCCCCATAGAAAAAAATATCATATTTTGCACAGTAGACTCGGAATAAAGTGAGACCAATAAAGTTGAGTATATTCTCTTTTTATTCAACTAATTGTCCTCCACCCCCAACCTCACACCCCAGGTTATCCTTGTCACTCCAGTTTTCTGACTCTTGGTCACTTGTAACTCTGTTTCCTCTCTGTCTGCAACAACTAGCCTAACCACTTCATCTCCTCCTTTCTTATCCTGTTGCTAAGCAACTTCCTGTACCTGTACCTGTACCCTCACCTCAGGTCACACCTGAAACAAATACTGGCTCTGTGTGCTTTTCCCAGTCACAAATTTACATATAAGTAAACACCTGTTGTAGAAACAAGCCTTGGGTCAGTGTGCCTTTCCCAAGTCACTCATTTGCATATAAGCACCTACTGTAGAAGCAAGCCTTGACTCACTGTGCCTTCCAGTCACCAATTTACATATGAATACACACCTAGAAACAAGTTTTGGCTCATGTTGCCTTTCCTGGTCACCAGTTTGTACATAAGTGAAAAAATTAAGTTGCCATTATCCATATTTAGTTTGCTTTATCCTGTCACATGAAACATCCAAAACTTCAACATTTAAATACCGTACATTCTCAGACTTGACTGGGCCTCCCCTGGAACAGTTTGGGGCCTCCCTTGGGAGGCTGGATTCACCATTTGAGAACCACTGGACTAAATCATCTGATTAAGAGACAACAGGTGCTCTCTTATCTGAAATCAATTCACACTGATACAGTATTGTTGCAGGAGACTCATCTTATAGCAGAGCACACACAGTGGTTGCTTAAATCCTGGGTAGGAAAATTAGTACACAGCTGAGCTACTGTAAAACAAAAAGGAGACATGGTCATTTTGTTACATAAATACATAAACTGCAAGATCTTACAGACACATTCTGATACGGATGGTAGATGGGTCTTTCTGCAGGAAATATTAATTCCACAATTTTCTGAATTGGGAACATTTGTGCTCCTAACTGTGATGATGTGTTTTTTTTCATGATATCAATAAATTCAAGCATGATACAATTGTGGGGGAAATTCCAGTGCTACTTGGGGTGACTTTAATTTAGCCCTAGATGATTTTCTTGATAGAAGCAATTTTACTGGGGACTCCCATATAAGGGCTAGAATAGACTTGCAATATTTAATGAAAGAATGAAACCTGACAGATAGCTGGAGGGCTGAAAACCCCACCAAAAGGGATTTTACCTTTTACTCTCACAGGCATGACTCTTTTAGTTGTATTGATTACTTTCTTCTTAATGTTCAAGCCCTCCTAGGAGGGGAGCGCGTGCCGGCACTTACAGTGAAAGGCAGGCTAAACACATAGCTCCGGATCTCTACCCATACTTTTAAGTGATCTGGTACTCTTTTCTTCTCGAATCGTCGATCAGACAGCATAACATTATTACTCAACATCAGAGCTGTAAGGAATTACCAAAATCATTACGAGGAAATCTTCCTGCTTGAAGTTGTACCTCACCAAAGATCCCAACACTCTGTTTGACTCACCGACATGACTAGCATTACAGGGAAGTATGTGGAGTCGTAGAAGCAAATGACAGCTCTGAATAACACAAATGACAATTTCAATTCGGTTGCCAGCAAGAAATGACATTATTTAGTTAACAGAAATGTTGACAGACCTTAAAACAGACGTCACTGATATCAAGGCAACAACTTCTGCCCTGAAAGCAAACACTAAAGAGCTCTCAGTCAAAACAAACTTGAGTGCAACTAAGATTTCAGAGCTCACTGCCTTAATAGGATATCTTAAACAGCTCTCCCAAAAACAAAGCAGCCAGATTGCTTCAAGTTTAAGTTCAAGTTTATTGTAGGAAAAACTCCATTGAGCAAGCTCATTCACAAGGAGGTCCTATGATACATATACTAGAAGACTCACAGAAGAATATAATAAGAGCACACAACAAGATTATAAGTACTAATAAAGTACATGAGTAGCAGTTATACAGGCTTTACACTATATATGATAGAGTAGATCATCATACTCATATACAAAGTGCAGATACAGTCCATGTGGACCGTGTGTCTAACAATAGGCTACATAGTCATAGGAAAATAAGATTTCAATGACAATTACAAACATCTTTTATTTTTCCTGCAATTAGTTTTTTGAAGAGACTGACAGAGACTAATTTTGAAAGTTTCAGTGAAGATTGTAGTCGATTCCAGATTATCGGTAGGGCTGTGGAAAAGGCACGCTTCCCGAAGGAAGTGCGTGTCATGGGGACGTCTAGAAAGATTAAATCTGATTTCCTGAGTGCATATGTACTGCTGCAGGTATGGATGATGGAGGTTAGATAACTTGGGAGTTTGTTTAGGAGAAGTTTTAGAGTCCATATATTGGCACGAAGAACGCGTCTAGTGGTGAGGGATGTCCAACCCACAGTTGAGTATAGGTCAAAATGATGTGTCCGGTAAGGGGAGTTCGTAATGAAGTGCAGTGCACGGTGACAGAGAATGTCTATTTTGTTAAGTTTTGAAACATAGAAACATAGAAACATAGAATTTGACGGCAGATAAGGACCGCTTGGCTCACCCAGTCTGCCCATTTCCCTGCCTACTGGATAAGCTGCAGATCCTAGTTAACCAGCAGCCTACTTCTTCCTACCCCAACCCCCTAGAATTGCCTTATGACTGTCCCATGAATGCTTGAATTCCACCACTGTTTTTGACTCCACGACCTCCTCCGGAAGGCCGTTCCATGCATCCACAACCCTCTCTGTGAAAAATACTTCCTTAAATTACCTCTGAGCCGCCCCCTCTATCTTCAAATTGTGCCCCCTGTGTTGCACACACTCTTTTTTTTAGATGCTACCCTCTTGGACTTTGTTGATTCCTTGAGGTACTTGAAAGTTTCTATCATGTCCCCCCCTCCCTCCTTTCCTCCTCGAGGCTACATATTAAGCTCCTTAAGTCTCTTCATATGTCTTCCGGTGCAGACCCTGCACCATTTTAGTTGCCCTCCTCTGACAGCTTCCATTCTGTCTATGTCTTTGCGAAGACTGGGTCTCCAGAACTGCACACAATACTCAGATGGGGTCTCACCAGCTGTCTGTACAGAGGGATAATAACTTCCTGTTTTCTACTGGTGATGCCTCCCTATGCATCCCAGTATCCCCCCAGCCCTCCTTGCTGCCCTCTCACATTGCTTGCCCACCTTTAGGTCATCTGATATGACTACCCCCAGGTCCCTTTCCATTTTTGTTGTTGTTAGTATCTCACTCCCCATTGTGTACTCTTCCCCTGGGTTTTTGTTTCCCAGGTACATTACCTTGCACTTCTTAGCATTGAATCTAAGATGCCATACATTTGACCATTCCTTCAACCTTGCCAAGTCCCTTCTCATCCTTTCCACCCACTAATGCATCAACTCTGTTGCAGATCTTTGTGTCATCTGCAAGCGACATACTTTTCCTTCAGTCCCTCTGCAATGTCGCTTATAAAGACATTGAAGAGGACCGGTCCTATTACTGAACCCTGCGGTACCCCACTAGTAACCCCCCTTTCTTCAGAGTGGACTCCATTTACTATTACTCTCTGTGTCCTATTCTCCAGCCAATTCTTTACCCAGGCTGTCATCTTGGGACCCACTCCCAGGCTGGCTAACTTGTATATTATTTTTTTGTGTGGGACTGTGTCAAATGCCTGGCTAAAGTCTAGGTAGGCCATGTCCACAGCCCCTCCCTGATCTACTACTTTGGTCACCCAGTCAAAGAAATCTATCAGATTTGTCTGGCATGACCTTCCTGCTGTGAATCCATGCTGCCTTGGGTCCTGTGCCCTCTGGCCTCTAGATACTAGACAATTCTTTCCTTCAGAAGTGATTCCATCATTTTCCCTACCACTGAGGTTAAACTAACTGGTCTGTAGTTTCTGCTTCTGCCTTGCTCCCACTTTTGTGAAGGGAATCACATCTGCCCTCCTCCAGTCCTCGGTACCACCCCATCCTCCCATGATTTGTTAAACAGGGTACTCAGTGGTGTCACTAATTCTACCCTTAGTTCTTTTAGAATTCTGGGATGAATATCAGGCCCCATTGCTTTGTCCACCTTCAGTTTTAAGAGTTCTTTCAGAACCCTTTCTTCTGTAAATGGGCTGGTATCAACTTCTGTATCCAGAGTGTTTCTACTGTTTGTTTTAGGTACCTCCCCCTCTTCCTTTGTAAATACTGAGCAAAAATATATGTTCAGTATCTCTGCCTTTTCACAGTCACCTTCTGCCCCCCTCCCCCCCCTTTATTAAGCCTCACTATCCCTCCCTTGGTCTTCCTTTGCTCCCTGATGTACCTATATAAGGTTTTATCTCCCTTCTTAACTGAGTTGGCTATCTTTTCCTTGGTTTGGGCCTTTGCTGTTCTGACTGCCTTCCCAGCTTCCTTTTGCTTTAACTGATACAGTTCTCTGTCCTGCTCCTTCTGTGATTCCTTGTACTTCCTGAATGCTTTCTTTTTCTCTGAACCTTCACTGCCACTTCCTTTGAGAACCATAGTGATTTCTTACATCGTTTTGTTTTGTTTATTTGCTTCACACAAAGGCTTGTTACCTCTGTGATGGCGGTTTTTATTATTCTCCATTGTTCTTCCACCCCTCCTTCCTGCCCATTTGCTAGTGCATTCCTTAGGCACTCACCCATTTTGGCAAAGTCAGCCCTCCTAAAGTCCAGTACCTTTGCCTTTGTATGGCTTGACTCTATTGTTGTGTTTATTGTGAACCATACTGTTCGATGGTCATTAGTTCTCAGATGGCTACCCACTTCTACATCTGTGATCCTCTCTTCATCTCCATTTGAGAGAACCAGGTCTAAGATTGCTCCCTCTTGAGTGGGCTCCAATACTAGTTGTCTAAGGCATGCCCCATGTAGGGCATCTAGAATAACCCCACTCTTCGAAGTGGCTGCTGCAACTGCACTCCAGTTAACATCTGGCATATTCAGATCACCCATCAGCAATATCTTCCCTTTTTCTGCCATACTAAGTATACTTTCTATCATTTCCTTGTCCATTTCCTCCTCCTGAGAAGGGGGTCTGTATACAACCCCTGTGCGGATTGTGGTGCATTTGCCAATCTCCAAATTTACCCACAGTGCTTCTTCTCCTCCCTGTTTTCCCTTTTGTTCTGTTGCTTTGATTCCTTCCCTTATGTAAAGAGCTACTCCTCCTCCTCTTTTACCCTCTCTGTCCCTCCTGTAGACAGTGTATCCTGGTATGTTTACGTCCCAGTCATGGTTTTATGTGAACCATGTTTCTGTGACTGCCACAATATCAGATGTTCCTCCTCCATCAAGGCCACTAATTCCAGGAAGCTTGTTACTCAGACTACAGGCATTGGTACTCATTGCTTTCCATTTTTGATGGCTTTACCTTCTGTTGCAGCATCCCCACTGACCTTTCTGCCTCGGTCTTTTCTCATTTAGTGCCCTGTTTGAGGAGAGGCTGGGATTTCCTGCTGCTTATCAGTGCCTCCCCATGACTAGTTTAAAAGCTGCCAATGAAGCATTTAAACCGTTGCTCAAAGACTTGTTCCTCCTGGACAGATGCAGACCATCCTGCCAGTATAGGCTGGTGTCCCTCCAGGTGGAATCCCAGTCCCCAATGAAGCCAAACCCTTTGTGCTCCACACCATTTTTCAACCATTCATTAAACTGCATGGTGCAAAGTACCTTGCCTCACTCATGCCATTGACAGGCAGCACCTCTGAGAAGGATACTGTGTGTGCTACTTGTCTTAGGCCCCTCCCCAGTTCTACAAAGTCCTTCTGCACTGCTCTAATCTCATGTTGAGCCAAGTCATTTGTCCCTAGGTGGACAATGACGTCCAGCTCAGACTCCTGTGCAGCTGTTCTCATGATCCTGAGGATGCGCTTCCTGTCCCTCCAAGCCATGGCACCAGGCAGGCACCTTACTTCAGTTGTGAAGTTGTGGAAGAGTTATAAATGCTTTCCCCATAATCTAATAGCGGGAGGAAAGTGGCTTGGACAAGTCTAGTTCTGACCGCAACTGGAAAGAGCGGCTTGTTACGGTAAAAGAAGCCTAGCCTTATTTTTAGTGTTTTTATAAGGTCATCCAGGTGTTCGGAGAATGTAAGCTTGCTATCTAATCAAAACCCCAGGTATTTGAATTTGGGGATGACTACCAAAAGCTCGCCTAGGGAGGTAACTATGAAGTTGTTCTGTAATGTGTCATGTATGGGGGGAAGATCATAGCTTTAGTTTTCTTAGCGTTTAGTAGGAGTTTAGCATTTATGAGATTGGATTCGAGTTGGATAAAGTCGGCTTGGAGGACGTCTCTGACATGTAATAATGAGGCATCAGAAGTATAGAGGACTGTATCATTGGCAAAGAAATGCAACTTAGAGTCGGATATGTGGTAGTCAAGGTCATTAATGTATAGGGAGAATAGGATAGGACCTAGGATGGAACCTTGTGGGACTCCCCTAGTAAGTGGTGGGGGGGAGGAGAATAGTCCATCTGCTTTGATTTTTTGCATCCTTCCCAATAGGTAACTATTAAACCATTGGATGGTAGAAAGTGTGGCACCTATTTTAGCAAGGCTGAATTTGATAAGGTTGTGGTCTACCGTGTCATATTCTAGACACCTTGCTAGACAAGGTGGACGACCTCGAGAATAGGGGAGATGGAATACTTTACTGATTTTTGGGGGTGCCGGAAGGCATGGAGGACTCCAGTATGAATATTTTCCCACAGAATTTTCTTCCTGAGCTACTTGGGCATCAGTGGCTCTGGCCCTTAGAAATTGAGAGGCTTATAGATGTTTGGGTCCAGAACCCAAAAATGGCAAACCCAGACCCATACTGGCTTATTTACTTCACTTTACAGTCAAGGAGGAAATAGTGCATTTAGCCAGATTGAAAAAATCCTTAAGGTGGAGGGGGGAGCATATTTCTATTTTTCAAGACTTCTCCAGTGAGATTGTTAATAAAAAGAAGGAGTTTACAGAGATTAAACACCAACTACAGTGCTTTGGATTATTATGCCATTTTAAATACCCCACCACACTTGTTATCCAGGATTTAGGAGGAAGATATGTTAAATGTTGAACAGTAAGTGAGGCTTGGGGGGTTTTACAGTACCCGGTTGGAATAGCGCTACCAGAACAGCGCCAGTCAGCTGAGCGCTGCTCTGAACAATGCTACCACAGACAGTGAGAGGGGAATTACAGCACTTACAGCAAGCGCTCCACAGGTCGCTGTCTATGGTCCTGGGAAGGAACAAGGGCACTTGAATCCAGAAGGCTGGCTGAGCTGCTCCCGGGGCGTGGAGGGCAGGGGCATAAAGCAGTTTGGCCAGGTGGCAGTGGAGACCAGGGTTCTAATCCTGGTCTTCTAAGATTTTTGCACATTGGGACTTAGTTTTTATTTACACGGGGCCATGGAAACAGTATCCCACGGCCTCATAAATTTTGACTTACCCTGTGATCTGCTTTCCTGGAGTTGAATCCTATAGTGGGGTGCGGGGTGAAACCCCCCATGTCGGGGTGTGTGGGTGGGGTGAGCCCCCACAAAACAAAAACTGATATCATCATTGCCATGCGGTTCTTGACCGCACTATTCTTGCTGGTGATTTTACGACCCAGTGCCGTTTTTACACAGTTTTTAAAACTCACAGGCCTTTGAGGATCACAGAGCCTCTCTCAATTGTCATTTCAATTCAAAAGGGAAGTGAGGCCAGCCCATCAGTGCAGTGGTTGGATTTTCACTTGCGATGCTAATGACCCGGGTTCAGGAACGAACCCAGGAGTTGGAGGGCGGGCCGGGGGAGAAGGATCACGGACCCCTGGCAGAGGCTAAGGGTACTGCTGCGAGTGGCACCAGTCCATTGGGTGGCAGGGAGAACACTGGATGTTATTGCGCATCCTTGCCCCAAGGGTCAAGCACTTGAAAAAAGCCATCCCCCCAGCATGATGACCCTTCCTGTGGCACTCGGCCATCCTCTGCCTCTGATGTTCGCTGGGGGGGGGTCCGTCCCCATGGCCCCGACCCAGGCCATAAGCTGGGGCTTTGCCTACAGTGTGCATTGGGGGGAGCTCCCCTGACAGCCCCTCCGGGGGGGCTCAAACAGTCCTAGATGCTGCACATTACATTTTCCATACATGGTTGTAATGTGGGTATTATCTGTGACAATCTGCTTCATATGGCATACCATGTCTTGAAGTTCTCATGGCTGTATGTGCTGGTAATTTGCAACTGTTTAAAGTCTTAGCTTGTGTTGTGTACAGTAGACATAGGCTGCAAGTGGTTTTTCCCATTAATCATTACAGTCAAGTGCCTTTTTGGACCCTCAGGACCCTGTAACCCTCTCATACTCAACCCCCCCCATCTCCCTCGTTTGTTTCATGGTGGCGCTCTATAAAGCTGAGTGGTAAATTACTTGAAATAATTTAAATGTTCTCTGTGATGAGTGTTCTGCTAATTCAGTATCATGAAGCTTAGGTAGCACTTATCTAACACAATGGATATCATTTTGGCTATCTGCTATCAAGATTAGACCACAGTGTGTCTTGCCTGGCTGAATCACTGGCAGAACTTCAAGCTTTATTTGTCATAGCATTGAGACCACGTGAGCTGGCATGGTCCCCCCCTGCTTCTTATTAGCCGTTGTGCTCATAAATTCTAAATGAATTAAAAAAAAACACTATCACTGCCACTGCTATCCTTCTTTCCTCACCCCATCTCACCCTTAGACTTTCTTATATACTGTGTCCTCTCCTTTACTCTAGTGGTCCCGGGACCTCTGCAGTCTCTTAAGCAAATCTTGAATATAACAGTCTTTCTACTGTACTTCATGTGAACAGGGGCTGGACATCTGAGCTATGCTTAGAGAGTACTCCATTTTTTCTCTGTTAATCAGGTAAGAGCCAATGTCTTAGCTTGACCACATTCACAAGCAACAACAAACTCACCTTGGTATGTATCTGGTTCGGTGGATTTAAATTTGTGCAGCAAAATACAATCTACTGCTGCTGCTCACTCAGTTTGTGCGATATGTTTTATTTAAGTATGTTATTTGCTATAGCTTGCTCATCTGTTACTTTTACACTGGTTGTTTATTTGGTTACTTTTTGCTTTACAAACACAGATACTGAGTTATAGCAGTTATAAGACGTTTTGACAATTAGCAAAACTGACCCAACAATTTGTATCTGGAACGTTAAGGGGTTGGGTACCCCAATTAAGAGGAAAAAATAATTAGTTATTTGCAGACAGAAAAAGTAGATATAACTCTATTACAAGGAATCCATTTGCTGAAAAGCTAGCTAAGGCTTGGGTGGCACATGTGGAGTACAGTGTCTTCAACTCTAAGAAAAGGGGAACTGCAATATTGATAAGCAAAGGCATGAACTTTACGAGAACATCACACTTTGCAGATCTGGAGGGTAGATTCCAGATATTAACAGAAATGATCGGGGGAAGGGAGTTGTCAATCTGCAATGTGCATGCCCCTAACTCAGGACAAGCACATTGTTTTTAAAGATATCAACTTCAGATTAAGTACTATCAGAAATAGGGACATAACTCTAGGGGGAGACTTGAACAAAACTTTGGACACAGTAATATATAAGAGTGGTGTACCAAATATCATTAGAACCACAGGTTCACAGAAAGCATTACATTCCTTAATAGATAATCTGGATTTGGTGGACTCCTGGTGCCTGCTAAATCCGCAGGGAAGGAATTACACATTTTATTCCCATAGGCATTCATCATGTAGCAGGTTAGATATGATCCTGGTCTCTAAGTCCCTTATCCTGGATTTATTAGGGATGCAAATTAGAGACCTAGTCCTATCTGATCAGGCTCTATCAGAAACTGTCTTAGCCCTGGGTGGGGAAAAGAGTAGGGTCTCTAGACAAGTCTATGTTCTTCTCCCACCACCAAAATAAAGTGACAAAGGCCCCCTCTTGATTACTCCCAGCTCTCTGCACCCTCTTGAGCAAGTAATCACATACAAATACCTGGCCATCACTTTTGATGCGTCCCTCTCCTTCCACACCCACGTTAATGCTTTGTCAACCGCCATTAACTCTCGGATTGGCCTTCTACACCGACATAGGGACTGCCTGCCGCAGATTGCCCTCAGGCTGGCTATCACCACCTCCGTTCTGTCCCTCGTGGACTATGGCCTGCCCATCTATGCCGCAGCTGACAACACTGCCCTCTCGAAAATCCAACTATCCATCAATAAGGCCTGCAAGTTTTTGACTGGTGCCCCCCCGCCACACCCACACCTGCCTGCTATATTCTACCACCAATCTGCTCAACTTTGAGGAACAAATACAGTATCAGACCTGCCTCCTCGCAAAAAAATCCTTGCTCGGACTCTCCCCTCCAGGGGTCTCTGTCACCCTACATCAGTCATCGTTGACTGCTGCCACGCATAGCACTGTCAAGACCACCTTCCAGGTGCCCAGAACAAAGACTTCTCTTGCCCAGAGATCGTTCTGCTATTGTGCCCCCACCTGATTCAACTCCATCCTTAGCTACATCTCCACTCTGCCTAAAATTGGATCGTTCAATATAGCCCTCCAACACCACATCTTAAATACCCGCTGTTGCAGGGGCAACTAACCACCCTGGCCTCCCCTTGGCTGTAATCTGCATTCTCCCAGCCACTTTGCTGCATTAGCATTACAACATCCACTGGACAGCATCCCCAGACTCCTTCACCCTCAACTGGTCATTCAGCAGTCTCCTCTGAGGACCTGTCCTCTCCTAGGACCTACTATAGCTATGCTTATTACACACTTCTACAACACTATGTAACTAGAGCTTCCTACAACTTGAAACGCTCTGTAGCCTAAATGAATCTGTGTTAAATGTTCTGTTATTTTCTCGCTGCACCTGTAATGTTGACCACTGTTGTTTTCTGCACCATGTCCTGTTTGCCCTCCCTGCAACGAGGTGCCTTTGTAAATGAGTCTCTGACTCAAAGGTTGTAAACCCGACTTGTAATTAAATAAATAAATAAATAGATGGAGATTTATTATTTCTCTGCTGCAGGTCCCAGACTTTACTGAATGGATAAACCAAGAAACTACTGTCTTTTTTGACATTAATGACAGTGGGAAGGTGGGTCTAAACTGCCTGTGAGACGCATATAAACCATCTATGAGGGGAAGAATTGCTAGTTTTTCAGTAGCTAAAAAAATAGAAAACATTTAAAGATCTTTTGGAAAAGGAGAGGAATCTTGCTACCCTTGAACAGCAATTTAAAGGTGGACCACAGTTGAATATGCACCTTCTGAATAAAATCACTGAGCTGAAATATGATATTAATAAAATACATTCAGCCAAGGCAGAGTACACTCTTTTCAGAGTCAAACAGTCTTACTGCGAGTCAGGAGAGAAGGCAGGGAAACTGTTGGCCTACAGGCTAAAAAAAAGGTATTTGCAAAGCAGCATTTCAGGCATTAAAAAAACACAGGGCAATCTAGTGGTGTCCAACAGTAAAATTTCTAAAGAATTTGAATAATTCTATAAGAAACTTTATAAAAGCAAACAAGACGGTGGGGCGTTGGAAATTAATGCCTTTTTATCTTCGGTCTGTCGACTGAAGCTGTCACACTCAGACAAAGATCAACTAGATAGACCCATCTCTATGGAGGAATTTTGCAGAGTTACACAAGAGCTACCCCCTAATAAAACACCAGGCCCAGACGATCTGGCAGGGGAATTTTATAAAGCCTTGCGTCCCAACATCCATGCCTACCTCTTTCAAACCATTAAGACTGCACTCTCTATGGGGTCTTTGCCTGAATCTATGAAGCTCGCTTACATTTCCCTTATCCCAAACAAGGAACAAGACCTACAACACTGTGAGAGCTAGCGGCCTAGCTCCCTATTAAATGTTGATTATAAGATCCTGGTAAAGATCCTAGCCAATTGGCTCAAAGGTCTGATAGTCAAACTTTTGGGGGGAGAAACAGGTAAGCTTTGTCCCAAACAGGAATGGGTATGAAAATGTTAGGAGGTTGCTAAGCTGCCAGTATCTAGCGAGCAGGCTTACGGATCCCGCCATAGCCCTAGCCTTGGATTTTTCCCAGGTCTTTGATTCCCTAGAGTGGGAATAGCTTTTTACAACCCTGGAGAACTTCAACAAAGGAAAGGAGTTTATCTCGTGCATTAAAACACTTTAAACTAACCCAATGGCAAGGGTGATCACAAACAGTTTTATATCTAACCCCTTCAGTCTCTTCTTGGGGGGGCAAGGCAGGGTTGGCCCCTATCACTTTATTTATTTATTTATTTTATTTATTTGTACATCAGTTTACAACCTTTGAGCCAGAGGCTCATTTCCAAAGGTACCTCGTCACATAGAGGACAAATACATTACAACATTTTGTTACATAATTGAGGTTACAGATTTGGCAATCACAGGCTGTTACTTTTTGTTACATCATTGAGGTTACAGGTTTGGCAATCACATGTTGTTACAGTTATTAGGATAGGGAGAAACAAGTTAACATACATTGGCATATACTTACCTGCAGCGGTAGCATGCAGAGACAACAAGGTGGTAATAGTTCAGTGGGCTAAGGGCGTGGTTGGTGAGTGGTGGGGGAGGGAGGGCAGCTCAGAGAGCTTTGTCAGTGCATAGTGAGCTAAGTCACCTTAGAGACAGTGCAGCTATGTGTGTTAAACAGCTGGCTCCGAAGTGCCGTTTTGAAGCAGGAGATCATGGGGGTATCAGAGATGGAGCTAGGGAGTGTGTTATACCAGGAGAGAGCTCTGTAACAGAAGGACCCTCTGTCCATGGGTGGTCCTGGACCTAGGGACCAGTAGAGTGGCCTTGCAGGAGGTTCAAGTTTGAAATAAGGGTTGTGCTAGGTGGATGGAGGCTGTCAGCCCGGGCAGGGATAGCCCAAGAAGAGTTTTTTTCGTTATGAGGCAGGCTTGGTATCTGAGTTGTTCATCCAGGTTAAGCAGCACTGCCATGTCATAGAGCTGGCAAGTATGTGTTAGCCTGGGGGCACCCGTAATGAACCTACAAGCCTTATTCATGGTGAGGCAAATTTTATTGAGGGCGGTCGAGTCTGCAGCACCGTATACTGGCAGGCCGTAGTCCACAAGGGACATTATTGGGGATGTGACCATTAGTCAGAGGGCATTAGGGGGGAGACAATTTTTGTAGCGGTATAGGATACCCAGCCGCACATTGGTAGCTGAGGCAAGAGCATCAATGTGGGCATGGTATGTGAGGGCTGAGTCAAAGGAAACCCTGAGGTACTTGTACAAGCTGACTTGTTTGAGAAGATATTTGGAACTAGGGAGGATGTGGAGTGGGAAGTTACTGGCTTTGTTTTGGGGATGGGCAAAGAGCATAGTTTTTGTTTTTTTTGAGATTGATAACAAGTCTATGCTCTTTAAACCAGGTTTCAGCATCATTAAAGGATAGCTGCAAGGTGTCCTGTAGGGAGATAGGGTTTTGGTGGGTGGCAAAGATGATGGCATCATCTGCATACTGCAGAATTTTACCAGTGCATGCACTGGGCAGGGTGTTGAGGTAGCGCGAGAAGAGTAGAGGTCCCAGGATGGAACCCTGGGGAACACCTGAGCGGATGGGACATGTTTTGGAAAAGGTTCCATTGATTTTGACACACTGGGAGTGGGCAGACAGGTAGCTGGAGCACCAGGAGACTGTCCCAGTGGCGAAGTCGGTGTGGCTGAGGGCATCCAGCAGGAGGGGGTGGGAGACAGCATCGAAGGCCTTTGAGAGATCAAGGAACACCGCCCTGGCTAGTGAGCCAGAGTCCAGGGAGGAGTGTAGAAAATTTGAAAACTCTATGAGGGCAGTGCTGGTACAGTGACCTGCACGGAAACCATGCTGTTCTGGGCAGAGGATGTTGTGTTTGGTCAGGTAATCAGTGATTTGAGTGGCCACCAGTTTTTCTACGGCTTTGGAGAGGGGTGGGAGGATGGAGATAGGCCGGTAGTTCCCGGCCGTGGACCTGTCACCTCCTTTGTGTATGGGCGTAACTGTGGCAGTTTTCCAAGCTGAAGGGAATTGCCCCAGGCAGAGGGATTTATTGAGAAGGCTAGTGAGTGGATCAAGGACCTGATTCAGCACCCGACGGAGGATACTGGGGTCCAGGGAGTCGCTGCCAGTACTATTACTCTTTAGTGCTTTAATCAGGTGGAGTCTGACTTCCTGGGCAGTTACCCTGCATAAGTGGGAACTGGGGCGTTGGATGACTGGGGCAGGTAGGATGGGGGTGGGTCAAAGAAGTTGCTAGGGAGGACCGAACTAAGGTCCGTGAAGGATGAGTTTAGGAAGTTAGCTATGCAGGCTGGGTCGGTAGAGATAGACCCATCTATGTTGATCTGGGGGGGGGAGCATGCACTCCCATTTAATTGTTTAATGTTGTCCCTGAAGGTTTTGCACACCCCCAGGAGGAGGTGAGCGTGGCCTGGTAGTGATCGGCCTTCGCTTTTCTGATGGCCCAGGATGGACAGAAAATGAAACAGATTGTAGGGGTGTGCTGTACTTTTTTATTCTAGTCTTAGTGCCCTTAATATGGAGACTTACTGCCAATAAACTTATAAAAGGTATAAAGTCAGGAACAATAACTAACAAGGTCTTTGCCTTTACGGACGACATCCTACTCACTATTTCAAACCCCTTCTCGGCCTTATGCCTCTGGAAGATATTCTGGATATATCTGCTAAAACAGCAGGTCTGTAGATAAACTGGAAGAAAATTCAGATCATGTCACTGAACACGATTATGAAACTGAGCCTAACGCTTGGTAAACTGGGTGTGGAAACATGGTACACGGAATCCTTAACTTATTGAGGAGTTAAGATCCCAGAGACATCAAAAAGACTTTAGATCTTAACCTAACACCCCTCCTGGCAGAAACTGATAATGATTTTAAAACCTGGAATAAGCTAAATCTTTCATTATGGGGTACAATTAATTCTATAAAAATGGTGGCGGTGCCCAAGCTATTCTTTTTTTTCCAGAATATCCCATTCCTAAAGAATAGACAGTTCTTTATAAAGCTCCATGCTAGGGTTAGGAAATTCTTGTGGGGGAACATGCCATCAAGGCTGTCCTGAAGTAAACTCAGGGCTTGCAAATCAGACGGGGGGGTTTGGGTTGCCCCACTCGGAAAAATACTTAGTAACCTTTAGGTTTAAGCAAGCAACCCTGTACATGACCTCTAACAATGAAAATGCATGTCTCTTGTGGTGTAGGGTAGAGAGACAGATAGCACACCCCTACAATCTATCTCATTTTGTCAGTGTCAGTGGCTCAGTAGGTAGCACACTCGCCTCTGAGGCCGGGAGATCAGAGGGCTGTGGGTTCAGTTCCCACATCTGGCACTTGGGTTAATATCCCAGTACTGACACTGTAATGCAGCATGAGAGGGGTGCTGCATTTCTGAGGTGCCGTCTTTTGGATGAGACGTTAAACTGAGGTCCCATCTGCCTGGATTGGTGGTAGTTCAGGTGGATGTTAAAGATCCCATGGCACTTCTCGAAAGAGTAGGGAATTTCTCCAAACTCCTAGCCAAATTTCCTCATTCACTTAAAAATAACACCACCAACAGCTTAATCTGGTTCAAGATCAGTTGGCATTCATCTGTATCCCCTTCCCCCGGGTCGTGCCTGAAAATAGGCAGGATTTGTCTAGTGCACTTACCTGGTCAACAAAAGCTAAATAAAAATAAATAAATAAATAATTTTTCTGTCCATCATCATGCCCACAAAACTAAAAGAAAATAGCAGTATTTCTGACTCAACTCTGTCATCTGGAAGCTGCAAACATTCTCTGGAACTGAAGATGCCCCACAAAACCTAACTGCAATTTGGAATAATTCAAATCTGCTCTACAATGGCAACCCTTTGGAAGACCCGGGATGGAGGACACTAGGCATAGTAGACCTCAATGACTTGATGGACAAGTCAAGCATTTTACTGTCCTTCAAATGACTGAATATAAAATTTAAGCTTCACGGATTTCATTTTTCCATATATCTACAACTTAAGAAAGCTCTAACTGATTCCACTTTGGGCCCATACCTTTGCCTCATTGGAGACTCCCAGTGGAAACAGATCCTGAAAGTGGCAAACCTCAAAAAAGGGATAAGCTTATGGTATAGACAACTTAATGAGACAATGGACACACCATTGTTAACACTATCTGATAAGCAAAAATGGGAACGTAATATAGGAACAGACATTTCCGAATCAGAATGATCTGCTTCATGGGGTGATGTATGTCTAGCTAGTAAAGAAATCTTGGGGAAAATGGCCCAGTGGCACTGAAGGTTGAGGCTGTAGATGTCACACTGTGTGCTGCGCCGGCGACCCTGGTTTGGGAGCAAGCTCGGGCACTGGGGGTTGGCGGGGAGGGTTGAGGACCGAGTGCCCTAAGTGGTGCTCTCTTCCCCAGGATGGAGGGGGGTATGGTCTGGCATGCCAGTGACCCCCTGGTGGAGACCAGGGGTGCTGCAGTGTGCCAGGCAGCACGTAGTTAGCGTGTCCAACACAGGCAGTGTTGCCATGTGCCAGTGCTTTGGAGTGTGCGCCATGCATAGGGAGGGGGGAGACAACACAGAACACAGGAAAAACCCAGTCCTTGGGGTAGGCGATGGCACCAGCCCCCATGCCCACAGCTGGGCCTGTCCTGTGAGGCCTCTCATGTTCCTCCACCCAGGACCCTTGCCCATAGCTGGAGTCTGTGTGTTAGTGCGCCCATAGAGGAGGGGTGGCCCCACCCTGGAGGGGTTAAGCCGAGGGTTCCAGCTGTGGGATGAGGGGGAGGAGAGAGGAGGTGCTGACAGGCGGACTTCGGGCTGGACAGAATTCGACTGGATGCCCGAGAGAGAGACTCCTTGGACCGTGAACCGGAGTGAAAAAGGACTGTAAAAAAAAAAAAAAAAAGAAATCTTGGGGAGAACAGTACAAATTAAGATTTTACACTATTACTATGACGCCCCTCTGAGATTGCAATTAATGGGCTATCTATCAGAGGGACCTTGCTGGAAATGTCAATAAAAACATGTTAACTTGTTACATATACTCTGGGAGTGTCCATGCATATCCCCACAGTGGAAGACAATACATCATTTTTGTGAGATTGCTTACCCTGACGTTCCTAGTCCTGGGTATTGATTCAGGAGACTTGCGTATCAGTAAGCACCAGAAAATAGGAATTTGGCCTGCAGCTTTAGTCTTCAAAAGAAATTTCTTAGCTAGTTGGAAATTGAACTCAGATCCTTTTCTTCAAGAGTGGTACAATAAATCTGGGGAAACCATAAATAATGAACGTATAGCCCATACTATATTGGGGAAACTCCCCATTTTTAAGGCCATTTGATCCACCATATTAGCCCATCTGGAAGAAGGTTGAATAACAGTCAATGGGAAATAACAATAGTGGTCATGAGTCTCCCTTGCTGCTGCTTAAGGAAAGGCCCCCTGTTAGAACTTTTCCAGGTTTAGCTACCTTGAATATGCTCAGGAATTTGAAAATTTAACAAATTAACTTTATTGACTGTTTAGAGGTAAGAACTCTGACATTTTAGAGTGTTTGCATATTCTTTATGGTTAATAAGAAACTAAGTAATTTGATTCTTGATTTGATATAGTGTATTACTCAGAATGATGAGTATATAAATTCCTGTATGTTTGTACTGAGTTCTAAAAAAAAACATAAAATCTTTACTGCAAAAAAAAATAGGAATTATGGTCATTACTGATCATACCCCTATTTCATGTGTTTTTACAGCTATTGTCTAACACCAAAAGTCTCCTAGATAGAGACTAGATCCTTTATTAGCTTCTAATGTTAAATTTCAGGAATGGGTCAAACAAGAAACAAAACAATATTTTGCCCTTAATGTTACTTCCGAAGTATCTGCCTCTACAGTTTGGAAAGCCTTTAAGGCCTTCCTCAGGGTGAGGGATAATAGAATATGTTGTGGCACAGCAACAGGATAAGGAGAAGTTGAGAATTTAGCTAGAGATTGAAATACAAAACTTAGAAAAAGATTTTAATAATGGGAAAAATGGAACAGAGGAGCTTCAAGCAAAAATAAGAGGAAAGACGTTTGAGCTGAATAAGTTACTATATAAAAAAGCAGATGGCTTTTTTATCAAACAAAGCACTTCTACTGGGAATCAGGAGATAGATGTGGAAAACTATTGGGGACCTAGATGGCCTAAAGGTGGGCTAGCAATGTGAAAATGTAGTAAGGAGGGTTGGGTGGATACTGGGATGCATAGGGAGAGGCATCACCAGTAGAAAACAGGAAGTTGTTGGCCCTCTGTACAGACAGTTGGTAAGACCACATCTGGAGTACTGTGTACAGTTCTGGAGACCCCATCTCTGCAAAGACATAGATAGGCTAGAGGCTGTCCAGAAGAGGGCAACCAAAATGGTGCAGGGTCTGCACCAGAAGACATATGAAGAAAGACTAAAAGAGCTTAAGATGTATAGCCTCAAGGAAAGGAGTGAGATGGAGGGACATGATAGAAACTTTCAAATACCTCAAGGGAATCAACAAGGTCCAAGAGGGTAGCATCTTTCAAAAAAAGGGATGTGCAAGAACAAGGGGGCACAATTTGAAGATAGAGGGAAGATGGCTCAGAGGTAATGTGAGGAAGTATTTCTTCACAGAGAGGGTTGCAGATGCATGGAACAGCCTTCCTTAGGAGGTCGTAGAGTCAAAAACAGTGGAGAATTCAAGAATGCATGGGACAGACATAAAGCAATTCTAGTGGGGGGGGTAGGATGAAGTAGGCTGTTGGTTAACTAGGATCTGCAGCTTATCCGTTAGGTAGGGAAATGGGCAGACTAGGTGGGCCAAGCGGTTCTTATCTGCCGTCAAATTCTATGTTTCTATGTTATTGGTGCACATATCAAGAAAACAAAAAGCTGAGTCTCGCATCTCTGCACTTCAGAGTATTGATGGTAAAATATATACTAATACAAAAAGCATTAATGAGATTATGCAGGCTTATTATAAGAAGCTTTATACATCTGTGGCAAATTTTAAAGAAATTAATTTAAAAGATTTTCTGACTAACGTTAAATGACCTCAACTAACCTCTGAACAAGCTAAGGCTTTGGATGCACCCATTTTAGTTCTTGAAATTCAAAAAGCTCTCAAAACATTGAATAAAGGTAAAGTACCAGGAAGAGACGTGCTTCCCCCAGAATTTTATTTACCCATCTTGCCTCTTGTGACACCTCATCTTTGTAACATGTTTAACGAATCCTTATCTAACAAGTCTCTTCCACCCCTCCACACTTAAAGAAACTCTAATTATTTTATTGCCAAAAAGGGTAAAGACAGTTCCCAATGTGTAAACTATTGCCCTATCTCTTTAATTAACACTGATGCCAACATATTAGCCAACATTCTAGCCTTACATTTAGAAAAACTCCTTCCTAATTTATTACATAAATCACAAGCAGGTTTTGTTAAAGGATGTGTGGGAGCCAATAATGTTAGAACACTTATCGATCGAACTCAGTATTCTCATATAACTCAATAAAACACAACAGCTATCTCAATTGATTTCGAAAAATCTTTTGATGCATTGGAATGGCCTTACCTCTTACAAATCATAAAGGCTTTTAACTTTAGTCCCACTTTTCTTCCCTGGGTAGAAGTTTTATATACCAAGCCCCAAGCATCAGTTATAACTAGCCAAGTCATTTCTTCCCCTTTCCCACTCAAGAGGGGAACATGCCAAGGCTGTCCCCTTCCCCCCTTCTTTTTCTGCTTGCTATGGAACCCCATTTAACAAAAGATTAGAAATAAACGTCAAATTCATGATTTGAAAATTGGAAACAATACATTATAAAATCCTGGCTTATGCAGATAATGTTTTGGTTATCATGCCGGATCCTAAAAGATCTCTGCCTCACCTGCTACATGTCCTGAATTCCTTTGCAAACTGTTCTGGTTTGTGAATTAATATGTCCAAGATAGAGGTTCTGCCCTTAAGTCCCTACTGCAACAACCCCCCCCCTTTATAAAAGCAGGGTTAAAGTGCATTGCATATCTTGGTATTATTATCTCTAATACTATTGCTAACATCCCCAAACTGAATTCCAAACCCCTGTTAGCAGAAATTGAACAAACTTGTATTCATTGGTCCAAGTTGCATCTATCCCACGGAGGCAAGATTTCAGCTATTAAAATGATAGCTATGCCCAAACTCTCATTCCTTCTAACATATATACTTCACACATTTACAATTACATTAAAAAATGTAAACATTTTTTATGTCCCCTTAATATATAGTGTCCTTAATAGGCAAGTGTCTTTGTGGGTAAGGGGTTACAGCAGATAAAAATATATAAACAGGCAAAACAGTACAGTTGAGGGTGGGTAAAATCAATCAAAATACAAAATTACAAAGTACGGAACTTATGTGAACTCTAAAAAGCAATGGAATACTGACACAAAGATTGTGCAAAAACTGTCAGGGAACAACTGCAGGAGGGACCAGTTGCTGCATCAAGAGCACTGTGCCCAGCTAAGAAATGAGAGTTGAGCTACCCATGACATGATCAAGACCTACAAGTACTGTACTTCACATGGGGTGAACAGGGGGAAGGAAAGAAGCCTCTTCCAAATGAGGTTGAGCAACAGGACTTTGGGCATGCGATGAAGTTGGATGAGATGTTCAGGAGAGATGTGAGGAAATATTTATTCACTAAAAGGGTGGTAAATGCCTGGAACAGACTGCCAAACAAAGTGGTAGAGGCTAGAATGGTGAGGGGCTTCATGCATGCATGGGATAAACAAAAGGGAATGTTAGAACAGAAGCAGAGAAAGGGAGGGTCACAGGAGACCAGATAGAGTCTGCAGATGTAAAATAGGCAAGGAACACCTGGGCAGACTGGATGGGCCGAGCAATCATTTTCTGTTGACAAATTCTATGCTTCTATGTTTCTTTACGAATAAGCCAGAACAGGAGTATTGGGTCACATTAAGTGCAGGAGATGGGGAGATGAGGGCTGGAGTCGGAGTAGATGCAGGAACAGGAGGGTGTAAAGTTAGCCTTTAGGAATCATTTGAGTAATCCCTCATAATTTTAATATTTATATCTCCAGACTGCTGACACCTGCAGGTAAGCACAGATCTTTTCATGGGCTTTCACAATTTGAAGGATCTGGCACACTAATGTTTCCCTTTAAGTTACACAGTATTGCCAGCTTGCCCATCAGCGCAGTGCTTGAATTTCCACTTGTGACACCGGTGACCTGGGTTTGGGAATGGATCCGGATCATCAGAGAGCTAGCTGGGGGAGAAGGATTGAGCATCCCCAGGACTGCTCTCCTTCTCCAGGGAGAAGGGGGCACTGTGATCAGTGCAGGAGCGACACCTGACGGAGGCTGGCTTGATGCCATGCACCGACACACAGAAAAACACTTCTGGGGCAGGACAGACACAGGACGTCATTGCACATCACTGCCCCTGCTTAAAGGGGAGAAACAATGCTGCCCTGAATGTCTACATGATGCCCTGCCCCTGGCCTCAATTAGCCACCCAGCCGACTCTCCCAACTAGGTACTAAGATCGTGGCGCTGGTGCCCTTATGGTGTCGTGACCCCACCCTCTGAGGGGCAAGTCAGAGGTAACTGGGAAGAGCGCAGGCGATATGGGTGGTGGAGGTACAGGGGCGCTATGACCAAGGCAGAGCCCAGACGTTCAATGGCAGGCAAAAAAAAAGTATATATATATATATATATATATATATACTGTATATATAACGTTACACAGTATTGCAAGGAATCTTGCAGAGTTCCCAGAAAGGAATCTAAGGGACCTAGCACACTTAACACCCTATTTATCCAAGAAAGATAACCGGTGTACTGCACTGGAGATTGCCATTGTCTTGACTGCCATGAGTAATCAAGACATGACATTGCATTTACATATTAGGTAGAGTTTACTAGGTCTCTTTTTAAAGGGGTAGCAAAAGTCCTGCCATCTTACCCATCGAGAAAGGTGAGCTACTCAGCCATAGCACTTGATTTTGTAATTGTTGCTTGCCAAGCAGCCGTACTCTATACAAAATAACTTTTATATACCTCTGGTTCTGTAGCAGTATCTTGCAAACAACACCCAAGTTACATTTATATTTTCAGTTATTTATTTATTTTAAACTTGCACTTGGCTTTTCATGCCCTTTACTTACTCAAAATAATTAAATCTATATTGTGTCTGTATTGCAGGAGTGCTGTTGGACATACAGAAATATTTCAGCATCAGTGACAGCACTTCAGGTTTACTTCAAACAGGTAAAGTGAGAGTGTGGCACTTACAGTAACAGGGTTCTACATGTTCTGGTCCCCTAATGTTGACAAGCTGACACGGCTTGTATTGAAGTATTCTTTAACCCCACTACACCTAAGAGACAAATCTGCATAATTTTCAGACTGAATCAAAATAAGGTCTTTTATCATATAATGTAAGTACACAAGAAATGCAGTTGTTCACATCATTTACTGCATTTGATCAAGCTAAACTCAGTGGCTTAATATGGATTATGTAAGGGGAAAATCATACCAAAGAAATATCATTGCTTTTTTTTTTTTTTTTTTGAAAGGCTATGCCTGCAGTTCAGTGGGTTGGAGCAACTAGTCATGCCCCCTGCCTGAGATATTTAAGTCAGCTCCCTCCAATCTCACACAGAACCATTCTTTCTCTGCTCCACCATCCTCCCTTCCTCCTCCTCCAGCAGCATGCCTCTCTCTCTCCTCGGGGGCTCCTTCCCAAGGTACCTTTAGCCTAAAACAATTTGTCCCCATGGCACCTTTGGGGTGGAACCCTCCTTAAGATGGTTCCTTTGCCTTCACGGTACCCCAACAGGGTGGTAGTGCCCCATAGAACTGTGCGTGCAAATGGTCAAATAAGTTCACCTATGACAATCAACAAAACATTCATTCGAATATCTTCAGACTATCAACAAAGTTGCACAAGCATAATGCCTCACTAAGTTGTGTAAGCCAATTGAATTTTAATTCCTTAGCCAGGAACTAGCTGTGGATGTCATATATATGAAGTTCGGCAAAGTTAAAGTGTATAATACTTCAACAGTAAGGCATGACAAGGCATGGGTTAACAGGGTATTTACTCACACCTCATTTGTTGTGTCCTGCGGCTCAACTGGGTGACTTAACAACACAAGAAGTAGGTAATCCCCCAAATATCCACATTCCAGAGTGTGTTATTGCTATTATACAATGGACCCATTTGTAAAGTAAATGTAAAAATGTGCTTAATGATGCTTTGTTTCTTTATAAATGCTCTTCCTCAACCATGGGATATTAAAGGAATAATGCCCAACAGGGTGGGTGTTATGCTGGGATAACATCCCACCTTAGGTGGTTGAGCCCGAGGCCACAAGCCAACGGCATCCAACACCGAGAAGGGATGAACATGTACTCCCTGGAGGAGAGGAGGGAGAGAGGGGATATGATAGAGACATACAAGTATCTTACAGGGAGGAACGGGGTGCAGGAAAACACTATTTTTAAGCGAAAAAGATGTTCCAGGACTAGAGGGCATGGGATGAAGTTGGAGGAGGACGATTCAGAGGAAACATGAGAAAGAATTTCTTCACAGAATGGGTGGTGGACAAGTGGAACACCCTGCCAGAGGAAGTGGTGGGGGCTGAAACAATCACGGGATTTAAGAATGCATGGGATAGACATAAAGGAATTCTGGAGGTCAGGGGTAAGGTGCAACAGACTTCTAGGAAAACAAACTGAACTTACAAGCTGAAATGGGCAGACTGGGTGGGCCATAGGCCCTTATCTGCCGACACTGTCTATGTATCTATGTATCTATGTTATCCCAGCATAACATCCACCCTGGAGGGCATTATTCCTATCATATGATGACTCAAATTGCAAAAAAAGAAGACAAAATATTACAAAGTTTATTAAAATTACATTTGTGTGTTAATTTTTGAAGGGATAGGTATACATAGTAAACAAATTGTGCTTACTGTGTAGTTTGTGTCATAGGTGGCTCCGTCTCCTACCCCCACCCTGTTGTTCTCCTGGTACAGTTGGCAGAGGATCACAGGAGAGAGCTTGTTGATGTGTATTTTTTTGTTCTTTTTTACTTTTAAAAGGGTCTCTGCTCTCCTGTATTTTGAAATGTCTGTTTCTGTAGTTTTTTTCTGTGCATCAAACCGGAAGTAGTGTGTTCGCCTCTGTCCCCCCTCCATCCCGCTGCATTAACCTTTCATTGCAGTTTGGCTAAGGCTAGTGGGTATGTATTTTGTGGGAGAAGAAAAGGAAGACATTATGACTGTAGAGGTAAGTAAGTTGTTTTTCTTTTTGGTAGGAAAGCCATACAGACAGCTGTCTGCCCTGCTCATTTGTGCAGCTAACTGTTTTTTTTTTCGGGGGAGTCGCGTGGTCAGCTGCCCACAAAATACCCTACCAGTAACTGTTTAGTGCAGGATTGTTGTTGTGGTTCTCCTGGTACACTTGTTGTGTTTTTCTACTGAGAGATAAAAGTTACACACTTCATCAGTGTGTTTTTGGTCGTCGGGGAGCATCGATTCTGAGGGTGGGGGGGCACTGATTGGGAACACAATTTGACTTTGGCTGGGAGTGGGAGGAAGGGACGGCTGCGGAGTGATTTTTTTTTTTTACTTTTAATGCGGTTATGTTTGTAGTGGGACTAGAGCCAGGATGGGATAACATCTCGGGTCCATTCCCACACTGACCAGTCAGAGGCCAGCATTCTTTCTTGCAATTGTATAATGCAGGATTTACCCATGAGTAATGACCATAGCTAAGATGACCAATCAGGTTACATGATTTTTTATATCCATTGTATAATGGAGAAATAATACACCACAGGGTGTAGAATGTCATGAGATATCATTGTGCTTTGGCTGCGTTATAATGCATGAGGCTGAAGGCCGAGTGTCTCATGAACCCGAGAAGTGATGATATCTCATGGCATACCAAACCCTGCAGCGTATTATTGCCATTATGTAATGGATCCACTTTTTATTTATTAAAAAGAAGAAAAGTTGTATAAATAGTTTTATTGTGTTGTTAGGTGCATTTATACATACTAAAAATTGTTTCTGTTTTGACCTGAAGGTAGTGCTATTCTGAAGAATATGGTGGACTGTGGGGTGGAGGGATTCAAAACAGGTAAATAAAATGTGTTGGTTGGGATTTTTTCTTGCTCGTGAGTGTGTGCTGGGATTTAATCATGAGTAAGAAGATATCTCAGCCAATTAAGTTGCTGGATTCTTTCTATCCATTGCATAATGTACCATACAAGAGGCTAGATTATAAACTAGGGAACCAAAGTGTAATTGAGGGTCAGATAAAACAGATTCAAAACTTACTGCAGGATAAGAAACAATAGGTAATAATAAATGGTAATCTATCAACATGGAAACAAGCGACCAACAGGGTTCAATGTGGATCTGTTTGGTCCATCTTGGGACCTACATTGTTCAGTATGTTTAAGTGACCCTGCGGTGGGCACCAGCAGTTGGATTACCAAGTTTGTGTCTCACACTGAGATGGGAAGGGTAGTCACTTTACAAAAGGAGGTAAATAAAATACAGACGGATCTGGACAATTTTTCACCCATCTAGCTAAACCTGGCTCCACTCCCAAGTCCTGCAACTTCTTCAGCAGCCTCCTGTGTGGTACTGAATTGAAGGCCTTGCTGGAGTCGAAGTAGAGCAGATCGACTGCCTGTCCCCTGTCTGTTGCCTCGGTGACACAGAGACCTATGAGGGACAAAAGGGGTGGAGGGTCACGTGCACCAATGCAAGGAGCTTAGGAAATAACATTTCTGACCTGGAGGCAACCATTGCAGAGGCGGACCTGGATATGGTGGCTATAAGAGAATCATGGTGCACCGACAACCACAACTGGGATGTGACCACTCCATGTTATACCATGTTCCAGAAGGCTGGGGGGGGGTTATATGTAAGGGAAGGTACAAAGACCGCAGAGATTCAAGGACACAATGGGGACACAGAAGGGCTAGAGGTTCTATGGGATGGCTTAGAGACAGGGTTCGGGGCCTTTATCTTTGTGGGGATGGTGTACAGACCACCAACACAGGGGGAGGTGTTAGACACGGTTCTGGGGGAATACAATGGTAGAATGGCAAGCCAAGGAGAGGTACTGACTATAGGGGACTTCAACCTGCTGGATGTTGACTGGAGTATTCTAGCCACAGCTAGAGCAGGAAATGGGGTCATTCTTGACTCCCTACAGGGGGGCATTTCTCAGACAGCTGGTTACAGAACCCACTAGGGATGGGACAGTGCTGGTCCTGGTACGTACAAACAGAAATAGCATTACAGAAGTCACAGTGGGTAGCCCTCTGGGTACTAACGTTCATCGTACAGTGTGGTTTGGCATACAGATTGGGCAGGAGACGAACCACTCTTAGATGAGGGTTCTGGACTTTAGGAGGGGCAGATTTTAAGGAAATGGGAGACTGTCTTAGAAAATACCTTGAAGGGAAGATAGCTTTGGGGAGAGTGAAGAACAATGGAAAAGGATAAAGGAAGGAATAATTATTGCAACAGCAAGTTGTTTGCAGGTAATAAGCAAGGGTAGCAGGAGGAAGAGGCCACTACAGTTCTCAAAGGAGGCGATTAAGGTAGTAAGGGAGACAAAAACAGCTTTTAGGAAGTAAAAGAAGACCCAAACGGAGGGGCACAGGGAAGTATATCTAGATAAACAAAGAAGGCAGGAAGAAGGGTGAGGGCAGCAAATGCACAAACAGAGGAGAGGATAGTCAAGGAGGTCAGAAAAGGGATAAGGCTTTCTTCAGGTACATCAGTGAAAAGGGAAAGCAAAGGGTGGATAGTGAGGATCAGGAGAATGGGGGCGGCTGTACAGAAGAAGGCCAAGAAAAAGCTAATATTTTAAATTAATACTTCTACTAGGTCTTCACAATATGGAGGGGGGATGGACCAACATGTAGCAGCAGGAACCATGGGAGGGAAGAGATGACACTAGTCCATGTTTGGATGAGAGTCCAGAGGGAATTGGAAGCTGTAAAGGAAAACAAGGTGATGGGGCTGGACGGGATCCACCCAAGGGTAGTAAAAGAACTGAGCATGGTGCTAGAGGACTGGAGGAAGGCCGATGTGGTTCCTCTGCACAAGAGCGGCAGCAAGGAGGAGGCTAGTAATCACAGACCAGTCAGGCTCACATCAGTGGTAGGTAAATTAATGGAAACCCTGCTGAAAGAGAGACTGTTGGAGCACCTGGAGGACAATGGGCTGCAAGGTCACTGGCAGCATGGTCTCACAGGGGGGAGGTCATGTCAAACAAATGTAATTGTCAGTGACAGTGGCTCAGTAGGTAGCACACTTGCCTCTGAGGCCGGGAGATCAGAGGGCTGTGGGTTCAGTTCCCACATCTGGCACTTGGGTTAATATCCCAGTACTGACCCTGTAGTGCAGCATGAGAGGGGTGCTGCACTTCTGAGGTGCCGTCTTTCGGATGAGATGTTAAACCGAGGTCCCATCTGCCTGGATTGGTGGTAGTTCAGGTGGATGTTAAAGATCCCATGGTACTTATCGAAAAGAGTAGGGGAATTTCCCCGGTGTCCTGGCCAAATTTCCCTCATTCACGAAAAAAACACCACCAACAGCTTAATCTGGTTCAAGGTCAGTTGGCATTCATCTGTATCCCCCTCCCCCGGGTCATGCCTGAAAATAGGCAGGGTTTGTCTAGTGCACTTACCCGGTCAACAAAAGCTAAATAAATAAATAAAAATAGATTTCTTTGACTGGGTAACTAAGGAGATGGATTAGGGGAAGGTACTGGATGTAGCCTATCTGGACTTCAGTAAGGCCTTCAACAATGTGCCACACAGGAGGCTAGGTAAGAAACTTAGCAACCTGGGGTTGGGGAGAAGTTGGCAAGCTGAGTATCAAACTGGTTAAAGGAAAGGAGGTAGAGGGTGGTGGTAAATGGCAGTCACTCAGGGGATGGGAGAGTGAGCAGTGGAGTACCACAGGAATAAATACTTGGTCCTGTCCTCTTCTATGTCCTCATAAGTGACGTTGCTAAAGAACTGGGGGGTGTCTCTTTGTGGATGACACAAAAATCTGCAACAGAGTGAACACCCAGGAAGGGATGGACAGAATGCAAAGGAATGTGAGGAAACTTGTGAAGTGGTGTAGGGTGTGGCAGCTAGGTTTCAATGTCAAAAAGTGCAAAGTCATGCTCCTGGGGAGGGGAAACACAGGGGTTGTGTATAAGATGGAGGGGGAAGTACTTACAGTCACCAAGCAAAAGAGGGACCTTGGGGTAATCATATCTGATGATCTCTAGGAGGCAGGGCAGTGCAACAAGGCAGTAAGCAAGGCTAGCTGGATGCCGGGGTGTTTAAGGAGGGGGATTACTAGCAGGAGAAGGGAAGTAGACATGCCGCTATATTGCTCAATAGTGAGCTCCCACCTTGAGTACTGTGTTCAGTTCTTGAGGCCACACCACTGCAAAGATATTGACAGGGTGAAAGCAGTCCAGAGGAGGGATATCAAAATGGTGTGGGGTTTGCGCAAGAAACCATTCGAGGAGAGGTTGCAGGAGCTCAACATGTACTCCCTTTGATGAGAGGCGAGTGAGGGGGGACATGATTGAGACCTATAAGTACCTCATAGGGGTGAACAAGGTGTGGGAGGGGAGTCTCTTTTAGAGGAGGAGGAGGAGCACCAGAACACGGAGGTATGCAATTAAGCTTGGGGGGGAGTTATAATAATAATAATAATAATAATATCTTTATTTATAAAGCGCTATTCACAGTGTACCAAAGCACTGTACAGTCTATACAATATCAATTAAAACAATAAAATTCTAAAAATCATTCATCCAATCAATATGATGGATATCGGGAAGTACTTCTTCACAGAAAGGGGGATGGACACCTGGAACAGTCTGCCAGAAGAGGTGGTGGGAGTGAAGACAGTGGGGAGCTTCAAGCGTGCATGGGATAGAAACATGAGCACAATAGATGTAGGAAAGTGAGGAGGGAGAGATATCTGTGACCAAATAGGGAACAGGGTATGGTAACAGGCAGGGAATGTAGGGCAGGCTGCATGGGCCTACTGGTCCTTTTCTGATGACAAATTCTATATTTCTATGTGATCCAATCAAAAAACAATATCAGGTTGGTCTGGCAAGACTTCCCCGACACAAATGCATGCTGCTTCTCATCCTATAGTCTGTTGTCCTCTAGGTAGGCCATCAAGCACTCCTTCACCATGGTATGCCTTACTGTGGTACACAGGCTGAGAGACATTGTTGTGTCCCATACACATCCTTGGTCAGGTCCTACCTTGAATACAGCGTGCAGATCTGTTACCCCTATATGTGAGGAATGATAGTGACAGCATTGAGAATGTACAGAGAAGAGTTCCAAAGTGGTTAAAAGTTTGGAAAACATGGGCTATTGTGGTGTCTAAATCTTTGAAAAGGATAACACAGTCAGACCTATGGCAGCTCTTCAGGATGTAAAAGGATGAGAGAACTAGAGGACACATGATGTTTATAAACCCCTTCAGGCAAGCAAGGGTTAAAAAGTTCTGCACAAACAAGTGTTCTCTTGGGAAGGAATATTAATTTCAGTATGTTCTGTACTTCTGTGAAAAACAAACAAAAAAAACAAGTAAACAAAACTCGGCGTGTACTGGGTTGCCAAGACACAGCCAAGGTCGCTATGGTCATTAAGGGTATAAATAAGGGAGCCTAGGAATAGCAGAGTTAGTTCCATAGTTGTAGATTTTGAAGGAGAACATGCGATTTCAGAACCTTTCAGGGTTCACCTTACCAATGGCTCCAGCTGTGGGTGCTGGGGGGCTTGCCAGGCTCATGACAGGGGGTAGCAATGAGTCAGAAGTCTGGGCTATAGTACAAGTCCCCCATGTGTCCTCTCCCTGGGCAGTCATCCTGTACACAAAGAAGATACCAGAGGGTTGGTAAGGAACCTGTCAGAGATCCTCCTCAGGGATTTCATCTGGATGGTTTCCATCATGTGCCCCACTCCTGACTTTAGGGACACTGGAAAGCCGGAGACTTCAGTGAGGAACTGAACCAGGCAGAATCCAGGTATATAAGTCTCTCTAAATCCCAGGAGACTGGAATCTGGTTATAAATGAGTAATGCAGTGATGTCAGTTTGAGGACTGTGAGTTGGAAACCTCACTGCTAAAAGGTGCCTAACATAGGTTTGCCTGCCTGGTAAGTTGCCAGGGTAAAGACCATCTGCAGGACATAGAGCCAATGACCTGGGTGGAAGGTATAGAGTGATCAGGTGCCATGGGTACCAGTGTAAGAGTCCTCTGAATATTAAGGAGAAGGGTTCACATTGAAAAGTCCATCTAAGGGATGTAACAAACCATGCAGGGGTGTAATATTTGGGGTCATGTAATGTGGAAACAGTGATGGAATTCACCTGCAATTAATAACGATAGAAGGGAAGCGTACATTTGGTGGCACTGCTAGAGCGTTTCGTGTTTGAAGCCCACCAGAGAGTTCTGGTTTTGCCACAGATGCTGCAGTTTGTAGTCCCTAAAGAAAGTGGTGATTCCCAGCTGGTAGGCTCCCGATACCGGGATATACTGTTATCAGAGAGCATGTTCATCTAGGGAGAGAAATACCATCTGTACTGTGCCAATTTTATAATGTTACCATCTACTAAATGATCACATCTGAAGGCCCATGTGCATGAAACTGTAAATAAACCTGGTTCTTATTTCACTGCAACTGGAAGTCTGAGTGCCTTGTTTGACTTAGCCTAATGCTGGTGCACAGAGATTTGACAGTGCTGAGGGATGCACTGAAAAACTGCAGGTAAATTGGGAACTGTTTGTTTAAAGACAAATTAAGCTACTTGTCAGGCAGGTGAGAGAGTGTCGAGACATAAAAGTAGCTGCTTGTTTTTATACTTTTCCCAGTCCTCCTTGCCAGAATCTTTTAACATTAAAAAAACAAAAACTACTTTATGCTTATTTTCACTACCACTCTTAGCTGAACTGCTGGCCAGATCAAGCCTCTCAAAATGGCAGATAAGAGCTGGTATGAGATTTGAGCAGACTGAGCTGATATGTGATGCCAGTTTAACTTTTTAGGTAGTTTGTTGACAAGTTATAACTTTAAATTAATATTATACTTTCAAAATGGGGGATGCGGGGGTCAAAGTCCCCCAATATTAGCAGATGGAAATTATCCAATCAAAAACACGAACAAAAACATGCTTACAACATCTGTCATACTGTGGAGGGGTGTGAGCTGCACTAGTTCCTGATTCCCTTCCAGTGGTGTTGGGGAGACTGCCTTATAGATAAGCTGAGCCTGACACAATATGATCTACAGCAGAAAGTCTATTTTGTTTAAATGATAGTTTGAAAAGGGAATAACCTTTAGTACTGAAGTTGTTTCCTTGCTCCAGACACATACGTCACCTCTTCTGAACCACGGTGACAGCACCCAACCCCAGCGACCACTAATCCTGCAGAATCTATGTCCTTTGCATTCTGACCCCCTGGCTGGCCCCCTGGAGGGAGGGCTGCCACACCCCATCTCAGACATCTAAGGATCCAGAATAGAAGCAGGGCTCCACCGTGTTGGGCCTGACTGCACCGGGTGCCGTCATATCAATGACATCCTGACTTTTCCCCATTTTTCTTCTCACCCTCCCTTTACCTGTTAATAGTGGGCCACAACAGCCCACTATTTGCTTCAAATGCTGCAGCAAGACTCCTGAGGAAGGGGAAAACTCTCTGGCCCACCACAGGAGTCGCTGCACTGCTGGAAAGGCACCCTCTCTCTCTCCTCAGATGGAGAAGCACTGCCATCAGCAGCAGGCTCTCATCCCCATCCACCACAGTGCCTCTAGTCCCCTCCTGAACCCAGGCCACCAGCACATTGTGCTGCCACTGGGCCAGTGGGTGTCTCTTAGTACTGATCTTGTAGAACAAGATTAATAATCTATACCAGAAGTATAAATCTATAAATGGAGTTCAACACCCTATTCCTGACAAGGAGTTGCTGATTCTTTCAAGTACGGTATACCTACTTCCAAATCATACTTATTAAAAATTGTTTGTTATAGAATGGACAAGAAAAAATCTAATATCTGATTGGCCAGTCTGATTTCTTACCTATGAGTAAATCTCATAATGCACCCCGGGTAAGTTTAAATGTAATCAGGGTTTTTTTTGGGGGGGGGTCCAATTTGTAATCGCAGTAATGCAGTACTGGGCATGGGCTTGTGTATTGTTGGATTTACCTACTTCTCAAGTGGTTTACGGCTGACTTTGCCTCATGCCACACCCTACAAGGCGTGGGTAACTCACACAGCAACACACACCCTATCCTGCATTGTTGCGTAAATAATGTGATCCTGTGGCTACAGCACAAAACTGTGGATCTAGGGAATCCCAGCTTCAGCTTCCATCATAGCCACAGATTCACTGTGCAACCTTTATCAAGTCACTTATCTCCCTGAACTTTGGTCCTCCCAGCTGTAAGACATACTGAATGGAAGGCAGCAGGACCCCCCCATTGAAACCATCTTGATACATGTAGCATTAATACAGTACCTATGCCCAGCCTGCCAGTGCAGCGGTCAGGTATCCACTTGCGATGCCTACAGCATGAGCTCAGGAATGGACTCGGGCATTAGATGGCTGGCCGGGGAGGGTGGGCAGGAGCACTGAGCATCCTGGGGATAGCTCTCCTTCTCCGGGGGGAAGGGGCTCAAGTGTCCAGTGCAACGCTGACCCCTTGTGGAGATTGGGGGATCGGCAGTGACCAGCGCCTGAATCAGTGGAGGTGGGACCGATGTCGGCATTCCTGCCATAGACCTCATCGCCCATCCCATCTACCGCGGTTAAAAATTCGAAAAAAATGCTGCCGACTCCCTCAGTGATGCATCTACCTCTTCATCACCGAGCTGTGATCCATGGCCCCTGCCCAGAGACCGAGCGACGTGCTTCCACTGGTGCAGATCAGTCCCGTGAATGTACCCTGGGGATAAGCCAGGGGGTTCTCCCAGTGGTGGTGCCCGCCAAGATCCTGACTTCATGTCTGAGGGAATAGGATCGTATGATGGCCTCACCCAGTAGGGGGTAAACCTGGGATTGGATCACCGTTGCGTTGAGCCTGGGGGTGGTTGGTGAGTGAGGGTGGCGGGGGCTGAGCTCGTGGGAGGCACAGCAGTAGTAAAGCATACTAAATCACAAAAAAAAAAAATACAGTATCTATGACATGCTTTGCCTAAAGCAATGGATAACTGGAATATTTTAATTAAAACTATCGATTAGAATGTTACTTGGATAATATACTAGAGTACACCTGCTAAGCTAAAAGTAAAAGTTGCATTTTGTAATTTGATACAATTTTTATCTAACAATTTAGAAGAAATTATTTTTGGGGGCTTATAAGACCTCCCCATCAGGCAGAGGAGGTACACATTTTCTTTCGTCTTTAAAAACAGCAACGCATAAATAATGTGACCACGCTTTGAATGATTTGAACTCATGCCCTCTAAATTTCATCTGGGTGACTTAAAATAGTAGATGTTGGCCCGGATATTCCGACTACGCCTGGCAGTGGCGCAAGCGTGGGCGCAGTGCAACTGGGATGGGCCAGGGGCCAGGACCAGATGATATTCAACGGTGATGAACCATGGCGCAGCACCATTGAATATGGCATGGACAGCGCATGGCACAGTGGCACTGCACGCGGCGCAGTGGCATTGTGCCGGTGCAAGCCACAGATAGGGAGCATGGGGATTCGTCAGTGCAAATGCAGTTATGCTAGGCGCATCACCCGTGATATTCAGCAGAGGGCATGCAAATGAGGCCATAATATATGCAAGGTGCAAATGGAGCCATTTGCATGTCATAATGGCCCCATTTGCATGCCTTATGCAGGGCGTGCTCAGCGAAGCTAGCGCCTGGACTGATTTCGTGCACAGTGGGGTCCCTGGGCATCCCCGCCCCATAGCCACGATCGCGTAATAGGCAGAAAACAAATCTCCTGGTGGTCTAATGGTACCCTCCTCCTGTAGCCCCAGTTGCCATGAAAATGCTAATTCCACATTCCCTGGTAGTCTAGTGGTACCTCGTAGTCTGATCGCTGTGTAAATGTTACCTCCACATTCCCTGGTAGTCTTGTAGTACCCCCTCCCTTCTGTAGCCCTGATCACCGTGAAAATGCTAATTCCGCAATACCTGGTAGTCTAGTGGAACCCCCGCCGCGAGTCCGAATTGCAGTAAATCATCGTAAAGAAATTCCCTGGTGATCCAGTGGCACCCCCTACCCCTCCCACTCACATAGGACCCCTTGCCCACCCGGCTCCCTCCTCCATCATCGGCGGGTGGCTGCAACCCGCCTGCATACTGCCCGGCCGCCCACCGAATGACAGGTACAGTATGGGCTGTAAGACCATTGGTCCACAGTGTGGACCAATGGGCTTGCAGGGCACACTGTACTAGAGGACATCGGTGAGGGTGCACAAGCATGGGTACATTCTAGTGTGCATAGCATGGCACCAGCTGACATTCTGCCTCCCTACATGCTGCTTTTCTGGTCACCCAGGAGGCAGTATAGCAGCGGAGCTAGTTGCCCTTCTTCCCCAGAGGAAGAGGGCATCCCCTGGGACACTTCAGCCCCTGGCAGCCTAGTCAGGTTGAGATTTACTGCACATGTTCAATGGAGTTAAAGTAAAATATGCCACTTGGATTATAATTCAAGAAGTCTCTGTCTACTCCTTGGTGAAAGTAATGCCCCCTGCTTTTTTGTTCTTTAGTAGCAGAGCTGATTGCTCTTCTTCTCTGGAGGAGGAGGGCATCCCCTGGCATGCTCGATCCTCCCCCCTCCCGCCGGCCCCTGATGACCCAAGCTCGTTGCAAACTTGGATCACTGGCATCTTGAGCAAAGCATTTACTGCTGTGCTGACAGGCTGGCCTCTATCCAGTCTCTAGTGGGCAGGCATCCACATCTAAAACACACCATCACAACTGGCACAAACTGGCACCCTTGTTGGCGGCCTCACATGAGATGTCAAGGACTCCATAAGCATGGAGCCTGAATTAGACTCTTTGCTATGTGGTTACTCCTCCGTGACAGGACTGAGATGTAGTAGTGTAGCCCTTCCCCCACAGAAGATGCTGAGCCAATGAGCATGGGGTTGGAGGGGGGTGTGATCCGTCTTCATGCTGATCTGGAGCTGTTTAACGATCATCGATGCTGATCCTTTGCTATGCTTAAACAGGTCATGAAACCCTATCCTGTTACCCTATCAGATACTTAAATGTTTCTGTCATGTCCTTTCTCTCTCTCTCTCTCTCCTTGCTTGCCTCCAGTGAGTACATGTTCAGGCTGGCTAAATGCTGCTCATTTGATTTTCTTAGCTGACCCTGTATCCTCTTTGTAGCCCACCTCTGGACACATTCTATGTGATCTTTATCCTTTTTCAGGTGTGAGCTCCAGAACTATCCAGATGTGGCCTCACCAGCAACCAACAGAGGGCTATCAGTACTTCTTCTCTCCAATGTGAGAACCCTCTCCCTACACACGGCAGCATCTTGTTTGCTTTCCTCAGGGCTCTGGTGCAGTGGGTTGTTGACTTAGTGGTCAGAGTGATTTTTTTCAACTGCTAGCCAATAACCTGTCTTCAGGTTAACCTTGACTATGTGCATAACTCTGCACTCCCTCACTTTAAAGTTCAGTTTCCATACCTTGGACCACACCTTAAACTTTTCTAGGTCCCTCTTCATGTCCCTGACCCCTTCCTTGGAGTCACCCCGACACAGAGTTGAGTGGCATCCGCAAAGAGGCACATTTTTCTCTTCGTCCCTTCTGCAGATGAACACATTAAACAGGTCCCAGTACTAACCCTTTGAGTACTCAACCTGTGACCTCCATGACCTCAGAATGTGCCCCATTAGTAGTCAACCTCTGGTCTTTCCATATATCCCATTTGCTACACACCTTGCTAGTTTTGCCCCAAACTCTAGATCCCCCAGATTCTTGATAAGCTTTCTATGGGGTACTGAGTCAAAGGCCTTATTGAAATCTAGATACAGAACATAAACTATCTGGCCCTTGTCCACTGCTCTTGGTACAGAGTTGAAGAACTCAGTCAGGTTAGTCTGGCATGACCTTCTCTTCATGAAGCCATGCTGCTTCCTGTCTTGGAGTCCATTTGCTTCATGAACTTCTAACAACTGCCCATTGGTGATAGTATCCTGGAGTTTTCCCATTATAGATGTCAAACTAACTGGTGTATAGTTTCTCAGATCTTCCATGCTCCAACTGTTGTGCAGGGGGGCAGTGTCTGCCCTCCTCCAATCTATTGGACCACCTCAGCCTCCAGGAAGTGATTGAACAAGATGGTATACTGTGATGATAGTGACCGCATATGGGCAACTCTCATAATGGCGACCCATAGGATGGTGCTATCATTGTGGGCAACTGTAGGGGGACGGCGAACATTCCGACCACGAGGTTAGGGAGGGTGACAGGAAGGGAGGGTGGGTGACAGGACGTGGAGGGATGGAGAACGGGGATGTGACCCTGTGGTGAGCCTGCTTCTGCCAAGTCAACCATGTGGTGTGGTGGGTAGGGTGGTTGGCTCCGACAGAGCAGGTCCTTGGTTCAGGACTGGGGGCGGGTGTTCCTTTTGCACTTCCCGCAGCTGCGGGACTTAGATGTTTTCGGCCTTAATGCCGGTTGCGATAATGGCGATCACCTTTGTGCAGTCGCTATTATCACATAGAACCAACAAGACCATCAAAGGCCATGCAAGTTCCTGCCCCAATTTGCTCAGCACTTTGAGATGTAACTTTCTCGGTCCTAGAGACTTATCCACCCTAAGTGCCCTTAATCCCTTAGGCCCTGTCCACACTGACAGGTATTTCTAAAAAAGTTTTAAAAACGTTTTAATTTCTGTGCTTGAGCACAGTTGTCAGAGCTCCCACACTGCGCCCTTATACCATGCTTACCTGCTTCAGTTCCCAGGCATGATTGCGGCAGTACCGCAAAGCATTGTGGGTGCGGCAATGCATGCCGGGATACTCATAATTGGGTGCAGTATTGGATCCGGTGGAAAATGACATCATTTTGTCTGGGAGCTCACTGTCAGCTTGAGGATGTGAGTAAATCCTCCCTTTTCATTGTGGCAGCATTTAATGGGCATTTGTTAACGCCGAAAGTTCATCGTGTGCACTGGTGCCAAGGGGGTACAAGCCTGTGTTGGCAAATTTCAACACAGACTCATTACTACATTGTTTTTTAATATTTTTATACCACATTTTCAATATAGGCATCTTATTATGCCACCTCATGAAGAAAGGAAGAGTACAATTTGAACTCCTGTCCGAAAGGTACTTTCACGCAGTAGTTGCGAAATCACCTTTTGGGATGCAAAAAATATTTTGCTCAGGATCTGGAAAATGACAGCTGTCACTTTCATGAGGTGCAGTGAAGAAATGGCTATGATGAAAATTTGGGGTCAAAATATTGAAAAGTACCAAAGGTACGAGCCTGCGTTTGTTAATTTAAGTGCATGCTCGTAACTTTGTTGCTTGCTAATATTTTTACACCAAATAACAAAAAAAAATCAATGTAGCATTCTTATGACCCCACCTCATGAAAAGTGGCACTATAATTTCATTCACTCATCCCGAATGGTGATTTTGCAGAGCCACCACGCTATTCTGTGCCACAGGTGCGAAAACATGTTTCAGGCAGGATATGAAAAATGAAAGCTATACTTTTCATAAGGAGGTATGAAATAATGGCAATGTTGAAAATCTGGAGTGAAAATATTAAAAACTGGTGAAATTAGGAGCGTGCATAGAAACTGCACAACGCACACTCGTAACACAGTCATTTTTTGGAATTTTTTCACCAAATTTGCAACATGAGCTTTCTGTGATCCCACCTCATGAATAGTGGCACTGTCGTTTCATTGATTGGTCCTGAAAGGTGATTCTACACAGCGACCGCAAAATCACCTTTCGGGACTGAGTAACGAAATGAGAGTGACAGTGTTCAGGAGGTGGGGTCCCAAGAACCCCATGTTGAAAATGTGGGGCCAAAATTCCTAAAAATGGCCGAGATGGCAACCTAAGTTGAACCCCCCCCCCCCATTGACTCCTATTATTTGGCTTACCTTGAAATCTTCACTTTGCTGGTCAGCTTTGAACAGTGCAGACCTGCCCCAGTCCACAGAAGATCGTTGCTCTCAACCTCTGGAAGTAAGTATGGGTAAGGGGAGTGCAGGTAGTGGGTGTGCAGTAGGAGGGTCGGGATGGGGATGAGAACACAACAATGGACTTTTTTTCAGGTATAAAAAAGACATTGGAGGTTTTTTTTTTTTTTTACAAGACAGGATGTGATGTCTGGACACTGGGAATGGGCTCCCAGTGTCCAGGGATGGGGAACAGAGGGTGCGAGGAGGTCAGCAGCAGGGGAGAGAGAGGGAGGGATTTGCTGTGTGTGTGTGTGTGGGGGGGGTGGGGGCTAAACCAGAATGGAGGGTGTGGGGAGGACAACAGCAGTGGGAGGGAGAGGGAGGGATTTGCTGTGTGTGTCTGGGGGCTCGAACAGAACGGAGGATGTGGGGAGGACAGCAACAATGGGAGGGAGTGGGAGGGATTGATTTGCTGGCGGGGGCTCAAACAAGAATGGAGGGAGCAGGGAGGATAGCAGCAGTGGGAGGGAGTGGTCGGGAGTGATTTGCTGGTGATGGGGGGCTTGAGCAGGAACAGAGGGAGGACAGGAGCAGTGGGAGGATTGATTTGTTTTTTCATCTATAAAGTACTTTTCTGCCGAACTGACTTAACTTTATGTAGTAAAAGTCCATGACCTGAAACTATGGCAGACACTACGGGGGCTCCATTAACTGTAAATGTGTGGTGCCACACCTTTACAGTTAATAGAGTCCCCAAAGTGTCCACAGTAGTTCTGGATCGTGGACTTTTACTACATAAAATTAAGCCAGTTCGGCCGTGAGAAAAAAGCACTTCCATAGATGAATACCTAAACTAGAGGGTAAGCTTTTCAGGAGCGTGAGCCCCAGATTAATACAGTTTTAACACAGGCTCAGCATGTTCACAGCAGCCGATGTCACTGTAAGTGCTGCTACGGCAGTGCGAACGCACAACCAGGAAGTTAATGTAATGCAGGGCTGTTTACACATCAAAGGACCGAGCCGCGCCACTATTGGTTCGGCTCTGCCCTCTGAAAAGTTTGCCAGCTCTGCCCCAGAAACAGAAAGTGAGTAATCAGCAGCCTGCCTACTGATTCGCCTGCCGCAGACCTGCCCCGTGGAACAGAGCTTGCCAATGGACCCCCCCACGCCTCTCTATAACAACTCTCATTTCAACACGTTGGTCTGCGCTTGTGCGCACTATGAACTCAGAAAGCTAGAGAATAACTTTTTCCAATGTTAACCGCTTACCCTTGCTCATTCGCAAACTATACATGCATCAGCAAAAAGCAAGTCAGAGCACATCCTGATCCGCCTCCCCCCAAAGATAAATGCAACAATAAACATATTTTTCCAGCCTGGATTGGCAACTTACTAATTTGATTTCAAAAGGAGTGGGGGGGTCTCTTGGTATTCACCAGGGTGTGCTCTGACTTGTTGTTTCTGTTGATGTATGCCACGTATACAGTAGCCCCCCCTCATTTAGAATTCCATTTATAGTTTGTGAATGAGCAAAGGTGAGCAGTTAACACTGGTTAAAGTTTGTAAATGGAGAAGTATGGCTTTCTCATTTAGCTAGCTCCCCACCAGTTACTTGCACATTGGCTGGAGACCGCACCTTAATTAAGCCAATTTTAGGCTGATGCACCTGTAACCCCCCTCCCAAAGTTGGGAGCTTACCTGTGCTCCTGCCGCCTGTCAGCTCCTGCAGCTGCCTTTTCTTTGCTCTCCTGGCCCAATTCTGGACTGCCAAAGGGCTGGGGAGTGCTGTAGTTTGCTTCAGCACCTCCTGCACCTGTAATCTTAGTGGCTGGTGAGCCGCCTTTTCCTCCTCGGTCCTCCAGCTCCCACGGACTTCAAAAGGGGCTGGAGAGCGGAAAAATACAATTCCGGCACCTCCTGTGCCAATATAGATGCAGCCATTGTGCCGCACAGTGCAGTTGCTCCCCTGCCCCCGAACTGCCACACAGCAGGGTGGGGAGCACAGAAACAAGGCCGCATTGGTGGCCTGGCACCTAAGTGGTGCTCGCAAGAAGTGGCAGAAGTGCTCCAGGAGTGGATTCATCTCCCCAGCCCCACTGGACTGTCTATGGGGCTGGGGGAACGCAGGACAATAAAAATAAACTTTGGAAAGCACTCCCTGACCCTGCCAATGCCTCCAGTGGGTTGGGGAGTAAGGGAGAAGATGGCGACTGCCAGGGACTACAAGTCCCACAATGCTTAGTGGCAGAGGACAGCCATTTAGAGACACAGCTCCTCCTGGGAATCCCTTAAAATGGAGCCAGCGACTCGGCTCCTGTCCTCAAAATGTACCCCCTGGCCCTAGCGACCCTCAGAAGCGACCAGGAGGGTGCTAGCCATGCAGTCAATGCTGCCAACAATGGACAGTAATTATTTAACAGTTTAGAGAAAGTGCCTGAGCTGAGAGAACTGTTTGATGGTGGCCATCTTTGCCGAGGTTACTGGATAACAGTGTAGGATCTGATTGCACTAGCGGCTCTAGCCACAAATGGTTACCAGGGCACAGCTGGGGCACAACAGATGGCAGCCAGGGCACTGATACATGATTACTATGGGGGAAGCTCTGCATCATATGGGGCACCAACTGGGGTACAGCATTTGTTTACCAGGGCATGTGCCCTGGCAGGCCCTGGTGTAGAGCCGCCACTGTCTGATGGGTAGCTGCAGTACCTCCAATCAGGACAAAGAGTTTGTGAGTTGTGTGGCCCAAGCAGAGACTGAGTTTTAAACCTGAGGCTTCTGAAGTTTACAGTTAGTCAGTGTGACTTTGAATGAGAGTTTGAAGAGAGAAGAAGTGTTTCAGGACAGCTCCTGCTGCTGTCAGACAGAATAGCCTGCATTTTGTGCCTTCTGCACAAGCAAAGAGCTAGAAGGAGACTTGCCAGTGCGAGTTAATAAGAAGGTATAATTTTTATCTGCTCCTGCTGCTGTCAGATTGTAGATCCTGAAGTTGGTGCCTTCTGCACAGGTCTAGAACTGGTGACTGAAGATCCTGGCAAATCCTCTAGAACTGGGATTTGCCTCCACTGAACAAACTGGGATATTTGGTGCCACAAATATCGAAAGGCTGCTGAAGAAATTATTTGTCTGCTGTGGAGAGTGAGGTAACCAAAGCCACTGCCTCATTTCCTTACCAGTTCAGAGACTGAGTTTCCTGTCATTACTTATGCATCTGAGGTTCTGCCTGCATGCTTGATCTGCTGCTGCCTACCTACTGCTAAGGTGGGTTAAGAAAAGTCCCTTTGTGTGGTGAAGATTGCCTACCTACAGTTGAGGCGGGTGGAGATAAGTCCCTTTGTGTGGTGAAGACTGCCTACCTACAGTTGAGGTGGGTGAAGACAAGTCCCTCTGTGGAGTGAAGAGGACCATCACCTGCATCCAAGCCTTTCCTTCCTGTTCTTCCAAGTTGCCTGAAAAGGGGAGATGTCTCCCAACAATCTGCACCTGTTCATCAAAGGTCATGAGTACTGGGTTTTTACCCAAATACTTTTCTAACTGTTCAGCTAGCTAGCTTGTTAACTTTACATCTGGGCTTCCTACGCGACCTTAGCAATGCCCTTAGCAACTAGTAAAGCCAGGAATAAAACTGTTTCACTGCACCCCCTGGTGTGGTTGGTACTTTGCTCTGCAGCACCTCAGTGTTTCATTTTTGCTGCACCCAGCTTTTCCACGTCACAAGCCTGCAACTGCTCAGTGTGTGCACATGTAACCCATCACCCCTGCCTTTTTGCCAAAATGACAGGTGGCATGCTGTTGAAGCTGACAGCAGTACCTGGTGGGGACTGGGTTCGGGGAGGATGAGGTTACTCGGCACAGGGGGACCTAGGTTTGGCTACTCTGCACAGGGGCACCCAAGTAAATCCAAACACAGGAAGCAATAACTGTAATGTCCAGAACCAGGAATGGGATTCTTCAGTGTGACTTTTATTCACATATTAGCTGAACAAAACAAAGCATAGACGGACCCCCATGGGGCTACATTTCCTGGTAATGCAGATTAGAGACTACAGAACACTTTATCACCATTTTCAGCCCTCAGGCTCTGAACCCACCAGGCACACAGCCCGGACTTGCACGCAGCTTTGGGTACACAGCCCGGCTTATACACACTTGGGTTTTCCCCAACTGGCCCAGCTCCCCCACTGGCCACTTGATCCGCAGTCCATTGGAAGAATGAACCAATTATCCTGTCATGGCTCCCCACACCACACTAGAGTCTGCGACTCCTAGAGAGAATTTTCCTTACAATCCCACATCTGGGTACTTCCCCCATCACTGGCGAAGTGCTTGAGGCAAAGTAGAAACCACAGAAGAAATCTGTAGAGGTGGACCTGGTCACTAAAGATGGGGAGCCACCCACCTCCAGCTCCCATAGCCCATACCTGGCCATTTCCCTGGGAAAACTGAACCATTCCTTTGCTGAACTTCTAAATGTAGATTAAAGGGTAGACGTTTGTCACATCTCCTCTACATATTATTTGCATTACACAACACTCTAGGATTTGACACTACTTTACTTGCTTGGCTCATTTCTCTAGGCTTCCCAATATGTAGCTCAATCCCTAGATTTTCACACAAGTCCCAGGGTGAAGAAAACAATTTGCCCTTTTAGCCAGAGCAGACACTCACCCTTTAGTTGCAGGTGCCCCACAGGCGACTCACAAATCTTCCATCTTCCAAAATAAATGTTGGACTAAACAGGCAGCTTTTCTTCCACTTAGCAGAATTAAGGGGATTGTCCCAGGAATCTGCTGGGAATCTTTACATCCCCCCCCCCGGAGGGAAGGGGCACTGAGACGCGAAAACAGTGGTCTCCACCACTTGAGTACAACTTCACTCTTTGAAAACAAACTGCAGGCTCTTTCTTCACTTACTGAAGACAAACTGAACTCACTCCTTTGAAACTCCCAACGTTCTATCTAACTCCCTTTGCTGCAGATTCCAAAGTGGCTTATGCAACTGCGAAAGTTCTATTGATGATGTCATCCCTCAGTCTCAGCTGAGACTGGGAACAGAGTGAGACAGTGTGAAACCCATTTAACTGGAGTTTCACAAGCTGCCTTCCCTGCCTACCACTAGGTCTTACTGGGATTCTAGTAACCCCGGGTAACAAGGGGGTTACACACACTCACAGGGACTGTGGAGTTAACTGGTGCACCAGTGGAGGTAGTAGAACTGGGGCTGATAATCCTGGAATGCATAGTACTGCCTAATTATAAATGCCAGTGGGTTGTGGTTTTACTGATTTACAATGATTTAGAATCTGATTATTGAATGCTTTTATTTCCCTTTGCTTCCACTGCTCCCTACCTCTTTATCCACCCCAAAATAAACCCCTGTTGTTTATTTTCTGAAAACTGTTGCAGCCATTGTATTATTGTGTAGTGCGATATTTCATGCTTAGAGTTATAAGTGGGAAGGAGACTGTAAATTGTTTTTCCTGTTTCCAAGGGAGGGGGCTGAATATCATTTCCTGTGGGGAAGCACCCTGGTAGTACGATGTTGGATCCCCATAGGTGGAGGCACTATGCCACTCACCCAACCAATTATAACCATGAACCCAGGCGCCAACCTATATTCCCTGAGGCAGCACCACCTGTGGGTGGGTATGCATGTAGAAGGGAAGGGGTGGTTACACACCCTATAAAGGTAAGCCATTTGAGGCAGATGCAGTTTAGAGTAGGGACCCAGCTGATGGGTGGTCTACCTCAACATTGGAAGCTGGGTGACTTCACAGCAGGGCCCTGAGGTGAATACCAAGAGATCCCAACTCCTTTTGAAATCAAATTAGTAAATTGCCAATCCAGGATGGAAAAATCAGACAGTTGATGAGACTCCATCTGGAGTACTGCATGCAGTTCTGGAGACCCCATCTCTGCAAGGACATAGACAGGATGGAGGCAGTCCAGAGGAGGGCAACTAAAGTGGTGCAGGGTCTGCACCATGAGCCATACAAAGAGAGACTAAAGGAGCTTAATATGTATACCCTCGAGGAAAGGAGGGAGAGGGGGGGACATGATGGAGACTTTCAAGTACCTCAAGGGAATCAACAAAGTCCAAGAGGGTAGCATATTTCAGAAAAAGAGATGTGCAAATACAAGGGGGCACAATTTGAAGATAGAGGGGGGACAGCTCAGGGGCAACGTGAGGAACTATTTTTTCACGGAGAGGGTGGTGGACACATGGAACAGCCTTCCTGAGGTCATGGGAGGTCATGGGGTCAAAAACAGTGGGGAATTCAAGAATGCATGGGACAGACATAAGGCAGTTCTGGTGGGGGTAGGAGGAAATAGGCTGTTGGATAACTAGGATCTGCAGCTTATCCAATAAGTAGGGAAATGGGCAGACTGCGTAGGCCAAGCGGTCCTTATCTGCCATCAAAGTCTATGTTTCTATGTTTCTCTGATGAAAAACCTTCTGACATGGTTTTCTGGATCAAAATGTCTTGTTTTCTTTTCGATTCATTCTCCACTATACCTTGAATCACACCTTAGTGCTCTCTCTCTCTCTCTCTTTGCGCTGACTTGACAAAATGGCACCTCTTCACAACTCCCTGCCAGTTACTTCCATGGAGCTGACCAATCACCAAAGTCCTTTTACACCACTTGACACAGTTTCAGATGTAGTGGAGCCAGGAGAGACAGCCACATCTCCGAGGAGTTTGCTGCCATGCCTACGGCCTGCCATAACTGCGCCATCAACTCAGCAGGCCCTGCACCCAGCTGGCCCCCTCCAACTCCCCCCACACCAGTGGTGCCACCAGTTTCTTGGGTATAGGCAAAAGAAATCCCGGACGAGCCCCCACATCTGTAACCCACCCCTGGTCCTTAAATTTTGTCTAGGGGTCCCAATGTTATATGGAAGAGGAGCACAGACCTGAACACTTCCTGACACTTTCACAGTAAGGTTAGGAAACAGGGTGGCCTTACCTGCTGATGTCTTCTATCTCTATGCAGGCCTTCCCTTACCCAAGTAGCTTCTCACCGCTACAGATGGCATTCTTCCTTACTGACGGCATCTCTGCTGCTCTTCCAGAATTGGGGGGGGGGGTCATTTTTCAGAAGTAGAAATAAATACTGTGAACAACTGGCTTTAATTCGGTATTGAATAATCACTCACATAACCATAATCACAGGAACAATAAAACTTTATTCTTGGATGTGGAAATGATTGTATCCAAAAAGGTTACTTTAATTAACTAGGAGCAGCTCCTTGGGGCTGAGAGATGATAACTGGTGTACAATGGCTTTCACAGGGCACATTTAGATTGACACAAAACAACTGAGATTTTCACAGAGGCCTAGCTCATAGACCACTCTGGCTCTACTTATATCTTTCTCTTGGGCAGAGATCTCACTTCTATTAACAACTTTCCTTCCAAACAGACCTCTTCACACTTCATTCTCCTAGTGGGGGAGTGCCATACTCCTCCCATGCCAGTCGAGCCAAAAATATGGCCTTGGGGCGATTGCAGTCTAAGCCTCCTGCAGCTGTTCCTAATAAGTTACCCATTACTATTCATCTGAGCCAAAATGGTGCCTTTACCTCCTTTTGCCCTCTGACCCTGATCCAGGCTGACCCAAGCATAGTAACAGCTTCATCCCTTCCCAAAAAGTCCTGTTCCCCAGGAGACACTGCCCTTAATGGGTCTGTCGGGCCTGCCCCAAACACAGGCATGGCAGGCCTCATAGCGAATCCCAGGCAACACTCCCTTCGCTGCAACTACTCCTCCAGGCAGCATGTCACATGGGTATGGCCCACTGGAGCTGCCACCTCTGATGACCCTGCTGTAGCCCTGCCACCGCTACAGTAGCCCCACTGCCAGGATACCCCTTACCAGGTGGGGTACCGGTACCCCAGCGGTGCAGAGAGATTCTGGCACCTTTCCAAATTTCTTCTTTCTGCTTCCAGCCTTCCCCTCCACTTGCAGCTGATGAAACCTCCCGGACCCCCATGGCCACAAAACTCCTGTCAGCCCTCCCTCAGAGACCAAAACACTCCATGTCACACCAACGCTGCCCTTGCTGACTCCTAGGCCAAAGGAAACCCCCCCCTCGGGACACTGTCCCTATTCACAGCTGCAGACTCCTCATCTCCCCTTCCACCCTGGGGAACCAGGGTTTTTATAGTGGCCACAACACTTTTCCCTGGTGGCAGTAAAGTGTAATGGCCTGAAGCACTTTCTAGAAAAAGGGGGACCCTATAGAGAAAGGAGAGATCCAAACTGGAGGTTAGTAAGCACACCCTGCAAGGGGAGGGGGGGCTTACATGGGGAATATGGGAACAGAGAAGGAACTAGTAAGATGGATAGGGAGTTGGTTGGAGGGGAGGCAGCAGAGAATTGTTGTGAATGAGGTTAGATCAGAGGAAAGAGAGGTCACTAGTGGAGTACCACAGGGATCTGTTCTGGGCCCAGTCCTCTTCATTATGTTCATAAGTGACATGGGAGAGGGAATCCAGGGCAGGCTGTATATATTCACACTTACGGGAAAAAAAAAACCCTGAGCAGAGTCCTGGATGGTGGGGAGGTTAAGCTGGACACAACACTGGAGGAAAGGGACCTAGAAGTCATCATTAGTGACTCCCTTAAAAAAACAGCCACTGTAACAAGACCTTCAGGAAAAACTAATAGGATGCTGGGGTGCACTGGGAGAGGGTTTGACAGTAGGAGGCAGGAGGTACTGTTACCACTGGATAGGTTGCTGGTGAGGTCACACCTGGAATACTGTGCCCAGTTCTGGAGTTCCCAACTGAAAAAAGGACAGAGATGGGCCAGGGAAGGTACAAAGTAGGATGGCCAAGATGATTCAGGGCCAGGACAGCAGACCCTGTGAGGATCTACTAAGGGCACTGAACATGTATTCACTTGCACCCAGAACAGAAAGGGGGGCTATGACAGAAACCTTCAAGTTCTTGAAAGGAATTAACAAGGTGGACTATGAGGGGCTATTTATCAGGGACAGAGAAGCTAGGACATGGGGTCACGAGTAGAGGTTAATGGGGGGAAGTTTATAAAGGATATATGAAGTATTATTTTACAGAAAGAGTGGCTGAGCTGGTATCCTGTGATGTGGGCAAGCAGCAAGTGGGCACCTGCCGAAATGGTGACCCACTTGCGGCTTCTGCCCTGACGGCGAGGGTGTGGGGTTGGCAACCGGACAGGGAGGGTCATGAAAGGCGACAGGATGTTGCATATATTCGTGCGGGAGGCAAGCCCGCGAGCGAGGGGTGGGAGGGTTTGTGAGGAGTGGTACCATGGATTGCCGGCGAGCTGGCATCGTGGCATGGTGGGGTGGGTGCTGGCCTGGGGTGGCAGGGATGCAGGGTTTGGGACCAGGTGCCAGTAGTTTTTGTTGCACCCGGCATGAAACAGTGTTTTTTCCTTTTTTATGTAATATAAACCCCCCAACCCCGACACGCACCACCCTGGAGTTGAGAATCTTAATTTAGGGGGATGCGGGGGGCACAGCCCCCCACATAAATTCGTAAAAACTATTTGTTTTGCACCACTTTCACTGGCACGAGGATTCCACATCACCAAAATTCAATTTCGACGATGTGGAGTTGCGATAAGGGCATTTGGCATTCTGAATTCACCCTTATCACATGGAACCGCTGAGCCATGGAATGGTATGCCGGCAGAGGTGGTGCATGCTGAAACCATAAATCTCTTCAGATACAACTGGGATAGAGTCAATGGAGATATTAGCTACTTAGCAGAAAGTGGTGGGCAGAAACATGGGTAACAAAAGCGGGAATAGTGTAAGTGAAGACCCCAGAGACAATAGATTCTTGGGTATGATAGGGTACTGTGGGCAGACTAGATGGCCCATCAGTCTTTTTCTGCTGTCATCATCTATGTTTCTGTGTTTCTGCCATGTCCCACCCCATTCTGCACACACTTCTCCAATGTAGCCACGTCTCAAGATTCCAGTGCTGCTTCTGCTGTGAGGTCTTCAGCCCAAATCAGTTTTACCAGCAGTGTGAATCACTTCCTGTTCCCTACACTGGGATTCTCTTCCCCCCCACAGAGTATCTCCATCCTTCCCCCTTCGCACCACTGACAGACCACCTGGGGGCCTCTAGAAGAGTGAGCTATAGTCACCATAGCACCCTGCCCTGAGATGCTCCTTGGGAACCTTGCTTTGCCCCTAAGGGCAGTCATCTCATCAGCTAGGGCACAAATGCTCCTATGCACGGGTCACCCTCCCTGCATCCAGATCAGTTTCTGGAAGATAGCAGCACTGCATCTCCTACTACTGATCATCACTCCCTCACATCTGCCTCCTCACTTAAACATGGTGCTAATGTGTGCTGTTAATTTGCATGGATGTGGAATGCAGTGCACGTCTCTCAACTTCCCTCTCTCTCCTGGTTCTGTTTTGACCACTTTCTTAAATAGAGTAGCCTGCCACATCCTCATTTCCTCTAAGTCTCTTTTTAAGTTCCTATGGCATTAAATCTTGTGGCACTTGAAGTGGCACACTATCTACACACAACTCACTACACTCATAGGAAGTGCCCATATATACTTCCATGTGCCTCACAATCTGGAAGTACTCCCCTTCACTTTCTGCCTCTGAGAAGCTAGAAAAGACCCCCACCTACTTGGCCTCCATTTGGTCCTTGCTCTCTTCCTCTATGTGACAAGCCACTGCTGAAACAAACACTGAAATGCACTTACCTCTACCTACCTTCCCACCCACCTACACTGCCACTTTAAGTATTACATAAAAGACCCTATTTGGTGTAGACTAGTTGCTCTGTTCTCTCTTCTCTCTTCTCTTTCAGGTCTCGCAGTATATACTGTATATGTTCTTGGAGGTTTGAACTTGGATATTTTTGAATGACTGGATTTGGAGATATTTTTAGATGGAAGGATTTAGAGGTCTCTGCATTCAGATGTTTTGGGGACGGGAATTTATATGCTTTAGATATTAGAGTTTTGATATTTCTGGAGGTTTGGATTTGGCATTTTTTGAATGATTGGATTCTGATGTTTTTAGATGCTAGGATTTAGAGGCTTTTGAATGTTTTGTACGCTTGAATATGAACATTTTGGATGTTTAAATTTGGTGAGTTTCGGTGTGATAGCTTGTTATTCACTTGTACTTTGTATTGTCTTTTAACTTCATTTCCCCCTACAGATCAGCATTTTACTGACCTCCTTCCTTTTTTAATTTTAAATTTGTATTAATTGTAAATCTATTAATACAACTAACGGTTAACTATTAACATATCTTTCTGACATCCTTTCATACGGTCCCTGAGAAAAAGTAAATCCAAGGTCCTTTCTACCTGTTCTAGTGATTACTTAGGTGCACGTAAAGGATACCTCTGCACAGGGCTGCCTGATGGCCCAACAGCAGTGCGAAACACTGCCATGCAAGTGAGGTAACCCAACTTCAGGAGCAAGCTTGGGACGCTGTGTGGTAGTGCCCCATAGTTGGGAAGGAAAGGCGTTGGACACCAGTGCTGCAGCAACCCCTCTGGTGGGCCAAGTGAGCGTGCTTCCTCTGCAGGATGTTGCTGCATGCAGCGAAGGTCACCCAATAGGCTATGCCCACACCAGGGGAGGAGGGAGGAACTGGGGAGGAAACTAGGTTTTAAAAAAAATTACTATATCATGGCCTCTGCTCTAAGGACTCCTCTGGGTCCTAGTGCCAGGTGAGACTGGTTCCTAGTCCACAAAGTGGACTTCCTCAGGGGGTGGAGGACAGCCCTCCCCCCAAAGCCCCTGCCATGGAGAGAAGTGTGGGATGATGTCTGGCTGGACATGGACCCGGGGGAAGATGAGGGCTTACCAGCCAGATCAGGGCATATCCCTGTGAACAGTGTATATCCCTGAAAAACATAGCTTGGGAGAGAAACCTATATAAAAAAGATGCCTTTCCACTTCTTGAACAGAATATTGGAATTTCTCTGGTGCTCTGGCCAAAGTTACTCATTCACTAACCCACCTATAGATAACCTCACGCATTATCATTCACTAAGCCACCTGATAACCTCATGCATTATCGTTCACTAACCAACCCATAGATAACCTCAATCATTATCATTCAATAACCCACACAAAGATAGCCTCATGCATTATCATTCATTAACCCACCCATAGATAACCTCATGCATTATCGTTCACTAACCCACCCATAGATAACCTCACGCATTATTGTTCACTAACCCAACCATGGATAACCTCACCTATTATCATTCACTAACCCACCAATAGATAACTTCACGCATTATCGTTCACAAATCTGCCCATGGATAACCTCACGTATTATCATTCACTAACTCACCCATGGATAACATCATGCATTATCGTTCACTAACCCATCCATAGATAACCTCACACATTATCCTTCACTAATCTATCCATGGACAACCTCACGCATTATTGTTCACTAACCTACCCATAGATAACCTCACGCATTATTGTTCACTAACCCACCCATAGATAACCTTACACATTATCATTCACTAACCCACCCATAGATAACCTCACACATTATCATTCACTAACCCACCCATAGATAACCTCATGCATTATCGTTCACTAACCCACACACAGATAGCCTCATGCATTATCAGTCACTAACCCCCCCATAGATGACCTCACGCATTATCATTCACTAGCCCACACACAGATAGCCTCATGTGTTATCATTCACTAACCCCCCCATAGATAACCTCCCGCATTATCATTCACTAGCCCACACATAGATAACCTCATGTGTTATCATTCACTAACCCCCATAGATAACCTCATGCATTACCATTCACTAACCCACACATAGATAACCTCATGCATTATCATTCACTAACCCACACATAGATAACCTCATACATTATCATTCACTAACCCCCACATAGATAACCTCATGCACTATCATTCACTAACCCACCCATAGATAACCTCACACATTATCATTCACTAACCCACACATAATAACCTCATGCATTATCATTCACTAACCCAACCATAGATAACCTCATGCATTATCATTCACTAGCCCACACATAGATAACCTTATGTATTATCATTCACTAACCCAAACATAGATAACCTCGTGCATTATCATTCACTAACCCACCCATAGATAACCTCATGCATTATCATTCACTAACCCACCCATAGATAACCTCACGCATTATCATTCACTAACTCACACACAGATAGCCTCATGCATTATCATTCACTAACCCCCCCCATAGATAACCTCATGCATTATCATTCACTAGCCCACACACAGATAGCCTCATGTATTATCATTCACTAACCCACCCATAGATAACCTCATGCATTATCATTCAGTAACCCATACATAGATAACCTCATGCGTTATCATTCACTAACCCACCCATAGATAACCTCACGCATTATCATTCACTAACTCACACACAGATAGCCTCATGCATTATCATTCACTAACCCCCCATAGATAACCTCATGCATTATCATTCACTAGCCCACACACAGATAGCCTCGTGCATTATCATTCACTAACCCACCCATAGATAACCTCATGCATTATCATTCACTAACCCACACATAGATAACCTCATGCATTATCATTCAGTAACCCACACATAGATAACCTCATACGTTATCATTCACTAACCCCCATAGATAACCTCATGCATTATCATTCACTAGCCCATACATAGATAACCTCATGTATTATCATTCACTAACCCACCCATAGATAACCTCACACATTATCATTCACTAAGTCACCCGATGACCTCACGCGTTATCATTCACTAACCTACCCATAGACAACCTCACGCATTATCATTCACTAACCCACACATAGACAACCTCATGCATTATCAATCAGTTCATGTTGAGCACAGAGAGTGTCGGTGCAGAATAGCTGCCATGTCCCACCCTTAGAGGTAACTGCCATTAAGTGACTGTTCTGGATTGAGTTACATGGCAATTGTAAAGCACTTACTGTCATTTATAGGATGGATGGATGGATACCATTCTCTTTATGGCAGTCATGTTTTATTCACTTTTCATTGTATTCAGTTTTGTACTCTGCCTATCCTTTTTCCTGCTTTGTATATGATAGCTGGCATGTAACTGTTTCTGCTGGATTACATTAATCTATTGACTGCTGCTGTCCTTCCTGGGATCCCCATGAGAATGAGATGCTGCATCTTATAGGGTTATCCCGGTTGGAGTAACTGCAAATAAAGAAATAAATACATATATTTTCTTTGCTGCTTCCCATGCCTAATTTTCCCTCAGTCTAATTTAAATGTCTTCTTGTCTATTTAATGATTATCTGACTGTCATCAAATCCCACAAGGTTGAAACTACCTTGTGTTCAGTATTGCAAAGAATTTGTAAAATGCCCATGTATTTTATTTATTTTACATTTTACTGCTTTGTATATTTGTATTCTGTAGTTTTCTTTATTTTTGTTTATATTTTCCATGTGAAGCATTTTGAGACACAAGTTTCCATCAAAAAGGCCACACAGAAATAAATGCCATTGCATTGCATATACAAAGTGGTGTTTGTGCCATATATTGAGAATATATTATTTTCTGATATCGTTATGCAAGCAGATTTAACTGTATCAGGCCTCCTCCTCCTCCCCAAGCCACAAGAGCTCCTTGTGCATGTGATAGAGATGAATGCCATTCAACTAGCACTGCTTAATAACTGCAGCCTATTTTGCTTGTTTTTGATACCAGGGCTTGATTTCATTCCTCCCGACAGTTCATCAATAATAATATGAACTTACTCTGAGAGCTGAAATTGCCTTGTTGCTTCACTGACAGCGAAGGACGAACGTCTGATGGAGTACAGTCCCAGCTGTTTAATAATGCAGCAGGGAAGGAAGAGAGAGAGAGAGAGAGAGAGAGAGATGAAGCATCACTGCTCCATCTACATACATATGTTCATTGGTGCCATTTAAGTCATCATTAATAGAGAAGGGCTTGTCTTACTGGTTTAATCAGTCCTGTTACAAGGAACAGTGTGTGCACTTTTCACTGTGGCAGCACTAAGTGTCCCTGTTCCTAGGGCTGTGACCTTGTCTCTGGCTGAGACGCAGATGCCACAGTGCTGATGAGTCACAAGAAGGACTAATTAGCCTAAGGTCCTACACATAGCTGGGGCTGACAGATGCACAGTTCACATTTTATTGGTTTGAGGAGCTCCACACAGTAAAACCTCTCAGCGTGCCTTGCATTAGGGTGGCATTAACTGTCCCCTGCCACCACTGTGCATACTAATTTCTGTGGAGGGGGAGGAGGAAGTGTGTGTGTCTTAGTGTAGAGCAGTGGTTGTCAACTGGGGGTCCACGGCCCAAAGAGGGTCTGTGAGCACCCGCTAGGGGGTCCACAGGACAACCCGGTAAAATAATTTGCTTTTCAACTGTGACTTGAGTGCGATATACATAAAACACAATATTATCCATCTGCTCCTTGCTCATCGCTACTCATCTCTCTGTTACTCACGCCACGGTACTTTTGTTTAAAATTAAAAAAAAAAAAAAAAGCTGCCCAGTTTACTCCCTGCCCGCTTCTAACCAGGGTTAGCCTAGTTTTTCCCCGGAGGCATAGCACTTCTTCCTCCTGCAGCCAGCCAACAGACTTCAGGTACGGTCTCACCCTGCAAGCGCTTCTCCGTTTAAATCTGGCACTGCCTGCCCATCACTCGGATTTACCGGTCCACTCCTCTGCTCTCTTGCAGATTGGCTCCATTTCTAGGCAGCTCCCAAGTTAAAAAGAGTCTTACTGATGAGAGAAAGAACTAAGAGGACCAGTGTTGAGATTAATACCCCATGTTTCCATCCTCCTGAGGTGCACTGTGGTCCAAGTTAGTTACTCAGAGAGATTCCCAAATCCAATCCTTTCCTTTTGCTGCTTCTTGTAAGTACCAGAAGGCTTTTGAAACATTTTTAAAAGCATTTTATTTTTGCACAGGCCCAGCAACATTTTAAAGGCAAAAGGGGGTAGATCACGCTGTGCATGTGAAATTGCACCGCACTGTGCTAGTGGTCTATGGAGGCTAAGTTAAAATTGTCAATTTTATTGGTTTTAGACAGTTTATTAAGTAAAAAAAACACTATTTTTTAATATGTAGAAAATTATCATGGTGATTGTATTATTACACTTTTTGCAAAAATTGATATTGTGACACCCCTACCCTGGGCTTCCACTGGCCCATTCCTATAGCCAAAACAGAGAACAAGAATCTAGACTTAAGAACTGACCTCCAGACAGATACAGCTGTAAATTATGATTTGTTTTATTAATGCTGAACCTGCCCTACCTTAAAAAAGTACCTAATAACCTCTGCCTTTCCTGTCTACTGGTTATATTATTTTAGCATGACCTGCTAACACTCCTTTCTCAGTTTAAATTCCGATGTTGGGATACTATGAGGGTAGGCGGGTGAGTAAAAAGCCTGGTGATATTCTTAATGCAGATTTTGAGATACTGTGTGGGTAGGCGGGTGAGTACGAAGCCTGGTGATATTCTTAATGCCGATTTTGAGATACTGTGTGGGTAGGCGGGTGAGTACGAAGCCTGGTGATATTCTTAATGCCGATTTTGAGATACTGTGTGGGTAGGCGGGTGAGTATGAAGCCTGGTGATATTCTTAATGCCGATTTTGAGATACTGTGTGGGTAGGCGGGTGAGTACGAAGCCTGGTGATATTCTTAATGCCGATTTTGAGATACTGTGTGGGTAGGCGGGTGAGTACGAAACCTATGCAGCAGCTCCCTTGATTTCAGCCCAGCATATGCATATTTTGTCCCTACTGGCATCATGTGGCTATATTTTAGTTAATAAGTTGACAGACTTTATACTGCTATATATATATATATACAGTATATATATATATATATATATATACTGCTATTGTATATATATATATATATATATATATATATGTATATACTGCTATATGTGTGTGTGTGTGTGTATGTATATATATATATATATATATATATACATCTATATATAATTTTTCTTTTTTATTTAAATTAGGGCAGCTGTATAAAACACTAAACACTAAAGGCAGTACCAAATCTGTTGACATTTGATAGGGGGTCCCTGACATGGTTGACAGCTGTCCATGGGGGCCCCGGACCAAAAAAGGTTGACAACCACTGGTGTAGAGGATGGAACTTTGCTGGGCACCAACTCCAAATTAGAAGTAGCCCTGCTGCAGCCTTGTCTGCTCAAATCCCACTCAATGATTTCCATACAGCTACCCATAGCACTTTGCCCATAGCATTTCCTGTATTTATAAACTACCCCTTGTGTGGTCTCTGTAACTGTAGTAAGGGTCAAGGCTATTTCCATTGTTAAAACAGAACACTAGCTAGGAGCATAGAACGTTAACTTTATCAAAGGGTTGAGAGGTGGCATGGCTGCTAGTGGATGTGTGCTTTGGATTGCCATTATTGTGCCCGATTTTTTTTTTTGTTTTTTTTTTTAACCAGAAGAGACACACTAAGCTGAAAGCTGGTTTACAGGTGCGACCTGGGAGCACTAGGAAGTTAAGTGACTTGCTCAGGGTCACACAGTATACAAGTGTGGGCTGTGGGATTCAGACCCAGGTCTCCAGGTTTGCAGCTCAGAGCCTGAAACCACTGCACTATACTGCCTCCTGTTGGAGGCAGAGGCTGGTGTTGGTGTCTCCTCACCCTCTCACCAATGTGCTCCCCATACAGACCCAACATCAGGGATGTGGGCATCATTAAAGAGCCACTGACGCCTCCAGAAGAACTTTGAATAACGTAATATTTGGACACAAAGCAGTTTATACTTCTCATGAGCTCTGGATTTCTTCTTGTCATTATTTATTACTGAGGTTTTATGCATAAAAACAGGATATTTTTTCTTTGAGGGTTCATCAGCTCCTATTACTGATTCCCAACCTGATGTCATAATACTCTGCTTGTGACATCACAGTTATTCCCATGGCAAGCAACTGCGATGTCACGACGCAGCATTATGATTTCAGGTAGGGAGTACGCTGAAGGAGCAGATGAACTCTAAGGGATAGGAATTATGTTTCTGTGGGAACTTCCTCAGTAATAAACACAAGGGAGGAGAACTCTGCAGAAGGTAAATGACACACACATGCTTAATTGTTTCTAAATATTGTGATTTTCAAAGTTTTTCCAGAGGCGTCAGCAGCTCTTTAAGCTATGTTCCTTGCAAGTTTGGGTGGGACAAATCAGGTAACTATGTAGCCAAGGCCATTAAAAAAATGGTTTAGCTACCAGATTTTTAAAGTTACCGGTCAACTAACTGCCTTACAATGAAGTGATTTTTGAGCCCTTAAAAATGATGGCTATGGAAAACATTGTTTTGGCTACCAGATTTCGAAAGCTAGTGGGCCAACTGACCATCAATTTTTTTTTTTTTTTTTTTTTTTAGATTTCTAATTTTCTGCCCCTTTCTTCCAGTTCCAGTATCCTCTGGAGCACCTAGGAGTCATTCCTCTGCTAGCCCCCTTACCTGGTCTGCCCCTGTCACCCATGGAGCCGCGGTTTACCCCACCGGGTGGGAATGAGGTGGGGGCCGAACACCCTTACAATTCTAGTTTCGTCGGTCAAGGGGTGCCAGGAAGGTGGCTGCACATAAAGGGCAAGCTTCGGTGCTCCATCTTCATTGGAGCTGAAAGGTGTTTTTCCTGTTCTGTTGTGGACATCGCAAGTGCCCCAGATGTCAAGGCGTGAGCACCGACATCCATGATATCCTCTCCTAGCTACCTTCCAAACTCGCTGGGCTACAGATCTTCACCTGGGACCAATCAAGCCCTGAGGTGCCCTGTGTGCTGCCAACCCCCTAACCTCCTCCGCCAGGGGTCAGCAGATGCCGAGCTGCTTCCCCACCCTCCCCCGGAGTAGGCAAGCTGTCATTGGATGCTCCAACCTACTCTCCCAGCTGGCCCTAACTGACCATCAGTTCTGAAATTTGTTTGCCCCACCCTGTTGCAAATTGCCTGCCCCCGCAGGACACGGGGGAGCTGCCATTCTATGAGGAGAGCAGAGAGCTCTCACTGGAGCAGAGTGACCATCCAGGGACAGATCTTCAGCCTCTGCCAACACTGAAGGGGCATCCGCCTCTGCCAGTACTGATGGGGGCATCAGCCTCTGCCAACATTAATGGGGGCATCAGCCTCTGCCAACACTGATGGGGGCATCAGCCTCTGCCAACACTGATGGGGGCATCAGCCTCTACCAACACTGATGGGGGCATCAGCCTCTGCCAACACTAATGGGGCATCAGCCTCTGCCTATACTGATGGGGACATCAGCCTCTGCCAGCACTAATGGGGCATCAGCCTCTGCCTATACTGATGGGGACATCAGCCTCTGCCAGCACTAATGGGGCATCAGTCTCTACCAGCACTAATGGGGCATCCGCCTCTGCCAGCACTAATGGGGCATCCACCTCTGCCAGCACTAATGGGGCATCAGCCTCTGCCAGCACTAATGGGGCATCAGCCTGAGGTCTGAACCTGCAACTCACCCCATTCCTGACTGAAATATAAATGCCTTAACCATTAGGTCATTGGACAGCCTTCTAAATTCACAGCTGACCGCACATGCATGTCCGATGACAAGGATTTTCCATTATTTGTTCTTCTTATTGAAATGCTATGTATTTACCTGTGTAATGAGACCACTGATTGAAACAATGGACTTCTACTTCTGCCTAGGACTGTTTTGTCTTTAATTGTCATATCAATTGTTTATCTAAACTACACTTAAGCATGTGGGTTGTGTATGCAACATGTTCATGCCTGGCCAGTTCCAAGGCCAGTGTTATCCCTCATGTTTCTGTGTTCTCTTTTAGAAATGCCTTTAATAAAATACTGATTACAAAATAAAAAAACATACTAATGAACACAGTAACATGGTAGTGTGATGACAGAAGGGACATAAGGTCAGTGAAGTCAGATAGCCTGTACATTGGAGGGGGTGGGAGATGGTGGAACAGTCTGCATCATCAGTGATGTAGTCCACTGTTCCCCCTTTCTGGGTGCATGCTGTGAGAGTACACTGCCTGACTCCATGAGAAACGGCCTCCTATGGGTTAGGGAAAGGGTACTGACTGATTAGCCTGGATTTGATGACTGTTGTTACCCCCTACCCACCAAATCATGGATCAGGCTCATTGGGAAACACTTGCTACAAATTGCCCATTGGGACCTGGGGGTCTGGCCATGTAGGGGACTCTATAAATGACAGTGCTGATTCCTAAAACCATGCCGGGAGCCTTGCAACCTTTAATTTTTTTCCCCATCTAGCTGTTTGACCCCTGGTCGACTGCCTGCTCCTCTCATTCGGGCATTTCCCTGGTGACCCCCCACTCCCATTCCCCCTGCTACTGAGGTCAATGGGGATCCACATGTGGCAGGCCCCAAGAGTGCTGGTGCCATCCTTCTGGCAGCTGGTGATCTTGGGTATTTTTTGATTTACACCCCCATCCCAATATTCTCCCACTTTCCCATGGCACCAGTGCAGCCAGCTACATTCCTCACACACTGCAACACTCTCTGGGCATGCGCTACTGCTTGCAAAGGAGCTAGCTCCCCAGCCCACTGTGAGGGGCTGCTGCAGTGCCAGATGTTGGCTGCCTTCCTCCCTGGGATACCTTGCACTGCACTTGGCAGCACTTCCCATTCCAAGACCACATGGATGAAGCTTCCCGGGCCTGAACCTGGGTCACTGGCATGGAAATGCATTGTACTTCCCCATGGACATTGGGTGATCTCATGGAAATTTTTTTTTAAACAACATGTGTGTGGGGAAGGGGGGTGGAGGGCAGGAGATGACAGGGTGTCAGGAGGGGATAGGCACAGACTGGAGTAACACAAATGGGATCGGCGTTAAGAAGACTGTGGTGCTGGACTCGAACAACTAGCTCACACTCAAAATAAAAAAAAGCAAAAATGCTGCACTCTGGACGAAGGCAAATCAAAACTGGAACGCTAGTGCAAGTCCCATTTTATTAACTGATGAGTCAAACTAACACCCCAGCTCTTTGCCTCACATGGAACCTTCCTCTGGGTGGGTCTGCATGGCTGAATCATCCAATTTAAGGAGACTGTCCACCAATCCAAATACAAACTTAAAAACATAGAGTAACGACAGCCTGGTGCTTCTATAATTTAAAGGCAAAATGTGTCAATATAGGTAACACTATACCACACTCCCAAAAATTGTTTCTCACAAATAACTTGGTGATTGGCAAGCAAACATTGAAGGGGAGTAAGTTTTAAAATAGACAATCCTTTAAAAGCATGTCAAGTGCAAATGGGTTCATATGTCCTCCAGAGCTACAGAACAGTTTAACTGGGGGTCCTGTGATAGCAAGACATCTGCAGAACTCCGTCCACTGCAGCCATAAAAAGAGAATAAGCACACTAGTTAAAGTATGTTTAAAAAACTTAAAGAAATGTTTTGCAAAAACAGTTCAAGGATACAGAGCATAGTCCACAACATTTTATGTACAGAAACAGATTCAGATATCAAATGCATCATAATATATACACATTTACACACTTATAGATAGCTTTGTGGCATGAAGCGGGGTTTAAGCCCCACACCTGCAAGCGTCCCTACATGTAGTGTCCCAAAGTCTGAGTGATACTGACTAGGAGTGGGTCTGTGAAGAAGGAACACTTCAGGATGTCTGCAGGATATCAACAGAAAGACTGCAGGACCACAAACTCTGGGCACAGGAAGCAAGGAAGGGAAGAACCAGGAGGGGCCAGGTATGTTCCGAGAGCAGTGACTCCAGCAGAAGGTACAGCAAAAGACTGAGGGGCACTGGGCAGAGTGAATACATGGCAAAGGGGAAAAGCAACACAAACAGTGGTAAGAAAATAAAACTTCCTGTAGTAGGGGGTACTGCTGCTGAGAGCTAAGTGTACCAAACCTGAAAAACAAACAGCAAAAGTAGGGTGTTCTAGAGAAATCCTATTTAGGGTACTGCCACAAGGGCACTACTGGTAAGAACTGTGTAACAGGGAGTGTGCATACCGATATTAACAAAGTAACCTGATGTAAGTTACCTAACATCACACAACAATGCATGGGGGCACTGTGTAGAGCTATGGGGGAGTGCAGGGGGTGCAGGACAGTTGTAAACCATAGGGTGCGCTGGGAGTTTGGCCACTGTCTCAGCTGTAGGAGGTTCTAGGCCATGAGGGCTGAGCTGGAAGCAGCAAGGGCGAGATATGCTGCTTAAAGGGCTGTAGCCACTGGGCCACAAATGGAGCAACAGTCACAGCCACCACAGATGCCCCTTCAGACAAGAGCTGGAAACCTGACAGTGGTGGTGGGTGGGGGAGTGAAAGGGGGTGGTGGGAAGGGATGTCTATGGAGCCAGGGTTGTGCCAAGCAACAGGTTCACCATATTTCAGACTGAGGTACACCAGGAGGACCTTTCAAGGGAGGAAGGGACCTGCACACACAATAGGCAGGCATTATCTGAGGCCATACCAGGGAGATGGGGAAGCCTTCCAGAGGTTAAGGCAGGGATGCTTGTAGTAGGGAACTCCATAACGAGGGGCATTGGGAGGGAGGAGTGCCTACCACGAGCATCCTGGTAAAGAGGTGGTGTTCTATTTCCCAGATGCGACACTGGACAGACTCATAGTCAGGGTGTAGGAACTCACGGGAGAGGGGGAGGGAAGGCAGGATCTGATAGTACACAAACACAAATGATCTGTACAAAAGAAGCATGAATGAGGTGATGGCACGCTTCCATGCACTGGAGAAGGTAGCAAAGGAAGGATAAGGGGTGGAAACCTTCTCAGAGGTGCTACCACAGTCATACTGTTTCAACACAGCCTCCTGTTTACTACTGCTTTCCCCCTGTACAAAATTTTGAGTCTACTACATAATATGACCGCTGTCAATGTCCAGCCGAATTCCCAGTGACATCGGACTGCTCTCTGTGCTTGGTCTACACACATGATCTTTCTTACCGACTCGGTTCCCAGGAGTCTCCTATTTCTTAATGTTCACCTCCTCTTTAATCCTATTATTTGAGCAATAAGGAATGACCGGGTGAGTTTTTTGCTGGGATAACAGTACACCTTGGGTGAGTGAAGCACAAGGACAAAGGCCCTGTGCTTTCTCTACCTGAGAAGTGCCATTATCCCAGCACAAAACACACCCAGGAGTGCCGTATTGCGATGATGAAATGGCACCATTACTATTGATATAAAAAAAAATAAATTAATTTAAATAAGTAAAAGTTAGAAAAAAGGTAAAAAAGGGAGAAAAAGAGCCCTATTGAGCCATTGTCATTTTCTGTTGGGCCAGTAAATAGCAGGTGCTGCATTTTTTTAAATTAAATACAAATAAGTGAATTGAGGTGTATTGGTACAGCTGTACCTGCAGTGGTTAGCATGCAATGAGAATGTCATTAATATGCAGATAGATGCAGATGACTACAGTAGGTTGGTAAATAAGAACATTTTAAAATTATTTAGTTCCTTTTTTAAATTTACTTTATTGAACAAATTTTTGATTCACACTGGACAAACAACAACAACACCTCCAACAGGCATGACAATCCCACTTCCGTGTACAGAGAATTCACATGGATTGCTTAGTAAATATGCTTACATGTGACATGGAGAACATGTCAACAGTGATGATGTAGCATTCAGTAAAGACATCTTTTAGCCTGGACATGGCCTTACATAAGCCTGTAGACCATATGCTATGAAACGTGGGGAGGGAACACTGTATCAGTGGACATCTGCTGCCCTTATACTGCAGGCAGTTCCAGCTGCATGAGTACATGAAATTGTTCCCAGTTCCACTGGAATCCCCTAAATCTATTATGTAAACTGGCAATGGACTTTTATGCTCAAAGAACAAACATAAGTTTGGTATACAATTCGTGGTAGGTGGGTGTAATCTGGTCCATCCAATGATAGAGGATGATTTATTACGCGCAGGCTGCAATCAGTGCCATGTGGTACTTCTGTACACCCACTAGACATTGCCCAAATTCCCCTATAGTACATACTCTCCCATACCCAACAGGGGTGTCATTTGGACTTAATAGCCATCCAAAGTGGCTGGGCATGGGAACAAGACCAAAGGATATGTCAAAGTGATCCTGCCTCTTCTCTACACCTAGTACAAGTGTTGCTTTCTATTTTCTGTAGTCGTTGTTGTGTAGTCACACAGGTGTGTAATACATATTTAACGTTATGCACTTGTATAAGTCTTTCCACACTGTATTCTAGTCATAGTCCCCACTGGCCTTGGGTAGAGTCTGGGTTGAACAAGGTGCTGGCCCAGCTACCTTATCTATGGTAAGGTCACATGGTCTCTGGCAGAGATGGGAGCTTGGGTGGGGGAAGTAAGGCCCAGGAAGCCAAATGCTGACTCCATGTTGAGAACACCACTCATGATCCCCAAAGTGCCATGCTAGATCGTGAGTCACTTGTAGAAGAGGGAAAACCACTGCATTTGGTATTTGGGACCTGATACCTGAAAAGTGGCAAAACGTATAAGTTTATTATCAAAGATGAGTTGTTCAGTTTTAGTAATCCCCAGATCTTGCCACTGTTGCTAATTAATGGACTTCCCATCTATTTTTAGATTACGGTTTCTGGGCAGGAGCTGTGAGGGATCATGTAGCAATTGTCATTTAAGTAGGCAATTCAACTGCTGATGCGCTTGCATAAAAGATGCTAGTGGCATGTGTCTAAGACTCTTAAGGAGCTCTTTAAGGCTAGTGTACAAGAGGAACTTAGAGTCTATGGGCAGTTTTGAGCACAGGGAGAGCTGGATTTGCAGACAGAGAGGTATGGAGGGCTCATCTCATACCGGGGAAGTTCCTCATGCATGGCAAGTATTTACTACAATTGATGACCATGCAATAGATATAAAGAATCAATAATCTAAGCTCACCTAACAACTTAGGTGCTGCCAGTTTATAGTACGTCCTACCGGTGGTTTGTTCTAATTAGAAGCAGAAAAGGTTTGCCCCTGCCCTAGTTTTGAATGTTGTACTTACATGTGATGTCTAGAATGGTAAATCCCTCACTTTTAAAAATATAATTAATTCAGAGATGAATCAGGAGGAGGATGAAGTGTTCAACTGGATGCTTGCCTCATCTGGGGAGAGAGGGCTGTCAATTCCACCTACTGAGTGCCCCCTGGTGGACCAAGAGTGTCGTGGGGTGTCCGTACCAGGCAAGACGTTGTAGGAGAGGGTGCTGTTGAGGCTCCTTACATCAGGAGTGACATGCTGGGCACACTCACTCACTCAATAGCACCAGGAGAGGGAGAAAACAGAAAAAGAAGTGGTGGGTTCCACAATGGGCAGGTGGAGCTGATCCCCATCCACTTCCAATGGATCAGTCCTCTGACCCCTCATGGCTGTCAGCCCCATTGCCACTCCAAAGGAGGATCCAGTCCTGAAATGGGGTAGCTGGCCAGCCCTTCCACCAGTGGATGGTGGGGTGGGCGGTAAGCTGAGAAGACTGCAGAGTAGTGACACTGGTGCATGTTGGACAGGTAAGTAAGAGTCCAGATACCAGAATGGGCAGAGGAGCTAGTGGGTTGAAGAGGACCCCTTCCAGGCCACCAGGATAAAGCAAGAATAAAATAAAAAAAAACATCATTGCCCTTTTCTTGTGAGAACCAGATGACTCACAGTACCCCTCACTGAAGTCATCTGAAACACAAACATGACAGCCCTTCCAAATTTAGCCCCATTATTAGTCAGTCTGGAGGAGGAACATGGTCTCTCTGATTACTCTGTGCTGAACTGCAAACTGCTCTCCCACGAGCATCCTGTAGGCAGGCAATGCTGCCGAGTCATTTTTAATTAGCAGAAGTGAACTGTGAATACTTGTTCCCTTTTTACTAAAAACGGTAATACACCTGTGCAACTAGCCTTCCTCTACTTTGCTAATTAAAAGTAACCTGGAATAGTTAATAGTAAAAAAACATCCAGTGGACAAGTGATAAAAGAGCACTCAAAACTTACCAAGGGTATGCTGGCCCAGTGGTGTGAAGGGCTGAGGTGCTTTGTGCTCTACTTCCTGCCATGCTGGTGACCTGAGTTCAAGATTGAGCTTGGGTCACTGAGGATCAGCTGGGGAGGAAGAGGATCAAGCATCTGGAGGACTGCTCTCATCTTCCAGGTAGGGGAGGATCGGTGCCTCGGTCCTTGGCTGGCCCCAGGTGGAGGCCTGGGGCACAGTGCAGTGCCTGAGTTCCAACATAGGGAGGGGGCCATGGTTCTTGTGACATGTGCGCACCTCCATGCATGCACACCTACATGTTGCTACAGCCATGGGGTCAGGAGAAGAGAACATGGAAATGAAGGGGATCCGAGTTCCATGGCATCCTGCCCAGTCCATCTCAATCTGCACTGCCACCTAAAACCACCAACCCACTACTGGATAATGGTCCAGGTGGGGGGAGGATGGCCATCCTCTTTCTGGCCCCACCATGGGGGGCAAGCCATGGGAGTCCTGGGTCGGATGGGTGCCAGGAGAGGCAGTGGCCAGTTGGGAGGGGTGGGCATGGGACCGAGAAGCCCTGCTGAGAACCCCAAGGAAAAGAAGGAAAATGGGGAAAAAAATTTACCTGAGGCATCGAAGATGCAAAATACTCCAACAAATACCATGCGGCTGATACCTTTGATTTAGGTCTGAACACAGGGCTGATTTTTGGTATTGGTGTTTGTATCTGCTTGCACGTTCATGTTTATTAAAAAATATATTTTGACATTTAAGACTTTTTCCTGTTCTTTAGGGTGGCAGAAGACCAAAAAGTTGAGAATTATCACTAATCAATTATAATTAATAATCACTTATCAATACAAATTGTAGATTTAGTAGGGGTGTGTGTGTGTGTGTGCGTGTGTGCGTGTGCATGTGTGTGTGTCACTAAGCCTCAGCTTAGAGTTCATGCTACTTTGTATGGTTTTTAATAGTGATATTTGTATTTGTAAAAAGTGAAGTATTTGTGTGTGTGTCTGTCCTAAATAGTATTTGTGTTGTACAGCCCTACTTCTATTGGACTAACAAAACAAGTTTCTTTGCAGGACTAGTTTTCAAGAGTAATACTCTCTTACTCAGGGAAAACAATGTACTGTTTAATTCTCAAAAGTTAGAGTCACACTTCAAAACCCCACTCTGTTCGTCCAATAAAGGTATCACCTGCAGTGTATTTATTGAGTTGTTTTCCATCTTTGACTGAACTAACATGGCTACCCTTGTATGGACCTTACATCCCCAGACATAATGTCGTGGACAAAATGTTGCCGACATTATGCCGCAAGGCCAAAATATAGTTGCCACATTCATCGCCAGTATGTTGAGACGCCGGACAATTCGTTGAGAAATAAATACCTTACTGGACAAATGATCACCAATACAATCAACATGTGGCATGATGAGGAAAATAAAGGATCATCATTAAATCGAGTTTCTCCCTCCCAGAACCAGCTGTCTTCCTCAAACAAGCGGCTCACATCTCTGCACATTACCTGGGCAAGTTCAGCACTTCCTTTTGCGTTGCTGACACAAAAAAACTCCCATCTCTGCCCAAGTTCAGCAGTACATTACCTGGCCAAGCAGCAGAAGCTGTCTCCTCTGACTGCCTGCCCTCCCTGATGTAAGACTGTGTGAAACAAGCATCTCAAATACTGCCCAAATTCAGTTATCCTCACAGCAGCACCTCACCTCCCTGCCCAAGTTCAGCAGCACATTCCCGAATGAAGCTATCTCCCTGGGCCAAGTTCAGCAGCACATTACTGAACGAAGCTGCTCACCTCTCTGCTGTCCGCCATCCCAGATTTAAGACAACGTGGGGCCGTGCTCTACAGAAGCTGTCTCCCCAAAACAAGCTGCTCACATCTCTGCCCAGTTTCAGCAGAACATTACCTGGGCAAGTTCAGCCCTCCACTTTTGCCTCTCTGACACAAAAAAACTCCCTCCTTCCCAGACTCAGTCTGTCCTCAGCACCTTATCAAAGAAGCTGCATGCAACTACTAAGCAGTAAGCCTGACAATTAATACTGTAGGTAACAGAGGATGTACAAGGCAGTTCAAGTATCCTTACTGCAGTGATGGGAAGTAAGGTCGCCGTTGTAACGCCGCCGGTATTAGGTCGTGATATTGATATTTTCACTGTGACCTCTGTAATGGCGGCATCATGGATTTTCGGGATATTGTCCGCTACATTGTGTCCATGGCAGAATTTGCTGCAACAACCTGTCTGTATGCCTGGCTACCACATTTCTTTCCGGGGCAATGACAAATTTTACTTTAGTTGCCATATCACCATCATGGGTCCAGTCCTGTATATGAAATGGTTACTATGACAGTAACTTTAGTCTCTAAAAATACTGGATTGCCGGCCCAGTAGCGCTGAGGGTTGAGGCGCTGGACACCACACCTCGCACCACGCCGGTGACCTGAGTTCAGGAACGGACTCGCGTTGCTGGGGGTCGGAGGGGAGGAGGAGGGCTGAGCATCCCAATGGATGCTCTCCTCCTCCAGGGGTGGGATCCTAGGGGTGCTTCAAGCACCCGACACTCCGCTGCCGGTGTAAGCACGGGCACTGGGGCATAGGGCAGCTCTACGGAGCCGGGGAAGGGGAGGGGAGGGTGTCCAGGGCACTTGACAGTGGCATGCGTCAGTATGCCATCTGTCTGGACGTCCTCAGGAGTAGAGGGAGAAATGGGAGAAAATTGGGAAAACCACCCTCTCAACCCTGGATGATGACTGGTCCACCCGGGATCTCCTACCCATGGGCAAGACTCCACTGTGTAGGCACTCTGGGAGGAGAATGAGTAAGGTAGGAGTTGGCTGGGCACTCTAGGGGCAGACACCATGGGTGGGATCCACTAGGGGATTGACCAAGTCCGAAGGAGTAGGGTAAAGAGGGCAGTAAGGCGGAATAAAAAGATAAGTAAAAATACTGGATTAGTTTCCCCTTGGCTGCCAGCCATAAATATCATTTTCTACATCTTCATTGGTAGCAAAAGAAAACAAGAAACAAAGAAAAAAAAATTAAAAGCATTTGTTGCTAATTTGATAATGCGCTGTTTTATGTAGTGGTAACAATGGCACAGACCACTGTGCCCAATCCCTCCCAGTCAAGTGTCCTGATTGTTGATACTGTTGCTGATACTGTCAGATAACTAGAAAAGTTTATAAGTACAAACACACTACAGGACATAACCCAGCATGGCTTTACTTATGAGAAGGTCAGTAGGGCCCTGGACAGAGGATTACCAGTGGATGTGATCTTCTCGGATTGTAGAAAGGTCTGTGACACGGTATCACACTCGGAATTGATAACCAAGTTTGAGAGTATGGGAGTGGATGGAAGGCTGGTAAATGGATAGTCATGGTTAACTGAAAGAGTACAAATGGTCTCTTTAAAGGGCAAACTCTCAGACTGGATAGAGGTGATGAGTGGAGTGCCGCAGAGATCAGTGTTGGATCTGTGCTTGTTTAAGATGTACGTGCCTACAATGACTTGCGAGGATACAGAATACTTATCTAAATTTGCAGATGATACCAAATTGGGGCAATAGCTAGCAACAGAGAGGAGATACAAAACTTAAAGAAGGAATTACACAGATTGGAGAACTGGGCAGAACAACATGGATTGGAATTCAGTACAGAAAAGTGCAAGGTCATGCACTTGGATAGATCTAATAAAAAAGTAAAATACACACTAAAAGGAAAGGAGCTGGCTGAGACAAGGGAGGGCAAGGAGCTGGGCATTATCACTACAGATGACTTCTCCTTTACGAGGCAGTATGGTGCAACTTCAAAAAAATGTTGTAACATCCTGGGTTGTATTCGAAGACACATACAAAGCAAGGATAGGAAGGTTCCGATGCCACTGTATTCGTTGCTGGCGAGGCCTCATTTGGATTACTACAGTCAGTTTTGGGCGCTGTACACAAGAGAAGGGAGAAGGTATTTGGAGGGGGTACAGATCAGAGCTACAAGGAGAATGGCAGGAATGAGGGCCTTGAGTTATGAAGATGGGTTGGATACACTGGGACTTCATGCATTCGAGTACAGAAGAATGAGGGGGGATTTGTGCTTAGTATATGGTGCATTTGAGAATGATGACTTGTGGGACTGTGTAGGTCTGGAGACAAAAAGTGGGGAGTTCGTAACTAGCTCTCATATCCTTAAACTGCATAATGAAATTAATAACATGAAAGAGAGGAATGTGGTTCCTGCAAAGGGTTGTAATTATATGGAATAGTCTCCCTCTGGAAATTGTCAGAAGCAGAAATACAGAAGAATTTAAGAGGACATTAGATAATTGTTTGGGAAATAACAGGAAGGTCTACAGCTAAAGGGATGAGGAGAGCAGCAAAAGGCAGATTGCCTATCCATGTCCAGAACAACCTACGAAACCTATGAAACTATCAGCGATGGGAGGAGGTATGCTGTGGGATAGGGCAACTGAATAAGCAGGGATTTTGCATACTATTGGTCCCTCAATTCCTGGATTGGGAGTCAGGAGGGGGACCAAAATCAGACCCTTTCATTTTGGGAGCGGAGTGATGGGGTAGGGAGGGAAGGGGTGCGTTTGAAAAGGGGTGGTTTTCTCTGACACAGTGCAAGGAGCTTGCTTCTTTTATCTTGAACAAGTGTATTTGAAAGAATGAGGAGGGGTGGGGGAGGAAAAGGGCTGGGATGGCGAGGGGTAGCCAAGGGACTAGCTCTGGCCACTTAGGGAGCGTTAGAAGTTTTATTTGTACTATTTTGAATGTTTTATTTTTTTTTTACGTTCCCAAATACAAGTACCATGATTAATAAAAAGTAGTCGGTATTCAGTCTCGCGTACCTGTATATTTGTGGTATTTGGGAATTAATATTGATTACCGTAACAGGTACCTTGGGAAACCTGGCTCACAGCCATCTATGTTCGGTGACAATGGGACACACTTCAAAAACACATGTCCTGCTTACCGCAGAACAGTATTCCTCAGAAACAAAAGTACAACAGTAAAAGGCATAGATGAATGTTGGTGGTGAGTGAAGTACTTGAAGCAATTTGCAAGAAAAATGCAGTATATGGGAAGAGTAAAGTGCAAGGAATCAGTGTAAACCAACATATACAAGGAAAAAAAAGAAAGATCAGAAGGCCAAAACAAGCACTAAGGGAACAGATATCATTTGAGGCCAACACCATTAATAAAATTACATAGATACATAGATGCTGTCAGCAGATAAGGACAGCTAGGCCCATCCACTCTGCCCGTTTAAGCTGCCTAAAGAAATTCTTTAGATATGTGAGAGCATGCATGAGAAGAGGAGAATGCAGATCTCTTTCATTCTGCTAAAGGATCAGTGAAAAAGGTGACAATTACAAATGAGGGACAGATGGCAGAATGTCTGAGTACCTACTTCACCTCAGTATTCACAGAAGAAAGTGATGGAGTGATGCTGGACAGTGAAATGTTATTCAAGGTGGAGCAGAAGGACACTCTGCAAGACATATATGGAACACCTGAAGCTGAGAACATGGTAAAGCAGGTGAATATAAACAAAGCCATCAGGACTGACAGAATGCATCTAAAAATCCAGAATGCGCTTGCTAAGGAACTATCCATATGACTGGCCATTACATTTAACAAGGGCCTCAGGACTGGGTACATGCCTGATATATGGAGAGTAGCCCATGTGGGGCATAGGCTCCAGGGCATAACAAGGGAACTATAATCCAGCTAGCTTGATGTTAATACCATGGAGGCTGCTGGAGACAGTTACAACAGACAATGTAGACACAATGACCCAGTGTGGATCCTGTAAGGGGAAAGCATGACATGCAAGTTTCACTGCCTGTTTTGAAAATGTAACCAATGAACTAGATGTGGGAAATCCTGTAGATTTTTCATATCTGGACTTCAGTAAAGCATTTGCTACTGTATCACATAGGAGGCTAGTTCATAAACTTGAGAGCCAACCTAGGTATAACTGGTAGTGTGATGAAGTGGGCTCAGAACGAGCTGCAGGATAGGAACCGCAGTCATTAACAGTGGTTACCTAGAAGCCTGAAGCAAGTGACCACTAGGGTTCCTTGGGAGTCAATCTTGAGCCTTACCTTGTGCAATATACATAAGTAACTGGTCCCCTGGACACCTGGGTTCTACAGACCCAACCACAAAAAACACAATAGGAAACCAGCCAGGTTTTTGATTTATGTCCAGGCACTAGGGCAGCAGTGGAATCCCTAATGGCTGTCACTTAATGAAATAAATATTTCAACAAATACATCAATATCATTGTCCATGTGGGGAAGTAGTCAAGTGCAACTTAATTTATTAAACCCTGCACATCACAGTAACTTTGTCCCCCCGAGGGAGACACAACACATTTACAGCTACCACATATATCTGGGCTTTTCTCTTGGGTCCCTGAATAACAGGGAGCCCACCACGCAATCCATTCTTGCCCACTGCATGTAACTTTGAGATCTGTATCAGGTCAGGGTAGGTTTGGTGTTATACTATTAAAGACCCCAGCCTGCCCGCCGGTGCATCGGTGGTGTCACCGCTTGTGGTGCCAGCGACTTTGGTTCAGGAACAGGCTTGAGTGGTTGGAGGGTTGGCCGGGGGGAGATGGATTGAACAGCTGTTGCATGCTCTCCATTTCTGGAGGGGGGGGCGCAACATCCCCCAGTGTATACACTCTCAGGTGGCCACGGGGGCGCTTTATCCAGGGGCACTCGGTTGGGGCTGGGATGTGTGGGTGCTGGCATACGTGCCATGCGCCTGTGCATGCCACATCTCCCATACAAAAGTACCATGAGAAAAAGCTGAACCCTGGCCTCTTCCTAAGCTGCCATCACAGACCCGCTTGACGACTGGATGTGTAGGGGGTATAGCCAGCCACTCTCTTCTCCCACCCAGGGGATAAACTGAGGTTCCGTGGGGGTGGCAAGCGGTAGATGACTGGGGAAGCAGACTGGTGAAATGGGGGCAAAAAGCATAAACTAAAAAATGAAAAAAGACCCACCCTCTGGGATGGACACTGGGGCTGATGTTATACTCTCCTGGAAAGCCTGACATATTTATTTATATATTTATTTCTATTGTGGAATTAACACCTTTCAGCCAGAAGGCTCTTTTACAAAGATTCCAAGTCAAGTGGATGAGAGACAAAGTTTACATAAACAGATTACATAAATAGGTACCTCTCATCAGGATTCCTGGAATCCTACTCTCAGCTTCAGCTCATAAAGGGTAAACTTTCTTGAGCCTCCCTGGGGCACAGACACATATGTAACAGGTCACACTTAACACACATGCGTGACCTCCACAGCTGGATTAACTCAACAGCTGTAGCTGTAGGATTTCTTCTTGACTCCCCTATGACTCTACCTTATGGTCTAGGACACTTTTGCAACCATCTGGAAACCCGGATAGGTTCTTACTGACATTGGGAATAAGGGCAGAACCCCAGTTCTCCCCTGCATTATCCCATTCCTTGGCCTGTTAAAGCTCCAAACTCTCATTCCCAATGCTCCTGTCTCTGTAAGACACTCCATCTCTTCTTTGTAACTCTCTCTCTCTCTCTCTCTGTTACTCTTTCTCTCTAGATTCTTAATCCAGACTGTCTTGGCTCTCGGTTTGAGCCAAGTTCAGTGAAGAGATGTGAGCAACTGAGCTGAAGTTAATGAATCTCAGGTGCTGTGGATGAACTTTTGACCAGTTGATTTTGCAGAAATTAACCAGATGTTGTCACCGTTGACTCAATCCACTTGCATCTTAGACCCTATACCCTCTTACTTAGTTAAGGATGGATGCCAGGTATTAGTGCCTGCATTTGTTGAGATAGTAAATTCTTCCTTGAGTGAGGGAGTCTTCCCTGACTCTCTTAAACAGGCTATTGTGAAACCCCTCCTCAAGAAGCCGAGTTTAGATCCAGGCAATCTTACAAACTACAGACCAATCTCTAATCTCCATTTTATTGGGAAGAATGTTGAGAAAGTGGTGACATTCCACGTGTCAGAACACCAGGAAAATCTTTAGCTCTATGAGCCTTTCCAGTCATGTTTCCGCTCTTGTCACAACACAGAGACTACCATGCTCCAGGTAATGAATGATCTGCTCTTGGGAAAGGATCGAGGAGAACTATCTGTATTAGTTCTTCTTGATATGTCATCAGCATTTGACACTGTGGATCACGGGGAGCTAGTCAAGTTGCCACCAAACTGTGGTTTTGGGTAATTGTCAATTGCCCTTTCATCGGTCAGGTGTGGTGTCCCACAGGGCTATATACTCTCCCCGCTGTTCCTCGCAGTGTATGCGCTCCCACTGGGACACATGACCTGAAGATATGGCTTGAGTTTTTACTGTTATGCACATAACTCTCAGTTACACCTTTTGTTTAGACATGGCCGGGGGGGATACCTTGCAGGAGATTGAGAAGACCATTGTGGAAATCAAGTATTAGATGAGTGTGAACTGGTTGAAACTCAGTCTCAACAAAACTGAGTTGCTTCTGGTCAGCTCAGATCAACTTGTGTCTTCAGCAAAGAAAAATTTAGTCCCCCCCACCTGTGATGATGAATTGCTGCGATTAGGGAGGAGGTTCACAATCTGCGAGTAATATTTAACAGTAATCTGGATTTGTCATCTCAGATTACTGCTGAAATTAAAAGTGTTTTTTACCACCTAAAAAACATAACCAGATTGCTTCGCTTCCTTGATTCTACTGATCTGCATTCAGTAGTTCACGCCTTCGTTACTTTGCGATTCAACTACTGCAGTGCACTTTGTTATGTCCTTCCAGCTTGTTTTATTTATGCCATCTACAGCTGTTGCAAAACTCAGCAGCCAGATTATTGACCGGAATATCAAAACTCAACCATATTACTCCTGCTTTGAAGGAGTTGCACTGGCTCCCAATTAGATGGCATTATGAATTTAAAGTTCTTTTGCTGGTCTACATGGCCTTAAATGGACTGGCCTCCAGATCTACATCCATGAATTGCTGATAACCTGTCAGGAGGTCAGTCAGGACTCCAGAGTTCTTTGCTTGGATAAACAGGTATTTTTGCAAGTCCCAGTATCTAGATTAAAATCTGCTGGGGACCAAGCTTTTTCTGTGGCTGCTCCTAGATTCTGGAATAATAACCAACTCACTATCTGTTCTGCCCCGTCAGTGGGAAGTTTCAAATCTCAGTTAAGGACCTGGGTGTTTAGACAGGTGTTTTTTAGAGACTGATAGGTTCCATTAGTCTTGTGAACTTTAATTATATTTTATTTCTTAGATTAGAACTATTACCACAGTGATGTAGTAATTGCATTAGATTCATTTTATTGTGCTTCGAGCTCTGGAAAAGTGCTATATAAGTACATTTCCTATCCTATCCTATCCTATCCTATCCTGTCCTGTCCTGTCCTGTCCTGTCCTATCCTATCCTATCCTATCCTTCCCTGCCCTACCCTACTCTATCCTATCCTTTCCTACCCTATCCTATCCTTTCCTGCCCTATCCTATCCTACCCTACCCTATCCTGTCCTGTCCTATCCTATCCTATCCTACCCTACCCTATTCAACCCTATCCTAGCCTATCTTATCCTATCCTATCATTTCTATTCCTATCCTATCCTTTCCTACCCTACCCTGTCCTGTCCTCTCCTATCCTGTCTTGTGCTGCCCTGTCCTGTCTTATCCTGACCTACTCTATCCTGACCTACCCTATCCTATCCTATTCTATCCTTCCCTATCCTATCCTATCCTTTCCTACTCTACCCTATCTTTTCCTACACTACCCTACCCTATCCTATCCTACCCTATCCTATCCTTTCATTTCATATCATATCCTATCCCATCCCATCCCATCCAATCCTTTCCTTTCATTTCCTTTCCTTTCCTTTCTTTCCCTTTTCTACCCTGTCCTGTCCTGTCCTATCCTATCCTACCCTATGCTATCCTATCCTACCCTACCTTACCCTACCCTATCCTATCCTTTCCTACCCTGTCATATCCTATCATTTCCTTTCCTATCCTGTCTTATCCTTTCCTACCCTACCCTATCCTATCCTAACCTATCCTATCCTATCCTTTCATAACCTACCCCACCCATCCCATCCCACCCCATCCCACCCTACCCTCATCCTTTCCTACTCTACTCACCCCATCCTTCTCATCCCATCCTGTCCTGTCCTTTCATTTCCTATCCCATCCCATCCCATCCCACCCACCCATCCTTTCCCACCCTACCCCACCCTGTCCTGTCCCACCCCATCCCATCCTTTCCTACCCATCCCATCCCAACCCATCCTATCCTTCCCACCCCATCCCACCCTACCCTCATCCCATCCTATCCCATCCTACCCCACCCTCCCTGCCCATCCTATCCCATCCTGTCCTGTCCTTTCATATCCTAGCCTATCCTATCCTACCCTACCCTACCCTATCCTATTCTATCCTATCCTTTCCTACCCTATCCTAACCTATCCTATCATATCCTACCCTATCCTATCCTATCCTATCCTTTCCTACCCTATCCTATCCTATCCTTTCCTACCCTGTCATATCCTTTCCTTTCCTATCCTATCCTTTCCTACCCTGTCATATCCTTTTCTTTCCTTTCCTTTCCTTTCCAGTCTTCTCCTGACCTATCCTGTCCTTTCCTACCCTACCCTACCCTATCCTATCCTACCCTACCCTACTCTACCCTATCCTATCCTATCCTGTCCTGTCCTGTCCTTTCATTTCCTGTCCTATCCTATCCTACCCTACCCTATCCTTTCCTACCCTACCCTATCCTATTCTATCTTAACCTTTCCTACCCTACCCTTTCTTAGCTTATCCTATCCTATTCTATCCTACCCTATCCTATCTTTTTCTACCCTACCCTATCCTATCCTTTCCTACCCTACCCTACCCTATCCTATCCTATCCTTTCCTATCCTTTCCTACCCTATCATATCCTTTCCTTTCCAGTCTTGTCCTGACCTATCCTGTCCTTTCCTAACCTATCCTATCCTTTCCTACCCTATCCTACCCTACCCTATCCTTTCCTACCCTACCCTATCCTATTCTATCTTAACCTTTCCTACCCTACCCTTTCTTAGCTTATCCTATCCTATTCTATCCTACCCTATCCTATCTTTTCCTACCCTACCCTATCCTATCCTTTCCTACCCTACCCTACCCTATCCTATCCTATCCTATCCTTTCCTACCCTATCCTATCCTATCCTTTCCTACCCTGTCATATCCTTTCCTTTCCAGTCTTGTCCTGACCTATCCTGTCCTTTCCTAACCTATCCTATCCTTTCCTACCCTATCCTACCCTACCCTATCCTATCCTTTTATTTTCTTTCCTTTCTTTTCCTATCCTATCCTATCCTATCCTATCCTATCCTACCCTACCCTATCCTGTCCTATGCTATCCTGTCCTATCCTTAGAGCTTTCTTCTCATCTGTTCCTGTGCTATTATGCTTCATGCCTCTGGTCAGGATCTCATCTCTCCTCCCTAAAGGAAGAGGAATGCTGCTGGTCTTTCTGCTGTTCTCTATCTCCCAGAACTCTGCACATCTCTGAGCTAAGTGCTTAGAACTAACCATGTTTATTGGCCACTCCCTTTTATAAGCAGTGAGAAGAGAAGGGCAGGCAGCAACCCAGCACTGGTGTAAACACTAGAAAATGTGCAAGCATGCACAGTAACTCAACAGTCTAAGCTACTTCCTCTGGGGAGTCTGAAGGGGTCCAGGACACAGACACCTCTCTCTCTCTGAAACAGTTAAACTTTAGTAACACCGACTCAAACCAAAAGGGGGATGAGAGGTTGGTTACACACATACGTGACTTGGTGGTTGGTGTCACCAGCTTGATCATCAAGTTTGATGATGAAAGCAAAATGAAAAGAGCAATTACATCTTGACAGAAGATAAATGAAATGCAAAAGGATCTAGGCAAGTTTAGGAAATGGGATGCAAAATGGCAGATGAACTTTAACGCTGAGGAAGGCAGTATCTGTAGCGCAGTAGATTGCATGTTCACCTCTGAGTCTGGAAGGTTAGACGTTCATGGGTTTTGGTCCACATTGTTGAGGTGCCTTCCTTTGGATGAGACATTAAACAGAGGTCCCTTCTGCCTATCTAGAGGCTGTCCAGGTAGAAGTTAGAGGTCTCATGCTACTTACTGTAACAGTAAATGATTTTTCCTGTTGTGCTGGCCAACATTCTGCATGTTAATAAAACAAGTCCATGTAACCACCACCCCACAGGACACACCTGTAAATGAACTATTACGGTTCAATGTGCCTTTCCTGGTCAAAAATTACAAATAAATTAATAAGTAAAAAGGTGATGTATGTAGGGAAAAACAACATAAGATATACTGTCTGAGTAGCATAGAGATTACAAAGAAACAAGCAGGAAAAGCCATGTGAGTACTTAAGCAGCAACTTGAAACATAAACAGCTGTGTGAGACTGCAACTAGCAAGGGAAACAAGATAATCATGGCATTCACTACGAGAAACTTCATAAGTAGATCAAGGGACATTATAATTCCTTCATAGAGATCGTTGGTCAGGCCCAGCTAGAACAGTGTGCATTTCTGGTCTGGGTATCTAAGGAAGAATATTGACACAATGGGAGAAAATGCAAAGCAGAGTGGCCAGGGTGATTGATGTCTTGGAAAACATGAGCTATGAAGACTAACTACTAAAGTTGCTGATATCTAACTGCTATGTGAAGGAAGTGAGTAAAACCAGAAGGAAAAAGAGACAGTTATGGTTCTGTAATGAAGTGGCAAAGGAGATAAAGCAAAAAAGGTGGCATTCAGGAGGTATGAGGAAACACAGAGGGAGGAGGACAGGGAGGTATATCTAGTAAAGCAGAGGGAAGGAGGCAAGTCAGTGAGGGGAACAAAAGCATGGATAGAGGAAAGAATCACCAAATGGGTCAATAAGCTGGATAAGACTTTCTTCAGATATCTAAGTGAGAAGAGGGAAGGAAGAGGAGGGATAGTGAGGATTAGCAAGGCAGCGGAGGGATACTGTGCAGAAGAGGACCAAGGAAAAGCAGACATCCTGAGCAGGTACTTCTGCTCTGTCTTCGCAGTGTATGGGATGGGGAAACCACCAGGGAGTAGCAGGTACAAAGGGGGAGGTGGACACAAGTTTATTTTCAGAAGAAAGGGACCAGAAGAGACTTGCAGCTCTGAAGGTGGACAGAGCTATGGGACTGGACAGGATGCATCCAATGGTTCTAAAGGAACTCAGGGAGATGCTAGCTGCCCCTCTGACAGCCTTGTTAAACACTGCACTGCAAACAGGCATGGTTCTGTAGGACTGAAGAAGAGCTGACATGTTCCCTCTCCATAAGAGCAGCAGCAGGGAGGAGGCTAGCAACTATAGGCAGGTCAGTCTTACACAATGGTGGGGAATTAATGTAAACCCTGCCAAAGGAAAGACTGGTTGAGTATCTTGAATCCAGTGAGCTGCAAGACCACAGCCATCATGGATTCATGTAGGGAAGGTCATACCAAATGAATCTGATGGATTTCTTTGACTGTATGACCAGGAGATAGATTAGGGAAAGGCAGTGGATGTGTCCTGTCTGGACTTCACTTTTGCCACTGTGCCACACAAGAGGCATGCAGCTAGGGCATAGGAACCCAGGCACTGAGTATAGGATGGGGGGTACTGAGAGTCACTAAACAGGAATGGGACCTTATTTTTGTTTTTATACTCCTTCCCTCCACAGCTGCCGCCATCCACACTGTCCTGGCCTCCCAGCCTCATCCACACCTTCCCTGCCATTTACCCCAGTTCTCTGTCACCTCAGACTTCCCCCTCTGAGATGGGCTGAGGGGAGATGGCCAGGCTTCCCTCAAACTACGTGGTTGCTGGTGATGGTGGGTGGACAGCATGTCAGGGCCCGGGAGAGCAAGCGTTGCCCCACCCTGCATGAAGCGGTTATTTTTCCCTCATACTCTCATCCCCACAGAGCCACCAGGCCGGGCTTAGTGATGGGCATGCACACATAGAGTGCAGCGATGTCCCAGCAAGACAAGAGGCAGCTCCTCCCACCCTTTCTCACAGCCTGCGCCTCTGCCTGATAGCAGCCAGGCAGTGGTCATGCAGCAGTAGAGACAACCCTGCCTCCTTCCCAGGCCAGCCCTCCAGCAGCTTGGGCTTATTCTTAAACCTGGGTTGCTGGCATCGCAGATGGTAGTGCTACTGTTTTTCCAATGGGCCAGCTCTGGGGTTATCATTTCTGATGAACTCAAGGTGGCAGGGAAATGTGACAAAACAGTAGGTACAATTAGTGGGATGCTGAGTGCATTGGGGCCCTCAAGTATCTCCAGCAGGAGGAGGGAGGTAGTGTTGCCACTGTATCATTTGCTGGCGAGACGCTACCTAGAATACTGTGTCCAGTTTTGGAGGCTGCACCTGAGAAAGGATATAGTCTGGTGGGGAGGGGGAGGGCAACTAAAAATGGTACTGTGGTTGCATGAGAAGCCCTACGAAGAGGGACTGAGGGATCTGAACATGTACACCCTGGAAGAAAGGAGAGTGTGAGGTGCCATGATAGACAACTAGCAATACCATACAGGGATGAACAGGGTGCAGGGGAACAGTCTCTTTCAAATAAGAAGGACACCAGGACCAACAGGCATGTAGTGAAGCTGGGGGGAGGGGATTGAAAAGCTGGGCAGACTGCTGCCTGGGGCTCCCCTGCAGCAGATAACAACCTCATCTAATAGAAAAAATCTACAAAAAATAAAACACCTGTTCTCCTTGTGTGTATATTAGGAGACTGTAAAGTAAAACTCTCTACTTCTGGAGAGAACAGGAGGACCTTCTGCTCCCACTTCTGACACTCACAGAGTGCAGGGCAGGGTCCAGAGGAATAACTATTGCATCATTTAAGGTGATTGACTGGCTTTAGTGGGCTATTTTAGGCCCATTTAGCATTTAAAAAAAATCTATACCACTGCTGAACTGGAAGCAGCGGCCATGGACTTCTGGTCTGGCACCATATAAGGCCCCCCTTTAGTGAGCTTTATCAAAAGCTGGGAAGACTGCTTCCTGGGGCTCCCCTGCAGAAGATAACAATCTCTTCTACCTCATCTCCCTCTCTATCTGTGTGCTATCTTAAATTTTAATAGAAAAACATGTACAAAATAACCCTACTCTTCTCATGTGTGTGTATTGGGGGACTGTGTAAAGTAAAACTTCTGGAGAGAACTCAGTGCTGCTGGGGCAAAGACTGTTGGGAGACAAGAGGACCTTCAAACCTGCTCCCACTTGTAACCCTCACACAGTGCATGGTAGGGTTCAGAGGGATCATTTTAACTTTATTTTAAGCTTACTGACTGACTGGGTTTAATGAGCTATTTTAAACCCTTTTAACATTTTAAAAAGAGTGCTTGTGCCAGCGTCGAACTAGAAGTAACGGTCATGCACTTCTGGTCTGGAATCATATAAGGCGCCCCCCCCACCGTTGAGCATTGGCCAGTGCTGAGCAGAGGAAAGGGAGTGGGGCATCCCCTTTTTAGGTCACAGTTTTCATGTAAGTTTCTTTTCTTGCTAATTGTCTGTTCCTGTAGTTTTGTTTCAAAATATCTACTAGTATTAAAGAGTTACCAACGCCTCAAGAAGAACTTTGTAAAACACAATATTTGAAAACAAAGCAACTTATATTTCTCATTAGCTCTGTATTGCTTATTCACATTATGTTCTACTGAGGTCATGTGCATGAAAACAGGATAATTGTTCCTTGAGGGTTCATAAGTTCCTATTGCTTCTTCCCAACCTGATGTCATAATACTCTGATTGTGACATCACAGTTGTTCACATGGCAACAGACTGTAATGTCACAATAGAGCATTATAATTTCAAGTAGGGAACACGCAAATGAGACAGACGATCTCTAAGAGATAAAGATAGACAGAGATCTTGTTTTAGTGGGAATTTCTTCAGTAATAAATAATGGAGAGGAGAAATCTGTAGAAGATATATGAAATGCAAGCTGAATTGTGTCTAAATATTTTATTTTCCAAAGTTCGCCTAAAGGCATGAGCAGCTCTTTAACTATGGATCCCACAGGAGATATTCCAGAGCTGCTACATAATGAAGACTCCATTCTAAGGTGAACACAATGCCTTATGTATGATTTGTCCTCTAAACCGAAGTCCACAGGAAACCTTTCTTGTGATAAATGCAATAACGTATCCTCTCTTATTAAAGAATGCAATAAAAATCAGAGGGGAATAGGTGAAACTGCAAGAAATCTACAACACAGAAATGTGTGTAAATACAATCACAGCAGATAATCCCTTAACACTACTAAACCAAAAAGGACAACTCAAAACTGAAAAAAGGGCTCAAGAAAAAATTGAGGGATCCTCCGACTCTAGCTCTGATGGCCGGTCACCCAAAAGAGGAAGGGAGGAACGAGTAACAGAGGAAATGACTAGTGTGTGGTCAAGAACTCAAAACATAAAACAGGTTGAAGGGCAGTTTCCTCTTCTGAAGTGCCAGTACCTTTAACAAATAAATTTAGCCCCCTGATAGATGAGGCACTAACTCCTGTGCTATTAAAAGATACACAGACAGCTGCGTTCGTAGGACTGATAAGATACATACTACGGTATCTTGCCTCCTGGGAGCTAGAATTATTGACCGAGATTTCAGAATTGATAAAATGATACCCTCTGGGAATCCTTCTGTAATATTACATGTAGGAACACGTGATGGCAGCAAATTACGTGAGAAGGACATCTGCCACAATCTCATATCTTTAGGAAATAAATTAAAGAACAGAGGGTGTAAGGTGGCTATATCCAGCATCTTGCTTGTTGCTCAAGCAGTAAAGGAAAAAAACTCTCACTATCTCTAGGATTAACATACACCTCTCAAACCGATGCAGAAGACATGGAATTCAATTTTGTGATCACTGGGACACATTCAAATCAAATAAGTCTTACTGTTCAAAAGATGTTTGCATCTTAATAAACTAGGGGCAAAAGTACTTGAGTCTACCTGTAGCTTGAAACTTGCACTAGAAGAACTAAGTTTAACCTTGGTTCGGAAGGGGAAAACATAAGAAGAAATGGCTTCTATATCAAAACATGATATAAGATCCAGACAGGCAATTAGTGGAAAAATAAACAATATTAAGTGCTTCTTAATGTAAGGCATATGTCTAACAAAACAGAGGAATTGTCCACTCTAATCCTGAATAAAAGCCTTGACTTAATTGCTGTTACAGAGATTTGGTGGTCTGATGATGAACACGGGAAAAAGTATCAATGGGTATGATTTATTCTCCCTCAACAGAACTCACAAGAAAGGTGGGGGAGTTGCCTATTGACTCATAGCTTAAGGCCATTGCCATCTACAGCAAAATCAAGAAGTTATCCCTGTTACAGAAATTCTCTGGCTGAAATTAAACATCAAATCTTTAGATTCACCAGTTTTAGGTCTTTGCTATCAACCACCATGATACCCCTAGTAATATAACAGATAATATTTTGCACAAAGTAAAAGTAACTTGAGAGTTAGGGGAGATTATTTTCACTGCACGCTTGAACCTAAGGACATAAACTAGGTCACAAAAAATGCCCATTCTGCAGCAGGAAAAAGTTGCATTGCAATCTGCAATCAGAATCACTTGAACCAATATGTCATTGAACCCACAAGAGGCCATTATACTTGACAGTATTTTAGGCTCTGGGAATATAATTATTTATTTTATTTATTTATTTTAGTCTTTGGTAACCGGGTAAGGCCCACTAGGCACAAGTGCCTGTTTTCAGGGGCAACCTGAGAGCACTGGGCAGTTAAGTGACCTGCTCAGAGTCACACAGTATGCAAGTGGAGGTTGTGAGAATCAAACTCAGGTCTGGTCTGCTGGATGTAGCAAGCTTGTTCACACTTCGTTTCTCTAACCTCTAGGCTATACTGCCAGCCCAATTACAGACAACTGCAAAAGTGGTCTGCCTCTATGTAACAGTGACCACAATACTGTTTACTTCCAAATAACTGTTAACTACTATCAGGGCATTACAGATATCTATTTATACAGTAAAGCAAACCAAAATGAAATTAATAGCGAACTGTCCGGTCTAAACTTATCATCCATGTTGGAAGGCAAAAATATAGATGACATGTGGCTTACAATAAGGAATGCTATACTGTCCATAACAAATACATTTATAGTATATGATTAGGGCTTATCGTTTATGGAAAATGGTGGCTTTCCAAATCTTGTTGTAGGACAGTTCAAAGGTCACTGAAAATTGTTGTAGTATCGTTCGGATGTCACAACAATACTACAACAACGTTTTCCCCTTGAGCTGCTACCTGATCGGCAGAAACAGTGGTGTTCAAAAAACAAACAGACCAAAATAGCGGTGCTACTTTAACGAGTGGTCAGGTGAGTGGTTCATTAAGATAGTTTGGATGTGGAATGCCATAGTCGGCTCTGTGTGCCCAAACTATCAGTCTGTTTAATTTATTTTTTTAAATCATTGGCGCTGTTAATCATCCTGGTCGGGAGCAGAGTGAGACTGCAGTGAGGACCAGGATCTTCGGCTTGGGAGCAGAGCAGGATCGCAGCAAGGACCGGGGGCAAGCGGGAGCATTTTCACAAGGTGCAAAATCTTGTGAAATTAAACTTTCCACATTTTGGGGAACCATATACTATATAAAACAGTATATGGGTGACCATACACAACAAGTCTATGACCCCATCTCAGGGATGTGATGCCATCACACAGACCTCTCAAGCTTTGCTTTTGAGGTCTGTATTGCATTACCACATCCCCTTGATGGAAAAATAGCGTTGCTGTTTATGGTCACCCATACACTATTCTATATATTCCAAGAATAAAAAGAATATTAATGATAGAACCAGACCTACATGGCTATCAAAAATATTTAAAAAAACCTAATCAATATAAAGCATGAGCTTTTCTTGTCTTATTCAGTAAACAAATCTCCTAGTAAGTGGGAGGAGTTGAAAAAAATTAAAGTAAATGTAAAAATGAAGGCTAAGAAAATAATTGGGATTACTCTGGTATCAAATGCCACAAAAACAATAGCAAGTTTTTTTTTTCCAATTACTTATATTCACTGCAAAAACCCCAGTGTAAGGTAGACACATTATTAATTGGTAATACCACCCTTAATAATCCAGGGGATGTGTCTAATGCTTTCTTTTTTTGTGAGACATACACCACAAAAATTAGAAGTCCTGACTAAGCTGACATTAGCAAAGGTGATAAAATATAGAATAATACATGGGGTAGTGTGTCTAACCAGAATGTTATGCTCACTTGAGATATTGGATGCTACATAAACTCCAACAGCGAGGCTCGAGGGGTACATACGAGTATCCAGCACTGAGGATGTGTGAAACATTTTAGTTTTACCCAATACCCCATGTCTTCTTTTTTACAATTGCTGTACAGCATTTTTTTTGCCACTGCAGTTATATAAATACAAATTGATCTCCGTTCTGGTAGCTGCAGTTGGGCTGAAGCGGGGACGCAGTGTGCACATGTCTGGAGTAAGGGATGCCCAGCATATTTTCGCTGTTATAACCAGCTGGTTATAATGGCAAATTATAACTGAGCTTCCCTATGAGAGAAAATGAACCCCAATTATTATACAGAGATATCAACTGCAGAAATTCTTGACAAACTAGAAAAACTAAAAACTAATTCATCACCTGGCCCTGATATGATCTTTGGCCATATAATCAAAATCATGGTTCAACACCTGATCTACCCCCCTAAAGATACTCTTTGGACATTTACTAAAAACTGGAACTGTCCCTAATGACTGGAAATTAGCAGTTGTAATGTCGATCCTTAAAAAGGGGGAAAAGCATAACCCTAACAACTGTCGACCCATCAGCCTCATCCCTGTTCTCTGTAAAGTTCTTGAGGGTATTATTAAAGACAGGTTGGCATCATCCCTTCAAGATCTGGTCCCTGAACAACATAGGTTCACTATCAGTAGATCATGTATAACAAATCTTCTGTGTTTTTATGAAAAAGTCAGTAAATACCTTGACAAGAAAGTGCCCTGTGATTCTATCTAGATTTTAGCAAAGCGTTTGATCTGGTCCCACATCGGGCTATCATGTCCCAATTTAAAAATGCCAGTATTAACCCTAAATACATTCGGTGGACATTTGAATTGCTGGAATGCAGATCACAATGGGTAATGGTACATGGACATCATTCCAGAAGTGGTGTAGTGACTAACAGTGTCCCCCAAGGATGAGTGCTTGGTCCTCCGATTTTTCAAATTTTCATCTCTGACCTTACTCTTTGATGTCTTGGCCGGCAAAATATGCTGATGATTCCAAAATTGGGGGGGGCTTGTGATACTGAAGCACAAATATCTAGTCTGCAAAAAGATTTAGATCTTATTTCCCACTGGGTAGGCATTTGGTAGGTGCAATTAAATCACGATAAGTGCAGGGTAGTGGACTTAGGGGATAAGAATAAACTATATCTGTATTTCATAAATGGAAAAAGACTATCAGTTACAACATCAGGAAGAGATGATTTGGTTGTTACTATTACCAGTGATCTAGGTTGTATACAATAAACAAATTATTCTGTCGCTAAAGCAAACAAAATCATGTGGGCCATTCGAAAACTATAAAATCCAGGGATCAAACTATAATCGCCCCATTATACAGAGTTTATATAAGATCGCACCTAAATTACACTTCACAGCTGTGTTGCCCCTAGAAGAAAAATGACATCAACCAACTTGAAAAGATTCATTGTAAAATAATCAAGTACAGCAGTGGTTTCAAAGACAAATCATACCAAGAGAGATTACTTCATATCAATCTTAAGTCCTTTGCAACACAGAGGCTCTGGGGTAACTTACTTCTCATATATGACATCATGCAGGATCCATTCATGATGTGTAAACTGGGAATCACCTTTAAACAAGATAAGAAGGATACTAGAGTGCGCCCCACTACAAATTGTAGGTCACAAATTTAGTACTCTTAGGAGAAAGCATTTTATACATAAAGAATTGTCAACCCATGGAATTCTCTTCCACTGGATATTATCATTAAGGGGAAAGGGGACATTGTTTAACCAGGAAAGGCACACTAAGCAGAAGCTTGTTTCCAGGTGCGACCTGGGAGCACAAGGAAGTTAAGTGACTTGCTCAAGGTCGCGCAGTATGCAAGTGGGAACTGGGGGATTCAAACCAGGTCTCCAGGTTTGCAGCTCAGAGCCCTAAATATCTGCACTATACTGCCTCCTTATTAGCCAAAATAAAGTAGAATATAAAAATACATGTGATGAGTATATTCTATCAGGAAAACAACTACATTATTATGGGTAAATGGATGGAGCAGCAATGGGCTAACATCTTTTTGCTACAATACCACCTTAGTATGAACCCTAGGTTAAGAGAGGAAATATTTCTTCTCTAAAAGGGTGGTAGATGCCTAGAACAGACTGCCAGCAGACATGGTAGAGGCAAAAACAGTAGGAAGCTTCAAGCTTGAGTGGGACAGACATACGGATATATCAGAAAACAGGCAGGAAGGGGGAGGGTTGCCAGAGACCGGTTAGGGTCTGCAGAGACAAATTAGGCAGGGAACATCTGGGCAGACTGGCTGGGCGGCCTGGCCAAATGGTTCTAGCCCATTGACAGATTCTGTGTTTCTATGACTTTCAGATCTGGAACTGTTCTCCATGGAAAAGAGAAGATTCAGGGGAGACATGATTACAGTATTCAAGTATCCTAGAGGGCCTCCCTCAGCATTAGAGCCAGGCAGAAGAGGCAGGAAGGGCAGGTGCGGAAAGGGTTGCAGTAGGACCAGAAGGAGAGAGGAAAGTGGATGTACTAATGCAGCAGGCTAGGGGTAGACAGGAAGGGGGAGTAGGAGGGGGGAGGTGGAGAGAAGCAAGAGCAGGGGAAGCACAGGGGGAAAGTAGCAGAGGAGATAACATGCTCAGAAATGGGGTGAACTGGGCAATAGGGAGAAAGTAGGAGATATGAAGAGTATGATAATGTCAGGCATCTGGGAAACAAGACCAGAGCCCTTCAGGCACTGATTACTGAGACACAGCTGGACATGGTGGCTGTATGGTAATGGTCAAAACAGTGGCAGTTGAAATTCAACACCAAGAAATGCAAAGTTTTTTAGTTTAGCCTTTGGTAACCAGGTAAGGCCCACTAGACACAAGTGCCTGTTTTCAGGGGTGACCTGGGAGCACTGGGTGGTTAAGTGACTTGCTTAGAGTCACACAGTATGCAAGTGGAGGTTGTGAGAATCAAACCAAGGTGTGGTGTGCTGGATGTACCAAGCTCATTCACCGCTCATTACTCTAACCTCTAGGCTATACTGCCAGCCCACCTGCATGTATAACTGCAAGTTATGTACCTAGGGAGGAAGGACTTAGGTTGCAAATATACCCTGGGGGGGGAACAGTTGACTGAAATGAAACTAAGGTAGAGAGGGATCTGTGGGTACTCGTACCTGATGATATAAGGACAACCAGGCAGTGTGAAAAGGCGGCGCAAAAAGCTAGCAGCATTCTCGGCTGCATAGAAGGCATATCACAAGTAGGAAAAGTAAAGTGATAGTCCCACTGTACAGGTCCTTGGTGAGGCCTCACCTGGAGTACTGCATCCAGTTCTGGAGACCACACCTCAAGAAGGACAAGGATCACCTGGAAACTGTGCAGAGGAGAACTACGAAGATGATAAATGGACTACACGAAGAACTGTATGAATCAAGATTAAACCATCTTAGGATGTACTCACTGGAGAGAAGAAGGTATAGGAGAGATATGATAGAGACATTTAAATTCCTCAAAGGTGTCAACTCAGTACAAACACAGGATTTCTTCAGGGAAAACATGAATACACGGACAAGGGGGCACAACATGCACCTGAAGGGAGGTAGTTTCAAAACAAACAGCAGGATATTTTTCTTCACGGATAGGGTGGTGGGGCCCTGGAACAGTCTGCCACCGGAAGTTGTGGCAGTGGAGACAGTGGGGGAGTTCAAGCTAGCATGGGATAGGCACTGTGGAAACCTAAGGCAGTAAAGAAACTGGGAAGGGGGTAGCTTTCATGGGCAGACTAGATGGATCACAAGGTCCCCTTCTGTTGGCATGTTCTTATGTTTTTATGTTCTGTAACTGAAACATGGTCAACACAATGCCGTTAGTAGGAGTTAAGGGTACTGGGGTACATGATCTCAAGAGGGAAAGGGAAAAGGAGAGAGAGGGGATGGTGTGGCACTGTACATTAGAGTTGGTATCAAAGCCTCAGAAATGCAGGAATTAGGGAGGGAGACAGGGCCTGAAGCAGTGTGGATGCAGGTTATTGCAGGAGTAAGCAGTGTGATTACATAGAAACATAGACTTTGACGGTAGATAAGGACCGCTTGGCCCACCTAGTCTGCCCATTTCCCTACATACAGGATAAGCTGCAGATCCTGGTTAACCAGTGATTGATGTTGGGATGGTGTACAGCCCTCAGCAGAGAAGGAAGGAAACTGGCAGTGTGCTGGGAGAGGCGATCAAGAGGGTGGCAGATCTGGGCGAGGTGCTGATATTGGGCACACACACTGCTGTGCACTTCCATCAACCAGTGCAGCCATAAAGCCGCCAGGAACATAGAAGATGGTGTACACGAAGGTTTCCGTAAAGTGAAAAGTGCCAAAGTTATTTGCACAAATCACATAATGCAGGTGAGTTCATGATAGACACAGGCAAAAAAGCCATCATTCCTGACACTTTGTGGCACTGTACCACTTTATCAGGCCTAACAATATCTATGTTTCTATGGTAACCCCATCAGACCAAGTGCAGCATCTCAAGATGCACAAGGAGGAGAGGACAGGGGGACACTCAATGTCTTTGAAAGGAGGAAGAGTCAAGGGAAACATCAGGAAATGCTACTTCACAGAACAAGTGGTGACTACTTGGAATAGACTGCCAGAGCATGCAGTATCAGTTAATATGATAATGACCTTCAAGCTTAACTTGACAGTACTTTGAAGAAAAAGGGGAGAAAGAGTATTTTCACTCAGGGAGTGGCACAGAGGAACGCAACTGACCAATGACTTTCTCTCTCACTAAATCTGTATGCAAAGTGCTGCCCACCCACCAGGATGAAGCACCCTGTGATAAAGATGTTGATTTCCTGCATGACAATTTGGAGTAACTGCCATTGGATGACATTGTGTTTCTACAGTATCCTGCAAGGTATCACTGGCAGAGACTGTGAAAAGTGCATTTCATCCTGGGGGGGTGACACAGTATGTCTGTCTGTCTGCATGTTTCAGGCAACTTTTACTCCTGTTGCAGCAATCCACAGTAATCTGCACATTGCTGACCATGTTGCCTTCTGTTCTCAGCCTCTGGTGCTACACCCTTACTATACTGAAAAGTTGCTTTCTGGGTGATCACAATAACTTCAACAAGTGTTTCTTGTACTTCTGGCTGACCTGGTCTGTGAGAGACAGAAAATTCACCGCACTGTGGCGTTCCGGGGAGAATGAAACACAGGTCTTTCTGCGGCTGTTGCTATCAGCCAAGCTATCAATGTTTTGAATATCTAGTCCGAGACCTATCGTTTTGGTTTCTGCCTTCCTAGACCATAGTAAGTTATATGTAACTTTTCAAAGTTCATTAATCAGAGTCATTCAGGTTTAAATTTAGTCAAGAAGCTCACACAGGTTTCCTGGTTTAATTGGTGGGTTCTACTCATATTGTAAGTCTGATGTGGATGCACATGTAATGAGACACAACATCCCATGAAGCACTTCTGGTAAATCTAAAAAAGGGTGTGTTTTGTTCCTGAATGGAACAACCACTGGTATCTTCTGACCACGAATCTTACAAATCAATAATCTCACAGAGAGTAGATATATCCGTAGCCCCTATAAGATATATATATATATAGAGAGAGATAGATAGATAGATTGGTAGATAGATAGATAGGTAGGTAGATAGGTATGTAGGTAGGTAGATAGATAGATGGATAGATAGATAAATAGATGGATGGATAGATAGATAGATAGATAGATAGATAGATAGATAGATAGATAGATATTTTATTTATATAGCACCCATCTCCATGGACTCTGGGCGCTGCACAATATAGGCATACAAATCGTACAAAAACATTTTAAAAATACAGTGAAACAAATTTAAAACAACAGCAAAATACAGCTGGGAGCATAAATTTATCTATCCATCATAAAGTGCTATCCACTTTAAAACACCTTCAATTAAAAGCTTGATGAAATAAATATGTTTTGAGGTCCTTCTTAAAGGCTTCTACCGAGGGGGCCTCCCTTAGATAACCAGGCAGGGAGTTCCACAGGGTAGGCGCAGCTGCTGCAAACGCTCTGTCTCCTGAGTGCCACAGCCTAACCCTGGAAACTCCAAGAATGCCACCCCGGCAGAACGGAGGGCCTGGGCCAGACAGTAGGGCTCTTGCAGATAGACTGGACCCCTCTCGTGCAGTGTCTTATAGGTCAATAGCACTATCTTGAAGACAACTCTCCACCAAACCGGCAGCCAGTGCAGTTTGCGGAGCACCAGGGTGATGTGTTCGCATCTTTTCACCCCCATTAATAATCTTGCCACCACGTTCTGCACCAGCTGCAGCCTGCGGAGGCTGCCTCCAGATATCCCTAGGTACAGGGCATTGCAGTAGTCCAACCTGGAAGTGATGAAAGCATGCACCAGTGTGGGCGGGTCATCAGGTGGGATCAGGGCTCGAATTCGGGCAATATTCCTGAGATGATAGAACCCACTTCTCACCACAGCCGACACCTGTGCGTCAAGTGTCAGATCGCCATCCAGGATTACTCCCAAATTCTTCACCTGCCTAGAGGGGGCTAAAGGCACACCCCTCAGCACACGGTCAGGGGGTAATGCAGCACCCCCCTCCGTCCTGACGACCCGGCTCCACCACCAGTACCTCAGTCTTGTCTGGGTTGAGCCTAAGTCAGTTGTGAGTCATCCACATCTGGATTTCCTCAAGGCAGCTGTTAAATACAGAGTCTGACACCTGGCTATTGGGTGCACAGGACAGGTACAGCTGGGTATCATCTGCATAACAGTGAAAACCCAGCCCGTACCACTTGATAATGTCCCCAAGTGGCAGCATGTACACCATGAACAACAGAGGCGACAAGATCGACCCCTTCGGAACACCACAGCACAGAGACTTCGGATTTGATGACAAAATTCCCATGGTCACCCTCTGCACTCTGTCTGTCAGGTATGACCTGAACCAGTTGATGACATTTCTGGACAGGCCATACCAGAACCGCAGGTCGTCAAGTAACACCTCATGGTCCACTGTGTCGAATGCTGCAGAGAGGTCTAGGAGGACCAAGATGGTATGGTCCCTTCTATCCCTTGCCATCAAGAGGTCATTAAGCACCCTCACCAGGGCCATCTCTGTACATAAGGAGTTCTGCCTCCTTATGTAGGTCTACGAGACCTCAAAGGTTTAACCTCTGGTCTCTTAGAAGGCTGTGCTCCAGAACTCTAAGGGGAAGAGCCAACCAGCTGTAACTGGAGATCAGCAGCTACTTGCATTCAGTCTAGAGGGAGGCGTATGCCTGCTCCCTCTTGTTTGAACCTCTGTTCCAGTGAGTGTAATCCAGACCAACCTACCGGGCATCGTGGCAGCGGCCATTGCTGAGATGACCCCAGTGGGGGGAACCCACAACTTTGCTGAAGAAGTGGCTGAGAGAGGAAAATATGCTACAAGGAGTAAATCAAGGAATTGGATACGAAATATCATTTCGGAGTGGATTGGTATGCCTTTTTAAAAAGTGACTGATTTAGGCACCCAGTGGTGCCCTCCCTCCCTACCTACACCAGGCGGGAGAGGGTAAGGTATGACCTGTGTAATTTGGCCAGGAACCCTCTTCCCACAGGGTCAGTTCTTGGAAGGAGCTGGGAGGTAGGGCATGTGGCATCCTCGGACTTCAGAGGGTTCCTACCTCCCTTTGCCATGTAAATTAAACATGGAAACATAGAATTTGATGGCAGATAGGGACCACCTGTCCCACGCAGTCCACCCATTTTCCCTACCTACATTATTACTGCAGACTGCACTTGATCTACAGCTCTTTCTTCCTTCCCTCCTTCCCTTCCACTATGATTCCCTTATGCCTATCCCATGCATTCTTGAAATTCAAGTTGTGGGGCTTCCCCCAGTGATTTCAGCCCTTTGTGTCTGTCTTAGATGAACTGGTGGAGCAGTTGCAGATCCAAGGGCCTGGAGCTTTCTGTCTTAAGTCCCCAGGGGGCCGGCAGTCGCAGTGACTGTGTACCAGGTCTAGGGGATGGTTGGATGGTGGAATTCCCTGGGTAACCTTACAGAACCAAATGCCCCTTGCTGTGTCATGGAGTCTGGCAGAGTGGAAGTATGAACCAAACAGTATAAGTAAAAGGTGCCCCTGTGCTTAGAACTTCTGTGGGTCTGGATGAACATCCCAGCAGCTGGGGGCGGGGGCTCACGTATCAGGCACAGAGTTCTCATCAGATAATGGAAGATATGAGTGGGAAAGATGCAAGCTGTAATCCTTTAGGTGTCTGCAGCCCCTACATCAATTCTGGGCTATAATATAAGTGGAATTAGATGTCAAACTGACTACAAAGTGTACCTCCCCTATGGGACTAGTAAATCAGCAAGGGATATGGACTGAGGAAAGCTGTACATTCTAAATGGAAAGCATGCTTACTGAATTTAATATGCTCATGATCTGGAAGAACAAATGGAATCCTGGTTAGACTTTATTACTGTTCTAGACAGTCCGTTATTATGTTTGAGGTCTGTTGTGTTGCTAACCCATTGCTTTGCAGTCCTGCATAGCCTGAGAGTGTCCAAGAGGCCTGAGATCACATCAGTCCCAGAGGGTTAAGTAAGTGTGTGGTGGTGTTTGTACACTCCACTCCCTGGCCATTCCATCAGAAATACCCCTAGGCATGGGGAGAAGCTACATATCATTTTGAACATTTCTTAAGTAATATAGACATATATTTTTGTTATAAATGATTGCCGATATATGAATGATATATGAACCACACATTACATTTTATAGTGTATGGTCCTGATAATGATTAACCACACATTACATTTTATAGTGTATGGTCCCGCTAATGATTAACCACACATTACATTTTATAGTGTATGGTCCCGATAACGATTAACCACGCATTACTTTTTATATATGGTCCCGATAATGATTAACCATACATTATATTTTATAGTGTATGGTCCCGATAATGATTAACCATACATTACATTTTATAGTGTATGGTCCCGATAACGATTAACCACACATTACATTTTATATATGGTCCCGATAATGATTAACCAGACATGACATTTTATAGTGTATGGTCCCGATAACGATTAACCACACATTACATTTTATATATGGTCCCGATAATGATTAACCATACATTACATTTTATAGCGTATGGTCCCGATAATGATTAACCGCACATTACATTTTATAGTGTATGGTCCCGATAATGATTAACCATACATTACATTTTATAATGTATGGTCCCGATAACGATTAAACACACATTACATTTTATATATGGTCCCGATAATGATTAACCACACATTACATTTTATATATGGTCCCGATAATGATTAACCATACATTACATTTTATAGTGTATGGTCCCGATAACGATTAACCACACATTGCATTTTATAGTGTATGGTCCCGATAACGATTAACCACGCATTACATTTTATAGTGTATGGTCCCGATAACGATTAACCACACATTACATTTTATATATGGTTCCGATAATGATTAACCATACATTACATTTTATAGTGATGGTCCCGATAACGATTAACCACACATTACATTTTATATATGGTCCCGATAATGATTAAACATACATTACATTTTATAGTGTATGGTCCCGATAATGATTAACCACACATTACATTTTATATATGGTCCCGATAATGATTAACCATACGTTACATTTTATAGCGTATGGTCCCGATAATGATTAACCGCACATTACATTTTATAGTGTATGGTCCCGATAATGATTAACCATACATTACATTTTATAATGTATGGTCCCGATAACGATTAAACACACATTACATTTTATATATGGTCCCGATAATGATTAACCATACATTACATTTTGTAAGGTCCCGATAATCATTAATCATACATTACATTTTATAGTGTATGGTCCCGATAATGATTAACCACACATTACATTTTATATATGGTCCTGATAATGATTAACCATACATTGCATTTTATAGTGTATGGTCCTGATAACGATTAACCACACATTACATTTTATATATGGTACCGATAATGATTAACCATACATTGCATTTTATAGTGTATGGTCCCGATAACGATTAACCACACATTACATTTTATATATGGTCCCGGTAATGATTAACCATACATTATATTTTATAGTGTATGGTCCCGATAATGATTTACCACACATTACATTTTATAGTGTATGGTCACGATAATGATTAACCACACATTACATTTTATATATGGTCCCGATAATGACTAACCACACATTACATTTTATAGTGTATGGTCCCGATAATGATTAAGCATACATTACATTTTATAGTGTATGGTCCCGATAACGATTAACCACACATTACATTTTATATATGGTCCCGATAATGATTAACCATACATTACATTTTATAGTGATGGTCCCGATAACGATTAAAAAAAATGAAGCAGGATCCTTACTGTTGTTGTTTCATTCACCGCCTCTCACTATCACGGACATTTCAGAAGGTCAATTGCAGTAGCGCGCATGCGCAGAGCGATCCAAGTTGTTATACCATCAATGTGATGTACCATTGATGGGTTAGCAACATAGTGACATCACATCGATGGTATAACAATGTTATAAAAAGATGGATTTCACCACATAGCAACGTTCTACCATACATTATAAAAATATCCATCCCCTGTATATTGATGAACATTTTTACTGTTAATATTTGCCATAACACACTTCATAGAGTATAATATATACTGACCAGGCTTCGTAAAAGGAACAACACCATCACACCAACCTGCCCAAGAGGCACACAATAAGTCACAGGAACTGTAACATACCCAATCCATTCTTGTCCATATCTAACTAATTCAGGGGTTGACCTTAAGTTTTTTTGGCACTAGCCAGCAGGAGAAGTCAGTCTAAAATTGCACTAGCCCGCAGTGATTTGCACTAGTCCACATTCAGTCACATTGTGCTTTTGACTCACAACACAAATGAATAGATGTTGAAAGCGGCACAGTTTAAAAATGTATTTACATTTATATAATTATGAAAACACACAAAATGACCAGTTGTTTCAAAAGATAAGCATTCAGTGAGTCCAATAAGCATTGTGACCCATAAATATAGAAAAATCTGTTCTCAACAAAAAAATTATACTCCGAATAATGTCTCTTTCAAGGATTGCCGCATTAGGATGATGCATCTGGGGAGTCTGGCAGGCCCTCAATTACACTAATGTTACTCACATCACTGTCACTTTCACAGTCACTTTGTGAGTCTGCTGAATAGCCACCACCCTGCAGTCATGCCACAACAGTTCCAGTCTGTGGCCACCTCCTCCTTTGTCCCCTGCTGTTCCAAAGACAGATTGCTTCTTTGGGATCAAAATTCTCAATGTCTGGGGAGTTCATCTGTACCGCCATGAGGTCTGTCACTGAGTCCGACTGCAGCTTGGGATGCAGGTTGGACTTTGTGAGCTTTAACTGTCTGAAACCTCACTCTGCCTCAGCTGAACTTGCAGGCAGTGTCAACAGAAGATCCATAAGGGCTGGGATGTTGGGGTACTTCTGTTGGTAAGCAGCACTTACCTTCTCCCAAGTCAGACTGTGAATCTGCTCAAATCTGGAAAATAAAAAAGAAAGGCAATTGAGAAGCATTCAACACACTGACAGTTAATAAAACATTCTTATCTTCTTCCATAAATATGGCAGTAGGTCCTTAAATACATTTGACTCATGAATTGACAAAGTAAAACTTTTCACATACCTGGCATACAGTTCAGATATCAACATTGTCCACTCTGTTTCAATTATGTCAGTTTTCACAGTCGCACCTTTCAGGACTGGTTCGTACTGCTCTGCAAACAAGGCCACTTCCTTGTCACCAAATTCTGAAAACCAAGCAAAAAATAAAAATAATTCACATTTGTTTTTTTTAAAGATCCCTCCCATCCCATTCCCAGCACAATTATCTAATTGCCCACAATAAACTCTGTTCTTTTTTTTTTTACCTTCTATTTCTTCCTCCTTATGCCCCCAGTCTCCGACTCTTCAGGGGCACCTGGGAGTCATCCCTCTGCCAGTCACCCTGCCCTCGAGCGCCCCTGCGCCCCATGGAGCCGCGGTTATACCCCCCAGGTGGGGTAACAAGGTGGGGCTCTTACATCCTGTATGCCTACTTGTTTCGTCAGGCAAGGTGGTCGAGGTGGGTGAAGGCACATTGAGGGCACGCTCCTGGTGTCTTGTCTTCCTGGAGACGGAGGGTTGTTATCCTCTGAGTTTCCTCCCCATGTGTGGTGTGCGCCCTTGACATCTGGGCACTATATGCCGACGTCCACCACACATCCTGGCCAGCCTTCCCCTGCAAATCAGGGCTTGCTATACCTTGAGCCTCCACGCGGGGTCATGCAAGTTGTGAGCTGTGGCCTCCTCCCTCCCCCCGGAGAAGGCGAGCTGTCGTGGGATGCTCGAGCCTTCTCCCCCGGCCGACCTTCCAGTGACCTCAGTCCTCTCCCGAACCCAGGTCGCCGGCATCACAAGTGGAAATCCAACTGCTGCGTCAACGGACCGGCCCTAATAAACTCTTTTCTAGCTACCTTGCTGACTCTTCTTGTCTGGCCATAGTGTAAAACTGGCAACTGTTGCTGCACATAGAAGCTGTGGGCTTACATCCAGGAATCGATTCTGCAGACTTTCCTCCAAGCTTTTGAGGACTTTTTTGTGGACAGCAGTAATGTCTGAATTCCCTACCAGGGTCTGGCCATGCAGCTCTGTAACACCCTACACTTGGCGTTCCTTCGGTCCAGGCCTTCTTAAAAAGAAATAAGGAAACACATTGAAATATACTGCAGATGATAGCCTGGCTGCTAGCATATCACTGCAGCATCTTTAGCTCATGCCACAGTACTCACCTTGTGTTATATGTTTTTAAAGTTTCCAGGGTTGACTGCATAGTCACAAGAACATCAGCCACAGTTGCATCCCTCTCCTGGGCCACACAGGATAGAACTGCAAGAACACAGATTACATCAAACATGAAATGTGTGAATTTCATGACATCTGCCTGCCAAAGTATCTTCAGTATTCCTGCAGCTTTGTTCATTTGCTCCAGATATACACCCTGCCTTTGCTGCATTTGTAACACGAAACAGAAATATTAAAAAAGCAATACAAAATGTACACAAATTAAAACCACACAGCATGTGTAGAGTTTACAGAATCATGTAAAAATTACCTGAGTTATGTGTAGAACTACAGCAGGACACCCCTTCAGCAGAATCTGCAGCGCTGTTTGCAGGTGAGGAAGCCATTGTGTGCTGCCAGCTCGAGTTGGAAGTAGAGGACGCATCAGTAGCACTTCATGTGCTTCTTTTAGTTTGCTCCTGTTTAGGGAGGAGTTGTGGTAGAAGCAGTACAAGTGAAGCAACAAATTGCTTAATCTACAGTATTATAAATGGAAAAGTTTTTCAAAGCTCCCTTGTAGGCCAACTCCAGGTGATGTGCAAAGCAGTGTACTTACTGCACACAAGGCTGCATTTGTTATAGGAGGGATGCTACCCCACTGATCCTGCCGACCGTCACAGCTGCTCCATCACTGCCAAAACCTACCAGTTTTCTTGTCCATCCCTCAGTTGATATGGCAAGCTTTGTTTCCTGAACTTTTTGAATGGCACCTTTCATTGACTGGGCATCTGCTTTTGCAATGGTCTGCAGCCCGCCCAGCTGGTTATGCACTTTGCCAGCAGTGACAAAACGCACATATACAATTTCAGCCTCTGTTACGGAGGAATCAGTGGTACCATTGCTAATGAGGGAAAATAACTTTGCGCTGTTTATCTTCTCTCTCGGGGAGATGTGTTCCACCTCTGCTATGTAGTGTATGAACCGTCATGCATACTTGTCATTCCGGTACATTGAGCCAATGTCCAACCCTTTCCTGTCATCTAGACTACACATCCATGCAAAGTCTTGGAAAGGATGGCCTTTCTTGGCAATGGCATGACAAGTCCGAAATAGTTTTTCCAGCCGATTGAGAGTTGCCTGGTTCGTGGTCTTGAGCATTTTCTCTGCAGTGCTCATACCTCGGGCAGCGGAGCTGGCACTCTTTTTATTTTGTGCCCTAATGTGCCATTCGCTACTGCCGTGTGAAGAAACTGATTCAAATCAGAAGTTGTCAGTCCCGTGGCAAAAATTAGTTTTATTTCCTGCCTTACCCGACTGCAGGTTATCATGTTTCTGACACAAATGACATTACTTCACATCTTTACTGGCATCGTATCTAAGCCAGTCATATTTCTCTAGCCAGGCTGTCTGAAACCGGCGGCTTCTCTTACTGCGGTCATATTCACGATCTCTAACTTTTTTCTCTTCTTCTTCAGTGTGCTTTCTTTTATTATGAGTCGGATTGCTCACGTCCTTAAGGTATTTCCACATTTTAGTAATTCTTATGTGATGCATAGCCCGGGTAATAAAACGTATTTGTCGAAAGTGTCTGTCTTTTACAATTGTCTCCCACCAGAGGCCCCAGCCCAAGAAGAAAAATCAGCATTTATGTAACACTTTCATACACAGTATCCCAAAGCACTTTAGACTGGTAGTAAAGTGACTGAATGTGGGGTGGCTATATCACACATCAACACCCACAGACAGCCTGGACAATTGCATGGATGAGTTTATGGGAAAGGGAATGTTGGCCAGGACACCAGAAATGTCCCCTACTCTTTGCGAAGAGTGCCCTGGGCTCTCTTACTTCCACCTGGACAACACCAGGATGGGCAGAAGGGACCTCAGTTTAACGTCTCATCCGAAGGATGGCACACCCCAGCAGTACAGCACCCCCCAATACTGCACTCAGATGCCAGCGATTTTTAGGTGCAAGTCTAATCCTGGTGTGGGACGAGAACCCACAACCTTCTGGTCCAGAGGCAGATGTGCTACCAACTGAGCCATGCTGACACTGCAGTGCTTGTTCTATGAAGTTAAAAAAAGTATGTATCAAAATAAACAAGCATTTGTCAATACCGAATGTTTTCTCGCTGGCATTGGCATTGGTAGTGCAGGAGTTAGAGCTGCATAATAGGAATGGCAGTGAAGTATTGAACTGACACCAACCTCACCCCCACCCTAAAGAGACACATTTTCAACATAGGCATTTTGGGACCTCCCCTCATGAACAGTGGCACTGTGATTTTGTTAATCTGTCCCAAAAGTAGATTTCCCACAGTGACCACACCATTCTGCTCCACAGGTGCGAAAACACATTTTGGGCAGGATGTGAAAAATGGCAGCTGTACTGTTCATAAGAAGATGTGAAAAAATGCCACTGCTGAAAATCTGGCATGAAAATATTGCAAATTTGTGAAGTTACAAGGGTGCGTGGAAACTGCGCAACGCACGCTTTTAACACAGTCATTTTATGGACTTTCATCACCTAATTTTCAACATAGGTATTTTAGGATCTCTGCTGATGAACAGTGTCATCGTCATTTTCTCAAACTTCCCAAAAACTGATTTTGCAAAGCGACTGCGTTATTCTGCGCCGGACGTGCGAAAACACATTTTGGCCAGGATATGTAAAATGACAGCTATACTGTTCATAAGGAGGTGTGGCAAATGCCAATTTTGAAAATCTGGAATGAAAATATTACAAATTCATGAAGTTAGGAGCGTACGTGGAAACTGTGCAACACATGCTCGTGAAACAGCCATTTTTTGGATTTTTTCACCAATTTTGCAAGATAGGCTTTTTGAGAGCCCACCTCATGAACAGTGGCACTGTCATTTCATTACTCTATCCCAAAAGATGATTCCACGCAGTGACCAGGAAATCGCCTTTTGGGACTGAATAATGCCATGCCAGTGACTGAATTCATGAGGAGGGGTCCCAATAACCCCATGTTGAAAATTTGGTGCCCAAATTCCCAAAAATGGCTGAGATATGCACCAAAGTTGAAAAAAACCCTATTTATGCCATTATACAACTTAGTGGCATTTCTTCAGTTCGCGGTCGGCTTTGAAAGTGCAGACGTGTTCCCGGTCCACCGGTAAGCATTGCGGAACAGTTTTCCTTTTACAGGGGCATTTATTTGGCATGTTGGGGTGGGCTCCCAGCATGCCACCTGAGTGTTTGTTTTCTGTAGCCGACGGGGGATTGGGCACCCCTGTCGGCACACAACAAATGGGGGGGGCGGACATTATGTCGATGGGGAGTGGGCTCCCCAGTCAGCAAATTAAACTAGGAAGGGGCGGCATGATGCAGAAGAGGATTGGGCACCCCCTTGGCACACACTGTAAATGAGAGGGGGGTTGCATTATGCCGACAGGGAGGGCTCTGGCCGCAAATGAAGTGGGTCGGAGCACTCTGCGGCGGCATGCTGCCATGTTTTTATTGTAAACTGGTCACCAGAAAAGGCATGCTGCTGCGTGAGAAGCTTGGCTCTCATTGCAGTGGACCTTTTCTTTGATCTGGTGGCCAGTTTACGTGTTGCTGGTGTCAGCGCCTGCAGCTGCCTTACTGGGGAATGAGGGACGCACCTACTGATGCATGCCCTGCATTCACCCACAGTGACTGCACCTCCAAATCTGCTACTAATGCAGTATGTTGGCTGCGCAAGTGGAAGCCAACATAAAAACTACTACTGGCAAATCATAGTTTACTACGCAGTTCAACTGGCGCACAAATATGATAGCAGGAGCACTTTTTTCAGCAAGGCCAGAGACTGTTTTGACTGTACAAAATCACAAAGTAGCACAGCTAGATATTGTCACATTTTTCATTTCACTATCAATATGAAACCGCAGAGATCTGTATTCTACTACAGTTTGCAAAACCAAACTGCTCATTATAATTGCAACTTAGCAAGTTAAAAGTACTACTGTTCAATCTTTATTGTATGTCTGTCTGTACCCCCCCAAACATCACCAACCCCACAAGCCAGACCCCCCCCCGTAGACAACACAAAATAAGGGAAAGCACAGCAAAGGCCAGAATGGATTCAACCTCAGAACATTAACCAAACAACTGCCGGCATTATTAGCATCCACTTATTTACCTGAGAACCACAGTGGTGTGTGCAAACAGCAAACCAACAGACATCCCCACCAGGCTGGCAGAAAAACCAACAGACGCCGCCCCCACACACACGCACACACGCACACACACCCCTGTAGGCAAATTAAGATAACAAAACACAACATGAGGAAAAGCACAGAATATAGAATTGTGCTGCAGCATACGAACAGGGCACAGAGCACTAAGGCACACTTTGTTCACCGCCCCCCCCAAAGCCCCAGGCCCACACAACTTCAGTAACCTGCCAAAACAACTGGCACAACTTGATTGACTTACCTGCATACCTTGATGTATGTTTGTACTTGTGCTCAAAAACAAACTGCAAATGAAAAAGAAGAAGCCACAGACATGCCTGCCCAGCCCACAACAAGCCACAGACATCCCTCCCCCCAGGCAACAAAACACAATGAGCAGAGCTGAGCAAGATAGACGTGCTGCAAAATCAAACTATTCAGATCAGGTCAGCAAAACAGTAATTTACACAGCAAATTAGAGAAGGTGCCAAATCAAAGAATGCCACTTGGCCAGCCCGCCGGCACAGCGGTTGGATTTCCACTTATGACGCTGGTGACCCGGGTTCGGAAATGGACCCAAGTCATCGGAGGGCTGGCATGGAGGAAGAAGGATGGAGCATCCCATGAGGCTGCTCCTTCTCTCCGGGGGAGGGTGGGAAAGTACCTGGTGCACTGAGGACTCCTGGGGGAGGCCGGGAGATACTCACGCTCCGGCGCTCATTTCATGGGAGGCAGGGCGAACGCTGGCATCATTGCACGTCCCTGCCTCCAAGAATACAGGAAAAAGGAGAAGGCGGGCAGAGGCCACTGTCTCAGTGAAGCCCTCCTCGGGGCTTCGATTAGCCATCATCGCCACTCCCTCGACCAGTCAGTAGTTCTGTGACGCGGATTGGGGACCGTTGCCTCGGCCCCACCCTCTGGTGGGTAAGCCAGAGGTAACTGGGGGAGTCAGCGGCAAATAGATGATGGTGAGAGTCCTAGGGGCCATGACCAGGGCTGAGGACTGACAGTGACCCTGCCAAAAAAACAAAAAAAACAAAGATTGCCACTTTTTCGCACAGTCACACAATCTGAGTCAGTCAGAAACTCAGCATTTGGTTACTGTTGGCAATCCAGCTCTCAACACGCTTGCCTTGCAGCCTGCTCAGTATGAAGGAAAACTGCCAGACATGTCAGCCTAGCCCCACAACAAGGCCCAGACATCCATTCCACCCCCACCCGCAGTAATTTAGTAAGCAATTTATCCTATTTCCTGAGATACTCAGACTGTCCCCAACAATGCCCTTAGGGTGGGGAGGGCCAACCAGTGCTGTGCAGAACACCAGCCAACATTACTCAGTTTTTATTTTCAGTTCAGTACGTTCTGTTGACAAAGCACTTACTGATCACTGGGCTGAGCTGAAACTACACACAAAGGATTCAAGTTCAACCTCGGTTGGTCCACCATAGGAGAGGTGCCACGCGACACACACTGGCTGCACACAAATAAATCAGGTATTTCCGTTCCGCTCAGAAGTGCTGCAGAAGTTGAACACTGTGCCATTAGTAAGCATTTTTAAAAATGTGTTCAGTTGCCTTACCTAAGTTGGCATTTTCCTGTGCTTTGTTGGACCCAGCTCCTGACGATATCCAACCTGCTCTCCGCGTCCTGGCTCTCAGCTCCCGATAATCCAACCTGCTCTCTGACTCAGTCTAGGCAAATACAGGAGACTCTGGAGTGCAGACTGCCGTGCCACCGCTGAATCTCGGCAACTGCCAAAACCGCCGAAACCACCAAACTTCCAGTCACCCCTTGCACGCCAAACAGTCCTTCCTACAGCCATGTAGCACCACAGCCAGCATCCAGAAATTCAAATTCTCCACGCATTTTACTGGAAAACCAGGGGTTTAAATCTTCCCTTCAGCACATGAAGCCTCACCCCCTCAGTGCTTACTGCCAATTGCTGCTGGCAGTCTGCCTCCTTACACGTCCAGCTATAGGCTTTGGGCCAATCCTGGAGAATCACCGATGAGCAACTTGGTGTAAACTCTTGCGGGTGATGTTGGTGCTCCCTGGCTGTTCCCACTTCCTGCCACCCCCCTGCCGACTTTTGCTGGCCAACCATAGCAAGGCAAATGGTGAGTGACAGGCTGACAGCCCACAAACCTATCCTCTAGGGGGGAAATCCCTGTGGAATGATGAGGAAACCGATGGTAGTAGTGCTTGTTTGTGTCTCTATTGCTAGGTTGGCTAATTTGCAGCTGCTCCATGGTTCCAGGGGCTTGGTGTGATTTTGCTGCTTCCAGCACTATGGACAACTGGAAGTACTGCCGACTCGATGAACTGCACTAGTCAACGCGGACAGGAAGGGCAGTATCTGCACTAGCCCGAGGCACTCTGCAATATGCTCCAGGCTAGTAAATGTATGTCAAGGTCAAATCCTGAACTAATTTATGGACCCAAATTATTCATACCCCATCAAAGGCTCTTGGAACCAATCTGACATCTACCCCACTACTTACTTTGCTGGGTATACCCAATATTTATTTTAAAGTATATAAAAATCAAACACAATTAGTAACAATTGCTATAACTGTCACCAAGAAATGTGTCTTAATTAAATGGAAAGATTCTAATCCCTCAGTTTAGGAAACATGGGTTAACATCATGCTAGACGTAATGAGACTGGAAAGAATTCAGTATTATAAAAAAAAAAGAGAAAACATTTAAAAAATCTGGGCTCTATTCCACTCCATTATCCAGAAAGGACTTATTATTTAGAAATCAACATCATGCTTTGACTACAGAGTTCAGACCCTATAGCTCTAATAGTCTGAATGATTAAGTACCGTGAAGATGCTAATTTAATGTTGATAGCAATAAAATTTGTTGTAACTAAGAGTATACGCCCAAGATATGTGTAACATGTTTTAATTGATTATATTTACATGTAACACTGTACCTCAGCGCTCTTAATAAAAACATATTTAAACAAGCATTTGTCAATGCCGAATGTTGTCGCACAGGCATTGGCATTGGCAGTGGTGGAGCTAGAGACGCATAATAGGAATGCAGTGAAGTATTGAAGTGATGCCAACCCCACCCCCACCCTGTAGAGAGTGACAGGCATTGGGGTGTGCCTTTGGGTCATCAGCTACAATGCTCATGCCATTGTACCTCACCCTACCCTGTAGACACTGACAAGTGTCGTGGTGTGCTTTGGGGTCTTTGGGCATTATACTTACCCCATTCCATAAGGAAATACGCTGATGTGGATGCAGTATAGGAGCGTGGGGTGAAGTTTGTAGCCGAACAGTGCAAGACACACCATGATGCCTGTCTGTGGCTGCAGGATGGGCGTGGGGGATGGAATGGCGTGAGCATTACATCCGATGATCCCAAGTCACAGCCCTGACGCCTGTCAGTCCATACCGGGTGGGGTGCTACAGTTGGAAACCGTAACACTGTAAGCATGTAGTGGTAGTTTCACTCTACATTTTCAACATGGGCTGCTTGTCAGGCCACCTCATGAAAAGCGCACAATCACTTTGTTAGCTGAAAGGTGGTTTTGCACAGCGGCTGTGGCATTTGGTGACAGAGGGATGAAAACACAGTTTTGGGTAGGATGTGGAGAATGACAACTGTATTGTTCATGAGGCGGCGTAAAAAATGGCAACACTGAAAATCTGGAGTGGCAATATGAAATATTGGTGAAGCAATGAACATGCATGCAAACTGCGCAGCAGACGTCCGCAACCCAATTATCTATGGGAGTTTTTTAGGCACATTTTCAACATAGATATTTTGGGACCTCCCCTCATGAACAGTGGTGCTGTGATTTTGTTAATGTGTCCCTAAAAGTGATTTCCCACAGCGAGCACGCCATTGTGTGCCACAGTTACGGGAACGCGTTTTGGGCAGGCTGTGAAAAATGGCAGCTGTACTGTTGATAAGGAGGTGTGCACAAATGCCAGTGATGAAAATCTGGCATGAAAATATTGCAAATGTACGGAGTTACAAGGCTGCGTGGAAACTGTGCAACATATGCTTGCAGCACAGTTATTTTATGGACTTTCGGCACCAAATTTTAAACATAGGCATTTTAGGACCTCTGCTAATGAACAGTGTCATCGTCATTTCCTCAAACTGCCCCAAAAACTGATTTCGCACAGTGACCGCGCAATTCTACGCCGGACATGCGAAAACACATTTCAGCCAGGATATGTAAAATGACAGTGGTACTGTTCATAAGGAGGTGTGGAAAAATGCCAACTTTTAACATGTGGAGTGAAAATATTGCAAATGCACGAAGTCTCGAGCGTGCGTGCAAACTGCGCAACACATGTTCGTAAAACACTAAGTTCATGGACTTTTGGCCCCAAATTTTTCACATAAGCATTTTAGGACCTCTGCTAATGAACAGTGACACTGTCATTTTCATAACATGTCTCGAACATGGACTTTCCACAGCAACCACGCTATTCTGCGCCAGAACTGCGAAAACACATTTTGGTCAGGATGTTGAAAATGATAGCTTTACTGTTTATAAGAAGGTGCAGAACAATGGCAATGTTGAAAATATGGAGTGAAAATATTATAAATTCGTGAACTTATGAGTGTGCGTGCAAACTGCGCAATGCACGCTCGTAAAACAGTTATTTTGGAATTTTTGCCACCAAATTTGCAACATAGGCTTTTTGAGAGCCCCCCCTCATGAACAGTGGCACTGTCATTTTGTTCCTCACTCCTGAAAGGTGATTCCATGCAGTGACTGCGAAATCACCTTTTGGGACTGAATAATGCCATGACAGTGCAAGAATTCATGAGGAGGGGTCTCAAAAACCCCATGTTGAAAATTTGGAGCCAAAATTCCAAAAAATGCCTGAGATATGTAGCAAAGTTGAAAAACCCCTATTTATTTCATTATACAGCTTACCGGCATTTCCATAGTTTGCGGTCGGCTTTGAAGAGTGCAGACGTGTTCTTGGTCCACCGAAGATCATCGCGCCAGACTCCGGAGGTAAGTATGGGGTGAGGGGGTGTGGGGAGGCAGGGCGCAGTGGGTGGGTGTGGGTGGTGGGTAGGGAGACTACGAGGGACCGCTTTTGTGTTACAGGGTGAAAAAAAAAAAAACATGGCGGGACAGTTTTTTTTCCCTCAGGGGATTTGGCACGCTGGGGTAGGCTCCCAGCAGGCAACCCTAACTGTTTGGGGGCGGGGTTGTTGCAGTTGACAGGGATTGGGCACCCTCATCGGCACATAACAAAAGGGGGAGGGTTAATTTATGCCGACGAGGATTGGGCATCCCTGTCGGCACACAAGGAAAGCGGGGGTGGGCAAGAGCCAAGGGGGATTAGGCACCCCTCTCGACATATAACACATGGGGAGGAGTGCTTTATGCTGACGGGAAGTGGGCTCCCCCATCAGCACATAATTGGGGCCATGGTAAGCCGGCAGGGGGATTTTGCACCCCTGAAGTCGGCAGTTGGGCAGCTGCCCGCCATGCTTACAATGTGGCCGATCACGTCGGGAGGTCCACTGTGTCTGATGAGCTTTGCTCGGATTGCAGCGGACCTTTCCTTAGATTTGCTCACCACATTATGTATGCATGGTGTGGCGCCGGCATGCAGGCTGATTGGGGAATGAGAGACACACCTACTGGTGCGTGCCCTGCATTCGCCCAACAGTGACCGTGCCTCCAAATCTGCACTACCTCAAGATGTTGGCTGCGCAAGTGTGCCAACATAAAAATCTGCACTACCGCAAGATGTTGGCTGCGCAAGCGCGCCAACATAAAAATCAATATATGGCATTCTTACATCTTTCATATACAGTTAGCCCCTGTTTATCTGCCTCTCATATGTGTCACACTCACTTCTCCGGCACTGCAGCTGATGCCTGTTACCCTCTTGTCATCGAATCCATGTTTAGATAACCATCAAACTCGGACTGCCATTACACACTGTGAGAACAGACTGGGATGAATATTTGAGTGCTGACTGTATTGATATATAAAAAAAATCAACATGGTTTAAAAAAACATGATATATGAAACCAAAATAGTTTAACATATGTGTGTGTGTGTGTGTGTATATGTGTATATATATATATATATATATATATATAAATTTCTTCTGAATTTTGGTTCCACTTCAGTGTATTTCATGAAGATCTGTGCCATTTTTAACCTTCTATTCCATCATTGTATATCTTTAATTGTATAGCAGACATTTCATTCTCCTTCAAGTAACCCTTAATCTGTTTGTTTGTTTGTTTTGTTTATTTAATCTGGTAGGTCCATGGGCCAAAGACCCGTTTTCATGGGTGACTGGAATCTTCTTTGCTTTCACAGGTTATGCCACTGAAATCATTGGAAAATAATACTCTTGAATATATAAATACTGTACGTTCCATGTATGATAAGTAAATATTTTCTTTTTTCTGTTTTATCTGCAGTTTTTATTTGTAGTTTCCTACTATTGGCTCCTCTGTTTGGTTTCCTTGGGGACCGCTATAACAGGAAGATCATAATGAGTTCAGGAATCATTATCTGGAGTAGTGTGACATTTGGCAGCTCCTTCGTCTCACAGTCAGTACGTTACCTTGTTTTCTACTTTAAATGTTCATATTTTTGAGTGTGTTTTTTTTTTTTGCTGTGTGTTTTCCATAGATTAAGGTTATGGGGAGACCTGGGAGAGTTCCCTCAACTTTTCAAACAAAGAATCACAACACTAGGAGGAAAAAAACCCTCTTTATGACTTTCTGTGTTGATTTCCAGTACAGAACTGAATGAGTTTGCAATAGGCAGAATGTAATCTTCTCCCATACAGAAAGGGTCCAGGTCAATGTCTTCAGTGTGGCAAATGAAACTGTTCTATAGATATTTTTGAACTGTGTCAGCAGAGGTTTTGAGCAATAGACTTAGGATTAGAAAACAGTTAACCTCATTTAGTTAACCATGACAATAACAGTGAGGTCATGTGACTTGCTTAATGTCATAGTCAATGGAAGTAGCGCTAGTGGGATTTGAACCTGCGATCAGGTTCATAGGATTGTGGTACAGCTAGAGTTGCTTGGATAAATTGTTGACCTTTCCGGATACACTCAGAATTCACAATGTTTTATCAGAATGGTTAAAATGCATGATCGGAGTTTCCTACTAGGGTAACTTGGATTCTTATTTCTGGAGCAGGGTGGCTATTTCTACAGTTGGCACTTGATCATGAACTGTCATTTAGTCATCAGTCAGCTGCTGAGGTGAGAGGAGGGTCTGTGCCAGTCACATTTGAGTGGGGAAGAGGAGTAACTAAGGTAGGTGGGAGCCATGGGTTATAGTGGTGAGGACTAGGTGAGTGGGTCAGGGTGGGCGGCTTCTGTCTTATGCAGGGCTGGAGGGACCACTGGACACAAAGGATAATTAACACTTGACATGGCTGGGCGCTGGGGGGAGGGGGACCACTAGACACCGGGGACAGTTAGCTTTTTTTAATATTCTTTTTTTTTTATCAAGCCCCTTCCACCAGCCTGCAACCTTTGTCTCCTCTTCAACTCCCAGCCGTATCACCCACCTTCTCTGGGACTTACCCAGCTCCTTTTTAAACACCCTTGGTTTACCCCCCCATTGTGAGGCTCTTTTATCAGGGTTCTGGGGGGAGCTCAGACCCCTGGAGGAAACTCAACCCACTATCCAGTGAAACAGTGCTCAGTCAGTGGTGAGAGCCCTGTGGGTGGAGGTGGAGAGTCATCATGCTTGGCTGGGGCCGTTTCTTGTTTTCCTCCTAGCCCTGAGATGCCAACATGTGAGGAGAGTCAAGGAGCATGTGTACACATGGTGTCCATGTTGCTCCAGCTCCCAGTCTGCATCTCTCCTTCCCCGATGCCCTCAGCTACACTGCCACCTGTGATCACCCATGTGGTAGTACAGCAGGTAGGATGCTGACCCTCTCTCCCCAGGGAAGGGAAGTGTCCATGACAGTGCTCAGTCATCCTCCCCCAGCTGGCCCCCAACTACCGAGGCTCATTCCCAAAGAAAATTAACTTCTGACATGCCTGGGTGCTCAGAGAAGGGGGACCACAGGACTCCAGTTAAGATGAACATTTTTCATAGCTGGGTGTTAGGAAGGTGTGGTGGTTAGGGGGCGCAGGGCCATAAGACCTGATTTGGGGAGGAGGTAATTAGAACTGCACTAACAGCTAGTTACCCCCTTGCCAAACCTACCAATTTGCCGGTGCACCTTTTTGCAAGGTGCTATCAGCTGCTTTGCGTAGGTGCACTGGCATGGTTTAGGGCCAGTCACTAACTGGTTAGCAACTCCCTAACTATACCATCCAGTATGGCATTTTGCGATCCTCCCCAGCTTTGGGGGCACTAAGTGGTGTTAGTGCGTTGCTAACCTGTTTAATGATCACATATGCCCTTTATATATCTCAGCCATGGTGTTGTTTACATGCTTTACATGCCAGTCATTTATAGTTTTCACCAGAAAAAATCTGACACCCCAGAACTTGATTCTGTTCACACCAATACATATCAGAAAATTCAACATAATTTGGCATTAATACCAGAGCAGGGAATTTACTTACATGATGGGTACTTTGCTATAAATTACTGTGTGTAATGTTTTCATTTGGTTTTAGCTTATTTGTGGTTACGTAACATTCTTTCTTCAAATTTATACAAATAATTTATTTATTTATTTATTTAGTTTTTGTTGACCGGGTAAGTGCACTAGACAAATCCTGCCTATTTTCAGGCACGACCCGGGGGAGGGGGATACAGATGAATGCCAACTGACCTTGAACCAGATGAAGCTGTTAATTAAACCTAGACAGTAGATCCCATATAAAATCTGGAAATTAGACTAGCAGTCACTGGTGTAATCCCACAATTTTAAAACTTGAAAATGGTAAAGGAATTTGATCACTTAATTCATGGTGACTGAGTTGCACTGGTCTCTTTATATACTGTGGGTATAAAAATCCACAAAACTTCATTCTAATCTTTTACCAGTAGATGGCAGTTGATGACAACACAACCACTAGTAATACTGTAGCGAGCTTTACCTTTGGTGTTGAAGCCACCAGCTGGTGACGGAGCAGAATGCAGTTTCAAGCTTTTTACAGATGTAAGCTAAAAAGACGAGGGACTGTAGGTTCTTTGCCTGTTTTGCTTGCTTTCATATTTTCTGGCCCACAATAACCCAAACCCATAAGACCACATTAGGGCTGGCTCATTTTTACCTGGGGTGAGATACAAATGAGGCACACTGATGAGTCCTATGTAGAACGAAACAGGTGTCTGTGTCTTCTGTTGTCACCCTTTGCAGATTGTATGAGAGGCCCTTTGGCACCATGCATTCCTGCTTAAAGCAGGACCAGCTTAAATTTTCATGATGATTTGCATTTCTATATCATGATGCTTAGCATTACGGGGGTATGTGTAATTCTGCATTTTTTACAGATGTAGTTTATTATAGTGTGAGGAACCAGTTCTGACTGTTCAGAGTGCTTCTTTCCCTTGTGCATGACATCCTCGTTCTGTAACGAGTCTCTCATGTCTCAGATACCATGGAAATGAGCTTTCTTAAGGGAGTTTTAAAAATATTTTAATACATTATTGATCAACCATACATGAGTTCTTAAAGGAAAACATTTCTCTATGACCCCCCAAAATGAAAATCCCCTGAACAGGCTTTTAAAACAAAAAATAATTTTTGTATCACATGTGCATTGTAATACATTTAGGGCAGGATTCATTAAAGGGATGCGTCCAGCACATCTGAGATGTGCCAGAGCATCCCCGACATGCACCCAAAGGTGATTCTGGAAGGGGGCCAATGCAACCCTGATGTGCTGGCGCATCACAGATGCACCACATATGGCCAGTAATGCTATGCGGCACATCTGATGGGGCTGTGAAGGGGGCGTGCCCATGCATACCGGGCGCATCCCCATTCACAGCCCTATTCTGTGACGCATCCCCTGGGCAAGTCCAGGGATGTGCCACAGAAAGATAAGTCTAGTAAAACCAGACTTAAGTGGGTGGCCACCCACAGGCAGGCTGTCATACTGCAGGCAGCAGCACAGCAGCCCGCCCACCCTGACAGTCCAGTGCTCCCCCAAGCCCCCAGTACATGCCACTCCTTGCGGCGGCCTCACTGACATCTGATGCCCCCCAAGCCCCCATAGAATGCTGCTCCTGGTGGTGGTAAAGGAAATGCTGAAACCCTACAGGCCCCCGTTGAAGCCACCCTCCATGGCGGTGGTAACTGTAAAGGAACCCCCCCTCCCAGCCCCAAGCCTCCGTAGAATGCCTCTCCAGCAGTGTTAAATGACATGGTGAGCCCCCTCCCAAGCCCTGGTACAGCCGCCCACTGTGGCGATAAAGGAAATGATGTACCCCCTCAGCCCCAAGCCCATTGAAGCCACTCTCCCAGCGACCATCCATTACATGTGACCCCCATGCATCCCAACCCACCCCTCTCCCCCACCCCAGCAGGGTTCCACTGTCGGTGAGGCAGCTCAGCCCACCCACACAGTGCCACGGCCACCCGCCGACAGTGCCGTCTGACAGTGACAGCTACCATACAACCTGAAGCCCGATGGGCATCGAGATGTATGGTAGCTGTCAATGTCAGACATCTCTGTTGGCGGGCGGCCGTGGTGGTGTGCAGCTGGGCTGAGCTGCCTGCTGACAGTGGGACCCTGCTAGGGTGAGGTTCCGTAATGGATGGCCACCATGGAGAGCGGCTTCAACGGGGGCTTGCGGCAGGGGGGACCTGCGTTCTGTCTACTACTGCCATGAAGGATGGCTTCAATGGGGGCTTGGGGCAGGGGGGATCTGCATTCTGCCTACTACCGCCATGGAGGGTGGCTTCAATGGGGGCTTGGGGATGGAAGGGGGTACATCATTTCCTTTACTGCCATGGAGAGCGGCTGTACCAGGGGCTTGGGAGAGGGGTTAAGCATATCATTTACTGCTGCCAGGAGCAGCATTCTACATAGCCTTTGGGCTGGGAGGGGGGTTACTTTACAGTTACCACCGCCATGGAGGGCGGCTTCAATAGGGGCCTGGAGAGGTTCTGCATTCCTTTACCGCCACCGAGTGTGGCATTTACGGGGGCTTAGGGTGGGGAGGCGGGCGTACTTAGCCAGCGTCTACTGTTGGCGCATTCGCCGGCGTATCCCTGCAGGCGCAATGCAAATGGGGCCATAATGGCATGCTAATGGCCTCATTGCGCCATGCATGCCTAATGGCCTTATTTGCATGCCCCTGGCTCTGAATCATGTTTTTGGGTGCAGGGCATCCTGAGATGCCCAGCCCTGAAGGGTTCACAGCCTGACATGGGGGATGCGCTAGCACAGCTTTGGATGCCCTGGCACATCCTAGGTGGGGCACACCTGTGCTGTTCAAAGAGGGAATGTGCCTGGGGCATCTCCCTGCACCTCCTGGGTGAATCGCCCATTTTGCACTCAGTGCATCTTCCCAGCGCCGGGGCAGCCAAGATGCACTGAGCGCATCTTCTTTGTGAATCCTGCCCTTAATCTACTTAGGCACCCAAAGTGTAAGCACAGTTGGAGCTATACGGCACTATTTCACATTCCCAGAGTGCTGAGTGCTAATGCGCATGCCCGGAGTCAGGGCTTTAGTTTTCAAAGTCATTTTTTAACATGTCAGACCACTTGTTTTACATTTATAGGACTTTCCCACATTCAGGGGCTGGGATTCTTTAATTTATTTATTTGAAAAAGTTTCACCAGGAAAGACATGCAGAGCTGCAATAGCTCATTTCCAGATGCATCCTGGGGAAAGGGGAAAATGAGATACATTCAGAATATGAAGTGTGATTAACAAAGAGCTAAAATAAACATGAAAATTGTACATAAAACAAAAGTTAAAACACAAAGGGCAATGTACAAAATCAAATTGCAGCTAATAAACAATTATAACGACATACACTGAAAGTCAGTAATGCTAAGGACAAAATATATTCACTTTTAAAGGGCACCTTTAAGTAAATTTGCCCCAGAAATGAAATATTCATGCATGCACAAGTTTACCAGCACCTCTGTGCTATGTTCATCACAGGAACACATGTCTGGATTGGGAGCCGAGCGAAAGGCAGACAGAGTCTGTTTAAGAGACACCAAGGCAAAGCAAGGAAATAAAAGAATTTAGGCAGAAAGAAATGTGCAACTTTTAAAGATTTACCATGGGGGATGGGGGCAATGGACTCTGTTTTTCCACCACATACACAGACGTGCACACAGCCCTACTACATACAGAGGTGCACACATATGCAAAGACATACACACAAACAGTACTTTATACATAGATTCACATACACACACAGCACGGCATACACACACACACACACACACACACACACACACACCACTACATAAACACCTGCATACACACAGCACCACATACAGATGCACACACATGACACTACATACACAGATGCACACAGAAACACAGCACTGTATGCAGACACACACACAGACACACACACATACACAGAACTACAGACACACAGACAGACAGCACAACATAAAGGCACATACTACTAATTATAAACACACTGTATTACACATAGACACAAAGAATTACAGTACTTACACAGATGCACACACAAAGTACCAAATACATACACAGCACGAAATACACTACAGATAGACACACTAAGCACATCTATAGTACATAGACATACATACAACACTACATACAGATACAACACAGCATACATAGACACATGTACCCATACACATAGCACCACATACAGATACACGTGTACTGTACTACATACACACTACATATGCAGATGCATGCTCACAGCATTACATACACAGAAGCACACAACACTACTTACAGATGCACACACAAACAACACTACATATACTACACTACATACAGAGGCACACACGTGGCCATACATAAACAGATGTACATACAGCATAACATACACATGCACATACACATTGCACTGACACACCCATTTCTACATGGAGAGTTACACACATACACACACAGCACACACACACACACACACGCACACACACAGCACTACATACACTGCACTATATACAGATGCATGCACAGGACTCTACATACACAGATGCACACACACAGCACTACATAGACATACACACACACTCAAACTCACACACCCACACACACACACACGCACAGCACAACATATACAGATACGCACACACATCACTACATGCACAGCACTTCATACACAGATGCAGGTACAGGGCTCTACATACACAGATGCACACACACAGCACTATGTAGAGATACACACACACACACACACACACTTGCAGCATAACATACACAGATGCATACACACAGCACTACATACACAGATGTGTACAAACAATACTAAACAAAGATGCACCCACACCACACTAACACATACAGCACTACATGGACAGACTGACATGCACAAACACAATATTATTGTACACATACACTACTACATGCACAGATTCATACACACTGCGCTACCTGTAGAAGCTCACACAGCACTACATACAGAAGCTCACACACAGCACTGCACACAAACACTCAGACGTACTTCACTGTTACACACACCACTACATATGCTGAGGCACATGAATTATACACAATCAGACAAACACTGCACTGATATACACATACATCACTACATACGCTGAGGCACACAAATTCTACACACACAGACACACACTGCACTGATACACACATACAGCACTACATACACTGAGGCACACAAATTCTACACACACAGACACACACTGCACTGCTACACACATACAGCACTACATACCCTGCGGCACACAAATTCTACACACACAGACACACACTGCACTGATATACACACATACAGCACTACATACACTGAGGCACACAAATTCTACACACACAGACACACACTGCGGTGATACACACACATATAGCACTACATACACTGAGGCACACAAATTCTACACACAGACACACACTGCGCTGATACACACACATACAGCACTACATACACTGAGGCACACAAATTCTACACACACAGACACACACTGCACTGACACACGCATACAACAATACATACACTGAGGCACACAAATTCTATACAGACACACACTGCACTGATACACACATACAGCACTACATACACTGAGGCATACAAATTCTATACAGGCACACACTGCACTGATACACATATACAGCACTACATACACTGAGGCACACAAATTCTACACACACACAGACACACACTGCACTGTTACACACATACAGCACTGCAGACACTGAGCACAAATTCTACACACACAGACACACACTGCACTGATACACACATACAGCACTACTTACACTGAGGCACACAAATTTTACACACACAGACACACACTGCACTGATACATACATACAGCACTACATACACTGAGGCACACAAATTCTATACAGACACATGCTGCACTGATACACACATACAGCACAACATACACTGAGGCACACAAATTCTATACAGACACACACTGCACTGATACACACATACAGCACTACATACACTGAGGCACACAAATTCTACACACACACAGACACACACTGCACTGTTACACACATACAGCACTGCAGACACTGAGCACAAATTCTACACACACAGACACACACTGCACTGATACACACATACAGCACTACTTACACTGAGGCACACAAACTCTATACAGACACACACTGCACTGATACACACATACAGCACTACATACACTGAGGCACACAAATTCTAAACAGACACACACTGCACTGATACACACATACAGCCCTATATACACTGAGGCACACAAATTCTATATAGACACACACTGCACTGATACACACATACAGCCCTACATACGCTGATGCACACAAATTCTATACAGACACACACTGCACTGATACACACATACAGCCATACATACGCTGAGGCACACAAATTCTATACAGACACACACTGCACTGATACACACATACAGCACTAGATACACTGAGGCACACAAATTCTACACACACACAGACACACACTGCACTGTTACACACATACAGCACTGCAGACACTGAGCACAAATTCTACACACACAGACACACACTGCACTGATACACACATACAGCCCAACATACACTGAGGCACCCAAATTCTACACACACAGACGCACACTGCACTGATACACATACATACAGCACTACTTACACTGAGGCACACAAATTCTATACAGACACACACTGGACTGATACACACATACAGCACTACATACACTGAGGCACACAAATTCTATACAGACACACACTGCACTGATACACATACAGTACTACATACGCTGATGCACACAAATTCTATACAGACACACTGCACTGATACACACATACAGCCCTACATACACTGAGGCACACAAATTCTATACAGACACACACTGCACTGATACACACATACAGCACTACATACACTGAGGCACACAAATTCTATACAGACACACACTGCACTGATACACACAAACAGCACTACATACACTGAGGCACACAAATTCTATACAGACACACACTGCACTGATACACACATACAGCACTACATACACTGAGGCACACAAATTCTACACACACAGACACACACTGCACTGATACACATACACACAGCCCTATATACGCTGATGCACACAAATTCTGCACAGACACACACTGCACTGATACACACATACAGCACTACATACACTGAGGCACCCAAATTCTACACACACAGACACACACTGCACTGATACACATACATACAGCCCTACATACGCTGATGCACACAAATTCTATACAGACACACACTGCACTGATACACACATACAGCACTACATACACTGAGGCACACAAATCCTATACAGACACACACTGCACTGATACACACATACAGCACTACATACACTGAGGCACACAAATTCTACACACACAGACACACTGCACTGATAACATACATACAGCCCTATATCGCTTGATGCACACAAATTCTACACAGACACACACTGCACTGATACACACATACAGCACTACATACACTGAGGCACCCAAATTCTACACACACAGACACACACTGCACTGATACACATACATACAGCCCTACATACGCTGATGCACACAAATTCTATACAGACACACACTGCACTGATACACACATACAGCACTACATACAATGAGGCACATAAATTCTATACAGACACACAATGCACTGATACACACATACAGCACTACATACACTGAGGCACCCAAATTCTATACAGACACACACTGCACTGATACATACATACAGCACTACATACACTGAGGCACACAAATTCTATACAGACACACACTGCACTGATACACACATACTGCACTACATACGCTGAGGCACACAAATTCTATACAGACACACACTGCACTGATACACACATACAGCACTACATACACTGAGGCACACAAATTCTATACAGACACACGCTGCACTGATACACACATACAGCCCTACATATACTGATGCACACAAATTCTATACAGACACATAGACACACACTGCACTGATACACACATATAGCACTGCAGACACTGACCACAAATTCTACACACACAGACATACACTGCACTGATACACACATACAGCACTACATACACTGAGGCACACAAATTCTATACAGACACAAGCTGCACTGATACACACATACAGCACTACATACACTGAGGCACACAAATTCTATACAGACACACACTGCACTGATACACACATACTGCACTACATACGCTGAGGCACACAAATTCTATACAGACACACACTGCACTGATACACACATACAGCACTACATACACTGAGGCACACAAATTCTATACAGACACACACTGCACTGATACACACATACAGCCCTACATACGCTGATGCACACAAATTCTATACAGACACATAGACACACACTGCACTGATACACACATATAGCACTGCAGACACTGACCACAAATTCTACACACACAGACACACACTGCACTGATACACACATACAGCACTACATACACTGAGGCACACAAATTCTATACAGACACACACTGCACTGATACACACATACAGCACTACATACACTGAGGCACCCACATTCTACAGACACAGACACACACTGCACTGATACACATACATACAACCCTACATACGCTGATGCACACAAATTCTATACAGACACATAGACACACACTGCACTGATACACACATATAGCACTGCAGACACTGACCACAAATTCTACACACACAGACACACACTGCACTGATACACACATACAGTACTACATACACTGAGGCACCCAAATTCTACACACACAGACACACACTGCACTGATACACATACATACAGCCCTACATACGCTGATGCACACAAATTCTATACAGACACACACTGCACTGATACACACATACAACACTACATACTCTGAGGCACCCAAATTCTACACACACAGACACACACTGCACTGATACACATACATACAGCCCTACATACGCTGATGCACACAAATTCTATACAGACACACACTGCACTGATACACACATACAGCACTACATACACTGAGGTGCACAAATTCTATACAGACACACACTGCACTGATACACACATACAGCACTACATACGCTGATGCACACAAATTCTATACAGACACACACTGCACTGATACACACATACAGCACTACATACACTGAGGCACACAAATTTATACAGACACACACTGCACTGATACACACATACAGCACTACATACACTGAGGCACACAAATTCTACACACACAGACACACTGCACTGATAACATATATACAGCCTACATATGCTGATGCACACAAATTCTATACAGACACACACTGCACTGATACACACATAGAGCCCTACATAAGCTGATGCACACAAATTCTATACAGACACACAGACACACACTGCACTGATACACACATACAGCACTACATACACTGAGGCACACAAATTCTATACAGACACACACTGCACCGATACACACACATACAGCACTACATACACTGAGGCACACAAATTCTATACAGACACACACTGCACTGATACACACATACAGCACTACATACACTGAGGCACACAAATTCTATACAGACACACACTGCACTGATACACACATACAGCACTACATACACTGAGGCACACAAATTCTACACACACAGACACACACTGCACTGATACACATACATACAGCCCTACATACGCTGATGCACACAAATTCTATACAGACACACACTGCACTGATACACACATACAGCACTACATACACTGAGGCACCCAAATTCTACACACACACAGACACACACTGCACTGATACACATACATACAGCCCTACATACGCTGATGCACACAAATTCTATACAGACACATAGACACACACTGCACTGATACACACATATAGCACTGCAGACACTGACCACAAATTTTACACACACAGACACACACTGCACTGATACACACATACAGCACTACATACACTGAGGCACCCAAATTCTACACACACAGACACACACTGCACTGATACACATACATACAGCCCTACATACGCTTGATGCACACAAATTTATACAGACACACACTGCACTGATACACACATACAACACTACATACACTGAGGCACCCAAATTCTACACACACAGACACACACTGCACTGATACACATACATACAGCCCTACATACGCTGATGCACACAAATTCTATACAGACACACACTGCACTGATACACACATACAGCACTACATACACTGAGGCACACAAATTCTATACAGACACACAGTGCACTGATACACACATGCAGCACTACATACGCTGAGGCACACAAATTCTATACAGACACACACTGCACTGATACACACATACAGCACTACATACACTGAGGCACACAAATTCTATACAGACACACACTGCACTGATACACACATACAGCACTACATACACTGAGGCACACAAATTCTATACAGACACACACTACACTGTTACACACATACAGCCCTACATACTCTGAGGCACACATATTCTACACACAGACACACACTGCACTGATACACACACATACAGCCCTACATACGCTGATGCACACAAATTCTATACAGACACACACTGCACTGATACACACATACAGCACTACATACACTGAGGCACACAAATTCTATACAGACACACACTGCACTGATACACACATACAGCACTACATACACTGAGGCACCCAAATTCTACACACACAGACACACACGGCACTGATACACATACATAGAGCCCTACATATGCTGATGCACACAAATTCTATACAGACACACACTGCACTGATACACACATACAGCACTACTTACACTGAGGCACACAAATTCTATACAGACACACAATGCACTGATACACACATACAGCACTACATACACTGAGGCACCCATATTCTATACAGACACACACTGCACTGATACACACATACAGCACTACATACACTGAGGCACACAAATTCTATACAGACACACACTGCACCGATACACACACATACAGCACTACATACACTGAGGCACACAAATTCTATACAGACACACACTGCACTGATACACACATACAGCACTACATACACTGAGGCACACAAATTCTATACAGACACACACTGCACTGATACACACATACTGCACTACATACGCTGAGGCACACAAATTCTATACAGACACACACTGCACTGATACACACATACAGCACTACATACACTGAGGCACACAAATTCTATACAGACACACACTGCACTGATACACACATACAGCCCTACATACGCTGATGAACACAAATTCTATACAGACACATAGACACACACTGCACTGATACACACATATAGCACTGCAGACACTGACCACAAATTCTACACACAGACACACACTGCACTGATACACACATACAGCACTACATACACTGAGGCACACAAATTCTACACACACAGACACACACTGCACTGATACACATACATACAGCCCTACATACGCTGATGCACACAAATTCTATACAGACACACACTGCACTGATACACACATACAGCACTACATACACTGAGGCTCCCAAATTCTACACACACAGACACACACTGCACTGATACACATACATACAACCCTACATACGCTGATGCACACAAATTCTATACAGACACATAGACACACACTGCACTGATACACACATATAGCACTGCAGACACTGACCACAAATTCTACACACACAGACACACACTGCACTGATACACACATACAGCACTACATACACTGAGGCACCCAAATTCTACACACACTGACACACACTGCACTGATACACATACATACAGCCCTACATACGCTGATGCACACAAATTCTATACAGACACACACTGCACTGATACACACATACAACACTACATACACTGAGGCACCCAAATTCTACACACACAGACACACACTGCACTGATACACATACATACAGCCCTACATACGCTGATGCACACAAATTCTATACAGACACACACTGCACTGATACACACATACAGCACTACATACACTGAGGCACACAAATTCTATACAGACACACACTGCACTGATACACACATACAGCACTACATACGCTGAGGCACACAAATTCTATACAGACACACACTGCACTGATACACACATACAGCAGTACATACACTGAGGCACACAAATTCTATACAGACACACACTGCACTGATACACACATACAGCACTACATACACTGAGGCACACAAATTCTACACACACAGACACACACTGCACTGATACACATACATACAGCCCTACATATGCTGATGCACACAAATTCTATACAGACACACACTGCACTGATACACACATACAGCCCTACATAAGCTGATGCACACAAATTCTATACAGACACACAGACACACACTGCACTGATACACACATTCAGCACTACATACACTGAGGCACACAAATTCTATACAGACACACACTGCACTGATACCCACATACAGCACTACATACACTGAGGCACCCAAATTCTACACACACAGACACACACTGCACTGATACACATACATACAGCCCTACATACGCTGATGCACACAAATTCTATACAGACACACACTGCACTGATACACACATACAGCACTACATACACTGAGGCACACAAATTCTATACAGACACACACTGCACTGATACACACACATACAGCACTACATACACTGAGGCACCCAAATTCTATACAGACACACACACTGCACTGATACACACATATAGCACTACATACACTGAGGCACAGAAATTCTATACAGACACACACTGCACCGATACACACACATACAGCACTACATACACTGAGGCACACAAATTCTATACAGACACACACTGCACTGATACACACACATACAGCACTACATACACTGAGGCACACAAATTCTATACAGACACACACTGCACTGATACACACATACAGCACTACATACACTGAGGCACCCAAATTCTATACACACAGACACACACTGCACTGATACACATACATACAGCCCTACATACACTGATGCACACAAATTCTATACAGACACACACTGCACTGATACACACATACAGCACTACATACACTGAGGCACCCAAATTCTACACACACAGACACACACTGCACTGATACACATACATACAGCCCTACATATGCTGATGCACGCAAATTCTATACAGACACATAGACACACACTGCACTGATACACACATATAGCACTGCAGACACTGACCACAAATTCTACACACACAGACACACACTGCACTGATACACACATACAGCACTACATACACTGAGGCACCCAAATTCTACACACACAGACACACAGTGCACTGATACACATACATACAGCCCTACATACGCTGATGCACACAAATTCTATACAGACACACACTGCACATACACACATACAACACTACATACACTGAGGCACCCAAATTCTACACACACAGACACACACTGCACTGATACACATACATACAGCCTACATATGCTGATGCACAAATTCTATACAGACACACACTGCACTGATACACACAAACAGCACTACATACACTGAGGCACACAAATTCTATACAGACACACACTGCACTGATACACATACAGCACTACATACGCTTGAGGCACACAAATTTATACAGACACACACTGCACTTGATAACACATACAGCAGTACATACACTGAGGCACACAAATTCTATACAGACACACTGCACTGATCACACATACAGCACTACATACACTGAGGCACACAAATTCTATACAGACACACACTACACTGTTACACACATACAGCCCTACATACTCTGAGGCACACATATTCTACACACAGACACACACTGCACTGATACACACACATACAGCCCTACATACGCTGATGCACACAAATTCTATACAGACACACTGCACTGATACACACATACAGCACTACATACACTGAGGCACACAAATTCTATACAGACACACACTGCACTGATACACACATACAGCACTACATACGCTGAGGCACACAAATTCTATACAGACACACACTGCACTGATACACACATACAGCACTACATACACTGAGGCACACAAATTCTACACACACACAGACACACACTGCACTGATACACACATACAGCACTACATACGCTGAGGCACACAAATTCTATACAGACACACACTGCACTGATACACACACATACAGCACTACATACATTGAGGCACACAAATTCTATACAGACACACACTGCACTGATACACACATACAGCACTACATACACTGAGGCACACAAATTCTATACAGACACACTGCACTGTTACACACATACAGCCCTACATACGCTGATGCACACAACCATACACACAGAGGAACGTGTTTTTTCGTACCTTACATGTCCTTCCTGATGATGATGGCACATGATCGGTTCAGGTCCTTTTTCTCATTTTGCAGTTAATTCCCCAAGATAGCCCAGTTGAGATACAACTACCCATTTCCGCAGCTGGTTGGGCTTGAGTGCAGGGAGGTTAAGATATTTACTCAGGGTCACACATTAAGCTTTTTAATAGGTCTAGAAACTGGAGAGATGCAATGCTGCAAAAGTGAAAGTTCCTGCCGGGCCTGGGTACTGGAGAGTGGCAATGTAACAAGAAGCATTTGTCAGTGCCGAACATTGGTGGCTTGTTAAGCAATTTGTTTTTTGTAATTCTGACCCCAAATTTTGAAGATACTTGATTTAGGATTCACCTTATAGACATGATGTGCCATTTATAGTATATTGGCCAAAATGTCATTTTGCAGCAGAGGTGCAAAAACACATTTCGTTCAGGATTTTAAGAATGACACATACCACATTTACGAGGTGGTGTGTAAAAATGGCTATGTTGAAAGGCTGGAGTCAAAATATTGAAAATGAGTGACGCTGTGAGTGAATGTTGAAATAGTGTAACGTTCAATCATAACCTGGACATTTTACCATATTTGTACACCAAATTTTCAACATTTTGCTAGACTTCAACATCATAAATGTGAACAATCTGCAATGCGGATGACATTGTGATTTTTTTAAGTGAGACTTTAAAGAGTGAGAGAATGTGCAGTGTGGTAAAGGTTGGAGGCACATCCTAATTTACATAATTCCAGGTCCGAAGGCCTTTATCACTTCATTTGCATATCTGCACTGCCTTAGTGTTTCTAACAGGGCACTGTAGCGAGGCCTTCTGATTGGTTAACAGAGTCTCACCCTTAAATGCTTTTATGTTCATAAAGGTTGCTGTTGACTCAGCAACAGCATTTCTGTTTCAACACCTGTGTGCAGTTTAAGACAGCACCTTCTACATGGGGGTGGAGGAGAGGGTGGGCAGTGAACTTCAAAGAGTTAAAATGAGGAAGATACCTCCTATAGTAACTGTGAGACCCTTGGGATCCTGAGGTTCTGTGTGCATGAAAACCATGGGCTACGGGGAGACATGTGCCTGATATTTAGGGCTCTTAAGGATGACCAATTGAGGGAACAGTTGGGCCTGGAGTTGAAGAAGCAGTCACATAACACTAGAGTATGCTTGTGAGTAAGTGAGTTTATATAACATACATACGAAAAAAAAAATCCCCTCCCCCCCGGCTGACCCCTTCAGTTAAGAAATTAATCAAACAAAAATATATACCTTATTTAAAAGCAAAACAGAGCAATAATAGTACATGTTGGGAACAATATAAAGTTTGTTTAAGGAATACTAAAAAGGGTATTTCTACAGCAAAAAGAAATTATGAATACAAATTAGCTACTAAGGTTCAGAATAACTATAAAACCTTTTATTCTTATATTAACTCCAAAAGGGGTAGCGGTGGAACAATTACCTCTCTAAAAGATCCTGTTGGTAATCTGATCTCAGAAAACCAGGAGATGGTGGACCTATGTAATAAATATTTCTCTTCTGTTTTTAATAAGGGGACACAAGTAACAAATTATTACAGAACTGAGTCCCTAGGTTGTAGCCTTGTACTAAATGCCTCTGGTGTAGCAAAAAGACTTATGGAACTAGATCCAAACAAAGCACAGGGACCTGACGGTATGCATCCAAGAATCATCAAGGAACTGGCACAAGTGTTGACAGATCCAGTTACCTGTATCTTCCAGAAATCTCTGGACATGGCTGAGGTCCCAGATGAATGGAGGCAAGCTGTGGTTATTCCCATTCATAAAAAGGGCTCAAAACAGGAGGTAGCAAACTATAGGACTATTAGCCTGACTTTGGTCTTGGGAAAGATCTTAGAGGGTATAATAAAGGATCAGATCCTAGACTCCCTAAGCAAGAAAGGAATTATTGATAGCACACAGCATGGGTTTACCAAGGGTAGGTCATGCCAGACTAATCTCCTAGAGTTGTATGTCAAGCTCAACAGGGCCCTAGACATGGGCAACTCCATTGATGTCATCTTCCTTGATTTCGCAAACGCATTTGACAAAGTGCCACATGAAGAGTTAGCCAGAGCTCTAAAAGAACTAGGGATTCATGTTAGTTTATCCCAATGGATAAAGGCATGGCTGAAAGACAGGAGGCAGAGAGTGTGCATAAGAGGAGACTATTCAGACTGGGCAGAAGTGACAAGTGGGATACCTCAGGGATCCGTTTTGGGCTCCTGCCTTTCCAATCTTTACATCTCCACAATGCATGTTCAAGCAGGGGTGTGGCTGTCCAAATCTGAGGATGATACACGCCTGGGATACCCCGTTAACAATTTGGAAGATGCAAACACCTTACAGGCATCCCTCATAGATTTGGATACATGGGCCTCAAAGAAGAAATATATGTTTGACAGAGATAAATGTGTAGTTATGTACATGGGGAAACAAAATATGCAGTTTAAATATAGGTTGGGAGGTAGAGAGCTTAGGGTGGTTCAGGACGAGAAAGACTTGGGTATAAGAGTCAATAATGAACTTAAATTTGGAATGCAGTGCAGTCAGGTGGTAAAGAAAGCAAGTAGCACACAATTCTGTATACACAAACATATCAAAAGTAGAGATAAAGCAGTCTTATTGCCCCTGTATACCTCGCTGGTACGACCACATGTGGAGTACTGTGCCCAGTTTTGGGCACCAGGTTATAAGAGGGACACTGGGGCCTTGGAAAGGGTCCAGAGGAGGGCCACCAAAAAAATTAGAGAAGTTCAGGGTCTGAGTTATGAGCAGAGACTACAAAACCTAGGAATGTACTCATTCGAATTTCACAGACTACGGGGAGATATGTGCCTGATATTTAGGGCTCTTAAGGATGACCAATTGAGGGAACAGTTGGGCCTGGAGTTGAAGAAGCAGTCACATAACACTAGAGCTTACCCTTTTCAGTTGTATAAGGACAAGTATAATACTAAAAGGAGACAATACTGGTTTAATGTAAGAGTTACAGGAATCTGGAATGCTCTTCCTAGTGAGGTAGTGATGAGTCTGATCATGAACACTTTCAAAAAGAAGCTTGATTCTTACCTAATAGATAAGGGTTTACTGGGTTACTCTTAAGACGTTGGTGAGCTATATGGACATGTGTCTTCTATGCTCAGACGCAACCTATGAAACCTATGTGGTTCTGGAAAGTAAAACAAATGGCATTTGGGACATTTTATTATACACCCAGCCAGGAGGACCAAGTAATTAACTGTGATCTGGGCTGCCTGGGAAGCTAATCTCGTTGAGAGATGGGGTTTGATTTACAAAGAGAAAATTACATGGAGGGTAGTGCATAATAAGATTTTATAGCGAGTTGCTTCTCGTGCTTCTTCTTGTTGTCCTGTGCACTTTAAATGAGGTTTTTCCTGATCATCATATTGCACACCACGATTGCAACAATTTGGACCCCCATTAAACTTGCATAAAGTACAGGATAGCTGAAGAATTCAGGGTTGGAAGAAGCCATTCAGTCGAAGTACCAGGTGCCCCAACAGTACTGGACATTCTAACCGATGTTCATGAGCGGCAGGGAACAGAAGACAAGGCAGAAGACGTACACAGCAGAGAACACCAGCAGCCCCTTCCTCTTGGTGATATGTCTCTGATAGAAATAGGGGTAGCCTAAAGACAGCCAGCATTCCAGGGCCATGGCCAGCAGTACAAACATTGAAATGAGCCCAAAAAAATGTCATGAGGAAGGCGAACAAGTTGCACAAGGTGTCCTGTCTGGGAGTGAGTGCTTTTAGGATCTAGTTAACAGCGTAGGAGATAAGGACTGGGGGGCTAACGAGGCACTTCACCAACAGATCATTCATGATGAGCCCACTTATCAGGACATAAAAGATAGAAGTTTAAGTCATAGGATCCCGCTTGTTCTTGAACAGAATGATGAGGGCAATGACATTGCCCATGTCTCCGGAGCTGAAGAGCAAGGTACTGGTGATCACGGATTAATTCTGTCCAATACTAGTGTTATTGTTCAAGGAACTGTTCATACTTTTGCGGAGAAGGGGAGTGGAGACAGAACAGGAGCTCAAAAGAGTTCATTGTGATTTCACTTGCAAGTGAAGATTTTGGTATCTGAGCACTACGCCAGTTGCATTTTCACCTTGGATTTGGAGGCAGTAATACCAAGTTCTTAGTTTCTTCAGTACAATGAGAGAAAGAATGTAATTTGATGGGGACCATAACATAGGAGAGGTCCAGATCAGTTGAGCAGGACCACGAGATAAAACTAGCTTAGTGTCCGCCTTTTAATATTATCAACAGATGGTTGGCAGTAGAGTGGCAGCATGGGAGTCTGCTACCATAATTCAGACAATAAGTAGCTGACTAAAAGTAAAACAGGTAACCTAGCTTCCTTTCGCTCAGCTACTTGTCCATATAACTGATGCAGATAAAAAAAAAAAGTTATACAGACAGCAGTTAGACTTGGTTGACTCGCACCTTCCTGCTTTGCCACACCTCTCAACTATGTGACACTACACAATTGGGTGACATATCTTCAGCCACAACGTTGCAAGCTCAGAACACTGTGGATTCAGTGCACTTATGTTTATAATGTTGGCCAATAACAAAGCATCATGGTGTGCATTTCTATTTTAAAGTCTCATTTGGCAATGTAGAATAGCACCTTCTCCATGCCAGACAGAGGGTTTCTGAAAAGTAAAATGAGGGGTATACAATACCTCCTTGCTTGCCATTTTCAACACTGTGTATGCCTGGCAATGCTTGTGGTGAGGTGGTGGGTGCTGAGAGGGAGGGTTGGGTGAGGAACAGATACGAGGTGCCGTGTTTTTTTTTTTTTCAAGACTGACAGGCTCCTTTGAAAGCCACTCAGCTGTTTGCTGACTGGCTTCATGCAAATCAAAGGAGTGAAACCCTCTGTGACTGGAGTGGCTTCGATCCTTTGAAATACACAGTTTCAGCCCACCAAGCAGAGAGTGATGTCAGGACCACAGCACCGTGGTCATTTGTGTAGACTGCCAAGCCCCTGCTTTTGTGAATTGCAATGAGCTCGGCAGTGACACCCCCCTTGAAATTCCCTATTTTTGCCACAAAATGCTAGGTGCCCAAGCCCACCCAGCATAAAAAGGAAAGCTCCCACTGGGCCTGAGAACCAAACAGCAACAATACTGCAGAAGCGAAAGTCTACGCCAGACCTCAGGACTCGAAAGCAGCCGTGTCACAAAAGTTAAAGTCTGTGCCAGGCCTGGGGACTGCAGAGCATCAACACCACAAATGTTAAAGTCCCCATTGAGCTCGAGACTGGATAGTGGCATTGCTGCAAAAAGGGAAAGACACTTCCAGGCCAGTGGACTACAGAGTGTCAATGCTGCAGAAGTTAATGTCCTTACCAGGACTGGGAACTGGAGAGTGGCAATGCCACAAAGGGAAAGTCTCCACTGGAACTGGAGAGCAGAGAGTGGCTATTCCAAAAAAGTTATAATCCACATCTAGAAGAGAGAGAGAGAGTGGCAATGCCACAAAAGGTAGAGTTGCTGCTAGGATCAGAAAGTAACATTTCCGCAGAGGTTAAAGTCCTTGCTGGGACTGGAGCGTGACATTGCCGCAAAAGGGAAAGTTTCCACATGACTTAGGGAGGCAAACCATTCATTGTTCTAAAAAGAAGCCAAGTTACAATATATTTTTTAACTAAAACATTTTGACATAATTTTGTATTTATTTATTTCAATGTTTTTGCCATAAAGACACACTGAACTGCAGCTTGTTTCCAAGTGTGACCCAGGAATTCAGGGAGGTTAAGTAACCTGTCGGGGTTACACATGACAGTATGCATGTGGCAATTGCGAGATTCGAACCAAGGGCTGCTGAGTCTCCAGGTTCACAGCTTAGTACTCTAACCTGTAGGTTATACTGCCTGTGTAATAATGGATGACTACATGATTAGGATGCATCATAGTACAGTAGGAAAACTGCGACATGATTGTAGAGCTGACCACCCCCCCTCCGTGTGAAGACATTGGGGGGTGGGGGAGGGAACAGTGCTTTATTTGCTCAGGCTTTGCTTGTTCCTACCTTGATGGCATCGCAATGGAAGAGAAGTATAATATGATTACACAGTTGAGCATTCTGCCGCGTTGGCCTCACTATGTTCAAAATAATGTATGGGATACGATACACACAAGAGGTCTCTATGATGTCATCTGACCTCAAAATGGAAACATCAGGCTTGTTTTGCATGGTTGACCATACATTATTTTCTATAATATATGTTTATTTAAATATATTTACCTTCTTTCTAACTCTATGTCGAACTGTGGTCAAATAAACAGAAAACATCAAACACGCTAAGATTTAAAACATTTCAAATGATTTAAGTAATAGCTACATGAGCTGGCAACATTTCTAGTAGTTCATCTTTTAACAAACCGTTCACTTGGGGTGTTTTAAGCCTTGCTAATATCTTTGCTATGAGGAATCTGCAGTGTAGGTAAGCATGAGGAATCTTAATGGATATGAGATCCTATGCTGTTGTACCATGGTAGTGAAATAGATACTGTGGTACAATAGCATTCTGACATCACTACTGTGGTACAACAGCATTCTGACAGGACCATCTTGAAAATGAGCTTGCTCAATGATGTAACTGCCTGGTTAAATAAAGTTTGATTGATTGACTGATTGATTGACTGACATCACTACCGTGGCACAACAGCATTCTAACATAACTACTGTGGTACAACAGCATTCTGACATCGCTACTGTGGTACAACAGCATTCTAACATAACTACTGTGGTACAACAGCATTCTGACATAACTACTGTGGTACAACAGCATTCAGACATAACTACTGTGGTACAACAACATTCTGAATTACTGCTGTGGTACAACAGCATTCTGACATCACTACTGTAGTACAACAGCATTCTAACATAACTACTGTGGTACAACAGCATTCTGGCATCACTACTGTAGTACAACAGCATTCTGACATAACTACTGTGGTACAGCAACATTCTGAATTACTGCTGTGGTACAACAGCATTCTGACATCACTACTGTAGTACAACAGCATTCTGACATAACTACTGTAGTACAACAACATTCTGAATCACTGCTGTGGTACAATAGCATTCTGGCATCACTACTGTAGTACAACAGTATTCTGACATCACTACTGTGGTACAACAACATTCTGAATTACTGCTGTGGTACAATAGCATTCTGACATCACTACTGTGGTACAACAGCATTCTGACATAACTACTGTGGTACAACAGCATTCTGGCATCACTACTGTAGTACAACAGCATTCTGACATAACTACTGTGGTACAACAACATTCTGAATTTCTGCTGTGGTACAACAGCATTCTGACATAACTACTGTAGTATAACAGCATTCTGACATAACTACTGTGGTACAACAACATTCTGAATCACTGCTGTGGTACAATAGCATTCTGACATCACTACTGTAGTACAACAGCATTCTGACACCACTACTGTGGTACAACAACATTCTGAATCACTGCTGTGGTACAACAGCATTCTGACATAACTACTGTAGTACAACAACATTCTGAATCACTGCTGTGGTACAATAGCATTCTGACATCACTACTGTAGTACAACAGCATTCTGACATCACTACTATGGTACAACAGCATTCTGACATCGCTACTGTGGTACAACAGCATCTGGAAGTGTATGGATTTCCACATACAACAGCACTGAACAATGTACTATAACAGAGTGTTAGGACACTGCTACACAGCAGAATGGCATTCCATGGTGATAAATTGTAAAGAGATATGTTATATATGTTTTTACAGTACAGTGGTGATTAGGATTGACTCTGTCAAAAAAGGTGGAAATTCAGGAGCCACGGTACTGGTCTTCCCAGGTTATTTAAAGAGCTAGTGGATCCAAAAGAGGCAGACAGGAAAATGATACCATTTTTAAGAAGTAGTTTGTTGTAACATTTTATTTCTGAATTATTTTCCTTTTGTTCATCAGAAAGTCTTCTATGTGACAATACAGTGCTGGATGTGTGGAACAGCTTTTAGCCTGGCAGCTGACTTATCTGTCTCTGTCCCCACCTCCCACTATATAATCAGGTATCAGTGATAGTGACATCACAGGTGACTGACCTGGCTGTTCCTAAGCAGCAGTGATAACACAGTCAGTGAAGTCACAATGCTGATGTTGTAGTGGGGGATGGAGAGAGATATGTCAGCTGTCAGGCAGAGTGCTGTCCCACACATCACACCTACTAACAGCAGATAAACAATTTTTTAATCAACCAAAGGCAAAGGAAAAAAAAATTGCCTCACATATAAAATGGAAAGGTTGACTGCTTTCAAAAACTCATATTAGTTTTAGGCAGTACTCTAGCTTTTTAAACAATAACCTCATACTGAGTCAGGCGTGGAGGATGACAACAGTAAAGCTGACATACTGAACAGGTATTTCTGCTCAGTCTTTACTGAGGAAGAGGAGGGTAATGGGTCTGAAGGGAGTACAAGGGGTGAGAATGGTGCAGAAATGGACACAAGTCCCTTTACTCGAGAAAGGGTCCTGAAGGAACTGGAAGCAATAAGAGTTGATAAAGCAATGGGGCCAGATGGGGTGCACCCCAGGGTCCTTAAAGAACTAAGAGAGGTGGTGGCTGAACCTCTGGCTATCCTGTTTAGCCGATCACTGGAAACAGGGGAGGTACCCAAAGACTGGAGGACAGCAGATGTAGTCCCCTTATACAAAAGTGGGAACAAAGAGGAAGCAGGGAACTACAGACCAGTCAGCCTCACCTCGGTAGTGGGGAAGATCATGGAAGCACTACTGAAGGAGAGATTGGTGGAACATCTGGTTGTCAATGGACTACAGGACCCAAGGCAGCATGGTTTCACCAGGGGGAGGTCAGAAGGCAGAATTTCACTGTTCGCTGATGACACAAAGCTCTATAACAGAGTAGACACACCAGAGGGTGTAGACAGAATGAGAAGGGACCTGCAGAAACTTGAAGAATGGTCAGGGGTTTGGCAGTTGAAATTCAATGCAAAGAAGCAAGATAATGCATATGGGGCACAAAAACCCTGGCACAATATATCAGTTGGGGGTGAGGATATAGCATGCACCAAGCAGGAAAGGGATCTTGGGGTTATCATCTCAGATGACCTCAAGGTAGGAAACAGTGTGACAAGGCAGCAGGTAAAGCAAATAGGATGCTGGGATGTATAGGCAGGGCATCGCCAGCAGGAAAAGGGAGGTCATATCTGGCCATACAAGACACTAGTGAGGCCCCACCTGAGTACAGTGCACGGTTCTGGAGAACATACCTACGTAAGGACTTAGACAGGGTAGAGAATGTTCAGAGGAGGGCAACAAAGATGGTGCATGGATTGCATCACAAGTCCTATGAAGACAGGTTGAAGGAACTGAACATGTACTCCCTGGAGGAGAGACGGGAGAGAGGGATATGATAGACATACAAGTATCTTACAGGGAGGAACAGGGTGCAGGAAAACACTATTTTAAGCGAAAAAGATGTTCCAGGACTAGAGGGCATGGGATGAAGTTGGAGGAGGACGATTCAGAGGAAACATAAGAAAGAATTTCTTCACAGAACGGGTGGTGGACAAGTGGAACACCCTGCCAGAGGAAGTGGTGGGGGCTGAAACAATCACGGGATTTAAGAATGCATGGGATAGACATAAAGGAATTGTGGAGGTCAGGGGTAAGGGGCAACAGACTTCTAAGAAAACAAACTGAACTTACAAGCTCAAATGGGCAGACTGGGTGGGCCATAGGTCCTTATCTGCCAACACTGTCTATGTATGTAGGTGTATGTGGGTATATATGGGTCCTGTGCTGGTAAACACTGAGGCTGAGGGCTAAGGTGTTTATACAGCCAGATACATTTATTTCTGAATTTACTAGTACTACATGGATAGTGTTATTGCTATTATACTACAAGATGTTCTTTCAGATTTTTTAGGCATTTCAGCATTTTTTGGGGGGAGAGGGACATGTGAAAGGTGTTTTTCTTTATTAGACAGAAGATGACTACTGCTACAGCAGAGTTAACAGGTTCTCCAACTAGAACTCAAAACATAGTCAGGATTTTGCATAACTGTGCTTATTACACAGCTAACCAGGGCTGCTATGCAGTTAGGGGAACCAGTTATATAGCAGCTTTGCATTCTGATTGGCCAAGGTGGTCTTGTTTTAGTATAGCATTGTTAAAATCTTCACCTTTTGTTTAAACCCTCCCCCCCAAAAACAACAACTGTAATACTATGAGATGCACTTTAACAGTCTCTTGTTTTCCCACAGCAATATTGGCTGCTGCTTGTTACACGGGGCCTGGTTGGTATAGGTGAAACCTGTTACTCCACCGTTGCGCCTACCATCATCGGAGATCTGTTTGTAAGTGCCCAAAGGACCCGGATGTTATCGCTTCTCTACATTTTCATCCCAGTTGGAAGGTTTGTGCACTTTTTGGAACAGTTGGTGCAGACTATAGCTAGAGGAACTTGAAAAGCCTCCGATTCCAATTCAGGTTTAACAAATTTCCAAAATATTCCTGTGAGGCAGTCAGAAGGTCTGGAACTCTAAGCTGTGTGAACAATATTGAAACTGGAATGTTGATGGCTAATGGCCAAGAGTAGTTATTTCATAACACCTGGCAGCCTTTAATAAAAGCCATAGGAAAGGGTGCCGTACAACTATAGTTCAGAATGTCCAAACACAAAATAAATATACAAGATGAGGAGGCCCAAATCTTGCTCAGTGATGCACCACTGATCATGAAATCCCAGTGCATGTGAGAAAACTGGTGTTCCAAATGGATGTTTCAAATAGCCGAACAGAAACAGAAATGAACTGTATTGGAATACGTTTTAGTTACAATGACCTAGACTATGTAATGTGTAATGTCAAATGAATGGCCATATGTACACTTGGAAGCTTTTCAATAAAATATATTTATTAAAAAAATTTCAAAAAACCAAAAAAAAGGCATTTGACACAGTCCCACACAAAAGATTAATATACAAGTTAGCCAGCCTGGGAGTGGGTCCCAAGGTGACAGCCTGGGTAAAGAATTGGCTGGAGAATAGGACACAGAGAGTAATAGTAAATGGAGTCCACTCTGAAGAAAGGGGGTTACTAGTGGGTACCGTGAGGGTTCAGTATTAGACTGTCCTCTTCAATGTCTTTATAAGCTTACATTGCAGAGGTACTGAAGAAAAGTATGTTTCTTTGCAGATGACACAAAAGATCTGAAACAGAGTTGATGCACAAGGTGGGTGGAAAGGATGAGAAGGGACTTGCAAGGTTAGAGGAATGGTCAAATGTATGGCAGCTTAGATTCAATGCTAAGAAGTGCAAGGTAATGCACCTGGGAAACAAAAACCCTGGGGAAGAGTACACAATGGGGGGTGAGATACTAACAACAACAAAAATGGAAAGGGACCTGGGGGTAGTCATATCAGATGACCTAAAGGTGGGCAAGCAATGTGAGAGGGCAGCAAGGAGGGTTGGGGGATACTGGGATGCATAGGGAGAGGCATCACCAGTAGAAAACAGGAAGTTATTATCCCTCTGTACAGACAGCTGGTCAGACCCCATCTGAGTACTGCGGCAGTTCTGGAGACCCAATCTTCTAAAGACATAGACAGAATGGAAGCTGTCCAGAGGAGGGCACTAAAATAGTGCAGGGTCTGCACCGAAGACATATGAAGAGAGATTAAAGGAGCTTAATATGTATAGCTTCGAGGAAAGGAGGGAGAGGGGGGACATGATAGAAACGTTCAAGTACCTCAAGGGAATCAACAAAGTCCAAGAGGGTAGCATCTTTCAAAAAAAGAGGTGTGCAAGAACAAGGGGGCACAATTTGAAGATGGGGGACAGCTCAGAGGTAATGTGAGGAAGTATTTTTTCACAGAGAGGGTTGTGGATGCATGGAATGGCCTTCCAGAGGAGGCTATGGAGTCAAAAACAGTGGTGGATTTCAAGCATGCATGGGACAGTCATAAGGCCATTCTAGGGGTTGGGGGTAGGAAGAAGTAGGCTGCTGGTTAACTAGGATCTGCAGCTTATCCATTAGGTAGGGAAATGGGCAGACTGGGTGGGCCAAGCGGTCCTTATCTGCCGTCAAATTCTATGTTTCTATGTTTCTATAAAACTATTAAAAATTGAAAAAAAAATGTAAGTACTGGTCCCTTTAACCTAAGAAAAGAAAATTCAAGGAAGCTACCCTTTCACCAGTATATCACCATACATTACCCTGAACCGCACAGCCACAGTTAGCCATCTACAACCAATATTTATCAATACACAGTGTCCAAGCTTCTGTCAATCGCCTTACTGTCAGCTCTACTCAGAATCTGCAGAGCCACAGCCAGCCAGCTACAAGGCGTGTTGGTAAAAGTAGCGATTTGTTAGGCCTTGGATTTCCACCATTGCCAAAAACTTACAAAGACACATTTTAAAGGACAACTGCACTGAACTTGGAAGTAGTTTTTCCCACTACAAGATGTTTTTTAAATATTGGTTCAAATTCTGTTATTGCTCCATCAACACAGGCCTGTTAGTAACCTCAGTGGGTACTTCTAATTTACACTATGGTCTTCAGTGCCACTTCAGAACTGTGTGATGTACTCTACATCCCTAGCAGCCACAGAGGTCTATAGTAGAACATGGATGTATTGTTCTCACAATGGAAGAACTGAGCAAGGGATATAAACCACATCATACAGTTCTAAAATGGTGCTTACTACCTGAGTGAAAATCAGAAACACCCTGTGGGACAATAAAAAAGTCTGTAGAGATGGAACAGCAACAGAATTGTAACCAGCATTTAAAAATCAGCTTCCACACACAGGGAAAATGACTTACAGGTTCAGCGCAGTTCTCCTTTAAATACTATATTACAGTCCACTAGAATCCATTCTGTAAGGAATAACACATGACACGCTGGGTATTATGGGATACTTACATACCAGCTGATGGGTTTATATTCCCAAGGCTGAAGGAGAGCTGTTATTATAAAACACAATTCGCTACATGGAATATGTTATTCCACTTATAGAAAATTTTTTAAGCTTATTTTCAGTCATTTCATAGGGTTTGAATAGGACTGCTACTACGTCTTTAACAGTGACCTCAGACAAACTTACTGTACCACTTATAAAACAGAAGTGAGAAAAAGAAGGATGTGATAGGCTGACCATATCATGTGATTGTGCAGTAAGATTTGTTTTACCGCATGGCTGGCTCTCGCTGAAATTTAACGTGTCTTTCAGACATGTTTCTGTCTTCCTTTGTTTATATGTTTAAGTGATCAAAATGAAAAAAAAAATTATATTTTAAACCTAGATCTACTCTATTCCCAGATGAAGTTGCAAAATTGTTGACAAAACAGATTCTAGGTGGATTAATAAAAAGAAATGCACACTGTAGTTGAGTTTGGTTCCAGTTATTCTTTTCTGCACTGAATTCTGTCATATTAAGCAATTTTATAAGTGCAATAACCCACTCCAGTGTGTGCAGTAAGACTGATTTTACTGCACTTACCAGGGAGTTGAAGGCACTCCGTTGCTCATCTTGCTTCCTAACCCACCTGGGGCTTGTGGTGAGCTCTGTCTTACCACACCATCCTGTAGTGGATTATTGCTTACTTGACCTGCTGTCATATGTATATACATGGTCTGCTGTACATGCATGAGCTGTTCTATTGGATAACATTACAGATGACATCACCATTCTCCTTTTCAAAACGTTTGCTGTTTTCTGCAGTTTGAATAAGCATTGTAGATGCAGCAGTTAGGCTTGCTTTGGATTTGCTCATTTCTTTAGGTTTTGTCATTTAGCAGTGCTGGGAGGTAGGGGTCTATGTTTTTTTAATTTGAAGTTGTATTTGTGTGGCTGTTTGGGCATTTACCTAGATTTATTTTTTACGCATGGCTGGGGGGATGTGTGCTTTACTTTGAAGTTGTATTTTATGTCAGTTTTGGCACTGAATGCAATGGAAAGCTTTAGCTAACTTTCTTTACTGTGTAGGGTCAGGGGGAGAGGGCTTTGTGGAAAATTGTTTTCAAGAACAACTGTATGGTAAGACAATTTAAGGGTGCTGTGTTTAGGTTTTTCCAGTTTGTTTTTATTCTGCTGTTTATTACTGTTTGTTTATAATTTTTCTAGTGTGTAAAGTTTATTCCCATATGAAATTTGTATATCTTGAGCATTTGATAGACATGATTAAATACTCACTGTATCCTTTGTCTCAACTATGGTGGGCCAAGACCTTCTACTAATTTTGCCCTTAGAATCTGGACCAAAATGGTGCAGGGTCTGCACCAGAAGACGTATGAAGAAAGACTAAAGGAGCTTAAGATGTATAGCCTCGAAGAAAGGAGGAGGGTGGGACATGATAGAAACTTTAAAATACCTCAAGGGAATCAGCAAAGTCCAAGAGGGTAGCATCTTTCAGAAAAAGGAATGTGCAAGAACAAGGGGCACAATCTGAAGATAGAGGGGGGACAGCTCAGAGGTAATGTGCAGAAGTATTTCTTCACAGAGAGGGTTGTAGATGCATGGAACAGCCTTCCTGAGGAGGTTATAGAGTCAAAAAGAGTGGGGGAATTCAAGAATGCATAGGATAGACATAAGGCAGTTCTAGTGGGGGGTAGGAGGAAGTAGGCTGTTGGTTAACTAGGATCTGCAGCTTATCCATTAGGTAGGGAAATGGTCAGACTAGGTGGGCAAAGTGGTCCTTATCTGCCATCAAATTCTATGTTTCCATGTTTCTATGAATATCATACAGACACCCTTTTTACGACTGGGGGCGGAGCCTACAGGAGTATTGCATGTACAAAAGGAGTGATGTCATGTTTTCTGTCTGTGGAACTGACTGAAGGTGTAAATAGTCTCCTCCACCTTACCCTCCTCAAAGAAATGTTTTCCGCCCTCAAATAAATATGCTTTCATGTTAGTCAATGGTTGTAGGGTACTATTTTTTTTCTTAAATGGGTGGTACAAGAACTGGAACCTGAGTAGTGGGAGGCAGCATTGTTTTTTGGGGGAAGTAAGATCCAACCCACCTCAACCAAGAAGCTCCTAAAAATCCACCTTTTTTTTATTCATGTGGGCGGGGCATGAGGTGGATCCTATCATGCTGAAAGAAGAGTCACTAGTTTGGTATGTGACCAAGGAACAACAAATCTGTGGAGTCCCTAGGAGAACAGATAATACTTAATCCATTCAAACTGACTTAAAAACCCTTGGAACAAATGATTATCAGAGTCACCTGGTATCTCAAAAGGAAAGACTCAGCTTTCAGGTATTTCTTAACATTTATATACTAAAAACAAAGTTCAGCTTTTGGGATTAACAAAATGTGTTTACCATATTCTATCTATACATTTTTAAATATCTTTACAGATAAATCATGCAGGTTCAGGTACCTGGTGTAAACAGTCTGTGATGAAATGTATTTTACTTTTTTTTCCTGGCTCAGTTTCTATCAGTGAAAATAAAGACTGGAACAATTATCAGAGCTGCCATCCCCCCAGCATCCCTGCTGAGTTTATACTCATTGGAACCTGTTATTCCAGTTTCTGTGCCTGTGTGTAGTACATAGGAAGCTTTAAAGCATTATTTTCCTTCTGGCTTGAGGAGTTAAGTGAGACCACGTAAAGTTAAAGGAGTAGTCCACCCAGCATGTGCAAAATACATATGTTATGTAGAGTGTTTTGATATGTATGTTAATCCTAGTGTGCCCTTCCTTCTGTCTGCTATTAGGAGTTTTTCCTAAATTAGCTTGCTAGCTGTATGGTAGTTTTACGACCCCTGAGGATCTCTATAACAAATAGCTTTATTGGCTTTCTTTCTCCTACGATGCCCCTGTCTCATGTGACAGTGATGTAGCCATGCCCTTAGATATGGCATGTGTACTGCTTTAAAATTAATTTAGCAACAGCAGAGCCTTGTAGCTGATCTTATCCAGGGAGCACAAATGTCAACAGTTAGTTGCCTGCTGACTCATTGAAACAGTGATGTTATTACACAGTGACATCACCGTAGCTTTGGATTTGGATCATTCCTTGCATTTTCTCTTAAGAAATATTTTTCCACACTAACAAAAGCATCCTTTAAATTCTGTATATAACAACAAGCCATTGTATAGTTTCAATAAGGCACTCCAGGGTGTGTGTTATCATGTAATAACGTCACTCATGGGGTGGTGGAAGCACTCAGCTTCGCCTCTGCTTAAATATGCCCTTTCTCAATGTACTGTACTTTGATTCAGTTAGTGTGTGCAACAGCCTTCATGTGAACACTCTGGGCTTCTCTTTGACTCCTGATGTCTTTTTGCTTTAGCTATTGTATATTGTTTGAACTGCTTTGGTCTTCTTGATGTGGTGCCTGTGTAAATGAGTATCTGACTCAAAGGTGTGTAAATCTCATATGTTTTAAATAAATAAATGTTTGTTTAAGCCCATGAAAACCCTTATCTAGTTAATGCATTCACAGTCGTAATGGCTCTGCCAGAGCTTGTTGTAACCTGTAGTCACACGGGGAGGGGGGGATTTTTCAAAGCGTATGTCTAGGTGTAATTTTCTTTTGTGTACAAGTCTGGACATAACAGCAAATTGCATCTATGTCCAATTCTCAAAGTAAGGACTTAGCTAAGTCCACCAGCAAGGTCATGCCTTGGATCTGGTCTTGTTGAATCATGACATTTGCAATGTGAAGATTGAGCCAATTGTTTGGTCAGATCATGATGTTATGTTGTTTCTATGCAGGGTCCCCATTTAATTTCCCCTCCTGTGGAAATAGTCTGTTACTGTGCTAAATATAACCTGGAATCTAATAAACTCTTGTGGTAGTAGACATCTTGAGCATGGTGACAGCTTGTGTTAAGGGAGCTAAGAAGGTGGTGGAGAGTTACAGTGTGGCTCTTACGGCTGTCTTGGACTACCTGGGACCCTACAGTATTTGTCCTTTAACCTCCCACCACAGCTTGCCATGGTACTGTGATGGGTTGAGGCAGTTGAAGATTAAGGGACAGCAGTTGGGGCATTCTTGGAGGAGGGGTCAGTTCATGGAGCAGGGAGGTTAGATTGTCACTGAGAACTCATTGTAATGAGTACCAGCAGGCATTCACTCTGGGGGGAGGGGGACACAAAAAAAAACAGAGTTCTTGTTCAGGGTAATTGCTGCAGGGAAGATCCAACTAGCTGAACTCTTCTGCAATGTGGACAGATTGCTAAACTCACCTTGTCTCCAGTCTGGAAGAGTATTTTCCTCAGAAAGATGTGAGGAATTTAACTATCTCTTCCTTGACAAGGTATCCTCCATTAGGGTTGCATCTCCACAAGTGGCCTGTCAAGGGCTAGCAGTACCTGATCAGGATAAGCACAGGCAATCTGCCAAGCTGGGAGAAGTTTGAGCCAGTTTTGGTGGATAAAGTGCTCCAGTTGATTTTAGGGCTGTGCCCCACTTACGTTATACCTGACCCAGGGCCTACTTGCTTGCTTGGGAGTTGCTGAGAGACCTTGGGTTGGATCATCATGGAAATTATCAGATGTTCCTTGGAGGAGTGAGTCTTTCTAGCTACACTAAAGAGGACAGTGAGACCCTGCAAAAGAAGCCATCTCTGGACCCTGACATTCTTGTAAATTACAGGCCTGTCTCAAACCTACCTTTGTTGGGGAAGGTGGTTGAGAAGATGGTAGCAGTGCGGTTGGAGACTTTCCTGGAACAATAGGCCATCTGTGAACCTCTCCAGTCAGGGTTCAGGCTCAGCACAGCAGGGAAATGGCCCTCATTTAGCAGTTAAATGATCTTCTCTTAGCAAGAGACTGAGGGCACCAGTCCCTCTTGGTTCTTCTTGATAGCTCATTGATGTTTGACATGAAGGACCATGATGTACTGTTGGATCATGTGAGGCACTATGTAGGACTAACTGGCATGATAGTGCTGTGATTAGAGTCCCACCTCTCAGTCAAGGCACACTGGCAAGTTGTTCCAGATAATTTCATCTTTGGAACAGCTGTGCTCTGCTGTGGAGTGCCACAGGGCTCAGTCCTCACCTCATGCTGTTTACTGTGCACATGCTGCCATTCAATGAGATCGTAAGATGGTATGGCTTGGAGTTTCTTTGCTATTTCAATGATTCTGAGCTGTACCTGTCTTGTGTACTAAATGAGGAAGATGTGGTCTCTGTGCTGAGCCGATGGCTTGAGGAAATTAATGATTGGATGGCCTCCAGCAGGCTCAGTCTCAGCCCTGGTAAAAGAGAGGCGCTACTTGTCAAATCAGGTTTCCATTTTGGAGGATTCAAGTTCAAATTTATTTGCAGAAAAGCTCCATTGAGCACGCTCATTTACAAGGAGGTCCTGGTGGGACAACGTGGTACAAAGTACACAAAATAGTACAATGTGCTACAGTACAATACAATACACAGTTGTTATACATCAAGATCAAAGAGCAATGAGACAGGCCCACATTATACATTGAAAGCAATAAGACAGGCACACATTAAACATTGAAAGGAGAAATAATGCTAATTCTGTTCAAATTTGAGTCTAAGCTGTCAGGCGGGGAAGGCGGAGAGGAGCTGGGGGAACATAGGAGATAGATTACTGTTCAATTGCTGAAAGAATCTGTAGCTGCTTTGCCGTAAGGAGGACCACTAGCCATTTTGGCAGTGGCAAGTTTCCTTAAGTGCTTTATTGTCCAAGGTTTTAAATACACTTATGAAGGCCAATTCAGGAAGCTTTAATGTGGTTTGTAGTTTATTCCAGGTGGATGGGATGATGTGGCTAAGAGCAGCTTTACCATAAAGTGTGCGGAATTTGGGTACATCTAGAAATATGTAAGCATTTTTCCTAAGTGAGTAGGAGCCATGGTAGCAGTGAAACAGGGATGTGATGTAGAACAGGAGTTTATTCTGAAGTGTTTTGAGAGCCCAGGTGCTAATGTGGAGCTTCCTTCTTATGGCCAGGGACGTCCAGCCTACTGCTGAGTAGAGGGCACAGTGATGGGTTCTGTAAGGTGCGTTAGTAATAAAGCAGATAGCACAGTGAAATAGGATATCCAACTTACAAAGGTTGGTTGCTGTTCTACTATAATAGATGATATCTGTGTAGTTGAGCCAGGGTAGATAGGGTGAAAAACCTGGGGGTCATTATGGACTGAAAGCTGACACTAGATAGGTGTCAGCAGTAGTCCATAGTGGCTTTTTACACATGCGGAACATTGCCTGGATTAAACCATATCTAGTGCCAGGGGACCTGATCATGATAGTATGTGGCTTTGTTACTTCTAGATTGGAGACTATGATACTCTGTACCTCATATGTATTACCCTGCCAATCCTCTATTGTCTCTACTGTCTCTGTAGCGTGCTGTTGGACAGAGTCTGTATACCACATCCTTCAAGCAAGGAGGGGGACGCCATTATAGGTGGGGTAGAATTTGCATCTGGGCGATCAGACAAACCACACTCAGGGATAGGCTGCAGTGTGTTTAGATACAACAGTACAGATTTAATGGACTCCAAGTCTTCTTCTGCCTGTAAAATGTTTAAATGTCTATATGGTATTTGTCCTTTTTATGTTTGCTTGCATGCATATGCAAGAAACATAGTGCCATCATCCGAGTTTTCGGAGGTGTGGCACCCGTCTTCCAATTCAGTGTGTTTGCAGGCATGGCCGCAGTTCTCCAATGAATGCTGCAGCTGTCTATGACAGCAGTTGAAAATGCAGTGCCATACAGTTGAAAGGGAGAGCTCCACTTCAGTGAGCAGTGCTTCCCCCCTCCACACCGCATGCATATTGCGTGCTCATGCACTCCCACGCACACACTGTATAGCTGATGGGGTGCCCAATACCCCATCGGCTCCACGTCCCCCCAAAGCTTTCCAGGTGCCACGCTGGGAGCCCCCAGCATGGCAAAATTGTTATGGCCGAGGAGGTGCCCAATCCCGTCGCTATAGGCCCCCAAACAGTTTTCCAGCTCACGCTAGAGCTCACCCCAGCGTGGCAAATGTCCCGCATTGTCTTCCCAAAATAAAACCTGTAAACAAAAAGTTCCCTCTGCGGTCTCCCCACCCACCCGCGCCCACCCTCTGCACATCCTACCTGCCCACAACCCCTTACCCCATACATACCTCTGGAGGCTGGCAAGATGATCTTCAGTCGACCGGGAACACGTCTGCACTCTTCAAAGCCGACTGCGAACTGAGGAAATGCCGGTAAGCTGTATAATGCAATAAATAGGGTTTTTTCAACTTTAATGCATATCTCAGCCATTTTTTGGAATTTTGTCACCAACTTTTCAACATGGGGTTTTTGGGACCCCTCCTCATGAATTCTGGAACTGTCATGGCGTTAATCAGGCTCAAAGGGTGATTTCGCAGTCACTGCGTGAAATCACCTTTCGGGACCGATTAATGAAACGACAGTGCCAGTGTTCATAAGGTGGGCTCTCAAAAAGCCTATGTTGCAAATTTGGTGAAAAAATTCCTAAAAATGACTTTTACGAGTGTGCATTGCGCATTTCCTACACACGATCGTAAGTTCAGAAATGTTTTATATTTGCACTCTGAATTTTCAACATTGCCATTTTACCACACCTCCTTATGAGCAGTACAACTGTCATTTTTCACATCTCGCCCAAAATGTGTTTTCGCGCATGTAACACACAATGGCGCAATTGGTGTGCGAAATCTACGTGTGGGACACATTAAGAAAATCACAGTGACACTGTTCATGAGCAGAGGTCTTAAAATGGCTATGTTGAAAATTTGAAAAAATTCCTGAAAATGACTGTTTTATGAGTGCACGTTGCGTAGTTCCTACGCACGCTCGTAAGTTTGCGAATTTTTAATATTTGCACTCCAGATTTTCAACATTGCCATTTTACTGCACCACCTTATGAGCAGTACAGCTGTCATTTTTTACATGTCACTCAAAATGTGTTTCCCTGCATGTAGCGCACAATGAATGTTTGGGACAGATTAAGAAAATCACAATGACACTGTTCATGAGCAGAGGTCTTAAAATGGCTATGTTGAAAATTTGGTGAAAAAATTCCCAAAAGTCCGCCAGCGCAGCGGTTGGATTTCCGCTTGCGACGCTTAGCGACCTGGGTCTGGAACAGCCCGGGAAGCTGGAGGGCTGGGCTGGGGGAGAGGGGCTTGAGCGTCCCAAGGACTGCTCGTCCTCTCGGGGAGGGGGAGAGCTATTTGTCTGACCTCAGGTGGAGACCCGAGGTGTAACAAGACCAAGACTGACAAGGGAGGCGATAGCCAGGACGTCGGGCGCTTAGGCGCTTTGACGCCAGGGACACGGCACGTCGCAAAGAGGAACACCGGAAAAGCACCTTGAGGCCTCCCGTAGACTTGAGCACTAGGCCTGACCTCAATGCCCTGCCTGCCCAGAGACAGCATCCCGACGAAGCACAGGTGTCTCGGGGTGAATGGGCCCCATCCCGCACTCCCGCCTGGGGGATAACCAAGGCTCCATGGGGATGGACTGTTTGGTCCACAGGCAGGTGAGCGAGGGCTGAAAAGGCCGCTGGGTGTCTCCCAAGAGAGGGGACCGAGGGAGGGGGAGTAAAAAAAAAATTCTAAAAGTGACTGTTTTATGAGCGCTATCGCTGCGGTTCCCTACGCACTCACAAGTTTGCAAATTTTAATATTTATACTCTCAGATTTTCAACATTGCCATTTTATTACACTTCCTTATGAGCAGTACAGCTGCCATTTTCACATCTCATTCCAAATGTGTTTCAGCACATGTAGCATAATGGTGCAGTCGGTGTGCGTAAAGCAGTGTTTGGGACAGATTAAGAAAATCACAGTGACATTGTTCATGAGCAGAGGTCTTAAAATGGCTATGTTGAAAATTTGGTGACAAAAGTCCATAAAATGACTGCGTTATGAGTGAGTATTGTGCAGTTTCCACGCACCCTCATAAGTTCATGAATTTGTAATATTTTCAGTCCAGATTTTCACCAGTGGTATTTTTCCACACTTCCTTATGAACAGTACAGCTGTCATTTTTCACAACATTGCTGAAATGCATTTTCACACTTTCAGCGCAGAAATGCATGGTCGCTGTGGGAAATCATTGTTCAGGACAGATAAAGAAAATCACAGTGACACTGTTCATGATTGGAAGTCTCAAAATGCCTGTTTTGACAATCTGCTGTAAAAAATGCCCAAACTAATTACATTACGGGTGTGCGTTGCACAGTTTCTACACATGCTCGTGACTTCACCAGTTTTTTTAATGTTTTCACTGCTGATTTTCAACATTGCCATTTTTTACACCTCCCCATGAACAGTACAGCTGTCATTTTTCACATCCTGTACGGAATGTGTTTTTGCACCTGTGGTGCTAAATGCCGTAGTCGCTGTGCAAAAGCAGCTTTCGGCTAACAAACTGATATTGCCACTGTTCATGAGGTGGGAGTCACAAAAAAACCATGTTGAAAATTTGGAGTGAAAATACCAACGAATGCCTGAGGCGTTAGTGTTTCTGATCATATCGCCCCACCCTGTAGAGAATGACAGGCATCAAGGGTGTGACTTGGGATTCTCGCCTGTAATGCTCATACCATTCCACACCCTGCAGCCAGTGAGAGGCATCAAGGTGTGCCTTGGACTCTTCGGCCCCAAAGTTCACCCCATTCTCCTATACCGCACCCATCTCACCATATTTCCTGATGGAATGGGGTGCGCATAAGGGCCAAAGACCCCAAGGTACCCTGTGACACTTGTCAGTGTCTGCAGGGTAGGGTGTGGTGAAATGGCATGGCCGTTATGCCTGTTGACCCAAAGATACACCCCAATGCCTGTCAGTCTCTGCAGGGTGGTGGTGGGGTTGGCTTCAGTTCAGTACTTCACTGCCATTCCTATTATGCAGCTCTGTAACTCCTACACTACCAATGCCAGCAAGCAAACATTCAGCATTGACAAATGCTTGTTCAGATGTGAGCTCTGTATCTGGACACAATACTCCAGGTGAGGTTTCATCAAGGACCTATAAAGGGTCAACAGTAACTCCTGTCTCTAACTGGAGAAACCCCTTCCCTATGCATCCCAGCATCCTGTTTGCTTTCCTGAGTGCCCTGGTGCATTTGGCTGATGGCTTGAGATTATCACTAATGATGACCCATGAATCCTTTTCCTCTGTGGTCACACTGATTTTTTTTCACTCCATCCCATAATCTGTCCCCGTGTGACCCCTGCCTATGTGCATAACTTTGCACTTCTTAGATTTATCTTCAGTTATCACACCTTAGAACACCCTTACAGTACTTCTATGTCCTTCTTCATATCCTAATCCCCTCTTCAGTGTCTACCCTGCCACAGAGTTAAAGGAGATAGGAAATTATTTTTACATATTTAACTGCTCTCCCATCTTCCATTCAATTCCCGTTATGTATTCTGATTTGATCTGACCAATTTTTGATAAATAAATACTCTAACTTTACGGTGCTCTCAAATCTTCACAGAGCTCCATCTCAGTAGCTACTGTTCTTTCTTTTCATATTTCTAAGACGTTCCATAACGCTGTAACAACTTTTATTTTTTCTTGTTTCTATGTTTAATTTCTGTGATCAGCTAGACCTCTTGTAAGTATTTCAGCTGAGATAAAAAACTGCCTGATAAATCCAAAGTTTCGTGTCGTAGGAGCCCATGCCTGAGGCGGTCAGAAAGGGGGTCATTTCATAATCACAGTCTCTGTTCTGAGTGTAAACAAGGTCACAGCAAGGAAGACAAATCCCCATGGGCTGTAACAGATGGGAAGAAAAAAAGGCTGGACCTTGTAATCTATGAGACCAGAGTCTGGAATACCAGTCCAGTTCGGACCAGTTTTCCAGATGGAAAGTTTCCAAGGACACAAAGGAAGTGTTGAATCTACGATGGCAGATTGACAAACTGGAGGAGATGTCATGGGGGGTTGGCAGTTGAAGGGTCTTGAGGACTTGCCAGACCCCAAGAAAGTTAGTTAGGTTTGGGACTCCAAACAGTTACTATCTAAGGTTCGAGCCTGTCCTAATTCATGAAGCTGTACTGTGAGGTAAGCTATTGTACTTTGCTCAATAGAAAGAGAGACAGAGACAGAGAGAGAGAGAGAGATTTTTTTTTTCTGTGTGTAACCCACTGTTCAAAACATTTTCAAATCCATCAATTCAAATCTGGGCTCCGTTCACACCTTGCACTTGAAAATGCTTGTTCCTGCAATACATAACTCTAGCTAGCCTTAAGACTCACAATAAACATGTCACCGACTACATTTGGCCAACCCCATTCCACCTTTGGCACCCCCTCCCACACCTGACCTACCCCTGCTCTTACCCCCCTTTTCCTACCCCCTCATCTATCCCCCCACCCACACTCTTCTACCCTGCCCATTTGATTATACCATGACAATGCTTTCTCTGGCTGCTCCTGCTCCACCTCCCACCTCACCTGGAGGCCCTCCAGCCTAAATACCTAACACTTACACTAGGACTGTACTTCACGGATTAAGTGATGTTTATCGCTGCATCCTTCAAGCTGTAACTCTGTATCCATTTGAAATCATGTAATATTCTTGTCTTTGTCTACTACTGTGTCGTGATTTAGAAGATGGTGGCTGTTATGAGCCTGCCAGCATTTTAGCCCCGTTTGGTTGTCCTGTATTTATTTTTATTCTTTTGTTTTTCTGTTTTTTTTTTCTTTTTCCTATGTTGTTTTTAGCTTTGTCTTTTAGTTTAGTTAGGGTTGAAGGAGTGAGATAGTCAGTAATTTTGCAGCTCATGTGCCAAGTTGTATTTCCCGAATTTTACTCTCAGAGCTCCGATTAGTTTGCTGGCTTTACCACGCTGGGTGCTTAGTGGCAGTTTGCACCCTTCTGCGGTGTTTTTCAGTCTAAGTCACCAGGTTATAGTTAGAGCTCGGGGTTTTAATTTGGGGTGTTTTTCGGGACACTACAGGTTTTCATTAATTTTGTATTGTGGACTTAACTAGCTTCATTGGATCCTGTCTATTGGTTTGGAGCTACCAGGATTCTTGGATTTTGGGCCGCCAGGATTCTTCAAGCAGTTATTATATCAGAGAGCTTGGGGTGTGGAGAATTTCTACAGCATGAGTAATCTATGGAATGAACAAACTGAATTGAATTCGACTGTCCTAGTGTGGTCTTATGATTGGGTTTTACATCGCAGCTGCTTAGTCTAGCGTCTTCTGTGGGAGATGAGGAGTTTCTAGACCTGTGGCTTTTCTTGACCTGGACCCTTGGATCGGATCGGTGGTCTGGTGAACTTCCGAGTTTTTTGGTCCCATGAGTACATTTGTCCATTAGTTGGTTAGCTTCCATTTTGACTATCTTGAGGAAGCTTTTTGTATGACCTGCTGTGATCTGAAGGGGGTGAGGCCTACGGTTGCATGTCTGGGGGGGGCGCTGTCCCACTCTAGGCCTTGGTCTAGGGCAGGAATGCATGTTGTCTGGCCACCAAGGAGTCGGCGGGGGAACACGGTGCTACCCTAAGCTGCCTGGAGGGGTTTAGCCTGAAGGCTGACTCGCCGGGCATCTGCAGCCACTGATCTTGGGCCGGGGGGGAGTAGTGGGCCCCCTGGCAGGGCGACTAGACACTTTGGACCTTTGGACACTGGTGTCAAATCTGTGGATTTTGAGTCTGACCTCGTCCGACCAGGGATTCGGTTTTGGTGGATCTACTGGATTCGTCTGTTATCGTCCTTCTCCCTGACCCCTTTCCCATTGTGGTGCTTCTCTGCTGCTTGCTTACCTATTTATAGACCATCTTGTTTGACTTCCTAAGTGCAGCAGTCCTTGGAGGGTGGTGAGAGTACCCCATTGTGTGACTTTTCAATTTCTAAGTTTTGTTGACTTCTCTTTTATTTACTGTGTGAGAGACAGTGATGGATTTGAAATCTTCTGTTTTACCTGGACTGGTGTGAGCTTTCTGGGCATTACTTGCATCTGATTTGTGTCTGGTGGCTCCTCCCTGACTTTCTCTAACTGCTCCTTTTGATCTCTGTAATTTTACAAGTGGTTTTGTTGTTTTAATTATTTGGGGTTTCTTTTTGATTGAGAACTGGGGTTTTGATTTTGATTTTTTATCTTTTTCCCCCTTGTATTTTATGGTGTTTTGAGTTGTCGGTTTTGATAGGATGTGCTGGCACTTGGCTCTCCCGGTCAGGCGCTCCTCCTCCTCCGAGCTCTGGGGCCTCCAGCCCTTTAATTGCCCCCACTCCCTGCTGTGGTTTACGGGTGGTGTAGAGCTTTTGGAATTATGAATAAAAGGAGAAGGAGGGCTGGGGGGCCCGAACCTTGGGGGAGGAGTGAGTGGCTGAATTAGGGTAATTGAGCCCAAGAGACACCCTGGGGCGAAATGGGTCCCAGATCATGGCCCATCTTATCTAGTTCCCATACCCAAGGGCTCCTCTATTTCAGGGCCAGTAGCCCACATGACTCTGGAACCCCGTCCATCTCGAGTGGTGTTGTGCAATGCCAGGTTTATAAAGAACAAGACAGCTATTACAGCTGACCTTGTTGGAACAGCTGACCTGGCATGCATCATTGAGACCTGGCTGGATGGAAATGCCGGTCTGATTTTGGAGGTGGCTATTCTATTGGTTCTCGGTGATACACCACTTGAGATTGGACCACAGGGGTGGGGGCGTAGCTCTCTGTTTTAGAACAGAATTGGGCCTTGCAGAGGTTACAGTTGAGGTTCCCAGATCGTTTGAGTGTACTATGGCTGCAGGTTCATCCTCATCTACTGTCCACCCAGTGGTGAGGGTTTGTTCCTGCAGGAAGTTGCAGACTTCATCACCGACATGGTGTTGGAGTCACCCAGGTTGATGGTGCTGGGCAACTTCAACGCCTGGGTTGATGATGAACTCTCGCATTTTGGTCAGAACTTCCTTCAACTTATGAATATGTTGGGCTTTACACAGGTTGTTGCCTCTGCTACCCATATTCATGGGCACTCACTCGACCTGGTTTTCCTCCTGGGAATGGAAGCCACCAACCTGGTGGTGGAACCGGTTGGATGGTCTGACCATTGCACTGTAAGATTCAATTTCTGAGCTCCCCCTCATAGACTTGCCGCTGTGGAAATTATCAGATACCGCCCTTTGAGATATGTTACTCCCACTGGTGTTTTGGTGGTGCTTGACCTATCGGGATGTACAGATGTCAGCGGGGGCCCAGAGAGTCTAGTCCAGGCCTATAATAAAGCCATAGGGGATGCTCTGGACTCCATCACTCCAGTCCGCATTTGCCCCCTCACTCTCCACCCTTGGCCCCTTGGTTTGATGGGGCCTTGAAGGAGTTGAGGCGTATGGGGCAAAGGTTGCAGCATTGCTGGCGGATATCTGCCCTTGTTGCCAACCTCCTTAGATTGATGGAACATTATCGTATCTATCAATCAACAATTGCCCATAAGAAGGCAGAGTTCCTGTCCAGGGAGATTGCTGTGGCTCAGAATCGACTGGCTCAGCTCTTCCGAACCATCGACAGACTGTGCAATCCAGCCTGTCTTAAGGCTCGGAGAGCATTTTCACAAGATAGGTGTGATGAATTCACTCTATTCTTTGCCAATAGGGTGTCCGACATCAGGGCTGAGATTCATTCAGCGTGCTCTATGGTGGTTTACGGTGGTCGGTGTATGGTCACTACACCTCGGTCCATCTGAGATCACTTTGACCGGCCGGCAATCAATGATGTTGTGCAGATTGTCCAAAGTATGTGGCCTACTTGCTGTAGTCTTGACCCAGGCCCTATACACCTCATTTTGGGGTGTAGATGTCGTCGGCCTTGTCTTGACAGAGATAGTTTGGTGTTCCTTGGTGTTAGGTGAGTTTCCAAACTCCCTAAAGGAGGTGGTGGTTACACCGCTCCTTAAAAAATCATCTCTGGACCCAAGCTGCTCTGTTAACTACAGGCCAAACTCTAACCTTCCCTTTATTGGGAAAATGATAGAGAAAGTAGTTGCTCTTCAGTTGGATAACCATTTGACCATTCATGGCATCTATGATTCCCTCCAGTCCGGTTTTTGGAAGAGGCATAGTACAGAGACTGCTCTGGTTCGGGTGCTCAATAATCTCCTGATTGCTAGAGATTGGAAGTGTCATTCTATCTTGGTCCTTCTCGATCTCTGTCTTCAGCCTTTGACACCGTGGACCATGGGGGGCTGCTTGAATGCCTGAGAGACATCTGTGGCCTGTCAGGTATGGTCCTCAGTTGGTTTAGATCTTTTCTCACTGGCAGAACTCAGAGAGTGGTGTCAGGGATTTATTCCTCGCCCCCATTTTCTCTGCCACGTGAGGTACCTCAGGGCTCTGTGCTGTTCCCTATGTTGTTCGCGGTGTATTTGCTTCCATTGGGAGACATTGTAAGATGGTATGGGCTGTGGTTTCACTGTTATGCAGATGATACCCAGCTCTACTTGTCTTTTGCCACCAACCAGGAGAGTGCAGTCTCTGGGTTTAATAGCTGCCTCCTGGAGCTCCAGGACTGGATGTGGGCCAGCTGGCTAAGGTTGAACCCTGAAAAAACTGAGGTATTGGTGGTGGAACCAGGTCGTGGGATAGAGAGGGCAGGAGCTCGGTCTGCCTCCGGGCTTTGACTTGGGGGTAGCCAGCTCATGTCCTCTGTCCAGGTGCGGAATCTGGGCTTGATATTTGATGAAGGGTTGACACTTCGCTCTCAGGTGTTGGTGGTAGTCAAAGCCTCATTTTACCATCTAAGGAACATTGCCTGGATTAAGCACCTTGTTCCGTCTTGCGACCTTCCAATGTTGATCCACGCCTTTGTGACCTCTCGCCTTGACTACTGTAACTCCCTATACCTAGGGCTTCTGGGGGTTGATATCCACTGCTTGCAGCTGGTGCAGAACGCTGCGGCCAGGTTGCTGGTAGGGGTTTCCTGGACCAATCATATCAGCCCTGTGCTGTGCGAACTGCACTGGCTGCCTGTTCAATGGCAGATCACCTTCAAGGTCGGTTTACTGACCTATAAGGCCCTACATGGTCAGGGCCCTAGCTACCTGCAAGAGCTCCTGTTTCCTTACTGCCTCCTCCGACCCCTCCACTCAGCCAACGAGGGATTGCTAGAGGTCCCCAGGGTTTGGTTGAAAACATCAGGTGAGAGAGCTTTTAGTTATGCAGCCCCGACCCTGTGGAATTCTCTATCTCGCTGGATTAGAGAGTGCCTGACCTTGGAGAGCTTCAAGACGGCTTTAAAAACTTATTTATTTAGCTGTGCTTTTGGAGACTAATATATCTGTATTTGAAATGCTATTCATTGATCTATTTCACATATTTTATTGTTTTATGCTTTTAATTTTGTACAGCGCTTTGGCAATTATTTGAATAGCGCTCTATAAATAAATGCATTATTATTATTTTATTTGATGATTATCCTCATATCTGCTGTGTAACAATGTATTGTTTTGTTTTGTTTTGTATTGTACTGTCTTTCTCTGACTTGGAACCTTTGTAAAAGAGCCTTGGCTCAAAGGTTTTAATCTGAATCTGAAATAAATAAATTTCTGTAGAATTACTATTCCCCAAAGTTTTAGTAGTATCCTGTATTATACATGAAAATATCTTGAAGTATTATAATATAATTTTTTTATATACTTCAAGTTTCTGTGACTCAGTCCTTCAAGGTACAGATAAGTGGGTTTTTACTAGCAAAAAGTGTTTCTGTCTCTGAGGAGAAGGCCACGTTTACCATATTTTGTTTCTAAAGTGAGGTGTTCTCATCTGTGACAGAGAAGCGTGGGTCATTTGCCCTTTGGTAAGGAGCACTGTACTGTGAGGACAGTGACTCTGGTGGGATCCAGGCCTAGAGATACCCAAAGGAAGTGTCTGTGCTGAATGGTGACAGCTACTAAAGTACCCTTGCAGATGTTTGAATGGTTTGAGAACGCTGGAAACAGTGTACAGGCTGAGTCTGAGAGAGACCAGTCAGTCACAAACATCAATAAAACCATTCCATGCTATTCACCTGAATGGCCTGGAATGTTATTACTGATATCATAGAATGTTCAGGCAGTGTGAAAAGAGAGAGCAAGAACTGCTGAGGAGACAGGGATTCAGGGTAGTTCAAAGGCAACAAAATAAGATTATCAATTTAAGAAAAAAAGAACAAAAACGTATTAGAATATTGGATGGACACTAGAAGGAAAATAGCAAGGCATCCAGAAGTGTAAAAAACTGTTTCCTGTCACCTTTAAGTATCATCTGCAAAGAGGAAGATTTTTACTTTTGAGACCTTTGCTTTTGTGGCAGATAAACATATTAAACAGTACTGGGCCCAGAACTTATCAATATGACACCCCACTTGTGACCTCCCTGGCCTCTGAGTGTTCCCCATTTACTGCCACCCTTTGGGTCCTTTCTTCCAGTCAGTTTGCTACCCATCTGGTTAGCTTAGAACCCACCCTTAAGTCCCCCATGCCCAACTTCATAAAAAGCCTTCTGTGGGGAACTGAGTTGAAGGCCTTACTGAAGTCTAGGTATGGCACATCGACCACCTGTCCCTTGTTCACAGCACTTGTTACTGAACTGAAAAACACTATTAGGTTGGCCTGGCATGACCTTTCCATCATGAAACTGTGCAGCCTCCTGCTTTGGAGCTCATTCACTTCTAGAAAGTCCAGCAGTTGTTCCTTAATGATAGACTTCCGGATCTTCCCCACTATAGAGGTCACGCTAGACAGCCTATCGTTTCCTGGGTCTTCTCTGCCTCCAATCTTGTACAGTGGGACCACATCTGCCCTTCTCTAGTCTGCTGGGTGTCAACATTATGAAAGAGGATCTGGGAAAAATTAGAAAGGCTGTCAAAAGTATGGCAGTTAAAATTTAATGCCAAGAAGAGCTAGGTAATGCACAGAGGGGAAAACATCCTAACACTGAATACAGAATGGTGAGACAGCAGTGGAAAGTTCTACAGAGGACAAGGTCTTGGGAGTAATAATTTCAGACAGTCTGAAGGTATCAGCATAATACAATAGGACAGTAGGATGTTGGGATACATAGGGATGGGGATCGCTAACAGGAGAAAGGAGGTGCTGCTACTGCTGTATAGGTAACTGGTTTGTCCTCACCAGGAGTACTGTATACAGTATGGGAGTCTGCATCTATAAAAGGACGGGGCTAGAGTGTGGAAGTAGTGCAAAGGAGGCAATAAGGCCTTGTTATTTTCCTTTACTCAGTCGGCTATCCTCAGTTCTGCCTGCTTTTGTCCCCTTATGACTCTGTCAGTGTTTATCTCAATCTGTTTCGATGGCCCGTGCATGAATGGGTGCTGGTTATGCACCAAAGTCACATAACCCGCCTGTGCAGCTCCACACCTGTGGACTGGTGTGCACCCGGGGCTATGCACAACGGATGTGTACCTGTCTGTGGCCCTGCCCCCCCCAGCATGCAGAACTCCACAGGGCTGCGCGGGGTGGAGTCACAGATCCAGGCATCCAATCAGAAGCTTGGACCGGGTCACTCAGTGGATCACCTACATGGTGGGGCGTGCATTGGAAGTGTACCCCGCGGATGTCCAATGGCTGGTGGCTGTGGGGGTGAGAGAAGGGTAATGCCACCAGCCCTTTAGCGATGCATGGAGTGATGCACTTGGATGGGGTTGGGGGGCTGTTGGCGGTGCGAAGGGGCACTGTACGCCACCATATACCCAGAGGGGCCAGAGGCAGGGGTCAGCCCATGGTGCTGTTCAGAGGGTAAGGAGGTAGCATCTGTGGGCTGGTGCCCCTGTGTTGGAGTGTGTTGGGTGGATGGGGCTCCTGGTGGGGGACGCGCACTAGAGTGTGCTGTGCTAGGTGGTGCCAGTGGTCCCGGTGGATTGCCTATCCACCCTGTCTGGCTGGGTACCCAGTGTGTGCATGGGGCACGTAGGGGGCTTATGGCAGGGTTCTTCCTGGCATACCCTGTGCCCCCTCTGCACACCTATGGCCAGCACTACACACCTTTGTGCATGGCACATAGTGCTGGCATGCCCTCAGCCCATCCCTGGTGGGGTCCATGGATCAGGAGCATCAGGAGCATTGGTCCTGTGTGCCCCCCCCTTAGTGCATCCTGTGTGGGGGGTGCGTTGGGTGCTGAGTGGCTACACACCCCAAATACGCACGCATAGCCACTCTGTGGGGATAGCGCATAGGGCCCAATATGTGTATCTCCCTGTCACCCTCGTATTGATTCCCCCGATACCTTTTGAATACAGTGCTCTCTAACCTGATTGCACCTTCTGCTACCCTGGAGACTCAATTTTCTTTTTTGTGTTTTTTTGTCCTTTTTAACCTGCTTCAGACAGGTTCTAGTAAAACCAATAGACTATTTAGTGAGTTCACACTTTTTCCACCCCATCAGTCCCTTCCACTCTCCTCAGTTTGTCCCAGAGGTTTTCTCCCACTGATCCCAATAAAAAACCTCTTCTTATTCTCAGCTTGCCATGTGATTCTTTACCATGTGGGGGTGGGAACAGTGCTTTCTCATTAGATGGAGGATGGCTTTGAATATCCCATCAGTTATTCCTTTGGGAGCCTTACTGCTACCAAGAAGGGTTACTGTCAATTTATTAGGGGGTTTCATGTGATATGGGTGGCTGAATAACAGTGAGTCCATAATCCTGACTTCATTACAGTGAGGACAGAAATGGCGGCAATGCTTTGCACCCCCCCTTACTTATATAACCAACTCCGAGATTGTAGCACCTTCGGGGAGGGGGAAAAGCATTTTTGCCATATCTGTTCTCGCTGTAATGTAGTCCCCGAACATTAGGCTCACTGTTATGCAGTCACCGATATCACCAGACACTGAATAAGGAGGGTCTCACAATTGTTTTTGGAGTGTAGCGATGTTACCAGTACTTATACATATGGGCCCGGATATTCAAACTGCGCCATTCTGGCGCAAGCCCTGCGCTGCTCAAAATAGTTAAGAGGGTGTGGCGGTCGATATTCAAAGGAGCTGGCGCTTATTGAGCAACTCCTTTGAATATCACCCCAGCCACAGCCACTGTGCATGGCGCACTGGAACTGCGCCACCGAAGTTGTCAGAGTTGAGCATTAAACTTGCAGTGGCGCAAGTACCATTGCGCCATGCGCAAATTTCCGATATTCAAAAGGTGACATGCAAATGGGGCCATAATTCATGCAAGGCGCAGGGGGGCCATTTGCATCTGATTATGGCCCCATTTGCATGCCATTAGCATGTAGGTGCGCCGATCCCCGAGGACTTGCGCCTGGCCGCCGTGCCAGGCAGCAGCCATCGGGGACCGACGCACCCTGCAGCCCGATCGAGGGCACAACGTGAAAACAACCCCCGCCCATACATCTCCCAATGCCCGATCGTGGGCAGAATGAAAAACAACCCCCGCCCAAACAGCTCCCAATGCCCGATCGCTGGCAGAATGTAAAACAACCCCCGCCAAACAGCTCCGATGCCCGATCGCGGGCAGAATGTAAAGACCCCCAACCCGAATATCTCCCTGGGTCCAGTGGACCCGTAATGCCCGATCGCGGGCAGAATGTCAGTGACAACCCCCAAACATCTCCTGGTGTCCAGTGTCCCCTCACCCACCCACCCACAAAGCCCCACCACCCGCCCCCGGCGGCGGTGGGCGCAGCATCCACCCGCCTGCCGTCCGCCTCCGGCCGACTGACTGTCGGTGGGGCTGCGCCCGTTGGTGCAGAGCTAGAGCCAATGGCGTGCAGCCCATCACGACAGTCGAAGTCCAGATTTGTGAATGAACCCCATTCACAAGTCTGGACTGTCAGAAATCATGACATGGGCTACCGCCCGCAGTCAGCTCACCAATGGCAGCTGCTGATCAATCAGCCAGCGGTGAAGGCGGCAGGTGGTGGTGCTGCAACGCCGAAGGCGAAGGTGAGCCGTCGATGGTGGGGTGAGGCACCAGAGAAAAATATTTGAGGGATGTCACTGAACATTCTGCCTAGATCGGTGTCTGATCACTGGTTCCTGAGATATTCCGGGTGAAAGATCTTACATTCTGCTTGATCGGCAATATTCAGCGGCGAAAAGGATTCATGATACTTTCTGCCAGCGATCGGGTATTGGGAGATGTGTGGGCTGGGGGTCATGATACTTTCTGCCCGTACATCGGCATTGGGAGATGTGTGGGCGGGGGTTGTTTTTACGCTCTGGCCGCGATCGGGCTGGTGGGGGGCACAGGGACTGAGTTGGGGGCCAGCCACGGGTGGCAGCTGCTGTGTTGCGCCCTGCAATACAGCAGCTCACCTGTGGCCCCTCAACTGATCCTTTTTGGCTCAAAGTTGTGCAGGCGCTGGTTGGGGTTGTGCATGCACAACTCTGCACAACCCGACTGAATATCGGGTTGCGCAGTTTATGCATGGTTCCTCCCCCTCCTGTTGAGCATGCATTCATTTGCATTGTGCTGTTGCTCAACCTGTTTTCAGTGGTGCAACTGCCTCCTGCTGAACATCGCAGAATGGCGCAATGTAGGACTTACGCATGCGCAACCCTTTTGAATATCTGGGCCATGGTATTTACATTTGTATACAGACCATAAACCCTTGATGAGTCTGTTCATTGACAAGAAATCTATTCCACTGCAATTCTGTGCAAGACTGCATTGACGGACATTGACAGTGGGAGTCTATTCACTAGGTTTTAAGGAGGATAAAGAGAATGCTAGTGCAGACAGATGCCCACCGCTGCCTAGCTTTACAACAGACGTCAACAGTGACAGCACTGCTTGAAGAAATCTTACTGTTGTTAGAACACCTTGTAGTCTCCTCTACGACTATTGATCAAATTCAAATGTGGATCAGCAGGAATTCCTTATCAAGGGTGTGTACCTTTGTGTTTAGAGGATGGCCAGACAAGGCTATGGAAATAAGGAGCTATGCCACACTCAATAAAAAAAATGAGCTTGGCATCCAAAATACCTGCTATGCTTCTCCCTAGAAGAGCACAAATTGTAGAAGAACAACGTTTTGCTTCTTGGACTTTCACATCTGAAAAGCTTGGCTCATAATTTTGTTTGGGGGCCATGCATAGATCCTAAATTTGAGGCTAAAGTGAGGGGCTGTATTATTTGCCAGAGCAATCACTAAGCCAGATAGGTGTTCCTTTACAACTCTGGGAGTGGTCTGTGTGACCCAAGATTGACTGCATATGGATTAATTAATGGGGAGGGTTCCGGGTGACTGGAGAAGGCAGATGTGGTGCTGCTCCACAAGAGGAGCAGCAGCAGGGAGGAGGCGGGCAATTATTGTCCAGTCAGCCTTACCTCAGTTGTGGTTAAGATCATGGAGTCACTCCTGAAGGACAGAATTGTCGATTACCTTGCAGGCAGTGGTCTCCAAGATGACAGACAGCATGGGTTGATGGAGGGGAGGTCATGCCAGGCAAACTCAAGTTTTTCGACTGGGTGACGGCGATGGTCGATCAGGGAGGAACAGTGGATATGACCTATCTGGACTTCAGCAAGGCCTTCGATACCATCCCTCAGGGGATGGAAGCAAAGGGTTGGGTCTAGGGTTACCTATGGGGCTGGGTTTTATGGGCAGACTGGACAGGCCTGGAGGTTCTTTTCTGCCATCAGATTTCTATGTTTCTATGTTTCTGAATAGACTTATTTATAGGAAAGATGTTTCTGGTTGTCAAGTCTGCCTGCTAGAGGGATGTTGTAGTATTTAAATATTTAGATACCTGTTTTGGCTGACAGATCCACTTTTCGTAACACTAGTGTGAGGATTCCTACAGAACGCAGGAGGAACATCATGACAACAGTGCATGATTCTAGGGTCTATAGGGTAGAAGGCCATATGACCCATCACAACTTCTCTACCACTACTCAGTGGCACTACTCATTAATTCTGCCACTAGCCACATACTAATCCAGCTCTGCCTTAAATAGTATCTTATTTTTGCAGTCGCAGTGAGCTATTGTTCTGAGCAGTGAGGTCCAGATGTTAACAAATATTTGAGTAAAAAAAAAACAAAAAAATTATGTTTCTCTGTTTTGAAATGTTTTCTTTTGAGTTACTTGTTGTATCCCCTTTAGACTTGATTATAAACCATGAATTTAAGATTCATGCTTATCGTAAGTTCACTGTTCCTAACAAAGTCAAATAATAAAAAAATGGTCCCCTCTGATTCCTCTCCACTTCAGACTTAACATGTTATCTAGCATTTCCTGGCACGTCATGTTTTTCAGATATGACCCTCCTTTGCACCCTCTTAACTTTATCAATATCACCCCTCAGATAGTGTGCCCAGAACTGTGACGTGTAATTCAGATGGTGCCTAATGTATGTTCAATAAAATGTTGCATATTCCAAATCAAAATTTCATTGTATGTCTTCAGTGGGGAAAAAGGTTTCCGGTGGTTACCAAGCGCAGTCCTAGAGATGTGTGAGTTTGTCTCATTTAAGGTACATTATACAGTAGATTGAGGGAGCACTGCAGATCAATCAAAGCGCTCCTTTCATCTGCAAGTGAGACACTCTTATTCTGTGAAGAGTGGCTGATGCACAGCTGCCCTGGAAACGGGCATGCTCGGGTAAGGTTTTTTAAAAAAATGTTTAAATTATTGATCAAGCTTGATCGATTAAGCAATAATGCCTGACAGGGTGTGTGTTGTGCTGGGATAACGTCACGCCTCAGGTGGTTGGGCACGAGGCCGCAGACTGAGTGCATCCAATACCTGAGGCGTGACGTTATCCTAGCACAACACACACCCTGGAGGGCATTATTGCTATTATGCAATGGCTTGTTGTAATATAGAATAAAAAAACTATTTTAAAGAATGTTTTTGTTAGTGTGGAAGAATATTTGTGTTTCTTAAGAGAAGATGCGAAACAAGAGAAATGGTCATCATGACGGTGGGCATCCAAATGGGTTCACAGTGAGGCTGAGACTAGACCCATGATGTTGTGCAGGGATAACAGCATGGGTCCAGTCCCAGACTGACCAATCAGAGTCCAGGATTCTTTCTTGCCATTGTATAATGATATATTGATACTACCACTGAGACCACTCTTATGGTTGTAAGAGTGGTCTTACTTACATTCTTATGTATCAGAACTGTTTACCTTTGGTATGAGGTTCTCATACCCTAAGAATGTGTGCAAGACCCCTCTTACTACTGTGACAGTGGCCTTGACAGCAGTACTAACATACAGCACAGCTGACAAGTGCCAGAATTCATTTGGATCATGTCCAAGTTTGATTTGATGCCTAACAAGAGAAACAGACCCAATGTACTGCAGAGCTCGGAGATTGGCCATTAGACCTGTTGGAATCTTCAGAAGACCTGCCTAAAGCTGTTTCAGAAATATTGGCCAAACATACTTGTAGCACAGTGAGTGCAAGAATTCCTAGCCAGGACTTCTGGACCCCTGAGGTAATGACTGTTGAACAACCATATCATTTAGGCTGAGCCTGCAGAGCAATGCCCAGACTGGATGCAATGATTGTGCAACAGTTAAAGAGAACAAAAAAAGTTTCAAATATAGAGAATACTGGCTGGGTAACTGTGCGCAACCAGCCTGTGCTGCCACTCAGGGGTTCTGATTCTGTTAGTCCTCAAGAGCGAAGCTTGAGAGGTCACATGGAATCAGAAGCCTGAGGAGGTAGCTCAGGCTGGTTGGGCACAGTTGCCCAGCCAGTATTTTTTATAGTATATAGTGATCCCATAATGAAAACAATAAAATAAAAAAAATATATAAAAAAAAGCTTGAAACTCCTGTGCCACTTTGGAAAAAAAGTGCCACCGCCATCCTGTCAGAAAATTTACTGTTTGAATTCTGAGATTTGCACCTGGCGGTTTTTCCTTTAGTTAAACTGCTGGCTCATGCCCTCTCAAAAACAGTCAAGATGTTGTTGTACCACAGTATGGTATTACTGCGTTCCATGAACTTTGAACTGTGGTACAACAACATTTTGCCTGCGACTGATTTCTGTGCAGAACAAGGGGTCACTATACACTACAATTGACGTTCGTGATTTGTGTTGTTTTAGGAATTGCTATTGTACTCTAGGAGGGAGGGATGTTACAGTGGGTAATAGAGTCATCTCTATCTGAAGGCTGGAGGGTGGAACTTTGTGGGGCACCAAGAGTCAGTTCTTGTTGTACTGTAGTGTGCTGTGCTGCAAGGCCTGATGCAGTTGCTAATCATGAGGAATTATTTTCAGTTACCCTAAAGTTTAGAATCCTTTATAACATATAACACTCAACCAATTTTCATGTTGCAAACGCAGGCTGTTTATGGACCTCATAATCTCACAGACAAAACAGCCTTACCTGATTGAACCCTAACTATGGTGTGCAGTTGTGCTTTACAAGCTTCTGTATGCCAGAGAGCTTTACACCGCTTGATCAGTGGGATGCAGCAGCCATTAGACTCATATAGAGTTGTTACATAGAACTGAGGGAGGTTACTGAAACTTCTGGGGCATTAAAGAGGCACCCACTCCTAGCACTGACCATATCTCAGTATTTTGGCTGTAAAGATGTTCCCTGGTGTTCCAAATTCACTTTTTTCTGATGCACTGGAAAACATTTTGAAGGCTGTTTTCTGCAAAAGTACTGTCACATACGTATGGAGCTAGTAGTAGAGTAATAATTTACTCAATTATGTTATGTACAATGAAGGATCTAAATAGAATGACAGCGAGGAAATAGGCATCCACAGTTACAGCAGTTGGTACCTTTCATGACACTCTTTGTACATATCTGTCTGTCTTGGGTAACTTTGCGTCTTTTTTATCAATCTGTATGTACTTTTGTATTGTCTGAATGACTTTCTCATATATTTTTTTTTTGGGGGGGGGTGATTTTTTTGTTATTTTTGTCCTAAGTCGGCCAACTTTCAAACTGCAGCTTTGAAAGCAGATGCAACCAAAACCATGTAACTTGAATGTAATGACAACTGCTCCTTATACTGCATGCTTACAACTTTGTGTGTTTACAACACTTGACGTGGAACCTTTGCAAATGAGCAGTTAGCCCAAAGGTACTCTGGTGTTCAAATAGATTAAAATTAAATTAAAAAGCACATATTTACTCAGTTATGTCCAGCGAAGGATCTAAATGGAATGACAGTGAGGAAATAAGCTCCCACAGTTACAGCAGTTGGCACCTTTCATGACACTTGCCTATATTTCTTTATTTTCCTGTATTTAAACCCCTATTTCACAACTATCAAAAAGATTATATGAAAATGACGTGGGATTTACATGTCTTTTGTGCAAAAAATGTACAATTATTCCCCACGTTTTTGAATGTTCATTGAAGAGGGTGTCATGTTATTGGTAATGCACACTTTATTTTTCCATTGGTGAAAAAAATAATGCAAACGTCATGACAGATGTGCCCTTGTTTCATTTTTTATTCACATTCATGTTGACACCTAAAATGATAATATTATAACTATTAACCTTTGCTGTGCCACCAGCGTGTATACACGTCCTAAAAACCTATACGGTCTAAATCTTCTGGCAGCCTTAGGGTTAAACAACAATTAATATGACCCCTTACTGATTTTCTTTCAAGGAAGAGGCATTTTGCCTCACTATGTAACTTTAAAATAAATATGGCAACCCGTGGCTTATTTTGTGGATTTTAAATGTTTAGATAACTATCATGTACTGCGCAAAAAATTCAACATTTGACTTGGGGTGCAGAAGCACCCTGCTAGTGGTGACAGTTTCACCTGTACTTTTTAATTGTATTTTAGATTGCCCCTTATCTCCTGACTTGTGTGATACCCTTTCTTCATCATTCTGAGTCTGCGTCACCACTTTTTTTACAGTTGAAATAATAAAAGTCATGCCCCTTTGAATATGGCTCAGACCAGGTTTATATCAGTATTCTCTGTTGGTTTTGAACACCCGTTCTTTAAGATTATTTTTATTGTGATTATAATGAAGTTGCAAGCAGCATACAGTCTTCCCTGACCTTATGGGACAATAGGTGTGCAAAAAAAAAAAAAAACAGAGAATACTGATGAAAACCTGCTCTGAGCCATATTAAAAGGAGTGCTCCTTTTTTATTTCATATGTGGAAACATTTGAAATGAGGAAAGAAGGGTATCATATAATGTAAGTGAGGCAATAAAGGGGAATCTGAAATTGAATACAAAAGCAGAGGTCACAGTTTTTACTGCTTTTGTGCACTGCTGCTTTAAAAAGCATATGCTCTCAGCTGGCCTGTTGGTGCGACGGTAGCGCTACCGCTCGCAACGCTGGTGACCGGGGTTCGGGAACAAACCCAAGGAGCAGGAGGGCCAGCTGGGGGGAGAAGGCTGAGCATCCGTGGGACTGCTCGCCTTCTCCAGGGAGGAAGGGGGGACAAGGTTCGGAGCTTGACTGACCCCAGGCGGAGGCCTAGGGTACAGCAAGAGCTGGACCAGTCCAGAAGGGTTGGGCATGCCAGACGTCGGCGGAGCTCCGCTTTGACATCAGGGTGCATGGCACGCCCCGAGAACAGGGGAAAAACACCTCAGTTGCTCCAGGTGGACAGAGCGCCAGCACAGACCTCAATGGTCCCCTGCCTGTCCCACATGGCGGCCCCGCCGAAGTAATGTTAGTTTGGGGTGCTTAGCCCCCACCTCATCCCTGCCTGAGGGGTAGATCCAAGGCTACATGGGGAGACCGCTGTGGGGCTCCAGGCATAGAAGGAACCGAGGCAGATGCCAGGCGCTCCCGAAGAAGCAGAGCATAGGGGGCAGGGAAGGTGGAAAAACAGCAAGTTCAAAAAAAAAAAAAAGCATATGCTCTCTTCTAATAGACAGTGCTATTTTATTTATCATTTTAATGTGTTCGTAATTACTTTTTAGCTTTCCTTTTTTTTGCCTCTTCTCTTTGGTTGGCCCCATCTGCTCAGCCTTACCCCTGCCCCACCACCCTGGCATCCCCCAGGACTTACCTTGTCTCTTGCGTTCCTTCAGAGCTTTTCCCCTGTGGTGGGGGTAGCAGGCTCCCCTCCCCCATACCTCTGCTACACATGGATCTTGTTTGTCAGATAGGACCCACATAACCACATGTGGGACCTGTGGGTAGCTCGACTTCATCAAGCTGCTTGGAATGGTTTTCCTCATTTCTCCAGTTAGCTGGAACATTGATGTAAGGGCATGCCAAGCACACGTGCACACAAGCACAGTTTAGTGCCCGTTGCCGTCTTCCCATCCACGAGGCACTCCAGCTGCACTGCCACCTGTGTTCTCCAGGTGGCAGTATCACACAGTGGAGCTGGCTGCCCTCCCTCTCCATCCTCTGGGACGTTCGAGCCTCCCTCCCCCAGGCAGCCCCACCCCACCTGCACTCATCTGTGAATGCGGGTCACCTGCATCATGAGTGGCAGTGCTACTGCTATGCTGATGGGACAGCCTACTTTTTACTTTTCTAATAATATTACTTTTTGAGCACTCTCAAGTGGCTTTTTATTTTGCTTTTCACACTGCTGGTAAAATGAATTCGACAGAATTCTAGTATTGTGATGAAACATACTCTCACTGCTGAAGAGCTCAATGTATTTCAGTTAGAAACTGTAGATTAATTTTTATCTTTTTTGAAAGAAATAAACGCTTCTGTCAGCAACAAACTGTACCTTTTCTTGTTTGTAATATTATAGACCATCTCAGCTTCTGCTTCTTTCATGTGCAATGTGGTTAGTAAGAAACTATCCCCAGCAAAATCCTAACAAAAACTTACAGATTATCTTAATGGAAGAAAGCTATATTTCTCTGTCAAAATCTGCAAACAGATTTGCAGTTTCCTATTGAAATACACTGCCTACTTTGCCAATGAAGATTTTCTGACTACGTAACACAAGGACTGTGTTAGATTCTTTTTTTTTATTTATTTTTATTCACGTTTGCAATACGCAAAGTATATGCACTTGGTTCAGAGTCCAGCAAAAGGTGTAGAAATGTCATATGAGGAGGCTATAAGGCTGGCCAGTGGTAGCGCCACTGCTTACAGCCCCAATGACCTGGGTTCAGGAGGGAACTCTGGGCATTGGAGGGTTGGCTGGGTGGCTGGGGGGGGGGAATCAAGCATCAGTAAGACTGCTCCCTTCCTCCAGGGAGGAAAGGTTAGGGGAACCTGGCACATGCCTGGCCCCTAGTGGAGGTTATGGGGAAGGGCAGTTCAGGCTGCCAGTGTGGTGGGAGGAGCAGCAGTCATCGACACATATCACTCACGATGTATATCATGATGTCATTGCATGTCTACTCCCCTCAAGGGGAAAAAAACAGGAAATTCCAACTGGCAGGATGACTCTGGTCACCTGAAGGCCCCCGCATCCAATGATCTTGGCCCGTCAAAGCAAAATCAGATTCCTTTTAATGGTGGGGGGTTGGGGTCCCCCGCTGACCTCTGCTGGTGGGTGTTCCTGAGGGCAGGTGTGTCCAGTAAATTCCAGGTAACGTTAGGGTGACAGGGCTGGACAGGGGCCACCCAGATTGAGGTGGATAAAAAGGATTGATAACAAAAAAAAAAATTAGGAGAATATACTCCTTAGCCATTGTTACCTCATATGAGGGGTCTGGCTAAAGTATACGTAAATACAACACCTTAAACTGATGCAGTGTAAGCTACAATGAATTATTTTTAACTAGTAGCTGGTAAAATAAAAAGAAAACAACAAAAAAGTAAGTAAAGATGCAACCAATGACATGTAGATTATTACTGAGGCATCTAAAGGCCCTAAACTTCATTCTGTAAGATATATTGAGAATAATGCCTGTGTAGGTGTGTGTTAGGAGGATTGTTCACACACCCGAGGTGTGTGATAATCCATAAACCCCGAGAGAAAAGCTCAGGGGATTTATGAGACTATCACACACCGAGGGTATGTGAAAAATCTTCATAAAACAAACTTTGCACAGGCATTCTTTTTTATAGTAACTGGTGCAAAGTTTGAACAGACAGAAAAAACTGTAAGCTGCATTTGTGCGAGACAGCATGTCCCCAAGCAGCTGTCCTACTCACACAAATACAGTGAAGTGAGAGTGCGAGGAGGAAAATGCCTCAATAACCCACTATCATGTTATTACAGAATTCAGAGGGTTATTGCAGCATTTTATCAAGGCGGAAATCCAGTCATTATAGGGGTTCACTAGTTATTATATATCCTTAGTACAAAGGTACTGTATGTGCTCTTTAAGCAACTTGTGCAAATTCACACGTTAAGTGGTGTTGGCGGTGATGGGGATGAAACCTAGGGTTTATGCTGTGCACTCTAGCACTCTTCTGAACTCTTTCTATTGTTCCTAACAGTCTCTTTGAATGTGCAGTACTGCACATGTTAAAAAGGACAACTCCCAAGTCATACCTGCCCAGTTTGCACATACAATAACAAAAATGTGCATCCAGCTGGGATTTAGGAAAACTGATATTATATAAAGGTATACAAACAGGAGTAGCAGAGTCCTTGCCTATGTGGTTTGTACTGCAAATAGGGAATATGTTTTGTTATCCTTTTCTGGTAGACATCGCTAACCAGCTAACTACAGCTTCTATGGTCTGTTTCAGTGGCATGGGCTATGTACTAGGCGCTGGGATGAAGCACCTGACTGGGGACTGGCACTGGGCACTCCGGGTAAGTGATCGTACTCTGCGTAGGAAACTCAGCACTACTGCTAACTGCCTTAAATTTATTGACTGAGAATATTTAAACTCGGTAACTTCTTGGGCAGTGGTGCATGTTCGATGAGATGCAGTGAGAATGGGTCTTTACATACAAAAATTAAACACATAGTAATATAATTAGCTAACATTAGTATACAGGACTTCAGGTACACTGCATGTCTGGAAAGCAGTGAGTATTTATACAGAACACAATAATCACATAAAATACAGTACAGTAGTTACTGCTGAGTAATACTAATGTTATGGGCTATTATAAAATGGATAGGGAAAATCCTGATCCCTGATTAGTTCTAAAACTTCCAAAGTTGTATGATTCAGAAATAGGAACCACACCGCCTTGCACTTTAGTTAATTTTTTTTACAGTGTACCCATTTTATAAGCTCAATAAGTCACTTCAGGGTGTTGGTTACTATTCCTGAACTGCATTTCCTGGTGGTTGAAGGCACTTGGTGGAAGCTCATGTTTAAAACAATTGTCTGCTGATGTTATTTCTCTAGATAACGCCATGTATGGGAGCTGTTGCGCTAATTCTGCTGATCACCCTGGTGCCTGACCTTCCGAGAGGTGCATCTGAACATTTTCAGGCAACATCAAGGACATCATGGAGTAAAGACATCAAATACCTCCTCACAAAGTAGGTTACTGGTTAACCAGGATCTCAGGAGGTCTAGCCCTGCCTGTGCCATATGCATGGGATGGTGTAGATCACTTTTTCAGAGTAATAGGACTACAGAACATATCCTGTGCTGGGGGGGTATAGAATTAGGGATAATGTGAAGAAGCATTTTTTCACCCAGAGAGTTGTAAAACTATGAAACAAGCTCCCAAAAGAAGCTATGCAAGTAGGGAGTATAGAATCAATTTTTTCTAGAGAATAAAAATGAAGCAATAATGCACACTAGGGTGTGTGTTGTACTGAGATATCGCATCATGCCTCAGTTGGTCAGGCACAAATCCACAGACTGAGCGTGTCCAACAGCTAAGAAGTGACATTATCCACCACAACACACATCCTAATGTGCATTATTGAGATTATACAATGGCTTGTTTGAGAAAAAATAAAAAAAAAAATTGAAAAGAATTTTTAAAGTTAGATTAATAATGAACAGAAAACACCAACAATAGCTGATTTAAATTATATATAAATAATACATGGGGGAGTGCATAACGAGAATTTGATGCACACCCGAGGTGTAGGATGCTACAAAGATCCCACACTGAGTGTGTGCATTAAATTCTTGTTATGCACTCCCTCCCATGTTTTGTTTTATGTCATTGCTGGGGGACTTTTTTCTCCAACCAGATTTGTTGAAATAAATGCTGTTTTTTACTGAAATCTTTTGTCTGCTATACATATATACAGTATAAATATATATATATATATATATATATATATATAAACATGTTTAACAATAGTAGAACATAACTGTTATTACAGGAGGTTTAAAATATTGTGAAAAGGTTAAAAAGTTTGCTTATGAGTGCTTTAAGTTCATGTTTGAAGATTTTATTCTGGTTCAAGTGGTCATTGTCACAGTGATATACAAATGAGGTTTAGGGTTTCCTGTTCAGAGTTGTAAATCACCTTTTGGCAAGATTTGAACATTTTCTCTGCCCTTGTTCATGAGGTGGGCTCATAAGAAGGCTATATGGTGTCATAAGAATGCTATGTTGAAAATTTGGGGTAAAATATGAGAAAACAACAGTTATGAGTCTACAATGCAGTTTTTCAAGGCATGTTTATAACTATGGTCATTTTGCAATATTTTGACCCCAACTTTTCAACACTGCTATTTTTTTACACCACCTCATAAATGTGACAGCTGTCATTTCTCAAGTCCTACCAAAATGTGTTTTAACACTTGTGGTGCAAAATGAGATTTCAGCCATTGTGTTATGAATGATACCTGCTAATAAAGAATGGTCATAAAAAGATTATGTTGAAAATTTGGGGTAAAAATGTGAAAAAACAACTAAGTTATGAGGAAATGAATTGTTCCAACATTTAGTCATAACTTTATTTTTCTCATATTTTGTCCCCTAATGTTCAACATATCCCTTGTGTTACCCCACCTCCTGAGCATGGCAGGTGTCATTTTTCAAATCCCCTCTGAAACTTGTACACAGTCACACAGTGAAATCACCTTTCAGATGGGATTTTAAGAATTCCATCTGTCTTGATCATAACATCAGGTCATAAAAAGACTGTTGGACATTTAGGGTCAAAATTTTGGACGCTCACTTAAAAGTAGAGCATTGCCTCTCAGCTGCCCGGTAACTAGTCAAAAGTGCGTATGAATTAGAGCATGGTAAAAAAACATGAGGTGAAAACAGCATGAGTGAAAAGAACTACTGGAGAATTATAGCATGGGCATAACAGCACTATATGGGTAGCTCTTTTCACTCAGGCTGAGCACTGTTAAGATTTCCATTGTGCACTAGATCAGCAAACTGGCTCTGTGGCTTAGTGGTTAGCATAACAAGCTGTGAGTGCAAGGGACTGCCAGTGGAGCTGGGTTCAAGACTACCTCCTGTCTGTGTGTTTTTTTTCCTGGTGTTTAGTGCATTTTCGAGGATATATATATATATATATATATGGGCTGTGGGGGGAGAAGCCCCCTGCATAGGAAGTGTGGGGAGAAAAGCACCCCCCCGACATAAAATTGTGGAAGAGACCACTTTGTTTTGTGAATTTGTATGAAGTGTAGTGGTTAGGGTAAGCTGTTAATGTACTTGGTACATCCAGCAGATGTGGGTCTATGTGTAACATTTAGTCTATGTGCAGACATTAATTTTACACCTATTGCTGGTGGAGTGGTTTGTTACGTTGCTCCTCAAATTGCCATTCAGATTGCACCTGAGTCTATCAGTGCACTTGTTGTGGGCTGTTTTTCACTGTAGCTCTTTTCTCACTGTAGCTGTTTTTTGTCAAGCTCTTTTGTCATCACGGTTTTGTGCTGCATTATTATGTTCCAGCTGTTTTGACCTAGACTCCAGCTGCCCTATCCTGGCTAATTACATTTTAGCAATGTGTTAAAGCAGGACACCACTGAAAACGAGATATTGAATCTCATCTACTCTGTCTTGGGTAAATATATATATATATAGTAAAAATGTATGCAAGCAAGACCCGGTACAACAGCAATACCAATGGCAAACATTTGGCATTGACAAATCCTTGTTTAATCCTGTTTTTTACTATTTTAGAGTGCTGATGTGAACAAATCAAGACCACTGCTCAACTAACAATTGCAGTGGATAAATGAAATAAACTAAACAAAAGTCATCAGAGCTAAAAGTGGTGGGTTTCAATTATGGGTGGGGTAGAAATGTGGGGTTAGTAAGAAGATCTGGAAAAGAGGAGAGGAGAGGAGATGTGATTGAACATTAAGGCCATCATATCCTGCTGCAGGTTGGGCTGGGCAGACTAGATGTGCTGGAAAGACTTTTTCTGTCATCATTTTCTCTGTTTCTGTTAGTGAAGGGGTACCTCTGGTGGATAGTTAGATAGGTAGTATATGGGCTTCTGTCTACGTCACAGCCCACTGCAATGTGCCTTTTTATAACACTGCACTACAACATGAGTAGGAATGAGCAGCCCTGTTGAGAGGATGAGCACAGATGTACTTGGAAGATTAGAGGACATGAAATCATTTCTACTTATCAGCTGTTTGCAATGTTGCAGTTCTCAGAAATGAAATATTTATATCTCCCAAATGATAATGGTTAACTGTGCTCAAATCAAAGTTGATGTGAAAAACTGTTTTTTGTAGTGTTTTGTATTACCGACAACATTCTGTGCAGCAGTTTTGAGTTGTGAATACATTATGCCACCGTTTGCGTACAGAACTCGAAGCACTGCTCTGACAGGTCAACAGGTCATGTTTTGCATTCTGTACACAAGCGGTTATGCAGAGAAAACTCCAAACTACTGATTCCATGAGTAGAACTGTATGGAATGTTGTCCATAAAAGAAACAAAATGCAAAGCAATTTTTCACATCAGCGTTTATTCAGGTGCAGTTATGAATCATTTGGAGGTATGAATTACTGTTCTGTAAATAACAGCGCTACAGATAACTGTTTATTAGCACACATTTCCAGTTTCCCTTAAAGCAGCGATGTTTCTTAGTCACCAAATAGTTTTTCAGCAATAATATTTTTCTAGCAAAAACATCAGTATACAATTTTTCCTTTTTATTTTCCTTCATTCCTGAACAAAGTTACAGGATTTGAAAGCTTTTAAAAGAGCCCATTTCCATGCCTTGTTCACCACGACAAAAATTAAATATTTTGGTGTTGTGATGTTTATTATCAGAAACATGTGGTAACACCCTCCCAATAGTACCACAGCATGAATCTAGTAATTCTATTCAACAGGTAACCTCAAGAGAAGAGACTTCTAAAAATTGTACATGATTGCCATCTTTAATGATGCGAGTCATTAATTATAAAATTAGCAATAAAAACATTTAAAGAATATCTGAGAAAACTAAATATACTCTGAAGATAAATCTAAAGATGTCAGAAATAAATTTTTTGTTAAATAACTATATGCAGAGTTTGCCAACCAACAAATATGGCTGCTTTACGTTTTCCCAGCCAACTGGCTTTTGAATGAATAGTGATTGTAAACTATTCATTTTTATCATGTTTTTTTTGTTCATCTCTCCAAATCACATACATGTACTCTACAACCTTAATCCAAGTGCAAAGCATCATGGATATATAAATCTTTATGCGAGACAGATTGATAAGGATTGACTAAACAATAAAGATAACAGGCATTGCCTTTTAAACGGCTTGTTCATCTGATCATACCCGTCATCAGCTATGAATTTTGCATAGTGTTATTTTTACACTCAAGTTTACCTTTGCTCCGCCAAGGTTTGTTGATCTTCCTAATAAGTATTAGAGCCTATTTCTGGACACACAAACTATTAAAGCATTAAACTAATGTGATAGAAACCTTTTTAACACTAAACATATGGGGTCCACTATTTTTTAGACATTTTATTCTTTAAAGAGACACTGTCAACCCCCTAAGGTCTCAAAGTGTCCATAGTTTAAAAAAAACACAGGTTAGGATTGTTCACATTCTCTACAGACTGTTGATGTACAGTAGGTGTTAGTTTGATTCTGATTTTTTTTTCTTTGAAATAGTGAAAAACAGACTTCCCATGATGCTGGTGTTACCACACGAAAACAAATGTGTTTACATTCCTTGATCAACTCCCACTGCATTTCTCCTGGCCTTGGGACCCTCCCCCCAACACAGTCTAGCCACTAATTATATATTAGGAGGAGAGTAGACAATTGCATCATGAGTGGATACAGATTTTGGGGTGCTCCTAGTATTCAAATAGTATACAGTAAGAGTAGATCAAGGATTTAAAAACAAAACAAGGTTGTTTACAACTATATCATTAACATGCATTTCAGTTTTACTAAGACGGGAGGAAGATAAAGCAAATGGCAGCATCAATGAATCTTAGAGAGGGTAAGCAATCATAAAATGTGGGCTTTTAACTATAGGTAGTATGATGCAAAAAAGGTTGACAGTGTCCCTTTAAAATGAGAAAGTGCTACACGTTCTGGCCATTTGCTCTGAATTTTGGAGGCCAGTGCTGTGAGGTTGAGAGGTTCACATCTGATCCGGTACATGCTGAGAAAACTACAGACACTTGTTTCATCCTGTTAGGACTCCTCAGTGTAGTGCAGTCACTGTGTCAGTCAAGTACAAAGTCAGACCCCCCCTCTAACTCTCCCTGATTTTCGGGGACGTCCCTGAGTCTGCCTCAGAAATTCCCATGATGACTTGTAAATTGGTAAAATGTAAGGAACTGAAGCATAATATTTTGCCAGACATTAATGCTACAGTCATTTTCTTCTTCAGAAAATGCTTTTCACACGAAGCCCCACGATATAGGAAGTTTCCTGAGCTGATATTTCCACTTTGTAACAAGTGTCCCTGACTGCAATTATTTGCCTCTGATATTTTTAAGTCCTGCCCCTAATCTGCACAGCAGGAGGCCGAGAGGTTTGCTCCGGGGCTTGTATCATTAGCTGTTAGTCCAACACCCTCCTGTCACCACTCACCCTATGTTACACATTCTCATTAATGCAGTCTTCCTAACCCATCTTCTCCAATTACAGCTACTGATCCTGCTCTGAATTTTATACTTGCCTTTTGTACAATTGCTAACTGTTCTAACCTATTGCACCCGTATTGTACTGTTCTCCCCCACCAGGACATATCTGGAAATGAACTGTTACCTGCTCAGTATGTCTTTCCTGGTAAATGTTTGAAATAAATAAAGATGCATTGTGCATGTTGTTAATTCGAAGTTAGTATACTGAACAGACAATCTGCAGGAAGAGTAGTGTGCAGGATCTGTACAAGGATGCTAGGAGAGAAGAAATAGCCAAATGCATTTTTAACATAAATTTCTTTTTATCTAGATTTTATTTTCAATAATGGTTTGTGACCTCGCCCAGTGGTGCCATGGTTGTGCATTGCACTGCCATGTGAGAAAGTAGACTGAGGTTTGCATTGCTGGTCAAACAACAGAATCCTTGCAGCAGGCTAGGGGGAGCCCTCCTGAGAGTTCTGCAACGATGGAATCCTTGCTGCAGGCCAGGGGAGCTCCCCCCCCGAGGGTTCTGCAATAATGTGAATCTGTGCTGCAGCCTAGGCAAGCCCTCCTGAGAGTTCTGCAACAACAGCATCCTTGCTGCAGGCTAGGGGAGCCCTCCTTAGAGTTCTGCAACAACGGAATCCTTGCTGCTGGCTAGAGGAGCCCTCCAGAGAGCACTGCAACAATGGAATCTTTGCTGCAGGCTAAGGGAGCCCTCCTGAGAGTTCTGCAACAACAGAATCCTTTCTGCAGGCTAGCGGAGCCCTCCTGAGAGTTCTGCAACAATGGAATCCTTGCTGCAGGCTAAGGGAGCCCCCCCCGAGGCTTCTGCAACAATGTGAATCTGTGCTGCAGCCTAGTGGAGCCCTCCTGAGAATTCTGCAACAACATCCTTGTTGCAGGCTAGGGGTGCCCTCCTGAGAGTTCTCCAACAATGGAATCCTTGCTGCAGGCTAGGGGAGCTCTCCTTTTTTTTCGCTTTATCTTTTTATTGAAATTCGAGTATATAAGAAAGCACACATCTTATACAATAGAAGACTATCCTCCATGTAAGGTATAAAATATCACTTAACAAAACAGTATTTGGGGTAAACATATTGGAGAAGCCTTGTATACATGTATTGATAATAAAACACAAACCTAGACAGGATGTAAGTGGAGAGCAGAAGGTTTACAATCAATAGGGTATTATAGGATCAGAAATAGCAACCATGTACGAAATACATGCTAGGGCAGGCTATGGCAAGGCATTCAGTAAATTGGAAAAAGTGATAAATGTGGTAATATGAGCAATGTTCAGAATGGAGAGGTGAAGATAAGAGAAAAGTGTACAAGGAAAGAAAGAAGAGAGAGAAAAAAGCAAGGAGGAAGGGAAAGAAAGAGTGAGAAAACAGGGAAGAAGGGAAAAAAAGAGGAGAAATCTGTGCACAAAAGTTTCGAGAAAACCTAATCTGAGAGCAAAATAAGAAGGAGGGCTTAATATCCCTAATAATTAGGGTCTAGAAGAACTAGGTTCATGTACTTGAAGTAATCCTGCCAACATCTGTCATATACAGTGAGTCAGTTATGAGTAACATGAGATAATCGGTCTAGAGAGGCATACTGAGAGAGGCTTTGAAGAACATCTGAAAGAGAAGGCACCAGAGTTGATTTCCATTTCATAAGAATCAGACGTTTGACCAGAAGAGAAAGTATGTTTAGCCATCTAAAATGTGCATGTGAGAGGAGAGGCTATTGGGGATAAGGATGCCTAGAAGGAATAGCTTGGGGTCAAAGGTCATTTTGTCCTGTTACTCTGGAGGCAAGTAAACAGACTTTATGCCAGAGCTTATTAATGGGGCGCAAGACCACAATATATGAAGTAGATCCCTCACACAAATTGCAGCGCCAATTATTATTATTTAATAGGCCCATTCTATAGCACAGAGGGGGTTCTATACCAAATATGTAGGATTTTAGTTTGTATTAAAGAACTACAGGCATCTTTAAAGGTATTATGTGCAATACGCCAAAAATTATTCCATTGTGTGTCTGAAATATTGTAGTTAAGAAGAGTACTCCATTTATTTTGGCCTGTATAGACTGATCAGGTAGATTATCAATAATGTCTTTGTAAATGGAGCTATTTAATTTTACTGATAAATTAGTCCAGTGTGAGATGTATGGATTTAGAAGAGTATGCCTATACACTAAACTAGAGAGAGAGTTATAAGCTGCCTGAATTTGTAAAAACTTCCAGAAGTCCTGTTTAGGACATTTCCATGTGACCTGCAAGTCTGAGAATGATCTAAGAGTGAGTGAATTCTGGTCCAAGATATCTCTGAGAAAGAAAATGCCTTTGTTCCTCCACGTACGACAGAAAATTGGGTGATCTTCTAGAGTGAGCAGTAGCTTGCCCTATAAGGGGGCTTAAAACCAGGGTGTTGGATTGGATTTCAGGAATTTGTGGGTTAGTTTCCAATAAAGAACAGAGGATGATATAGTTGGGTGAAATTTTAGTTTAGAGGAAATGGGATTAAAAATGAAGGAAGTGGGAACTCCTCCCGGGCACAATGCGGATTCCATTGCAACCCATAGTAGTGAGTGAGGGGAGGGTTTCTGAAACCATTTAATGGTTTGGGCCATTCGGAAAGCCCAGAGGTAGTCTTTGAACCAGGGGAGTCCGAATCCCCCTTTTTTCCAATGTGATCAAAGTTTGTTGCGGTTAAATCTCGGTGGTTTCCCATCCCAGATAAAGTTGCCTATTAATTTATCAATTTTAGCAAAAAAGGAGGATGGTAAGACTAAAGGAATATTGGCAAAGTGGTAAAGAATCTTGGGAGAAATGGACATCTTAATGGCTGCAATTTTCCCATGAAAGAGAGATTAAGAAGCTTCCATCTGTCCAGAATTGTTTTGATGTTATCAAATAAGGGGTTAAAGTTAATGTCCCATATCTTCCCTAAGTTACTAGTAATTTTGATTCCTAGATATGTTATACCCTGTGGTGACCAGCGGAATCCAAGAGGTATGTTCATAAAGGCTTTACAGTGGCCATTAAGGGGCATAGTTTGTGATTTGCCATAATTCAAAGCAAGGCCAGAAATTTTAGTAAAATTATTAAGCAAATCAACCAACAGGGGCCCAGCCTCATTTAGGTTTTCAAGTAAGATTAAGAGGTCTTCTGCGTAGGAGAGAGAAACATATCTTGAATTGCTCACAGGTATGCCCATAATGCCAGAAGATTGACGTAAACAAGCAGTCAGGGGTTCCATGGTTAAAATAAACAGGGAAGGTGACAGGGGACAGCCTTGTCTAGTTCCCCTTGCTAGATGAAATTAAGAGGAAAGGGTGGAATTAGTAAGTACTTTAGCAACAAGGGAGTTATATAATAGCTTGATCCAGGAGCAAAAGGTATGAGAAAGACCAAAATAAGATAAAACTTGATGAAGGTAGTCCCGGTTTAAGGAATCAAAGGCCTTCTCGAAATCAATAGCTATGGCTGCAGCTGGTGTCTTGAGGGATTTGGCTTTGTGAATTAAATTAAATAAGGAACGTAGGTGATCAGAACCAGATCTATGTTTAATAAAACCAGCTTTCGAACAATGAGTTAGCTTGGGAATCAAGGATTCAAGTCGAGAAGTTAATAGTTCAGCAAATATCTTCCAATCCATGTTTAAAAAAGAGATGTGCCTGTAACTTGCGGGGTTAGTAGGGTCTTTTTCTTTCTTAGGGATTAGGGTTATGATTGCTTCGGTGCAAAATGGGGGAAGCTTGCCAGTATTGGAAGCTTCTTGATAAACATTAAGAAAAAAGGGACATACGGTGTCAGAAAACATTTTATAGAAATCGACAGGGAATCCGTCACTCCCAGGGGATTTGACGGATTTCAAGGAAGACAAAGCTTTCTGGATTTCCTGAAGCGAGAAGGGTTCATCTAAAGAATTTGTTTCAAGAGTAGAACGATGAGGAAGATGTAACGATTTAAGGAACTGTTGAATTTGTAAAGTAGATGGAGAATTTGTGTTAGAGTATAGTTTTTGATAAAAGGTTTTCATGATATGGTTTATAGAGGGGTTGTCGGAGTGAATCGTACTCTGTTCATCTTTTAGGCTTAGGCTGTGTCGTTCCATTTGTTGTGCTATGAGCTGGTAAGAGAGGAGTTTCCCATTTTTATCACTGTGTTCCCAAAACTTATATTTAAGTTTAAACAAGGCCAGTTCGGTTTTATGAGAAATTAATTCATTAATTTTAACTCTAAGTTGGAATATTTCAAGATGAAATTGAGAATCAGGACGGTGCTTATTAGAAGAAAAGTATAAATTCTCTTTAGCCTTAAGAGATTTTTCCAAGTCAGCCAGCTGTTGTTCCCTTACTCTTTTCCTATGTGCAGCATAACTGATAATTTTCCCTCGAATCGTAACTTTAAGAGCTTCCCATACAGAGGACATAGAAGATTCGGTTGGGGTATTGTGAAAGAGGAAGTCCTGAATTTGTGCTTTGATCATGGGTAAGAAATTGGGATCCTTGAGAAGGAGAGGGTCCAGCCACCAGTAAGAAGATTTAAGTGCTAATGGGCCCCACAAAGTTGCAATTTGACAGGGGAATGGTCCAAGATTATGATGGGAGAGATGGATGAATCAATAGTTTTTTCCATTATAACAGGAGAGGCTAACCAGTAGTCAATTCTACTGTATGTCTTATGTAGAGAGGAGTAAAAAGTAAATTCTCAATCACGGGGGTGAAGGAGGCGCCATACATCAGCTAATCCAACATCTTGCATTAGTAATGAGAGGGCTTTAATACTTCTAGGGTGGGCCTCTGTAGTGGGGCTACTTCTGTCAATTCTGGCTTCTAAAGCTAAGTTAAGATCCCCTCCAAGAATAACTGGTGTATTATCAGTGCTAAAGGATAGAATCTGTTGAGCTAAATAATGAAAAAACTCCGGGGAATCGGAGTTGGGTGCATAGACATTAACAAGCAGAAGAGGACCATAGTTGGTATTCAGTTTGACCATTACCCATCTGCCGTCAGTTTCGGAAACAGAGTTTACAAGGGACCATTTGAGACTCTTTTGAATAAGAATAGCAACTCCTCTTTTTTTGAGGTATAGGATGATTTGTAGATCTGACCGGCCCAATCTTTTTTAAGTCTATGAACATCCTCTGTTAATAATTTTGTTTCTTGAAGGAAAGCAATTTGTGTTTTATGTTTTTTGAGATGTGAAAGAATTTGCTTCCGCTTACAAGGAGAATTAAGTCTCTTCACATTCCATGTATATAAAAGTATGTCTATTGTTAGTGTTAAAGAAAGGGCATAATCGCTGGAGTGTGAAGGGACAAATAAATGAGGCAGAGGATGATTAGAATACAATATAGAGAGCTTACGTGTCTGCAGAGAGTGGCAGGAACATTCAAGCCAAAAAAAGTGAGATGTATGATACATGAGTGGCACAGATATCTTATTAAAGTTAGAATAGAGATAGGGAAGGAGAAAAGTCATTAACAACAACAGCAATACTAGTGAGCTAAATAACAAAGAGAACGTTTTATGGGTGTGAGGAGATATGAGTCAGCCAACTGGCTAAGAGATTCTCTCACCACACTCTGGGGTGTCGATGTAGGGAGGAGACTAGGGAGGACCGGTTATAAATATCGGCCCAAACCTAAGTCTGATCCCAGTAATATAATAAAGTAAGTATTTCTGATAAGCTAAACTGAAGGGGAATAATACCAAGAAAGGCAGGGGACTGTAATAACCTCAGCTTAATTCTAAGCTAACAGGACAAGGTATAAGGATAAAGCTAAACAACAGAATTTATTTATAAACATTAGTAGTAATAATACAAGATATACCAACTCGAAATAACAGTAAATTAAAGAACCATATACGAGATGCCAGTACAGCCTAGACATAGAGCAAGGAATTCAGGGAGCCAGGTGGAATGCAAATGAACATATACAAAAGGAAAAGTAGACCATTACCACATTAGAGTGACTCTGAGTATACTTTGCAGTACAACAGAGTAAGTACATAATAAATGCAATATTGAGGGGGAAAGAAGAAAGGGGAGATCAATTTAAGCCCTTACGCCCTGAGCCAAATGCAAATTGGGATTATGTGGAGAGGTATAGGCTTTGGTGATAACTGCAGACAGAAGAGATAGTCATAGTAAAGCTCAGCTCCGATTACTCGAAAATCGCCTAAATAGGTGTTATATGGGGGTGACTAGGTCTAGAAGACTAGGCCCAGTGAGCCTCAAAACAGGAGGGACCACACAGCAGTGGATGGCTATAATATCTGTAGGCTTCGAGTAAAATAAGGAGCATAAGGAAGATGTAGATTGACAATCCTTTGCAACAGTACACCAAACATAGCCCACCTCTTTGAGTGCTTATGATAGTTCCATATTGTAAACAGGAGGTAGTAAGAATAAAGGAGTGTAGGGAAGGAGATAGATTAAATGTAGTTGCCAATACTTAAGAACCTGTCATCAGGAGAGGGAAGGGGTAAGTTACCTTGTAATATATAATAATTCACATATAAAAAAGAAAAGACAATAATCAGGGTGCATACCGATTGAAGATACACAACTGAACAGTCAAAAGACTATAAACCTGATGCACTGCTAAATTGGAGAGTAAAAGGCTAGATACAGAGAGCCTGTTCGGTGAGGTAATGTATAAGATCTAACACTAAAATAATGGGTTAGAAAAGCATTGCTGATATACCAAAGTTCCCTTGAAGACCTTTAAGCTGCTCATTTAAACACTGCAACAAAAAGTAAATTGATCGCACCACGATGTACAACCTTTACTTTCTGCACCCGCTGGGTGCGAAATCAACCAGATAGCATAGACTGTAGAGCGGGCGGCTAGGCAGAAAAAGTGTTCTGGCACTCCCTTTAAGTATCCTGGAAGCAAAACCTACCCAGGATTGTAACTATTGATGTTCTTGCTTTTGGTCTTTGCCCTATGTTTCTTTTTGGGTGGCTCTAAAGATTTGAGGGGGACTTGCAACAACTTCTGCCCATGAAGTATCAGCAGAAATACATCCCTGAGGCACAGGGCCCAAATTAGAGGGATGTTCATCTGAAATTTGCTGGGAAAGATCCTCCTGCGAGGAGTGCATGTCATCCTCCAAGAGAGCAAACTTATTGCTCAAGGAAATAGAGGGGTTGATTTGAAGGTGAGAGGCTGCAGCTTGGGGTGAAACCTCACTAGAACAGCATGAAAGTCTTGAAGAATAATGCCCTGACAGAAGCTTCTCTTGCAGCCGTGTTGATTGTCTTGGGGTCAAATCAGTTGTGGCGTTGCTGCTTGGGGCTGCAAGTTCTGCAGCACTTTCCCCATGATCCTGTACCTTGTCGTCCACCCTCCATGTGGATACCAAAGCTGTGTTCGGTTTACCAATTGCTGCTGAACCTCCCAGGGTAAGATTGCAGAGAGAGACCTCCAGATAGTTGGCTAAGGCATCAGGGGTTTCAAAATCCTTGAAGGAAGAGCCTGAGAAAAGGCGTAGTGTCGCAGGGCAATGTAGAGCAAATTTAATGCTTCTTTGGTGGAAGATTTGTTTAAGTGGATTGTAGGCCTTCCTTCTGATGGTTAAATCTTTTGAAAAGTCTCTGTAGATGGAAATATTAAACTCTTGCCACTGAAGTTTCCCCATTTCTCTGGCTCATTTCAGTATTAATTCTGTGTGGGAATAGTTCAAGAAGCGAGCAATGATAGGTCTTGGTCGCTGGTCTGATGTTGGCCTGGGACCCAGAGTGCGGTGAGACTGCTCAATGATTAACGTTAGCTCAGGAGGCAGTTTAAGCATTGCAGGCAGCACATGTAATAAAAACGCAGTAGTGTCTTCTAATTCTACACCTTCAGGGAAGCCAAAAAATTGTAAATTGTTGCAACGATTACGATTTTCAATCTCATCAGTTTTGGCTTGTAGGGATTTAATAGTTCGATCTTGATTGCGGACAGTAGCCTGGAGGTCATGAATAGTAGTGGTGTTACAGGCTGTTGCTTTCTCATTAAATGCAGTTTTCTGGCTAAAAGTTAAGAGTGGTCGCATTCTGTCGGGTGGAGGTTTTTTGATCATTAATCTCAGCTATCAGTTTAGAAAACATTACTTCCACTCTAGCAAGTGAGCTTTGCTGTACTTGGAGGTCTGACATAATGCTGAAGGATGAGGCCTAGTATGCTGCAGTACGGTGTAGAATAATTGAATATAAGTAGATGATGGATCAAAAATGACTTAGAAACTGTGTCAGGCAGTAAGATTACATGATGGTCACAGGAGCTGGTACCAAAGAAAGGTCTGGTGAAGGCTGGATGAGGTCAGATTACAGTAATTTCTGCAGAGATTCTGAACTATGCTGCCATCTTCTGCCTGGTCAGGCCACGCCCCCACAGGGGAGCTCTCCTGATAGTTCTGCGACAACGGAATCCTTGCTGCAGGCTAGGGGAGCCTTCCTGAGAGTTCTGCAACAATGGAATCCTTGCTACAGGAGCCCTCCTGAGGGCGCTGCAACAATGAAATCCTTGCTGCAGGTTAGGGGAGCACTCCTGAGAGTTCTGCAACAACAGAATCCTTGATGCAGGCTAAGAGAGCCCTCCTAAGAGATCTGCAACAATGGAATCCTTGCTGCAGGCTAGGGGAGCCCTCCTAAGAGCTGTGCGGAGGCAGCACTCTTACACTACAGGAGAAGTATACATCATGGCCACTGTACAGTATGTGTCTCCTATGGTGGGTTTTTGGAGCAGCATTCCCATCATCAATGACTGTGTGATGTTGGCTGCTCCCTGCCTACAAAATGGCATGGCAGCCAGGACTTGCAGCTATAATGGTTGGAGGCAGGGTCTAAAAAGGGAATATGATATACCCACAGCACATACCTTCTACGTCACTCAGCCTTTGTGCACGCCTCAGCTCTTGGGACATACAAGATAGAACATTTCACCCAATGGCCCACTTCTGATCCAGGCCAGACCAAAACTGAATTGATACAACTTGGCCTGAGCACTAGTGAGCAACGCTGTCTCTAGGTGTTTAACACATTTTTTTTAAACCCCCCCCCCCCGATTCCATTCAGTTTTCTTACTTTAATAAACACATACTAGGCAGTTTCTAAAGTACCTTGGCTACAGGTGCACTGATTTATAAAGAAGAAGAACAGTGCTCCATCCCTGCTCATTGCATCTTCTCTGGAGTCAGGCATTTTTCCACTCGTTCCAGAAGCCCATTGCTCTCCTGCTTCCTTTACAGCTACTCCCCGCTCTATGCAACTGAACTTTTCATCATTCCTGCTTCTCTTCAGACAATGGGCAAAAAGGACACCAACGTTTTTTGCAGACTACCAAGAGGAAGTTCAGCCCACCTTTTTCTCCTTTGTGTGGTTGAGTGGGGTGGTAAAAGGAAGCTGTCAATCATTTCTTCCCCATGTCTGCCTTCAAGAATAGATAAGTTGCTCTTAAGCCATCACAATCAAAGAAATCATTTGTGGACCCATTTTCATTTTTATTTACATTGAAATCTGATTTGGCTTCTTTAATTGTACATCTATCTGTTATAGTAGCAGATTAACTGCCCTGTACGAACATTTACCCACTGCTTGTCTAGTCATTTTGTAACAATGTCCTGAATGTTCTACATTGTCTACCAATGAATGTATGTATGTATGTATGTATGAATGTATGTATGAATGCATGCATGAATGTACGTGTGTATGAATGTATGAATGCATGCATGTATGTATGTATGTGTGTATGTATGTATGAATGTATGTGTGTATGTATGTATGAATGTATGTGTGTATGTATGTGTGTATATATGTATGAATGTATGTATGTATGAATGTGTGTATGTATGTGTGCATGTATGTATGTATGAATGTATGTGTGTATGTATGTATGAATGTATGTGTGTATGTATGTATGTATGTGTGTATGTATGTATGAATGTATGTATGAATGTGTGTATGCATGTATGTATGAATGTATGAATGCATGTATGTACTGTATGAATGTATGTATGTATGTATAAATGTATGTATGTATGTATGATTTCTATCTACTGTCAGCACTGCCACATAATTATACCTGTAATGAACTCCAGGTCGCTCCTGAGAAAGGGACCTTTGGGTCTCAGAGGGCCCACCTGGTTAACAAAATTGAAATAAATAAATAAATCTCCAGTGAGGGCTCCATCCTGTATTGGTTACCAGGGCAGAGGGGGTGCAACAGTTGGTTGCCAGGGCACCTTATATATTGCTGTTATTGCTGTAACTGTGAAACACATGTGAGTGACACCAACTGGGGCACTGCACTTTATTTCCCAGGACACATGCCTTGGTGTGCAGTGGTGTAGAGTCCTTAGTTGAGGACATACTGTGGGAACAGAAGAGGCAAGTCCAGAGTTGCTTAGTGCCTCAATAGGGGCCAAATGATCAAGACAGCTGAGGGGATGGGGGGGGGCAGAAAATCAAAACAAAAAAATGAAAGACACAAGGTTCAATAAAAACATTATGTTGATATTTAAAATTCTTATAAGAGAAAGATCTAGTCGGTTTCACTGTCTTCCCTTCCTTTAGAGTTGTCAGTGTGTTTATATATACTGGGATTTTTCACTTTGTAGTTTTCTTGTTTCTCATTAATAATGTTAAAATATTTCTGTTTTTGAAGTTATAGCTTTCTGTTGTCCACAATGGGAGTGACAAGCATGGCCTTCGTTACCGGAGCATTGGGATTCTGGATGCCTTTATTTCTGTCCCGGGCACAAGTGGTGCATGGCATACGGACAGCCTGCCTTGAAGAGCCCTGTAGTTCAACAGACAGGTAATTGATTCAAGACTTCACTAATTGTGGGTATAGGGACACGGCAGCTCAGTGTCATCATCAATTCATAGAAGACAATTGGAGAAAGTGTGGGGCTTGCTTTGTCAGTCAACTAAATGAAGAACTTGCCTTTGGACAAGATGTGAGTATGCACATCCATCCCCAGTAGCCACTAGAGGACACCCAGCACAAGGCATTTCTCCCTTGTGTGGGTGTTACATTACAGAACACTCCTGTCACATGAGCAGCACCCCTTTCTGGTCGATTTTATGATGACATCAGTATCAGTTGTGAAGGCAGTAATAGTGTGCAAAACTGCAGTTCCGCCATCAGAATTTCTTCAAAATTATTGATTTGGCTTCTACAAAAATTCCGCAAGATCTGGCTGGCAGTACAGCCTTGAGGTTGCAGTAATGAGTTGTGAAAAAGCTTGGTGTATCCAGCAGACCTGGGTTTGATTCCCACAACCTCCACTTGTTTACTGTGTGGCCTTGGGCACCGTACTTAACCTCCCCACCTCTCCCAGGTCACCACTGTAAGTGGGCAATGTACCTAGTACCCAGTTACCAAAAATATATATATACATTTTGTGAACATTTTCAGTAAAAGGTATTATCTACAACATATTTATTGTTCTTTCTTCTACAGAAAATGTCATGAAATTTTGTCAGTACGTAACCTACAGAGTTATTTTTCACAGTTCCCAACATATCACTGTAAACCATGGTTTAGAATACTGTAAACTATTTTTCACAGTTTTGAAACAGAAGGGAGTGTAAAATGCCAAGTTATTTTCCATAATTGACAATAGAAGTTAATATGAACTGTGGGATTTGGGCATTTTTTTGTGGAATTAAACAACGCACATTAAAATTTCACAGTTACAGAAAATGTTCATATGGAAAACAGCAATGCACATGGGTGGAATTTTGAAAAAATTGCTAAATTTCATAATATTTCCACAAACATGGAATTCCCTCATTCTGCTTAGCCCTAGAGCAACCAATTGCCCTTTCTTCCAGGTACGAAGAAGATGCTGGCATTCTAGACCCTAAGAATTGGATGCAGGTAAAAAAATAAAAAGGGCATAAAACACTTCACTAAAAAATATACCACCAAAAAGCTTAAATTGGTTCAATTTCAGTTGGCTTCAGTTGGGGTTCCACCATATCAGTTTCGACATCAGTGATGTCGACCGACACCACAGTGACAACAAAATGCAAATGGCGATAATGTTGCCTGGCAATTGTGCCACCTGACCGCCATCGCAGCAAAGCACTGGGCCACATCCCGGCTGTTTAAGGGGCCCCTCCCCCGCACCACCCGAAAAATAATATAATCACCTGCAGGTTGGATGTGTAGAGGGGAGAGAGCTTAACACCCTTGGGGCGGCAAGAGAGTGGGTGTTGCAAAATCCTGATAGATGGAATGACTGTCGATCAGGCTGCAGCACCCACACTGCCATCGAGGTAACAGTTTCGCTGCACTGACGGCACACCTTCATGCGGTATCCTTCCCTCCAGGAAAATGCTGAAAATAGGCAGAACAGCCTAGTCCTCCTTTTCCGATCAACAAAAATAAGTAAAAAATAAATAAAACCTTTCACCTTTAATTTAAAGTTTTTTTTCATTTAATCACAACTGGCAGACATGAATAATCTTACTCACCAGAGTAACCCCTTCGCTCCCAGCATTATTTCTTTGTGTGTCTCTGGATAGGAGTGTTCTCTTTGATAAACACACATGGGAAATGCTTCAAATGGGGCCCCTGTGAACACAAGGGGAACTTTACAAAGGGCTGGGAGGCTAAGCACCAAGAACATTTCTGAGGAGACTGTGACTGTGGGCAGTGATAAACCGCAGCGTGCCTTCACTTGATGTTCTGCTGCAAAATGCACAGCTATAGATTAAAATAGATTTTGTGATGCCGGGTTTCATCAAAGCAAAAATGGCAATCCCTCACAGCAAAACCAGTTACCCTTCTAGTCCTTCATTGTGTTTCCTTTTAGCATTTGAAAAGTTGTCACAGCATAATGGTGAGTAATTGTCAAGACGACAATATAGCACAATAATGACAAAAAGTGTTCTGGGATACAATTTTTCCAGGAAGTCAGTTTGGCTTCTAATCAAATACTTTGACTGCATTTAAATTCCTGATAGCTAAAATGTTTTTAAAATAAAAATTAAAAAAATCTTGTTAAACATTTGTTTGTATTGTTGGCATTTGTGTTATTGTTTATTTTTCTTTTCTGTTTATGTGGTTTGGCACTCCTTTGGCCAGTCCTCAGATGGTACTTTCCTCCACTAGAGGGATCACTACTTGTCCTTTGGAACACACCTGGCCTTCAATGGAGGGAGCATTTGCTCCCCTTAAGAACACACCTGACCTCTGCTGGAGGTATCATTGCTTGTCCTTGGGCACGAACCCAGCCTCTGATGCACTGTGAAAGATGACCCCTTTCTGGTGGTGTGGGCAGTGTCCACTTCAGACAACTACTTGAGATGGACAATGGTGAATGGTAAGGGGCAGTGGTAGGTCCTCCATGGGGTCAGAATATTACCAAATGTATACAGGTGGCAAGGCAGTGTCAGCCTGTTACTTATGTTTTCTCCTTTACCCAACCTCCCATCCTTCCTCGGAGATGAGGGTCTCACTCACATTCACTGCCCTTTGTTGACCTCTGGAAAGGGGAGCATTCATGTTCACAGCCCTCTGCCAAATACTGGAAAGGGGAACATTCATATTCACTGCCCTGTGCTGAACAGTGGGAAAGGACGCACTCACATTCAAATCACTGCCCTCTGCTAAATGCCGGGAACAGGCACGCTCACATTCAAGGACCTCTGATGAAGGCTGGGAAAGGACACACTCACATTCAAATCACTGCCCTCTGCTAAATGCCGGGAACAGGCACGCTCACATTCAAGGGCCTCTGATGAAGGCTGGGAAGTGGCACATTCACATTCTGCACCCTTTGCAGCCCTCTTGGAAGGGGAATGCATGTTTGCCACCCTCTTCTGAGTGCTAGGAAGGGGCACACTTATATTTACTGCCCTCTGCTCAACACTAGGTACCCTGCTCTAAGGTTGTCCATGTTTTCATGGACAAACAAGGATGCCCATGGACATCCATGGTCATTCCTTCCCTGTACCTGATCTTTTTCAGTTATAAATCCATCCATGGCTTGTCTGTGAATCATGGACAGTATTGTCTGTGGTTGAGGAACATGCACAAAAGCCTGGAAGAACACATAGTTAACAGGCAAGAAACAGAAGACCTAAATGTATTTTCAATTTGGTAAATGAAAGAAAAAAGATTTTGATAAAATAAAACTTTGAATTATTTCAGATAGTAGCCATGATTGTCCTTGATCTAAATGTGGTTTTAGCATTCTTGCTTAATGATGGTTTTCATGATTTGTTTTTTAATCATGATAATTAAATTTATTCTCTTTGTGTCTTGTTTATGGGCCTGATCCTCGAAAGGTTCCTGGCTCCAGTGCACATGTGTGGGGCCGAGGAACCCATGCAGTGCCCCTGATGCACAGAATGCACTCCATCAGGCTGCTCTGCAGCATCTACAGTGTTAACTCTTGTCCCCTACACACTGGACCCTAAACCGTATGCCAGGCTATGCAGGCAGATAGGTTTGGGCAGACCATGTCAGCGTGGCAACTATGCACCTGATCCTGGAGGAGCACTCTGCATTGCAAAGTGCTGGCAGAGGGGGAAGTTGCTAGGCTTACCTAGAGGCAGCAGTAGCACAGAAGCACCCCCCTCTGTCCAGCTACACCCACAATTTTATGTGCAATCATTCTTCTCTCCTCCAGCCCCCAGACCTAGGGGCCTCTGTGGCAGGCTGAGACTTCACCGGCACCATTGGGTGTTCATTTCATGGTGTTTATATATTAGAGCAGGGATACGGCAGTCCTGCAGGATTGCCATATCCCAGCATGCCATGCCTCTGCGCAGGAAGGGGAGCCACTTGCGGAATGACACGGGAATCCAGTTGGATGCCTGTGGTCCAGACCCACTACACCCACCCCTGCTTTTCCCTGCCACACCATGTGGCTCTGCATTAGTGATGCATGGAGGCCAGGGGCTGAGAATTTTGTATGGTGAGGACTGGATTGAGGATACAGTGCCAAAGCCAGGATATGTTCAATTCATGCAGGTTCTGGCCACCTTTGGGGATACACTGCTAATACTGTATCATGGATGGTACTGTACTGTGGTTGAGATATAAAAGTTTTTATTTATTAAAATCTCGAATTATCCATCTTTGAGCATTAGCTCTTTTACATAAGTTCCACGTCAGAGAAAAATTGGTCAAGGGAGTACAAAACACATGGTGATACAGGTAAACAGGTGAGCAACGATTAACTAGCATTGAACAATGTATGCCAGGGAACATTCAGTATAATCACATAGGAAGTAACAGCACACACGGGGGAGGACAGTATAAGAAGAGAACAAGGTGGGCAGCCAGGAGGTCTTGTCAAACAGTCAAGTGATAGGATGAGAGAATGGCAGGCGGTAGAGAGGAGTGTAGGGAGTATGGAGAATGCAAAAGGAGGCAGCCAGGGACCTTGTCAGGTAGTAAAAGTGGCGAGAGGAGGTGTGTAAGGTGTGGGGGAGTGGAGGAGAGGAGAAAGTTTGGGGGAGATGGGAGGATGAACAAATTGGAGAAGAGGAGGAGGGGGGTTAAGAGGGAAGGGGAGGGGAGAGGTAAGGCAGAAGGATAGGGGATGGATGTGAAGTGCTGATGATGTGGGTCAGGGGAATAAGTGCATTGCAGGTTGGAGTGGTTCTGGATTGAGGTGTCTAGCTTAGGTATGAACTGTTAGTGGTAGCAGTCACATTTGTTACATAAAAACATAGAAACATAGAATTTGAAGGCAGAAGGAGACTGCTAGGTTCACCTAGTCTGCCCATTTGTTTTAGACCTATTTTTACACTCTAGTTGCCCTTTGTAGTCAGGGCTCCCTTGTGTCTATCTCTTGCATTCTTGAATCCCCCCACAGTACTCACCCCCACAACCTCTTGGTACAGGCTGTTCCAGGCATCCACCACTCTTTCTGTGAAGAAAAACTTCCTGGTGTTGGTAGAGAACCTCCCTCCTTGTAGCCTGAGGTCATGTCCCCTGGTCCCGGAGCCCTTCTTGAAGTGAAAAAGTTCATGTGCTTGTATCTTGTGCCTTTTATATACTTGAATATTTCAATCATGTCCTCTCTCTCTCTCTCTCTCTCTCTCTCTTCCAGGGAGTACATATTCAGTTCCCGAAGTCTTTCCTCATAGGACATGTATTGCAGACCCTGAATAATTTTTTGTGTGAGGTTTGGTAGTGCCGGAGTTTGTGTTTAAATGGGCCTAGTTTTGAAATAGAGGAAAGGTCATGTGAGAGTGAATTTAGCTAGAGAGGGGAGCTGTAAGCAAAGGATCTTTGTACCTGAGAAGTGCTTCAGTGTGGAACCTGGAAGATTTGACTTATGGAGCCCCTGGTCTGACAGGGGGCAGAGAGGACTGGCATAGGATGTTTTGAACCCCAGGAGGTGTGAGATCTAGGCTGATCTTCTTAGCTACAGTAGGAGGCATGTTTGGTACTTGATCCTGTCTTTCAACTGGAGCCAGCTTGTCTTAGTGTACAGTTCGCATGTGTGCATGAGCCAAGCCTCACCTGTGAGGAGCCTACAGGCCTTGTTCAGGGAAGTGGATATATGACTGAGAGCTGTTTCAGTGGCAGAGCCATAGACGGTAGGCTCATAATCAATTATGGAAATCACAGAGCTTTGGATGGCTAGCCTTATCGCATCTGAAGTTGGGCCCTGTTTGTGCCTGTGGAGAAGCCCAGTATGAATGTTGACAGGTCTGGCTACAGTTGCAATTTGCTGGGAGAATGTCAGTGTGCTGTCCAGGGTGACCCCAAGGTATTTAAAGTGCTGCACCTGCTCCAGAGGGGAGCCCACAGAATTTTTGATAGTTAAAGGGTGAGACCTGGATTTGTTGTGCTGGCTACTGAAAAGCATGACCTTAGTCTTCTTATAGTGGTATCTGACATGGAACCTTTGTAAAAGAGCCAAGGCTCAAAGGTATTTGTAATCCTAGACTTAATAAATAAATAGTTGAGGATGAGCTTGTGTCTGCAGAACCAGTCTTCCACATTTGCAAAGCTTTGCTGAAGTTGATATTCCAGGAGCTTGGGGTCATGATTGCTGGAGAAGATTACTGCGTCATCGGTGTAGAGCAGTACATGGTCATGACAGGAACTTGATAGGCTACTCAGGAAGATACTGAACAGAAGTGGGCTGAGAATGGACCCTTGTGGGACTCCTGAATGGACTGTTCACCTATCAGAGAGATGGTTATTGATCTTAACTTGCTGTGAGCGGTCTGAGAGGTAGCTTTTGAACCAGTTAACAGTTTCCCTGGATAGTACTGTGGCTGAAAGTTGCTTGAGTAGGAGGTTGTGGTTCACTGTATCAAAGGCTTTGGAAAGATCAATATAGGCAGCCTTGACCAAAACGCAATGTTCAAGTGATTCCTGTATAAAGTCAGAGAACTGAAGGAGTGCTGTGGTAGTGCTGTGCCCCTTTCTAAAGCCATGCTGTTGAGGGCACTGTAAATGGTACTTCTCTAGGTACTCAACAAGCTGGTCTGCGACAGTTCAATCTAAGGCTTTAGAGGGGGGATAGAAATTGGCCTGTTGTTCCCGTAATGCGACCTGTCACCATTTTTGTGGACAGGGGTCACTAAGGCATTTCTTGGAGAACTGGGATAGCCTCAAGGATGGGTTAAGGATTTTGGTTAGAGGAGATAAGATTTCCTCCAGGGTTAGGGCAATGAGTTTCAGATCCAGCATGTCCCCACTGAATCTAGATTTCCCAAGCACTTATAGGATATATCTTCTAGCTTCGCAGGCTTTAATGGATTTAAAGTAGAATGGTGGGGTCACTGGCTGGTTAGGAAGAGCAGCTGACATCGTATTTGAGGTGACTTCAAAGAAATCAGGGGTAGGACTCCACTGAGATCAGTAAAGGCATCATTAAACATGTTGGCAATAGTAGTAGGATCAAGTGTCGGTGTTCTGTTAATATTGAGCATAGAAGGGGGCTGTTCTGGATCCTTCCTGGTAATTTCCTTGATGTTACTCCAGAACTTCCTACCATCGTTCCAGGAGTCGGTAAGTGCTTCCCTATAGAACCTATTTTTTTGGTTACAGATGATCTGGGTGCAATCATTCAGTCCCTTTTGTATTTCTGTATATGCTCCTGGTTGCCTGTGGCCCTAGCATGTTGCCACAGGTGAGCTCAGTTTTTCATGAGTACGATTAGCTCCAGGGTGATCCAAGAGTTGCAGACACCTTTAACTTTTCAGTTTTTGAGCAGGGCATGGGTATCCCAGGTGGTATTGAAGTGATGGATGAAGTAGTTAAGTGCCTTGTTCACATCATCAGAGGTGTCAATCGGGGGCCAGTCAAGACTGCGTAGCTGTGACTCTAGTGGCTCTGTGTGCCCCAGAGTAGGACCCTGGTTATGATTGTTTTGGCTGGTGACTTAGTGAACTTGTTGGACCAGCTGCACAAAATAGGGGAGTGGTCACTTATAGCACCAGGGAGTACAGTTACATGGGATATGCGATCAGGATGATTGGAGAGGACCCAGTCCAGGATGGTACTGGTCCATGTTTTATCATTTGTTCTAGTTGGGGATTGAACAAGCTGGGTGAAGTGTTCGGCAGAGATTGTATCCTTGTTTGTGTATACTTCAGGGGATAACCAGTTTACATTGAAGTCACACATCATGATGGTTTCGGAGCTAGAGTAAAGGGAATGAATGCCGTCAAAGACTGAGGTGAGACCAGAGAGTTTGTGTTTTGGAGGGATACACACTGATGCCATTGTGAGGGATTTATTATGATCCCCAAGTAGAATTTTGATAGCCAGTACCTGGATATCGCTCCCCAAGTTTGGCGTAGGTAATGCATGCCCCATGATAGTGTCCTTACCATATATAGCGCAACCTCCTCATTTGGTGAGCCTATCCTGCCTGAATACAATGTATCCTGGTAAGGCAATGTTGGCATTGGCTATTTTTGATGAAAGCCATGTCTCGACAATTGATAAAATGTCAGGGTTATGTTGGGAGACCCAAGCTCTTAGGCTGTTGTTTTTAGATCCATCTACTTATGGTACAGATTTTTCAGTAAAAATGTGTCAGATATTTCCAGTTGACAGCTAAAGGGGAAGGAAATAAGGAAACCCAAATTGTGAAAACTCATGAAAAGATCTTTCAAACAAGGTATTGGGCTTACCTGTAAGTGTCAGGATTCTTAAGATATGAATATCTAAATAATCTGTGATTCAAAACAAAACAGCAGCCATTTCAAGTAATCTTAAAACAGAAAGTGCTGTCACTGAGGGGCAGGCTGTATGTTGTTAATTACAGCTTGCCCCTTAGTGGCATCACTTACTTTCTCAAGATTCCATAAAATGGCTGCTACCTTGTTTTGATTAACACATGATTTAGATAGTCATATCTCAGGATTCTTGACACCTACCATGAAGCACAATACCTCGTTTGAAATGTGTTTTCATGGGCTTTCTCAATTTGAGTGAACCCTGCAAAGTTTACTTCACCTTTAAGTCTCATTTTATGATGGGTTCACTTAAGTCCCTTATAGGGGTTTGAATAATTTGAAGCCATGTTAGAGGTATCAAGACCAAGTGTCAAGATAAGATTGAAATAAATAAGTCTTCTGATTTATTTTATTTCTAGTTAGCATCTCTTTTTATTTTAGGCCATCTCTTATTTAAACTGATTGTAATCCAGCTAAAGCCTTGCCAGGATCAGATTAATTATCAAAACGAATTAATGCCATCTCTTATCATAGCTGTAAATGACAGCAACCTTGCATATCTTTTGTTTGCTTTTCAAATTCAAAAACAGTTTCTCAAAATATATTCAGAATGTAGCTGTATTCCTCAGATCTAAAGTTTTTCAGTTGACCATGCGGGGCCAGATTAACTAATGGGCCTAGGGTGCCCGGCCCCAGAGGCCCCTACGAAAATTAGGGCCCACAACTCAGCCCAGGCAACATGTACTGGAAACACCGGGAGCCAGAGGAGGGAGGAGATGAGGTCCCTTTAAGTAATGGGCCCTGAGTCAGCCCGCGTGATTGGCTGCTGCTGTGCTCAGTGTGCTGTACAGTTATCAACACTAACTGACTGAGTCAGTTGTTCAGCCGGGTCGCAGCGGGGTCAGTGGGTCAAGCTAGAGGTGTTAATGAGATGGACAGGGGTGTGAGTCTCCTACAGAGCTGGCAGCCAGCATGGAATTTGCCACCGCAAGTTTTATTGGCACTGTGTGACTGCTGAAAACCAAGGATTATTTTGTCAGCTGGCAGCAGCACATCAGTGAGAGTCTCTACTGCACCGTGGGTGAGTGCAGAAGCGCTCTCTCTCAGCTATCTCATTGATCGAGCTTGTTGTTGGGCTTGGGGGTTGGGCCCATCTGGCAGTGGTGGCGGTGCACTGTGGGGCAGGGCAGCAGTTAAAGGAGCAAGTCAAGTGTGCGGCAAAGAAAAAGACTTCAACATCAAGAAAAGCAAGAGAAAGGTAAGCCACAGCACTGACAGCAGCCAGTAGCACACAAGCAGTGAGTGATATATAAAGTTTCAATCAAACTTGTCTTGAGCTTGAGATGGTTCGGAGTCCGAGCACTGTCTTGGGGGGAGGAATTTATTGTTGTGTGGGACTCGGACCTCACTCCTGACACAGTGTCACAGTGGGGCAGCAGCAGGCAGCTTCAGTAGCCATAGCCATGATCCTGGCAAGTCTTGCAGCAGCAGACAGGGCCATATTACTGGTTCCATTTCTGGTGGATTTGGTAATATTTTCTTAATGTTTTTACTAGACAGACTTAGTTAACACATAGGGCAGCAGCACAGCAGGCTGTAGACAGTGCAGAGGAGGCAGCCTGAGACAGCTGACACACTCAACAGTGTCATGTCATGTCATGGTCACATGCAGGGCAGAGGGCACCAGCGGAAAGCTTGAATCTTGCTTGAAGCTTATGCTATCTGTCAGAAGGTGGTGGTTTGTGTATTTTTTTGCTGTACTGTACAGCCAGCAACCAGTGGGCAGCAGCAGGCACCCAGGCAGCCCAGAGATTTGAGTATGTGTGTGTGTGTCAAGTGTGTCGTTTGACTTGTGATTATTCTGTTCAGTAATCATCCTGGATCCACCTCCTGACACTGCTATATCTCCACTGATCATTGTTGTGGTAAATTAAATGCTATGGATTCCTCTAGCAACCGTCGTTATCTAAGTGAGTGTGCTAAGAAAAAACTGAAAAAGGAAAGGGAGATGAAGGAGGGTGGCTTTGCTAGGGAAGATCCCAAAAATAAACCAGTTTGTCAAGGAGTCAGAGAATTCCGAGAAAGAACAATTATTTGATGATGACAGCGTCGGCAATGATCCCGTCCCAGCCAATGGTGCTTCTGAGTCTGAAAATGTGCAGTCGCAAGGAGATATTGTAGAAGTTAACATGCCTACTAGTAGTCCAGATGCACAAGACGCAGATGGGGTGGTGGTGGTGCACTGGCTACAGATGACCCTCAGGAAGAGGATCATGACTCAGGGTTGGGCTCGAGTGAAGGCAAGAAAAACATTATTGAAGCAGATCAATTTACCAGTGATCCTGCAATGTGGAGTAACATTAATGATAGTTTCAGGAGTTTTCGGATTGCTTAGCGGTCAGCTGCTTGTCAGAATAAAAATGTACCAGATTTCTCTGCTTCTGCTTGGGTGATTGTTGGGAAGACTCGGATGCTATCCAGAGATCTGTTTTCATGTCGGCTGCACAACAGTGAAGTGGTTATGCAGGAATGGTTTATTTACTCACCATCTGCTGGAAATGCTTACTGCTTTGCCTGCAAACTTTTATTTACAAGATTGCATGCCTTTACCCAAGGGTTCAGTGACTGAAACACCCTGAGCACATTTCTAAACATGAAAAAGGCCTGCAACACCGAAGCTGTATGATAGTGTGGATAGGGTATGTAAAGGCAACAGGTACAGTGGATGCAGATCTACTGTAGTGCAGCAGTTTCAGCCAGATGCCAATAATGGAGAGCTGTTCTTAAATTTGTTTGGACACAAGGGTAGAGGTTATACCTCCTATCTGTCATCAACTATTTGTGCTGAATTCATTGATTTGATGTGGCAGAAAGTTAAAAACTCAATAGCCAGAGAACTGCAACAAGCCAAGTATTTTTCAGTGATTGTCAATTCACCACCAGATCTGTCGCATGTGGATCAGTTGACTTTCATATTCGATTTGTCAATTCAGATGGACACATTATTGAACAATTCATTGGATTTGAGCCACTGGAGAACCATACCGGTGCAAGTCTGGCCAACACTGTGCTTGCTATGGTAAATAACTTGGGTTTGGAAATCTCTAACTGCAGTGGACAATCATATGATAATACCAGCAATATGTCAGGATGATACAATGGATTGCAGGCACACCTAATATGAGTAACCCACTTATGCACTATGTTCCATGTGCTGCACATTCATTGAACTTAGTGGAATTCAACAGTGTTAACAACAGCTGCACCCATGTAATTAATTTCTTTGGGTTTCTGCAGTCGCTATATGCTTTCTGCTCAATATCAACATATCGCTGGAAGCCAATTGTCGGCAGCTGTGATGAAAGCCAGAGTTTTTTGACACTCAAAGGTCTGTCTCTGACTTGAGATGGAGTAGCCGTGCTGATTCTATGAAAGCTTTGTGTCAGAACTATGAAAGAATTTGGCAAGCCCTATAAAGCCTGTCAGAAGATATGAACCAGTCAGCTGAGACCCAACAAGAAGTGGCTTCCCTTCAGAGCAAAATGGACCAGTTGGAAACAGCCTTCATGGCTCAATTTTGGGACATTGCTTCATCGGTTTAAAATGACCAGAATGCAGCTACATCGATCTTGATACAGCAGTTCGCTTACTGCATTCGTTGGTATAATTTGTGGCTGCCCTGCGAGATCAAGTTGAGAATTTTGAAAATGCTGCTAAGAAGACATGTAAGGCTATTTCACAAAAATATCAAAGTGATCTCTGCCGTATTCAAAAAAGGAAACAATTTGCAGATGAATCCAGAGAGCCTGTCACCTTACTTGAAGGAAGCTGACAATGTTGTATTTAAACATTCTATGTAATAATTAACAAATTGTCAGCTTGTCTTCATCATCGATTGAATGTCTATAAAATGCTGTGACCACTTTGGAGTTCTGTTTCAACTAAGGACGTTGGACATCATCGACATTCGCTAGCTTGCTGCTGACCTTGCTGCAGTTTACCCCCAGGACTTGGATGATCAGATATTTCCTGATGGTGCTCCTACAGTTTAAATTCTTTGTACAAGATGAGCCAGATAAGTCTCCAGCCAAACTGCTACAAGATTTAAGGCACAATGGCCACGGTCAGCATTCCCTGATGTGGACACTACCCTTGGAATTTTCCTGACACTGCCAGTGACAAACTGCAAAGGAGAACGTACGCTTTCAAAGATGGCGAGGATGAAAAATGAGCTGAGATCAACAATGCATCAACGTCATCTGAATGCCTTGTCTCTCATGACAGGCAAATCAGAGCTGGTGCAAGAAATGGAGTTCGATGACCTCATCTGTGATTTTTCCTCCCTTATAGCCTGGAAGAAACTGACCTTTTAAAAGGTAAGATTTTCATTGTGTGTAATTTTTCCATATTTGGTGATTGTTGCCTATCTTGTCTAGATATTTTTACATGAATACAAGGAACTTTTGAGTAATTTGGGTTTTAATTTCTGATCTTGATCTCTTTCAGATTGTCAGTTGGGTGGCAATATAAGCCCTGATGGTGACACCAAGTTCGTTGGCAGCTCAAACTTGTAAAAGACTGACATAACAGTTTTGTGGCAGCGACGTATGGCAATTTTTAAGTGCACCAATGTTGAAAATATTCTTTGTTAAAATAGTTTGACAAAGGAGGTTGGCTTCTGTTGTGCATGTCTTTCATTCATTACTTCATGCAAAGATATCATGGTCATGGTTTTGGTCATGCAGTTTAGCGCAAAAGAACCAGATTACAGATTGACAAAGTTAATCTCTCATGGTCAGCTTTATTACTACTACTCCTGAGTCCCAGGGCACAACTTGCAAATATGCAACAGACTGTGACTGTCTATGGCATATTTGTAAGTTGTGCCCTGTGGCTCAGTACCAGTGGTGCTTCTATCCAGTCCAGTAAGTTGACGCTATTGCCTTGCCTTTATAGTCATTGCTTCACACCAATCTTGATAGGGAATTTCTCATCCCAGCTAGGCTTAGTGTGCCTTTCCTGGTTAAACAGTTTCCCCCTTTCAAGTCTAAAACAAAGGTCTTCTGTGTGCATGCTCCTGAGTTGTATTCCGTCTCTAACTTGCCATTGAATATTGCATGATTACACTATACTTACACTGAGTGTCAGTGGATGGACCATAATTGATGCCATCGATTATGGTCCATCCACGGATATTCAGTGTGAATGTACTGTAATCATGCAATTTTAGACATTCTAACCTTCCTGTCCCCACTATAAGACATGGCATTCAAAGTGCCTGGAAATCCCTCCAAATGCATTTTTAGGCATTAAAAAACATTCAGCTTGCTGGGAAGGGGCATACTCAAATTCACTGCCCTCTGCTGATTGGTAGGTAGGGGCACACTTACATTCACTGCCCTCTGCTGATTGGTAGGAAGGGGCACACTCACATTCACTGCCCTCTGCTGATTGCTGGGAAGGGGCACACTCACATTCACTGCCCTCTGCTGATTGCTGGGAAGGAGCACACTCACATTCACTGCCCTCTGCTGATTGCTGGGAAGGGGCACACTCACATTCACTGCCCGCTGCTGATTGCTGGGAAGGGGCACACTCACACTCACATTCACTGCCCTCTGCTGATTGCTGGGAAGGGGCACACTCACATTCACTGCCCGCTGCTGATTGCTGGGAAGGGGCACACTCACACTCACATTCACTGCCCTCTGCTGATTGCTGGGAAGGGGCACACTCACATTCACTGCCCTCTGCTGATTGCTGGGAAGGGGCACACTCACATTCACTGCCCTCTGCTGATTGCTGAGAGGGGGCACATAGAGTATAATGTATGGTCAGCCATACACAACAAGCCTGTGTCTGCATCAAGAGTTTTTTATGGCAGCCAGGAACCTCAAGAGCAAAGCTCGAGAGGTTCACTGGTTGCCACAGAAATCTCAAGATGAAGACACAGGCGTGACAGTGTATGGATGCCCATACATTATCTTTTATAGTTTATGGGCATCCAGACCCATTTCAGATGCTTAGCTCCTGTCAGTGAACTGGGGGTTGGGGGAGAAGCACTTGAGGGTTGATGGCAAGCTCAACTTACTGATTAAATGTGCTCCAGCTTGTTCTGTAAGTTCAGATTAAAGAAAACAGCTTCCAGCTCGATATGACAGAGAAAAGCAATTGTGTAGCAGCATTCTAAGTTGTTGTGCTGCAGTAGTGACATCACTACTGCAGCACAATAACATAATGATGTCACTACTGCAGCACAACAAGCATATTCCAGGCATGGCATTCCAGGCACAACTGGGTTTCACCATACACTATACTCACAATCACTGCCCTCTGTCGATTGCTGGGAAGGGGCCACTCACATTTACTGCCCTCTGTCGATTGCTGGGAAGGGGCCACTCACATTTACTGCCCTCTGTCGATTGCTGGGAAGGGCCATTCACATTTACTGCCCTCTGCTGATTACTGGAAAAGGAATACACTCAGTTTCACTGCCCTCTGCTGAATGCTGGAAGGGGCACACTCGTGTTCACTCCCCTCTGCTGAATGGCACACTCATGTTTATTTCTCTGCTGAACACTGAAAACAGGGCACACTCGTGTTCACTGACCTTTTTTCTGACTGCTGGGAAGTGCCAGGAGGTCTAAACCTCACTTTCAGGTTCTTGGCAATATTGGGAATGCAAGTAATCACAGACACGTTGCATTAGAGTAATAAACTTGTTTATTACTACCAAAAAGGATAAAATCACAGTTGCCCTAAGCAGTTCTTACCAATACGAACCGGGAGCCAGTGCTAAGCGTTCCCTATACCTCGAGGTTTCTTTGTGTCTCTTGGGATCTCCGAGGTACAAGACTTAGTGTATCACATTATATACCTATGATAATTACTATGGTTACTGTAAGATAAAAACATTTCTAGTTACAGAGATGAGCCCTGTTGGCTAAATTAGAGGTGGCTCCACGGTCCAAGATAACGTTATGTAATTTTGTAGTAGTCATCAATTTGTGAACAAAAGAATTCTTATACGGAGTCTTATATAACTCAGTATAGTAGTACAAATCACCAAAAGGTGGCAATGCCGACTTACATATCATAATTACTCCAAGGACACAGGTGCCTTGGCACCTTACAAGTAAGAAATACACAGAAAATACATAGAATAATATATGTATTAGCAAGCAAAGTGTATTACAACAACATGCATACATATCCTGACATCTACTCTTGTACGGTAGATGCCCTTAGCCCTACATGTTAGTATAACATATGCTTAAGCACTAGCTGTCTACGGTGTACCTCTGAGGGTACCAATTAGGGTGCAGGGACCTTGTGTAACAGAAGAGTCACACTCACATTCATTGTTCTCTGCTAAACAATGGAAAGGGTCAAACCCATGTCTACTGCCATCTACTGAATGGTGGGAAATGGCTCACTAACATTCATTGCCCTCTGCTAGACACTGAGAAGGGTCACAATTATGTTCACTGTCCTCTGATGAACACTGGGAAAGGACATACACATTTACTGCCCTCTGCTTGAAGCTAGAAGGGGCACCTTCATGTTCACTGCCCTCAGCTGAGTGCTAGGAACAGGAACACTCACATTCACTGCCCTTTGCTGAATACTAGGAAGGGGCAAACCCATGGTCACTGCCATCTGCTGGGTGGTGGGAAATGGCGCACTCACAATTTCTGCCCTGTGCTGAGAGCTGGGAAGGGGCACACTCATGTTAATTCCCCTCTGCTAAATGCTGAGAGGGCATGCTCCTGTTCCCTGGCTGCTCTGCTCAATACTGGTAAGTGGCATACTTTCATTTACTGCTTGTTTTTTTTTTTCTTTTCTTTCTTTAACAGTTTGATATTTGGAGCACTAACAGTTGTGACAGGAATCGTTGGAGTCATTGCTGGGGCAGAGATTGCTCGGAGATACAAGAAGAACCCTCATGCTGACCCCCTGTTCTGCGCAATTGCAATGCTCAGCGCATCCCCCTGTTTATATCTTGCTATTGCACTGGCCCAGAGAAGCACTCCCGTGACTTATGTGAGTGAGAAACCTGGCCTTCAAATACAAACATAATATCATACTTGATGGAATACTGAACTGCTGTTTTGTGTTGTACAATGAGGCAATGTGTATCACCTGAGTCTTACAGTTTAAGAATAGGACAGTGCGATGAGAGTCTCACACACACATACACACACACACCCTTGTGCATATATACAGACACACACACACACCCCTTTGTGCATATATACAGACACACACACACTCATGAACACACAGAAAGAAGCACACACTGGTATATATACAGACACACACAGACATACTCTCTTGTGAACACACACAAACAAACACACACTGGTACACACACACACACACACACATATTCTGGGATATTCTTGGATTCCACAAGCAAGGGTAAAACTGAGTACTGAAGTCACTGGCCAGCATAGACATTTCAGTAGCCCAACTGGTGTACTGCACTTGTTGAAATAACACCTACTTCAGTTCAAGCCAGTAACAACATTTTATTGGCTTGATAAGAAATCCACCAGCATTTAGCCACTGGACCTGCGCCAACTTCAGTTGATGGCAAAGAGATTCCTATGCATTTTATACTTCCTCATACATGGTATTTCACAAGAATCATGCACCTTACCTCAGTGTTATGCAAAACATTACACCCTTCTTTAGTAAGAGGCAGTTTTCTTGGCATGTTTGGGATTTATTGTGGGAGTGATACACCAAAAGCCTGAACTCCATGCTTCCTTTTGTTTGCTTCTCTCTGAGGCTGGAAGATTATAAAGTTGTAGGCTGTAACCACACACCAGGTACTTGGGTAATATCCATAACTGACACTGTAGTGCAGTATGAGGGGGTGTGCTACACTGTTGAGGTGCCATCCTTCAGATGAGATGTTAAACCCAAGGCCCTTCTGCCCATCTCTGCTCACTGTCCAGGTAGGAGTTAAGGATCCCATGGCACTTATCAAAGAAGAGCAGGGCAGGGAGTTACTCTGCTGTCATAGCCAACATTCCCATGTCAGTAAAACATGTCTACCCCCCCCCCCACGACGTACCTGGAACATACTATCACAGCTCCGTGTGTCTTTCCTGGTCAGAAGATTACAAATAAAAAACAAAACTGCCCAGATAAAAACAGAGTGGATTGTACAAAAAAGTAATAATTATTAAAAAAAAAAAAAAAAACAGCTTCTTATGTAAGAACCACAGTATTAATACCGTGCATATATTCTGAATAATTGAGAATAGTGCTGGATGAAATTCAAAGCCCTGGTATGCATATCACATCCAACCAGTGTCACTACAGCTTCTCCAGCTAGTTTTGTGGCCATGTACAGTATTTGTCTGGTGTACTGGGGGGAGTGTATGGGGGAGTTGTCACTGAAAGAATATGCAGTATTTTATTTTCCTGTCCCAACAGGTCACATATAGCCATGGATGGTAGTGTCTGAAAGCCAGACTTACCTTGAAGGTCTGTACTGTCTTCATGTTCACTGTCTCCGCTGGTAGGCTGTTCCATAGATTCACCACCCTCTGGGAGAAGAACTGCCTCCTAATGTTACAGATAGATAGATAGATAGACAGATAGATAGATAGATAGATAGCTAGAGAGATAGACAGACAGACAGATACATACATACATACAAACTACCTGTAAAGCAAGCAAGTAATCCAAAAATGGAGCACTTGTTATACTAGTATCTGCCGCCTCACTCTTGCGGCTCCTAAACTAACACATCACCATCAACTCTATTCTTCTCTCAATTGGCTCACCCCATCCTCCTATCTTCTGTACACTGTAGGTTGTCTGATCAATAAATTAATCCAGACTAGTACTCCAAGGTCCCTTGTAACGCTACTAAAACAACCTGACTTGCTTTATACTCTGAGATCGACCATAAACACTTCCTTTGTTACTCCCATATGTCTCACCAAGAAAGGTGAACTTGCATTTGCTGTATCTGCTCCCAGAGTGTGGAACACCCTATCATTCCATTTTAAACAATCGGATACTCACCGGGCCTTTCGAAAAAGTTTAAGTACTCATCTTACGAGCGCAGGTCTCTGCTCCTGCTCCACCTCTTACTTGTCTCCTCTCGCTTGCACTACTGCTAATGATCTTGTACCTTGAGAGCTGTACTTCCTCTCAGCACTTATATACCCCCAGTGTCTGCTGTATATGTACTTCGTCAGTCAATTATACTGTTTTCAAAGTTCTATATAAGTATATGTAACTGTTCATACTGTTTATCCTCATGCTATGTATATTCTACTTAGTTGTTCCCGAATGTGCCATGTATTCAAAAGTGTCATGTTTAATTGTATTTTTCTTTCTACTATATGTTTTGTATTCTGATATGGACACTATGTATCTGCTGTTTCTAATGTGTACCCCTCTCGGGTCGTGCCTGAAAATAGGCAAAAATCACTTGTCTAGTGCACCTACCTGGTAAACAAAAACAAAATAAATACAACAAATAAAATTAGACTCTGTAGATAGATATAAATAAAGTTTGTAGACTGACATATACTGTGTACAGACAGATAATTTAAAAAAATGCCTTAACAATGCTCAATACGCTTTACAGCTAAACATTTGATACAACAAACAATATTAAAACAAACAAATAAACATATCTACATCATTTTTGCAAACTATTCCAAAATGCAGAGTGCAATTACCACAAATGGTATAAGATGCAAAACATTATAGAAATTAGATGGAGAACTCTTTATCAGGAAGATGTTTTTAACTGATTTTTAAAGCAGTTCATACCAGGGGTGTGGCTAGACCTTTAGAAGGGAGGGCTAAGCAAATAACAATGAATGACCACCCCATCCCTGAGTCTGGGTTGGAAATTAAGTTAAATAAATTCAGTGGTCATGTCACATGATGGGGGCCTTATGTCAACCCTGGCTAAAGTTACGTTTCTGAGTTAATCTAGGGTGATAGATTCATTTGAAACCTTCATAAATCGTGCCTTTTTTTAATATATGTCTGTCGTCCAGTCACAGGTCAGGAAGCATAGGAAAACCAGGAACAGTTATAAAAATCACAAGTAGCATTTTAATATTTTCAATAACAATAAATTAAAAAAATGAAAAAAATGTTCTGGATAGCTCTTTACAAAAGCAGTACAAAACAAAGTCCTTCATCTGAGGGTTTCTCTCATTTTAAATTATAGTCTCTCCATCCAACAAAAGATTGTTCTCTTTATATATAATATATCTTCCTAGCAATTAACTTCTGCCTCCTGAGCTTGTTAAGATACCTCCTGTTTCTCACAAAATGTATCAGAACTTTGTCAGTTTCTTTCCTTGCAGGTGCATCAAAATAGAACATTGTTTCCCAAAACTAATCTCCTGTTGACAGCTTTGAAAATTAGCTTGTGGGGGTCAAACTGCATCTGAAGGTTAACCCCCTGAGTTCCAAATAGCTTTTTGCAATCAGTTCAACAATATATACACATTTTTAAACCAAGGGATCCCAGTTTCACATAAAAGATCTGCATATATTTTTATAACCACAGATAAGCATGGGAGAATAAAAGTTAGAAACAGCAAGAAACAGCAAATGAAGGCAAAGAGATAGCTAGAGGGGGAGAATCGTGAGACTGTCAGAGTGATTAGTTCCTAGATCTCACAAGAAAATTTGATTGTGCAATCAGACAGGCAAGAGACAGAAAAGGAGAGGACAGAACAGATCCTTGCTTTTAACTCTTTCTGTATAACAAATGGGATAGGGTCTTATTCAACCCTGTCACAATGTCAAAAGAATGTTCCACTGCATATTGAAAGGTAATGAGCGAAGACCTAACCAGAGCTGTTCAAGTAGCATGTGTAATTTTCAGTAACCTAACCAACCATTCATTGACAAAACATGTATTCACCAAATTATCCAGCAGCAATGATTTGAAACTCACAAATAACAGCACTGCTACTCTTATGCCAGGTGGTTTTTATTGCTATCTCTATGAAACAGAGAGAGAGGGAAGCATCCTCCGACATTTAAGTTTTTCTTATATACATTAATTACAGGCATCCCCTATATAAATCTGAGAACATGCCACAGTTCAGGCTGTATAATATGAGGGAACTGCAAGATTAGAGAAGCCCTTGCCACAAACAGCCAGAGTTCCTGTTGTGGTCTTTTCAGATACCTGAGCACTTTGGAGAAATGAGTATCCCCAAGTATAAATAATGGGGGAAATATTATAAATGCTTATTGAAGAGAGGGAGTATGAGTGTATATAAATATATGCCTTGTTATGTCTACATGGAGCTCTAGTGCAAACCTTGCATTTTGTTGCAGTAGTTGTGTCAGCCAGATAAAACATACAAGGGTATTGCCAGAAAAGAGTCATAGTCCATCTTGTCTGCCTATCTTCCTACCTGAGCTGTACCAACCTACCCATATTTGTGCCTAGGCTGAATGCCTATTAGTACTTTTATCCTCTTACTGCACCCTCTCCACTCCCTTCACTCAACTCCCTTTGCTGTCTTAGTTTTCACCAACGGAGCTCACCCGGATGCAACACAGTATTGCAGCATTCTGCAGCAGTTACTGTGATAACAGATAACAGTTACTGCAAAAATAGATAATGCAGTAATAATAATATGTGACCATAATTCCATTTGGTTCAAACTGGCCATTGCATCTGGAAAACCTCAATCAAGAGTTGAAATTCTTGATTTTAGAAGGGTGCACTTCAACAGGCTGAGGGAGCTGGTCGGGGGAAGATTAGTCGGGGTAGACAACATGGGGGAGTGGAAGGGAGATGGAGGACAATTAGGGGAGCCATTCCTGGTGCAGCTGAGTTAGGCCTAAGAACAGCAACCAAAAATAATAGGTTTAAGAGACTGTCATGGTTCTCATCAAGAGTCAGGGAAGTGGTAAGGGAAAAGAAAAAGACTTTCTGAAAGTATACAAACAAGTAGGGGAAGGAAGAACAGGGAGAGTACATACTGGAAAACAGGGAGGCAAAGAGGGTGGTTTGGGAGGCAAAAACAGACACAGAGCTGCCTGTTGTGGAGGGGGTCAATAACAGAGAAAAACAGTTCTTCCGATATATTAGGGAAAAGGGGTAGAAAGCAGGGGGAGTCATAAGGCTAGCTGGGGGGGGGTTAAGGTGACAGAGGAGGATGGGCAGAAGGCCACCATCCTTAAAGATTACTTTTACTCAGTTTTCACTAGAGAGGATGGTGGGCCCTTGCCAGAGAGTGGCATCAAAGCGGCCACTAAGGGGATCCCAGAGATGAAGCAGCCAATATTTACAAATGAAAGGGTCTAGAAAAGACTGGCAGCCCTAGAGCTAGATAAGGTCCCAGGATCAGATGGGTTGTGTCTGAGGATGCTCTGGGAGCAGGTAGCAGTACTGGCTGAACCTCTGGTAGGTCTGTTTAACAGCTCACTAAGGACGGGGTAGTGCTGAAGGATTGGAGGGTGGCGGACATAGTTCCGCTCCATAAGGGGGTACAAGGAACAAGTGGGGAACTACAGACCTCTCAGTCTTACCTCTGCTGTAGGGAAACCGATGGAGTCACTGGTGAAAGAGAACTTTGTGGACTATTTGGAGAACAATGGTTCCCAGGATAGTAATCAGCATGGATTCATTGCAGGGAAATCCTGTCAGACTAACCTGATAGTTTTCTTTGACAGGGTGACTAGGGAATTGGATAGGGGCCATGCTGTGGGTTTGCTCTACTTCGACTCCAGCAAGGTGAAGAGAGACTAAAGGAGCTTAATATGTATGCCCTTGAGGAAAGGGGGGAGAGGGGGTACATGATAGAAACTTTCAAGTACCTCATGGGAATCAACAAAGTCCAAGAGGGTAGCATCTTTCAGAAAAAGAAATGTGCATGAACAAGGGTACACAATTTGAAGATTTATTTATTTTTTATTTATTAAAGTCTCTGATTACAAATACCTTTGAGCAGAAACTGCTCATTTACAAAGGTTCCACGTCAAAGGATGAGGGTCAACATACATACAGAGGTAGTAAAATAATAGACAATAAACAACCAAAACAACTAAAAGAAAAAATAAAGATACTCAGTTATAACATACTTTGAGATAATATTCATATAACGAGCAGCTTTAGTAGGCAGCTGGCTGAGGTAACAATAAGAGATAGAGGGCACCATAGGCAGTTAGTATTGCAGGCGTGCGACTGGGAGAGGAAGTTGGCAGGCTAATGGGCCACTGTCTGATGGTGGTGGAAAATGTCTTGTACCAGTGGAGATGTGAAGCAGGAAAGGAGTCACAAGGAAGGTCCAGTGCCAGAGGGAATGAGACTGGGAAAGGCCGGGCTGTGAGACATGAGTGAGCTGGGAGGTGTTTAGAGAGATCTCTGTTCAGAGAAGCAGTCACATTTAGTGGTAGCACTGAGGTAAAGTTTGAGATTCCTTTTGAAGGGTCCAAGTGTAGTAGAGGAAAGTGCTTCTTTATTGAGGGAATTGAACCATTGAGTGGCTCTATAGATAAAGGACCGCTGACCCATGGAGGTACGACATCTGGGAACCTGAAAGGTTAGAGATTGGGCACCACGTGTTTGTTGAGTGCCACTGTAGGTAGTAAGGAGCGAGCTAACACCAAGTGGCATGAGACCAAGGAGAATCTTTTTGGTAAGTAAGCAGGTCTGGTATTGTATTCTGCTGCGTAGGGGTAGCCAGCTGGCCTGTGCATAGAGGTCACAGGTGTGAGTTTGTCGGGCTGCACCCGTCAGTAGTCTACAGGTTTTGTTGAGAGCAACTGAGATCCTGCAGAGGGCACTTGTTGAGGCAGAGCCATAGATGGCAAGGCCGTAGTCAATGATAGAGGTGACAGAGCTGTAGATGGCTAGTTTAAGGGCATCCCACAGGCATACAATGCTTGTGTTTGTGTAGTAGTCAATCCGTATATTGGCGGTCTTGGCAACAGTGTCAATATGCAGTGTAGGGAGGTACTATCCAGGGTAATACCAAGGTACTTGAACTCCTTGACATGTTCGAGTGGGTTCCAGCGTGGTTCTTGATGGTGAGGGACAGAGTTGTGCCTGCTCTGTCGGTTACAGAAGGACATGGCTTTAGTCTTGCTGTGGTTCAGGACAAGTTTATGAGAATTGAACCAGTCTTGATGCACTTGAAGTCGAGCTGCAGCTGGGATTCAAGGACTGTAATGTCATGGTGGCTGGAAAACAGGACTGCATCATCTGCGTATAGTAATATTTTTTGGTGGCAGGCACTGGGGAGATTGTTGATGAAGTGGGAGAAGAGTAGAGGGCCAAGAATAGACCCTTGGGGGACTCCGGAGTGGACTGGTTTCTCATCCAAAGAGATCCCTGCAATCCTTACACGTAGCATCCGATTATCAAGGTAGCTGGTGAACCATGGAAGGGCATCACTGGAGATCCCAATGGAGGACAGTTGCTTGAGCTATAGGGGGTGGTTAACTGTTTTGAATGCCTTGGTAAGGTCTATAAATACTGCCCCTCCACAATTCCCTTTGTCAAGCATGGCATGGATGAAGGTTGTAAATTCCAGTAGTGCAGTGGTGGTGCTGTGCCCTTTTCTGAAGCCATGCTGCTCTGGGCACTGTACATTGTACTTATCCAAGAATTCAACTAGTTGGTCCGACACTATTCGGCCCAGCACTTTGGATAGTGGGGGAGGAGTGAGATAGGTCTGTAATTGGTGTGCAGTGTCCTATCTCCCTTTGTGTACCGGTGTGACAGTGGCTTTCTTCAGAGAGAAATGGCCAATCTAAGCGAGAGATTAAAGATCTTTGTAAGTGGTTCTAAGATTTCATCGAGGACTTGTGCCAGCAGTTTCAGGTTAAGGAGTCACCACTGTACCCTTGTTTGCCGATGGCCTTTGAATGTATTTTCTAGCTACTTGTGGTGGGACCTCCTTAAAAAAACTTTGGTGTTGTAATGCTCTAGTTGGGGTAACTTGGGAGGAGCTGGAGGGGAGGTCGTCGAAAATATTTGGTGGAAGGACACTGTCCAGGTTTGTAAATGCATTATTAAAAGTGCTGGTGATGGTACCTAGGTCAAGTGTAGGAGTGCCATGAAGGTTGAGCATAGTGGGTGGTGCTTTAGGATCCTTGCCTGTGAGTTCTTTCATGTTGTTCCAGAATTTGTTTCCCTGGCCTCAAAAGTTGGTCAGAGCCTCTTTATAATAGCTGTGTTTAGCATTCCGTATTTTTCAAGTGCAATCATTTCTGGCTGCTTTGTATAATTGTATGTTTACTTGCATCAGAGTTGCACGAGCACAAAGCCAGAGGTGGTTTCTGTGCTTGAGCAGAGTTAAAAGGTCAGTAGTAACCCAGGGGTTGGTCTGTCCTTTGACCTTCATCTTTTTCACTGGTGCATAGATGTCACAGGCTTCGTTGAAACGTTTGATAAATAGGTCCAGAGCTTTGTTGGTGTCATTGAGGGAGTCAAGCACTGCCCAGTTCAGCCTGGTCAGATGGGATTTTAACAGCTGGAGGTGCCCTTGTTTCATAACTCTGGCATAGATAAGCTTGGGGAGGGCTTGTGGTATTTGTTTGACCAGGAGCAGATGACAGGTGAGTGGTCATTTATTGTATCCGGAGTACAGAAACATTCGGCGATGTGCTCAGCGGTTAGATAGAATCCAGTCTAGAAGCGTAAGGGAGCCTGTCCCATAGTTACACCCTAGTGGGGGCATTGACCAGTTGAGTGAGGGTGATGTGCCGCTGCTGCATCCTTATAGTAGCGGCCTCAGCGGAGAGCCAGTTAATGTTAAAATCACCCATGATTATGGTTTCAGAATTATGTTGCTGGACCCTTAGATATTCCATGATGCTATGGAAGCCAGCAGCCTGGTCTCTTGGGGTAGGTAAACTGAGATGACAGTGAGTTCCTTGTTATGTGCACCAAGGAGGATTTTGATTGTGAGGACCTGAGAGGAGTTGCTCAGGCTAGGGGATGGGATGATGTGACCCATAAGGGTATCCTTAAGATAGATGGCGCAGCCCCAGCCCCATTTAGCAATCCTGTCTTGCCTGAAAATGCAGTAGCCAGGGATAGAGACTGAGGTATCAGGGATTTTAGGGTTTAGCCATGTTTCCACAACTGAGAGGACATCAGGGTTGTGCTGTAGGATCCATGTTTGGAGGGAATCAAGTTTGTTGAGGGTGCTGCAGGCGTTGATGGATGCCATGGTGAGTGTCCCTGTCCTTCTGCTTGGTGCCACTGCTGGCTGCCCAGGTGGTCCTGGGTTGGGGTGAATATTTCCTGAGAGCAGGAGCAGCATAAGGAGAATTTGTAGGAGAAAGGATTTCAGCATCTTGTAGATACCTGGTGGTTAAGTCATAAGCCCAAAGAAATTATCAACAGCTGAGGTTCAGAGTCACAGAATGTGTTAGAATTCTGAAGGTGATGAACTAGGCTCTGCTATATGCAGGATGTGAAATCCTTTTGTCTGCATGCTTCTTTGTCACAAGAGGTTGCTGAAAAGCCCACATACAGATCATGGAGCAGGTCAGACGAAAATGTGGATTCAAGCAGACCTAGAGTCACTGAGTTTGTCAGACTTAATTGCTTGACTTATGTTTTGCTTGGGATAGCTTCCAAAAAGTTGATTTTTAAATGAAAAATGCAGATACCTGGTGATGATGTTTTACAGAAATCCAGTTCAGGAGATAGAGGGGGGATGGCTCAGGGGCAATATGAGCAAGTATTTTTTCACAGACAGGGTGATGAATGCATGGAACAGCCTTCCTGGGGAGGTCATGGGGTCAAAAACAGTGGGTAATTCAAGAATGCTTGGGACAGACATGAGGCAGTTCTGGTGGGGGGTAGGAAGAAGTAGGCTGTTGGTTAACTAGGATCTGCAGCTTATCCAATAGACAGGGAAATGGGCAGACTAGGTGGGCCAAGAACTCCTTATCTGCCATCAAAGTCTATGTCTCTAAGGCTTTTGACTCGGTGCCTCACAGATGCTTGCTGAAGAAGATGGAGGACCTGGGCGCTGCTAAGGTCATAGTAAACTGGGTAGGTGTCTGGCTAAAGGGGAAGCAGTAAAGGGATTTTGCTTAGAGCGATCAAATCAGAAGAGAGGGAGGTCATGAGTGGGGTACCACCAGGATCTGCCCTGGATCTGGTAATCTTCAATATGTTTATCAGTAACATTTGTGAGGAAATCTGGGGCAGGTTGTGTCTCTTCACAGATGACACTAAGCTCTGTGAGAGGGTGGATGGCAATGAGGAAATCAAGGAAATGCAGAGTGACTTACAAAAGCTAGAGGGATGGGCTAAGGTTTGGCAGTTGAAATTCAATGCCAAAAAGTGCAAGGTAATGCACCTAGGGAATAAGAACCCCAGGACAGGGTATTGGATTTGTGGGTGAGACTTAAGACACTATGGCTGAGGAACGGGACCTTGGAGTTATCATTGGTGACTCCCTCAAATAATAGAGTTAGTGCAATAAGGCATATAACAAACAAAATAGGATGCTGAGATGTATTGGGAGGGGTATTGATAGCAGAAGGAAAGAGATACTACAGTACTTCCCCTGTATAGATCTTTGGTGAGGCCACACCCAGCGTACACTGCCCAGTTCTAGAATTCTCACCCTAGGAAGGATAGGGATAGGCCGTAGATGGTGCAGCACGGGGTTACAAAAATGATTCAGGGCCAGCAGGGCAGATCCTATGAAGAGCGCCTCAAGGCACTGAACACGTACTCGCTGTAGACCAGAAGGGAGTGGGGCAATATGATACAGACCTTTAAGTTCCTGAAGGGAACAGTGTGAACTGTGAAGAACTATTTTGCTTGAATACTAGTCTGAGGTCACGAGGACATGAGTGGAAACTGACAGGAGGGATGGTCAGGAGGGATATGAGAAAGTACTATTTTACAGAAAGGGTGGTGCAGCTGTGGAACTGTCTTCCAACTGAAGTGGTGGGTGCTAAAACTGTTGTTGGTTTCAAGCACAATTGGGACAGAATTAAAGGTATAGTGGAGGCTGAGGGTGAGAGACACTGGGAGGAGACTGGGGGATGGATGGGGAGTGCTAGAGCCCTGGAGGTACAGTAAGTGCCAGGGCTAAATTGGGAATTCAGGTAGACTGGGTGGACCACCAGTCTTTCCTGCCATCGTTGTCTATGTTTCTATGTAATAACCAAGGTGATTTCAATGGCAGTTAATCCTCTTTGTCATGCAGTAACCCGAGACACTGTGTTGGCAGACTCCACTGTAGCTGTCCTATCCTGTCCTGAAACTCATCACCATCTTGATGTTTTCCGCCTTCAATGGCAGAGCACTCCATATATCTACCACCCTTTCAGTAAAAAAGTACTTTTATGTCCTTCCTGAATCTACCCCCCAATTTTATACCTGTGTCTCCTGGATGCTAATCCTACATTATGCTTCAATAGGTCATGTCACACTACGCTATTTATCCATTTCAGATACTTAAAGGTTTCTGTCATGTCCCCTTCAGGCCTCCAGCGAGTATGTGTTAAGGCTGGCTAAATGCTCCTCATATGGTCTTTCTTTGCTGACCTTATAGCATCTTTGTAGCCTGCCTCTGGAGAAATTCTATGTGGTCTTTATTATTTTTCAGGTGTGGGCTGCAGAATTGGACGGTGTACTTCAGGTGTGGCCTCAGCAGTGAACCACAGAGGGACAACAGTGCCACTTTTTTCCTACTGGAGATCGCTCTCCCTATACATTCCAGCATCCTGTTTGCCTTTCCAAGTGTTCAGGTGCACTGACTCATTGACTTGAGACAATCACAAATGATCATCCCAGTGGTCAGACTGATATTTTTCACCTTCTAGCCAATAACCCATCTGAGAGCTACCTTTGCCTATGTGAAACTTTTCTAGGTCCCTCCTCATGTCCCTGATCCCATCATTGGCATTTTCTCTGCCACAGAGTTTAATTTCATCTGCAAAGAGGTGAATTCTTCCCTTGATCCCTTCCCCTATATGACAGATGAACACATTAAATAGTATTGGTCCAGTCTGAACCTTGTGGTACCTCATTTGTGACCTTCCTTACCTCTGATTGTTCACCATTTACAGTCACCCTTTGGGTACTTCCACCTAGTCAGTTTTCTGCTCACCTTGTTAAATTTGCTCCAACTCTTAAATCCCCCAGACTCTTGATAAACTGTCTATTGGTTACCAAGTCGCAGGCCTTCCTGGAGCCATGCTGCCTCCTGTCTTGGAGCCCGTTCACTTCAAGAAATTCCACTTGATGCTCCTTAATGATATTGTCTATGAGTTTGCTCAGTATGGATGTCAAACTAACCAGTCTATATAGAGTTTTCCTGGTACTCCCTGCTTCCAGTTTTGTGCAGGGGGATCACGTCTTCCCTTATGCAATTCATTGGGACTATCCCAGACTCCAGGGAGTGGCAGAACAAGACCATCAAAGATCACCCAGGTTCCTGCCCCAACTCCCTTAGAACTCTGTAGTGTAACCTATCAGGTCCCGGACACTTATCCATACTATGAGCTTTTAGTCCTTTAAGTCCCGGATCCCCTAATAGTGGTCCAAATTTCAGTTCCCTCTACCCCTCCTGTAGTCTGCCTACTGCAGTCAGGGATTGGATACTACCGTGAATACTGAGCAAAAATACTCATTGAGGATGTCAGCTTTCTTTCCATCCTCCTCTACACAAACATTTCTTGAGTTTAGCGTCACAATAACTGCCTTGGTATTCCTATTCTATTTGATATATTTAAAGAAGGCCTTTCCATTTTCCTATACCCCTTAGTGATCCTCAGTGCTGTCTCTGCTTTTTCCCTCCTTACAACTCTGCTAGCCTCATTCATTTTCACTAAGTATGCCTCTCTTTTACCTTCAGACTGATCCCTCTTATCCTTTTTTAATGCAGCCCCCTTTGTTCAAACTGGGTCCCTCACTTCTCTGGAGAATCAGAGTGGCTTCATTTATTTTTGGTTTTTACTAACCTGTTTCAGAAAGGTTTAAGGTCACCTCAAAAAAACTACCTTCGATGAGTTCCCAAATTTCCTCTGCTTCTTCCACCCCTTCCGCCCCCCACATTGTCTTGGGGATCTCTCTAATTCTCCTAAAATCTGTCCTTCTAAAATCTAAGATTTTTGTCATAGATTTTATCTTCTGGTCATCCAGGCCAAGATGAACCAAACCCAGCTGTGATCACTCATCTCCAGGGGTTCCCTTACCATAACCTCTTCCATCATGTCCTGGTTTGACAAAACTAGATCAAGGATGACTCCCTCCCTAGCGGGTTGTTTCATCCACTGCACAAGGACACCATCTTGTAATGAATCTACAAGGGCCTAGCTCCTAACACTCTTGGCTCTTGATGTTTTCTAGTCTACATCTGGGAGATCAAGGTCGTCCATTACTACTATGTTCCCTGGGGTGGTAGCCCTTCTGATTCCCTCCTCTAGCTCCCTGTTCCCATCCTTAGACTAGTTTGATGGCCTGTAGGCCACTCCCACTCTTAGAGTCTTCCTGTTCTCAACTACCAGCTACACTTGCACTGTTTCTATCCTCATCCCTCTCTCAAGTCCATTGCTTCATTCACTTTGATATTGTCTCTAATGTAAAGTGCCACCCTCCTCTGGTCTTTACCTCATCCTTTCTGAGTAGGGCATATCCCAGGATAGTGAGGTTGCAGTCATGGTTCTGCACTGACTACCCACGTTTCTGTGACTTCTATTAGCTTCAGTTTATCTTATGCCACCACCACTGAAGGTCCTCCATGAAGTTCCTGCGAATCCTAGCATTAATTAAAAGTAGCTGCATTCCACAAGCTAAGTTTATTCATCTGCCTGTAATTACCACCCCTTTCCTTCCTCTCCTTCTCTGCACTCCCTGTATTTTTATGCACCCTTTTAATCTTCCCTCCATGTTTATCATTGCCCATGGGACAGGTATTGTTCATGTGTAGGGGTAGAGTTATTTGTGTGTGTGTGTGTGTGTGTGTGTGTGTGTGTTTTGAAAACTGCCTTTATGTACCACTTCCCCACCTTGCTTTAAAATCCTGATAATTCCCACATTAAACTTCTGCATCATCATGCTGACTTCCCTGCTCAGATCCCTACCACCCCTAGCAAACAACCAGCACTCCTCAAAGAACATTCTCCAGTCTCCAAGAAAGACAAATTCCTCTTCTTCTCACCAGTACTTTAGTATGTGTTAAATACCTAATTTTCTCCTTTCTGTCCTCACCCTCACATGGCACTGGTAGGTCCTCAGAGAAGGTTACCATCTCTGCCCCTACCTTCATCATGCTGCTTAGTTCATGGAAGCTGTCCTTCACCCTATCTACGCTGCAGCCTGCCAGGTCCTTAAAGTCTAAATGAATTACCACAACTGGCTTCCCATCCTCCACCTCGATGTACTTCTCCAGGTGAGGGAACACCCTGCTCACTGTTGCCCCTGGCAAGTTGCGGACAGTGTTATCCTCTCAAATGGTGGTGCACACCAACCTCCCTGTGGTGTACCCCTAACTAGAATCCTCCTCTTACTCCTGCTATGTCGCACATCCTTCTAAGTGCAATTCTCCAATGCAGCTTCCTGTTCTGGGGATTCTAGTGCTGCTTCCCCTTGGGGATCAACAGCCTGAATATATTCTGCCGGCATTGCAAACTGGTTCCTGGTCGATACCTGGAATTCCCTTCATCCCTGGTAGAGTACCTCCCCCACACCATCCCACCACAGTCCATCCTTCCACGCAGACCTTGGGTGAGCTTTTGGGAGAGTGAAGTGCAGTCCCCAAATTACAAAAGAAGACCCATCTTTACTGTGTGTACATGTACATGCCTACAGAATGGCAGATTCAGAGATTTCTAAAGCTTTTCCAAAGTATTTTTTGACTTACGATCCAAATATTTGACTACTGTGTACCATGAGTCCTATCTTCTTCACACATACAGTACACGCTCCACCACTGGATCACCCTTTTGGACTCGTGGTGCTTGCCACCACATTCTTACCCTCTTCCCAGCTAAAGCATGCATGTTTTGTAAAATCTCAATGGAAAGGGGTGGGAGTAGGGCCCCCCATAAAAGTAAGATGTAGTACTGGCATGCAGCTTCAAGGGTTGAAGGTGACACTGGGGGAGGGGGGATTTTGTGCCCACTTAGGGGTAGGCAAAACTGAAAGGCTTCCCCACAGAGAATGTCATTTTCTGTTTTAGAAAGAACAGCAAAACCCATGCTGAAGGTTCCTGCATTTGTGCATTGTGTTACCATGTAAGGATCATAATATCAAGTCATGGACCAAACTAGTGTTGTCTCTGGATGCCAAAAATAATTAGCCATTTGGCTACTCCCCCCTCCAGTTTTTTAACCATTGGCTTGTTTATGTAGCCATTTTAACAGTTTTGTTTTTTTCAAATGGACACCTGCTAACATGGCATAAAAAGCACTAGCTAACACTGACTAATTAAAAACATTTTTTTGGCCAAGTGATAAAAAAAAAATCTGACTGACTTTGTGGCTAATACGCCAACCCAACACTGGATCCAACCCCTTACTCCAAGTCAATGGAGGGTGGACATCCTGAAGAGATAGTGCATTCAGACTCCATGGATGGGGGCACCTTCTTTTATGGGGACTTACCCTTAGAACCATGGCTGTGTGGGTGACCTGACCATATGCAGGGAGCAAGTCCTGCCTGCAGAGCTGAAGCTGGAGGTGTGCCCTGCTAGCAGAGGGTGAAGGGCTTGTGAGAATACAAATGGGCAGGGTTGGGTAGATAAAGTGACTGCTGCCACGACACCCACAAAGGGGCCATTTTTGCCTGCTCACCATGTCCCTGGACTGGAGGAGCTCCCCCCACTACCAGTGGTCTGCCTGTCCTTAGAGGAGGTGCTCAGGTAGCCCCCTAGAACTGGGAGGGGGTAATTGCCCTGAAAAAACATCCATCACAACTGGAGCAGCCTCGGCAGGGGTGGGTCAAGGACCAGCAAGAGTGCTACTTTCTTTGGAGCCACACAAAATGCAGAAGCCTAAAAATAAAATATTCAAACAGCTTTGGAGAGGGTTTAAATGCCCCTGGATGATTTCTTACTGAAGACATACAGTCAGTGCTGCTTTTTTTTTGTTTGTTTTTCTAGTTAGTATGAACTGCTGCTTTAAAATTGGTCAAAGAAATAAATGAATGCATAGACAAAACAGAAAATAAACCTAGAATTAGATTGTTGCAATGAACTAGAATGAAAAATGTATAGCAAACTGCAAATGGATATTAGAAACAGAATTTTCCAGCAGAAAATGTTCACCTGGTCCATCGTGTCGGTGAGTATATTGAGAGTACAGGCCCCCTTTTCTGTGTATTACTTGTATGGGCCTTGCTTCCAGAACATCCATTAGATATTTTTAGACAATTTATATGGTGAGCTTCTTTTGATAATTATAAATCATGATATTGTTTTAGCCAATGAGAATTGATCATTTCTAAACTTTGTAGGTACTCTCATAACCATAGAAGGGTGTCTCATATTAATAGTCCTAAAATTCTGAAGTTCTACATTCAGTTGGTATAATCCATTGCCACACTTTGGGGGGGGGGTCTATAATTTTCTGCAAAGTAAAATGTTTTGCTTTTAAATTTGTGTGCTATATTTTAAAAACAGAAATCAACATGATTTATAGTATATTTATACGTACAGTTCATGTGTCTCTTATGGTAATAAGAACTTTTCCTCAAGTCAATTGTGTTCCAGAACTGATCAGCTTCACTTCATGGTTTTGTCACGTAAAGGAATACATTCTTATAACGATAACAGACACAGTAACTATAACGTGTAAATAAAGCAGATACAATATCCCAATTGTTTAGTATGGTGTTATTTTGTTTTCAAAGGTTTTTATTACCCTTGGAGAAATCTTTTTATCGTTTAACTGGGCCATTGTAGCAGACATACTGCTGGTAAGCATTCTGATTTTCTTTAAAAAAAATAAAGTGAACTTCTATATGATATACCTAGTGCTGTTGGAAATTAAGAGAGGTTGATGGATGTAAACAACACACGTCTGTCCAGAAGTCTGTTACCGCATGGATAGGCACACTACAGAACTAAAGGAACACTGCTAACCCAGAATAGAAACATACAAACATACGAAAACGCTGGCAGAAAAGGCCCAGAGGTCTATAAAGACTTCCCGAGTGTGCACCTCACAGTATTCCTTTACTGCAGCTGCCCTCTCATTCCCCCCTCCTCATCCTTACCGGCCACCTTTACCCTCCCAAGCCTCCCTTCTGTACTGACCTTTTCTTTGACCCTATCCCACCCCCTTTTAAAACTACACATAGCTTTCAGTGGGATCGCTTCTTCTGGTAGATCGTTCCACCCCGCCACCACCCTTTCTGTAAAGAATACACAGAGTACTCTCCAATGGTGGACGTTCATTAAGTGTCAAGTGAATGTTGGTAACATAGGCAACGCACACTGAGAGAAATGTCTGTACAATCACTCACCTGCAACACTTGAAAATTTGCTTAGGTGATCTTTATTATCTCCTGACACTTTCGTGGGGGCTTTGCCAGTGAAAGCGAGGAAGATTTAGTACTGCTAGAGGAGAGGCTGAAATGTTCACAGTGTGATTAAGTTCATAAGACAAATGAAAACAAGTTGACAAACGGCACACTTACTAATTAAATAACGTGTACCAATGCCAAAATTCAGAAAAAATTAAAAAATATTTTTTAACAAAAAGTTGGTAAAACCGTCATGCAGCAATGCAAAAAAAATAAGGACTGGGATTGGGCAAAAAGGGGTAAATCCATCAAGAAATGGAGGGTAATGAGTACCAATGCCCATAGTCTGGGCAACAAGCTCCCTGAACTGGTGGCCTTGATGGAAGAGGGATGCCTGGATATCGTAGGAGTCACAGAAACATGGTACACAGAGAACCCTGACTGGGATGTTAACATACCAGGGTACACAACCTACAGGAGAAACAGGGAGGGGAGAAGGAGGGAGGAGTAGGTCTCTATGTAAGGGAAGGGATAAAAGCAACAGAACAAAAGAGTAAACAGGGAGGAGAGGAGGCACTACGGATCACCTTAGAGACTGGAAATGGCACCACAGTCCACACAGGGGTTGTATACAGACCCCCATATCAGGGGGAGAGAATGGACAATGATATGATAGAAGGCATCCTAAGGATGGCAGAGAAAGGGGAGATACTGTTGATGGGGGACCTGAATATGACAGATGTTAACTGGAGCACCTTTGCTGAAGCCACATCCAAGAGCAGGGCCATTCTCGATGCCCTACAGGTAGCATGCCTCAGGCAGCTAGTTTTGGAACCCACTTGTGAGGGAGCAATCTTAGACCTGGTACTCTCAAATGAGGACAGTGATAGGATCTCAGATCTAGAAGTGGGTTGCCATCTGGGAATAAGTGACCACCAAACAGTGTGGTTCATGATAAACTCAGCTACAGAGTCAAGCTATAAAAATGTGAAGGTACTGAACTTCAGGAGGGCTGACTTTGGCAAGATGGGAGAGTGCCTTAGAAAAGCAGTAGCAAACAGGCTAGAAGGAAGGTGGAGCAACAATGGGGAAACATCAAAACTGGCATCACAGTGGCAACAAGCCTTTGTGTGAAGCAAATAAACAAATCTAAATGAAAAAAAAGCCACTATGGTTCTCAAAAGTGGTGGCGGAGAAGGTTAGGGAGAAAAAGATAGCATTTAGGAAGTATAAGGAAACACAGAAGGAGCAGGACAGAAAGCTGTACCAGTTAAGGCAGAAGGAAGCAGGGAGGGAAGTCAGAATAGCAAAGGCCCAAACTGAGGAAAAGATATCCACCTCAGTGAAGAAGGGGGATAAAACCTTTCATAGGTACATCAAGGAGCATAGAAAGACAAAGGGAGGGATAGTGAGGCTGAATAGAATGGACGGTGGGTGGGCAGAGAGGGACAGTGAAAAAGCAGGGATACTGAACGTATACTTCTGCTCAGTATTCATAAAACAGGAGGAGGGGGAGGTGCCTAATCTAATTAACAGAAGCACTCTGGATAGGGGGGTCAATCCCAGTCCTTTCACAGAAGAAAGAGTTCTGATAGAACTCCTAAAACTGAAGGTGGACAAAGCAACGGGTCCGGATGGAATTCACCCCAGAATTCTAAAAGAATTAAGGGGAGAACTAGTGACACCACTGACTACCCTTTTTAACAAATCATGGGAGGATGGTGTGGTACCTGAGGACTGGAGGAAGGCAGATGTGATTCCCTTTCACAAAAGTGGGAGCAAGACAGAGGCAGGAAACTACAGACCTGTCAGTTTGACCTCATGGTAGGAAAAGTGATGGAATCATTTCTGAAGGAAAGAACTGTTGAGTACCTAGAGGCCAGTGGGGCAGAGGACCCAAGGCAACATGGGTTCACAGCGGGAAGGTCATGTCAGATGAATCTAATTGATTTCTTTGACTGGGTGACCAAAGTAGTAGACCAGGGAGGGGCTGTGGATATGGCCTTCCTAGACTTTAGCAAGGCATTTGACACAGTCCCACACGAAAGACTAATAATCAAATTAACCAGCCTGTGAGTGGGTCCCAGGGTGGTAGCCTCGGTAAAACATTGGCTGGACAACAGGACACAGAAGGTAATTGTAAATGGAGTCCACTCTGAAGAAAGAGGGGTTACTAGTGGAGTACTGCAGGGTTCAGTACTGGGTCCAGTCCTTTTTAATGTTTTTATAAGTCACATTGCAGAGAGGCTGGAAGGAAAATTATGCTTCTTTGCAGATGACACAAAGATCTGCAACAGATTTGATATACAAGGAGGTGTGGAAGGGATGAGAAGGGACTTGGCAAGGTTGGAGGAATGGTCAGAAGTATGGCAGCTTGGATTCAATGCAAAGAAGTGGAACATAATGCACCTTTTTTTCCAATTGTTTAACCAGGTGAGACACACTAAGCTGAAAGCTTTTTTACAGGTGTAACCTGGGAGCACAGGAAATTAAGTGACTTACTCCAAGGGTCACACAGTATGCAAGTGGGGGCTATGGGATTCAACCTAGGTCTCTCCCAGATTTGCAGCTCAGAGCCTTAAACCACTGCAGCTATACTGCCTCCCTGGGAAACAAAAACCCAGGGGAAGATTACACAATGTGGGGAGGTAGTAACAACAACAAAAATGGAAAGGGACCTGGGGGTAATCATATCAGATGACCTTAAGGTTAGCAAGCAATGTGAGAAGGCAGTAGGGAGGGCTGGGAGGATATTGGGATGTATAGGGAGAGGCATCACCAGCAGGAAACAGGAAGTTGTTATCCCTCTGTACAGCTGGTTGGTGAGACCCCATCTGGAGTACTGCATCCAGTTCTGGAGACCCCATCTCTGCAAGGACATAGACAGGATGGAGGCAGTCCAGAGGAGGGCAACTAAAATGGTGCAGGGTCTGCAAAAGAAGCCATACAAAGAGAGACTAAAGGAGCTTAATATGCATGCCCTTGAGGAAAGGAGGGAGAATGGGGACAACAGAACAAAAGGGTAAACAGGGAGGAGAGGAAGCACTGTGGGTCAATTTGGAGACAGGCAATGGCACCACAATCCGCACAGGGGTTGTATACAGACACCATCCAAGGGGGAGGAAATGGACAAGGAAATGATAGAAAGTATCCTTAGAATGGCAGAAAAAGGAGAGACATTGCTAATGGGGGGATCTGAATATGCCAGATGTTAACTGGAGTGCATTTGCAGCAGCCACTTCTAAGAGTGGGGTCATTTTAGATGCCCTACAGGGGGCATGTCTTAGACAGCTAGTATTGGAACCCATTCGAGAGGGAGCAATCTTAGACCTGCTACTTTCAAATGGAGATGGCGAGAGGATCACAGATTTAGGAGTGGGTAGCCATCTGGGAACTAGTGAGCATCGAAAAGTATGGTTCATGATAAACACAGCAGTAGAGTCAAGCCATACAAAAGCAAAGGTACTGGACTTCAGGAGGGCAGACTTTGCCAAAATGGGTGAGTGCCTAAGGAATGCACTAGCAAATGGGCAGGAAGAAGGGGGTGGAACAACAATGGGAAATAATCAAAACTGTCATCACAGAGGCAACAAGCCTTTGTGTGAAGCAAATAAACAAAACAAAATGATGTAAGAAACCACTATGGTTCTCAAAGGAGGTGGCAGGGAAGGTTAGGGAGAAAAAGAGAGCATTCAGGAAGTACAAGGAATCACAGAAGGAGCAGGACAGAGAATTGTATCAGTTAAAGCAAAAGGAAGCAGGATAGGCAGCCAGAACAGCAAAGGCCCAAACCGAGGAAAAGATAGCCAACTCAGTTAAGAAGGGGGATAAAACCTTTTATAGGTACATCAGGGAGTGAAGGAAGACCAAGGAGGGATAGTGAGGCTTAATAAAGGGGGTGGGGGCAGAGGGTGACTGTGAAAAAGAGAGATACTAAACAAATACTTTTACTCAGTATTCTCAAATGAAGAGGGGGAGGTACCTAAACCAAACAATGGAAACATGCTGGATACGGGGGTTGATACCAGCCCTTTCACAGAAGAAAGGGTTCTGAAGGAACTCTTAAAACTGAAGGTGGACAAAGCAATGGGGCCTGATTGGATTCATCCCAGAATTCTAAAAGAACTAAGGGTAGAACTAGTGACACCACTGACTACCCTCTTTAATAAATCATGGGAGGATGGGGTGGTACCTGAAGACTGGAGGAGGGCAGATGTTATTCCACTTCACAAAAGTGGGAGCAGGGCAGAAGCAGGAAACTACAGACCTGTTAGTTTAACCTCAGTGATTGGGAAAATGATAGAATCACTTCCGAAGGAAAGAATTGTTGAGTACCTAGAGGCTAGAGGAGCACAGGACCCAAGGCAGCATGGATTCACAGCGGGAAGGTCATGTCAGACGAATCTAATAGATTTATTTGACTGGGTGACCAAAGTAGTAGATCAGGGAGGGGCTGTAGACATGACCTACCTAGACTTTAGCAAGGCATTTGACACAGTCCCACACAAAAGATTAATATACAAGTTGGCCAGCCTGGGAGTGGGTCCCAAGATGGTAGCCTTGGTAAACAATTGGCTGGAGAACAGGACACAGAGGGTAATAGTAAACAGAGTCCACTCTGAAGAAAGGGGGGTTACTAGTGGGATACCGAAGGGTTCAGTACCAGGACCAGTCCTCTTTAATGTCTTTATAAGCAACATTGCAGAGGGACTGGAAGGAAAAGTATGTCTCTTTGTAGACGACACAAAGATCTGCAACAGAGTTGATACACAAAGTGGGGTGGAAAGGATAAGAAGGGACTTGGCAAGGTTGGAGGAAAGGTCAAATGTATGGCAGCTTAGAATCAATGCTAAGAAGTGCAAAGTAATGCACCTAGGAAATAAAAACCCAGGGGAAGAGTACACAATGGGGGTGAGATATTAACAACAACAAAGATGGAAAGGGACCTGGGGGTAGTCATATCAGATGACCTAAAGGTGAGCAAGCAATGTGAGAGGGCAGTAAGTAGGGCTGGTGGAATACTGGGAAGCATAGGGAGTGGCATCACCAGTAGAAAACAGGAAGTTGTTATCCCTCTGTACAGACAGCTGGTGAGACCCCATCTGGAGTACTGCGTCCAGTTATGGAGACTCAATCTCCACAAAGACAGAGACAGGATGGAGGCAATCCAGAGGAAGGCAACTAAAATGGTGCAGGGTCTGCACCAGAAGACATATCAAGAGAGACTTAAGGATCTTAATATGTATAGCCTCGAGGAGAGAAGGGAGAGGGGGGACATGATTGAAACTTTCAAATACCTCAAGAGAATCAACAAAGTCCAAGAGGGTAGCGTCTTTCAGAAAAAGAGGTGTGCAAGAACAAGGGGGCACAATTTGAAGCTAGAGGGGGGATGGCTCAGAGGTAATGTGAGGAAGTATTTTTTCATGGAGAGGGTTGTGGATGCATGGAACAGCCTTCCTGAGGAGGTTGTGGAGTCAAAAACAGTGGTGGAATTCAAGAATGCATGGGACAGACAAGGCAATTCTAGGGGGTGGAGGTTGGAAGAAGTAGGCTGTTAGTTAACTAGGATCTGCAGCTTATCCATTAGGTAGGGAAATGGGCAGACTGGGTGGGCCAAGATGTCCTTATCTGCCATCAAAGTCTATGTTTCTCTGTTTCTATCGCCACTATGTATTTGCTGTTTTTTGGCTGTGTCACAACAAAAAAAAAAAGTATCAAAAATAAACTGAAAAAGCAGATTCAGATAGTATTGATACATGCAGTGTAGTATTGATACATAAAAATGGTACTGACAGAGCTAATTCTTAAAGGCTGGACTTATAAATCTTAAAACCTGGACTCCATGCTCTCATTAAAATAAAAATTACGTTTTTAGCCCCAACTGTTAAAAAGTTAGACCTTTTAAAAGATACTTTCTTTAAAATGGGATAACTTTGGAACCATTAAGGTTTAGACACTCATTTTTTTTTTAATGAAAGCTTGGTGTCAGCTTAGTTGATGTATCGATAAGATCTTGCTACAGTTACTATACAGTATATTGATATAAAAACATAAAAAGGTTCACTTAATGTTTAAAACCATTTTATTTATATCAACATATTATTATATAACAACATATTATATAACAACATATTATTATATATGACATGCACTTTACAGGCATGTAGCGACACAGGAGAACTGTATCATTAAAATCCATACATGTTGATTGGACATCAAGCTTTCATTACAAAAACGAAGTTTCTACAATTAATACCTCAAATGCTTTCAAAATATAATCCCAAGCATTATAAAACATCATAAAAGATTATTTTTGGAAATGATCAGAAGATACTAGTGTTTTTTTCTGTTTGAAGAATAAATGCATTCTTTTCCAGTTTCACATACTGTATGGTGCATACAGGCCACTACAGAAACAATACTGGTGCTATCCAGTTGGTCTGCTAACTTTTTGCACATGACCTGGATGAAGGCACACATGTGCAGGAACACCTTAAGGGTTCATAGCCCAGCTGGATAGCTGATAACTGTTTCTGTACTGGCCTGTATGCACTATGCAGCATATGGGACATAAAAATAAATCTGTCCTGATTTTGAGGGTGAGTCTTTTTTCTGGGATCCCCGAGTGTGCATTTCCAACCTAAACAGAGTAGTGCTAATAACTTATTTTAAGCAGTAATTATTTCTGGACTGTAGCAGCCATTCATGCCATGGTGCATGCATTATTTGTTTAGTGGTAAGGGTCTGACTGCAGTTTGTGACACACAGATAGAGACACAGACACAGACACACACACACACACACACACACACACACACACACACACACACACACAGTCAGCTGAAGTGAGATTTTAATTCAAAAAGAAAGATTTCATATCTTGGTGCTCATTTCTGTGTATGTATCATAAACAGCATATGTCCTCTTTTCTGTTTTTGTGTGATCACAGAGGGACTCTGCCACTTGCACCTCAAATTAATGGAATCAAAGTAAATAATGTTATACATAATATGTTTTAATGGTAGTGACATCCTAATCGACATAATTCTGATCTGAAATCTTGGTTCCCACTTTGATTTCCCAATGTGTCAGCAACTGCAAATTACCCATGGATGAAGGTTCTCTAGTGCTGTGGTGCACTATTAAAATTAATCACAGCTCACAGTGCACGGTCCAGGAGGAGGACTTCTGGCAAGCTCTGCAGTCTGGTTGTGGGTAGCGCTAAACTAATTAGACTTACTTAGTGAAAGAAAGCTAAGATTTACCCAGGTCAGACTTTCACCAATACCTTCAGTAAAGACATTACATGCACCCCTTGTTGGACTGGAGACAGTTCCATGGAAATCCGAACCTACTCATAAGTTTCTTTGTAGAAGCCTCTGAGGGAAATTTAGGCAGCAAAATAATCTCTAGACTCTATAGGACCTTTGACTTCCTGAGTGCCAGTTATACTAAGCATGTTCAGCAGCAGTGGGACATTTTATATATTTGTTAACAGGGTAAGCACACTGGGCCAAAGGCCCTCTTCAGGAGTGACTTGGAGCTGTGATTACAAATACAGCTACAGTTGATATACATACAAGAAAAAATACAAAATATGATTATAACAGTAAACAATAAAAATCGTGTAATATGCAGATATAAACATGTACAGAGAATAAGTACCTAAAGATGCAATAAATGAACCTGAGACTTCCAACGGCAACAAAGATGTGGATGGAGATCTTTTTAAACCATCATAAGACCACAGACTCACCCACCTGGTGTGAAACTACCTTGAAACACGGGATTTGTTTCTATAGTACACCCAATAGGCAAGCAAAGCATATAGTCATTGTCACGGGGAGCAGCTGGCAAAATTGTTTCTCCCCAAGGGCGCCAATGTGAAATGATGCATGAGCCTGCATGTGGTGGCACCCGTGTGTGTGTGGCATCTGGGGGCAACCCCCTCCAAGTGGCATGCACCCACTGTGCTGCCACCTGGCCTTCACAGGTGGCAGTCAAGTAGCAGAATGCAGTGTCTTCCCTCCCCAAGGGAGGGAAACTGTCCTTGGGATGGTCAATCCTCCCTCCCTCCCTCCCAGTTCAGCCTCCAGGCAACCTCAGTCTATTCATGAACCCAGGTCACCAGTGTAGCAAGTGATGACACGTCCACTGCATTACTGGGCCATTGTAAGCACCACAACTTTAACCCCAGTTTGCTATGGGGGTTATATATGAAGTACTGAAGAAAGAAGCTCTCAGAAATGGAGTGAAATGGCTTTACTGTAAATTATTAGTAATTTTCTTTTCTTTCTTTCTTTTGTGACTTTAGTTAAATAGCATCAATCCTTTTCTATGTCCTTTTACCATTTTTAGGTTCAGATTTATAACAAATGTAGTATGCGTGGATTAAAGATGGTCATACTAGAATTAAGATTTAAAATTATTTGTGTTTACTGTATTTTGTTTATAAATCTAATGTTGTAACTAATCTCCGACTTTTTATAAGAACTAGCTAAAACAAATGTATTGATTGCAGTAAGGGCTGGAAGTGTTTCTGAGGGTTGCTTATTGTACAGCTATATAGGATTTTTGTCTTTTGTTTTCTCATTTTTGTTTGTGTTATTAATTAACAAGGTAATTACTTAGTAGAGAAAAGTACCATCCTTTTGCAGTAACAGGTTGGCAATGTTTTCAGAATAGTCCTATTAATTTATGTGAAACGTTGCCCACCAGAATACCCACCGTTAGATATATAGAAAACATAAAAGAAACTGCTGGCAGAAGGTGGCCTTGCAGTTTATCCAGGTTATCTATTTAGGCTAGCCACCTTTTACAAGAGGATCTGGGGGGGGGGGGGCAAGGTAGTTACAGCAGCAGAGTAGTGGACTACTTAGGGCAGTGAATAAGAGACAAGCAGGGGACACTCTACTTCAGCAAGGCATTCAACTCACTGCCACACAAAAGGCTGCTGAAAAAGTTGGAGGATCTGTAATCGGCAGGGGACCTAGTTAGATGGCTAGTTAGATGGCTGGGTTGGTGGCTCATTCCTCTTCAACGTCTGCGTAAGTGGCACTGTAGGAAAGCAGAAAGGGGGAATTGTTTAACCAGGAAAGGCACACTAAGCCAGAGCTTGTTTCCAGGTGCAATCTGGGAGCACAAGGAAGTTAAGTGTCATGGTCAGGGTCACACAATATGTACTGTAAGTGGGGCTGATGGGATTTAAACCCAAGTCTCCAGGTTTGCAGCTCAGTGTCCTTAACCACTACGCTATACTGCCTCCAAAGTTGTATTGTACTGTACTGTTTATTTTTTTATTTATTTGTATTTCGGATGACACCTTTGAGCCGAGGGCTCTTTTACAAAGGTTCCACGTCAAGGCAATAAGGACAATAAGGTACAAAACATAACATGATCATTACAATGGAACTTACAACAACAACAAAAAAAGTCAAGTAAGGTTACAATAATAACAGCCAAAGGCATTGCCAAGGAATTGTGTTGCGAGTTAATTATACAGTACAAGTCATAGGTGGCTCAGTGAAGCTTTGTTAGGAGGGTTAGTGGAAAAGAGAAAGAAGAGTGGTGGTGAGGGGTGGTATGGGAGGGGAGAAATAGGGAGGAGCATTGCATTGTGTAACCCCTAGATGGCGCTATCCCAGGGCTACTACCCTGCCTGATTTGCCACTAAGAGGTTGAGGGCCTGGATCCAATGGCGGTGCCTCCACCCAGAGGTCAGGGTTTGCAATAGTTAAACTTACTTGGTCACAGCCCTCTGGGACACTGCAACCCCCTTCTTCCCACTAGTGGCCCACACAATATATCAAATTACCTTCACAGTATACACTTACCCCCAGGACTAGTTCCGGCACTGGGACCTCCTGTGAAATAAGATACAGTGCAACAATCACAGTACAGTACTTTAACATAGACAAATACCTCAGGCAGTATAACTTTGCTGAAACAAGCAGCTCTGATTTATTTGGGGATATAACAAGGACAGGGGAAATCAGGTTAATTAGCTTATCACTTTACTATCTACCTATGGCTCTGTGCACAGGCCTATCCCTACCAGTTACTGTCCCTGGGTACCCAAGCCCTAGTGGCTAGTCCAAACCGTGGCAGCTGAGGCAGCGCTTTCACACAGTGAAAAAGAAAAATTAGTTTAAACAGTCAGCAGTACAGTGATTCCATTTGGATTTAATGTGGCAATTCAACAGGAGGCGACCCTGAATTAGTACTCGACCTCCAAACAAGATAGGGTCCTTCAACGTCAGCAGGGCTACTCTTGAGCTCCATGAGACTCTTCACACATTTATATGGTAAAAAGAAAGTACTATACCAGGCAGGCTGCTTCTCTATCCGATCGATAATTACTGCACAATACCCAGGAGAACACACAGCAGATTCAGTTCCTGACAGACCGAGAATTCAACAATTTCTCCAGTCTTCTACAGGGTGAGCCTGGTTTCTACTCTTCAAAGATCCTTTGATTCTTTTCACAGGACGGATTCAGTCCTAACAAGCAGTTACACAAGCTGCAGACGGAACTCTGGGCCTTACACGTTTTTGACTGAAACTGTGCACTGAAGGAGCACAGGGTTTCTTTCCCTTCACTCCAGAGCTAAACTGAAACTCCAACAGACAAAACCGAGCACTTCCTTTGAGTTCCTCCCAGTTCTTGACTGGATTGGCTGTCACTCACAATAGACTGCTGCTGTTGGCCAAAAAGGCGCCAAGTCTAAACTACATCTCCCAGAGTCACTGCCCATATAATCCTCTTGTGGCTGGCTCAGATTATGAGTCCAAGTTCTGATTCATCCAAGGCACCATTTTAGAGCTAGCTTACCCCACACTGATTGGTCCAGTTCAGCAGTTCAAAACCAGAATGGGGAACTAGGCAGACACAGTTCTGACTGCAAAGAAAGCAGGTTAGACAAAATGTAATTTCATTATTACTGTAAATGATTTCTGAGCAAACAGTTACATCTTTCAGATAGGTTCCCTTTGCACTCCTAGTGACTGCAAAAATGGAGTGAATTGGCAGCAGCTCAGTGGTACTCAAACAGAGAAGCACACAGTCCCCCCATACAAACTAATTATGTCTGCAAGCAGACAGCTCTTAAAGAGACAGTACCAGAGGCTCTAAAAACACTCACTGATAAATGGCTTAAACGCCAAACACCATTCAGGCTTGGAGCATTCAAGCAAGCTCCTGGAAGTCTTTTGGGAACCCCCATTTGCAGGGGGGGTTACAATTGGATATGTGGTAGATGGGAAATAGCAAGGGAGGAGGAATGGGGGGATGAAAAAGAAGAGGAGATAGAGTCATCCCATACCCAGTAATGGGGGAGGGGGGGTAGGAGAGGAGAGGAGCTGAAGCAGTGAGGAGGGATGCTTGAGAGGATTATAAGAAGCAATCATAGAAGGCACTAGCCACAAGGTGTTGATGTAGTTTACACTTAAAAGCACCAATTGTGGCAATGTTGGAGATTTCCGTAGTTAGCAAGTTGAACCAGGTGGAGGCTCTGACAAGGTAAGAATGCTGAGCTTGAGAGGTCTGGCAGCGAGGTATTGTAAAGGTTAGACTCTCCGATCTTCTAGTTAGGCATCAGACACGCTGCAGGATCAATATTGATTGACCTCCAGGGGGCATAAGGCCCAGTGATATCTTCTTAGCTAGGATAAAGGTCTGGTATTTTAGCCTGCCAGATAGCTGGAGCCAGTTAGCCTGCTCGTAATTGTCACATGTATGAGAAAGGCGGGCAGATGAAATAAGGAGTCTACATGCCTTATTAAGGGCTGCAGCTATGCGCCAGAGTGCAGTATCAGTAGCGGATCCATAGATAATGAGCCCATAGTCAATAGCTGAGATAACAGAACTCTGGATAGCAAGGTTCAAGGCTTCAGCTGTTAGGCAATGTTTATGCTTGTATAGTAGCCCTATGTGGGAGTTCACAGTTTTAGCAATATTGTCAAGGTGTTTGGTATATGAGAGGGAGCAGTCAAGGGTCAGGCCCAGATATTTAAACATATCCACCTGCTCAAGGGCAACGCCGTCATGGTTGTTAATTATGAGCTCATGGCCCTTGTACTTGTGGGTTCCATGAAACAACATTGTTTTAGTTTTTTTGTGGTTAAGGATGAGTTTATGTGAGCAAAACCAGTCTTCCACTTCTGAGAAACTTTTCTGTAGTTGAAACTGAAGGGAGGTGGGGTCAGTGTGGCAAGTGAAGATTACTGCATCATCTGCATATAGTATTACTGTAGATGAACTGAAAGGGAAGGTATGCCTTTTTGCAGATGATACCAAAATCTGTAATAGGGTGGACACTAAGAAAGGGGTGGAAAGAATTAGGAGGCATCTTGAGAAACTCAAGGAGTGTTCAAGAGCATGGTAGTTGGGGTTCAATGCCAAAAAGTACAAAATCATATACCTAGGGCATAGGAATCAAAGAACTGAGTATATGATGGGGAGTACTGTCAGTCACTAAGCAGGAAAGGGACCTTGGGGTTATTATATCAGATGACTTTGAAGTGGCAGGGCAGTGTGACAAAGCAATGGGTAGAGCCAGTGCAATGTTGGGATGCCTAGGGTGAGGTATCTCCAGCAGGAGGACGGATGTGGTGTTTCCACTATATCACTCACTGGTGAGACTTCATCTGGAGTATTGTGTCCAGATCTGAGTCTGCACCACAGAAATAACATAGATAGGGTGGAGGTAGTCCAGAGGAGGGTAACTAAAATGGTGCAGGGTTTGCATCAAAAGCCCTACCAGGAGAGACTGAAGGATCTCAATATGTACACTCTGGAGGAAGGAAGAACGAGAGGGGAGATGATAGAGACCTATAAGTACCTCATGGGGTGAATAGGGTGCAGGAGAGAGTGTCTTTCAAATAAGAAAGAGCACCAGGACCAGAGGGCATGCAATAAAGGTGGGGGGTAGGGGAGGCTTAAGGGAGATGTGAGGAAGTACTACTTCACTGAAAGAGTGGTGGACACCTGTAGCAGACTGCCAGCAGAAGTGTGAGAAGCAAAAACAGTAGAGGGCTTCAAGCATGTGTAGACAGACATATGGAAATACTAGTAAATAGGCAGAGAAGAGGGATGGTCACCGGAGACCAGTTAGGGTCTGTGGAGACTGACTAGCCGGGGATCATCTGGGCAGACTGGTTGGGCCAAGCATTTCTTTTCTGCTGACAAATTCTGTGTTTCTATGAAACAAGGGGGAGCGCCATGAAGGCAAACCCCCACCTAGACAATAGGTTCCAGGGTAGGATAGGGTATAACAGGGTGGGCTGGATGGACCAATGGTCTTTTCTGCCAACATTTTCTCTGTTTCTAAGTTCTACACAGTACTGAAATGCATGCATAGACATATGCATGTTAAGAGCTCCACGTATGTTCGGTTGCAGGAGGTATCAGTGCAAGTGTATAAATACATATGGTAGTCAACCCATAGACAGGCCACCCTTATTCTAGATGATGAGAACAAAAGGAAACTCAACAATAATAGGATATAGCTAGAAAATGTATTTTTATTATATTTAACTACTTTTGTGATTTATTTTTATTTATTTTTTTATTTATTTCAGTTTGGGATTAATACCTTTGAGTCAAGGACTTGTTTTCAAAGGTTCCATGTCAATTGTTAAAAACAGACATAACAGTATAAAATACAGGGTTAACAGTAAAAGGAACATTGAATCATATACACAACCAGTAATAGAACAAGTCTGAGGTTTTACACATCAATTTAGTACTTAATTACTTAAGCTTGATTCAAGGAAAGAAGAGGGTGGGGGCAGCCAAAAAGGCGGCATCGTCAGAGGAGGGGGGGGGGAGGAGTGTTCAGCCATGAGGAGACATCGTTAGTTACAAGCGGATAGGGGAAGGAGGGTCATGGGTAAGGTGATATTCAGTGAAGTAATAATTGAGGAAAGGGGTAGGTACTGGGAGACTGTCGGCTGAGTTATTACAACATTAGCACACTGGCAGGTACAGGTCATTTTTGAGCCAAGGAAGGTTCTGAGCCCAGTTTTGAAAGTACTAATCTTGGGTGTCTCAGCGAGGTCAGTGGGTAGTTCATTGTATCACTTCGGTCCCTGATACAGGATGGAGTTTTGTGCAAGTTTCATCCTTTTGAAGGGTATCTTGCTTGTCTACTGGCTACTTACTGGCTTACTTTATTTGGTATCCCAGTTTTTTTTTAATCTTTCCCTTGGTTAAAATCTTTGAACATAAAACTCTATATATTGTGTTTCCTTCTCTGTCACTTGGATATCAGAATTAGTTTTGCAGGCAATATTGTTTAGATAGAATAATTATGTTTTGGTGATCAACATAAAGTCATTGTATGAACGTTTTAACCAGCACATTAATGTTGATAATTATTTATGTTTTCAGTTAAAAATCAAATGAAACAAAGTTTTAACAAATCATTTGTTGATTAAAAAACAAATCTTGTTTAGAGATATAAAACAGAATTGTATTCTATTTTTTTTTTGGCACTGTAATCCAACTCCCATTCTTAGTTAAAGTGGACCAAAACCGACCCATGGGGGCAGTACCTCTTTAAGAAGATGGGATAGGGACACAGATGTGTATGTAAGTCATTGATAAACTGAGCCTTTGCGAGACAAATCCAGATGGATAGCTATACTGTACACAGCTCCATAGCGCACAGTGAAAGATGACTCCTACTGTACCTGGCAGTCTTTGGCTCCGGCATCCAATGTAATTGATAAACATGGAAAATTCCTAAACTAAAACGAAACATGAAGACTATTATCTTTTAAGAAATAAACAAAACTAAATTCTGCAAATAGCAGCAGAAGATTGTTGCTTCTTGTAATCCTTCACAAACTGACACAAATGAAAATATGTGCGTATGAAATAGAAGAAAAATGAGATAAGGCCCCTTGCACAGACTGAATGCTGGCAGGTTTATTCTGCACAGATGCCGTTTATTAATCACGCACTACTATTTACTGATGTGTAATCTACAACTGAGCTACAGCATAATTTATACTGATTTTCAAGTATGCAGGAAAACTTTAATGTAATACTGGCACACACTTCAGCTTATATTTCATTTGCATGGCGCGGATCCAAAAATATCCAAGGCTAACCTTTGGAGCAGAGAGTGCCAGTACCTGGAGTATTCAAAACCTGACAGATTATAGCCACCCAAGCCTACCTGAAAGTTCTTTCTCTCCCTCTGTTTTTTTTTTTCCAGTATGTAGTTATCCCAACCCGCCGGTCAACAGCTGAAGCATTTCAGATTACTGTGGCCCACCTTCTTGGAGATGCAGGAAGCCCCTACCTGATAGGAATTGTAAGTATTTGCCTTATCAATCAATCAATCAATCAATCAATCAAATCTTTATTTATACAGGCGAACATCGTTGAGCACAGCTCATTTGCAAGATGAACCTGGTAAGGTCAAGGTTCAATTTACATAGGTACATAAAAAATATTCAATATACACACACTGTAGGATACTACATAGAATATTCAGTATACACACAGTCTAAGGATACATTTCAATCAGACTATACATTAAATTCAGGTGTCGTGGTAATAAGGGGTGCGGGGGAGGGGGAGGGAAGTGGTGTGCCTGGCTGGTGGGGGAGGAGGAAGATGGTGGGGACCTATACTGTGGAACGGATAAACTGTGGGCCTTATGAAGAGGGCAGGAGGGCGGCACTGGGGGATTTGTATAACAGGGGTATAGGGCTGTGATATATGACAAGGGATTAAGGGGAGGCGGATGGAAAGGAAGGGTGCATGGAGTGTGAGGGGTGGTGACTCTTAGTAAAGGTGGATACCTTCCATGAGTTGGCTATCTGGGGAGGGAGATGGATAAGATTAGGAATACTCTACTGTTTGTGGAAACAGTTACATTTTTCTTTGATAAGCCTCGAATACAGATATTTAAAGGATGTAAATGAGATGTATCTGTTCACTTTCAGGGTCTTCTGCATCATATTCCATAAGGCAGATAAGACATAGCTGATAGCAGATCTACCATATCGAGAACTGAATTTGGGCACTCTAAGCATGATGAAGTTTAGACTTCTTAGGGCAAATTTACTTGATGTGATTTGTGTGAAGCAGTCTGAGACATAATTTGGTAGCATCTTTGATATTGCTCTATAAGTCCATAGTGTGGCATTCCTGTCTCTTCTAAATTGGAGCGAGGTCCATCCAACTGCAGCATAAAACGAGCAGTGGTCGCCTTATATTGAGTCAGTCAGACCAGTAACACTTGGAAGAATGTGAATGGGTAGTGTGTGCATTTTTCTTAATTACTGTGACCAAGTGTCCACTTCAGGTCTGTATGTATAGTAACCAGCTACCTCTTCTTTAGCAAAATCTTATGATTTCCTCCAGGCTGCAGACCAGCTGGTATGATGCAGGGTCAGTTTATCTCTCACCTCGGGGTTACCAGCTTCTGAAAATAGTAGGGGTGGAAGGATAGGCTGTGATCTGGCTCTGATTCTGATTCAGATCTGTTTCCAAAAGGTTCTGATTAAGGCCCAGCCCTCACTTGTGTTCTTGTAATGTTACCGGCAGTCTGTAATGTTATAAGAACAGCAAACACGGTTCACGTCCGCACTGTAGTACAGTAAAACTGTGCTGCAAACCGTGTTTGAAAACTGTACTAGAACCCTGATCAGAGCAGGTTTCTAGCATGGTTTCAGACCCACATGGTTTAAGGCATCCATGTGGGTCTGAAACTGTGCTAGATACCTGCTCCAATCAGGGTTCTAGCATGTTTTTCAAACACGCTTTGTAGTAGGGGCAGCCTCCATAACGGTTCTGTTCTCGAGAACTGGAGCAGGCAAGCACGGTGTTGGAGCGCAGTGTGGATGCTCCAACAACTGTGCTTGAACACGGAAAGCAAAATGTTACCAAAAATGTTCTGGAAAAACAATGCAAGTGTGGACAGGGCCTTACTCTGGTTTGCCAAACAGGTACATTTTACAGACTGTATCAGAACTGGGTCAGAGACAGATCTGGACCAGATCAAATGACAGAATTAGATTGTCCCGCTTTCCCTTAATAAGACATTTGTTTATATCATTTCAGGTTTAAAATAGTTATTTGTTGTTTTTTTTTCCACCAGTCTCTCATTTTTAACAGGAATAAAGCCCCCAAATCACTTGCAATTGAGCCACAAATGAGTCTGATTTCTGGAGTCATGTCGAGGAAACTATTGGGTGGGGGGGGGTCTGATACAGAGCTGGCTCTCCCATCTATAGTAAATAGGAGTAATTTTATCTGTCATTTATACTAGTGTGTAATATTTAAGACTTTTAACCCAAAATACATCACTTTGAAGGATGGGGCTAATTTGAAGGCTCCAATTATGAAATGTTTGGTGTTACGCAGGACCTTGTCATTAGTTAATACAGTGTCATAATAACTGATGACCCCCCTCTGTGACACTGACTGTCATTGTGCATGTCTTGTGGTGTGCATGCCACAGATACAAATCCACGAAGGCTGCACACGTGGTATTTACAGAAGACTAGCTGAAATGTCATTTCATGCCACAAGCACAAAAACATATCTCGTCCAGGATTTGAAAAACAGCACCTGTCACGTATATGAGGGTGTGTGAAAAAATGGCTATGTTGAAAGTTTAGGGTCCAGATATTGAAAATTAGCAAATTTATGAGTGAACATTGAATCATGTCAATGTTCTCTCATCACCTCATCATTTTACCATGTTTTTACGCCACATTTTCCACATAACCTTCTTAAGGCCCTGCCTACTTTTTCAAATCCCGCCTGAAAGATAATATCACACAGTGTGATCTCAAAATCACCTTTCAGGATAGATTGAAAAGTTTCACTTGTCTAGTTCATGAGGTGGGGTCCCAAAAAGGCTATGTTGAAAATCTGGTTTACAGATATTGAAAAGTAACAAAGTTATGAGTAAAAGTTCAAAACCCATTGAAATACATTAAAACGGACTTCCCTTATTTTCTCATATTGCAGTTGCCAGTTCCAGCAACAAGATGTGTTTTTTGATCGGAGAACGGATCCACGTTATGGTACATGTTCAGGTAGAGTGAGGGTATGTGGGAGAGGTGGGGTGAGGTGGTGGGAGCTGAGTTGGGGTTCGGGATGGGGTGAGTTGGGGATCAGATTGGCATGGGGCTGTTTTTTTTTTTACAGGTTAATTTAACAAAAAAAAAGGCAATGAGGGATGGTTTTCTTTTTTTTTTCAGGTATTCTATTCTAGTGGATCTGACACTGGGGATTGGGGACCCTAGTGTCGGTTTTAACTATAAGGTGGCACTGGGGGTGGGCTCACCAGTGTCATCACCTAGTCACTAGGGATGCCAATGACCGGCAGTGGTTAGGCAAGCAGTATTGGGGGTGGGCACCCTAGTCCGCTTTTCTAAACTCACAGTATCAGGGAAGGACAAGGGATGGCAAGCTTAGCTGGGAGGGGGAGGGAATTGCAAAATAAAAACGAAATAGAGAGGGAGGGAGATCGAGTGATCACCAGCCCTCTGCTGGCACACAAGCCAGCAGCACGTCTTCATCTTTGGCTGCAGAGATCAAGAAACTCCTGTTGTTCTCATACAGAGAATGTGAAGGGGATGACTCCTCTTGCTGAGCTGGGCACCCTGGATTTTGGGGTGCCCAGAAAAGGTATTTGTAGATGTTTTTGTAAAAAAAAACAAAAAAACAGGATTTAGTTAAACTGGTCCTGTTTACCTAGGTTCATGGTTTTTTTTTTTCACAAATCATCATTTTTAGGTATTTTCCATGGTTTTCAGTTGGAACAAAAAAAACCAAGATGGTGGCTGTCTCGTACAAAAAAAAATCAGTTAGTGAGAGCATTTTCCGTTCATGACACTTAAGTGATGCGAACTGAAAATGTTCTCATGAACCAAAAATTTTTGGTTCATATCAGAAGGTTATCCAATGCTCAGAAATGCTCAGGAAATAAAACTTACAATCCTTATAACTGTGGAACTGTTTAATATTTTTTAATGAAACCTTTGAAAGGCAGTACCTTGGCACAGGGCACTTCTGCCCTGAATGTTTCATGAAACAATTCTGTACTGTCTAGGCTGTGCTTGAGAGCAAAATAAAAAGTGTGAGAAGTATAGAAAAAAACTCACTTTTCCAAACATTGACATGCGATATTTCAGAAACTGCACAAGATGTCAGCAGAAAACATTTCTTATCTTGGGACTCTGCCAGCCTGAACACACATGCCAAATTTTGGCCTATTCCGTTGAATGCCACCAAAGTTATTAAGGTGCAAAAATTGGGTTTAACATTGAGCACTCCACTCAACCCTAACTATATTACACACCACATTTTACACGTGGCCTTTTTGGGGCCTCATTTCATGATCAAGGTTCGTGGAATTTTTCAAATGCATCCTGAAAGGTGATATAGTGTATAGTAGAACATTGTTCTATATAGAAATCCATCCTTTTCAAAATGCTGTTGTACCACAGTTCCAAGTTCATGGAATGTGATTGTACCCTTCTGTGGTAGAATAGCATTCTAGAACCTCTAGAGACTACACAAGTTAGTTTCATTGTGAAAGAGTAAAAAACACAATGCACACATTTTGCATAATACTATACACTATAAAAAATACAGGATGAGCAACTTTATGCATACCAGTGTGTTCTGCCACCTCGGAGTTCTGATTCCCGCGGACCTCTCGAGCTTCGCTCTCGAGGTCAGAGGGAATCAGAACCCCTCTGTGGCAGAACACACTGGTTGTGCATAGTTGCCCATCCAGTATTCTCTATTTTGTCATTAGTGAGTTTTGCACTTTGTTTTGATGGTTTGCTGTAGTTTTTTTTACTATCAGCACTTTGTTGGGGGTGCTTAAGGCAGACTCCCATGTACAGTACAGACTCCACTCCCTCATAGAATCATAGGAAGGACCAGTTGGCCCATCTAGTCTGCCTAATTTCCGTGCCTAACACTATACCCTGGTCTTTAATTGGTCTCTAGTGTCTCTCCTCCTCCCCTACTACTGTTTACTACACCCATGTGTCTATGCCACGCATGTTTGAAGCTTCCACTGTCTTCACCCCTACCACCTCTTCTGGCAGGCTGTTCCAAGTGTCCACCACCCTTTCAGCAAAGATGTACTGTATTTCCTCACATCCCTCTTAGACCTGCCCCCCCAAACTTCATAGCATACCCCTCCATTCTTGTGCTCTTCCTCATGTGAAAGTGACTCCCCTCCAGCACCTTGTTCACCACTGTGAGGTATTTATAGGTCTAAATCATGTCTTCTCTGTCTCACTTTCCTCTCCTTTCCTCCAGGAAGTACATGTTGAGTTCCTGCAGCCACTCCTCTTATGGTTTCTCATGCAACCCCCACACCTTTTTGGTAGCCCTTCTCTGGATCACTTCCACCCTAACGAAGCTCTTGCAAGCAAAGTGCTGGAGTAGTCTGAGCATCCTGCTTGAGGGCGAACCTATGATGTATTTGCACATTTGTGAATAAAGGATTTCATGCAGCCAAGAACTAGTGAGTGACATTTATTCTTGGATCTAGGCGACGGAGCTGGGGCCAACCGCCTCTGGAACCTGCACCCCCCCCCATCTGTTGTAGTGTGGTTATGAAGTGAGAGTCATTCAAAGACTGGCCAGTAGTGTGTGAGTGTGGGTGTGTGTGTGTGTGTGTGTGTGTGTGTGTGTGTGTGTGTGTGTGTGCATGAATGCTGAATGGTTTACCCTCTCTCCTTAGGTGCTGAGCACCTCACCTCCACAATGTGCATGGTCCATGCCTGTGTAGGATTCAAGGATTTGCACGCAAATTCATGTCTCCATTAGTAGTGGCTCCAGCCTCTTTTGGTTACAGACAACAGCTAGTAACCAGGGCACATATATGCTGTTGCTAGGGGGTACCGCTGCACCACATGGGGCACTAAGCAGAACACACTATTTTTTTTAGTCAGGCCACAGGCCCTGGTGTGCCCTAGTGTACAGAGGGGGTACAACAGCTGGTAGTCAGGGAACCTGTATGTTGTTGCTGTGGGGATACCTCTACACCGCATGGGGCACCAACCAGAGCACAGCCTTTTTTAACCTGGGCATGTGCCCTAGTGTGCTCTGGTGTAGAGCTGCCACTGGTCTCTGCACCACAGGGGTGATCAAAGATAAGTACATTTTAAATGATAAGACAGGAACCAAGACAGGTTCATGAGAGGCAGGTTGAGTCACATGAACTTGGTTAGTTTCTAAAAGTTGTTCTTAATGCATGGTAAGAACAACTTTTAGAGAACATGAAGAACATCTTCGAAAGTTCAGCTTGAGCTTAGCTGCCATCGCAACTGTGTTTATTACAAGCATGTAATCAGACACCATAATTCATCCTCTTGAAAAGAAGAGACACACTCAAACCCTATCTTGGTTGGGGAGGGGGAGTAACATGAAAAGATACTCGTGACTGTTCAACAACTTCTCTAGGTGTTTTATTTTTCCTCATTTCCCTGTCTGCCACCCTGACAGCCAGGGTCTCCGTGGCTGTAAACCTCCACTGGCCAGGGCTGGGGGTCAGCTGTCCCCAGAGCTGATGTTAATTCTGCTCTTTGGTCTGCCTGCAGGAGGTGGCTCACTTCCTGCCTCCCTGAGAACTGAGTACCTCACCTCTGGACATGCTCATATCCCACTTAGCCAGAATGTGTGATTTTGAAACACAGAATGCAATATATTTTGCTTTTATACAGTATCTTCCTTTCAAAAGTAGATATTCCAATGTTGGACTCTTTCTTGCACAAGTTCTACCTTTAAATGATAAAGACTTCTGAGACAGAAGAAATTTACAACATGCGCCCCCCTCATCATAAGCATCTACTGCTGGAATACGCGGTGTGATCCAGTGGTTATAGCAGTGGATTGAGATCCGGGAGATTTGCAGGTTCAAATCCCACTAGATCCAAATATACACTGTGTGACCTTGGGCAACTCACTTTATTTCCCATTGCTCCAGTCCAACCAGGTGTGGAAATGGGTAGAAACAGTACCCATTGGATATGAGATGTTGCATCTCAGCTGGGCTTATCTGAGTAAATAAATTGTAAATTAATAAATAAATAAATACCTACACTAGCCCTCTTGGGGGCAGTAAAGCTACTGCAGGATTTCTTTTATTAATATACACATTAAGGCAATCGGATTGTCCCCTGCAGTTACTCTCCCTTGGAGCTACCTAACAGAGCTGATTAGACATTTGAGGAAAAAGAAATATATAATATGTGGCACTCACTTTATGAGTAACAATTGATAGCAGAAGCATGTGGTCTAGTGCAGAATTCCAGCACTACCCACCACAAACCAGAACAAAAGCAGAAATGCTCAAAATCAAAGCAGTTTATTAAGGCAGAAAATAAAGTGTGTCCCTCCGAAGTGCAAGTGTACACACAAGGGAACAAACAGGCAGGACCCCACTAGACTTCTACCGGTTTCGCAGAAGCTTCATCAAGAAGTGCCCCACAGGTGTAACCACCCTCCATTTAAACTAGATTCTTAAAGTGACAGTGCTTAAATTTGATTGGTCGAATACCACCAGGTGTGACAGACAACATAAAAACATAAAAATCTGGTTACATAAGTATATATAACAAACACACACATATATATGTGTGTGTGTGTGTATATATATATATATATATATATATATATATTTATGTATACACACACAACATAATATGAAAAACGTGACTAAAAATCCCACACCTAAACCCTGGTCTGTGTACTTGCACTTTGCCCATTTCTGCTTTTGGTCTGGTTTGTGGTGGGTAGTGCTGGAATTCTATGTACTGGTCTACTTTTTTTCCCTACAGCACACCCAGCTGGAGGGCAACTTTATCATGAGCTGCTAGTGCTTGGAGCATGAGCTCATGAACCAGGAGATTACAGGTTCAAAGCTAGCTCAAGTCAAATTCTTGCTGCATGACCACGTGCAAGTCACTTAACCTCTCAGTGCTCCAGTTCATCCAGCTGTGGAAACTGGTAGAACAGGACTTCACTGAAACGAGATATTACACCTTAGCTGGACTATCCTGTGTAAATAGTAAAAAAAACAATAGTAACAAAAAAAAAAAAAAAATTGGCTACACATGTGGTCATGACACTACCTGGGGCCCTTCTGTATGAAACTTTTTCCATTCCGCTTTCTACAATTTTTTCCTGAATGAAGAGTATCATTTTGTTCCAAGCAACAGTTGATCTGACTACACTGACTCACTTGAAAATATAAATGACTTCCCAGCCAGTAGCACACGGTGGGATAGTATAAGTATACACTGCACTGGTACCTTAATCTAAACTTATTTTTAGTATGTAGGTATTGAGGTTAAAGACCGCTCTCTTTCTTACAGATCTCTGGGGGTGTAGAATGCCCCAGATTTATTTCATGGTTCCTCCTAAAGCCAAAACACCTCACTAATTACCTTTTTAAAATAAAAAAAATTGACATAATCAGGTGAAGCACAGCTGTGCAGGGGAGGGAAGAGCTGTTTCCCATGTTTTCAGGCAAAGACAGTGGAGGGGGGCAAAGTTGGTTCATTAGAATTTAAAATGTGAAAAAGGGATAAAGAAGACTTACAGGGCTGATGCCTTAAAATGTAAAGTGCTGGTAGTATTTATTTGCTTTCTTTGCGTTCCTTATGATCCCTGCATCATTGGGAATATTTGCTTTTTACCCCAGCAAACCCTACAGGGAGAAAAGGACTGGAACAGCTGCTGTTTTCCCCACAGCTTGTGCCTGGGAATCCTGGGTCTTGAGAGGTGCATGCAGTGAAGGGATCCTATTGGTATCATGAAGTAGTCTGGTCCTTGTTGTTGTCACCTGCAGAATCATGTTATTTTTTTTTTAAATTAGTATTTTTTGGTTTTTTTTGTACCTCCATTTTTTGCCCATCCCCATCTCAGCACGAACGCGCTTGTGTGGAGGCATGTGCACGTCGCGCTACAAGATGCCCTCCCTTCATGTCACCCCCTCCCACCTATGCCATCATTGAACCTCCACCTGGCAGCAGCAGAACTACAGGGGGCAACAACCTCCCCAGAAGAGGAGAGCTGTTAGGCGGCTTGATCCTACCCCCCCCCGGCTCCATGATGACCCAAGGTCGTTTCCGAACCTGGGTTGCTGGCATGGCATGAGGTAAGGCATCCAACACCTCAACTCAGCGCCTCCAGGCTGGCAGAATCATGCTGTTTTTTAAGATTTTGCAGCACTGTTTAATACATACAGTTTACAGTTTAAATTTCCTCTTTTGTGAAAAATACAGATGGCACTGACCTAAGACATCGTGCTGTTTGAACTGCTCAGGCAGACATTCTTTTTTCGTTAGTCTATTTTTGCTCCTCACACTGGTTTACCTTCTGCTCCCCACTGCCAGCATGTGCCACCTTGGGACTCCACCTACTGAGGTGTACTCCTCCGGCACCGACACTTTTGCTCTGTCTTACTCACTGGCATTACCCTCCCCCTGGTGTGGGATCTCTTCTCCTGCTGGGCCCATGGCGTACTTTGGGGAACCAGGATCTCTGTGTTGCTGGAGAGTGTCATGTGGATGGTCACCTGGTTGAGCATCAGCATCCTGTAATCAGTTGGGGCTTTTTTCCCCGTTAGGAAATCCCACCTACCTACCGCACATGCAAGCACTGCGCAGGGTTTGCAAGTGTTGGGTGGTTATCCACATCACCAATGGTACCATCACCATGCCTCCACCAGATGTTGCTCAAAAGCAATGCAGCACTGGAACCCTCCTCTGGGAGAAGAGCATTTATAGCAGATGCTGTTTCACATTCCCTGCTAGACTCTGCTGCTACCACAGTGCAGGAAGTGGCACACTCCAGCAAACAGACTCCAGGAAAATATGGATAAATGCAAATGTATCATTTATTCAGGTAATACACACACAAAAAACACCAGAGAAAGGACACTGACAAGGTGCCCTGGTACTTTGAGCAGTTGGCCCCATAACGAAGACCCAACTTGAAGAGCCAGAGCACCTTGTCAGTGTCCTTTTACTGGTATTTTTTGTACGTGGATTAATTGAATAAATTATACTTTTGCATTTTATCCATAATTTCTGAGTGTCTGTTTGCTGGAGTGTGCCTCTTCCTGAATTGCATTTCTGTTATATGGGGGGTCTACTTACCCTGTGTTCTTCTGCATTTGTACTATACTCCTAACATCCTGGGTGCGAGTCATGAACCCACTTGCCATAGCACAGTGGTCCTCCACTACTTGCCACTCCAGAGGTGGCTCACGTGTACATTCTTCTAGAAAGTTATGAACCTAGAACAGTTGGCACTGGAGTGGGCTCCAGCTAGCAACTGTCTATCCCCTCCACATCCTGAAAGTTTCCCTCTGGGTGGGGTGAACCAGACAGAGTGAAGAACAGGGGACTCAGGGGACACCCAAAGATGTGAACACCTTATCTGGTCAGGAAGAGCATGACAGCATCTTTTTGCCTGAGTATAATTTGTCTCCTAGGTTTTTTGTCCCAAGGTCTAAGACAAACGCACACCCAACCTGCTGGTGTGTGGCCCAAGATGGGAGACTAAACAGGCCAGCAAGAAGCGGACTGGGAGAGGCCATTTGATGTTCTGGTTGCACTGGTTTGCTGGCAGCCTGGATTCAGGGGTGTACTCAGGAAGCTGGGTTGAGTCAGCCAGTGCTGGGTCAGCACTGCCGCTGGCAGCACATGCCAGCCTGTGAAAGGGTGGTACTTGTAGTATAGTACAAACTCTTAAGCCCTGAGTAGTTCAGAACAAGCTTTGTACAGAGCTCCTGGATTACGCTGATTAGCATAGAAGAAGACAGGCTATAATTAGCAGAAAGATACCTAAATGTAAATACAGGGAAAGTCTGGTGAAAGCTATCTTTTACGTGCGTGGTTAGTTCTGAGAAGAGAATTCTGCTGTCTCTTCAGTGCTGTCTCTGTTTTTTTTTTGTTGCTATAGAGATTTTTGCTTCCTGGATCACCAGCTGTGCCTTTCGTCAGGCCCTTGTGCAGGTGACTTCCCAGCCCTATCTGCTGCTCCTTTGACTGTCAGAGCCAGAAAGGGATTCAGTCGGTGTGGGCCCTGACAGTACCAGCAACCATCATACAGGCAGCCAGGAGAAATAGTTTTTTTTTTCTTGGATTTTCTCCCTTTGTCCCAAGATCCTCCCACCTCACCATCATTGAGCGGTGCCTCATCAGGCCTTGCATGTGCACAGCAACCGTCCTGTGGGGGAAGCAAGCTCCCCGGCCAACTCAGGGGTCATTGTGGCAGCAGAATGCCAGTGCCATCCCCCCCTGGCTGGGAATGATGGTGCGCAGCAGTGCCACCTCAACCACCGTGGTCTGGATCGCCGGCATGGTAGCATGATGTGCTATTGCCAGGCCATTGGGCAGACAGCCATCTGTGTTTTGTACAATATTATAAAATGGGCAAAGGATTTCAAGAAATCTGATTGGTTGTTAGCTGTGCATTAGAAGTGTCTAACGCATGGCTAAAACTAGTCCTCAGAACATGGACACAGGACAGCAAAAGAAATCTTTGAGCCTTCTTAGAATTTAAAAAAAGAAATAGCTGTCATCCCCCCTCCACCCACACTTAACAAGTCTGCACTGCACAAGGTAACACAGTGACACACAACAGCTGCCTATCAGTCTGCCTGCAAAAAACACAGATTGGCAAAAAAAAAAAGATATATATATATATATATATATGTAATCGATATACCACTCTGAGGTGTGCAGTCGCTTCTCTGATATACGCACGCCTTGGTTGCGGCCTCGTGCGTCAACTGCCCAAAGCGTGTGTATATCAGAGCGACCGCACACCTGCACTTTTAACCCCCCTCCAAAACAATTTTGACATTTTATAAGATAGATAAACCACTCTGAGGTGTGCGGTCGCGCTCTGATATATGCACAGTCATGTGATGCTCATCATCCAATAAAAGAACAACAATTTCCCTACCCATTTTATAAATATATACTACTGTATTATCTCTGTGCCTTTGTGATCACCTCCCATTGCCAGCCTCAGACATTCGTTCACTCCTCACTTTTTTTCATCAGCAACCTCAACCCCACCAGTGATCCTTGCAAGCTCTGTGCACAAGTAACTGTGCCCTCTCAGTGAAATCACAGAGCAGCATACACGATGACAAATGCTATGCTAATTATTTTTTTTAAGTAACTTACCAGATAGTAACTGTTCACGTCAGCTGTAGTGCCACAGCTTTCCTCATGCCTGACTGTATGCCCACCCACTGATAAGCTCATAGCTTGAAGGTACTTTTACACAATCAGAAGGCCAACCAGCCGCCCACTCACTCACTCACTCACTCACTCACTCACTAACCCATTCACTCACTCACTCATTCACTCACTCACTCACTCATTCACTCACTCACTCACTCACTCACTCACTAACCCATTCACTCACTCACTCATTCACTCACTCACTCACTCACTAACCCATTCACTCACTCACTCACTCACTCACTCACTCACTCATTCATTCACTCACTCACTCTCTCTCACTCATTCACTCACTCACTCATTCACTCACTCACTCACTCATTCACTCACTCACTCACTCACTCACTCTCTCACTCACTTACTCACTCACTCACTCATTCACTCACTCACACACTCACTCATTCACTCACTCACTCACTCACGCACTCACTCACTCACTCACTCACTCACTCACTCACTCACGGCTCACAACTGTCAAGCTAATTTCTAATTTAAACATGAACAAATGAAACTAATAACATTGAAAAAGCTAAGCCTGAACCTTCCTATGTTTTTTCTTTAAAAGCATATGCTTTTCCCATGTGCCCCTATCTAACCTGTATGCAGCCGCTACTTTTGGTTTCAGTCGTGGACTAAAGAAAAATGAAGTTTTATTACCAATTTAATAAAAAGACACTATGTACACAGTATGTGGTCATGTTTATATTAGTTGATTTGCTGGTGATGGCATGGGGAAGGGGCTGTGAGCTACAGGACACAATGTCAAAACTACTGTACAACTATGGAAGCCTTTTTAGAACAAAAGTCCTCAAGTACAACAAAATAAATGCATCAGCCCCTTACAGAAGGAGGAACTATTTTATGTAAAAATACATCAAGATTGTTACTTTTTTTGTATTTAAGCATCTGAATTCTAAGTGTAACAGTAAAATATAGAGTTCCACTTTGTAAGTGCAATAAGCCATTATAGGAATGTGTGTTAGACAGTTCTAATGCAAGGCCAGAGGCTGAAGGAACTCGCCCTGCGGCCTTATGCCTCACTATGGCCCCTTGGCAGTGTGTTGGAACTAACACACACCCTGTTGTGTTTTATTGCTTACTCACAGCACTGAGTTCCTCTGCCAAAGAAACCCCTGCAGTGGGCCACAGGGCTTGCTACTCCGCAAAGGTTCGTCATGCGTGCACATGGCTGTTAGAGGCATTGCTCAGTGCCTTGCAGCAGTGAGGAAGGGTCTGGTGGCAACTGGGAAAGGAAAAACCAGAATAAATGACAGCTGCTAGGACAATGCTGATGATACTCTTGGGTCCCGCAGCTTCACCGGAACCCAATGGCACTGGGTGCGGTAGGTTTATGACAGGGCTATGGAGGTCATGGAGGGAGAGAGGGAGGGAGGGATGGGGGAATAAGATTACTGGAGCGTAAAAATCTGCATGGAAAGAAAAGAAAAAAATGGACTGGGATTGGACTGGGCCTACCCATCACATTTTTGCATGACAGTCGTTGTAACTTGTAAATGCCTGAAGAATGTTAGTGCCCAGCATCATTCTTTTAGCAGGATTGAAAAAATAAAGTAACAATTGCCCCCATTTCCATAGTTTAGGGTCCCCCTGCCCACCCGAATCACAGTGTAACATAAACATAAATATACAGCCCTGTTTCCATAGTGTAGGGTCCCCCACCCCATCCCCAGCAGTATGGGGCAGTTCTTTCGGTAGTTGAAGGCAGTATAGCACAGTGGGTTAAGGTTCTGAGCTGTAGATCTGGAGACCTGGGTTTGAATGCCACAGTCACCTAGGTGCACACTGTGTGATCCTGAGCAAGTCACTTAACTTCCTTGTGCTCTCAGGTCACATCTGGAAACAAGCTTCAACTTAGTGTGCTACTCCTGGTTAAACAATGTTTCCTTCCCTTCCCTTCCCTTCCCTGATCATATTAAAATAACTGTAAATCCATGTTTCCATAGTGTAGTGGTCCCCACCCCCACCCTGGTAGGCAATAACACCCCTCCCACTCCCAACCCGACTCGGTGCGGTGACTGGCACGGCCCTCCCACCCTGCCATGGCCAGCCGCTGGACTGATTGGTACCTGAGCCCATACAGTAGCATAGTATCGCTCATTGGTTGTCGACAACCTCGGTACTCAGGTACCGATTAGTCAGCAGCTGGCCAGGCAGGTGGAGGGCTGTGCAGTCACTGCAGGTCGTGGGAGGGGGGTTACTACCAGGGTGGGGGACACCACGCTATGAAAACGGGAAATTATAATTGTAAAATCACTGGGATCAGGGCTGGGAGGGGGGTCCACACACTATGGAACATACGGGAGACCTGTTGTATTTTGTTACATCGGGGATCAGGGCTGGGGAGGGGTCCACTACACTATGGAACATACGAGGAGACCTGTTGTATTTTATTACATCGGGATCAGGGCTGGGGAGGGCCCACTACACTATGGAACATACGGGAGACCTGTTGTATTTTGTTACATCGGGGATCATGGCTGGGAGGGGCCACACACTATGGAACATACGGGAGACCTGTTGTATTTTGTTACATCGGGATCAGGGCTGGGGAGGGGTCCACTACACTATGGAACATAGGAGACCTGTTGTATTTTATTACATGGGGATCAGGGCTGGGGAGGGGCCACTACACTATGGAACATACTGGGAGACCTGTTGTATTTTATTACATCGGGGATCAGGGCTGGGGAGGGGCCCACTACACTATGGAACATGCGGGAGACCTGTTGTATTTTGTTACATCGGGGATCAGGGGCTGGGAGGGTCCACTACTATGGAACATCTGGGAGACCTGTTGTATTTTATTACAGGGGATCAGGGCTGGGAGGGGCCCACTACACTATGGAACATACGGGAGACCTGTTGTATTTTGTTACATCGGGATCAGGGCTGGGGAGGGGGCCACTACACTACAGAAAAGGTGGGGAGTGTGCTACATATCTGTTTTTTCACCAGGATCGGGGCTGGGAGGGGGGCGGGTCAGGCACATTCCGCTGGGCATGGCCATGCTAATGAGCCCATAATGAACATGCATGAGGCCCCTTTGTGCCATGCATGCTCAATTAGCTCATTAACATATTTTGGCTGAATCTCACCCTTGGGGGGAAACAGCGCATCCAGGTATGCGCCATGCATTCCCCCATTGGTGGTCTTCATCCCAGAATCCTGGATGTGCTGCACCGAACATGGCGGCTGCTCACTATGTGCCGTGCAAACAGAATGTGCGATCTATTCTGATCATGCATTCTGTTTTAATTGCCCGTCAGAGCTGGCCGGCCCATTTTTTTGTGCAGCGTATCCATCTGCACCATGCGTCTGTCCAGCTCTGAATATGGGGCCCTTGGACTAAATAATGGGATTTCTTTGGTGGAACCCCTCTTCCCAAATCTTGCTTATGCTCATGCCCTGCCCTCTTAAGGCAGCAAAGAGCAGCTGTTTTTAGTTTACAAGGAGGCATTTTACATTTTGATGGTGGTGGTGGTGGTGGTGGGGGTGGGGGAGTAATATCTCCTTTAAGAAACTCTGGGTCTGCCCCTGGCACAAACAGAGGAGCTACACGATTTTTCTGTTCCAAGGTTAGATTTCTGCTGCAGTATTGGGTTAATTGATTTGTTTGTTCTGCCAGCTGAGCTTACTTGGTCTGCACAAACGTCAGGAGGGGGTGATTAATGCAAAGCACTGGCAGAGAAGCAGCTGGTCAGAATTACTCCATTTAGTTTATCTAGGGCAGGTGCTTGAAACCTTGTGTAATTTAGAGCATGGCTTGAATTTCACCTTACTGTTCATGTCTTTTTCTTTATCAGGTCTCTGATGCTATCCATAAAGGTAAACCAGACTCAAACGTTTGGAACTTCCGCAGCCTGCAGTACAGTTTCACCATCTGTACCTTCGTGACGCTTTTAGGAGGGGTGTTTTTTTTGCTGACAACCCTTTATATCAAAGGTGATAAAGAGAAAGCGGAGCAGTTTATAAAAGGTACAGTGACATACAGTACATTAGCCTTTTAAAGGAGCAGTATTTGTTAGTCGCAAAAAATGTAATCTTTGAGTTGTTTAGCATTAATATACCTCTGACATAATTAGATTAATCATCAGTATATTTTTATTTCTCTCAGATATTTTAAAGCTGCTTTATTGCTAATTTTATGGTTAATGGCTTAATTCATTAAAGATGGCTGCCACTGGCAATTTTTAAATATAAAATTCCCTGAGGGGTTACCTTTAGACTTTATGTACTGAATTCATCACCATGGATTTATTAGAAGGGTGTCAGCATACATTTTTGGTGGTTAACAGCACGGCACACACCAAAAGGTTTAATTTATTCAGAGTGGACGTAGCCAGAGAGCAGGGACTTTTAAAAACTTCAAAACACCGTATCTCAAAGTGAAATAAAATGAAAATGAAAATAGATACATTGATGTTTTTTTTTCCAGAAAGACATCGTTACTAAAACATATATATATATATATATATATATGTATATATATTTATATGATGAATCATTTTCCTGCTAACAAATACTGTAGCTTTCAATTGTTAAATATCTGGCCATTTCATGCAATTGTACAGAATAGAAACATAGATGTTGACGGAAGAAAAAGATCATTGTTCCATCCCGTCTGCAGCATAAGCACTCAAGGTGTAGTGGCCATGTGTACATGTCATAGTTTTTATTAGGCACTGATGATCTTTAAGAAGCCATTGGTCTTTGGGAAATGGATTTCTTTTCACAGTTTGCCAAACAATCCTGGATTTAGATTTGGTTTAGGATTCTTAGGTCATTTTAAAACAGTTACGTTTCTGATTTTGTTTCAGGTGGAATAAGCTTTTTCTCCAATATGCCATCTGTTTGTCAAATTTCTGGATCCACGGGACTCACTTTGCAGAGTGCCTTGCTAGACAGACATCTCTGAAAAGTGCCACAAGATTTAATACTTGGATTTTACATCAAAGTTGCTCAGTTGCAGCACTTTTCCACTGTTAGATACCACCATTGGACACGATGGAGCAGTTTCTCATGGAGAATAAAATTACTTGATACTTGAGCTATTCTGGGAGCATATTTAGCACCTGGATCACTATCTATGCAAACCTCATGTATCTGAATAAAGAATGATTTTCTCCAGATGGTTCTACATGTAACTCACCCCACCCCCTTTGGGGAGTGTACAGTTTGTGCACTGTGTAGGCAAATGAGGCTCAAACTGGCCCAGTAGAATAAAGGGTTAACCCCTCTGCCACATGGGCACAGTTTGCTGCAGGTTGGGAGGTCACTGTGGGTGCATGGGGGTATATAAACCATGGGTTTGGCAGAATTTGGGCAGTTTTTCTCAAGGAGTAGAAGGAGAAGCAGCAGAAAGAGTGAGAGAGCTGGGGTGGGGCTGATTGCCCACTCCTGCCTGTGGCCGAGTGATACCATGTAGGCAGAGAGAAGGAAAATCTGGAGGAGCGAGAGGGAACTGAGGTGCAGTGGAGCAGGGGCAATTTGCCACTTTGAGTGTAGTGCCAGCGGTGAGGGAGCACATCAGCAAGAGTGGTGGGGCTAGCAGTAGAGACAGCTACAGGAGTGAGATATGGAAGGCTCCAGTTAAAAGCCCTGTAGTCTATGGGAGAAGGGAGCAGTGTGCAGATTCAGATGGCTGTAAGGGACGTGTTGCCCACTGCTCGGGGACAGTCACCTATGGGAGTGAGCAGAGTTCTGCCAGGGGATACAGTAAGAGCAGGCAGACCTAAGCTGAGATGCTTGCTGGTTCCAGTGAAGACCCAATGGGAGGGAATTGGAAGCCAAGATGTTATGGGAGAACTGTAGTGCCAGCTTGTGGTGGACGTCCGAGTCACACCCCGCTGGGTAGGCTAGTGGAAGGGAAAAATTGTAAGAGGTGGAAACTGTACTTCTTAGACATGTGTGACCATAGAATCTTAGAAGATATTGTCTGTAAGTTTGGAACCATATCGGTCCAGGAACAAGTTGCATTTGAATTGTAAGACCATATCAGTCAGAAATAAGTTGCCAACTCACTGATGATCAGCTTCGCTTCATGAAGTGTGCATTGCTGTTTTACCATTAAATGGGATCCCCAGTTCATGTTAATTTGGTGTGGACATCAGTTCTTTGAGATAGGGAGAGGCATGACCAGTAGAAAACAGAAAGTTGTTATCCCTCTGTACAGACAGTTGGTGAGACCCCATCTGGAGTACTGCGTGCAGTTCTGGAGACCTCATCTCCACAAAGACATAGACAGGGTGGAGGCTGTCCAGAGGAGGGCAATCAAAATGGTGCAGAGTCTGCACCAGAAGACATATGAAGAGAGACTAAATGAGCTTAATATGTATACCCTTGAGGAAAGGAGGGAGAGGGAGGGACATGATAGAAACTTTCAACCACCTCAAGGGAATCAACAAAGTCCAAGTGGGTAGCATCTTTCAGAAAAAGAGATGTGCAAGAACAAGGGGGCACAATTTGAAGATAGAGGGGGGACGGCTTAGAGGGAATGTGAGGAAGTATTTTTTCACAGAAAGGGTTGTGGATGCATGGAACAGCCTTTCTGAGGAGGTCCTGGAGTCAAAAACAGTGGGAGAATTTAAGAATGTATGGGACAGACATAAGGCAGTTCTGGTGAGGGGTAGGAGGACGTAGGCTGTTGGCTAACTAGGATCTGCAGCTTATCCATTAGGTAGGGAAATGGGCAGACTAGGTGAGCCAAGCGGTCCTTATCTGCCATCAGATTCTATGTTTCTTTGTTGGAAATGACTGTACAAGTTAACCTGCTTCTCTTCTAGCCCAGTTTTTGAATATGCCGGCATCCAGGTAGACTCCATGAACTAAAGCATAAGCCATTTTATTAAGGTTTGTGCTGTGGTTGCCCCTACTCCTCACTGACTATTACCATCTCATACCCCTAGACACTGGGGAGGGGGTGGGCTACAACATGGAGGCTCATCCGGGATGTATTTGGAGTGCTTGATCAGTTTCTGTGGACTTGAACGGGTACTGCGTGAAGATGGGTGTTGTGGACTTGATTCCTGGCTTTTTGAGACTGTATAATATGGTGCAGGCCAGCCAAGGAGTTTCAGATGTTGAGAGGAAAGTTGTGACGCCAGTTGATCTGGAGTTGGATGCTAGGGCAGAACATGTGAGAATAATGCAAATGTCCTGGGGCCAGCCCAACTGATTGGACTGGAGAGATTCCATTGAGTGGAGTATGACAGTCTCTGGACAGTTTGGACCTTGGTGGGGAGATTGGAGAGCGCGACTGGCAAAGTGAGCAGCTCCACTGAGATTGTATTTGGGGAGAAAAGAGAAATGGGATAAGACTGAAAAGATGGCTCAAGCCACTGCAGCATCAGATGTGACGATCCCCTCTGTCATGTTATGGTGGATGTATGAGGTGGTGGAGAAGTCCACAATGACAAAACACTATGTCAGTCTGAGCGGCCAGGAGTGACCATGGTGCCAATCTGTACAAAGTGTCAGAGGAAGGCCCCAGCAGCTTTCAGATCACTGTCTCGCCCAAGGCTCAGTGCATCAGTCACCTCTGCTGAATCCGATTTTGAAGGCTGGGGAGAGCTGAGTGCCCAGCAGAGTCTACCATCAGCTGTGGCACATGTGAAAACTAGTGCTCGAGAGTTCCCTGCTTTCAGGAGATTGGTGCAGCATCGGGTGCCAGTAATGTTCAACCAGGGTCGCGGTCGCAGAATATCACCACCAGATAAATCGAGACTGTTGGCACCAAAGGACTTTTTGGTACCTGCACGGCCTGCAATTAGTGAATCAGAGTCAACTGTGTCAACTGTTTCTGTGCTTCATGAAATGCCTAATGAACAGGTGCCAGGCAGTAGCCAGCAAAGAGTGCTATCGGATGAACTGGGAAGCCCCGACAAGCCTGGTGAGTTGGGAGGTGCAGATGCTACTGGCCCAGTAGCTGGAGAAGCAGGAGAGATCAGTGATGAGGATCTGGAGAGGAATGTTCTATCCCTGTATGAGTCAGTGTTTTTGCTTCCAAGGAAGAACCAGCCTAGCCTGCCCACAAAGTGTCACGGAAAGAGGGGGATATATGATGAGGTCTGGGATGATGATCCCAATGTATGGCGCTACCGGGAAGGTCTGTGGCTTCCTGATGGACAGGTCCCCCAGACCACTATCCACAGCTTTCCTAAATGGACTTAGGCAGAGCAAATTGTGTGGTGCAAGATTCAGCAGAAATATCCTCACCAGGTATATCCTTATTTGTCAGAAAGACTGTGGGACATTATGCGGAGAACAGGCAAAACTGGGTTTATCATGGTATCCTCAATAAACTTTTTGATATGCACTGGCTGAGTTCCTCAGACTCCACCATGGCCATCCAAGAGGTCCAATGAATCACTAAGGGGATATATTTCCATCACGCTTATGAAGGACGGACCCTTTTCAAAACTTTTGCTCTGGTGTGGGACTTGGATGGAAGGTACACCAAGCATTATGTGTTTGGAGTTGATTCATTTGGCCAGGCGACATCCAAACCTGACCCACAGTACTATTTCTCCCACCAGTGAATTTGATGTTTACTGCCTGTGGACTTTTGAGTGGACTCTGTGACCCCTTGGACTGTTTTCTTCCCTTGGAGGTGAGCACTGACACCCAAAGAGGGGCTATGGAACTGTTGAAAGAAGCTCAGCGAGAATCAGGTGAGATCAACCCTTTTCCTTGTTCTGTTTGAACTGATGTGAACTTTTTGAATTTTGGTCCTAAAAAGGCATTAAGATGCTTTATTACTTGCACCATGGTGAGTGAGGGGGGACGGGGTCTTGTAATGTTTTGTCCCACAGGTCTCAAGTTCATCTGTGATTCTGTTACCATTATTGTGAATTGATGATGGTTGTTTAGTGGCAATATGTTAAATGTTATTATAAAAAGGGCCTGAGAAATGGAGCTTTCTGATTGGCTGCAAACATTCTAACAGCCTTATGTTAATCTTTTATTAACATATATGCAGAGTTTAGCCATATGTTGAAAAAGGTTTAACACTGTTTAAAAACATTTTTAATTATAATAACAATAAGGCACTCCCAGGAATTATGTTAATGATCAATTAATCACCCTCTAGGGGCATGTGACACTCTGCTACACCTCGTGCCACAGTACACCCCTAGAAGGTGATTAACAGACCATTAACATAGTCCTTGGTCATGCCTTATTGCTTAATTATAGCACTGTGTTAATGCAGTGTTTCAGTATGGACCAATTTCAAGTGAACTACAGTGGGAGGTGGCATCTGGGTAGCTTGGCAGCAGCATAGGCAGGGAAAGGCAGCAGTCTGGATGTAGACAGGTACTATTGGGACTGGGACACTGCCCCTGTTCAGGCAAGCAATCCATCTGGTGCGGTGCCGGTGGTTGGGTCACCAGGGTGTGGGTTTAGTAGGATAAGGGAGTTGAGTTTGGGCCCCTCTTATTTTTGGGATTGAGATTTACCATTTCAGCAGTGTAACTAGCTTAGTCATGTCGTGGCTGGGTGGGAGGAAGTGTGCATACCTCACTGCTGGGGGTACGGTGGGGTAGTTGGTGGAGCAATGTGCTCACCAGGGTCAGCGAGTGTTAAAAGAGGGGAGGATTTTACCCGCCCCTTGGGGAGTGTACAGTTCATACACTATGTAGGCAAAAGTTTTGGGCTAAAACCGGCCAAGTAGAATTAAGGGTTAACCCCTCTGCCACATTGGCGGGGCCTGCTGTGGGTTGGGAAGTCATTGCAGGTGCCTGGAGGTATGTAACCCTGGGTTTGTCGGGGTTTGGGCAATTTTTCCCAGTAGTGGTGGAGAGAGTGAGAGGGCCAGGCAGGGCTGATTGCCTGCTCCAGCCCTCAGCTGAGCACTGCCATGTAGGGAGAAAGAAGAGAGCTCTGGAGAAGTGAGAGGGAACAGAGGTGCAGTGGATGGGGTGATTCCCCACTCTGTGTGTAGTGCTAGTGGTGAGGGGGGACATCAGCAAGAGTGGTGGATATAGCAGTGGAGATAGCTGCAGGAGGGAGATATGGAAGGCTCCAGCTGAAAGCCCCATGGTCTGTGAGAGAAGGGAGCAGTGTGCAGATTCAGATGGCTCTAAGGGATGTGTTGCCCACTGCCTGGGGACAGTCTCCTATGGGAGTGAGCAGAGTTCTGCTGGGAGGTATAGTAGGAGCAGGCAGTCCCAAGTGGAGGAGCTTGCTGGTTGCAATGAAGACTCAATGGGAGAGAACTGGGAGCCAAAATGTCATGTGAGAACTGTGGTGCCAGCTTGTGGGAGACGTCCAAGTCACACTCTGCTGGGTGGGCTGATGAAAGAGAAAAAATGAACGAGCTGGGAACTGTGTAGAAATGTGTGACCATAGGGTCCTAGAAGATGCTGCCTGCATGTTTGGAACCATATCAGTCCAGGAACAAGCTGCCTTTGAATTGTAAGACCATATCAGTCAGAAATAAGCTGCCAACTCGCTGATGATCAACTTTGCTTTATGAAGTGTGCATTGCTGTTTTAATTTTAAATGGGAACCCCAGTTCATGTTAATTCAGTGTGGACATCCGGTCTTTGCTGGAAATGACTGTACAAGTTAACCTGCTTCTCTTCTAGCCCAGCTACTGAAGATGCCAGCACCCAGGTAGACTCCATGAACTAAAATGTAAACCATTTCATTAAAGAGCACCTTTCATGATGGTTCAAAAAGTTACAGCTTGCAGTCATTATATGCAGTATTAGACCTGAAAGGGTGTGTGCATTTGTTATTTGGTCAGGTTTACTCTGCCTTCCATATTTTGCATTTGTTTTAGAGCTCTGCTGCATTTGCCTTTGCTGTTCAGCTGCTAGGCTACTGGCTCCCGCTGACATCACTATATGGCAAAAGGAGTGACTCACATTGTGCAGTACAGTTGCAGCAGTTTTGCAAAGGAAATTACCAGTACTAGGTGTAGATACTGTGTTCCCCCTTCCCCAAGACATCCTGTTAGGAATGCATTATGCCATAATCCAAATGCCTTGTCACTATGTTTTTCTGTAAAACTGGCTTACTTCTAATGCCTCTGTAACATAGCATTGGGACTGAAGAAGAAGATAGAGTTGCTGTCAGCAGTCTTTTCCAGTCCTTTTGACTTTCATGCATAAATTACCCCCTCTTGCATTGATTCTGGAATTGTATTTCATTACTGTCCTCTGCAGTTAGTTTTTGCATTCTGAGCTGCTGAAAACTGCAGGGTATACCAGAGCTTCTGTAGCAAGCCTGGTGTTGCTGTGGACCCTGGGCTGTACTGCTGACATCACTATATGGCAGAAGAGTGACTCACACTGCAGTACAGTGAAGTTGCAGCAGTTTTGTAAGGGAAAATGATATTACTAAGTGTACATACTGTGGTCCCTCTTCACCAAAATCCCTGTTAGCAATGCATTATGCCAAAATCCAAATGCCTTGTCAGTATTTTGTCAACTAACTTCTGCCTCTGTAACAAAACATGGGGAGTGAGAGAAGATCGAGTTGCTGTCAGCCGAGACATCTGTCAGTTTATGCATCGGTGTGATTAGTCTATACCTTGATCATTTGAAAGCAGTAATGCCTCCTTACCCATGCCATGCTGGCACCTTCCATGTCTTTCTGTAATAAAGCACCTGGCAGTCACTCTGATTGAAAATCCCTTACTGCTCCTCTGTCCCGTACTTCCTTGACTTCAGCATGGCACAGCGGAATGTGCAAGACTAATTTTGGTACCATATAATACCGCCAATCTGTGCATGTGTGGAATCCCGGTTTCACTTTTCAAACAAGAATTTCTCTGGAAATAGCCTTTAGTTTTTAAAACCACCTTTTCAGTGCATATGGCACATATAGCACATCTGAAAAAATAATTTGTATTATATGGTACCAGAATTAGTTTTCGGCATTCCGCGATGCCATGCTGATGTCGGGGAGCCATGGGATGGAGGAGCAGTAAGGGATTTTCAATTGGGGGGACTGCCACTTTACTACAGAAAGACATGGATGGCAGCAGTATGGCATAGGTAAGGAGGCATTACTGCTTTCAAATGATCAAGGTATAGGCACTAATCACACTGAAGCATAAACTGTCAGTTAGCTATCTTGGCTGACAGCAACTCAAACTTCTCTCGCTCCCCATGCTTTGTTACAGAGGCAGAAGTCATTTTACAAAAAAATATGCTGACAAGGCATTTGAATTTTTGCATAATGCACTGCTAACAGGATGTCTTGGTGAAGACATATCTTGTTCACAGGAGTACACCCTGTTCTGGAATGTTGATCCACATTCTCCCCACAGGCTCTGGACCCTCCAACATCTCCCACAGGTCTACCCTCCATGGCAGGGGCTCCAGGGGAGGTCCATTGTCTTCCTACCTGAGGCACTTCACTGTGAAGACTAGGATGCAGGGTTAGTGGGCTCCAGGACCCTGAAGAAGCCCAAGAAGCCCAGGGTGTCATATAGACAGACATAGTTTTGTTGTCTCTCTTGCTCCCTTCCCCCAGTGTGGGCGTAGCCCATTGAGCAAACTTGGCTTCATGCAGCAACATACTGTGGAGGAAGCAAGCTCCCCTGGCCCATCACAGAGGTTGCTGTAGCACAGGAGCCCAGTACTATCCCTCCTCAACCTCAGAGCACTGCTGAGGGGCAGCTGCTGCAGTCTGGCCTGCCTCCCAATGTGGCATATGTTATTTCTGTGACACATATGTCAATTTTGTAATGCATGTATCATTTTTGTAATGCATGTGGTATTTTTGTGATGTATGCATCATTTTTGTGATGCATGTATCATTTTTGTAATACATGCATAATGTTTGTGATGTATGCATCATTTTTGTGATGCATCTGTCATTTTTATTATGCATGTGTCACATTTGAGATTCATGTGTTATTTTTATGATGCATGTATCATTTTTCTGTTGCATGCATTATTTTTGAGATGCTTGTATCATTTTTGTAATGCATGCATTATTTTTGTGATGCATGTGTTATTTTAGTGGTGCATGTGTTATTTTTGCGATGCAGGCCTTATTTTCGCGATGCATGCGTTATTTTTGTGATGCACGTTATTTTTGCGATACATGTCATTTTCAGTACGCAGCTTGCAGCACTTGCGACATGAAGTTAGACCACCTTGCTTGTATTCTAACAGTTATGTTGCAAGACACAAGTATAAGTGTGGCAAAAATGGGCTGCAATTCTTTCAGAATTCAGCCCAGAGTATTTAATTCATTGGAGATGGTCACTAGGAGCTTACACCATAGCAAAACTATTTTGCTTGTCAGAAACAGACAGAACTCTTAGCCTTGTGTTGCCAACTAGGTTTTCACCACTGATGGCACTCCAATTTGTCCCGAAAATGTGGTAGCCATGTAATCCATTTGATGGTAGAAACAGAAAAAACAGCAACTAATATGTTGCATGTGTTACCCTTTATTGGACTAACAAGATTGCTTCTGAGACCAGCTTTCGTGAGTTATACTCTCTTCATCGGGTCCACGGAAACAGCTGATACATAAGTTGGATGTTGATTCAAACAAGATATGGTGTAGCCTATTTACACATCAATGCACTTCAGAGTCAATTCAGATTTGTAAAAAACAAGAAAGTTGCAGAATATCCCATTGTCACTACAGAGAAAGATGTGTCTGCCATAAGAGGCAGCTTTCAGGATTAAAATACAGCAACAGTTGTCATGTTCGGGGGGATGCGGGGGTAATATAGTTTGAGGTTGAAAAGGAAAGAAAAAATAACTTATTTTTTTCTTTTTTGTAGTTGGATATGAATTTATCCCTGGTTATGTGCTAGACCAAAACAAAAAGGAATCTGCACCCAGTAATCTGGCACAAAAAGCACTACAGTAATGCACAATTTAAATAGAGTTCATAATTTATCAAAGTGCTTTCAGACCAGGGATCTAATATTCAAAAGTTTGCGTGGGTGCTAATAGGTCTTTGCCTGTGCAAACCGGGGTTTACGCTGGAGCCCCATATTCAAAAAGGGCTTTTGCATGGGTAAAGCGGGTTAGCACCTGTGCAAACCATAATGTATGCATGCAGGCAAGGGAAGGGGTATGGCCACGAATATGCGCACTATCCCATATTCAGTGGTTTTTGCACTGTGCATAAGGGTTTAGCGCTGTCCTTTTGTGTAGCATAAATACTGCAGAACAAAACCCCGACCTAACTCTTGGCAACCCTAGTGGCTGCCAGAGGTAATGCAGCCACCTAGACGGGTTGACCACTGGAGGAGCACAACTGCCCCCTGTGATCCATGGTACCTCCCCACCTCCTGCTGATCACTGCCCTGTTCTATGATTAAATATTATCCCTGGCACCAGTGGTAACCCCCTCTTGCTGATCCCAGTCCTGGCTTACATATCGCAATACCTAGTACCAGTGGTAAGCCCCCCTCCCTCAATCACAGCCCCCGCTATATATCTCTATCCTTAGTACAGTGATGCCCTCCCCCCCGATCACCAACCTGAGGGTCACACAACCCCTCCCTGGCATCCAGTGGTCCCCTCCCGTGGCACTGGGCACCCCCCCACTCATTGTATCATCAGCGGTAGTGCCATGGGTGCATACAATGACTGGCACAGCCCTCCCACACCTCCTTGGCTGGCACTATATGTACAACCAGGGAGCACACCTCTTATATACAGGCCCTGTCCCATATATAAGAGGTGTGCTCCTTGGCTGTACACATGGTGACTGGCCAAGGATGTGTGGAAGGGCTGTGCCAGTCACCATATGCATCCATGACACCACTGCTGATGATACGGTGAGTGGGGAGGGGCCCGGTGCTATGGGGGAGGAGCCACGGGATGCCAGGTAAGGGTTGTGTGACCCTCAGGGTTGGCGAACGGTGGGGGAGGACACCACTAGCACCAGGGATAGACATATGCAAGCTGGGGCTGGGATCAGAGGGAGGGGGGGTTACCACTGGCACCAGGGATAGAGATATATAAGCTGGGGCTGGAGTCAGAGGGAAGGGAGTTACCACTGTCACCAGGGATAGAGATATGTAAGCCAGGGCTGGGATTGGAGGGAGTGGGGTTACCACTGGCACCAGGGATAACGGTATTTCAGTTGAAGTTGGTATCGGGGTGGAGGACACCACTAGCACCAGGGAAAATATTTCATTATAGAATGATCTGTCAATCGGCGGGGAAGGGGGAGGTCCCATTATCACCAGGGAGCCTTTTCATTTAAAGAATGGGCCAGTGATCGGGGGTACCACTAGTACCAGGGATCTGAATACATAGCTGGGACCATGCAATTGAGAGGGCATCATTATCTTCCTTGCTACCCATGCAATTAAATCTATAATGGGCATGCAAATGGCCCCTTAACACCTTGCATGCCTAATGGGCTCATCTGCATGGGTCCCTTTGAATATTGGAAATAGCGCTTTGATGCTATCCATTCTGGTGGTGTACTTCAGGAAACCTGTCAGGGCAGTGCTAAGTAGTTTAGTGCTGGGTCAACATGGCCCTGTATTCAGTCGAAGAGTGCCAGTGCGCTATTCTACTGAATATAGCGTCTTCAGGCACCCATGCAAGTGCAATGCATGGCGCAAAGTTTTGCACTGTGCTTTGTGCATATTTGAATACCTGGCCCCAGGTGACATAGTGCCTTTAAAAATTGGTAAAGACATATCTCTAAACCCAAGCATACCCCCAAAGCCATGTCACATCTACTCCCTAGTGATTTTCAAGGAACATGCCCTAAAAGACCCACAGTGCTTAAGTAGTAAGCTCTTAAAGGCGGCATGTTATTTTTGTTGAAGCACGGGTCAGGAAGCATAGGAAAATCAGGAGCAGTTATAAAATTCACAAGTAGCCTCTTATTATTTTCAATAACAGTAAAATAAAATTGTTCCGGATAGATATTTGCAAGGCAGTACAAAGAAAACAAAGCCCTTTATTTGAGGGCATTTATTTATTTATTTTATTTATTCAATTTTTTCATTTCTATTACTATGATGAGTTATTTTTTTCTTGCATTTTATAAGCAGAATAACCCACTCCACGGCATGGGTTTCTTGAGAATTAATGCACTTCTTGGGTGCGTTGAAAGTCACTTGGCCTTTGGCCTTGCACCTTCCAATTCACCCATGCATCCAAAGTGCAATACGGCTCCACTACATAAAGGGGGTGCAAGGTTTACTTACTAAGTAGTCCAAGGAGCAAAAATCCACACAGCTCAGCTGGACAAAAAAGGCTTTGAAAACAAAGTTTAAAAAGTGCCACCATTACAAACAATATGCAGGTTAGTAGATGATCAAAGCCCAGGTTTTGATCAGCTACTAGCCTGCATATTGTTTGTGTAACTCCACCCTCCCGCTTACTTTGTACAGGAAGCTACCCTGGTACCCCTTTGACTGGCACCCAAACTACTGCCAGAATAATCGTACCATCCCAGGCTCGTTATTTCTAGAGGTCAGAAAGGGGTGGGGGTGTACAAAAGCAAATTACAAATGACCAACTATGAACCCAGGTCCTGAGGGGAGAACTTTTTGCTATGGCTATGCTCGGTCTGTACTTCTAGAGGGGTACCCAGTAATTCCACATAGAAAGCAGTAACACGAATGTCCAAACCAGACTGGGGTTCTAGAGTGTGACTTTATTCCAAAGATTGTACACTAGAGCAAAGGTAGACACCCAAGGTTTACACTTCGTGGCACAAGGCAATGGCAGAACAACAGAAATCTATAGCGGACAGAAACTCTATATATCCCATATGTCACAGGACCTTGAATTCTCTTCAGCGGGCAATGGCCTCAGCTGAACACACATTTCTTCTAGTGGCACTGGCCACAACTGAGCACATTTCCCATATGACAAAGGATTTAACATTTCGGCAATGTGACAACTGGCCATGACAGAGAACACTGGTGCTCAAAATTAGCACAACCCACACCAGGGGGTAAACTTTCTCTTCAGGCATTGGCCACCATGTTCTGAATAACCAGGTGCCCTTACGGAACCTGTAGTGCTGAACTGGTCACTCCAGATGGGGGCTGCCCACCTTTTTGCTTCCACTTCCATACCAAGCTATTCTTTCAGAGTTACACCTCAAAACTTCTGGTAAAACAGTTAGAAACATGCATCTTGGAATGACTTTCACATCCTGCATAAGAAAACACTACTTCTGAGTGTGGAACTAAAGTCCTGAACAATGTGTCAAGTCTCTCTGGGGGCTCCAGGATTGTCAGCCAACTTTAAAACGTGAGAACAGTCATAACTTAAAACAGAACTGGTGTATATTTCCCTGTATCAGAGAGAACACCCCAAAAACAGGTACTTTCCTCTGGGAAGCACAAAGTCAGATTACTCACGGTTGGAAAACAAAAACAGGCAGCTTCAAAGTCCTGGATCAAATTAAGGGATTGCCCCTCGGATCCATTCTGGCACTCCTTTTCCATCTCTCATGGGATGAAAAATCAGGAACTTCTGCTTTAGAGAATTGTTTCCACCACTTCTCTAGGCAGTCAGATAGGGTGAGAAAATAGGCTCTCCTCACAGAACCCACACTGTAGCTCTCACTCCTCCAACTGCTCTCTGGCTGAACACTCACTAGACTAACCCGAGATTCTAAAACTCCCCACTCACAGCCAGCTACCGTGGCTTATGCTGCTGCAAGAGTTCTAAATGACATCACCTCTCTTATCTCAGCTGAGACCAAGTAAACAGAGAGGGAGCAGGTGAAAAACCCATTTAACTAGTTATTCACCAGCTACCTTCCCTACCTAGCACTGACACTGATGGAATTCTAGTAACCCCAGGGGACTGGGTGGTTACATTTGTAATGGTGGCAGTTTTAAAACTTTTTTTTCAGTAAAGCCTTTTTTGTCCAGCTGAGGTGTGCAGATTTTTGCTCCTTGGAATTCACCCAACTGAATTAATTTTCTAGAAATATATGCCTTGTTGTGGTTTATTGCTTATTTATCCCAGTCCCCATGTACTACTCAGTGGAGTTCCAGGCCCCAACTCCACAAACAGTAGCCCTACCAGCCCGTTTCCCTGAAGTTTATTACCATTACCTCAAGAAATTCTTTGTGTACAGTCTCTATATCCCCTACCAGATCAGTGCCTTTCAAAAACCCTACACACAGTATTCAGTGACCCCACCTAAACCTAAGAGCAACATAATCACTTGATTCTACTGCACCAAAACCCGGCCCCCAACAGACTCCCCAAGGAAAGTTTTAGTGAAATCTATTGTTGCCTTATATGAGCAACTCCTTCTTTTCCCGTGTATCTGACAGCAGTGGATGAAGTCTCGGCGTCTCATACCTCTCAAGATAATCACTACATCGGGTGCCAAGAAACAAGAAGCTCTGTTGAAGATGTACTCTGGACCAAATAAATAACAGCTGTCAATCAGGGGACCGGGGTCAGGAGTCAAAATTGCTTCCAAAAGTAAAATTGTCTAGCAACTAACTTACCGAACTGTTCTGAAACTTCAATGTATGTCATCCACCCACAGCAGTTACCATTAGCTGCTATAGTGCCTAGTTGGTGGTGACACGCACTGCAGAAGTCACATCAGGTGTGTGGGTGAAATGCCAATTAGACTGTGATGTGATGATTTTAGCTCATAGTCACCTTCACATCACAGTTTGACTGGCATCCCATCACCCACACACCTCATGATGACAGTCATCCAGCCCTGACTTGCCTGCATGGAGGCCTGGGCTACGCCAGGTAGCTGAAGAGTGAGTACTTGGTGCTACAGAAATTCGGAGACCTAAACATGAATTTTATACAAATGGGGATCTTGTCCACGGGCGCAGTGGTCAGGGATACTTTACAGTTGTTTGATATGGCCCTCAACATTTTCGATGAATACTCTGAAACTGTGCACTGCCTACACTCAGGCCTCAGTCACCCTCTACTGTTTGTTTGAAGCTCTGAGTCCCTCCCTCCCTGTTTGTATTTTTTGAATAATATTTTTTATCCACCAATAATAATATGAAATTTAAATACCTCCAGGCATTGGGAGGGCCTCCATCTGTGTGTGTGTGTGTGTGTCAAATCTGCTCTCTGTTAGTTTGGACTCCGTTCTCTGTTCTGGGCTCCACTCTGCCCCACTTCCACTCACCATTCCTTAGAGCTTGCTGCAATAGAACTGTCTCCCAACTTGTTCTCTCCTCCACATAATGATTCGTAACCTCAGCCCTCTGATCTGTCAGACATCAATGGACAGTAGCTACCGTCAGGTGAATGGACCTAGACCCAGGACTCCTCCAATTGACCTATCCCATCAATTCTCCAGGCACTGCAGAGAGAGGGTCCTTTTTCTTGACTCCTCCAACACCAGTCCATGGGGCCCATGATGAGTTGATGACCCATACTTCCTCTGCTACCTGGTCCCAGTCGCACCATGCAGATTTGTGGTATACCGGTAGCATGGAGCCCGGCCACCAGCACTGGCCCCGTTTGCTTGACTCTGCTGTTGCCTTTGTATCTGCTACCTGCTTAGTGACTGAAAATTCCTAGGTGATGGTTGTGCAGAATGACAGGGTGAACCACAATGTAAAATTTAATACACCAGTCCCGGGCGGCACTGCAATTTGGAGAGACACTTTGGACCAGGACACAGGCTGGCTTGGTTCTGCTTAATAGTTATTTTTTTTTAAGATCTGCATCATCCTTTCATCCATCATGTCTCCCTCTCAGACTTGTCATGCAGCAGGCACCATAAAACATGTATCTGAGAGCTAAATACTACTCAGCAATACAAAGCCAAGTAGCATGCCAGTACATTGGGGGGTGGGGAGAAAAGGAGGAGCTGGGCTGCTGAGCATGTGAAGTGGTATGGTCTGTTCTGGTGGGTGACTAAGAGTGAGCCAAGTTGAGAAGAGGTCAGATTTTGTAAAAAAAAAAAAAAAATTGTTGTCCAGTGGAGTCTCAAACTGGCTGGCTGGCTGGCTGAGCAAAATGCACACCGTGATGGCCTTTCCCACACTATGACCACCATCCCCCCAAAATGTTATCTACCCAGGCATGAGCATGGCATTGAAAAACGAACAAAAATCACCACAGAAATAAAAATACTGATATCCCGGGGGAGCCCCTAATAGTATGGTGCCCTGAGCAAGTGCATGCTTTGCACATTCATTAATCTAGGCCTGACTGCTCCCAGTAGAAGCATTAGAGTGATGTGAAACATTGGCACGTTGGTCTCACATCACAGCTAAGCAGTTCTGAATGTGGTAAGTCATTTTTGTTATACTTTAATTTTGTTGACAATCTTTGTGTTATACCCTTTATGTCAGTTGTAAGTAACCATCTGCCTTTCTGGTTCTTCCATTCATTCTGTTGTAGGGGGTATTAACATCTGACATTTCTGTATTGGTCTGTATGGGCTAGCCCACTTCCTTATATGGTGGGGTCAAGGGGAGGAGAGAGGGCATGCTGGCTTGTCATACTTCCTGCCCCTCGCCAGTCTGCACCGCTCCTCAGGCGCCTTGCTGTGCACATAGTGGTGTCCCTTCTGTCACTGTGGATTATACCTTGTGGACCGTGTATCCACAGCACATAATTCCACACCACACATATCTTTTTGGTGTATCCTGCTCACCTTGGTGGACCAGACCCTAAAACTATTTCACATCATACAGATTTGTAGCTGTGTGGATGGCAGGATGTAAACACAATAGACCCTTGAACTTTTTCTGTCTAGTAGTTTGCATGTGCCTATAGTTCCTATGCTTCTATACTTTTCAGTTTCCTAGATGTGAACAGCCACATCTAACAAACCAAAGTTTCCAGTTTTATGTTTTTTTTTTATGCATATTGTAAATACTGATGAATATGTTTATTTTTTATACTAAAAATAGATCTCCAAGAAGGGGGACTCGACTTATCTGCAAGTTCGACCTATCTGCAGGGTTTACAATAGTAAACCATTTCTATGTTCTATGTTCTAAGTTTCTATGCAATGGTGTAACCTGATTTTGCACCCAATTCTGGCCACGTAGATAGATTCTGTGTGTGATGTTGGTCACAAAATCAGTTTTTACACCCAATTTGGCAGAAAAAAATATTCCAGTAATTTTGTAAAGACTGACAAGGTAATAGGGTCGACTTATATGTAAGGATAACTTATAGGCAGGTATATATGGTTCTGATGTAACGTTAAATCCCTGCACTCTAGTTAATTTTCCTTTCCATCGGACTACATATGCTAACAGTCCTCAAATCAGGGGGACCCATTTTCACCAGGTGTATAGAAAATTAAGAGCTTTAATTATGGGACCCCAAAACAAAATTTGATGCACGCACTTACATATTGTGGAAATGAGTACAGTATGAGCACAGCATCACAGTGACAGGGTCATGCTAGGGATGGGTGAAACTTTGGTGGTTCAGACTCAAACTGGTTCAAATCTGAAAGGATAGAAAAGCTTACTGTTTTCGAACCTTTTCCTGAACATCTATTTCACACAGAATTTGCATGTAATTAAAATGCAAATTACGTGCACATTTGGCAATCTGCATTTTTAATTGCTGGACTCCTATTTTGGCCAGAAGGGTTGGAACGATCCGATATTCATACAAACATCCATTTATTGGGGAAGGGGGCCATCTGGACATGCCCACCAGATGTCTCTTATGGATGTGGTTGTGCTTTTTTCCACTATCATGCCTACAACCAGCACAGGCAGAGGAACCCTGGGTTAATGACCAACTACCACCCATCTCTAGCCTACCTCCTTTATCCAAAACTCTGGAGAGAATAGCGAATGACCAGCTTGCAGAGTTCCTTAGCCAACATGAACTCCAGGCCAAACAGCAGCATGGGTTCAGAAAGAATTTCAGCACAGTGACTGCTCTACTGGAGTTCACTGAATCAGTGCATGGCTCACTGGACTGTGGAGTACAGAGTTAAACATGGGGTTATAAAGATTAGCTGCTGCCCCTTTAACTAGGAACAGTAATGGGCAGCCAGCTATGGTCACATGTTATACTAATTATTGTCCAGCAGGGGCTAGGAAAGACCAAATTCCTTTGTCCTCTGGTCAGTCTAGTCTATACCAGGTGCTGATGAGATAATAAAATAATAATAATAATAAAATTTATTTAATTAAGCGTCTTTCAAGTTGTCAAGGCGCTGTACAAAAATTCATAAAACCAGGCATCAAAATACAGTAAAACAGAACAACAGTTTCAACAAATAAAACCGATTACAATATAGATGGAAAAGCCTTATTCCATAACAAGGACTTTAAAGCCCTTTTAAAAAATATCCACTGTTGTACTTTCTCGGAGTGGATGGGGTAGAGAATTCCAGAGGGTTGGAGCCACAAAACCAAAAGCACGGGCTCCAGAAGACTTCAAATTAACCCTCAGAATCTCCAGCAACCCCTCATCAGCCGGGCGAAGCTGTCTCAGAGGGGTGTAAGGCAACAAAAGCTCTTTCAAGTAGTCAGGACCGTACCCATGTAGGACTTTGTAGGTCAAAAGACCCACTTTAAAGATGTTCCTGCTTAAGCTCCTGTGTCAGTGGCTCAGTAGGTAGCACACTCACCTCTGAGGCCGGGAGATCAGAGGGCTGTGGGTTCAGTTCCCACATCTGGCACTTGGGTTAATATCCCAGTACTGATGCTGTAGTGCAACATGAGAGGGGTGCTGCACTTCTGAGGTGCCGTCTTTCAGATGAGATGTTAAACTGAGGTCCCATCTGCCTGGATTGGTGGTAGTTCAGGTGGATGTTGAAGATCTCGTGGCACTTATTGAAAAGAGTAGGGGAATTTCCCTGGTGTCCTGGCCAAATTTCCCTCATTCACTAAACAAAATACCAACAACAGCTTAATCTGGTTCAAGGTCAGTTGGCATTCATCTGTATCCCCTTCCCCAAGTCGTGCCTGAAAATAGGCAGGATCTGTCTCGTGCACTTACCCGGTCAACAAAAACTAAATAAAATAAATAAGTAAATAAACCTTATCTTGTTCATTCTTTTATGCGTCTGACTCAGTTCGTTCAATACCTACAGTCTACTATCGCAGAAGTGCCAGATGGGAAAGCAGAATACCAGAGAAGGTAAGGGGTCCTTTAGTGGTAGACCAAATGCCAAAATGCCACAGGACTGTGGAGAACAGGCTGGAGCTACGTCATGGCCAAAAATATTGGCGCCCTTGCACTTTTTCAAATAACTCACAATTCCTCTAAACATAAGTTGAAATTAACAACAGTACAGTATTCTTTATTTCTCTGTTAATATTACAGAACCTTTGTTTTTGATTCAGAATTTAATATATCCTTTTAAATCAGAAAATGAAAAGAAATGGCATTGACAAAATTATTGACACCCTAGACTTAATATTTGGTAGCACAGCCTTTGGTCAAAATAACTGCAATCAACTGCTTCCTATAGCCATGGATGCGCTTCCTGCATCTCTCTACTGGCAGTTTGGCCCACTCTTCTTGTGCAAACTGCTCCAGTTCTCCCAGATTTGAAGGGTGCCTTCTCCCAACTGCTGTTTTCAGACCTCTCCACAGGATTTCAATGGAATTTAGATCTGGACTCATTGCTGGCCACTTCAGAACAGTCCAGCGTCATGTCTTGAACCATTCCTGGGTGCTTTTTGAAGTGTGTTTGGGGTCATTGTCCTGCTGGAAGACCCATGATCTTCGATGGAGACCTAGCTTTCTGACACTGGGTTCAACATTGCGCTCCAAAATGGTCTGGTAATCTCCAGATTTCATGATGCCATGCACAAGTTCAAGGCACCCAGTGCCAGAGGCAGCACAGCAACCCTAAAACATCACTGAGCCTCCTCCATGTTTGACTGTAGGGAAGGTGTTCTTTTCTTTGAAGGCTTCAATTTTGTTTTCTGTAAACATAGAGATGATGCGCTTTACCAAAAAGCTCTAATTTGGTCTCATCTGTCCACAAGACATTCTCCCAGAAGGATTTTGGCTTGTTTAGGTGTGTTTTGGCAAACCACAGTCAGGCTTTCTTATGTCTCTCTCTCAGCAGTGGGGTCCTCCTGGGCCTCCTACCATATAACCCCCTTTCATTGAGTTGGCGACGGATGGTGTGAGTTGAAACTGTCATACCTCATGTCTGAAGGTCAGCTTGAATCTGTTTGGCAGTTGATTGAGGTGCTTTCTCCACCATTTGAACAATCCTGCACTGCAATCTTCGATCAAGTTTTCTCTTGCGGCCACGTCCAGGGAGGTTGGCTACAGTGCCATGGGCCTTAAACATCCTGATAGCAATATGTACGGTAGAAACAGGAACATCAAGGTCTCCGGAGATTGATTTGTAGCCTTGAGATTGTCCATGCTTGGCTACAATCTTCTATCTGACCTCCTCAGACAATTCTCTGTCTGTCTTTCTTTTCTCCATGCTCACTGTGGTACACACAGTGACACAAAACAGAAGAATGAGTCCTTTTCTCTATTCAAACTGGTTGAATGAGTGATTTTTATATTGCAGGCACCTGCAACTCACCACAGGTGAGTTCAGTTCCAAAGTGAAGGAGAATCACCTGCTTGAAATCTAATTATTTCTAACTACTTCTAAAAGTTGCCAATAATTTTGTCTGGGCCATTTAAGGATTTTTGTGTGGAATAAGCTAAGACTTCGTAAATTTTTCTGATTTTTGTGTTTTATTCCACTGCAGACCAAAGAAATACATATGTGGATACCAAAATATTTTTTAATTTCAACAATTTTCTGGAAGGAATGGTGCATTATTAGAAAAAACTGCAAGGACGCCAATACTTTTGGCCATGACTGTACGTAGATCTAACTAAGGCATTTGGAAGAGAACTGCGCTGGGAGAAAACTCCTTCTTCTAGCAATTTATGAAGCACTGGAATGACCTGGAGGACACAGTAAGAGGGGGGTGACTCTATTGTGTCTTTTAAAACTCAGCTGTTTACTTCACTTACTGCCTCTGGTACCTATAAATGCACCCAGGTCGCTCCTGTAAAAATGCTTTCAGCTTAGTGTGCTATACCTGGTTAAACAACAACTAAAAAAAAAAAAAAAAATGCTTTAAATGATCTACGCCATAACCCGACAACGTATAATATGCATGCTGCACCATTTCAATATAGTCTGCAACCTGTCAATACCTATACTAAGTGTACAATATATTATATTGTTAATGGAAAGCTATCTGTCTGTATTACTGACTGTACTGTGGAATGATTTCTGTTTTGCATTAATGTTTGTACTGAACTCTGAACTCTGTGGAAATGCACACCTGCCTAAAGGTTTTTTTTTTTTGTGAAATAAAAACTAAACAAATGAACCAATGTGCTTTCTTTCCTAGTCAGTGTCGGACAAATTGGTCTGCTCTAAACAATCAGATACATGTCAGAAATGGCCATTATACAAACTATAAATCTCCTGTGTGATTTCAGCCTATCAGCACACAGAACTACTGTACCTCTCAACCTGTATACAGTGGTCTCTCATTCAGGAACATCAGGAGTGGAGCATTCCACTTCAGTAATGGGGGGAGGTGAGGAAGCGTGATTCAAATTAAGTGTATAAATAAAACTGTGACTTAAAAGTTATAAATCCCTCTAGCTAACTGGATTGATTTATAATAAGTTAATAGGGTTTTTGCAGGTTGTCTCTTGTAGTATACGGGACTCCTCTTGTGAGGTTTGGGCAGCCAGAGCTGCTCAACTCCACTGTGTGGTCCTTTCCCTCGAACCTCATACTAGGAGTTCCTTATACCATAAGAGACACCCAACAGAGGCCCTATTAACGTACAGTAACTGCGCAACCTGAGGGAGTATCCAAGCAACTCAATATATAATATAACCCAAATATTGCAGAATTGAACATTCTTTTGTAGTCCTATATCATCTCTATCCAGATTTTTGTTTTACTTTTAGCAATATCTGCAGTTTTTGTTTCTTTTTCTTTTTCTCTTTTATTCTTCTGCCACCCCCACCCATGTTGCCCACCCAGTCTAGGGCTGGTTCCACCATGCCGCAGCAACGGGAATCACAGCGACATCCTTTACAGCAATGGATTCCAGCCGACAGCCCTGATGCTGCTGCATCCCAGCTATGACCTGCAACACATCGGTCGCATCAATGTGGGGGGGCTGTGCCCCCTGCACAGCACCCCCTACTTTATATGTCTAACTCCACATCACACAGACAGTGGAGTTAGGTGCCTACCCCCCATCACCACAAAGTCCGTTGCAGAGCAATCCCCATCGCCACACAATCCATTGCCATCAGAGTGTCGCTTTGGGGGGGTTTGCTGTCATTGCATCACTGTTCTGATGGTATATGCCTAGTACTTACCTCCACCTCTTGAAACTCCATGAGTGGGCAGGTGCCTTGTTGGGTGGTGTGGAGCCTGCGGAGTATGCTGCCATCATCCTGCCTGCCTGAGCTGTTTTCCCACAGCTTCTCTCCCCAGGATGAAGGCGTGCTATGGTGCACAAGCACTGCATGAATATGCAGTACACCTTAGCGACCTGCAACCAGCCAGCTAGGTAGGTGGCCACAGTTCTGCCACCTAATCTCCATTAGGCATCGATTGACCAGCAGTATGTGCTGCCCTCCACCCCAGCCCAAAGGAGGAGAACAGTTGTGAGATGCTCAATCCTCTTTCTGACAGCTGTCCTCAGAGCCAAGGCCCCCTGATTTAGCTTGCCATGCCACCCAGCTAGAATTTGCTTGGGTTTTTAATCTGTGGTTTTGTGGAGAACAAGGCATGTATGCAAAAGCCAGAAATGTCAGAGCAAGTACCTGTTGCAATGCAGTGATGGCTGCTTACTACTAACGAGCAGCTTTAGTTCCTAATGCTAATTCCTTACTAATGATAGGATGCACTGTTTTTCAGGTGGTGAGAAAATGGATGGCATGCCTGGCTGAGATGACACTTGCACCACGACTCCGACAGTATGTGGCACAGTGGGAGAACCGGAAGAATTTCCCAAAAGAGTATGAAGACACAGTTGGGATCTGCTTTTCCATATGAAGGAACACAAGAAAAATAGAATTTAAAGAGACAGTTCATAAGCTAATTAGTAAACTTGATATAAGCAAATCCCTAGATCACCACGCATGAAACATGTATGCAGCACAAACCATGTAAACTATGTAGAGGTTTCTAAGTTACTCATTGAGCACAAATGACTCTTTTTGGTAATGTCATAAAGGACTGTCACTTTTCAGCACACTTCACTAATTCATAATTCCCCACGGACACACCAGAATACACCCCCACATACACACTATTAGGAGCTGGGTTCCCTCCATAATGGTGTTGCTGCTGTTTCTCATGAAGTTAAATAAAGCTGATGTGACAACATAGTTCTCTAAATGAATGCGATAATCCCCTTTTAACCCATACATTAAAAAAATTATTTGATTTAGTACTTTTAGGCCTAAAGTATATATATTAGTTTGTCACGTGCCTCTCTGGCTGACTACTAGCGTAACTCCTTTCACCACTACTGTCACCAGCCTGCTAATAAATTCACATGGAGCAGTTCCCTCCCCATCCTGCTTTAAGTCCTTGGTCACACAATAAAAGGCCTCAAGACCTAGGAACCTCTGGTTCACTTCAGTCACTGTGTCACTCTGCTCCTGTGTTAGCGGTAGTAATCTTTGGATTCAGTACATGCTCTCAGAGGTGGATCACAGAATAACCAGTAAAACAGATGACTTGTACCTTTTAAAACACTGCCCAGCAACAGATATATTAAATATTTAATAGTCAGTCACACAGTGTACAAGATATATAGACAGCTAACTGGAAATACATAATGCATTGAGGAAATAAGAATACATAATATTACTGATAGAAAAATGCAAGACAGATTAAAGGTTAAACTAAAGTTTAAATTCCCACCTCACAGGTTTTTCCTTAAAAATATACTTCTTCTGCAGGACTTCATGTCTCCAAAAGAATCCCACATAAATTTGGAGAAGAGCTGTCTTAGTTGCAGACAGCTGCACTATCTCTGGATAGTATTCAACCCCCTGAGAGGGCTATTTTGTATTGGGAAGGGGGAAAAGTTTAACCTTGTGGCACTGGGGATAGTAGGTTGAGTTCCCACATGGGGGAGCTGGCTTTCCATCCTGAGCCCAAACCCCATGCCTCTGGTTGATGGAATCTGGAAGTGCTGCAGAGACAGTGGGCTTAGACTCCAGAAGGTTCTCTTTTTGTCTCCTGTGGTGGCAGTGGAGAGGACCTGGCCCTGGAATGGCAGTCTTCAGGGAGACCTTCTGGAAACTGAGGTGCTGCCCTATCTGTGTGCACCTCTCTGCACTGAGGGAGGAGGTCTCTAGTCTCTGGGCTGAGTTGGCTAGGATTTAGGGGATCTCTCCCCCCACCTAGGGTCCACCAACTCCTCCACCACTGCCCCGGTGGGTGCTTAGAAGGATAGCACAACCCCCTCAGATAAAATATTTTTTCTCCGATGTGCCGTCGCCCTAATGGCGATTGTCCTTCAGCGATCACCGTTATCACATATATCCATTATGAACAGTGGTCATCATAGTTTGAAAGCCCATGAAAAGCTCTATTAAATGACAGCCACTGTACAGATATATGTGTGTATATATATATATATATATATATATATATATATATTGTTCCTAAGCTATAATAATGATATGAATATGGTTGGAATTATCATTTTGGCATCATGTTCGCCTTCTCAGCACTGTCCACCATCTATGTAACTTGGTGTTCATGTATCTTTACATATTTTGTTCTTTTTGGCTCTTTTAGTTGTTTTAAAAAGAATACTGGGTAGCTGCCTTAGTTTGACCGTGCATCTGTTCTGATCCTGTGTCTGTGACACTTACAGTATGTTCTGTATATACTGCTCTGTATTTACTGTTGTAAGTCTGGATGTCCTAACCACGACCTCCTTGTAAACGAACATCACTCTTGGAGACACTTCTGGGTAAAACAAACTAATACAAATACAAAGTATAAACAAGGTACTGGGTTTACCTGTGGCAGACAGCAGTTCAGAGATATCGATAGCTAAGTCCACCCTTCAGTATATTGTTACCACATTGCCGCCATTTTTAGAACCTTGTGATGTCACTGTGAGGGAAGCTGTGCATACCTGCAATGGGGTTAAACACAAACTCCCCCTTCATGACATGACAAGGTTCTAAAAATGGTAGCAGTGTGGTATCAATGTAGGGTGACTTAGGCATCAATATCTCTGGACTGCTGCCAGCTACAGGTGAGTCCAATATCTGATTTAAAAGAGCTTTCCATTTACTCCCAAACTATGATGGATACTTTTGGTAAATGTTTCCCTTGTAGCAAACAATGCACTTACACTACGAATGTGGAAATGCCCTTTAGGCAACAGTCACCATTGCCTCCCCATTTGGTCTTCCACCCCTTCCCCAACAAATGACGACAAAAGTGGCTTTAAAATGACTGCAGCCTTTAACTGAGGGTCACACATTAAAATACACCAGTCAAAGTCTCACCTTCAGATAAGGCAGCCAGGATTATTTTACAGTTGTTCCTAATGCTGACGGGATTGTACTATTTTGACTCCATGAAGCTAGTAGTTCAGTCCCTTCCATTTCCCGAGGTGCCAGATGTTTTCTGATGTCCGATTCTGAAGACTGGTACAGAGCTCTCCATACAGTTCAATGGTGGCATCAGTTCAGAGCATTGTGAAAATGGTTCATAAAGCCATTTTATTTCAAACTATAGTGACTGTTCAAATAAAGGCCCTTGAAATGTGAATAATCCACTTTTTCAAAATGTGAATGTGAGATCATCCTGTCGTTTAAAGAAGTCCACTTGATCCTTCAGCACTGATTGGTTAAATCAATTTAAGCAACAAGGCATGACAGTGTGTGCATTATTGTGGGATAATGACACATCTTGGGAAGTGAGGAACAAAGCAATGCTAAGCGGCTTATGCATCCAAGACGTGTCATTACCACACAATTGTGCACACCCAAGAGTGCCTTATTGTGATTATACAATGGTTCCTCTGATCTGTATTTTAAAATCTGAGTAACAAAGTTAAGAAAGTTAAATATTTCTGACCTGTACTGTTGTGCTGGAATAACACATGGCCATGTGATCAAATCTGACCAATAACAGGTTTTGGTTTCTCTTTCCCATTTTATAAACTGAGATTATTTATAACTGTACCACAGTTTCTTGCAATTATTATTCATAAACAATTAGATTTTAGTGGAAAGTGTGATTAAAGTTTATTATTGTAATTGTTTTGATTTCAATCTGTTTTATTTCACCGTTAATTTTATTATTTGTCTGCTTGGTGGAGTATATGGCATGAGTATTATAAATATGCTTTTAGCCATCACTTGCCCAGGATGCTCTTGTAAAATATATTTTGTCTATTTTTGTTGAGCCTCAGCCTTAAAATAAAGATAAATACAGCAAAATATTTTCACTTTCTCTTTTTTATTTAAAGGGACACGGTCAACCCCCTTAGGTCTCAAAGCGTCCCTAGTTTAAAAAACACATTTTATGATTGCCAACATTCTGTAAGGATTGCTGATGTAGCTAGCGGTTTGATTTTGACTCTTTCTTTCTTAGTAAAAGTGAAAAATAGACTGCCCACCATACTGCTGTTACCACACAAACACAGGTTTGTTTACATTCCTTGTTCAGCTCCAGATGCATTTTTCCTGGACTTGGAAACACCCACAACACAGTCCATCCACTTGTGATGCAGTGGGAGTTTAGGAGGCTACTGCCTCATGAGTGACTGCACTGTTTGGGTGTGTTTCTATTGCTCAGGAAGTATGCAGTAAGAAAAGATCCAGGACTGTAAACAAAAACAAAGTTGTTTATAAATATATATTGCCATGCATTTCAGTTCTACTAAACAAGGAGACAGACAAAACAAACAGCAACATCAATGAATTTTGGAGAAGGTAAGCAATCATAAAATGTGAGTTTTTAACTAGAAATGATATGATGGAAAACAGGTTGACAGTGCCCCTTTAATAGTGTCATTTTCTAGTATCACTCTAAATTAAAGCAGCAGTGCATGCTACGTGGGAAAAAATTGACTGTTCTATTCTGGTTTGCCCCTCTTCTCCTGTCCTGTAAGATGCTCCCTCCTCCCCTTGTGTCAGCTTTAGCATTTTTTTTTTACATTTGAAATATTAAAATGAGCCCTCATTTTAAGACCATGTCCAGGTTTCCATTAGTGTTCTGAACTGTTTGTGAATACTCATTGGCCTTTAAGAAAAAAATACTCACCGTTGTAATCTTCTTTCTTCCAAGGGGTCCTTTAGCATCAGTAACTATAGCAGGTAGCTGGTTAGGTGCACCTGCCCTGGAGGTATGCCTTTAAGAGAATTATAATGAGCTAGGGCATCAGACAATTAAAACACAGGAGGGGAGTGTGCTGAGTGAGAGCAGCCTAAAGGGCTTCAGAATTTTTTTGAAGAAAATGGGCACATGTTCCAAAAAGTGAACAAAGAGGATTCAGAAAACATACAAATGTCTGAAAATTGAAAATAGATAACAACAACTTGAGCACAAAAACGCATTAATAAAAACCCAAATTTGGTAAGAAAACTGAGAACAGAGCCCTTCTCCTGACAGGTGAATCAGGGAGGAAGGGTGGGAGCTTACTGATGCTAAAGGACCCCCTGAAAGAAAGAAGATTAATACAGTGAGTAATTCTTTCTTCTTACCCCAGGAGTCCTTTAGCATCAGTAACTATAGCAGACTACTGAGCAGTACCAAGTGGGAGGTGGGCAGAGAACCTACTTAGAAAGAGGCTCTGCAGAACCGTCCTGCCAAATCTGGTGTCAGATCTGGACTGCACATCTAAACTGTAGTGCTTCACGAAGGTGTGCACAGATTTCCAGGTAGCTACTTTGCAGACATCCAGGAGGGGTATGTCCCTTACTGCTGCCACAGAGGCTGCAGTGCCCCTGGTGAAGTGGGCCCTGAGCCCCACAGGGGGTTGATGACCAGCCTTTTCATAGCAGAATCTAGTACAAGAGACCAACCAGTGGGAAATAGTTTTCGTCCTCTGCCTACATCCCTGTAGATGAGCAACCACTGAGTGGAAGAGCCTCTGGACTGCCTAGTATACTCTAGGTAGTAAAAGAGAGCTCTTTTGACATCCAAACTGTGGAGCTTTTGCTCCCCAGGAGTGGATTTCACAGTAAAGAATACAAGTAGAGTAATGGACTGATTTAGGTGGAACTCTGAAACCACCATATGCAGGAACTTCCTATTTGTCCAGAGCTAAATTTTATTCTTGTGAGGAATGATGTAATTAGGCTCAGTGCACAGGGCCTATAACTCTGAAATTCTCCTGGCAGAGGTCATGGCCACCAGGAAGACCTACTTCCAGTTCACAAACTTGATATGTGCAGTGGCCATAGGTTCAAAGGGTGGTTTCAAGAGCCTGGCACTGCAGAGATTCAGGCTCCAAGGAGGAAGTGGCTCCCCTGAGTGGAGACTGGAGGTGTAAGAACCCTTTGAAAAACTGTTTAACTATGGTGTGGGGAAAAATTTGACTTTTTCTTTCCCACTGAAAAATAGACCGAAATTGCAGCCAGGCGTAGCTTGAGGAAAGAGGGTTTCAAGCCTGACGCCTGCAGATGTACCAGGTAATCCAGCAGCTGAGGGGTCTGTACCTGTAAGAGGACTGACCTTTTAGCTCTTGCACCAGAGGGAGAACTGTTTGCATTTGGCTGCATAAGTCTTTTTTTGTGTTAGGTATTTTTGCCATTCTCATGATCTTAAGGACTTGTTCTGAGTACTGTGAGGGTGGAAACTCTAACTCCTCATGAACCAAGCCTTGAGGTGAAGAGAGTGTATGTCTGGATAATGCACTCCTGTCTGAGGAAGGGTCAGCAGGGAGTGAGTTGGTGTCAGGCGAATGGGCCTGCTACATGATAGTGAATGAAGGAGAGAGGGTACCAGGCCTGCCTGGGCCAATCTGGAGCCACCAGAATTATTGATGGAGGCTGTTGTCTGAGTTTCAGCAATACCTGAGTATCAGGGGAAAAGGAAGGAATGCAGATAGGAACCCCCCCTGACCAGTTTGGGATCAAGGTATCCAGGGGAAGCATTCCCAGGACTGGAGGCCTGCAACAGTGCTGAGGAAGCTGGAAGTTGAGGGGAGAGGCAAACAGATCCACTTCTGGTGTGCCCCATCACCTGAACCCTGTGGCTAGTACTTTCTTGTTCAGAGTCCATTCACTCTGGTCTTGACTGATGTGGCTTAGAGCATCTGCCAGGGTGTTGTGTTTGCTTGGGTGGTGAATAGCTGAAAGGCTGACTCCCAGGGGAGAAGGCAAAAGACCAGATTTTCAGAGCCTCCAAACAGAATATTCCTGATCTGGTGCCACCCTGCTTGTTTATGTAAAACATTGTAGTGATGTTGTCTGTTTGAATTTGTACAGTCTGTCCTTTTATGACAGGAGCAAATGCTCTAAGAGCTAGAAAGATTCTTGCATTCCAAAAGGTTTATGTGTAACTGTGACTCCTGTAGAGTCCAGGTGCCACTTACTGAGGCACTGTCCAGGTATGCTTTCCATCCCAGGAGGAAGGCATCTATTGTGATCACCTTTGTGGGAAGTGGAGCCTGGAAGGGTATCCCTGCTGCCAGATTTGCAGGGTTCTTCCACCAAAGCAGAGTCTGAAGGATCTGCTCTGTCACAGGTATCTGCTTTGAAAAATTGTTGCTTCTTTGAGACCAGTGAGCTCTGGGGTAGGCTTGCAGGTGTTGCATCCTGTACCTGAACCCTGAGACCACTGCAGGCATTGAAGCCATGTGTCCCAATAGCCTGAGGAAATGTCTGGCTGGTCTTGCTGTCCCTTGATGAAAGAATCTGCCACTGAGGGAAAGTTTGAATTCTCACATGTGGAAGGAAGGCATATCCTTTCTGTGTGTCCAGCTGAGCTCATATGAAGGTGAGTAGCTGGGTGAGCTCCAGGTGAGACTTTATTTAGATTTTCCAGGGAACCCAGAGACTCCAGAGTGAGCCCTTTAAGGGAAAAGGAGACCCTGACCTGACAAAGAGACTTTGGCAGTATGAGCCAATCAGCAAAATAGGTGTAGATAGAGACGCCCAGCTTCCTGAAGTGTGCTGCTACCACTGCCAGGCACTTTGTAAAGACTCTTGGGGCCGAGGCTAGGCTGAAGGGCTGCAGCAAGCCTGCAGGGAGTTTAAACCTGAGAAACTGCCTGTGACACCTTCTTATGGGTAAGCAGAAAAAAAGGAGTCCTTTAGGTCCAGGAAGGCTAACCAGTCTCCCTGCTGTATGGCTAGTAACAGAGTGACCATCTTGAATTTAGGTTTTAACAGCAAGATAGATCACCACTCTCCAGTTTTCTTTTATGTCAGAAAGAGCTAGAATATTTGTACCGCCATCAGTAACACCTGTGTTGGGGATAGAGGCTTAGACATCTGTGTACACTTGAGGTCTGCCTACACTCACATCACGGTAAGACTGCAAAGATGCTGGCTGAGTAGAGGTGGCCCTTCTTTGGCTCCTGTCCTGCCCTCTGAAAGCACTCCTGTACTGAGAGAAGTCAGAGGGTAGGGAATGTAAGGCCTGGGGAAAATAACATCTGCTCCTACTGCCCTCGGGTGGAATTTCTGTGGGGTAGTAGGCTTAGGTTTAGCTAAGAGGCCTTTTTGCAGTTGGTTGCTCTGGAAACAAACAGTATGATTTGATCACAGGGAAAGTCCATGGCCTTAGACTGGGTGACTGGGGTTAGATCATTAGTTCTAAGCCAGGAAAAGCGCCTCAGAAAGATGGCATGGGCCATGGCTCTGGAGGTGGCATCTTTGTTGTCATCTGCCATGTGGAATTGGTACCACATAGCTTCCAGGACAGTTTTTGCTATATCCACCACCTCCTGTACCATTGTGTCCAATCCCTTGCGGGTAATGTCCAGGACAGAATTCCATGGTGCTTGCTGATATCTGGCCGTGAAAGCCAAGCAGGAAGAAGTTTGACAAACACCTGTGCTTTGCTATGAAATCTATTTTTCTGGGGGTCCTTGTATGGGGGTAAGGAGGACAAGGAGAACCCCAGCTTTCTCACAAACTGCCTGCTGCTAGGTATATATATAAGTTGTCATAATGCTGAGTACCTGTCTGTACATCCCAGCCATGAGAGTATACTCTCGTGGCTGGGATGTCAGTAACAAGATACTCAACATGCTTTAGACAACTGATATATATATATATATATATACACATATATATATGTAATAGATATACCACTCTGAGGTGTGTAGTGCGCTCTGATATGCACGCCCCTTGGTGTGCGTCAGCTGCCAAGGCGTGCGTATATCAGGCGACGCTTTACCAAGTGTTCTAACTTATAAAATGTCAAAATTGTTTGGGGGTAAAAGTGCAGGTGTGCGGTCGCTCTGATATCGCATGGTCATGTGATGCTGGTCAGCTAATGATATTGCTGCAATTCCCTACCCATTTATAAATATATATATATATATATATATATATTGTTTTCAACCAGCTTGTCAACCCCTGTCACTGAAGTGGGGGTTTGAAGCAGTTTCATTGTATTTTTATTTATATTTTTTCATTATAGATAGGCATGGCCAGTCTTTTTGGGTGTGGGAGACCTTTCTTCTCCCTACAATCTTTATCCCCATCCTCATCCTGGATGGACTCCTGAGTAGGGAGGTCCAGGGTGTCTAGCATGTTTTTGGATAAACTTAAGCATAGAGGGGGGAATCCTCCTGGTTAGCAGAGGAAGCTCCAAAAAGAAGGTAGTGGACACATAAGGTTCTAGGCCCTCCAAATTCATGTCAGGGGCATAATAAAATTATTCATTATCATCTGTATTACCCTCACAGTCTCTGGAAGAGAGAACAGCGGAAGAGTGCATACTAGCCCCTGTAAACATAGACCCCATCTTTTGCAGGGTCCGAAAGACATGCCATGCTTTTGCCATGTCCTGCACAGATGGGAGATCCTGCGCAGGCTGTGGCTGTATAAGTTTTGTTTTTTCTTTATGTTTTAACCCCTCTGTTGTCTCACTAACAGGTTTCCCAGTAGAAACAGGAGTGTTTTTATCTTTGTATACTATCTTTTTTGGCCACTTCATCAGCAGCTTCATCATGCTACTGTTTTGTACAGACAGTTCTTTGCTTATTATTTTTAAATTTGGGAGGAACGTCATCAGCTCCTTTGGAAGCTGTATTTATTTATTTACTTTTTTGGCTGGGACTTGAAAGCTTCATCAGCACCCCTGCTTGAATTTTTATTGGCTTTAGATGGCCCCTCATCGGTAGCCTTTGATTTTTTTCTCAACCATATATATTTTTTTATTTTATTTTATTTAAACAGCAGTTTGGAAAACCTTTGAGCCATAGGCTCATTTACAAAGGTACCTTGTCACAGTAAGACAAACCAAAATACACAGTATAGCAGTACAACACATAAGTATAACAGTAAAATGAAGACATAGATACAAACAAGCTGGTACAGGTAGGATGGATGCAAACAATACCAGAGTTATGTCGTCCTTAGCAGCTTAGTAATAAGCTTTGTCATAAGTACTGAGTACGGCTTTCACTAGTGGCAGTTACAGCATCGGGTGTTAATAAGGTGGTTACGTAAGGAAGTTTTGAAGCACGATATAGTTGGAGCTTCGGAGATGGAGGGGGGCAGTGTGTTGAACCAGGAGGGGCCTAAAGCTGAAGGCTCTTTGGCCGTGAGAGGTCCTAGCTCTAGGGATAACAAGAAAGGTTTTCCCAGAGGTCCGAGTATGAACTAGTGGGACAGAGCGGCGTATGGTGGTGGTCAATCCTGGTGGGGAAAGCCCAAGGAGGGTCTTTTTTGTAAGGGTACAGGTAAGATATTTGAGACGCTCGTCGAGATCAAGTACCAGCGCTTTAGCATACAGTAGACAGGTGTGTGTCATCCTAAGTGCTCCAGTAATTAACCTGCAGGCCTTATTCAGAGTAGTGCGAATTTTATGGAGTGCGGTCTGATCAGCAGCACCATACACCGGCAGTCCATAGTCCACTAGGGACAGGATAGAGGAGGTGACTGTGAGTTGAAGAGCCTCCGGGGGGAGGCAGTGTTTATACCGATGTAAGATGCCCAATCGGATATTAGTGGCAGTGGCTAGGGCAGCGATGTGTCCATGGAAGGAGAGGGAGGGGTCAAAATGGATCCCTAGGTATTTATAGGAGCAAACTTGTTCGAGTGGGAATGAGGACCCAGAGTGAATGAGGAGTTTGAAGTTGCAGGACTTGTTTTGGGGATGAGTGAAGAACATGGTTTTTGTTTTTTTAAGATTTATCACCAATCTATTTTCCTTGAACCAGCCCTCAGCTTCAGTGAAGGACTTCTGCAGCGAGTCCTGGAGGGCAGTAGGGTTACGACTTGAGGCAAAGATGACTGCATCATCAGCATACAATAGAATGTTCCCCGAGCAAGAGTGTGGAAGGGTGTTAAGGTAAAGGGAGAATAGTAAGGGGCCCAGAATGGAGCCCTGGGGAACCCCAGAAAAGATGGGACAGATGTCTGAGTAGGTCCCATTAATTTTTACACACTGTGAGCAGTCAGACAGATAACTGGTGCACCAGGAGATAGGCCCAGCAGCAAAACCAGAGAGACTAAGGGCATCAAGAAGGAGGGGGTGGGAGACAGTGTCGAAAGCTTTCGAGAGGTCAATGAAGACAGCACCAGCCAGAGAGCCAGTGTCTAAGGAGGAGTGAGAAAGTTGGAGAACTCTAGGAGGGCTGTGTTGGTACTGTGGCCCACGGAAGCCATGCTGCTCAGGACAAAGGACATTGTAGGTGGAGAGGTAGTCAGAGATTTGAGAGGCCACCACTTTTTCCAAGGCCTTGGAGAGAGAGAGAATGTAGATCGGTCGATAGTTTCCAGCCACAGTCCTATCACCACCTTTAAAGATAGGGGTGACAGTGGAGACTTTCCAGGCAGTTGGAACCTTCCCCAGGCAAAGAGAGTGGTTGATGAGGCATGTGATCGGGGTAAGGATTGTGTCCAAGACCAGCCGTAGGATACACGGATCCAGGGTGTCACTGCCTGTACTATTACTCTTGAGGGCAGTGACAAGGTGCGGCCTAAGTTCTTGGGCAGAAACATGGCGGAGGAGAAAATAAGGGTGAGAAAGATTTATGGCAGGTGCTGGGGGAGGAGGGTCAAAAAAATTTGTAGGGAGGATAGGGCTAAGGTCAGTGAATGAGGTGTTGAGGTGGTTGGCTATGAGGGCTGGGTCTGAGGAGATCACACCATTAATGTTGATCTGGGTGGGTGGAGGGTGTGCACTCCCATTTAACTGTTTAATGTTATCCCAGAAGGTTCTGGGATTCCCCATGAGGCAGTGAGTGAGGACCGATAGTGCTCAGACTTGGCCTTTCTGATGGCCCGAGTGCACTTGTTTGGGGCGGCAGCATATAACTGCCTGTCATTGGGCCGGCTAGTCTCAATGGCACGGTGCCATAGGTTGTCCCTATGTTTGAGCTGGTGGATCAAAGCTGGGGTAACCCAGGGGGCATTCTTCCTTTTAAAATGGCGGGTCTCTTTTGCTCTTTTATTGCCAATTTTGTGCAAAGAGCCCAATAGATGTAAACCACAAACAACTGAGACACACGTTTCTGTAAATGCTGTTAAGCCAGTCCTGTGGCCGTTGATACACTTTCCAAACAACTGAGACACAGGTTTCTGTAAATACTGTTAAGACAGTCCTGTGGCCGTTGATACACTTTTTTTTCATAAAGGTCCATTTCGATATGGTAATCTCTGACAAGCCAATCTACAGAGAACCCAACAGTAACTGTCATAATTTGAAAGACCAACAGTAACCTCACGGTAGGTACCCATGAGTTCTGAGGTAAAAAACAAGAAAAAACACAAAAATTCAATGGATTGCATCAAAAACAAAGAAGAACCATCAAAAAATAAGCACTTGTGGTAAAAAAAAGAATATAAAATAAGCAAATGCAGTAGAAATAATGCTAATTACATGTAGCTGTGGTAAAAAAATAACGTGGATGCACAAAAAAAAAAGTTAAACTAATAGTAAAAACTCACTCAGCACACTAAAAATGTAAGTTTGTGAGGAAAACTTTACCAAGATAAGCGAATAAGAGGCTGTTAACAAGGAAAGTTGAGAGACACCTCTGGGGCAATGTTGCTCAGTCAGCGGAGAAAAAATTCTGAAGCCCTTCAGACTGCTATCACTCAGTGCATTCCCCTCCTGTGTTTTGATTGGCTGATGCCCTAGCTCATTATAATGCTCTTAAAGGCACACCTCCGGGGCAGTTGCACCTAGCCTGCTAACTGCTATAGTTACTGATGCTAAAGGACTCCTGGGGTAAGAATCACGAAGCACTTTTTCAATATAATGTTTGCTTTTATTTTTAAATTTCTTCTTCTCTACTATCCTTAAATGAGTTGAGTCAAACAGGAGGAAAAGTAAAATGAAACCAAATGGTGCCAAGGAATGCTGAAAACAGTTTTATGTATAGCGGGTAGATTGAAATCTAGAGCTGTGCAGAATGCAGAATTTCATCAGTGGAATTCATACAGAATGGCAGTCATTACAGAAATACAAGGGTGCACAATGTGAGCAGCATGCATGCCACTTGCTTATTAAGCATGCGGCATGCTTGCTGCATGCATGCTGCGCACTTGCATTTCTGTAAGGGAAACTGACTTTCAAACTGCTTTTTGGAATTTCTTTTTGAATACTGTGGAATTCTGAAAGCATTTCCATGTAATCCGCAGAATAACTTTCCACAAATTATGTTAACTGTGGAAGAATTTCCCATGGGTTTTGGAAAAGAAATCCACTGTTTATGTAAATCCTAGATTACTAATCCATGAAAACATTCTGAGTTTGAAATTTTGGAATCCCGCAGAATTAGGTAGAATTTTCCAAAATTCTGCAGAATTCTGTTATGTCAGAATTCAGAAATTCCACACCGGACTATTAAAACCCCACGGGCTTCACAAATACCAAAGGTTCATGAATATAGGCCATTCGCCCCTAAGGTTAGTGACCAGTGTCTGTTGCATGCTCGTTCATGTTAGTCAGAAGGAAAGAGATGTTAAGCAACAGGTGTTAAAAAATAAAGAAGAAATTTATTCACACTTACCATAATTTCCTTTTCAGTTAGCTCCAACATTGCCAATGGGTATTCAGCACAAGCAGAGTAATGTGCACCCCTACTATGGGAAATGGCACAGCCCAAAGGCTGTTAACAGTTTAGAATCTTGGGTACATGAACATTCTGGACAGCAGCAACTCTCCAGTCACTTTTGCCTATGCAGTGCCTCTAAGTATGTGAAAGTAAATCCGTATAGATTATACCGTCCGTCCTGTCATGAACCAGCACATGTAAGCTGTCTACGTGGACAAAGTTCTAACCAAAATAAGGCACAGTAAAACAGTTCCCTACCTTGTCAGGTGAGAGGAAGGATGGAGCAAGGTTCATCATGTATTTCTCTTGTGGAAATTCTTTGAAGAACCGAGCCAACTAGAGGAGACTTGCTAAAGGAATGAATGAAAAACAGGTAGCACTGGAAATTAACTACAAAAGGTAGCGCATCCAAATGGTGACTGAGGAATGGTGACCCGTGAATTGGACAACTGAACCACAGTGCCGACACATTCTAGCGACTGACGGTTCCCCTCATCCCTGAGATATGCCCCCTCAGAGTTGGAATAATAAATAAAGGGGGCACAGAAGGCAAAGTCCTCCACAAGCCCCCCCACAAGAAAGAAGTGTTTTGAACATCATTGTGCTGTGGGACTTGCTCCCTATTCATGGGTCACCATTCCACAGCAGTGATTTTGACATAGAACACGACGAACAGTGTAAGCACTCATCTGTAACAAAGGAGGCACCCTTATTTATCCCAAAAGTCAAACCTGTTAGTTCTGCATGCCAGAAGCCAATATTAACATGTGAAACTATTCATTTTTTAGTATATATATATATATATATATATATATATATATATATATTATATATATATATACACACACACACATATATATGTTGCAAAAAAACTTGTTACTGCTCCAGTTAGGGTCAAAGTGACAAAAGTTGGGAAAGCGAGGCATTAGGGTTTCCAACCTAACACCCCACCCTCCCAAACCAGGCAGGAGGCAGGTGTGGGGTGTGCCTTGGCTTCTCAAGTGAACACTCACCACATTCTATCTGTAAATAAGATCAGATGTCTGGCCATTCTGAGAATGGGGTGAGCGATTCGACTTGAGAAGCCCTGCTCACGGAGGTGAGGCAGTGGTAATGCAATTGTCACTGACAACAGGCGTGCTGGGATTTTGCAACTTATTCACTACTTTCTGAGATTGTATAATAGTATCCTTATTTTACTGTGGGAGCACAGGGTCCTTCGGACCCTGTGCTCCAATCCCTCTGTAGATGCATATATGTATGTAACTATGGAAGCACAGGGCCCTCTGGACCCTGCACATCCATTTATAGGACAACAGTAACCAAATTATCAGCATAGCCATCTTATTCCTCCACCTCATGTACCTGGTACAGAAAATTGTTGAATCCCTGCCAAAACATAATTCTGAGCAACTGCAATGCCATTCTGCACCACATGTTTGAAAACACATTTTGGGCAGGATTTGAAAAATGTCAGCTGTGGCATACATGAGGTGGAGTAGTGAGAAGGCTATGTTGAAAATCTGGGGTCAGAATATTTAAAATTTCCAGAGTTACTAGCGTGCATAGCAAAATTGCAATGAATGGTCATAACTTTGGTATTTTTTATATTTTGACCCCAAATTTTCAACATAGACTTCTTATGACCCCACCTCATGACCAAAGGCAGAAAAAATGTCCAAATCCTGTCCAAAGTGTGAATTCACCAAATGACCATGAAATCACCTTTTGGGTGGGAGCTGCATATTAACAGTCCTACTGTTCATGAGGTGGGGTCCCCAAAAAGCCATGTTGAAAATGTGGGGTCAAAATCTCAAAAAATGGCTAAGTTATGCATAAAAATTGAAACCCCCAGCTACCAGAAGAAAGCTTCCTTTTGAGTGTCTTATTTTGCGTATGACTTTACGAAGGAGCAGCAGAGGAGGAAAGGCATACACGCTGTTGAAATTCCATGACTGTGACAGAGCATCCACTGCCTCCATCTATGGACACTGGTAGCGGCTGAAGAAGTGCTGCACTTTCTTATTCTGGCTGGAGGCAAACAGGTCGATCTGTGGACAACCGAATCTTTTGCACAGAAGGTTGAACGTCTCCAGGTTCAGCATCCACTTCCCTGGGTAAACATTCTCATGGCTTAGCCAATTGACCTGAAATTTCAACTCCCCCGCAAAGTGAACTGCTGAAAGAGAGAGAAGGTTCTCCTCTGCCCACAACAGAAGATCAGTTGCTTCTTTTAGCATCGCTCTGCTCTTTGTGTATGCCACCATGACAGCGTTGTCTGATCTTATTTTCATGGCTCTTGACTGCACCCGATTTTGAAAATGGTGGCAAGCTAGGCACTTAGCCTTCATTTCTGGGACATTGATGTATAGGTGCTGTTCCTGCACAGACCAAGTCCCCTATATGGGAATGTGGTACAACACTGCCCCCCCAGCCCGACAGACTGGCATTGATTGGCAGGATCAACTCTGGATGGACTTCAAAGGGAGACCCTTTGCTCAGATTCTCTATACTCACCCATCAACTCAGGAACTGCTGCAACAGTGGGGAAATCAGAATACTGGTCCGATAGTCCTCCGAGGCCGATAGTCCATCCCAGGCTGACAGCAACTCAATCTGGAGGGGTTGCATGTAAAGATGAGCCCACAGGATGATTTCTATTGTTGCCATCATGGGGCCCAGAATCTGTAGTAAGTGTGAGCTGAAGCCGACAATTGGCTCCTTAGCCACTAAACCTCTCTCAACAAGGTCTCCTTCCTGGCTGATAAGAGGAAGACCTTCCCTCCATCTGTCCTGAACACAGCTCCCAAGTGCTCCAGGTTCCACAATGGCTCAAGAGCTTTTATCCCGATTTACTACCAAGCCATGAGACTCCAAAACCTCCAGTGTCCTGGTCACAGATTTCCTTGCTATTGGAGCAGACGGCATTCGAATGAACAAGTTGTCCAGGTAAGGATAAACATGATGTCCCTCTTGTCACAGTTAAGCCACCGAGACTATAAGCACCTTCAAGAAGACTCTGGGGGCTGTTGCCAGCCCAAATGAAGCAACCTGTACTGGAACTGTTACCCCAGGACTGTGAACCTGAGAAATGTTCAATGAAACTATTGGATGGGAATGTGGAGATATGCATCCCTCAGATCTATGGGTGCTAGATAATCCCCTGGCTGTAAAGCCTAGATGATTGAGCATAAGAACTCCATCTTGAAGGTCATGTGAGTGAACAAACTTGTTTAGGTGTTTCAGATCCAAATAGGTTTGAAAAGCCTCCAACGTCTTGGGAACTGCAAAATAAATCAAGTAGAATCCATGGCCCTGTTTGCCAGGAGGCACCAGAACAATCCCCTCTGATCTGTGAGAGGTGATCCAATGTCTGCAACACTGCATGTCTCTTCATGGGATCCTTTGGTACAGAAGACAGCAGAACATGTCCCTTTAAGGAAATGGTTAATAATTTTATTGTATAACCTAGGGCCAAAATCTCCAAGACCCAAGCACCTGATGTTACCTGGGCCCATCTTGTATAAAAATTGTGCAGGCTTCCACAAAGGAAAGGGAGGCAGAGATGGGTCTGCGTACCATCATTGTGAAGTGCCAGATCTTTGCCCTGGGGCACCATTGCATTATTGGGACAGGGCCCCTCTACCCCTATTGCTCTTGAATCCAGAATATGATCCTTTATGCCTCTGGTTCCCAAAGTTTTGAAAGAGAAGAGAACTCCCTCAATTCTGCCTGTGTCAGACACCTTCTTGACATTCTGAGGTTGAGCTGGCCTTTTGCTGTTGTTTGCACACCAGAAGGCAGCCTTTTTTTTTTCCTCAATATCCTTCAAAATGTCATCCAGGCCTGAAAAAAACAATAATTCTCCCTCAAAGGCTAAGTTAAACAACTTGGTCTTCAATGCCTGGTCAGCTATCCAATGTTGAAGCCACGCCCCTTGCATGGCAGACATGATATGATAAGCGGATTGAGCTGACATGGGTAAGTTCTCCACTGTGGTATCCCCCAGAAAGGTGGAGGCCATGGATACCAACTGCAAAATGCTCCGGCCCCCCACCCCAGAACCTGGGGGAAGGAAGTTACCCAGCATTGTAACCCACAAGTGTAGAGCTCTGGCAATAATAAAGGAGGCATAGGAGGTGTGGAGGTTTTGCACCCCTGGAGGCAAAGGCTCTTCTGCATGAATTGTCCACTCATTTGTCATGTGTATCTACTAAGGTTAAAGTCTCTTCATTTGGGATATTCATGTGCCTCAGGAAATTATGTACTGCTTTATCAGCCAGGGGAGGAGTTTTCCACTTGCGTATATTTTCCTCCACAAAGTGGAAACAACATACCTTGGGTTTTGGTAGATATTTTCGTTGGTCCACACCTGCCCATTCTTGTTCAGTAATCTGGTCACAGTGAAAAAAGATTGTAAAACACTTTGGAGTGCAGGAGGATGCGGACAGGCTAGGGTTCACATCTAAGGCCTCCGTGGATTGTACCTCCTTCAACTGAAATGTTCTACAAGCCTCAGTTACCAGATAGGACAAATATTTTGTATCAGACTGGGCTGGGATAGGAATTCTCCTTTTTGGCTTTTTCAATTCCCCTTCCTCCTTCTCCTCCTCCTCCTCAGAGGGTTTGTCCTCTTCATCATCATCATCATCATCAAATGACTGCTTTAGGTCAGGATTTTCCCTGAGATCCCCAACATCCTCATCCTGACCCTCCATATGGTCAAGGGTGGGGTCTGCCTGCAGATCCATATTTAGCAGATTTGTCCTGCTTTGGCTCACCTAGATGTACCTGTGTGGGCCCCTTCCCCCAAACTGAGGAGCCTGGGTTGGGTGTGTCCAAAGGAATGTCCTGCAGAACACTGGGGCCCAAAAGCTCTCCTAAGAGCAACCACAAAGATTTACGCAATTCTGTTTTGCCACTGCTAGCTGGTACATTAGGTACATGCCCCAGTTTAGAGTTTTCACTGGGGGGGCAATGTAAGAGACATATTAGCTTGAGAAACACAATGGGGGCAATAGGAACCCAGCAGAGAGGGTGGCATTACCCTTTTTCAGGTCTTACATCATTTGAACACTAGAGGTCTCTGATAAGCCATGGCGCCAAAACACTAGTGTAACAAAACACTAGTGTAACAGAAGCTCAAAACATAGACTAAAACTATGAATACTGTTGCATGAATTATATGAGAAAAAAAAGAATGCTACTGTGGACATCACCTCCCTCTGTGGTTAAAAGCACCAGCAGAAAACATTCCTACCAGCCTACCAACTCAAAGGCTGAGGTAGGAAAGATCACACTCAGAAACGGTGCTGAGCAGTCAGAGAAGCAGCGCTGCTACATCTAGCACTTGGAAAAATGTTAGTGCGCGCTCGCACGAATGTGTGCGTGAGTGATGTCACAATGCTGTGCTTGATGTCAACACATTGGGGGGGCACACCCAAGCACAGATGCATGAAAAGATGAGCTGAGGCTCTGAGAAGCCTCTAGCTAAACAGCACAGTGTAAGCCCAAATGCTAGGGCTCAGAAAAAATGGCAGGAAGTCACATGGCTCAGGAGGGCCGTTAAGCACTGCCACAAGAGCTGCAGAAAAAGATCCTCCCAAAAAACTGCCTGAAAAAACTTTGGTTCCCACTCTTTTTTCCCCTCTCTTCTCTCCTTTTCCTTTTTTTTTAAACAGTAAACTAAGCTCCAGCAGAGAGAAGGAAACACAGATCCTCAGCTGAAAGCATTCTAAAGAACCAGTGGTTCCCTCTCTTCCCAAATAGAAGAAATAAAAGAAATCACCACATAGAATAGTCAGTCTTTCGTCTTGGGGGGTGGACTGACATCAAACTAAACAGTAGGGAGACACAGGGAGCACCCTAAAGCTAGTACCTAACAATAAGACCAAAAACAAGTACTTGCCTGAGGCACTATGACATGAGGGAAAACGGAGACCTACTAAAAATAAACATCCTTAGGGTAGTGGCAGATGTGGCCCCCAATCCAAGCACAACCAGGCAGTGGAAATGGAGAAAAATACAGGTTAGCCAGTTTGAAAGCCACAGCTTAACTGACACAATTTTAAATTTAGGGGTGCTCTCTGTCACCAGGTAGCCCCAACCTGCTATGCAGAATCACAGCCGCAAAGAGTAAACACCAAAAGAAAAAGTTTCTTCTTCAGAGAAATTTCTATTGTTTCTCCTTCAATGGCACAGCAAAGACTGAAGGGTTGCTGCTGTCCAAAATGTTCATGTGCCCAAGATTCTATACTGCTAATAGCCTTTGGGTTGTGCCATTTTCCCTAGTAGAGGTGCACATTACCCCATTTGTGCTGAATACCCATTGACAATGTAGAGCGCTACAAAACTGAGAATTCTAATGAAAACCTGGAAATAGCTGTATTAAAAGAGTGCTTCTTTTATTACTTTGAAAGTAACAAGGAGTGCTAAAGCAGACTTGAAATGAGGAGAAAGGGGCATCATACAAGACAGAAGAGGGGCAATCCAAAGTAGAATGAAACAGAATAAGTCAAAGTGTTCACTGTTAATATGCACTGCTGCTTTAAAGAGCCCTGCTGCTGGTGTGATTACTTTCAAAAAAATTAATATTTAGACACAATTCAACCAATATTTCATTTTTTACTGTAAATCTCACTCTGATTTGTTTCTTACTATGAATCGTTTCATGTACACAAGATCTCTGCCTTATGCGTCTTTGTTGTCTTTCTACACCTCTCCTTGCAGTTTTGTTTATGACACCATAATTTGTTGCTGTAGAGATAATGATGTCGTAAGCATGATATTATGATGTCAGGTGTAGACAAGGAACTACAGCAGATAAGGTCTTGGGGTCAGTGATCTTGTTTTTATGCAGCTCTCCTCAGTAATGAAAAATGGGGAAAGAATTATAGAAAGTATATGAATTAGAAACACGAGCATGTCTAAATCTTACATTTTTCAAAATTTCCTGAATGTTGTCAGTGGCTTTTTAGGCAGTCTATTGGTAGTTAATAAACATATAGTAAGCAAGTATTACTGCTTAATAAGTCATTAATAAGTCTTAATAAGCAGTAATATGTTTTTAATATGGATGTAACCAATAGATAATTACTGGTTAGGGTCAATTACAACCCAAAAACAACATCTGAAATTCTCTGTTACAGACATTAAGAATTGTCTTGCTCTCACACACAGCACTAACCTTAAGGCACAACAGCTGCAGCCAAATGTACTTTTGTTTTTCATTGACGCTGCTATAACTGCAGAACTAGTAATTGTAACAAAAAAAACATAAAAAAACAAGAGTGCAACAGTAAAAACTTGTTTTTTGCACATCTTCTGTGTCTGATAACCATTACAAACACTCAACCTTTGGCTACATGGTTTATGTGGTATCACACATCTCAGGCGTGTAAAGAAAATCCTCGATTTACAAGACTGCTTCCATAAAAATGCAGAATTTAGTGACAGATAAGGACTACTTGGCCGACCCCCCATCCGCCAATACGTCCCTGTCTTTCTATACTGTCACCAGAGACCCTACTTTATCTCCATCTCCCTCCCTCCTCACTTCTAAACTGTGATTCCCTTGTGCCTATCCCATGCATGCTTGAAACCCACCAGTTTTCACCCACCCAACTCTGCTAGAAGACTGTTCTAGGCATCCACCACTCTTTCAGTGAAGAAGCACTTCCTCACATCTCCTAAATTTTTCCCCTTCCAGCTTCACTGCATGTCTCCTTGTTCTTGTGCATCTTTTCCTCTGAAAAATACACCCCATCTATACCTTATTCAAACCTCTTGAGGTATTTATAGGTCTTGATCATGTCCCTCCTCTCTTCCAGGGTGTACATACTAAGGTTCTTCAGTATCTCCTCATAGGGCTTCTGACATAGCCCCAGTTTAGTTGCCCTCCTCTTGACAGCCTCCACCCTGTCTATGCTTTCTATCAAGACCTCTGATGACCAAGACCCTGTGAGCCCTCTCATAATTCAGACAATACTGCTACAGTAACTCCAGTATAGAAGCAGTGATGCCATGCATAATGCATAATTCGAATCTACAACCTCCCAACCGCTCTCCTCCTGAACACACACACAGAAAAATAAGGCCATCAAAGTTATTTAATGAGATGCAGTTTCACTGGCTCATTCTCCTTATAATTAGCGGAATGTAAGGACAGCAGATCCAGAAGCACTTCTTGCACTTAAAAGTTCAGTGTGTGTGTGTGTGTGTGTGTGTGTGTGTGTGAATGAGTAATGAATCACACCATAAATAAAGATAAACATTTTTTTTCATTCTAGTGCAAGGTGGGTAACTGGAGAAACCCACATATGATTTTTTTTTTCATTAGGACTGGAAATAATACAGCAATTAATTTCACATACAAAAGTGACATTATTTTTACATAGAAGGCAACCCCACCATACCCTTAGTGCAAACCACTTACATTTTTATTACAATTTATTTACCAAGGATAACCCAGCTAAGATGCAAAATCTCATTTACAATGGGGTCCTGGTGAGTAGACTGAAGTACTGTGATGTTAAGTGACTTCCCTAGGTCACATAGAGAGTATTTAGCTCTAGTGGAGTTTAAAGTAGCCAGCCCTGGTTTCCAGGCTGGTGTTGTAACAACTAGATCATACTACTGTCTTGTAGCATAGACCGATGAAAGAGACAAAGCAGTAAAGAGAGCTGGAGCTAGGGGAGAGAGAGAGAGAGAGGGGAGGGAGAGAGAGAGGGAGAGAGAGAGAGAGAGAGAGAGGAGGGAGAGGAGAGAGAGAGAGAGAGAGAAAGGAGAGAGAGAGAGAAGAGACAGGGAGAAGACAGAGAGAGGGAGAGAGGGAGAGGGGGGGAGAGAGAGGCAGAGAGAGAGGGAGAGAGAGAGGAAGAGAGAGAGGGGAGAGAGAAAAAGACAGAGAGAGGGAGGGAGAGGGGAAGAGAGAGAGGGAGAGAGGTAGAGAGAGAGAGAGAGAGAAAGAGGGAGAGAGAGATAGGGAGAGAGGGAAAAGGAGAGACAGAGAAGAATTGGTAGTTTTCACTCCTGGTTGAGATGATTGCGGGGAGGATATTTCGGAGGCAGTCCAGTTCCTTACAGACTGGGTTATGTCCACCTGATAGGCTGAGATGCACATGTGACTAAAAGATGATAATCGGTTCCACCTTCAAGTCTGCCCTATCCTCAGATCTTCAGTTACACTTTTTCCATAGCTTGTGTCTTTAATACCTGATGAGAAACTGTTAGGTGTCTAGACTTGTGAACAAAACATTAAAGGGTGACAGGTTATGTATGTAAGTGAAAATTATTCAGCCAATATCACAAGAGAGTGTCTGGTCTGCGTAACATGCCACTGCTACGATGCCATGACTGCATCTATGTATACTTAAACATATTCAAGCATGGTGGGTCATTCACTACTCTTGCCATTGGGTGGGCCCTGCACTAACTCAAAGATATACTCCCCACAATCACCTTTACCAGGTGAGTAAACTGCCATTATGGGTTGCTATCTCTGAGGCACTCCAATTCCTTTCAGACTGGGTATTAAAGAGCTAGTGTACTGCTTGGAAACTGCCTGGGATTAATTGTAACTTTCAGATGTAGTCAGCTATCACTTCTTATATCCCAAGTATTTTTTTTCTTTTCTGTTTGCTAATTAGAAGATTTTCCACCTGGCAGTACTAGGGTGATGTGTGGAGCAGCACTTTGTCTGGAGGCTAAAAAAAAGTCAGTTCTGTTCCCCCCACGACATCAACACTGAGACCACACTGACTGTAGCATCACTAGTAACCAATAAGAACCATTTCTTACTGGCAGATTATTCTCTTTCATATGAAACAGCAGTGACTGGCTCTTTTTGGTTACTAATGATGTCACAATTTTCCTGCATTTTGATTGGTAACTTGTGAAAGTTACTGCTCAGACTGCAAGAATTGTGGTGCTTCAAGGTGTTTGGTCACATTCCCGAGGATGTAGTGGGAGGAATAGAACTGACTTTTTTTAGTCTCCAAACAGAGTACTGCTCCAAAAATCAGCCGAGAACTGCCAGGTGGAAAATCTTTTAATTAGCAAACAGAAAATAAAATAAATACTTCAGATACTGGAAGTGATCGCTGACTGCAATTGAAAATTACTATTAATTCCAGGCGGTACACTAGCTCTTTAAGAAGCAGTACTATTATTAACTGGGAGGCGTAGATGTGTTGAGATTGGATGGGGCCATAGCCACATTAAGCACTGAGTGATCAAAACTGGCTTTGGTAGATGTGAGAGTATAGAGTCTATAAAGCCTTGTGAATGTGAGGATAGAGGATCATGTTTCAGCCGCACGTATTTCTGCTGCTGTGGCTAAGTTTTTTCTTTCCCAGGAAGTAGCTGCTGCTGTGGTAGAGTGTACTCACTTGTCCTTTGGTGGTTTTGGCAGACACCAATTTATATATCTTTTGAATGGCTGTCTTTAGCTGCCTAGCAATGGTTGAATTGGATGCCATGGTGCCCTTCTTGTATCAACAAAAAGCTCTGCACTGGTGGAGTCAGCGAAAGATCAGGCGCACTCCAAAAAATGTAAGTAAAAATGTTTACTCTGGCACCATGAAGAAATCCCAGCTGTCCCAGTGTGGGTTGAAGCACCGAAGCCGAGGCCTCTAGCCTGGATTCCTTCATGGCACCAGAATAAAACTTTTTACCTAAATTTGAGTGTGGAGTTCTTTTTGTCATTGTATTTAGCAGGCTGGTCACCTTGTTCTGCACTGCCTCTTGCTCTCCCTGTGCGTGCTACCTTTCTTGTACTTGTGTCCTTCTTGTGTCTCTGTATCAGGACAGTCTCTCTGATGTTTGGAAGCCTGTAGTCCTACTGATATAAGTTGATAGGACTCATTTGTAATGACAGAGTGTGCAGAGGTGCTCCCTTGGCCTCACTGGTGTCTGGTGTAAATGCTGGTAGTTCAATGGTTAATTTAGTATTAAAATCAGATATTACTTTGGGTTGTAATGATGATATTGTCTGTAGTATGACTGTCTTCATGAAATCTAATAAATTGTGCCTTGTGTGACAGGGCATGTAGTTCTCACATTCTTCTGGCTGAAAATATTGCCACTAGAAAAAAAAATGTTTTTTACGGTCACCCAGCACAGTTCCATGGAGTTTAGTGATTCTAAGGGAGCTGGACCAGCTAACATAGTTCCATGGAGTTTAATGATTCTAAGGAGACTCATGTCATGGCATTGAATGCTAAGTTCAAGCCCCAGTGGGAAGTAATCTGTTTTACCTTTGGGCAAACGTTACATGCTGCCTTGTAAAACCTAAGTATATCTGCATGTGAGCCTGGGGCTGTGTGTCCCATTGGCCTTGGGCCGCTCTGCTAGATGCTAGTTAATCTCTCACTGAGGCTGGAGACAGACCCTTTTCAAGTCCGTGTTGTAGGTAGAGTAATACATTTGGTATAGCTGCCTGTTTTAGTGAGACATTGGTATATTCACAACATTTTGAAAATATTGAACATTATCTGATGTATGCTGAGGTGGTGGGTGAGCTTCTTGGTTGTAACATGGTGTCTATGATTGAGTGATAATAACCTGATGTCTCTCCCGTTCAGGAGAAAGGCCATTCATTTTAGATTGTGTGGGCTGAGGTGTCTGACTGGCCCCTGTGTCAGTATACCTGGTCTGCTTGGCAACCGCCAAGGATGGTCCAGTTCCATTGTCACTACTGTTGCAAACCAACTTACCTGAAGCACCGGGAACAAGGATTCTGTTTCCATAAAAATGAACCTTGCAATGAAGAGCAAAGGAGAGGGACATGCAGGCAATATATAAATATATGTGTAGCTGTACCTAAATATTATGATTGTCAAAGTTTAATCAAAAGTAACAAATTCAATTTTAAAGCAAGCAATGCACACGTGAGTGCCCCAACCTCCTGATTAGTGTTTTATATAGGAAGATAGACAGTGATGACAGAAAAAGACTGGTCTGCTTAGAGTTCCCAATCTGCTCAAGACCAGTTGTCCATATGGGGTCTTATACCTCTTGCTCCACCCCTTACTCCCCTCACTACTGCTACCAACCTGAACAACCACCAAACGCTTCACTCTTGAAACCAGCAGAATGACATTTTTTAAGTACCTCCAAGTCAAATCCTTTTATTAACACTTTAAATCTGCTTGCTAACGTCTGTGGCAAAGGCTGTGTGGTAGAGGAGTGAGTCAGGAAATATAGACAAGCCACAACAAAGATACAAGGTGCAAACAGTGTCATTTTATTCAAAATGCTAGAAAAAATATCTTCTGTCAGATGTTTTCAGAATGGCAAACAGATTTGAAAAACTGATTTAGCAGCTGCTTTAAATCAGTTATAAACAGAAAGTTCAACAAAGTCTTTTGCACTCCATATCTGCCCTAAAAGTTCTTGCTTGTATCAAAATTGTAGACCCCCTTTTTAAGCAGTAAGAAGTGATACCTTTCAGCTTCAGGTTAACCAGTTTTACTAAGTTAGGTTTTTCTTGTTCTCAGCTTCTTAGGCAGTCTTCGCCTTCTTCTCAGAATTCAGAGTGTCAAGACAGAGTCCTCTGTCCTGTAACCTTCTGTGGCTTTTTATTGCTTTTCTGATCTGACCTCCCTGACCTTTGTTCTCAGAATGTCACACTCAGTTAGTTGCACTTTTCTGAGTGCCCTGAGATAAACAAACAATTATGAAAACCAACTCCAGCTAAGGCTGGAAATCATTAACCCCTTCTGCCTTCAAAATTATTTATTATTTTAGCAAACTCCTAGTTTCTTGAAATGTTATTGTTCCCTATAAACTTGAGACAGTGTTCAGACCCAGTCACACATGCTCACCTTTAAGAGGGATCCTGCTTTGTCTGTTTCCCTGTACAAGTTTCCTTAAAATTTCGTACAACAAATGCCGTGGGACCTATAGGTCCTGATTTACTAATCCACAAAGAAAGTATCATTTTTTAAGCACTTACTGAGTCATAATCTTTATTTTTATCTGGTTGATCCTGTGACTCCCTCCACCCCTGCCAGCCATACCTTATCTGGGGTACCTTGCGGCCAGCCCTCTGATGATGCACACGTCAGGCTAAGTCACAAGGGACACCTGTATGCCTTTATGCATATAGTCACTGTAAGATACACATTTAGTGCATAATTGTGCTTATATTACAGGGACTGGTCAGCCACGGAAAGTGCTTTTCTGCTTCTTTAAAAAAAATATTTTTTGAGACTTGGTGACTGAGGCTGACAACCCTTCTTGATACATTTGCCGCAGAACTAAGATGCAGACTCCTCCCCCATGAGTTGTGTTACAGGTTGGACAGGCTCCCAGTTCTTCTGTCCTTTGATTCAATTAAACTTTGACGTGGGTCATGAGACTGGAGGGTGCGGGGCCCGAGAGTACCTGGATCGCCATCCTGGTCACTGCCATATGTTTCTTCTGTGGTTTCTTTTTGACCCACCTTCTACCCTGAGCTACTGTATAGAGTTGTTTGAGGGCCTCACCCACACACAGCAATGGATGTATTCCTGCCCCTCACAAGGCAGCTAGCTCCCTAGACTGCCATGAGAAGCTGCTGTGGCACCAGACAGCATTGCCAGTCACTGTTGCTACTAGAAACCATAATTAGCCATGTGGCTAACTCCCCTATTTTTTAAGCCAATGCTCTTTTGTTCTAGCCATTTAGCCTGCTTAAACTTTGTTTTTAGAATGGACACAGGACACATGCTAACGTGGCATAAAACACAGTAGCCATCATTTGGCTAATTAAAAAAAATATTTTGTAACAAAATGATTAAAAAAGGAAAATGGCTCAGTGGCTAATATGCAGAGCCAACATTTGTTGAAACCCTGCCCCGGCAGACACTCATGTAAAGTACATAGGCAGCATTCCAAGCCCTTGCCCCCTGGCTCCAGGGACCTGAGTCCCCTTCCAAACCTGGACTGCCTGCATGGAGGAGTGATGCACTTCCTCTGGGGCCACGGGTGACTCAAGGAGACATCAGTGTAAAATGCAAATACAAAGAAAGGGGTCCATAGAGTTATGTAGTGACTGGAAACTCATTTTATACTGGCAAATGTTGCCCTAATATTAAAACTTTCTAATTTATTTAAACTAGTAGACAAGTGAAATTAAATTGTTTCTGCATGTAAGAAAAATATTACCAATGACGTTTCACTCAGCAACCTTTGCTCCTAGTTGCTCACACTCCCATAGCTTCTAATGTAAGAGCAGGAGAAACATAGAATTTGTTGACAGAAAATGAACACTTGGCCCACCCAGTCTCCAGTGACCCTGACTGATCTCCAACAACCCTCCCTTCTCCCTGTCCTATTACTAATATTTCCTTATGTCTGTCGCATGCATGTTTCAAGCTCACTACTGTTTTCACCATAGTTCTTGAATCCCACCACAGCTTTTTCCCCCTTCACCCCACCACCTCTGCTGGAAAGCTGTTCCAGGCATCCACCACTCTCTGTGAATAAGTACTTTCAGACTCAGGGAAAATGTCAGGAAGTACTTCTTCACAGTGAAAGTGGTGGATGCCTGGGACAGCCTTCCAGTGGAGGTGGTGGGGGTGAAAGCTGTAGTGGGATTCACTAACACTTGGGATAGGCATGATGGAACCTTGGTCATTAGGGAAAGGAGGGCTAAACCAGAGATCAAGTAGGGTCTATGGTATTACAGTAGGTAGGTAGGGAACATGGGCAGACTGGGTGGGCCAAGCGGTCCTTATCTGCCATAAAATTCTATGTTTCACCTCCATCACTTCTGCTGGCAGTCTATTCCAGGTGTCCTCCACTCTTTCAGTGAATTAATACTTTCTCATATCCTCTTAAACCCCTCCCCAACTTTATCACATGTCCTCTGGTCCTGGTACTATTTCTCAATTGAAAGAGACTCCCTCGTCCACACTGTTTACCACAGTGAGGTACTTGTAGATCTCTATCATGTCCCCTCTAATTCTCCTCTCTTTCAGGGTGTATATATTTGTGATCCCTCATTCTCACTTCATAGGGCTTTTGATGCACGTTCTGCACCATTTGAATTACCTTCCTCTGCACTGCTTCCACTCTATGTCCTTTCTGAGGTGCAGCCTTCAGAACTCGACTCAATACTCCAGGTGGGGTCTCACATGCAAGCGATACAGTGGCAACACAACCTCCCTACTCCTGCTGGAGATACCTCTTCCTATGCATCCTATCATCTCACTGGTCCTACTCACTGCTTTTTCACACTTTCCTGTCACTTTGAGGTAACCAGATATGATAGACCCAAGGTCCCCTTTCTGCTTAGTGACTATCAGTATCTTTCCCCATCCTATACTCAGCTCCCAGGTTCCTATGCCCTAGGTGCATGATTTTGTACTTCCTGGCATTTGACCCCACCTGCTATGCTCTTGACCACTCCTCAAATTTCCCAGGGTCCCTATGCATTCTCTATACCACCTCCTGAGTGACCACCCTGTTACAGATTGTGGTATCATCTGCAAAAAAAAGGCATACTTTCCCTTCCAATTCTTTCACAATGTCACTTATGAAGACGTTGAAGAGGACCGGTCCCAGTACTGAGTCCTGCAGCACCCCACTGGTCACTCTCATCATTAGAGTGAGTGCCATTAACCATCATCCTCTGTCATCTATTCATTAACCAGTTCCTTACCCAGTTTAGGACTTTGGGTCCCACCCCTAGGCTGCTCAATTTCTTTATCAGTCCCTTGTGTGGCAGTGTCAAAGGCCTTGCTAAAGTCCAGATAGGCCACTTCCACTGCTCTCTCCTGATCTATTTCCCTGGTCACCCAGTCAAACAAATCAATCAGATTTGTCTGGTATGAACCCTTCCCCCCCCACGAGTACATGCTACCTGTGGTCTTGTAGCCCATTGAATTCATGATACACTACCACTGGTTCGTTTAACTGTGTTTCGATTAATTTCCCCACCACTGGTGTGAAACTGATCAGCACATGGTTGCTCACCTCCTCCCTGTTGCTGCTGTTATGAGGGACCATGTCTGCTCTCCTCCAGGTTTCCAGTACCATGCCAGTTTCCAGCGAGCTGTTGAATAAGGCTTTCAGTGGGGCTGGTAACACCTCCCTGAGTTTCTTTAGTACTCCTGAGTGTATCCAGTCTGGTCTCATAACCTTGTCCACTTTCAGAGCTGCAAGTCCCTTCAAGGCTCTTTTCTCTGATAATGGACTTGTGTCCATCTTCCCCCTTTGTTCCTACTGCTCTCTGGTGTTCTGTCCCCACCCCCTCCACTGTAAAGATTGAGCGGAAGAACCTGTTAAGGATGTCTGCTTTTTCTTGATCCTTTTCTGTGCAGTCTCCCCTGGCCACCCTCCTACCCTCCCTGTCCCTCCCTTGCTTTCCTATTCTTATTTATGTACCCGAAGAAAATCGTATCCCCTTTGGCTACCCCTTTGGCTATCTTTCCATCTGTCTGCACCTTTGCTCTTCTCACTTCCTTGCCTGCTTCCCTTCCTTTTTCTAGGTATGCCTCCCTGTCTTCCACCCTCTGTATTTCCTTATGCCTCCTGAATGCCACCCTTTTTACCTTCACTGCCTTGACCACTTCCCTAGAGAACCATAACAGTCTGTTTTTCCTTCTGCTTTTACTCACTTCCTTCACACAGAGTTTGGTTGCCTTAATTATGCCCCTCCTTATTTTTCCTCACTGTGCCTCTACTCCTCCTTGGCAAACCCCCTCTGAGCCAATTTCTGAAACAATAAAATCTGCCAACCTAAAGTCCAGGACCCTCATCCTCATGTGGTTTGCCTCAATTCCCATCTTAATGTTAAACTGCACTGTACGGTGATCCCTGGTACCCAGGGGTCTGCCCACTGTGATGTCTGCAATGCCGTCCGAGGGAGGAGACATAAAAGGTTAAATTTCAATTGCCATGGTTTTCTCACACGCACAAACTATTTAATTTTACGTTACTGATACCTAGAAATAACGAAGGCAAAGTAGTCTAGTTTTACCGCAGTTATTTACTCCAGATCCAAAGATAAGATGGCTCTAGCCTGCTGCTGCAGACTTCAAACCAATCACAAGAGGCATTTGGGCTGACAGTATAGCCTAGAGGTTAAAGTGACATGCTGTGAACAAGCTTGGCACAGTCAGCAGTCCTGGGTTTGATCCCCACAACCTCCACTTGCATACTGTGTGACTCTAAGCAAGTCACACAGCCTCTCCCGTGCTCCTGGGCCATCACTGTAAATGGGCCTTGTGCCCAGTTGGCCTCATCTGATTATCAAAGAATTAAAAATATCCCTAAACTGTCTTGCTTTAGTTATTTTTAGCGAACTGTAATGTGATTCAGTAAGGGAGCCTAAATGCTCCCATACTGACTCAAACAGCAGTGCCGATTTTTTTGTATGAGTAACAAACTACTGCTTTACAAGGTGTAAGAATCAGAAATATAGAAACATAGACCATGACGGCAGAAGAAGACCAGAGGTCCATCCAGTCTACCCATATTCCCTATAAACCCTGGAACCTTCACTGGAACCTATTGTTCTTCCAGGGTACCAACCCTCTCCATCCTGTCCCCATTCTCCTCTTTGGTTTTGTCGTCCCAGGCAACCACTGTTACCTGTACCTTCATTCTATCCCATGCCTGCTGGAATCACTTGACTGTGTTTTCACCCACCACCTTGGCCAACAGACTGTTCCAAGTTTCCACCACCCTTTCTGTAAAGGAGTACTTCCTCATATCCCTGCTGAACCTCTCTCCTGTTAATTTCCATTGATGACCACGTGACCGTGAGCTGGTATTCAGGGTAAATAATTCCCAAGTTTACCTTGTTAATTCCTTTAAGGAACTTGAAGGTCTTGATCATATCTCCCCTCTCCCTTCCGGTCTCCAGTGAGTACCTATTTAGTGCCTTGAGGCGCTCCTCTTAGGATCTGCCCTGCTGGCCCTGAATCATTCTTGTTACTCTGTGCTGCACTGTATCCAACCTATCCTTATCCTTCCTGCGGTGACAGCTCCAGAAATTGACACAGTACTGTAGGTGAGGCCTCACCCGGGATCTGTATAGAGGAATTATTGCCACTTTTCTTCTACTATCAATATCCCTCCTGATACATCCCAGAATCCTGTTAGCCTTGCTATGGGCCTTGTTGCACTGGCTCATTTGTTTAAGGGAGTTACTGATGATAACTCCTAGATCCCGTTCCTCTTCTGTAATAAAAGAACTGTAGCAGAAGAGCTATAAAGAAACTTTATTTTACTGAGAGTGTAGGTAAATCTTGAATAATATATGAAAGGGAGGTAGTATAGAGATGTAGATCAGAAATATTTATGACAAAATTGGATAAGTACTTTGAAGAATACATTTCCAGGTTTAACTGCTAGGAAATCAAGGGATGAATAAGACCAGGTCCGTAGTCTTTTCCAGCTTTAAAATGTCTCTGTTTCACTCTTGACTGATGTCTTGAGAGCCATGAGAAATATTTAGAACTCTGCACATTTAATCTGCATGTAGGACCTGGTGCAATTGAACACATATAAAATGACAGTGGAAAACCTTTTACCTGATTGGCTGAAACATGTCACATGACCATGTATCAAAAAAAAAAAACAGTCAAGTGCTAGATCTTGTCTTTATAGTGGAAAAATGTTATACAGTGAGTAATTTTATAAGTGCAATAACACACTCCAGAGTGTGCTGTGAAGCATTTCAGTGGACTTCCCAGAGCATAAGGCATGAAGTAAACACCCTGAGACCTGCATTAAAATACTTAAATGCATACTCTGTCAGTCATGGGTTATTTCTTACTTAGCTAGTTACCAGGCAGCTTACATATATATCACTGGTTCTCCAAACACAACAAACCAAAGTGAAACAATTGGATTTTCCTGGATAACTGAGCTGTCTTGTTCTACAGATTGCTTTTCTTTCCCATGACATCAGATATAGTGACATTGGCCAGAGGGACACTATTGTGTTTGGGAAGCTAAAAAGAGAATGGCACCAAGAAAGGACAGCACAGCACTGTGCCATGCACAAAGAAGTACTTTGTGATAGACAGAGATGGAAATCAATGCCACATTTTATTGAAGACTGTATAAATTGTGACCTGAAGTGCATCAAGGATAGTGGGAAATAAGCAACAACTTTGAAGCCCCGCTTCAGATGAAAATTTGCAGTAGTTTGCACTGACCATCAACAGAAAATGTGTAAATATCGTGTTTATGGGATGTTGTGCCCAGTGGAGGATCCAGGATTGTACAGTGGGGTGGTGTGTGTGCTTGATATGCAACTTTTGAATTTTTTTAATCCTTTACATTATCTTTTCAGAAATAAAATGGATTTCAGGATGCCAGCCATCAATAATAGTAATTAAATTGGGTCATACATTAGCACCAGGAAATTCTTATGAAAAAGGAAGAAATAGATGCACTCCACTATATAAATTTTCTTTTTTTAAATTTTTTCTTACTGCACTGCAAACATCAGTCTTCTTAAAAAGGGAGGGCTTTTTTAGAAGACTGATGTTTGCAGTGCAGTAAGAGAAAATGGAATTAGATGAAACACTGAAGATTATAAACTTTATTTAATAGAAACCAGAAGAATTTCTCATAACTGACTAAAGTTGAACATATATAACCTACAAATTAAATTGAAGCAACACAGCTTGAGCCTGATGAAGTGGCTTTTATCACAAAACTGTTGTCTTTCACCTGTGAGAAGACAAAATAATAAAAAAATGTTAAAAAGAAAATTTATACAGTGGAGTGCATCTATTTTTTCCTTTTTCATATGACTTTATATTATCTTTTCCATTAAATTTCTGACTAAAAATATAAATGTAATCTATTGTTTTGATTGTAGATTTTCTTACAATCAATATATTAGATTTCTCCAGTAAGGTGAAATGCAGCAGTAGCAATCTAGTAAGTTACAATGGGTGGCGCACCTGCACCCTTTAAAACTCCCTAGATCTGCTACTGGTTGTGCCATCAACAGAAAATGTGTGAATATTGGGATGTTGTGCCACATCCCTGTTTCATTTTCTTTGCAAGCATCTAACAACTGAAATAATTGAAAATATTTTAGATAGTAGGCAGCAAACCAGATGTACAAAGTGACTGGTCATTGGTCTTGACTCAGTAAAACTGGACCAGATTTAAGTGATAACAACTGAGAAGCTGGTAATTTCATATCGATAAATGAACTGATGGGCGTATCTGGTCAAAATTGCGTGGTGAAAAATGGCACGGTTTCGGAGTTGGTTTATTTATATTCATGCAGTTTTTGACTGCATGCTTTTGTAGTGTCTGCCCAGCATGTTTTTTGACCATGCCTTTTTATACTGTGCAATTTTGACCTGGACCCCTGGATGGGGGACACATTTGGTTCTAGGCCGCACCTCATGCCACCTCCCACCAGCCAATCATTAATCCTAGGAAATGACCAGCTTTGAAGTTGTTATTGTACATCTAATTGCAATAACAACCTTGGTTTTGGAGTTTTGTTTTTACTTACTATTTTTGCTTTGAGCGTTGTGGAGGGAGCAACACAGCACAAGAACGTCTCACATCCTATATGCTGCTGCCACACAATATCGCTTGGCAGCTGGACTGGTCATCTCTTAAGAGAGTAATGACCAATCCGGTAGCCAATCAGGAGCCTCATTTGGCTCATGAATATTCAATTTGACTTATAAAGAGTAATGTGGCTCCAGGCACACCATGAGATTGAGGCCCCCTTCCCCACTTTGAAAATAAAATTGTCATGTACTCTACACTGTGCTGATGCTGACCTGACTCCCACTGACAGACATTATCATTCTTGTGCACATGTCATGCAAAGGGACACTGAAACACAAGGATGAGCTTGTGAGGACACCTATGCATGTCTGTAGCTCTTACATACCACCTAGTCCTTAGCCATTCATGTGCCTGTGCATTCATCAGGGCTGCGTAGGTTGTTACTGGGCTGGGAGGGTCTGATGCAGGTGTGGTGACCTTGTTGTGTCAATGAGTATGTGCACACTGAGCCAAAAGTTGAAATCCAACAGTCTAGTGCTACCAGATGGTGGCCCTAGGCCTGCATGAGGCAAATTACTGTGGCAGCTGATTGGTTTCCCAGCCTCCCACCTAACTGTTGGAACAGGGTGTGCTGAGGCATCCTTGGCTCTCTAAATTCAACAGGGAGAATACAAAATTATACTGTTTTGCAAAATGTAATAGTCTTTCTCTACTGTCGAGCATCAACAAGAATTTGAGACCCAAACGAAAGTCTCATTAATGTTCTAAAAAAAGAGAAGTACTATTATTTCTAGTAAAAAAAAATGTTTAGTTTTGTGTTCTTCCTATTGAAAGTAAAGAGAGTCAGGAATTCCTCAGTGTCACCATTCCAGATGTCTCATGTTTCAAGGCAGTGGTGGAGCCAGGTTTGGGAGCATTTGGGAGCCGAGGGGGAGGGGCATTCAGTCAATCATGGGCTCCACTACGGGCACTAAACAGTGAATAAAGATGGCGGTGGGGCACCGCTACTCACACTGAGGCAGCCAGGAGGGGTGACTGCCACCAGGCCCCTCCCAGCTCCACCATTGTTTCAAGGGGCCTTTTTATAAGACCCAGGGCCCAATTATCAAGTCGACATTCCTGCACAATGGCATGCAACAATGTGCCCTCTGATGCTTCAATGTATCATTCTACTACACAGGTCACATAACCCACAAGCAGCTTGCCTCCAGGTTTTTAAATTATCCATCCACAATCGTTTTGGCTTACACAGATCCAAATACAGTACATACAACCACGTTGCCTTGATTTTTGAAGAAGCACTGCATCCCTTCTCAGTTGAAAGCTCACTGCTAAGCTTTAGGAGTATAAAATGCATTGTTGCATTATCTAATCATTCTGTTTTACAACTTAATGGCAGGAGGCCATAACATGTTTTCCAAAAAACTGCTGCCACCATCTTGATCCTGACCATCTACTTACACTAGTACGTTCTTTCACCGTCTCAGATCTTGACTTCTGCAATGTGCTCAGCTGGTCAAAAGCGTCGTCTTTAACTCGTGCAGAAACCTGCAGCTAGGCTTGTCACTTCCTCTAGGAGATGGGACCATATCACCTCTGCATTGCAATCATCGGACTGGTTATCAGTTAGATGGCAAATCAATTTTAAAATCTTGTTATTGATTTATAAGGCACTCTACAGACTGAGACACCATTACCTTAGGGAACTTTTCACAACCCCCACCATGTGTCCGAGTTTTAAGATCCACTGGCTCTAGTTTGTTGGCTGTTCCTAAATCCCAGCTAAAATCTACTGGTGGCAGAACCTTTTCTGTTGCTTCTGCTTTGTACTTGTGGAAAAGCCTCCCATTGAAGGTTTGACCTGTACACTCAGTCCTCATTTTTAAGAATAAATTAAAGACATGGCTTTTCAGTCATGCCTTTCCATGCCCACAATAAGACAGTTGATCTAAACCTTTTACCATTTTTTGAAGACCTTTAAGTTGTGTTGTCATGTTTAAAATATTTAATGCTGTGACCTTGGTTTTGTAGTTATGTGTTGTGGCAGTTTCACTGTATTCTCCTTTTTCTATTGTACTGTGTCTTAGTTTTAGAAAGATGTATTTAAATAAAAATCTCTCAGTCTCAGAGGTGCACGCAAATGTAAGCTGCCAACCAGTGGCAGACCTGGTATTCCACAGCTGCCTAGAGAGAGCAGTGAACTTGAACTTTTGTCCATGAGACGGTGACAGCAGTGTTTTGAAATACACGTTATGGTGTCACCCTACCCTGTTCCTGTAATACCCCTTCCCCCACCAGTGGGGCTCCTTTCCACCTTCCTGGGATCAAACAAAAAGAAGGGGACTTCTGGGGCCAAGGGTGTGTGGACATATTCCAGGAATTATCCAACTGGTGCCAGACACTCCTGCACCTAACCTTTTTTGGGTTGGCAGCTACTGCGTGGTGACCACAACATTACTGTTACTCCAAGCACCACCAAACAAGGTTCTCAAGTGATGGGGCAATTGTCATTATTCTCACCCCTATTCTTGGAGTCGGGGCAAGCTGCCTTTGCAGTAGGGTTGTTTGGATTCCGAGTCATAGAATCAAATTCCTTGGATTCTGACCTCATTTTCTGAATTAGAATTTCTGGAATTGCAGTATGAATTAGGATTTCAAATCTGATTCCAAATCTCAGGTCCTTTTGAGAACCTAATAAGAACTGGATTCACAATCAGAAATTCCTAAACTCCTATGACATTCAATTGGATTGGAATCAACCAATTACAAGCATCCCTGCTTTGCAGCTCCCTCCCAGACTCCAGTGGTCCAGAACTGGGAACTGAGCTGAGAACATGAACCCAGGTCTCTCTCATGGTATTACTAGTGCTTCAGTTTTATTTTTTTTTTTTGGGGGCTGTACCACTTTGTCAACAGTGAAATGATAATGGTACTGCCATTAACATATGGGTTGTAGGCCCCCTGTCAAAATGTCGGCCAGTGGGAAAATTACACACCTTCCATCAAACATGGTTCTTCAAGGAAAATGGATATTAAAAGAATGAGTATGTGGGTGGGGATGCCAAACATAAGTGCTTATTGACCTTCTGAACTTCTTATGCATGACTTTTACAGGGGTTCTGTTCTACTGAACCTCTTTAGATGCTCATTATCTTCAAAGTGCTGGTGGCTTCACCATGGTCTGGAAGATCAGATGGTCATTGGTTGTATTAACACACCTGATATTTGGGCTAATACCCAATACTTACTCTTTTTTCCAACTCTTTTTATGTCCTGGATGATGGGCAGGGGGGCGGTGTACCTCCCTATCACAGCCTGGACTCGTCCTCCTGGCATCCCCCACCAAGCCACTTGGACTGGGTGGCCCATAGCTCACCCCCTTTGTTGGGGGCTCCCCCAGGAGGTGAGGGAGAGACCAAAATCTACCAGAGGCCCCAGTGGAGGCTTATGCCTGCGGCATCATTTGAGAGGCAGTCCAAGAGCGTCATGAAGCTCCATGACCAGGGGTTTTCTGGCTTGGTTCCCCAGGAGATGTGGATGTGTAATGATGTCAGCATGGGATGGGCGCACTCCTGCACCCACCCCACAGATGTCTGCTGACAACTCTGCAAGTGCCAGGTGGTCCCAGTTGCAAGACACCCAGTCTCCAATGGGTGTCACTAGTATGCTGAGAAACTGCAACCCTCCCCTCTGCTCATCCAACCTCCCCCTGGCTGACCCTCTGACGCACTATGCTCACTTCCAAACATGGGCCATCAGCACCGCAGGCAGTAGTACTACCACTGCTCTGGCTGGCTGGCCACTAATATCGAGTGCTGACCTTGCGGGTCAGCTCTAAGAGGTGCTGCACTGTTGAGGTGTCATCCTACAAGTGAGATGTTAAACCAAGGTCCCTTCTGTCCATCTCTGGTGGCTGTCCAGGTGGAAGTTAAAAGATCCCAGGTCACTGCTCCAAAAAGCAGGGTATTTTCTTCAGTGTCCTGGCGAACATCCCTCAATCAATTAAACTGATCTTTCCTGGTAAAAATAATTACAAATAAATAAATAAAATTTAAATGCGAAAACAATACAAGTTTAGTTTGCATAGGATTCTCCATATATAATGTGTATTACAAAATGCTTCCCTTTTAACTGCAAGTTATATAGGGGCAAAGGCAGTGTTAAACGATGACACAAAAGAAAAAGCCCTCCCCAATGCGTATCGTCTTTTTTAGTGCATTACTTTTTTTAAAAAACAATATGCTTAGTATTTTGTACTAAACAAGCATACAGTTGGAAAAATAACTATAGTACATAACATACCCCTCGGTCCACAATGAGGGCACAACTCCTTTTAATAATCACAATTTGTCTGTGCTATATTATAAAGATATATCCTGAAGGGGCTAACCATTACATTTTCTACAGTATAAAACAAAATTCCATGCTGTTTATTGAGTTCATGAGCTGCATGGTAAAAAGTCCACATATTCCTACCACTTCAAGAGAGGAAGGGAAACTCACCACGTTTTCTCTGTTTTCTGCACAACATGTGCAAACCCTAAATGGACTGAGCAACTTGCAACATGTCAACATTCTTAGGGCGCACTTATCAAATGAACTAGTATGGCATTCTTTTAAAATAAGAAAAAAGTAACATCTCCCAATATTAAAAGCTAATAGTCTAGCATTCCTCAATAAATGCCAGAAAACTAATAAAAAGAACCATTTATATGCTGATCGAACATGTTAAACTTTTAAAGTCCAACATAACAAAGTTACAATTATTAACAGAGAGGGTGTTTGGCTTCCCTCGGATGTGTAGCAGTCCTGATCATAAGAAACAGTTAACAATAGTGCCAGTCTTGTCTGGGGACCAGCCTGTCACCCACCCTTACTAAAACAGAAGAATTGCAGGGTATTAAATAAACTTAAAAAAACTGGACTGGCCCGGTGGCACTGAGGGTTGAGGCACTGGACGCCACACGTCGCACCACTTTGGTGACCCGGGTTTGGGAATGGACTCGGGCCACCGGGGGTCAGCAGGGGAGGGAAGAGATTGAGCATCCAGAGGACTGCTCTGTTTTCCTAGGGAGGGCTCTAGGGGCTGCGTCACACAAACACGACCTGTGGCGGTGGCCAGAGGAAGCCAAGATTGCATCACCATACATAGCAAGGGGCGGAGCTGCAGCAGGCATCAGCATCCATGCCAGGATGCCATAGCATGACCGAGCTCCAGGGGAAGCAGAAAAACGCCCCTCCCCGAGGATAGGTGAAGGCACCACCGCCTGCACCACACTCCCAATGCTGGGCACCTCACTTTCCCCATGGCCGACACTCCGACTGGCACACTAAACTATAGACAGGGTGCCCTGGGAGGACAGGGAAGCCCTTCCCCATGGGGGCTTTGATCCAGCGGCATTGCTAGTCGGAGTGAGGGGAATGGCTGCGGTCATCACAGCGGGAGGTAGACAGCAGGTTAGGTGGATGCTGGAGAGAGTTCCTCCAGTAGGGGTGTAGAAATAAAGTAAAAAAAAAAAGAAAAAACTGGTCAGCAGTTTTATGCATGAAGGTGCTAGCTGACAATGAAAATACTCAGCACTTGCCACAAATTGATCAGCAACATTTTAAAATGTACATATAGTTTTATTCATGTTGTCTGCTGTGCCAATGACTCACTCAAAACATGGGTAGCAGCCTATTGCTACACATTCCTGGAAATGGTTAGCATGACCCCCTGTTCTGTATAGCATTTTGCTATGCAATACCAGCTGTTTAATATCCTCAGTTGTTATTAAATGATCAAGTTTTCTTCCTCTTTGAAAAGGGATTCTTCTGGGTCTTCAGGAAGTGTGTCAGCATGGCTCATTTGGTAATGCATCTGCCTCTGGACCAGGAAGTCATGGGTTCTCATCCCACACCGGGATTGGACTTGCACCTAAAATGCTGGCATCTGAGTGCAATATCAGGGGGGTGCTGTACTGCTGGGGTGTGCTGTCCTTCGGATGAGATGTTAAACTAAGGCCCTATCTACCCATCCTGGTGTTGTCCAGGTGGAAGTAAAAGAACCCAGGGCACTCTTTGCAAAGAGTAGGGGACATTTCTGGTGTCCTGGCCAACATTCCCCTTCCCATAAACTCATTCATGCAATTGTCCAGGCTGTGTGTGGGTCTTGATGTGTGATATGGCTGCCACTACACACATTCAATCACTTCACTACCAGCCTAGCATTGCCTGTAAAGTGCTCTGGGATACACTGTGTATGAAAAGCACTATATAAATGCTGATTCTTCTGATTCTTCTTCTTCTTCAGCTCAAAGCCTCAGTGGTGCATACTTCTGTCTCCATTTTTTTTTAATTCAACATCTTTATTAAGTTTTAGGATAACAAAATGTGTCTAAAATTAAGAACATGAGCCAGTACTAATCATCAATTAGTCAGTATCCCTAAAATACAAACTTCTATAGTAAACAAATCTCTCAATCCCAAGAGGGGATCTAAATTGGACTGAACTGAATGCCATAATGGAGCCACTTTGTCACACTGCCAAAAAATATGTACCAGGTTCCCTTCAGCTATGCCACACCTTGTGCAAATGCTCAAAGGTAATCTACCTAGCCTGGCCAGCTTAACCGGAGTCTAGAACAAATTATTTAAAATATGATATTGAATAAGCCTATCTTGGGTGAGATATCTGTACGTGTCCACCCATATCTGCCCCCAAACCGAAGGAGAATCTGGCAGAAGAGAAGACCAAATTTTAGAGCCAATAAGGGAATTTGGATATTTGGTACTCAATAGGAAGGAATATATCTTGGAGACGCCATGGGACTTATTGGCATACTCTTGTATCTGGTCTAAAAAGGACCTGACTTGAGACAACATGCATGAAGATCCAAAAATAGAGACCATAAGGTGTCTCAGCTGAAAAACTTTAAAAATTTGTTTCTGAGGGATGTTAAATTTAGCCATTTTATCTACCAAAGAAAGGAGGGAGTCCTGGGAGAACAGGCTTTCCGCACAGCAATCCTGCAGTTGAGGGAGCCAAACTAGGGAGAGCGGAGAGCCGCCTATCTTAATGTTCGGATTTAAAGTAAGAGGTTGAGCCATATATTTTTTGGTGAGATATTAAAAAAGTTCCAACACTGAGTCAACACCTTAATAGAGGTCCCTATAACACTGCTTTGTAAAGGAGGAGGTAATGTGGAAAAAGTGTAATAAAAAACTCTAGATAACTGGAGACTATGCTTATCTAGAATCCTTCTCTCGAGCTGTAGCCAGATTGAGATGTATACGTCAGGCCTAGCATCATACCACCTCCCCATTTTTGAGATATGACTCGCCCAATAGTATAACATAAAATTGGGAAGACAGAGTCCACCTTTCTCCCTAGGTAAGTTAAGTTTTCCTGTCTCCATTTTAACGTGTCTGTTACATCAGAGAAGAGGTACCACCTTCCCTGGTGTACGATCCGAAGTCTGGCCAGGAATACCATGCCCAGCGTGATGCCCACTTCCCTCAGCATGGCTCAGACACCATCAAACCTTTTCTTTTTTTGCCTGGTGGCAAAACTGAGGTCAATATATAGCCTAACAGTCTAACCATCCTGGGGCAGGGTCCCATTGCACCTGGACAGCACCAGCAAGAAGTCCCTGGTGCCGACCCCATCCAGCACCATCACCATAGTGCATGGAACATCTAGATTATCTTGTTTCTCACTAGGCGTGACTTTGTGAGCCTTCTGCATGTTTAGTGGCCTGTTAGTTGCCTCCCTTCTTAATTGCTGAGTGAGTCATTCTTTTAAAAACAAAATAAGGTGATCTCCTTCATTCCCTTCTGTCCCTTCTGGCATCCCAGTTAAGTGGATATTGGCAGCCCTTGCTTGATTCTCCAAAGTTTCTAGGCAGGTCTGAAGGGGCAAGTTCTCCTTAATCACTGATGAGACTGCTTCTATAGCTGCATCAGGGTGCTTGGTGGCTTCAGCCGAAGCCATTTTCACCAAGTCCATCTCTGTTTCAAGTCCTGCCACCCTGTTTGTTAGGCTATCAGATTAGTCTGATAGACCTGTTACTGATTTTATGAGCAGATTTATATTGTTGCCAGGTGTCTGCAGGGTTTCCAATGGAGTCTCTTCTTTGGTTTCTGTAGCATGGTTCTGGGCTGACCGTGTAGCAGGAGAACCCGGAACATTTGTAGGTTTAGCTCCCTCAGCTGACAACTTCTCTTTTCTTGAGTTCTCCATAAGGTTCAGTCAGTTGTCTGATCCATGGTATGATTTTATTTTGTATTGGACATACAGAAAAATTGTACTTTTAAAGTCTGATTTTGAGATTTGTTGCAGTGCTGTAATTCCGAGTGGCCATCTTGCTGTGGTTCAACAATGCCCCCTCAATGCATAACATTCTTTTAAAGTACCTTAAAGTATTTACTTTTATCTTCTAATTATTCACATGTAACTTTTGATTGGAAAGCCTGCCTACTGCTTTCTAGCAGGAAGGTATGCACTTCCCTCACTTGCTTTATGATAGCATAGCCTGCGACCAATGGCTAAGACAGCAGGGCACGTTAGCGTAGATGAAGCAGGGGAACCATGTGGCTGCCCACAAGATTGCAGCAGACAGCCTTTCCAATGGGAAATTACAGAGCATAAAAACAAATAATTTATGGTATTTAAATCAGGGGGTACACTACGGGCAAGGGAGGGCTCTTTATTTTGTATACTTTTCCTTTAAAAAAACAAATTAAATCAAACTGTACTATAATAATGGGTCATTCTACAGCTAAGGGTACCAAAACTATGTCCAATAAACTGTTCACCGTTACATACATAACAGCACCAGTTAACCAGTTTTTAGTGATATTGCAAATACAATTTTGTCTGAACTAAATCATTTGCAGTCAGGAAAATTATATCACACATGTGAGAAAAATGCCAGTTGGTGGCATGGAGGGATGAGGCACTGGGCAGTTTACTTCCTGCAGTGCTGGCAACCCGTGTTTGGGAATGAGATTGGGTCATTGGGGGTCGGCCAGGGTGGGAGAGGTTCATGCTTCCTGTGGACTGCTCTCCTATCCCAGGGTGGGGATGCCTGTTTGCCTGGCCTTAGACTGCCACCAGGTGGAAGCCTGGTGGTGGTGCAGCTTTGGACAGCAAGAAGGGAGGGGTCACAGTATGTGTGCCTCCACATGCACGCATACATGCACTATAGCAGAGAAGGGGAGAAAACAGAAAATAGTGGGGGGGGGGCTCAATGAAGCCCTGCCAGCCTGTCCCCAATCCATGCTACCACCTTGGGTCTTAGTCTGCTCTGGATTTGCGTAACTGTGGGTGGGGAGAGGACGGCTCTCCCTCCTCCAACCCCGCCACGTGGAGAAAGCCATGGGGGAACCTCAAGAGACCAGGTGGTGAATCCCGGGGGAAGTAGTCACCAGTCGGGGGAGGCGAGGACAGGGCCGTACAGCCACCCCCAAGCCACAAGGAGAAAAACCTCTAAAAAAAATGAAGAAAAGTATAATCAATGATAGACAAGCTTGTTTTCATGTAACCAAAAAAAAGAAAAGGGCCCCTTTAAGAACACAAAAAATCTAGTAATTAATTTCTTGAATCTGCAGTACTCTTTATTCATTTGCTACAACTTTTGCTGACTCCGAATGAATCAGTTTAAACAAAATTCCGCTTGCAAGAAAAATGTGATACAGTGAGTTAGTAGAGTTATTCATGTAACTTTGGACAGAAAGTGGACAGAAAGGTTGCATTCCCTTTTACTGCAGAAAGACACTAATTTTATTGATTGATTCATTGATTCATTCATTCATTTACTGGGTGGGTGCACTAGTTCTAAGGATAGATTTCAGGCACAATATGGGCCATAAAGATGGCAACAATGTATCAGCAGCACAGTACACAGAGAAGCTATCCAGACATGGCTAGCAACCCCAAGACAGGGTAATACACTCAGAGTGATACTAAATAACAGGATATATGATACACTGTAAGCAGAACTATCAAACTAAAGAACGGAGAGGGACTGTGCTCAATCCTCATGTAGGATATTAAATCAAAAGAAAGTGAGGCTAGAGCAATGTGGAGAAAGCACTATTTAGATCTTATCTTTCAGGAATGTATCTTTACCATTTATTCACATTAAAGGGTCTGTGCCCAAGGTACTAGGACCCCGCGGGAGCCAGAATTTTTCAGGAGTGCTGGCTCCAAGGCAAGCTGTGCACATGCACGATGCCACAAGAGTGGTTCATGGTGTCAGGCTTACCTCAGCACCTGCCCCTAACTGCCTCAGTTCATTTTTTCCCACTGCCGAATGCACTACATTGATAACGTCGCTCGCCCTTCAAGAAACAGAACTTTACATCTATACGACAGCTGCTTTCAGTTCTCTTACTTCTGAATTGTTTAAAGTTAGAGTTTGTTATTTTTGAACCAGTTTAGTAATTTTATGTAAAATTTTCTGTCATTTTCTCTCAGCCCTACCAAGTCGATGTCTGGACGTCTCTGCAGGATTACGGTAGGGAGCTTTCGGGTAGGCTGCTCTGGCAGCGGGGCTGTGTCCAGTCCACTTTATTGCATTGGGAAGTGTTTTTGACCACAGATGGTCCTGTGCTTGAAGGAAGGGAAATCCACTGGAACACGAAAGAGTGGGCCTCTTCACAATTCTGGTGGGGTTCTTGGCACCGCTTGGCCTAGAATTCTTCTTCTCGTCACTTAGGGAGAGAAAGAAACGGTATCACTCAAGGTCACCTTCTGGGAAGTCTTCTGCGAGACCCTCAGTTACTGGGGCCATGGCCTTTTTGGTGCCATCTGCATCATCATGGGCCTTGGTGCCTGGATACAGAGGCCTTAGGCCTGTAGTCCCCCCTCTCTCCCTTAGTGGGGTCCCCAGTGGGCAGTTTTTCCTGGGCAGCTCTTTGACGCAACAGGCATAGCATCAGGCTGGGGTGTTGCTGCTTGTGGGTCTGGTCTTTGGCCCTTGTAGGTTGGTGGCAGTGAACCTGTGAGCAAGGCCCCTCAAGCCAGGTAGAGCCTTTGGCTCCGGCAATGGCCTTCTGCCCTTTCTGGTGATCGCACCGCAACTCCTGCCCCACTGGCTGCATCTCCAACTTGAGTAACTTGGGACCAGCTGGGTACCACTGCCAGTTGCTTTGGTACTGCCTGGAACACTGGTGTTGGCTCTGGTTCTGGCGTCAGTGCTGGCCTGGGACTTTCGAGGCCTGACCTGACGCCACCTCTAATGCTGGTTCTGATGCTCAGTTGACCCCTCTTTGACATCATGTGAGCTTCATGCCAGTGTCAGGTTGACAGGATCTCCTAGTATCGTTCTCTGCCCTCACTGGCCCTTGCAGCCTGGGTGGGTGGGTGTGGGTTGCAGTGCTCCAAGAGCTGCTTTGTTTCTTGCTGGTGCCAGGTTGGCTCTGGGGGATTCCTGGCACTGGGAACTTCCAGGCGCCACTTCGGTTCCTCCAGGCACTGTCCCCCCCCCCAACTCTACTGCTTCCGATGTCATTCAATGCCAGTTTAGTGCCGGGGATCTTCAGGCACTGCATCCAGTCCTCCTGGTGCTGGCCCATGATGCCATGTCTTTTATTCTGTCAGTGCTGTGTTCCCAGCACTATATGTCTAGTGCATGACACCATTGGTCTGGCGGTTCCAGCATCGGGTCCAGCATCAGGTCTGGCACCAAGTCCAGCGGTGGGTCCAGCACTGTGTCTGGCATTGCGCCCAGTGTCTGATCTGGGCTGGGTCTGTGCTGTCCCTGCTGCCACCTCCAGTATCCTGTTGGGAACCCAATCGACACCAGAGGTTCCCAGTTAGAGGAACCTCTCTACTCCTCCCCCCCCGGGGGATATCAAGGAAAATAAGTCTTACCTCCACCTCATCTATTTTGAGGGTGGCAATAATGACTACTTAGCCTGGATTCTTCAGACCCAGATACTTCTACTGTTTCTCAGGGCATGCTCTTGTGGTTGCTAGCTCCAAGGTTTTTTTTTTCCCTTTGTGTCTATCACTGTGAAGCTTGCCCAGCTCCTGCCACAGGTTTTTTTTTAATAAAGGGGGGCCATTCTGCTGACTGCCATATACAGGATTTTATCCAAAGTAGTCACCAGTTTTTTTTATTTCTCCAGCATTGGTTAGCTCCCTGGATATCCACTTCAGTGGACTGCACATGCGAACTGTCCTTGTATGGCCTGTCAGCCCTAGTTGATCTCAACAGCTGCAAAACAGTCCTTTTCCAGACAGGCGACAGTCTGCCTTGTATTGCGCAAACAAACGATGAACACTCTCTCACCTTGTTTGCTGAGAAGCTGTGAGAGTGTGGAGAGAGGGTCTGGAGCAGGGAATCCTACCCCATGCCAGTTATCCTCTAGGAGTCTGTACACACTGGCAGGTGACCTCGGCCAAACAGGGGCCCATCTTTTTGACTTGATTTTGTGAGATCACTATTCAATGAGTGGGACACTACATACAAAATGGCGTATGTACAGCAGCTACAGTATTAACAGCAAGTCTAAACAAAATGTACAAATAAATGGGAGAAGGTGATAAATACTCTGAAAGAGCTTAGAAGAGGAAAAGAGGCATGGAAGCAGTGAGGTGAACAAGAGAAAGGGGTTAAGAGAAAAGAGAGGGAAAAATTCTAACCGAAAATTGAGCAAGTGACCTAGGGATTGCTCTGGTCAGTGGTAGGAAAATTAAGCTGTGCTACCTATGGCAGTTGCAAGGTGGTTTATTGAGTAGGTGCTCCTTTAGTTTGACATGCTCACCCGCAAGCCTTTTGAGCCTTTTTGCTATTTGTGAGCTAAGATTTTACTTGGAAAACAGCTTTCTAGTGGCCATCTCTTCTGCTCATAAAATGTTGGAGATACATCTCTTGAACGCAGATCCCCCTTATACCATTTCCCACGGGGACAAGAGAGTGCTCCGCACTTGAAAAGTTACTTCCTAACTGGCTTCTGAGTTTTCTCTCCGAATCTGCTGCTGCGCTGCCTACCTACTTTGCCAGCTTCCACAATGATGGAGAGCTCTCTCTCTCTCCATTCTCTGAATATTCAGGGGGTCCTCACTTCTCAACTGGACAAAGCCAGGATTTCAAGTAATCCAAACAATTTTTGGTTCCTTGCTTCTAGCTGAAGAGTCAGCCTCCTCTAGTCAAGCGCATTTCTGCCTGGTGGTGGGCTGTTTGCACCTCTGCTGTGCCATGCCATAGGTCATGCTGAAAGGTCAGGTGTGCACCAGTTCCACCACTGCAGTTGTCATGTCCCTGGCAGGGATTCGCTCTGTGCTTGTCACTGATACATTGCACACCTACAACTGGAATCAAAGTGTACACTCACACAGTCTGCCACTTTGGCAGGGCTGTCCTAAATGGACTTCAGTCCTGAGTGAGCTTTCACTCTCCTCCCACCCTATCCAAGGGGTTCTTACTCAGCTTGGAACTCTGACCCATTGGTGTGAATAAATGGTGAAGATAATTCCTCGAAGATATGAAAATTATGTGTTTACCATAATTCTTGATCTTGTAGGAATATCTTCATCATTTATTCACACGCCCACCCACCATTCCCCCCCCCCCGTGTTCACTTTGCTGTGTTTTTGCTCTCTTCTTGTTCAAGGCTTGAGCTGTGACACTGTCTACTCATACACTGGCCATGCTTGCACAGGTCACCAGGGCTCATCATGCTCTTCAAGGAAGTGCATGAGTACTAGTTGGCTTATTCTACACCTCCTTGGTAAAAAAAGAATTGAGGCAGTTAGGGGCTGGTGCCAAGGTAAGCCTGACACCACGAGTCACTCTTGTGGCATCATGTATGTGCAAAGCCTGCCTCGCCACTAGTCCTCCCGAAAAGGTCTGGCTCCTGTGGGGGTCCTAGTGCCACCGACACAGACCCCTTAGTGTGAATACATGGTGAAGACAGTCATAGAAGATCAAGAATTATGGTAAAGTATGTAATTTTCATTTCTAGCACCACACCAGGAAATAGGCTATGCCCAGTACTGAAAATGCAGTGCATCACTAGGGTGCACTGCAGTGATTTAGTGTCATTATTCATTTTAGGCCCCTTCTTCCCATCTCTAGTGGCTGTTCAGGTAGAAGTTAAGGATCTCATGGTGCTTATCAAATATTGAAATGAATGACCCACTCACCACTACTTTTCAGTTTCTTTTCCTTATATTGTTTTATTACTGTCTTGAGCCTAGTTTGGCTATCTCGGACCTTGAGATGCCCTGAAATGGAGACCGCACTCCTCCTGGCACACAGGAGGCCAAGCTCTTGTACAGTAATAACACAGAATGTAAAGAAAAGAGGAAATTATTGATAGCAGAGTGTGTCAAATTAATTGGGTACAGTACTGCGTGTCCTGATGAAGAGGCATAGTCCTCGAAATGTTGCAGTTCTGAAACCTGGTTTTTGAATTAGAATAAAATGGGGGGGGGGGGAGAATACTTCTGATGAGTGGGTTATTCATTTCAACACCTGACTGGCTAGATCAGGGCTATATTGGAACAGTCTCCTCCTGCTGCTGTTTTTTATTTACAGATGGTTTAGATGCCACACTGCATTCCCCAGCAGTGCCTAAGAGAATGGGTGTGTCCCCTGTGTCCTAACCGGCATTCTCTCTGTCAGTAAAACAAGTTCATGCAACCCCCCCACACACACACACCACTACAAGCACCACCGCACTCACACCATGAAATGAGCTGTCACAGCTCAGTGTTCCCTTCCCGGTCAAAAATTACACATACATAAATATACCCAGTGACACTGTCAGGCCAGCATCAACTAGGGCACATTTCCCTGCAAACACCTGCTTTGTGTTCTGCCCAGCAGTTATAGAACAGGTGCTCAACATTCTGCTTTATGTTCATCCTGCTTCCACCATATACTAGGCCTTGCCAATTAAAGGCACAAGGCACGGCCAATGGCTAGACTGCCATGAATCTGTCAGCTTCCTGGGGGATGCACAACACCACCACATGAAACCATGTGCTGCCATCCTAGGAGGACAATTATTGAAGGTAACCAGCATGCAGCATCAGCTCCACCATCACAGCCTCTCCAGATGCCCTGGCAACGGTCTTTGCGACTGAGTTACATAAGAAGACCTCTGGACAGGTATCAGCAGGAAATGGAAGCAAGTATAGGTAGGGAGGAAAATACCACACAGCAGAGCAGAGAAGACTGGACCATGGTGAGCCTGTGGAGGCCAAGGTAGAAGTAAAAACAGAAAGAAATGTGTTTCTTCACATTGTTTCAAACATTCCATTTCCAACAGTAGAGCTGGCAGAATGCATAATTCCCTGGGTGGAATTCGTATGGAATGTCAATTCTGCTTCCAAAATGCTTTTCAGAATTTCACTTTGAATTCTGAAAAGCAGATTAAATTTTGTATTTATTTTGCTCACAATTTTTGACCAGGAACGGCATGCTAAGCTGAGGCTTGTTTCCAGGTGTGTCCTGGAAGTGCAGGGAAATTAAGTGACTTGCTGATGGTCACACAGTATGGAAAGGGGGGCTGTGGGATTCAAACCCAGTTCTCCAGCTTTGCAGCTCAGTGCACTTAGTCACTATGCTATACTGCCTCCCTGAATGATTTCCCACAGATTGTGGAAAGGGAATCTATGGTTTATGGAAACTGCCGTTAACCTATCCGCGAAAAACATTCCGCTTCTGAAATTTCAGAATTCTGCTACTGATGAAATTCCATAAAATTAGACAGAATTTTTTTTGAAATTCATGGAATTTCTGTCAGAATTTGAAAATTCCACACAACGCTGTCCAGCAGTCATCTAGACCCTGTGCATGTACCCTCTAGTTGTCTGTTATCTATGTTCTCTGTGCCACAGATTGTAAAGTTGCCATTGCCCTTTTACTTTGTTCTGGATGCCCTCACCCTTCTCTTGGGTTGTCTGGGGCTCTGTGCTCCTTCATTTAATTTATATGTGTGGCCTGCAAGCCTGCCCTGGTTCAGGTAATTTCTAATTACTCTTTCTTCACCCCTTCCTGATTGCACTACAATTGCTGTATATTTTATCATACTTAGTGCCAGAACAACTTCACTGCAGGCGTTGTCTTAAGAATTTCTCTCTGCAAATAATGCCATGCATTGTACATGTTGCCTGCCATAATTTTTTTGCACATTTTGTCTGTAACTGTTGTTTATTTTGCCTTTTCTTAATTTGTATTGCCGGCACACTGTTTTGTTTATATTAACTGTACTTTTACCACTGAATACTTTTGCCTCCCTATACCCCACCTCGGGTCACACCTGGAAACAAACCTTGGCTCAGTGTGTCTTTCCTGGTTAACTATTTTCAATAAATACACAAATTGTGCAAATGATTTCAATCTCAACAGGTTCTTTTACCTGGAGAAATAACCTTAGTTATTATATCTTGGGATGATGACTTCTGGATGGCAAATATGACTGGCCAGTCAGAAGGATAACATCTTAGAGCAGCAGTGCATGACAGCCCTGAAAACTGTGACCTGTGCTTTTTTATTTTATTTTGGATTGCCCTTTATCATCTGCCTTGCATGGTACCCTTTTTTCCCTATTTTGAGCGTGCTGTACCACTTTTATCTTATTTTATTTGTTACAGTTGGAATGATAAAAGGAGTGCCCCTTTTAATATGACTTGGACCAGGTTTTCACCTGTACTCTCTGTGGTTTTTCAACACTGATTGTTTAAAATCACTTTTTATGTGGCTATAATGAACTAGCATGCAGCAAACACTGCTCTCTGACATTATGAGACAACAGGGCACAGATAGTCAAAGAAGATGCAACTGGCACAACTGTGTTGCACTGGTGCAGCTCTGAAATGCACCCCAGGCCATATTCAAAAGGAAAGGATGCACCACGCAATTCCAGATGCTGCGGCACCACAGTGCAAAGATAATGTATGCAGCGCATCAGGAGAGGGCGTTCCCATGCATGTGGCGTTATTATTCAGCTGAGATGTGAAAGCGCAGCTGCGTATGTATCTTGGAGATGTGCCGCACAAAGTAAGGCATGGAAGAATCATGTCTAAGTCCTAGCCACCTACAGGTGGGCTGCTGTACTGCACAGCGCAACCCAGCAGCCACCAGCCCCTGGGTGGCTAGCCCCCCCCAGTCCTCAATTGTGGCATAAAACACATAAAAACTATTTTTCCTTGGTACTCTAGTGGCCCCCCTCCCATCCATGAGTATATAATAAACTATAGGAACTCCTCTTGCTTTGGTAGTTCAGTGCCCCCCCTTTCCCAAATCCCATTCAATTAATAAATAATTTCTGAAATTCCCTGGTAGTCCAGTGGTGCCCCCCTCCTTTCCCCGAACCCTGTCTGATTAATAAATAATTTCCAAAATTCCCTGGTAGTCCAGTGGTGCCTGCCTCCCTTCCCTGAACACTGTCTGATTAATAAATAATTTCCAAAATTCCCTGGTAGTCCAGTGGTGCCCCCTTCCTTTCCCCGAACCCCATCCAATTGATAAATAATTTCCAAAATTCCCTGGTAGTCCAGTGGTGTCCCCCTTCCTTTCCCCGAATCCTGTCTGATTAATAAATAATTTCCCAAATTCCCTGGTAGTTCAGTGGTGCCTGCCTCCCTTCCCCGAACCCCATCCAATTGATAAATAATTTCCAAAATTCCCTGGTAGTCCAGTGGTGTCCCTCTTCCTTTCCCCGAATCCTGTCTGATTAATAAATAATTTCCAAAATTCCCTGGTAGTTCAGTGGTGTCTGCCTTCCTTCCCCGAGCCCCATCCAATTGATAAATAATTTCCAAAATTCCCTGGTAGTCCAGTGGTGTCCCCCTCCCTTCCCCGAACCCTGTCCATATTTTAAATATAAGTCAAACTTCCCTGGTAGTCTAGTGGCCCCCCTCCCAGCCCTGATCGTAAATAGAAAATCTATCCCCAGACTTCCCTGGTAGTCTAGTGGCCCCCCTCTCAGCCCTGATCGTAACTAGAAAACCTATCCCCAGGCTTCCCTGGTAGTCTAGTGGCCCCTCTCCCAGCCCTGATCATAAATAGAAAACCTATCACCAGACTTCCCTAGTAGTCTAGTGGACCTCCACCCACTGAGGAACCCACACTCCACCCCATTCCCTCGTTCAAGCATGACCATGCAGCCAGTGGGCAGCACAACCCACCCGCATGCCACTACAGCTGCCCACCAACTGAGCTGCCAGTGAATGACAGTGTACTGTACACCTGTATGCCCGTTGGTAGACACTGTCGACCAATGGGCTTGCAGTGTGTACTGTATGCTTTCATTCACAACTTTGTGTTATTCACATTTGTGCCCGACATATCTTCAAGATGCACTTCGCAGTCCCAGTCCAGGTATTCAGACCTAACAGGTGGATGCGCCGGTGCATGGTTGCTGTCCCCCATTTACGCCACACACATTTTTGTATATATTCAGATGGGATGCGCCATTGTGCATCTCATTTGAATATATCAATTTTGTGGTCTGGCGCAACTCAGTTGTGTGGAGTAACCACTTGTGCCCTGTCTGGGCACAGTTTGAATATCCTGGCCCAGGAGTACAAAAACAGCTGAGAATACTGATGAAAACCTGATCCGAGCCATTTATTAAAGGAGTACTTTTAAGTTGGTAGATAAGGGGAAATCTAAAACAGAATAAAAAAGTATAGGTCAAAGTTTTTATTGCCATCATGCACAGCTGATTTAAGACTTCATGCAGTGGAGAGAGCAGCTTGGTCTGTTTACTAAGTGACTCTTTCTGTTTCTGACATGTGCTGTGGAAACGATGCTTTACTAGGAGCAGACACAAGGAAATGCACAATAAACTTCACAAGAGTTCCTTTCACCACACTGACTGGCAGCAATTGCTTTCAACAGTGAGCCAGTGGCTACACTACGTAGCAGGGGATCACAAGTATCCAAGCACTGTTGTTACTCTGAGTATGGAAGGGTCCAGGGTGGGACCCATGTCTATGAAGCTGGAAAATGCATACTTATAGTGCAAACAATAGGCAGCTGTGGTACATATACTATCAAAGGGGAGCTCATGAGGCAGTTACTAGCGACAAGCCCAAAGGGTGAGTGGCAGTAATTACTGCATCAGCTCCTCATGGTGGTATATTTTCTGGTACACCACATGAATGGTTACTGTTAGTTTTGATTGGACTTGCACATACATGTAAAGGCTATACATGGAAATAACTGTTTTACGAGGGGGAAAAAGTCCATCCATGTATTATATTATTTATAATGTATGGTAGAACGTTGTTATAGGTAGAAATCTACCTTTTTATAACAACGTTTTACCATCGATGTGACGTCACAATGTTGTTAACTCATCAATGGTACATCTCATCGATGGGTTAACAACCGGAAACAGTCAGGGCATGCGCGCAGCTGGATCGGATGGCCTTGTAATGGCCACAGCAGTGAAGGCAGAGCAGTGGGGACATGAAAAAACAGCAGTAAGGAACTGCTTTCTTTTCTAAAAAAATGAACTGGTACCATACACTATAAAGCTAATGTATGGTATTGACAGTAATCAAGCGAGCAATCCAATCTCGATGTTACATGGCGAGCAGAATCTCTCGAGCTTCGCTCTCAAGGTTTACGTGGTCACCCTGGTAACCTCTCGATGGTTAACAAACCAGTTAACCATTGATGACCATACATTATCCTCTATCTTAAACAGCAGCTGATGCATCCATGAGGACTTTGAAAAACATAATAAGAAGACATGGTTCAGTTTGTATTTCATAATAGTGAATGGTTACTGTTCATTGTGTATGGAAGTCCATACAGCCAGACAGAGCTACCCCAGACCTTTTAAAATGATACACAAAGGAATTTATTTTCAGTTTTATACCCATCTGTCTGCTGCCTTGTAGACCAGCCTTTAATGTGAACACATGCTTAACAGAGTTAGGGTACACAGAATGCATACATGAGTACGCCTGGGGGGCAGCCTTGCAGCAAGAAACTGCAGCGCACTTTAGTAGTACTAGCAGATCAATAGTACAATGACTTTCAGACATTGTTGCATCATAGTTCTGATGTCTCAACTGTGGCACAGTGAAAAAGCAGCTGAGTAGTTCGTTGCGTGGCACATTCAAACCGCGGAACTGCTGTTTCCTCAGCAGCTTTCAAAACAGTTAAGCCGAGGCTGCAGCAGTGTTTTGAAACCATACACTGTACAAAATAGGATAAAGGCAAACTAACACAACTTGGCATGTGCCTCCACCTTGGGTTTGAGATGCAGCATGGACCAATTGATCTTAGTTCTTAAAATCCATATGCTGCCATCTCAACCCCTTGATGGAAATACAGCCTTGTTGCACATGTACAGTATTCTGTATTTAATTCTGTATGGCCCTCCACATTATTAATTGCTGAATGCATGAAAAAAAATGTTTGTTCCTTAAAGGGATTTTCCTGGTTTCTGAAAACAAATCACGGCCAGAATTGGTAGGACTCAGATCTCATAAATTCTGGGCATTCCATTCTTTATTACTGAAGACATGTGCATAAAAACAGACTCTTTGCCTCTTAGGCTGTGTCTGTCCCCACAGTATTTCCTGCTTTGAAGTCACAATCCTCTGCTTGTGACATCAGAATAATTTCGTGGCAACAGGTTGTGATGGCACAAGCAGAGGATCATGATTTCACAACAGAAATAAACAAAAGGAGCAGAAGAAGTCTAAGGGGTAAAAATCCTGCTTAAAAAATGTTCTCAATATTAAAAATGGAAGGTCCTGAGATTCAAATGGAGGAAGGGGGAGCTGAGTTCTTCGCATTTCAACTGTGTTTTGTTTTATTTTAGTTTTTTTGTTTTTTTACTTGAAACTGGAAAAACTTTTTAAGAGTCCATTTATTTCAGTTGTGGATTCCTCACTGGAGGCCATAATATGCTGTTTATGACATCACAATTATTCCCAAGGCAACATATTTTTATGTCACACAGCAGAAGATTATAAGTTCAAGTGGAGAATGAGCTGCTGGGACAGATAAACTCTTAAAGAACTGATGTCTCTGAGGAAACTACGAAAACCACAGCATGTATCATACTGTATAGTCCCTTAACAATGAGAATGACCATGATGTCACAAGCCGAGTATTTTGACTTCAAATGAGGAGCAAACAACAGGAGCCAATAAACCCTTAAAAGAGAACTGCACTGAACCTGAGAGCCATTTTTCCCCCAAATAAGCTGTTTTTTTTTTAAATATTACTTCCAATTCTGTTACTGTTCTAGCTATAAAGGCCTATTAGTAACCTCAGTGGGTGTTCCTAATTTACGCTGTGGTGATAAGTGTCATTGTAGAATTCTGTGATATAGTTTATGTCTCCCTTGGGCACAGAATACTATTGTAGAACATGGCTGCATTGTGCCAACAATGGACAAGCTGAATAAGAGATATAAACTACATCAGACAGTTCTGAAATGGCTCTTACTACCTTTGTATTGATCAGAAAAACCCACTGGAATAACAAAAAAGTCTGTTGAGATGGAACAATATCAAAATTGGAACCAATACTTAAAAGCAGCTTTTACAGGTGAAATTAACTTACTTGTTCAGCGCAGTTCTCCGTTAAGGAAGAAAGACTCTGTTTTTATGTAAATAAGGGATATACAATGGAGAGATATCAGATAAATGATTTATCTACACAAGTGCTGCTTGACCTCAGGTAACCAGTCGAGTGGCGTATGCCACGAGTGAGGTGTCCAAGGTCAAACAGCATGAGTGTAGATAAATAATTTATCTGACAGCTCACCATTGTGTATTTTATTTATGCAGTAGGGATGCTTTCTGTCAGTGCAGGGACATTTGTTTTCAATTGTTTATCTTTTTTTGCATATGTTTGTCAAAAAAGTGAACAAAAAATTGCATTTTCTGCTGTTTTTTGCTAATTATAGAAACATCTATAAGTGATCTATAAATGAAACACCATTAATTTTGTTGATAATTTTGTGCTGAACAACTTTTATGCTCACAGTACCAAGCTATCTTTTTTCAATTTAAAATTATTTGCATTTGAATATGGTTAGTACTGCTACTGAGGCCGAACATTCTAAATGAATTCTGGTATGATTGTGACATAGCTACTATATGGGTACATTTTATTTATTCAACAGCTGTTTAAGATAAATGGATTTATTCAGTGAGTTCTAAGCCCACTCCTATTGTATAGATGTATTTATTTGAGAAGTTTCACCAGGAAAGACATATTGAGCTAAAAATAGCTCGTTTCCAGATGCGTCCTGGGGGAGGGGGAAAGGGATAAATGCAATCAATTTTACTACAAAGTAAAACATCATACAGAGATTAAATAACAGTGCAAAGTTATGTACAATAGGAAAGTTTGTGTATTAGACATACTCATATAGAACAAATATCAGACTATCACAAGGGTAGGGCGGGAGGCAGATCTCTTAGGATCAGAGAAAAGAACAATTGTATCGGAGGGCAGTAGGGGATAGTGCACAGGTGGGAGGGAGAGCATAAAGGGGGCAGGTGGGTATAGAACTAGTGTGGGGGGGAATAGGAAAGGGAGGAGGGGAAGTATGGTAGTGAAGGAGAGGCAAACCTCTGTCCCGCTGGGGTGCAGACCCCACAAGGGCCAGACACGTGTGTTCTTGTTTCCTGGCCTGCAAGGAGAAGGGTAGGAGGGGAAGGAGTAGGAAAGAGTAGTAAAAAGTAGGCGGGGGGAGAAAACGGAGGGGAGGGGAGTGGAGAACAAGTGTGGAAGGGAATAGGGAAGGAAGGTGAGGGGGAGAGAGAGGGAAAGGCAGACCTTTGTCCCTCTGGGATGCAAACCCCACAAGCACCAGACACAGCTGGGAGCACACCCAGCCCATGACCTGGTTTCCTGGCCTACAAAGGAGAAGGGTAGAAGAAGAGGAGAAGGGCAAAGGGTAAGAGAAGGCAGGTAGGAGGGAGGGAGAAAGAGGAGAGGGTTAGGACTTTGACTAAGGGCAATTACAGGAGGGAGCAGTGTGGACGTAGAGTAGAGAAGAGAGAGGGGTTTTAAAAGAGGCAGAGTGGGTGGTTTGGGGGAGAGAATGATCTTAGTAATAATGCAGAGGAGACATACAGAACCAAAATGAAATACAAACTAACTGCATCGACTATTAGGTTATCCAAAGTAAGCCTTGAATCATCATCTGTTCTTTAAAGAATAATAAGCCATAATTCACATTATAGTCATAATTGCATATGGTTACTGTTTCTTGTGTATGGAAAGTCATACAGTCAGAAACTCCGCTGTGCCATAGTTGTGTTATTAGAACTATGACACAATGACTTCCACTCATGGTGCAGTTCCTGTTGTTGCCACTGCCGTTCATCCTGATTTCTGTACAGTGGCAGTTGTGCAAAAGTTTATCTATTTGTTTATTAGCTTTTGTTGACCAGGTAAGTATGCTAGGCAACGAAACCTGCCTATCTTCAGGCACGACCTGGGAGAGTAACATAGAAACACAGAGGTTGACAGCAGATAAGGACCGCAAGGCCCATTCAGTCTGCCCATTTCTTTTTCCTACCTTGTAAATGTGCCATCGGCCTTTGCTCTGTCAGTGGTCTATCTATTCATACTCATCTGTATTGCTCCCTTATGGCTATCCCATGCCTGTTTGAAGCCCTGCACTGTATTCATAGCCACCACTTCCTGAGGTAGGCCATTCCATGCATCCACCACCCTTTCTGTGAGACAGAAATTTCCTCACATTCCCCCTTAAGTGACCTCCCTCTAATCTCATGCTGTGTCCTCTTGTCTTGCTATTTTTCTTATACTGAAACATGTTAGACTCTTTTACCTTGTTAGTGCCCTTAAGGTGTTTGAATGTTTCGATCATATCACCTCTCTCCCGCCTTTGCTCAAGGGTATACATATTGAGCTCCGTTAATCTGTCCTCATATGTTTTCTGATGCAGCCCCTGCACCATTTTGGTTGCCCTTCTCTGGACTGCCTCAACTACAGTTACAGTAATACAGCAAGGACAACAATGACAACAATGAGGTAACAGAGGCAAAGATTACTATCAGTTCAAACAACTCAAATGGCATAAACAGCGTAAGAATAGCATCAAGCATGTTTCAGGTAAGCACAGACAATACAATTGTAGCAGAAACTTGTTCAAAACACAAGTCACTAGTCCTAAGTAGTGATAACAGGAGGCGAATAGGCACATACACACATTAGAAATACAGAATTGAGCAGGAGAGCAGCAAGAGAACAGTAGCAGGCTCCACAATGCCCTAAGTGCAGTCACAGTAGCCAGGGGCATTAAGGTGGGAAAAAAGAGCATGCTTGAAAGCAAGGTGAGATGAGGGGTCCTTCACAGTAGGGGGAAAGGAGTTCCAGAAGCATGAAGCAAAATATGAGAAAGCCTGCTCACCCATTTTTTCGAAGTAGGGCTGAACAGCAAGCAAGGGGAAGGCAGAGGACCTGAGGACATGAGAGTGAGAGACAGGGGTTAGCATGGCACCCAAAGCAGCAGGGCGAGGCATCCTGGTTAGAGTCCACAAAGCAACCAAATACATATGATGTAAGGGAGTTGGGAGGCAACCAATTTATGGCAGAGTAAAGTCGGCAGTGATGGGTCAGGCTAGGAGCTGATAGAGTGAATCTAAAGATGTTGTTGTACGTAATATCCCATTTACGTTGAACCACAGTATTGGCATGAGAGAGGACTGGGAGAGCATAAAGCAGTTTCGGAAGTAGCACACCTCTCGCAACAGCAATCCTGGCAGCTGGAGTAAGGGAGTGGTGCACTCTGTAGGCCGGACCAATCTTACAGTTGACTGAACAACAGACCTCGTTTACATGTGCTTCAAAATCCAGAGCCGGGTCAAGTGTTACCCCAAGGTATTTGAAAGACAGAGTGTTAGAGACTAGAGATGCACCGCAGTCACGAACAAGAAGCTTAGGGGTCTTGGCCAATACATGTCTGGAGGACCCAAAAAGCATGGCCTGGGTCTTAGACAGGTTCAAGATATGGTGACTGGAGGAGAACCAAGATTGGAGGCTCTGAAAGGCAGGATTTAATTGCTGGTTAAGGTCGATAATGGACTTAGAGGCAGAGTAAAGTACCAGGTCATCCGCATACATGATGGTGTTACAGAGTGGGGAAGGGTTGGGGATATCACTAATAAACAGGGAAAAGAGTAGGGGGCCCGAGAATAGAACCCTGAGGGACACCTGAGGTGATAAGGGCAGGTGCAGAGAGAACTTTACAGAAAGAGACCGTTTGAGAGCGATTTTCAAGATAGCTAGCGAACCATCACAGGGTGGAGCGAGAAGCACCGAGAGAATGCAATTTGTCCAGCAGACTGGTATTGCAGTATAACATGTGGTGCAGCTTAGTGTTGCACAATAAATCATTAGTGCTTGAATAATATATATATTTGCCAATGCAAACACCATGGTTTGCCACCAAAACACTGCAGTATATCACAATTTCAGTTGATTTTTGCACAACTGTTACTGTATTATGTAGGTTTTGTAATTGTCTGATGCTATAGAAGTGTTCTATTTTTGGCTCCTTGAGTGCCATGATTTCCCCAAGTTCTGCTTCTTACCTACAATTCTGTGGGCCTGATGATGTGGCAATACTACCGCACTGCACTGAACAGTAAACACTGGCAGTGTGCCAGTTGGCTGCAGCTGCAGACTGCATGCTCCTCAAGCAGTCAGGGAGATCAGGGTTAGTAAACCAGTCATCCTGTCCAAGGATCTAAAAAACATTTTTTGTATGACTGACCTCATAAAAACCTTCACTCTGTACTTTAAAACGCTTAGCCCACAATACAAAACCACAGCACATGCTGAGCAAGGTTACTATCAGGCACTGAAGTGCGGCAGTAGGGTTGCACTGAAACATTATCATTAGGGTTCATTATTCACTGAGAGGCCAGCGATGACCCCTGTGATGGAGCCAAACACTTTTTTTTTCAAATGAGGATAAAAATGAGAAAATGCACATCTTTTTCATACATAACCCAACAAAATTAGGAAGCTGCAATAAAAACATTTATTTTGGAACACTATAGACTGCATGTCTTTGAAGACAAAATCAGCTGATAAGCCCTTTCCTTTAACGGATTAAGATCCTATTTTTATATACATTTTCTCATTGTTAAATGGAGCAAGAAAATCCTGTTATCACATTGGTCAAAATATGTCACATGACAATACATATTTTAAAAACCAACAGTACATTTTATAAGTGGGCATACACATTTCAGGGTGTGCAGTCATAAGGGAATAATTCACTTCTCAGGTGGTCGTGGCACTTGGCTATGCCTCATACCTAACAGCCACACAGGGAGCACATTAGTCCCTTATAACCACACACCTTATTATGTGTTATCCCTTATATAATAAAAACTGGGGAAGAGAACTCTATAAAAGATGTATTAAATACAGGTGTAATTGTGTCTGAATATTGTGTTTTTCACAGTTTTCCCAGGAGTGTCAGCAGTTCTCTAACTTGTTTTAACCCCATATCTAAAGCCGTATTTACACAGAAGTAGGGCTGCAAATACAAAACCACAGCAGTGTGGTCCCGACCACTTGCCACCCGTGATCTGTCTATCCACAAGGCCCCTCTCTGCACCGCTGCAACCTGTGCTGGTGAGGGGCCATGCACCACTGGGAGCCGGACATCTGCTGGCCGATGGACGGGTTGCTGCGGAACAGGCAGTCCACACTGCCACTTAAGCCGCTATAAGCCACTCACTCCTCTTGGCACCCCCAGCTTGCCAGAGAATCTGGGAGCATCTTAGCGAGTGGCTTACCCTGATTGGGTATGTGTCTACACAGTCACATTTGCACTGGAGCAACCTGAGCACACAGGTTACTCCAGTGAAAATGTGACCATTTAAACAGGGCTTAAAAGTTGGATGGAATATGCCCTAAAACTGGAACCCAAACAAAATTCATGAAAAGGGCGTATTCATTGAAGTCTGATGTGGATCCATTTGCCCACACTTTGGCTGTTCTGATGCATTGCAATACAGGTGACCTGTGCACAGTGAAAAAACCACGGGGCAGGCTGAAGGTCTGTCTCCTCAGAGATAACATGATTAATCCCCATGGGGGGAGCACCAATTGTCCAGCATAAGAGATCCCTTCACTGATTGAATTATGAGTGGTGGAAGGCAATTCATTCTTGGAAGGCACCAAGACAGGGAGAAGATTGAGAAGCACCCTGCCCCTGTGCATAAAGGGTCTGAGTGAAAGCCCCTGTTGTATAAACTGGTAACTGAGGGTTGTTGGCACAAGTCCGGGTTCAGAAGCCAAAGTTTAGGACAAAACATAATTTAAAATTGCCCACCAAGACTTGTTAAAATCTATGTATAAATCACCAGTTTTTGAAAACTAGTCCTTAACTATGCATAATGAGATTGTCATGCCCAAACTTTCTGTTCAGCAATACAGCGTCTTTTTTCTGACAGCTTGTCCCATCCGTGGAAACACAGCTGCTACAAGGGAAATACTTTGCCATCCCACCCAGAAATTCATCTAGGCTCCCCTGCAACCTGGGGCTGTTCTTAACTACTTCCGTCTTCAATCAGGAACAGTGGTGTTGTGGGTCAGACACCAAACCACTAGACCCCACTGGAGCTGGAGACAGTGGTTTAATTCCTGGCTCCACCAGCTGGGTAGAGAACTACAGCTGTGCTAGCTGCGGGTTTCCAGAGATTAATTTGCCAGCTGTGAGAATGTTTCATAACATCTTTTCTGCAAAGAGATGACTGGCACAACAACTGTAGATTCCTAGGTCACAGCATGTAGAAACACAGAAAACTGTTGGCAGAAAAGGACCTCTAGGCCCACCCACTCTGCACAAGAGTTCCCTGACCATTGTCTCTTGACCACAAAATTCAGGGCAATTGGGGACATTGGTATCAAAAAATAATGAACACAAAGTAGATCCAACATACAGAAAAGTTATTTTTTTATTTAACATCCATTAGTAATCACATAAAATAGCAAACTGCTTGACAATCCATACAAGGAAAAACAAAGGCACATAAAAAAAGACCCCAAAACATGCACAGAGGCATTAGGGCTATTGCCTATTGTACCTCCGCAGACCCCAAATGGTCCATGGGAATCCTCCCTGTTTCTGTACAAATATGCCCCTGTGTCTGTCCCATGTATGCTTGAAACCTTCTACCATTTTAGCCTCCACAACTCTGAATGGTACTTGGATCCATACTTCTATCATCCTTTCTATGAAGAAGTATCTCCTCACATCCTTCTCAAAATCCCCCCCCCCATTTCTTTGCATGCCCCCAGTCTTGGAGCTCATCCACTTTTGGAAAAGGCTTCCTCCCTGCACTCTGTCCACCCTGTGAGGTACTTGAAGGTCTTGATAATGTTGGTCCTCTCTCTTTTGTACTCCAATGTATGCACTGAGATCCCTTAGTCTCACCTCATATGGCCTCACATGCAACCCCTGCACTATCTTGGCTGCCCTACTCTGGACTGCCTCCACCCTGTCTATATGTTTCCTATGGCGCAGTCTCCAGAAATGGACACAGTTTTCCTGGTGGAGGTGTACCAGGGAGCAGCACAGTGACAGCACCAGCCCCATCCTTCTGTTGGTATGCCCCTCCCTATGCATCCCAGCATTCCACTTACCCTGCCAATGGCTTTGTCCCACTGTGCTGCCACCTTGAGGTCTTCAGAAATAATAGCCCCAAGGTCCTTGCTGGACTACTGACTGCTAACACCTCCCCTCATCCTATATTCAGCACCAGGGTTCCGGAACCCTAGGTGCATGATTTTGCACTTTTTGGCATCGAACCCCAACTGCCATGCCTTCGACTAATCCTCTAGTTTCCCTAGATCTCTGTGCATTGTCTCTACTCCCTCTTGGGTGTCCATCCTATTGCAGATCTTGATATCATTCAGGGTTGGACTGGGGTACAGGGGGCCCACTGGAAGTTGACACAAGGGTTCATCTGCAAAATCAATAGGGGAGGGCCAAGGGTGAAACACATATCAATATTCCACTTAAGTCTGATACACTTGCTCTGTATTTGCTTCTTACATTTACCAGCACTCAACCTTGCAATACCACTACCCTCTGCTTCCTATCTGTTAGTCAGTTGCAAACCCAGTTTACCATTTTGGCCCCCACCCCTAAACTGATCACTTTCCTAATCAGCCTTCTGTGAAGCACAGTATCGAAGGCCTTGTTGATATCTAGATGGGCCGCATCCACAGCTCTCCCCTGGTCTATTTCCCTGGCCTCCCAGTCACAGAAATCTGTCAGATTCATTTGGCATGGGATTCTTCCCAAGACACCATGCTGCCTGAGGTCCTGGTGCTCACTGGTGTCTAGGTAATCAACCAGTCTCTCTTTTAGTAGGGTTTCCATTAGTTTCTCCACCCCTAAAGTTAAGTTGACTGGTCTGCAGTTCCTCTCTGCTGCTGCTGCTCTTATGTACTGCTGGAGTCACAGAGGGCACAGAGTGTCCCCACCCATGCAGGAGGCCTCAGTGGAGAGCCTATTCATCACCATAGCGGTTTGTTGCTATGGCCACCAGTAAGAGGCACCCTAACAAGCAGGTTGTCAAAAATGAGATTCACTGCATGACCACAAGGACAAGATGCTTTGCAGTGGCCAACGCTGATATTTTTGTATCATTATAAAGGGTTCTATGTGATAATATTGATCGTCGAAATGTGATTGCTATTACTGCGAGGGCATTATCACCGAAATGCAATTTGGCAATGTGCACTAAAAGGTGACCGTGTACACACAGTGCAATAACTGTATATCTTGAGAGGGCTGTGCACATTCCCCCCGATGTGGAAGGCTTTTCCCCCGCACCCCCTATTTAAAGATTCTCAACTCCAGAGGTGTGCACATCGGGGAAGGAAGCACAGCCCGGTTTAAAAAAAATGTCCCGCAGCCGCAGGACACAACAAAGTGTTACCAGCTCCCAGTTCTGGACCTGCTCCATCAGAGCCAGCCACCCTACCCACCAAACCACATGGTTGACTCGGCAGAGCAGGCACACTAGAAGGTTACAACCCTCTTCCCTATCCCTCCTCTTCCCCATGCTATATATCGTTTCTGCTCACCCACCCCTACCTTAGTAAATCGCACTTGTGCCATCCGGAGATTAAGCTCAAGATAATAACCTCTCATATGGGTCGCCGTTTGATGGCCGCCCATATGCTAGTGCTATTATCATGGTATACCTTATAAAGAATTGACCTGAGACATTCTAATCTTAATGATTTAGCTACTGATATCATAGTACTTCAGGGGGCATTGGTAATTTTTGAGTGATCATCATCAGCCGTTTTTGCACTGGATTTCTTTGTACAGTGGGGGGACAGCATTGAAAGTACTGTAAGACATAAAAAACCTTCTGTCTTCTTTCATGCAACGAGAAAAAAAGACAATGGACTGTAGTGCTGGAGCTGCAAATGTAAATGTTAAATTATCAAATGCATGGAAAACATCTGAATCATTTCAAAAAACAGGTTTGACTCCTGCCCACCCGACAGTGTGGAAGAATGGGGCAATCTGAAACATTTAAGTCAAAATGAGTTCATGCACCCGCTTTCGAGGTAATGATTCTACCTGTCCAGACGACTCTTTCCACCATCTCAGCTTCATCAGAACTGCTAAAATATCAGCTGGAGACCTTGAACCTGGACCTTTTCCAGGGCCTCTTTATAACACAAACAGACACACATGGTGGATACAGCCAGCAGATGCATTAGGGGCGCCAGTTTTGCATCACCAGATACACAGTACACATGGAGAGTAAAAGCAGAGCTGCACCGCCAGTAGGTTCTTTGCCTCTCTTCCCATCCACAGCCACTGACTGGGATACACACAGGAATACATTTGGGTTGCTTCCCCAATCTGATAGCTGCAGAAACTGAGTAGGAGAGAAAAGTACTGAACCGGACTGACCAGGGAGACCACAGGAATGTGAGACTCGGACAACCTTGAAGCAAGACTCTGACACAATTTCCAAGTAAAAATTGAGGTAAAATTTAATAAACTGTTCTGCCAACTTACAGACACAGCATGCATAAGAAACAGTTGCAATTCACAATATCAACACAGACTTTCGCAAATAATCTTTTGAATTGAACGAATACCTTGAGCATTAATACACTCTCACTTTATATTCTCACAGGTCAGTGCCTGCTGTCGCTGGAGACTGTAGGCTATTCCACCACCCACCAACCCTCCAGTTATTTTAATACCAACCCAGCACTAGGCCACCCTCGGACCTCAGTCGCTGCATATTCAATTTACAAGCCTTAAGGGCATGCAGAGGCTACTAGGTCTGTACCCACCTCAGTCAACCCACTTATCCCTTATCACCAGATACGCTTCCTTGGTATCTAACACAGAAATACATAACTCTATATTGCTTATACACACTATTCACTTATACACTAAGCATTTCACAATAGCATTCACTTCACATTACGTAACAATTACTTTATGGCATGTACAATATACCCCCCAGTCTCTCAATTCAGTCCTTCAATTGCTGGACAGTAGTCCTTGAAGCAATAGGTATTTCAGAATTAAATATGGCAGATGAGTGTCCCTCTTGAGATAGTCCCACAGGGAAATAAAAATTACTGCACTGCTTTCCTTAAATTACTGGGAAATGTTGGCAACTCGGACGCTCTGGAGATGGCAGTGGATCTGACGCCGTTGATCATCGAAGATGACCTGGTTGCTTGAAGCAGATGCGAACTTGCTGGATGCAGCTGAAGACATGTGACAAAAACCAGGTACTCAGATCAGCAAGCCAATCTATCCTATGTCTGCTCTCACATTACTGCCCTTCTTATCCCTAACACTGGGATGCAGGTGATCCGCTATAGTCTACAACTCTTAACTGAGGGCTAGTTTCCCAGGCCCTAACTAAAGGTAGGTCTCAGTAGGCTGAACTCCCTCTGGACAGGACTGGTCCTTTCAGGTCTGCCTCCATGCTTGATCCCCCCAAAAATGAGCTGTGCAGCTCCTTTTATACCCTCTGAATATTCCATTCCTACCAAATCCTGGTCACTGACTGGACAGAACCCTGTTCCAATCCTCAGCACCAATCAGCTTTGATTCTACATTGGAATCCTGCAGCAGCATAAGCCACAATGGAATCCCATGTTTTAATTCCCACCTGCCTTTCTGAAAGTTCTGAGCCTACCGTGCTCTGTTAACTTGGATTCAATAATATTGTACATTGCATAAACACAATAAAATGACCTTAATATAAAATTTAGTCACCTTCACACCTTCTCCATGAGAAAGCTCACATTTCAAACTACAAGTATGCCGAGTTTGGTTTAATTCCAACTTAAAATGGCTTGGCAAGGCCGGCCCGGTGGTGCTGAGGGTTGAGGCGCTGGATGCCACACCTAGCGCCATGCTGGTGACCTGGGTTTGGTGATGGACTCAGGTTGTCAGGGGTCAGCAAGGAAAGGACAGTATGGAGCATCAGGAGGACAGGGGGAGGGATCCAGGGATGCTCGGTGTCCTGACAGCCCCTCATTGAGATCGAGGATACTGCAGGTGCACTGGCCGATGTGGTAGGTGGAGTGCAGCAGATGCTGGCAGGGCAGCTGTGCACAGGCGTCATTGCGCACTGCACTCAGAGGAGGAAACAACACAAAAAATCCCTCTGCAGAATCGTGCAGATGAAGGGGACTCCAGGGGCAGGCCCACATCCCAATATCGGCCCAGCGCACCAAGGGACTCCCAGGCCGACCCGATGCCCAGGTAGGGCCCTCTAATTTCAGAAAGGCTGCCATGGCAGGGTGGGGGCAGGCCCTCCCCGGGGGGGGGGTGATCCAGGGGGACGGACCTGGCTGGGTGTTTGGGGGGAAGAAGCTGATAGCAGGGGTTCAGGCAAGGAGTAGAAGGGCTCACCAAGAGAGTACCCCAGAAGGATGCCCGGGCAGCAGGGTGCATAAATAGAGTTAAAAAAAATGGCCTGGCAGTGCCTTTTAGAAAAAAGAAAACAAAAAGTTACACATTTTTACTTTTTAAATTATACTGATTCATTATAGAGTAACACTTTACTTTTAAACAGCTCCATTTTTAAAACTAAATATTTATGTGGCATAAATGCAGATGTTTGTGTAGACAAGACGGAGTACTAGCCCTCTGTGGCTTTATTTTATTAGTTGAATCACTTTTGTGCTTATTTACATAAACGTTTTATGTTTTGGTGTTTCTTCAAACTAGCAGTCTCCTTTGCTGCTTAACATGGTACCTGGATCACTTTATGTGTGTTGAGAGCCCATCCCCATTTACACTGTGTGCCCACTATATTTAATGAATGTTTTAATAGTTGGCAATGACCTGGCACTTGCTGCCTGTCAACTAGTTTATTTATTTAAAATATCTGATCTCCTGCCGTCAGGAGAGTGCTTTTACTCCCTGAGCCTCTCCAAGCTCTGAACTGCTCCATCAGGCCACAGCCTGCTCCGCAATTGAGGTTGCGTTTTGCTCCAGCAACTCCTCGGCTGTTAACAGGGGGTTCTCCTTTAGCACAGAAGCGCTGCTGCTATGGAGCCGTGACTTGTCTCTCCACCACCGCTCCTTCATTTTCCTTCTCTCACATCGCCTCAGTGCCACACAGCTGCCACTCTGCAAACAAATTACACTCTGCAACTGCTGGGGAAACAAATGATTTAAACACAGGCACAGTATTTATTTAAAATAATACTTTTGCTCCTTCTTTCCCAGGCTACTTCACATTTACTACTGGACCACCAGGGCTTAGTAACATTTCACAGGACAACTAACAACTAGCCAGGGCAACCAAACTGCAAACCTTGGCTACAGTCATTATTTCTCACATAGGGTGACAAGAAATATTTTTTTAAATGGCAGATTAATGTGTATTGAGTGTAAGGGGTGTAGGCAAACTTCCCCCTTAACTTACATCTGCTGCTTAAATACTAATATGCTTATGACCTTTCATTCATTTAGCTATTTATTTATGTAAATATACTCACAACCTTTCATCTATTTATTTATTTTTATACTGTGTCTGACCTCCAACCATCTCAAGATCCCTACAGTTCCAGACCTTCCACCAGGTGATCCACTAGAAATTAAGGTACCCAATTACTTTCTTGTGTAACAGTTGTTCCACGACTGTTACACCATATCCTGCCACAATCCCATCCTGGAAGAAAAGGTGCTAGCCCCTTCCTGAGCAGAGGTACCCTTAGTCTGTCCTCCTAGTGTAAAACTGAAACTTAAAAGAAAAAAAACAAGGTGTTGAAGAAAGGCACTGGATTTAATATGCCCACTCCTCATCTTTAATGTTTAGGTATGTAACCCCTCTTTTAATGGGGTTCAAATGGCTCCCCCAGAGAAACATAAAAAAAAAACACTATACAATTTGACCTATAGGGCCACTGATGTGAGAAACATGTAGCTAACATACAGGAAACGGGGGACTAATAAGGCCCTGATAAGTAAGACACATTGTTTTTTAGATAGCTTCTAGTTCTTCCATTTTTATGTTGTCTTGCGCTTGCGCAAGCAACATGTTGTGGTAACTTTGGAATAGCAGGTTTTGGAGGAGCAGTCCTGTTGTGGCCTGTGGCACCACCCCTTTTTGAGGCTGGGCTCCCTGGCACGAATTAGACTGCATGCTGTCTACGACAGCAGTGCAAAAGCATGTCCACCACCTTGAAAGGTTTTAGCCACTGCAATGAGGGAGCTCCACCTCATTGCAGGGTGTGCCTTTCCCACTGTAAGTTTCAGTGCAACATGACGGCAGCTGTGCCATCTGCCTCGCACAGTCCCCAGAAAAGCCGACTTAGGGGGCTGCTCAATTCCCCTGTCGGCATCATCCCCCCAACACTCTTTATTTGCCGATGGGGTGCCCAATCCCCATTGGCTACAATCCCCCCATCCCAATTCATCTGATGATGGGAAGCCCAATCCCTGTCAGTATCATCCCCCTCCTTCAGCACTCTTTATTTGCCGAGGGGGTGCCCAATCCCCGTTGGCTACAGTCCCCCCCCAAAAATACCCTGCAGGTGAAACCCCCCCAGTTCATTTGTTGACGGGAGCCCAATCCCATCAGCATCATCCCCCAGCACTCTTTATTTGCCGACAGGGTGCCCAATCCCGTCGGCTCCAGTCCCCAAAAATGCAGGTGACATGCTGGGAGCCCACCTCAGCGTGTCAAATGCACCTGTAAAAATAAAAACCTTCCTGCAATGTTTTTTCCCCCTGTAAAGTAGAAAACAGTCCCTCGCAGTCTGCAGCCCCCTTCCCCGACCCGCTCCCACCCACTGTGCGCCCCACCTCCCCACACTCCCCAACCCCGTACTTACCTCCAGAGCCTGTCACGGCAGTCTTCTCTGGACCAGGAACAGGTCTGTACTCTTCAAACCTGACTGCGAACTGAAGAAATGCCGGTAAGCTGTATAATGGCATAAATAGGTTTTTTTCAACTTTGATGCATATCTCAGGAATTTTTGGGAATTTTGCCACCAAATTTTCCACATGGGGTTATTGGAACCCCTCCTCATGAATTCAGTTACTGTCATGACATTATTCAGTCCTGAAAGGTGATTTTGCGATTGCTGCACAGAATCACCCTTTGGAACCGATTAACAAAGTAACAGTGCCACTGTTCATGAGGTGGGCTCTCAAAAAGCCTATGTTGCAAATTTGATGAACAAATTCAAAAAAATGACTGTTTTATGAGCATGCTTTGCGCAGTTTCCATGCACACTCGTAACTTCGCGAATCTGTAATATTTTCACTCCAGATTTTTAGCATTGCCATTTTTCTACACCTCCTTATGAACAGCACAGCTGTCATTTTTCACATCCTAGCTGAAATGTGTTTTCGCACTTCCAGCGCAGAATAGCGTGGTTGCTGTGGGAAATTAGTGTTCGGGACAGAGCAAGAAAATTACAGTGACACTGTTCATGAGCAGAGGTCCTAAAATGCCTATATTGAAAATCTGTTGCAGAAAGTCCATTAAATGGCTGTTTTACAAGCGTGCGTTGCGCAGTCTCTACGCACACTCGTAACATCGCAAGTCTGTATTATTTTCACTCCAGATTTTCAACATTGCCATTTTTCCACACCTCCTTATGAACATTACAGCTGTCATTTTTCACATCCTGGTTGAAATGTGTTTTCATACTTCTAGCGCAGAATACCATGGTCGCTGTAGGAAATTAGTGTTCGGGACAGAGTAATAAAATTACAGTCATACTGTTTATGAGCAGAGGTCCTAAAATGCCTATGTTGAAAATCTGGTGATGAAAGTCCATCAAATGACTGTGCTATGAGCGTGCATTGCGCAGTGGTCATGCACCCTCATCATTTTTCACATCCTGGCCAAAATGTGTTTTCACACTTACGGAGCAGAATAGTATGGTCGCTGTGGGAAACCAATGTCTGGGACAGATTAGGAAAACACACTGATTCTGTTCATGACAAACATCCATAAAACGACTGTTTCAGAAGCGTGTGTTGTGCAGTTTCCACGCATGCTTGTAACTTCGATAATTTTTAATATTTGTACTCTAGATTTTCACGATTGCCATTTTTTCACACCTCTTTATGAAGAGTACAGCTTTCATTTCCCACAACCTACCTGAACTGTGTTTTGGCACATCCAGCGTGCAGTGGCGCAGTCGCTGTAGAAAAACAAAGTTCAGAACAGAATAAGAAAACCACAGTGACACTGTTCATGAGCAGAGGTCCCAAAATGCCTATGTTGAAAATTTGGTGAAAAAATTCCATAAAATGACTATGTTACAAGCGTGCATTGCGCAGTGTCCATGCACAGTCGTAAGTTCGAGAATTTGTAATATTTTCACTCCAGATTGTCAAAATTGTCATTTTTGCACACCTTCTTATGAACAGTTCAGCTGTCATTTGTCACATCTTGCCTGAATTGTAGTTTCACACATCTGGCGCACAATCACACAGTCGCTGTGGGAAATCAACGTTCGGGTAGATTAAGATAATCATAGTGCCACTATTCATGATCAGAGATCCCAAAATGGCTATGTTAAAAATTTGGTGGCAGAATTCCACTAAATGACTGTGTTATGAGTGTGCGATATGCAGTTTTCACACATACTCGTAACTTTGAGAATGTTTAATATTTTCACTCCAGATTTCCCACATTGCCATCTCTTCACACCTCCTTATCAATGGCGCAGCTGACATTTTCATGTGGTGCAGAATGGTGCGGTCACTGTGGGAAATCAAAGTTCGAGACAGATTAACAAAATCACAGGGGCACTGTTCGTGAACAGAGGTCCCAAATGCTTTAATGAGGTGGGGTCACAAAAAGGCCATGTTTTAAAATTTGGAGTGCAAATACCAACACTTGCCGAGGGCATTAGGATTTCTCACTATTACATCTCACCCTGTACAGACTAACAGGCATCAGGGGTGTGTCTTTGGATTGTCTGCTGTACTGCTCATGCCATTGGTCCGCCACCTCCACCCTGCAGCCACTGACAGGCATCAAGGTGTACTTTGGACTCTTCAGCCCCAAAGTTTAACCCATTCTCCTGTGCTGCACCCATCTCAACATACTTCCTTATGAAATGGGTAAGCATAAGGCCAGATGACCCCAAGGCACAACGTGACACTTGTCAGACTCTGCAAGGTAGGGTGAGGTGAAATAGCATGAGCATTATGGCCGGTGACCCAAATGCACACCCAAATGCCTGTCACTCTCTGCAGAGTGGGTGGGTGGGGTTGATGTCAGTTCAATACTTCACTGCTACTTCTATTATGTGTCTCTAACTCCTGCATTACCAATGCCAAAACCAGCAAGACAACATTTGGCATTGACAAATGCTTGTTATTATTATGTTGTCTTACGCATGAGCAAGAAACATATTGCCGTAACTTGGAATAGCAGGTTTTGGAGGTGCGGTCCTGTAGTGGCCAGTGGCACCACTGCTTTTTCGGGCTGGGCTCTGTGGCATGAATTAGAATGCACGCTGTCTATGACAGCAGTGCAAAAGCATGCCACCACCTTGAAAGGATTTAGCTGCTGCAATGAGGGAGTACCCCCTCATTGAAGGGCATGCCTTCCCTGGTGTAACATTTCAATAAACATGGCGGATCCATCTGCCTCTCACTGTCCTCATAACAGCCGACATTGGGGGTGCCCAATCCCCCAGGTGGCATTTGCCCTCACCAGTTCATTTGCCGATGGGGTAGCCCAATCTCTGTCAGCATAATGTCTCCCTCAAAAAAATTTGTTGTGAACCGAAGGGGTGCCCAATCCCCCTCAGGTCATGCTGCTCCCCCAAAAAGCACACTGTGTGGCCGATGGGGGTGCTCAATCCCTGTCGGCTCCAGCTCCACCCCAAACAAAAAGCCAGGTGGCACATTGGGAGCCCACCCCAGTGTGCTCATGCCCCCCCCAGCACACTCTATGGCAGACGGGGTGCCCAATCCCCATCGGCTCCAGACCCCCAAAGAAACACCCAGGTATGCTGGCACTCTGGGAGCCCACCCCAGCTTGCCCAAAGCGTCCAATGTTACCATTTTTTTCCCCTGTAAAAACAGAAAATGATCCCTCGCAGCATCTCATGCCCCCCAACCTATGCCCACCCTCTGCACAACCACCTCCCCACACCCCCCCATACTCCATACTTACCTCCGGAGGCTGGCATGATGATCTTTGGTGGACCAGGAACATGTCTGAACGCTTCAAAGCCGACAGCGAACTGAAGAAATGCCGGTAAGATGTTTAATGGCATAAATAGGGATTTTTCAACTTTGGTGAATATCTCAGCCATTTTTGGGAATTTGCTCACCAAATTTTCAACATGGGATTCTTGGGACCCAACCTCATAAACTCAGTCACTGTCATTTGGTTATCTGGTCCCGAAAGGTGATTTTGTGGTCACTGTGTGGAACCACTTTCAGGACTGGGTAAAGAAATGACAGTGTCACAGTTCATGAGGTAGGCTCCCAAAAACCCTATGTTGCAAATTTGGTGGAAAAATTCCCCAAAATGACTGCATTACGAGTGTGTGTTGTGCAGTTCCTACACACGCTCATAACTTCGAGAATTTTTAATATTTTCACTCCAGATTTTCAACATTGCCATTTTACCATTCCTCCTTATGAACAGTGCAGCTGTCATGTTTCACATCTCACCTGAAATGTGTTTTCACACGTGTGGCACACAATGGCACAGACGGTGTGTGAAATCAATGTTCTGGACAGATTAAGAAAATTACAGTGACACCATCCATGAGCGGAGGTCCCAAAATGCATATGTTGAAAACGTGACAAAATTTCACAAAATGCCTATTTTATGAGTGTGCATTGTGCAGTTTCCATGCACACTCATAAGTTTGAGAACTGTTAATATTTTCACTCCAGATTTTAAACATTACCATTTTTGCACACCTCCTTAAGAACGGCACAGTTGTTATTTTTCACATGCTGTGTGAAATGTGGTTTTGCACGTGTGGTGCACAATAGCGTGGTCACTGTAGGAAATCAATGTTCAGGACAGATTAAGAAAATCACTCTGACACTGTTCATGAGTGGAGGTCCTAAAATGCCTATGTTGAAAATTTGGTGAGAAACTTCCACAGAATGACTGTGTTACGAGCATGCATTGTGCAGTTTCCATGTACACTCATAACTTGGAGATTTTTTAATATTTTCACACCACATTTTCCACATTGCCATTTTTGCACACCTCCTTAAGAACAGTACAGTTGTCATTTCTCACATCCTGTACAAAATGTGGTTTCGAGCTACTGGAGCAGAATGGCACAATCACTGTGGGACATCAACGTTCAGGACAGATTAACAAAATCACAGTGCCACTGTTCATGAGCAGAGGTCCCAAATGCTTTCATGAGGTGGGATGAGGAAAAAGCCCATGTTGAAAATGTGGAGTGCAAATACCAACAAATGCCCAGGGCGTTAGGGTTTCTAACCATAACGTCCCACCCTATAGAGACTAGCTGGCATCAGGGGTGTGACTTTAGATTGTTGGTTCTAATGCTCACGCCATTCCACCCCCCCATCCCCACCCTGCAGCCATCGAACTGTGCCTTGTACTCTTCGGCCCCAAAGTTCACCCCATTCTCCTATACTACACCCATCTCAATGCATTTCCATATGGAATGGGGTGAGTGTAATGCCCGAGGACCCTAAGGTAGAATGCAATACTTTTCAGACTCTGCAGAGTAGGGTGAGGTGAAATCACATGAGCGTTATGGCCGACAGCCAAAGGCACACCTCAGTGCCTGTCAGTCTCTTCAGGGTGGTGTGGGGTTGCCGTCACTTCCGTACTTCACTGCCATTCCTTTTATGCGTTTGTCTAACACTTTATTGCACTACCAGTGCCAATGTTAGCAAGACAACATTTGACATTGACAAATGCTTGTCGTATCTGTGTTAATGCAGACTGCATATGTGTATCCCAGTTATAAAAGGCCACATCACCCACTCTAAATCTAACCCATAGATCAATAAAAGTGCCTGTGATTTTGATCCTGCGATGAAACCCTTCCACACTTTAGAAGCCACCAGTTCAAATTCCCATGCTTTTAGTATGGTTAATGACTGCATCAGATGCAACAATAAATTTATCTAAACCTTCCTCCAGCAGGGAACCTGCTACATCGTCATGTATAAATTAACTGACATCATCAACATATGCTAAAACATTCGGGATAGACCGAAACCCAGAGCCATGCTGAGCATACCGTCATGATTCTGAAGACAAAGTAATAGTAGATTAGTCCCAAAAACATATGGGAGGGCTGTCTGATGGCTCAGTGGTAGTGCTTCCACCCCGGTGACCCGGATTCAGGAGTGTGCCTAGGTCTGCTCGGGTCTGGCAGGCAGGCTGGGGAGTGCTCCCATTAGGAGTGCGAGCCAGCCAGGGAGGGCGACCTCCTGGATCCAGTGCAGCAGTGGCCCCTGACAGCGAGTCAGGGGACTTGCTCCTTTGCAAGGATTGTGCACATCCAGTGTGCGCTACTGTGCCTGAGGCCACCAGAGGCTACACTGGATGCTTGGGGTGGAGTGCAGGTCCAAGGGAGAAAACATGGGGAAAAAACTCATATGTATGGCCGCTGTGAGTGATGGCCCCCATGATCCTTGGATCCTGTACTGTGCAATTCCTGTCAGCTGGATGATGGGGGGAACAGCGATAGGGCTGGAGACTGGCAGCTGGGCTTGATGGCAGGAGGAGGTGGTGGTCAGGGCCAAATAGCTCTATCAAAAAAAAAAAAATAGGAGTGGACTGAGGGGACATCCTTGATGAACCCCACTATGTACCCCGTGAAGGGGAAAAGGTTTTTTTCCGGTACATCGGGGAGTGGAGAAAAACTAAGGGCAAGCTTGGCAGACTGAGAACGGATGGCGGGTGGGTGGAAGAGGTGAGGGAGCAGGCAGAGGTATTAACATAGAAACATAGAATTTGACGGCAGATAAGGACCGCTTGGCCCACCCAGTCTGCCCATTTCCCTGCCTACTGGATAAGCTGCAGATCCTAGTTAACCAGCAGCCTACTTCTTCCTACCCCCACCCCCTAGAATTGCCTTATGACTGTTCCATGCATGCTTGAATTCCACCACTGTTTTTGACTCCACAACCTCCTCCGGAAGGCCGTTCCATGCAGTAAATGAGCACTTTGCCTTGGTGTTCATTAGGGAGGAGGATAGGATATTTGCTAAGCAAGGCACAATGGGGATAGAAGCAAAATTGAGTGGGACAGGGGGATTAACAGAAAGGGAGCATAAGGGAGGGAGTCGCACCCTTGGGGTTTCACAACAGGACATGGATAGAAAGACCAGCAAGGGGGGGGGGGACTGATGAAGCTGTCTCCACCGAATGGGTGTGGCAAGCCCTGAAGGCCCTGAAGAAAGATAAATCTCCTGGGCCAGATGACAATCATCTGAGGGTACTGTGGGAGTTGGTGGACGTACAGGTCACTTGAGACAGGGACGGTACCTAGGGACTGGCATGAGGCGCATGTGGAGCCAATCCATAATGGGGGGTTGAGGGAAGTACCAGGTAACTATAGAACCATCAGTTTGACCTCAGTAGTGGGAAATGTAATGGAGAGTATACTGAAGGAATGGCTGGGGGTGTTCCTGGAGAAGGGGGGAGGGCTGGACAGTAGGCAACATGGGTTTGTGCCAGGTAGATCATGTCAAGCCAATCTTGTGGAGTTCTATGAATGGGTAACATTGGAACTGGACAGGGGGAAACCTGTGGATATAATGTTCTTGGACTTCAGCAAGGCGTTTGACTCTGTTCCCCACAATGGGCTGGTGCAGAAACTGACAGGGTTGGGAGTGTGCCCTTTGATGGTCAGATGGATAGGAAACTGGCTAACTGGTTGCACACAGAGAGTGATGATCGGTGGGAAGCTCTCGAATCCTAGAGAGGTCGGTAGTGGAGTTCCACAGGGCTCAGTTCTGGGGCCGATCCTGTTTAATGCATACATATCTGACATCAGGGTGGGTATAGGATGTGAGATGAGTCTCTTCACTGACGATTCCAAGGTAGGAGCAGTAGTTGAGGGGGAGGGGAGGTTGGCCCTGCAAGGGGACCTGGACAGCCTGGAAAGTTGGGCTGTCACATGGAAGTTAAATTTCAATACAACCAAGTGCAAGGTGTTGCATCTTGGGTGGGGAAACCCCAAACACAGCTAAACCCTGGGAGGGGTGGTGCTGGAGGCCTTGTCTGGGGAAAAGACCTAGGGGTCATGGTGGATACGTGTATGAATTACTCTGAGCAGTGCAGGAGAGTGGCTAGCAAAGCAAACAGGATGTTGGGATGCATTGTAAGTGGGATCACCTCTAGGAGCAGGGAAGTGATTCTGTCATTGTACAATGGGCTGGTGAGGCCTCATCTCAAGTACTGTGTTCAGTACTGGAGACCACACTTAAAGAGGGACATACAGCTCCTGGAGAGGGTACAGAGGAGGGCTACCTGGATGATTCAAGGACTGGTGGAGTTGATGTACGAGGATAGACTTGAGGAGCTCAGACTGTTTACTTTGGAGGAGAGGAGAGACAAGGAGGACATGATCGAGGTCTTCAAGTACCTCAAGGGAATAAATAGGATAAACAGGAAGGGGATCTTTAAACTAAAGGAGGGAAGTATCTCGAGAATGCATGGTTTGAAGTTGGAAAGAGGAAGGATGAGAGGGGAAAGAGGAGGAAGTTTTTCATGGAGAGGGTGATGGATCCTTGGAACATGCTGCCTGGTGAGCTGGTCCAGATTTTCAATGTGGAGGGCTTCAAGAGAGGGTGGGACAGATACAGAAAGGGGTATCGGAACACTGGTGGGGGGAGGGCCTCAGTTCCCAATAGGGGATGTGAGGTTCGAGCAGACTCGATAGACCATAAGGCCTACTCTGCTGGCATTTAGTATGTTAGTATGTACTCCCAGTAGTGCACCTTGCCAGCCACTTAGCAGTGGGCGAACCTGCGCTTGTTCTTACCAGCTCTGTATCCACTGTAAAAAGAAGTCTGCAATGCCATAATGTCTAAACACTTTAAACAGGTACATGTGAGATATTATGTCAAAACATTTCAGTTCAAAATTCAGTTTTTTTATTAATTTATTCTTTTTATACAGCTCCAGTGTTTTGCCTAGATGGCTTCATCTGGGGGACAGTAAATAAATCTAAAAATAAATGCAAGCATATTTTATCATAAAATATACTAATACTCACTTTTTTATCATTTTACAAGCATTACTTCTGCAACAATCCACATACCAATGTAATGCAATCTGAATATTCCTTGTATAATTAGAGTCAAAGTTCCACTTCAATTTCTATAATTGGAAAAAACATTTCATTATTTACATTTTATTCTTCATGCACCTCGGTCCCGGTTAGCCCTTGTTTGCTGACCCCGCCAGCCCCGTCCCCCGACCACGGCAGGACATCTCCCTTCTTCCCCACAGCTTACCCTCTGTGGCAGGGTGGCAGGAGCCCTCAACCTGCTGAGAAAGGCTCCAGTTCAGGGAGGCCTGCACCTGCCGGGGCAGAGCCTATGGGGGTCAGCATTCACCCAACTCACCTGGGACCATTTTCTCCATTTTTCCTTACTTCTCATAGGAGGAACGTGCAATGTTGGCAATGGCCAAGCTGCGCGTGCATCCGTCCACAGCATGCCGGCTGGTGGCTCCACCTTCCTTGCGTGAGGAACCTTGCATGCCGACACCCAGCCACCGCTAGGTATCAGACAAATGCTGGCCTCTGTGTCCCTCCCTCCTCAGGAGAGGACAGCTGCCCTCTGTACGCTCTATCCTCTTCCTCCCCGGCCAACCCCCGGTGACCCGCTTGCACTGCGAACACAAGACACCAGTGTGGCAGGAGGTAAGGCATGATGCCTCAGTCCTCCACACCACTGGGCCAGCATAAACATTTCATTTTAAGAGACAACGATTCTTGCTGTTACCTAGCTGTCTTACTGTTTTTAATATTGTGCAAAAAACGCTACCTTTTCCATATCTGGCCATTCATTCTCTCCAAAATTGTTCTTTTGGAAAAACTCTTGAGAAGAAAAAAAGAAGGGTGTTTTACATTATGTCGATTCTGGCTCTGGGCAATCACAATGCCTATAAAAGAGACACCACCACGGGTTGGGCGGGAGAAGGGAGGTGGGTGGGAAGTACTACTAGGTGGTGCCACTGGCCCTGCTCTCTTGAAGTGGAATGGTTCCTTGTGCAGCAGCCGATGCTGGTGGGGAGGGCTGTTTCTATGGCAGTAGCCAAGCTGGAATCAGCATGATCTCTTCCTCCTCCAGGGTCAGCCATCTTGCTGGCAGCAAGACCGCCACAGCACCCCTGCCCCACTTCAAAGTGTAGAGGAGTTTCCCTGGTGTCTTGGTCTATATTCCCCCATCAATAAAACAGGTCCATCTAACATATCCCTCAGCATGCACTTGGAAATGTGTTGTCATAGCTCAGTGTATCTTTGAAATACAAAATTACACATACCACCATAATGCAAAGCATCAAAGAAAGATTATGCAAATCATTGTGGAGGGGTTGTGGGATAACAGATGGAGCAGACACAAAACTTCAGGTTCAACACACAATCTCCGTGTGATGTTTATTCAAAATACAGGAAATAAGCTTCTGCAATGCCATATTTCTTCTTCAGTACATCAGTTTGCAGCAGCAGCAGACTATGTACGTCCTTTCTCTGCACTTAGCCAAAACCTACTGACACTGATCTATGATCTAACCACTTTTCAGTGAAACCCCTTCATCCCTATGTGGGCCCCATTTGCTTGGGCAGTGGGGGTTCAAAAAGAAAAAAAACAAAAAACAAGCTAAAAACAATGAACCTCAGTGCAGAAACACTGAAAAAAGGGTTACCCCAAAGGGCACTGGTAACAAATCAAGTTTCAAAGAAATACAACATCATGCATACTTCCATAATGCAAAGCATCATGGGATACATGCAAATCACCATGACATTTCAGACTTGTTCAGTTTACAGCAATTTACATGCGTTTTAAATAGCAGGACTAACTTAATTTCTATAATAGTCATCTAGTGCCTTTTACCATTATCAAAAACACCTAGTGCCATGGTATTTTCAACATTTACAGGGTTCATAAACATAAGGTATATTATGACATAGTGTAGTACATACTAAATCCAACAACGATAAACACTACCTGTTTTACATACGTTCGGAGGTCACAGCAATAACCTCCCTGTAGAGGACCTGAGAGGGAAAAGGAAAATTAAAGAGGACACTATAGCATAGTCAAGAAAGGGGAGGGGGTGCCCATAGGTGGCCAACCTTATGGACTAGAAATTGTAAAGGATAGATTAGGCTAAGAAATAGAAGAACTGTTGTAACAGATTTAAGAAAAGGTAGGTCCTAAAGTGTGGTAGGCGCTCCCTGTCACATATCCCCCACCTTAAGAGGGAAGCAGTTATTGCAGACTGTTTACCACCTTCCTGTCCCAGGAAGGGATAGAGCTTCCACCCATTCATCTTCAGAAGCTCTGTCTCAGGGTCCCAATTAACGATAAACATTCTATCACAAATATAGTGGATATCATCATTCTTTACCCTGAGGCATTAACGCATTTCTCAACAGAGACTAACGGTACCTTCCCATCTCCTTTTAGGGAAAGTCTGTCATATTTCTTAACAAAAAATTCTGGACAGCTGGAAAGTCCAGTACCATAGAAACAATTTCTCTGGGGTGAGTAATTACCTGCTCCAACCCCACCAGACATGTCAGTTTTAAGCAGGGGTCCAGTCCTAGGTTCAACCCCTTTACATAAACCCACTACGTCTCTTGATTCATTTCACCTTGCTACAGATACAGACACCTGAGGGTAGACACTCTTTTGGTGTTACCCCAACACAGGTTCCAATCTATTTTCCACCCACCTCCTCTTTTGTAGATTTTTCATCAAAAAAACAAAAATAAAACACATGTACTACCTCCTTGATCTTAACATATTGTAACATTTTGGCAATATTAGCATCTTTAACCTGCAGTATATCCCAGTCAATACCGTTAGTAGATTTAGCTGCATCAATACAAGAAAAAGTCCCTTCAGCCTCATAGGCTTCTTCTTGCTTGCTTGGAGTCTTCAACCCCAGCACAGTATCGCTAGGCACAGTCTTACCTGGGGTCTCGCATTCAAGTTCCACACTTGCATCTCTGATCTCTAACAGGTAACATCCTGGGAACACAGGAAACAAAGGAATATCCTGCTCAGTCAGGGGGTCCTCCTCAAACTGAGCCCACGAAAAATCATCCTCTGATTCTTTATCCAAACTTATCTTTGGCAGGGACCTCTCAAGCACCTGGCATCAGTGTTCTGCCTCTCTGTGTAGTCGGTCTGCCTCCAGCCATTGCCCCCTCTTCCAGTGGATCATCCTCATCAGGGTTTCCACCTCCTGGATGTTGTCTCTCGCACCTCCAGTCTGCCTAGACCTGCATCTCTTCATCGTCTTCAGGCTTGGTCTTCCTCCAAGCTCCCAGGTCCAGTCTAGGCAGCAGCTTCTCTCTGTCTGTCAGCCATGGTTCTGGCCAGAACTTCATGGACTTTCTTCTCCGGGTTTTCCTCTGGCAACTCCTGGTGTATCAGCTCACCTGGTATATCTGGGCGATATCCACCACAAAACGTCCCTCTTCGGCCAGTCCAGATGCTTCCTAGTAAGTTATTCTACTTCTCACACCAAGTCTGTGGAGGGGTTGTGGGATAACAGATGGACTGGACACTAAACTTCAGGTTCAACACACAATCTCCATGTGATGTTTATTCAAAATACAGAAAATAAGCTTCTGCAATGCCATATTTCTTCTTCAGTACATCAGTTTGCAGCAACAGCAAACTATGTACGTCCTTTCTCTGCACTTAGCCAAAACCTACTGACACTGATCTCTGATCTAACCACTTTTCAGAGAAAACACTTCAGCCCAATGTGGGCCCCGTTTGCTTGGGTAGTGGGGGCTCAAAAGGAAAAAAAACAAAACAAGCTAAAACAAAGAACTTCAGTGCAGAAACACTAAAACAAGGGTTACCCCAAAGGGTACTGGCAACAAATCAAGTTTCAAAGAAATACAACATTATACATACTTTCATAATGCAAAGCATCATGGGATATATGCAAATCACCATTACATTTCAGACTTGTTCAGTTTAGAGTAATTTACATGCATTTTAAATAGTACAACTAACTTAATTTCTATAACAGTCATCTAGTACCTTTTACCATTATCAAAAACACCTAATGCCATGATATTTTCAACATTTACAGGTTTTATTAGCATAAGGCATATTATAACATAGTGTTATTACATACTAAATCCAACAACAATAAACATAACCTGTTTTACATACACTTGCAGGTCGCAGCAATAACCTCCCTGTACGAGGACTTGAGAGGGAAAATGAAAATTAAAGAGGACACTATAGCATAATCAAGAAAGGGAAGGGGGGTGCCCATAGGTGGCCAACCTTATGGACTAGAAATTGTAAAGGATAGATTAGGCTAAGAAATAGAAGAACTGTTGTAACAGATTTAAGAAAAGGTTGGTCCTCAAGAGTGGCAGGAGCTCCCTGTCACAATCACCATAAAATAATTCAGACTGGTTCTGCTTTAAGCTGGTGTGCATGGTGCAAAATAGCCTCTCACACAATCTGTAAAAGTTGAAAGCAAAAAAAAAAAAAAATAGACACATTTCATTTTTCTGTAGAACTAAAAGTGTGCCATATATGTATCTCACCTCAAGGCAAGGAGGAATCAGCCCTATGATGGCCTTACAGTTTTGGGTCATGGTGAACCCAAAATAGGCAAGCAATCTAAAGACAAAGAACCTTAGCTCAAAAGTGCAGAGGCAAGGGATACCCAGGAAAGGCATTTGCAATAAAGCCAGGTTTTAGAGAAATACAAAATCACACATACCCTAACAGAGCAAAGCACCATCATGGGAAGTATTTGCAAATCACCATGAAGGAACTTAGACTGGTCCTGATTTAAGCAGGAGAGTATGGTGTCCGATGGCCTCTCACACAAGCTGTAAATTGTAGTTTTCTTGGCCCAGAATTACAAATAATCAATATTGAGACTATTAATCTATACACTTACATGTTTGGTCAATATAGTATTAAGTATGTGCCCTTGAATCTTGATAATTTTTACTGATTTTAAGGCCTTATACAAACAAAAATATGTATATAAAGGTGATTTATTCAAAGAATGAATAATATCACTTCCCACCATTCCTAAAAAGGTAATAGACAGTGCTGATCAAACAGTTAGCCAAGGGGAGACAGCAGTGAAAATTATCTACTGGCATAACTGTCAGAAATCCAAACAGAACTCTTGACTGAGTCCCACAAGGAGAATACACTTCAAGTGTTCTTGCTATAAAACATGGACATCTTATACAGCTTCCTCTGGGCTCTCTACCGTGTAACATCTTATTCGGTCTGACACAGCTTTACCGTTAGCTCATTTGAGCTGACAAGATCAGGTCACGTGTCTCAGGCACACGAGTATTATAGAAAGTCTGCCTCATAACTTCAGCTTTCGCAAGCATATCAACTGCAAACGTTACAATACATGTGGTCTGGCTTACCATTTGATGATAATTAGAGCTCTGGTGTCTGTAAAAACACTATCATATGTGTGACGGAGGCCAAATAAAGTTTTAAAAAAAGTTCTGTTTACTCAGTTCACTGAAGAAAATCATACATTCAACCACATAATGATACTGCCTATTTTTGAAAGGTTTTTATTTGAAATGGAAAAGGTCTGAAGTTTGAGGTTGCATCCAAAACAGATCTGTTAATGGCCGTGAACAGGGATGAGTAGGTTGGCATTTCACACCCTTCAAGATCAGGCCAAAGTTAGGTTGACCCAAACCCTACAGAACCAAGACTGGATTTTTTTTTCTACAAATTTGTTTGGCCCTGAAGCTGCCCTGCTCCTTACTTCAGGCCTCTGCCAATACCCTGCCCCATTACCCATCCCCCCCCAACTATTAAGCCTTTGGGATTTGCACAGAGTGACCACCAAGAAGCCAGTGATTCATTTTGACAGCTTTTCTTTTCGTTTTTGTGTTTTGTTCCCCTCTCTTCCGTCCAAGTCCCTCCCACCTCCTCTGATGATGGGCTGTGCCTCTGATGGCTTCAGACGTAGCTGCCCACTATGGACTGATGCCACACCTTGTGAGGGAGCAGGCTCTCTGGCTTACCATGAGGGGCTGCTGCTATGCCAGAACCCAAACTTCTCCCTCCCTGAGCTGGCTTGTGCTGCACTTGGCAGCATTCTCCAGCCCTGGTCACACTAATCCTGGCTCCTCAGATTCTCTCCCAGACTCTGGTCACCAGCACAGAAGTGCAGCAAGTTTCTGCTGAGTCATCAGGTGGCCCCACCAAAACTGGATTGAAGCCCAATACCAGTAATTCTGATAGGTATGGAATGTCTGCTACCTCTATTTGGGCAGGCACTTCTCTGGCACTTGCTGCGAATTAAACCAGGGAGCCTAAGTCCCAGTGCTCTAACCATTCAGCTAAAGGGAAATTCTCCCTTAGCTTGGAGGTTACTTCATACATCGCAGTCTCAGTGACCACCACCAGAGGTCACAATGTTGCTGCTCTTTCTAAGCACTGTAGAACTGTGCCATTGACAACTTCTAACACTAGGTGGTGCTGCTTTTCAAAGGTACTTTTTTTTATACAAAAAAGGGTAGGTTAAACGGGACCCATTTCAGGCCAATTTTTACAGTCTCCCCTAGAGGAAACACAGAAACATAGAGTTTGTTGTCAGGAAAGGACTGCTTCGGACTGCCAGATGGCCTGTGGGTAGCGCTGTGTGCTCCTTTGTTGATGACCCAGGTTCAGACGTGAGCCCAGGAAGCTGGTCAGGTGACCCTAAGGGTGCTACCATGAGCAGTGCTCCCAGCCGAGGAGGGATGGTGATAGGTCTCGCCACTTTAGTGACCCCTGGGGTGGGTCAGGGAGCTTGCCTCCCCCTCGGGGCATGTTAGAGTGTGTGAGGCCTGGGAGAAGAGTGGGGTCAGAACGTGGAAAAACACCCGCACTGACCGCAGGATGATTCCCCACATGTTGCAGCCCCTGTACCACCTACAGGGTCATGGGGACTTCTGGACATGTGCTTTTGGGGTGGGGAGGACAGACCTTCTCACCTTGGACCCCACCATGGTGGGGGTAGATCCATGGGAGACCTTCCCTAGGTGGGTGATGGGGGTGAGAAACTGGGGAGGAAGAAAGGTAGCTAGGTGGGACAGAGAAAAAAGCAAGATGAAAAAAAGAAACAAAAGGAAAAAAGAAAAGGACAACTTTGCCCATCCAGTCTGCCCAGATGTTTCCTGCTTAATCTGTCTCCACAAACCTCAGATGGTTTCCAAATACCCTTCCCCTCCCTGCTTATTTACTAATATTACCCTATGTCTGTCCCGTGCATGCTTGAAACCCCAGTTGTTTGCACTGTCACCTCTTCTGCTGGAATTCTGTTCCAGACATCTACCACCCTTTCAGTGAAGTAGTACTTCCTCACATCCCTCTTAAACTCCTCTCCCACCAGCTTCTTTGCTTGCCCCCTGCTTCTGCTCCTCTTTCTCATTTGAAAGACTGCCCTTCTGCACCCTGTTCACCCTTGTAAGGTCCTTGTAGGTCTCTATCATGTCCCTTGTTGCTCTCCTGTTTTCCAAAGTGTACATGTTGGGATCCTTCAGTTTCTTCTTGTAGGGTTCTCATGCAACCCCTGCACCATTTATTTGCCCTCCTCTGGATTGTTTCCACCCTGTCTATGCCCTTCCTGAGGTATGATCTCCAGAACTGGACATAATACTCCAGGTGGTGTCTGACCAGCAAATGATACAGTGGCAACAGTACTTCTCTCCTCCTGTTGGAGATACCCCTCCGTATGAACTGCAGCATCCCACTAGCCCTACCCACAGCTTTGTCACACTGCCCTGTATGCTTAAAGCCCCTCATTGTTTTCACCACTACCACCCTTTCAGTGAAGTAGTATTTCCTCACATCCCTCTTAAACTCCACCCCAGATTCATTGCATGCCCCCCGCTCTGGTGCTCTTTCTCATTTATTTATTTTATTTATTTATTTATTTTAGAAAGTTGGATTTACAACCTTTGAGTCAGGACTCATTTACAAAGGCACCTTATCGCAGGGAGGGTAGACATGGCTACAGTGTGAGATACAACAGTGGTAACATACAGGTGCAATACAGATAACAAAAGAACACAAAATAACAGGGGTTTACGGAATAAAGTTACATGCAGTTAGTAGCAATCGTATAAAGTATAACAGTAGTAGAAGTCACAACCCTGGTTGTACCAGGAAATTACCTGGATGGAAGGGTGGAGGGGAACGGGGTGAGGAAAAAAGGAGGGGGGAAAGCAGTCCAATGGACATTGTCATTTTATTTGAAAGCATCTCCCCTGCTGCACCCTGTTCACCCTTGTGAGGTACTTGTAGGTTTCTATCACGTCCCCTTTTGCTCTCCTCTCTTTCAGGGTGTACATGTTGAGATCCTTCAGTTTCTCCTCATAGGGTTCTCACGCAACCCCTGCACCATTTTAGTTGCCCTCCTGTGGACAGTTTCTACCCTGTCTATGTCCTTTCTGAGGTGTGGCCTCCAGAACTGGATGCAATATTCCAGGTGAGGTCTCACCAGTGAGTGATACAGTGGCAACACTACCTCTCTTCCCCTTCTTCCTTCCCTATGCACCCCAGCATTCCACTATCCCTACCCACTACTTTGGCACATTGCCCTGCCATTATGAGGTCATCAGTTATGATAACCCCAAGATCCCTTTCCTGTTTAGTGACTATCAGTAGTCCCCCCATCCTATACTTTGCTCCTGTGTTCCTGTGCCATAGTGCATGATTTTGCACCTTTTGGCATGCAACCCCAACTACAATTTTCTTGACCATTCCTTGAGTTTCCCAAGGTCCCTGTGCATTCTCTCTCTGTCCCCTCCTGAATGTCTACCCTATTACAGAATTTGGTATCATCCGCAAAAATGCACACCTTCCCTTCCAGTTCTTCTACGATGTCACTTATAGAGACATTGAAGAAGACCGGTCTCAGCACTGAGCCCTGCTGCACCCCGTTGTTAACTCTCCCATCATTTAAGTGGGTGCTATTAACCACCACCCTCTGTCCCACCCCTAGGCTGCTCAATTTCTATATCAGTGTCTGGTGTGGCACAGTGTTGAAGGCCTTGCTAATATCCAAATAGGCCACACCCATTGACATCCCCTGATCTATTTTCCTGGTCATCCAGTCAAAGAAATCCATCAGATTCATCTGGCATGACCTCCCATGAACCCATGCTGCCTGTGATCTTGTAACCCTCTGGATTCAAGATGTTCGACTAGCCTTTCCTTAAGCAAGGTTTCCACTCATTTCCGAAACCACTGAAGTGAAACTGATTGGCGTGTAGTTGCTGATCTCCTTCCTGCTGCCACCACTCTTGTAAGAGGGACCATGTCTGCTCTCCTCCAGTCCTCTGGAACTACTCCTGTTTCCAGTGAACTGCTGGATAAGGCCACCAGAGGGGCAGCTAACACCTTCCCAAGTTCCTTTAGTACCCTTGGGTGTATCCTGTCTGGTCCCATAGCCATGCCCACCTTTTAAACTGCAAGTCCCTTCAGGACTCTTTCCTCTGAAAATTGACTTGTGTCTAGCCCCCAACCCCCCTTTACTCTCCATCCTTTTAATTTTTCATGTAAAATGAAATACATTTTGCACCTAAAACTAATAACTGAAAAATGTTGAAAAAATTGGCCATTTCCTTCATTAGCACTTTTAGGCATTAGGAGAAGAAAAAAACCCAGCATTTATATAGTACTTTTCATATACATTGCAAGTAAGTAAGTAACATTTTATTAATGAAGCACCCTATCCCTAAGGCTCAGGGCGCTTTACAAAAATATAAATAAAAATAACAGAAGATCACAAATAAAAATTAAACGATGACAGTAACAATAGAATAAAAAAGGTCAGTTATATTCATCCACTATTATAGGACAGATCCCAAAAGCTTCTCTAAAGAGATGTGTTTTCAGGCTCTGCTTAAAGGCCACCAGCATGGAGGCCTCCCTCAGCTTCCTTGGAAGTGAATTCCACAGGGCTGGCACAGCCACAGCAAAGATGCGGTCACCGGATGTTTTTTGCCGAGCTCTAGGAGACCATCCTTGGCAGAGCGGAGGGAGTGCTGAGGGCAGTATGGAGTCAGGAGATCAGTCAGGTAACTTGGGCCCAGACCGTATAGGACTTTATAGGTGAGAAGACCCACCTTGAAGGAGATTCTCCACTTTACCCAGGTCCAAAGTTCCTGGGTCGCCCCTGAAAAAAAGACACTTGTGCCTAGTGGGCCTTACCCAGTTAACAAAGAATAAATAAAATAAATAAATAAAATTTACCAGCAGCCAGTGAAGGTCACACAGCACCAGGGTCACATGACATGGCCTCAGGAGGCCAGTCAATAACCAGGCCACCGCGTTCTGCACCAACTACAGGCAGTGTAGGACTTCTCCGCTAACCCTGAGATAGAGAGTGCTATAGTAGTCAAGTCTAGATGTCACAAATGCATGCACTAGGCCAGCTCGGTGGTGCTGAGGGTTGAGGTGCTGGATGCCACACCTCGCTTTATGCCAATGACCTGGGTTCAGGAACGAGCCCGGGTCTTCGGGGTTCGGCAGGGGAGGACTAGGTTTGAGCATCTGATGACAGCTCTCCTAGCCCTGGGGAAAGGGGTGGATGCACACTGCGCTCTTGTGGTCCCTGGGGACACCCGGAGGTACTGCAGATGCGTGGGTGCCGAGTTGGGGGACACGGCCGATGTCTGCATGCTGGTGCATTGATGTCATTGCACATCCGTGCTCTCATCGAGGGACAAAAAGAACAAGGAAAATGGCAGTACAAGTCTGCGGCAGCTTGATGGCCACAGCTTCACTGGCCGATGATGCCTGGAAGGCAAGTGCTGGTACTGGATTCTCGCTGGGTGAGGAGGTTTAGGGGGGAGCCTCTCTCGATGGTGTAGCTGCCTATGCCAGCTGGGTACGACAGCTTCGGGGTCGGCGGTGGAGAAGTGGTGGCTGGATATAAGCAGGGCTGGTCTGCAGGTGAGAAACTCTTAAATGGTAAAAAAACCAAAACAAATGCATGCTCTAGTGAGAGTAGGTCATCCAGCAGGATAAGGGCTTTAATCCTGGTGATAGTCCTCAAGTGATAAAAACCACTTCAAACAATGAATGACACTTGAGCCTCAAATGTCAATCCATCATCGAAAATAACACCCAGGTTTTTACCCTTGTGGTAGCAGTCAACGGGACCAAGTCCATTTCCAGAGCAGGACTAACCCTAATGGCATTCACCTCTTGCCAGTGACCAGGCTCAATCACCAGTACTTCCATTTTGTCTGGGTTGAGACTTAGCTAGCTGGAGGACATCCAGTCTTAGATCTTGGCTAAGCACCTATTTAGTACCTCTAAGGTGCCATCAGTATTGGGTGCAAAAGACATATCAGACATGTACAGTACAGCTCGGTGTCGTCTGCATAGTAGTGGAAACCCACACTCTAATGTTGAATGATCTCATCCAGGGACAGCAGCCTATACACTGCAAGCAATGCACTGTAGGTGAGAGGATCAAACCCTGGAGGACTCCATATGGCAGGGGCCTTGGGGAGAGAAAAATCTTCCCAAGACAACCCCATGCATCCTGCCAGTAAGAAAGGACTCAAACGAGTTGATGACAATACCGGTGAGCCCACAGAGCCCCCTAGGTGATCAATCAACATGCCATGGTCCACAGTGTCAAACTAAAGCCAGACTGAAGGGGCTCAAAAATGTCAAAAGCAGTGAGGCAGGCCTCTAGCTGCAGCACAACAATTTTGTGATAACCTTGCCCAAGAAGGGCAGGTTGGAGATAGATCTGTAGTTCATCAAGATGTCAGGGTCAAGTGATGTTTTTTTTTTTCCCCCCAAGAGCGGCCTCACCAGTACCTCTTTCAAAGTGCTGGGAAAACATCCCTCCGAAAGTGAACAGTGGACAATCTCAGCAAACACTAGACCAATTCACTCCACACATCTCATGAGAAGAATGTGGGCCACAGCGATGAAATTGCCTTGCAGACTTCCTCCACTTCCACTGGCCTAAACTCAACCCATACAGCAGGGATGCAACTTGGAACATCTGATTGACCACTGTGGGAAAACAAATTACATTGGATGAATACTGGATCTGATGGAGGGTACTCTGTCAGAGAAGAACAAAGCAAACTCTTTGCATTTAGTCATAGAAGCTGCAAACTTAGGCTGTAAACAGGCTTGATGAAGCAGCCTGTCAAGCTGGGCCGGTCTGTTCTTACTTGCAGTCGTCTCCCTGGACAGGAACGTTGCCTTCTTATGGAAGATAGCATTAGATACTCACTATAGGGTTCTATGTGATATGGGCAAGAGCAAAACAGTGATGGCAAAACAATGAGGCAACAAGGAGCGACCATGAAATAACAGCGATTGCCAAAATGGTGACAACACTGCTACAGTAAGTTTCTGCAGGGGGCTTTGCCCCATGCACCCCCCATTCTATATATAATCAGCTCTGGGAGGGACACAGCTTGGGGAGGGGGAGAAAGCCTTAGGTCACCATTTCAGCGATTGCTGTTTTTCCTGATTGCTCTTTTTCTCTCGCTGTTTTACCATCGCCATTTTTAAATTTCACGATCTTGTAGTCGTGTTTCTCATGGAATATTCACCATAGTGAGCTTTCAAAGCCAGTCTGCCTTCCTCTGATTCAGACTTCAGCCAATGATGCTGCAGTCTCTGACCTCTAGTCTTCATCTCCTTGAGAGGCACATCAAATCATGGAGGTCTCAATTGAGAGGACTGGGGTCGTATATGGACCGGTGTGATGGAGAACAGCACCTAGGTCACAACCCTATTACAGGCTTTGACCACTTCATCCACTCCTGATGCACAAGCAGCTCTCACATGAGCGAGATCCATTATTGCCGATGATCTCTCTGGGGTCAATCCCCTCAAATGGCAATAGCGGGCCATCTGCTCAAGGGGGGTATCAGTAAGGGAAGCCCTGAACAAGAACCTCACTGTGCAATGATCCGACCGGATCAATCCTGAGATCATCAATCTCAAGCCCCAGTGTGAATACTAGATCCAAGGCGTGGCCACTGCAGTGAGTCGCAGAAACAAATGTTTGTGCCAGGCCTAGCAACTTCATTGTCTGGAGGAAGTCTTGTCCAAACTGCGAGAGTTCGTTGTTGAAGCAGGCATTGAAGTCACTCAGAATCAGGCATCTGGGCAATTCCAACACCCTCTCAGCGACGAAGTCCACGACTTCCTATAGCTATTCATTTTCACATCCCAGAGGTTGGTACACAAGGATTCTACAACCTGCACCTAGACCCCTCATGCAACCACGCATTCAAATGATGAAGGAGTTCCCACCAGGTGCACGGAGAAGTCCATGTCAGTTCTAAAACAAATGGTTACACCCCCACCCCTGCACACACCTCTCAGGCAGTACACTACAGAGAAACTGGGCAGAACAGTACCCCGTCAAGTGAGCACTACCAGAATAGCGCCACACTATATGGCGCTAGTCTGGTAAGCGCTCATACGGACAGCAACTGGGGATTTACAGCGCTTGCTAACTGCTCCTCTAGTCGCTGTCCATTGTGCTGGTGCATCACAAGGGCACCAAAATCTGGAGGCTAGCTGTGCTGCTCCCGTGGTGTGGAGGGCTGGGGCATACAGCAGCTTAGCCAGTGCTATTGGAGACCAGGGTTCTAATCCTGGTCTCCATTAATTTTACTCATAGCGGGACTTTTTTTTTATTTCAAAAGAAAAATCGTCTCTATTTTTGCCATGTGGCTATTGTTGTCAGCACTAGTCTGACCCAATGCTGGTGGGATAGCCACCTCCAAGATTGGGCCGGTGGTATCGCCCAGCCAGGTCCCTCTAATGCCAGTGAGATCGACTGAGGAAATCAAGTCCACAATAATTGCAGTCTTGTTCCTAATTGACCTCGCATTGCAAAACACCACCTAAAGGGGACGTGAGGTGGATGCTAGCCCAGTAGCTACCTGTCCACATGATCCAGTGTAAGCCCTGGGTATGGGGACCAGGTAAGAGTGACCTCTCCCAGGCCCACATTTCACCCCACGTCGTCTCTTGTTCCTAACCACCCTAATGTGGCTGTCTCCATCAGTCACCATGGTATCCAACTGACTGTTATTCTGCTTCCTTCCAATACCGGCCTCCCGGCAGCACCGAAGCAATGCAGATGGCAAAGGGAGGGTGATGAAGGGGCAGAGATCTAACAGCTGGGTTGCCATGTAGCTAAGCCTACAGGGCCTGCCACCTAAGCATATCTCTGAAAACCTACCAGAAAATGCTTAGTCAAGTAAAAATAATACATAAAATAAGATAAAATATTAAAAACCCTGGGGCCAGCCCTGTGGCACTGAGGGTTGAGGTGCCGGACATCACACCTCGTGCCACGCCAGTGATCCGAGTTCAGGAACAAGCTCAGGCCACCGGGGTTAGCGGTGGAGTGGGGAGGGCTAGGAGATGATCGTAGTGGTTGCTGGGCTGCTCTCATCTCCTGGATTGGGGAGGTGTAGTTCCTCGCTCTCAGCTGACTTCTAGCAGAGGCCAGGTATCGGAGTAGTCAGGGGCTGACACAACATCAGGGAAGGTGGAAGAAGCACTTGGTTTCTAAGAGCCCATGTGCGCCTCCACGTAACATGCACTTGCCATGCTCATCGTTGCTCTGGGGGTGGGGCAGGAGAAAATATTGGAAAAATCCATGTCTCTTCATGGCCGTATGTGACAACTCCCACCCCTCTCAGACCCTGCTCCTTGTGGATCCCCACAGGTAAGATGTCGGGAGAGAGGGGCTGACGGGGTTGGGGGCAGCAGGGGGCCCAAAGAGAAATAGGTAGCCACAGGTTGACATCTTATACCCCAGAATGGACTTGGTTGCCTTTTCCCTCCTCTGGGAAAACTTCTGTGCTCTCGGTGGGAAGCCTAGACACCTGGGATGAGATGAGATCCATGACCACTCTATGCAGCCTACTGCTCCTGAGGCCCCCCTGCAGGAAGAAGAGGAGGCTGATCCATATATTAAACTTCTTGTTTTGCGGGGGGCGCCCATGCGGGGGGCTGTGCCACCTGCACCCCCTCTACTAAAGATTCTCAACTCTGAGATGGAACTGAGCTGGGGATGGGGTGCAGGACCTTGGGGAAGGATACTGGGGTCCCAGGCAGACTTTACAGCGACATGGCGATGTTGTCGTCATCGACCATGTCACTGTAAAGTTTTCACTGTAGCGACAGTATACTAACTCAGAGAGTCTTTAAGCCATATATTTGGTAGGGATCTAATCCTTCAAGATTTTATGGATTAGAACCAACTGATACAATTATCCACTCTCAGAAAGGGAGCCAGTGTAATTTATAAGGTTCTTACTCAACCTGAAACTAACTTAACAAATAGCTCAAAGGAAAAATGGGAGAAAGAGTTTGACATTTCATTAGACATAAAGGAATGGAATCAAGCATGGAAAAATACAGAACTCTCCAGTAGAGAAACACGAGAACTGATACCTGGGTGACCACAAGTGGCAGTGCAGAAAGAGTCACTGAATCAGGGAGAACAGCAACATGCTGTGATGTGCAATGCATGTCAAGGCCTCCTCTCGGCATCCTACCAGGGGCTGGTTCAGAAAATGGAAAAAGGTCAGATGCTGCAGGAGGACATCCACCCCTTGCTGCAGAACTCCCATTGATGAGCGAGGCACTGTTCTCTGTAGCACCTACCAAGTTTCCACTGGGGGTAGAACCCCCTCCTAAGGGTCCCTCCCTGGGAGGGGGTAAACCAGGGTGTCAAGGAGGTGAGGTGAGGTAAATTCTGGGGAAGGCGGGTGAGGGGACAAGGTGAGCGGATAGGGCTGATTAGGGCCAGTTGGCAAGAGAGGGAACAGCATACTAAATTAACCAAAAAAAAAAGCCTGGTGCCATTGTCCTATAACATGGACATCAGGCATCGCAATGGGTCACAACATGGCAATGCAGATGGTTTATCTTGGCAATAATCAGTGGCCCAGTAAAGAATGGGAGATGATTTAAGGAATTAACAAATTGTTAAACTAGAGAGAGAACTGGGGGCATAGCAGGTAGAGCAAATCTGCTAACATGGGGGACAAACATAATTTGGGATTGCTAAAAGATTTTTCATTTTTCTGAGTCATGGTAATGTAACAGATGTATCACTCAGGAGTTTTCTTTTGTTTTTTAATGTTGCTATTTTCTTTGCAAAATAAGTTTAAATCATGTGAGAAATGAGATTACAGTTTATTTCAAACCTGCTGTCCCTGAGAAAACAAGTGGATTTTGGCAGTAGAAGTCTTTTGCTTTAAAAGGCTTTTGTTTTCATTAAACTTCAAAGGGCCAAGTCACTTTCATTAAAAACAAGCATTTGTCAATGCCGAATGTTGTCTCACTGGCATTGGCATTCGTAGTGCAGGAGTTAGAGATGCATAATAGGAATGGCTGTGAAGTATTGAACTGACGCCAACTCCATCCCCACCCTGCGGAGACTGACAGGCATTAGGGTGTGCATTTGGGTCGTCAGCTATAACGCTCATGCTATTTTACCTCACCCTACCCTGTAGACACTGACAAGTGTCGTGGTATGCTTTGGGGTCTTTGGGCCATATACTTACCCCATTCCATAAGGAAATACACTGAGATGGGTATAGTATAGTAGAATGGGGTGAACTTCAGGGTTGAACACTCCAAGGCACACCTCGATGCCTGTCACTGGCTGCAGGGTGGGGGTGGGGGTGGAATGACATGAGCATTATAGCCAATGATCCCAAGTCACACCCCTGATGCCTGTCAATTTCTACAGGGTGAGGTGTTACAGTTGGAAACCCTAACGCTGTAGGCGTTTGTTGGTATTTTCATTCCAAATTTTCAATGTGGGCTTTTTGTGACTCACCTCATGAAGCGTGGCACTATCAGTTTGTTAGTCAAGAGGTGGTTTTGCACAGCGACTATGCCATTTGGCAGTATAGCCTAGAGGTTAGAGGTACGAGGTGTGAACGAGCTTGGTACATCCAGTAGACCAGACCTGAGTTGGATTCTCACAACCTCCACTTGTATACTGTGTGACTGAGCAAGTCACTTAACCACCCAAGTGTTCCCGGGTCGCCCCTGAAAACAGGCATCTGTGCCTAGTGGGGGGGCCTTACCCTGTTACCAAAGACTAAAATAAAATAAAAAAAATAAAATTTGGCGACACAGGTACGAAAACACGTTTTGGGCAGGATGTGAAAAATGACAACTGTATTGTTTATGAGGAGGTGTAAAAAAATGGCAACGTTGAAAATCTGGAGTGAAAATATGAAAAATTGGTGAAGTCATGAGGAGGCATAGAAGCTGCGCAACACATGTCCATAACCTAATTATTTTGGGGATTTTTTTTAACCAAATTTTCAACATAGGCATTTTGGGACCTCCCCTCATGAACAGTGGCACTGTGATTTTGTTAATCTGTCCCAAAAGTTGATTTCCCACAGCGACCATGCCATTGTGCTCCACAGGTCCAAAAACACATTTTGGGCAGGATGTGAAAAATGACAGCTGTACTGTTACATAGATACATAGATATATAGATAGTGTCGGCAGATAAGGGCCTATGGCCCACCCAGTCTGCCCATTTGAGCTTGTAAGTTCAGTTTGTTTTCCTAGAAGTCTGTTGTCCCTTACCCCTGACCTCCAGAATTCCTTTATGTCTATCCCATGCATTCTTAAATCCCGTGATTGTTTCAGCCCCCACCACTTCCTCTGGCAGGGTGATCCACTTGTCCACCACCCGTTCTGTGAAGAAATTCTTTCTCATGTTTCCTCTGAATCGTCCTCCTCCAACTTCATCCCATGCCCTCTAGTCCTGGAACATCTTTTTCGCTTAAAATAAGTGTTTTCCTGCACCCTGTTCCTCCCTGTAAGATACTTGTATGTCTCTATCATATCCCTCTCCCTCCTCCTCCAGGGAGTACATGTTAAGTTCCTTCAACCTGTCTTCATAGGACTTGTGATGCAATCCATGCACCATCTTTGTTGCCCTCCTCTGAACCTTCTCTACCCTGTCTATGTCCTTACGTAGGTATGGTCTCCAGAACTGTACACTGTACTCAAGTGGGGCCTCACTAGTGTCTTGTATAGCAGAATTATGACCTCCCTTTTCCTGCTGGTAATGCCCCTGCCTATACATCCCAGCATCCTATTTGCTTTACCTGCTGCCTTGTCACACTGTTTCCTACCTTGAGGTCATCAGAGATGATAACCCCAAGATCCCTTTCCTGCTTGGTGCATGCTATATCCTCACCCCCAACTGATTTATTGTGCCAGGGTTTTGTGCCCCATATGCATTATCTTGCACTTCTTTGAATTGAATTTCAACTGCCAAACCCCTGACCATTCTTACGTTCTGCAGGTCACTTTCATTCTGTCTACACCTCTGGTGTGTCTACTCTGTTACAGAGCTTTGTGTCATCAGCGAACAGTGAAATTCTGCCTTCTAGGTCCTGCGCCATGTCACTGATGAAGATGTTGAATAGGACCAGTCCCAGCACTGATCCCTGTGGTACCCCACTGGTCACTCTTCCCTCTGTGGAGTGACAGCCATTTACCACCACCCTCTGTGTCCTGCCACCCAGCCAGTTACCTACCCACCACACTACTGTCCTGCCCACACCCATATTCCCCAGTTTGTGTAATAGTCTTCTATGTAGCACAGTGTCAAAGGCCTTGCTGAAGTCCAGATAGGCCATGTCCACTGCCCTCAACTGATCCACCTCCCTAGTCACCCAGTCAAGAAATTTAATGAGGTTGGTCTGACATGACCTCCCCCTGGTGAAACCATGCTGCCTTGGGTCCTGTAGTCCATTGACAACCAGATGTTCCACCAATCTCTCCTTCAGTAGTGCTTCCATGATCTTCCCACTACCGAGGTGAGGCTGACTGGTCTGTAGTTCCCTGCTTCCTCTTTGTTCCCACTTTTGTATAAGGGACTACATCTGCTGTCCTCCAGTCTTTGGGTACCTCCCCTGTTTCCAGTGATCGGCTAAACAGGATAGCCAGAGGTTCAGCCACCACCTCTTAGTTCTTTAAGGACCCTGGGGTGCACCCCATCTAGCCCCATTGCTTTATCAACTCTTATTACTTCCAGTTCCTTCAGGACCCTTTCTCATGTAAAGGGACTTGTGTCCATTTCTGCACCATTCTCACCCCTTGTACTCCCTTCAGACCCATTACCCTCCTCTTCCTCAGTAAAGACTGAGCAGAAATACCTGTTCAGTATGTCAGCTTTACTGTTGTCATCTCCTCGCTGGCCCCATCCTCCCCCCTTCAGTCTCACTATCCCTCCCTTTGTCTTTCTTTTTTTCATTATGTACCTGTAAAAGGTTTTGTCCTCTACCCACTGATTTTGCAATGTGTTCTTCTGTCTGAGATTTGGCTTCCTTACTGACCTCCTGCCTCCCTTTGCTTCTCCTGGTACTTCTCCTATCCCTTCTGCCTGTGTCTTTTGTATTGCCTGAATGCAATCTTTTTGGCTTTCACTTTCTTTGCTACCTCTTTGGAAAACCATAATGGTCTCCTCTTCCTTTTCCTCTTGCTAACCTGCTTAATACATAATTCTGTTGTTCTTGTAATCCCTATTTTAAATACTGCCCACTGTTCCTCAACCCTGATTCCTCCCATTCCTTTAATGCCTCTTTCAAGTATCTCCCCATTTCCCAAAGTCTGCCCCTAAAATCCAGGATACGTGTTTTTGTGTGGTTTGGTTCTGCTTTTCTGATTTCAAACCACAATGACTGGTGGTCACTGTTTCCCAGGTGCTCCCCCACTGTTACCCCCATCACACTGTCCCTGTTTGTGAGCACAAGGTCCAGTATTGCCTTCTGCCGAGTTGGTTCCATGACCAGTTGCTTGAGGAAGGTGCCCTGAAGGGAGTCCAGGATAAATCTGCTCCTAGTTGATGCTGCTGCTGGGATACTCCAGTCCACGTCTGGAATATTGAAGTCTCCAACCAGTACTACCTCACCCTTGTCTGCCATCCTTTGGATGGCTAGCATCAGCTCCCTATCTGTTTCTTCCACCTGGGCTGGTGGTCTATAGAACACACCTGTGTGGATGGCTGTCCCCATTTTCCTTTCCAGCTTAACCCACAGTATCTCTCCCCCATTTTGTCCTCCTGGATCTCTGTGGCCCTTATGTCATTTTTCACATACAGTGCCACTCCTCCTCCCTTCCTGCCTGCTCTGTCTCTTCTGAATATGTTGTAGCCAGGTATGGCCATCTCCCACATGGTTATCATTACACCAGGTTTCAGTGATGGCCACAATGTCCAGATCTGACTGCACCATGACAGCCTCCATAAGGAGGTGTGAAAAAATGCCATTGTTGAAAATCTGGCATGAAAATATAGCAAATTTGCGAAGTTACAAGGGTGCGTGGAAACTGCGCAAGGCATGCTTGTAACACAGTCATTTTATGGACTTTCATCACCAAATTTTCAACATAGGCATTTTAGGACCTCTGCTCATGAACAGTGTTACTATCATTTTCTTAATCTGTCCCTAAAACTAATCTCCCACAGCGACCATACTATTCTGTGTCAGAAGTGCGAAAACACATTTTGGCCAGGATATGTAAAATGACAGCTGTACTGTTCATAAGGAGGTGTGGAAAAATGCCAATGTTGAAAATCTGGAGTGAAAATATTACAAATTCATGAAGTTACAAGCATGTGAAATTACCTGTGCCTTCGTAAAACAGTAATTTTTTGGATTTGTTTCACCAAATTTGCAACATAGGCTATTTGAGAGCCCACCTCATGAACAGTGGCACTGTCATTTCGATAATCGGTCCCAAAAGGTGATTCCGCGCAGTGACCACGAAATCACCTTTGGGGACTGAATAACACCATGACAGTGACTGAATTCATGAGGAGGGGTCCCAATAACCCCATGTTGAAAATGTGGTGCCAAAATTCCCCAAAATGCCCGAGATATGCACCAAAGCTGAACAAATCATATTTATGCCATTATACAGCATGCCGCATTTCTTTAGTTCGCGGTTGGCTTTGAAGAGTGCAGACATGTTTCTGGTCCACCAAAGATTATCTATCCAGGCTCTGGAGGTAAGTATGGAGTGATGGTGTGTGTGTGTGTGGAGGCAGGGTATGCAGAGGGTGGACGCAGGTTGAGGGAGGAGGCAGGAGAGAGCGCGAGGGACCGTTTTCTTGTTTTACAGGGGAAGAAAAAAAAAAGACAAGGGTCGTTTTTTTTTTTTTTGCTTGTGTTTGTTTGGTACACTGGGGTGGGCTCCCAGTGTTCCACCTGCATTACGGGGAGGAGGGCCGCAGCTGATGGGGATTGGTCCTCCCATCGGCACAGAAACGGCGGGGGCGCGCATGATGCTGAAGGGGATTGGGCACCCCCTTAGCACACAGCACAAATTTGGGTTGGGGACATTATGCCAACAGGGAGTGGGCTCACCTGTTGGCAAACTGAACTGGGTAGGGAGGACTGAAGCCGATGGAGATTGGACCCCCCCGTCAGCAAAGAAAGACTGTTGGGGGGCACATGATGCCGAGGGGGGTTGGGCACCACTTGGCACACAATTGGAATGGGAGGGGGCATTATGCTGACATGGAGTGGGCTCCCCTGTCAGCAAATGAAGTGGGTTGGGGCATGCCGACAGAGGGATTGGGCACCCCTGAAGTTGGCACTCAGTGCAGCGGCAATCAGTGCCACCATGTTTATTGAACTGCTTCACCAGGAAAGGCACATCAGGAGGCGTGTTATTGTGCTGCTGTGTGACAAGCTTGGCTCTTATTGCAGCGGCACTTTTCTTAGATCTGGTGGCCACTTTACATATTGCTGGTGTCAGCGCCTGCATGCTGGCTTATTGGAGAATGAGGGACGCACCTATTGATGTGTGCCCTGCATTCTCCCACAGTGACCGCACCTCCAAATCTGCTACTTACTGCAATATGTTGGCTGGCGCGCAAGCGCGAGCCAACATAAAAAAGACATGTTTTGAATGTAAACAGTGCTCTAGGTAAGGCCAGACGTTTTCCAGCTGGGCAGACAGTGATTAGAACAAAAGGACCAAGCTCTAAGTAACAAATCTGGTTTGGACTAGTCTGGGGAAAAAGGTGGTCCCCAGCAATCAAAATAAAAGATGCGCGTGTGATGTCAGAGAGGCCAACCCAGTGATACGGAAATAGTGGACCGGCCAGCCAAAGGTATTTCTGTTGTAGATTTACAATGAGAATTCAGTTATGCTTTGGGACATTGAACTAGTATCATCATGGGTTCAAGTCTGCCATAACTCACCAGTTCCCAGTTGGGGGTAAGCTTCTTCTACTCTGCTTAGAGAATTAGATAATGTTGAGTTAGGCTTTTCATTGTGACTTCTACCTTTTTCAAATTTATTTTTATCTCTGTAGAAATACTGTGTTCCATGTAGGCTTAGTGTGCCCTGTCCTGTAACATATGTAAATATCATGCAGAATTAAATGTCATTTTTCTATACATCATGCTTTCTGTGACGGAGTCCTTTCAGGATAGATGACAACACGTAAATTGGCAAATCTGTGATCCATTTCCAAAGAAACAGGCTACAAAGTTACCATATCTACAGCAAAAGTGTTCCCAGCTGTGGGTCATTTGCCTTTGGGAAAGAGCACCGCACTGTGTGAGCACTGACTCTACTGGGATTTGGACCTACAGATACCCTGAGTGAGATTGCAGCTGAGTGGTAGCAGCATATCAAGGCAACCATTCAGACTTTTGAAGGGCTGTGAAATCTGGTAGCAGTGTCGACTAAGTTCTGGAGAGAACCGGTCTGTGACAATGGCATTTTTTGCTGTCTAAACAAATACTGCCACTTTGCGCTATGATTCACCTAATCTAATAATACACCAAGGTTGCAGTGCTTGACCCATGCAGTCAGTTCATCACATTTGACTGATAAACTGCTTCAGGGGCAAAAGCTATGAGGAAAGACTGGGCATAGCTGAGCAATAATGACCGAGATGCTGGTAATTTCCAAAGGATTAATGACCAGTTGGGGGGGATGGGTGGCCTGAGGTGCTGCCGAGGGCCACCTCCCTCAAGCCAGGCATTAATCCAAGGAAATGACTGCCTTTGAGATTATGATTTGTGATTATAAGCCTAACTGCAACAAAGGTTTTCTTTTTTACTGTTTACTTTTAAGTTTCCTAAGATTTTAAGCAGAGTGGCATGAGCTGTGTACACCACACAGCATCAGTTGGCAGCTGAATCAGTCATTTCTAAGACGTTAATGACCGATCCAGTACAGTAGCCAATCAGAAGCCTCGCTAGGCTCATGAATAACTAATTAGACTTATAATCAACATTATTTAGGCTACAGAAGAGAAGGCTGAAGGGTACATAATCACCAGGACCACAGCTACGGAAAAGCTATCAGGGGCAGTGCCCAGGTCTTCATCACTGCACCCCCAAGTTGCTAGCCTTCCTATGCCACATCAGCAGAGAGTTCATCTACTAACAGGGAAATGTTTATCACATAAAAAATTGCATTGTTGTGACTAATATGCAGATACAGTATAAACAAACCTCAGTTAACCAGAGTAATGTTTGCTAGGCCCCATTTCATATGCATAAAGCACCTCTGAATAGGAAGGCATAAGTATACATTATGACTATTTGTAACATGGCAAAAACAGAAGGAGTGCAGGCAACAAAGAGGATAGGTGGAATAGCGTCACGTGCCACAAGAGCAACACAGGATTATGAGACGATAATGCCGTGTTGCTGCTGTAATACAATAACCAGCCAGGTGACGCAAACGAGCAGTGTATTAAAAAAGAAAAGCTAAAGAAGAGAGTAAAGCAAGTTCTAGAACAGCAAGGACGTATCGTAGATGAGGAGTAGGACAAATGTAAGAGAGACACAGGAGAAAAATACGAATACCGAAGTATAGGAAGCTAGAAATAGAGATAAGCACTGTTAGCGAGGCAGGAGAGTGGGATACGAGAATGAGGAAGAAGGTCGCTGAGAGAAGAAGTGGAAAAATAAAGAATAAGAGAAGGGACACCAAGGCAGAGACACAGATACGAGGAACCCGGGGTACAAGGACCGAGGGACACGGCATGCAATACAAGCAAACACAGAGGGACGAAGCGGAAGCACATGAAATGTCTACAGCCTCACGGTGTATGGCACGACAAATTTCAATTATGCCCGGTAGAAAGGGAAGACAGAGCAGACACCGGGGAAATGTGAGCAGTGTATTGGAGCTATCAGTGTACACAGAGTCAAGCCAGGTAAACAACGAAAACCACGCTGAGTAAACCGGCATAGTTGTATGCCAATGAGCTAGACAGCAAGAGGGAAAAGGAGTAATACAGCACCATCGCGGTCCGCCTAACAACAATAGATAACGATCAGCCATCAGAAATACTTTAAATTCTGTAGAAATCGTTAACAAATATATCAAAGTACTAGTGTGCAAAAGAAAAAAATAACATATATGTACTGTATGTAACAGAGGCTGGCTAGCAGTTCTGAAAGTAACAGTAAATAGAAGTGAATAAGTTCAATCGTGGCATTGTGTATGTTATCAGAGCAGTAGAAAGACATCTGACCCTACCCTAATCTCTCCTATGGACTTCATGTAGATAATGTAGCTAGAGCTGCTAATACATGGCTTGGTCTCCTCTACAAACACAGACCACACCTCACGCCAGAAGCTTTGAAGGTTGCAGTCCTGAGCTCTGTGATCTCTGTAATAGACTATGGTCTCATCATTTATGGCTCGGCCACAACCACAACCCTTAAACGCCTCTCAACTGTCTTAAATAAAGCATGTCGGCTCATCACTGGTGCTCACTGTCTCACCCACACATGTGACCTGTACACTCAGACCGGTTGGCTCCAACTATCAAACCGCATAACGTTTCTCATCTGCTCCATGGTCAAAAAAATCTACCTTGGCCTTGCACCTTCTGGGGTCTCAACTCTGTTACAACACCGAATTAACAAATGGTGCCTTAGGAGATCCATGCTACAGCTACTGAAAGTCCCCCACTGTCACACTTCACAGGGACAACGCTCTTTTGCTTATCGAGCACCGCTCTGGTTCAATGGCCTCAGCCCAACCATCTCCTCTGCCCCAACTATTGGTATTGTTAAAACTAGGCTCCGGGACCATCTCACTACCAACAGCTCTTGTGACTGCCCAACTTAACCTTGTTTCTCCACTTCCTTTCTGCTCTAGTTGCCCCCCTCACTGGATTCTACCCTCACATCTTGGTATACCCAATGCTGCACTTTTCACCCTCTTGCCACCCTTCCTACATTCTTCTCTCCCCCCCACCTCTTCCTCTCCCTATGACTCTGGCACTTCTTATCTGTTGTCTATTTTCTCTGACTAAAGCCGCTGGCTGCCTTGTTACAATGCTACCCTTGAACTGTATTAATCTGTACTCTGTTTGCAATGTCCACATTGTTGTAATGCCTGTCTTGATGTTCCCCATAATTTGTATTTCTCTGACGTGGAACCTTTGTAAAAGAGCCATGGCTCAAAGGTATTTGTAATCCTAGACTTGATAAATAAAAAAAAAATAAACATCTGTGACATCAAAACCCATCTGTAAACCATGTTACAAGCGCATTAATCCACTCCGAAGGTGACATCTAATTGGGAGTTAATGAATGATTGGTCGTTGTAGGCACACGAGGCCGCACAGCCCCAACCATGCATTAACTCCCCATTAGATGCCACCTTCGCCGTGGATTAATGCTTATGTGTCCCCTCCCAACAGACCCAATCCCCTGCCCCCAACTCACTTACTGGCTATGGTCCTGATGATCCCCAAGTTCTGAGCACTACAAATGACAGGGCGGAGTATGCAGTACAAAGCCATTTGAGCAAATGACTGCAGACAGAACTACAAGGCATGCACTTAAACTGAGAGGGGGGTGGGTGTGGGAAGAAGGGGAAACATCAGAAAATATTTCTTTACATAGATCATATTCAGCACATGGCCTAGCCTACCGAGTGAGGGGATGAGAGCTGGCACTGTTCATGCACTGAGAGGACAGCATGAGCATTATATAGCATGAGTAGGGGTAACAGTCCGGTAGTTAAGCTTGGATGTGTCTCCATACTCAAACTGGGATGTAGTCACTGCCGTGCAACAGGAGGGACAGACAAGATGGACCCCAAGTCCTTTCTCCCCCACAGTTCTGTTATAGTAGCACTAGTTCAGCATAGTAGGAGGAGATCCTTAGCAGGCAGCAATCCCAATGTGTAATGCTTCTCCTGATATGCACTATAACAACCACTGGAAAATTGCTACATCTGACAGTTCGTCACCCTGCTGGAGGATACAAGTAGGCTAACTACAGTCCGTGCTACCTGCCATATCCTCGGGAGGAGGGTAGAACCAGGGACTGGTGTGTTGGAGCATTATGGCACTGTGGAGATGCATAGCCTTCAATGAAATCTTCTGCAGTTGGTCCTGCTGATAATTTCTGCGGTGGGGGTTTCAGGCAATGCCACATGGTAGCATTTTTGTTTATATTGTGGCAGAGGGTGGGGAAGCGCACAGGATCACAGACATAGATGGCAATCATTTTTAAAAAGCAGGAAGTGACACTGCTCTAACTGCAGTAAGCATTAGGGGCAGTCGCACAAATTAGGAATGCGAGTGGGGCTGCATAGATGTATAGCCCCCCTTTTAAGTGGCCATTCTATGACAATGCCATAAATTACCACCAGAGGGAGCCATTACAACAGGGAACGCATTCCAGTCTAGCTGCGTTTGTTTCAGCTTTCAAACTGTAGATTTAAAGCAGATTTTGTTTTTAATATTTTATTTTTAAATTATTTGACCCAGGATGGCCCAGCTGAGATGCAACATCTTGTTTTCAGTGGGTTCTGCTTCAACCCATTTCTGCAGCTGCGAGGACTTGCCCATTTCAATTTTTAATTGTATTAATGGGGAATAACCTTTAGGCAACAAGTGCCTATGTTCAAAGGTGATCCAGTCATTTACAGTACAACGAGCAATAAAGCATATGATATGCTGTATACAAAACGATATCTTATCATATAAAACAGTTGCACAGTACTATTATTACTTCTTGGGTAGGGTCGAAACTTGTGATCTGCCGGTTCCCAAGCAAGTGTTATAAACTTTAGCTCACACTGCCTCACAGAAGTGAGCAGAATTTTGATTTTAAACCATGGCTTTAAAGTGTGAAGTATCATCAAGAGTTTTACAGACCAGTGGCTTAGATACTGGTAGAGCAGTGACTGTAGAAGAACAGATAGCAAGGCCTTTATGTGATGCTGACCATCTGTGCATGTTTTTTTTTTTTTTTCACTTCCACCGGGCAACCACTCAAGACAGGCAGGCAGAAGGGATCCCATTTTAATATCTGATCTAAAGGACAACACCTAAAACAGGGCAGCCCCATCCCCTAGACCCCCACCACCCAACACGATTGCACTGCAGACCTCATGGATAAACTGGCAGAAAGGTATGGCAGCATCTGTCAATGGCAAGTGAAATGTAAAAAACAGGGGCTGTATTCACAAAAAATTGCCAAGCACAGTGAAAAGTTTGAATAAACTGTGAACAGGGCTAGGTCAAGGCAGTGGTAACCCCATTGCCACTAGCGCTAACCCCAGAAGCCACGCCCCAACATGCAGCCAGGAGTAAGGCCCCACAATGAATAGCACAGGTGCGATATTTCTGGTTCACAAAAGCAGCAGTGCAAATGAGGCCATTGGGCCTGCACAGTGCTAGGTGCCATTTGCATGCCCATTATGGACACATTTATATAGGCTGCATGGAGCCTTGTGCAACCCCTCCCCCGCCAGATAGGCAGCCGCAGTCCCTGGTGGCTAGTGATCCCTTCCCCCACCCATTGCCAGACCGAGTGTACAAAGTTAAGTATTCCCTGGTGGCTAGTGGTCCCTCTCCCCTGCCTATCACAGGCCCAAGTGTCAAAAGTTAAGTATTCCCTGGTGGCTAGTGGTCCCCCCCACTGATCATCGGCCCCATTGTAAATATATGTTTTCCTGGTGTCCAGTTGTCCTGCTCCCCACTCGATGCTCTTCCCAACATAGAAAAGAATATTCCCTGGTGGCTATCGGTCCCTCCCCCACACCCGATGCTCTGCCCAACATAGTCAAATATATTCCCTGGTGTCCAGTGGTCCCTACCTCCACCCGATCTCTCCCGACATAATGGAACAAATTTCCTGGTGTCCAGTAGTCTTCCACCCCACCCGCACCCATGGCCCATGTCAAAACACATATTCCCTGGTGTCCAGTGGTTCCCCCATCCCAATCCCATGTAGCTCATAACACCACCATTCCCCAGTGTCCACTGTTTCCCCCCCCACTCCCTCCTGATCCCCAACCCTTTGTATACCACTATTCCACATTTCCCGGGTGTCTAGCAGACCCCCGCCTCCCCCACCCTGGCAGGTAGAATCCCACCACCCCACTCTCACTCCCATCCTGACCCCCAGCCGGTAACCGGCACAGCCCTCTGCTGTTCACCATGGCCAGCCACTGACTGAGCTGTTAATGAGCATGTCCTGTATACATTATGTGCTCACTGAGTGACAGACAGCTGTCAATCAATGAGCGTATAATGCATACAGAGCTGTCAATCAATGAGCGTATAATGTATACAGTAAGAGCTCATTGACAGCTCCGTCAGCAGTCGGCCATGGTGGACAGTATAGGGCTGTGCCAGTCACTGGCTGGGGGTTTGGGGGATCAGTGATGGAACATTACCTGCTAGGTGGGGGGCAGGGGGTCCAGTAGACATCAGGAAAATACGGAATGGTGGTATACAGGGAATCAAGAATAGGGAGGGGCGGCGGGGAACAGTGGACACCACGGAATGGTGTTATTATGGGCTACAGGGGATCAGGATGGTGGGGAACCACTGGACACCGGGGAATATGTGTCTTGACATGGCCATGCATGCAGGAGGAGGGAGAGACCACTGGACAATAAGGAAATATGTTCTATTATGTCGGGTGAGAGATCAGGTCAGGGAGGGACCACTGGACACCAGGGAATATTCTTTTCTATGTCAGACAGGGCATCAGGTGGGGGAAGGGACCTTTGGACACAAAAGAAACTCTCATACTGGGCCAGCGATTGGCAGGGGGAGGGACTGGTAGCCACCAGAGAAGTTGTATCTATATTTGTGATTGGGATGGCAATTATGGGGGGACCACTAGTACCAGGGACTATGTTGCTGGGATGTTAGGCTGGTGATCGGTGGTCACAGTGTGGTGTGGGGGACTACTAGCATGGGGGGACACTAGCACCAGGGACTATGTACTTGGCACTTTGGGCCAGAGATTGGTGATAATGGGGGGAGGATCACTAGCACCAGAGAACATGTACTTGGCCCTTTGGCCAGCAATCGGCAATCATGGCGGGGGGGGACCACTAGCACCAGGGAATATGTACCTGGCACTCCGGGCTGGCGATCGGCAGTGGGGGCTCCCCAGTACCGCCACCAACCACTAGGGTTGTGGGGGACTAAAGCAAGGTCTTGGTTGGTGTATTTGTTCTGTGCAAGAGGACTCTGCAAAAGGCCCTTGCATGGAGCAAATGCTTTGTACACTGGACTGTGTCACTATGCAGGTCCCCCCCTCATTTGAATTGCAGCCCTCCACACTTGCTCAAGGAACAGGGCTTTAAGGAATATCAACTGGTGTAAACTCAGTTTGCTTAGTAAAACTGGTTTGAAGTCAGGCACGGTTTTGTGAATTCTGCCTCAGGTGTTCTCTAGTAAATTGCAATAGCTGAATATAATTTGTCAGGCAGGCTTGGTGGCTCCAAACTCCCATAGTCACAGGCTGTGTAGCATCTACCCTCCACTAGTATCAGAGAGCACTGACCGTTCTAGTTGGTGGAGCTTTCTTCTCATAGCTGCCCTGTTAAATGATGATGTTAATATTACGTATAATGCAAACATTTTAATAGGCAGCTATGAACTAAAAGCACTGTCCACTGGGAAGGCGTAGTGTGCTTTGATACTAGTGGACAGCTGATACAAAGTCAGTGGCTACAGGAGTCAGGATCAGCTAGAAAGAACAGTGTGGCCCTCCAGTACCTGAAATGAATATAAATATAACACGGGAATGAGCCATTTCGCAACATCAGTAGCAAACCATGAGCCCACCCAGTGGAGAACAAAGACCCATTCACCAGTGTATGGTTAAAATATTTAAACATATATTCAGTTTCACTACAGGTTGCTGTACAATAGTTGAATCAATCAACGTTTCATGATCTAATCTGATCACTTCTTCAGGAACACTAATGCCCAACAGCCCTGCATCTGTGACGATTTGCTAGATGTGCATTTCATATACCTAATAATCTCCTGAAATAAGCCTCTGTGTCACTCAAACTGTTTCTTTTTGCTGTGTCTGGAATTTTAGTTTTAAGTCTGTCTCCCCAGGCCCTCACTGACCCTATAATTTCATTTATAGTGAAAGTTCAAAGTGGGACCACATTAGGCCAATTGGTACAGAATGAACTGATGAATTTGGATGGAGGATGGGCACCTAAGGAACAGTCTGTCACCGTCCGCAGAAAAGGTGCTGCTGCTGAAACTGCAATAGTAAAATATCTACCAAAAGGTTTGGTGCCTAACTGCCCTACAAGAACTCTAAAACTTCTGGAATGTGTGCTTATAGTGGGTCATTCCCTCTGGCCATTGTCCAGTGAGACAACACCTTCCAGACCCTGTAGTATCCTGGGGAGGTGGATTCTTTTATGGCCTTTGACTGCTAATTAACTATCGCATCTCAGTAGCCCATGGCTAGGAATTTCCTCCTTTCAACATCCATGCCCTGAGGTTGAATCTGCCCAACTGCTCATGGACCATTGGCCCTGCCTGAACAAGTCTCTCCTCCAAAGAAGGAACATCTAAGGAAGCCCCTCCATCTCTAGAAGGGCTAAGAAACACAGCCTACTTGTCCAGTAAGGTGCCACCAGGATCACCTCTGCCTTGTCTTATCAAATCATGTGCACTACCCTCTCCAGGAAGAGGGTATGTAGACTAGGCCTCTGTTCTATGGGAATGACACTGCATACATCTTCCAAGCTAAAGGGTCTGGATGATAACAAATCTTGGCAGTTGGGCATGTCTTCTTGAAGCAAAAAGACCTGCATTGAGAAATCCAGAATCCTTAGTGATTGACTTGAAGACTGAAATGTGAAATTTCTACACCTCCATGGAGAAGTCCTCCTTGTTAGCCTGTTGCCCTGGGTAGTCTCTTCTCCTGGTGAATAAATTGTGTGCAGTGGCAGGAGGTTCCCCTCAGCCCACTTTGGCATACATTTCACCTCCCTCATAATGGCGGAGCTTTCTGTGCCACCCTGCTGCTGATTAAGCTACTGCTGTACAATTGGCCCACTGAACCAGGCTTGCTTTGTCCATTATGTTGGACTCGAATGCTAGATACACAATATAGACTGCCTTTGAACTGAGCAGGTTTATTCCTCTTTTTCTTTCTGTCCATGACTTTGTGCCCTGGGTCCAAGGCCCCCTCCACTGAAGCTCCCCAGCCCCCATGGCTAGCATCTGTCTGAATAAGTATCTTGTTGGGCTCCCTCAGGGGGACCCCTCTCTCCAGGTTTAACTGGGAAGACATTATTTGGGACAAGAGCTGATGGCAAGCCTTAAGCAGGACGCAGATGAATGACAGGCATCATTTGGGAAATGGGACATGGGTGGATTGGAGGCTTCATTTTGGAGATGGGCAGATAGCAGGTAACAGTAACAGGTACCCTGCATTGTTAGCTATACCCAAACTGTTTAATGTGTAACTCTGGCAACTGTTCTGCAGCTTGCATATGTCAAGTCATTGAAAATTATCCTCCGCCAAATTGACTGTACTCTAAATAAATATGTTACTATAACTACTACTGTTACCACCAATATTAAGTACCTTCCTGCCATGCCTTTATCACATATGTTTCCCCCTTTAAGGTCTTCCATCCACTACTAACAAGTGCAGTCCCTACTGGGTCTAACCATTCGTATGGGGGGTGGCATATAGTTACCCATGATATCATTACTATGCCTAGTTTCTACTAAAGGAGGCACTCATGTGAGGTCAGTCATGAACTCCCCCCGCCCCCCCCATGCAAGGACTCTGAGTGTTCTGCTGTCACATCATATCCTAGGACTGCTGCATCCCGGTGAGGAAATTAGGAACAGGGTACAAAGAAACTCAACTTGCATGTGGACTAGCACAAAGAAGCACTACTCCCTGTCCTACCCAGGCTGGGTGATAATGAAATAATCCTAATAGCTCTTTATGAGTTGAAGTGACAATCCTCTTTTCACTATGCTTTCTCTGATTTCAATAAATGAGCTGTTTCCCCTCAGGGAAGCTTTTCTGAAATACTTGGATTTATGTAACCTGGCAGCAGCTGTGTATCCCCTTACACTACAGCTACTAAATCTGCCCCGTAGCTGATATTGGCAGATAGCTCACATTACTGAATGTTGCTTTTGTTTTTTTCTGCTGCTGACCAACCACCAGTTTATTATACACTAGGGAGAATTTAAATGAAAAACAACTAAAAACAAAGATCACACAAGTCAGAAAGAAAAACAGTGCCACCCAGGAGTTTCACTGGGACAGGATGGCAAACAAACCACTAGGTGTGTACCCAGCGGAAGATTCAAATATGTTTATAAAGGTTCAGCACAGTATTACACTGGTAGCAGTGTGCTACTCAGCAAAACAAGGCTGCATATGATTTGCAGCTGTGGGCAAAGCAAAATAAAACCTGCTCACTGCTGACAAAACATCCATTCCTCCATGTCTTTTTCCGATCATATTTTGTATGAGATGTTAAACCAGGATCCCTTCTGCCCATCTGTGGTGGCAGTCAAGGTAGAAGTTTGCTGATCCCATTGCACTTACGGCGGATTTTCACCAGTTTCCTGGCCAACATTCTCCAGCAACAAAACAAGTACATGTGCAGTCAGCCTAGCGGTGCAGCAGTAGCGCTATGGTTCATTGCACCGGTGACCCGAGTTTGGGAACAAGCTTGAAGTGTTGGGCGCTGGCTGGGAGGAGGAGGAAGGTCAAACATCCCAGAGGACACTGTCTACCTCTGGGAAGGAGGGCTGCTGCTACTGCTGTAAGACTGCCACACGGGTGACCATAGGCGGTAGTGCAGTCGGGTAGTGGATGTGGGAAGGGGACATTGGCTGAGGCCTACAGAAGCATGCATAGTGTGTGCATGCTTGGGCCTCATGATGTACCGATGTCCTGAGGACAGAGCATGAGGAAAAAAATGGCCCATCTATCATAAACCTCTGGTGCATTTGGGAATGACCTCATAAATCATAAAGTGCATAATAAATAAAAATAAAGAGCGGGCACTCTGGAGGGGGCGGACAGGATGAGCAGAGACCTTAGAAAACTTGAGGAGTGGTCAAGGGTATGGCAGCTGGGTTTTAATGCAAAAAAGTGCAAAATAATGCACTTACAGCTCAGAAACCCAGGGGTAGAGTACAAAATGGGTGGAGTGGAAATTGACGACCACTAAGCAGGAGTGAGACCCGAGGGTAATCATATCTGGTGACCTAAAGGTGTCCAGGAAGTGCGACAAGGCAGTTGGGAGGACTACTGGGATACTGGGGTTCATAGGTAGGGGTATCTCCAGCAGAAAGAGGAAGGTGGTTTTGCCTTTGTATAGATCACTGCTAAGACTCCATATAGAATACTTTGTCCAGTTCTAGAAACCAGGGGCCCGATTTTAGAAGGTCAACACAGGGCTTGCGTTAAGCCCAGCTTCAATCATAGTATTTGGCACAGCTGTGCCAAACCCCTTTGACACAATGCAGACCGATTTTACAAGGTTTGGAGCAGTTGCGATGTTTCCCACATTCTACAGCAGCTTGTACCAAAGTTTTGGCACAAGCCCCATAAAATGGGTCCCCCACATGGCACGAAGTTAGACCGGGGGGGAGCAGGTCTAACTTGAGGCATTTGGAGCAAGTGACTTGCATCGGTGTTTGCTGCAGGCTTCTTTGCAAAATCGCCGCAATGTTTGACACAAGTCACCTCTTGCATCAAACTCGTAGCCGCAAGTCCCTTACATCGCTCTAAGTTGCTTCAAAAATCGAGCTCCAGATCTTTGGAAGGACATAGACAGGGTGGAGGCAGTCCAGAGCAGCCAGGGCAACTAAAGTGGTGCAGGGTTTGCATCAAAAGCCCACTAGGAGAGACTAAAGGAACTCAGTATGTACACCGTGGAACAAAGGAGGGAGGGGGATATGGCAGAGACCTTTAAATGATTGAAGAGGTAAATAAAGTACAGGAGGAAAATATGTTTTAGAAAAAAAGGCGCTCAACAACAAGGGGACATGCTATGAAGCTGGAAAGGGGTAGAATCTGGAGAGATGTGAGGAAGCACTTCTTCACAGAAAGAGTGGTGGATTGCTAGAACGGTCTACCAGTGGAGGTGTTATGGGTGAAAACAGTGGTGGGATTCAAGAATGCATGGGAAGGCATAAGGAAATCTTAGTGGAAAGGAAGGGTGGGATGGAGAAAGAGCTGAAGACCAAGTAGGGTCTGTGGTGATACTGTTGGTAGAAAAAAGGGTCAGATTGGGTGGGTCAAGCAGTCCTTATCCACCAATAAATTCTGTGTTTCTATGTTTCTATGACCCCAGCCACTGTCTGTGTTGAAACACTCAGGGAACCTCTACGGCACTGGAGGAGGCAGTGGGTTGGTACCAGCTTGGCTGGTTCCCACTACGAAGGTGCAAACTCTTGGAGATGAAAGTCCCAGGGCCCCATATTCAAAAGTCTCAGGCTGCATCATGTAAGTGCCTGCACCATGCAACTGAGATGCGCCGGCACAAAATAATGGTATATTCAGAAGATGCACCAAAAGATGCGATAGTGCACGTCTGGCTGAATATCCTGAACATGCACAATCGCGCAGTGGGAGATGGGGGGCGTGGTAGGTACCCTAAGACCTGCGTGGGGCATAGGGAATTGTACGCTAGGCAGCCACATGCACGGTGCATGGAATCGCAGTATTCAGCCAGGATATGCAAATGCCCTCACTGCACATTCCGAGCCCATTCCCCACATGCTCAACTCATTACTGGAATGTATTCGGGCCATTTGCATGCTCAAGGCATGTGCAGTTACCGCTTTGCAGGGCTGCCTCACCACTCCACAAAGGTGGACAGGAGGTACTGCAGCCTAGCAGACAGGTGTGACGGTATGTTTGTGTGTGGGTGGGTGGACTGCAATGGCCTGAGTACAGCGCTATTACCCATGGCCATGTACAGGGTCAAACTGGGGTACAGGGGGCCCACCTGTACAGTGGCCAAAGGGGCCCACTCTGGACAAGCAACAGGGGATAGCACAGGGTGACATAATCTGATCAGTATACCACAGGAATGTGATACACTAGCTAAGTTTGCAGCCTACACAAGCTGTAACTGCCTTCCCTCGCCCATCAGCAACTCCTTTAATTGTTTACAAAGTAACCAATGATGAAGTACTATGTAGCGCACTTAGAATAAGTCATGACAATTTGTTATGCACAACCTCTGTTTCTCTCAAATATATATCAACAACATTCCCATTCATATTGTTGTAGTCCAATAATGGTGAAAACATTATGTTAACAAGCATAATCTTGTTTCCTGGGATAATGCAGACGTGATTTATACAAAGCCAAATCCAAAATCCCATCTTCTCTTGCAAATGCTGGATACGAATATCCCATTTCAAATGACTATCCAGTCACACACCCCAAATATTTATAACTGGAAACTACATCCAGTATGGTACAGTGGCATCCACTGCAATGTGACACAGTGGCACCATTTCCTGAATGACATATGCCATTAAACTGCACTGTTTCCTGCAGGATTCTGCCAGATCAGGTGCCTGATCCTGGTGGGCTCTACCGTACCGCTATGAGTTTTAATCATAAAGGGGTAGGCACTGAGGCTCAACACTCCCCTCCTGAGCCCACAGACGTGATCAGGTTCTTGTTTGCATTCAGGACCAAGCTGCTTGCACTCAATTAGTCCTGCACTGCGCCAAGATCTGTCTGCATGGAGGTAGTGTATTCGTTTTTTTACAGGCCAGGTATGCAATAAAATATTTATTTCTAATTGGCCCAAACTGTAAGGTCCTCTTGTGCTATTGCCAGCCAACAAGTGTTAAACTGGAGTCTCTCTCTGTAAAGTGGTGCCAGAGGGACAGCATTGCACTTCGCTTGTGTAACTCATCCTTTTGTGCTCTCTGTACGAGTTCCAGCAAGATCTCCCAGGAGAGTCTCTCCTGCAGAGCGAGGACACAAGAGCACAGTCCAGTCATGCTTAATGAGAAGAGCACTGCATTCTGCTGCCAGCTTTGGGGAGTAAGGGATATGGACTGTGATTCTTGGTTTCCAGCTTCTTTGGAGACAGAGAAAGACATTGCTCTTCTCTTTTTTTAACAGTGATATCTAAATGACCTACTTGCCATCTCTGTCTGTCTTGCTTGCTCTCTTCTCTCTCTCTCTCTCTCTCTCTCTGTAACTGTCTCTCAGTTCAATTCAGTGCTGCTTGTTTTTTTGTTTCATATCTTCTCCCACACTAGCCATGCACCTGTCTGCCACTGGCAACCATGCAGCACTAAGACTGTAGTACTCCTTCCAACTCTGCAGCTCATGGGGTCACCTCCCCTCTAGAGCAAAGACAAGTGGAGTGGACAGGAGACTGTGCCGTGCCTGAGTGTGTCAGGTGCTATTGTGTAAGCCAGACATCTTCAGCATGAGGAATATTCGTCAACTAACATTGCCTCTGAGGCAGAGCCCTACATCTGAAGTAGCTCTTCAATTTTGCATTTTTTTATCTCTTATAACTAACTCCCTTCTCCAGTATATTTACTATTCTAACTCCACACTGTCATGGATCACCACTCGAGTGCAATAACAACTGAATAAAATGTGATATAAACGTTTAACTCCCTGCTAGGATTTGAACCCTTGTCTCTTGCTTAAAGGAGAACTGCATTGAACCTGTAAGTCGTTTTTCCCCAGTAGAGGCTGGTTTGTAGCTACAGGTTCAAATTCTGTCATTGTTCTATATACACAGGCCATTTTGTAACCTCAGTGGTTGTTTCTGCCTTGCAGTCTGTTTGGTTAAGTACCATTTTAGAACTGTGTGATGTAGTTTATGTTCTAAGCAACCACAGAACCCTGAAACAGAACATAGGTGCATTGCGCCAACAACAGAAGAGTAGAACAGGGACGTAATCTACACCATACAGTTCTAAAATGGTTCTTACCAGCAGCACATAAATCAGAAACAACCACTAGGATAACTAAAAAGCCTGTATAGCTAGAGAGATACTAGAATTTGAATCAGTATTTAACAAGTATTTGTCAAAGCTGAATGTTGATTGTGTTGGTCCATTGAGCTCGCTCACTGCCCCGTGTCACTCACTTGTTCTGTTTCTCCTGGTGCTGCAGGCTGCTCTTTTGTACTGGGCTGCTGCCTGTGTTGGCACATTTTTCTGCCCACAAAGAAATCTGCAGCTGTCCTGACAGAGCTCCTTTGAGGTGGGTCACCCCCCCCCCCACGCACTCATTCTGTTTCTGCTGGTGCTGCAGGCTGCCCTTTCGTACTGGGCTCCTGCCTCTGTTGGCAGCTTTTTCTGCCCACAAAGAAATCTGCAGCAGTCCTGACACAGGTCCGTTGAGCTAGCTCACTCTCTCTCTCACACGCCATTCCATTTCTGCCGGGCGCTGCAGGCTGGTCTTTGTATTGGGCTCCTACCTGCATTGCTGCCTTTTTCTGCCCACAAAGAAACTGCAGCAGTCATGATAGAGCTCTGCTGAGCCGCTTCAATCACCCTCTCTCACTCGCTCATTGTGTTTCTCCCAGGCTGCAGGCTGCCCTTTTGTACTGGGCTCCTGCCTGTATTGGCAGCCCTTTCTGCCCACAAAGACATCTGCAGCTGTCCTGACACAGCTCTGTTGAGCTCGCTCACTCCCCCTCTCTCACTCACTTATTCCGTTTCTGTCGGTGCTGCAGGCTGACCTTTTGTACTGGGCTCCTGCCTGTGTTGCCACCTTCTTCTGGCCACAAAGAAACCTGCAGCAGTCATGATAGAGCTCCATTGAGCCCGCTCACTCACTCACTCCCCCTCTCTCACTCATTCGTTCTGTTTCTCCCACCGCTGAAGGCTGCCCTTTTGTACTGAACCCCTGTGTGCATTGCTGCCTTTTCCTGCCCACAAAGACATCTGCAGCAGTCCCAACACAGCTCTGTTGAGGTTGTTCACTCCCCCTCTCTCACTTGCTCATTTCATTTCTGTCGGTGTTGCAGGCTGCCCTTTTGTACTGGGCTCCTGCCTGTGTTGCTGCCTTCTTCTGGCCATAAAGAAATTTGCAGCAGTCATGATAGAGCTCCGTTGAGCTCGCTCACTCACTCACTCCCTCTCTCTCACTCATTCGTTTCTGTTTCTCCCAACGCTGAAGACTGCCCTTTGTACTGAGCCCTCATGGCATTGCTGCCTTTTTCTACCCACAAAAAATACACAGTAGTCCCAACAGAGTCTGTAGCTCACTTACTCCCTTCCCTCACTCGGCCTGCTTGTGTCTCCCGCTGCTGCAGGCTGCCCTTTTGTACTGGGTTTCTGCCTGCGTTGGTGGCTTTTTCTGCCCACAAAGACATCTCTCGCAGTCCTGACACAGCTCCGTTGAGGTCACTCACTCACTACCCTTCTCTCACTTGCTCATTCTGTTTCTGCCAGCGCTGCAGGCTGGCCTTTTGTACTGGGCTCCTGCCCACAAAGAAATCCGCAGCAGTCACAATAGACCTCCATTGAACTCATTCACTCCCCCTCTATAACTTGCTCATTCTGTTTCTCCCGGCACTGCAGGCTGCCCTTTTTTATTGAGCTCCTGTCTGCGTTGGCACCTTTACCTGCCCACAAAGAAATCCACAGCTGTCCTGACAGAGCTCAGTTGAGCTCGGTCACTCCCCCCCTCAGTCGCTCAATCCTAATCTGTCTCAAACACTGATTTCTGATAGCGACTGTGGTATTCTGCGCCAGAAGCGTGGAAACACATTTTGGTCAGGATGTGAAAAATGACAGCTGTACTGTTCATAAGGAGGTGTGAACAAATGCCAGTGTTGAAAATCTGGCATGAAAATATTACTAATTTGTGAACTTACAAGGGTGCGTGGAAACTGCACAACACATGCTCGTATCACAGTCATTTTATGGAGTTTCATCACAAAATTTTCAACATAGGCATTTTAGGACCTCTGCTCAAGAAAAGTGTCAGTGTGATTTTCTTAATGTGTCCCAAACACTGATTTCCCACAGCAACCTTTCTATTGTGTGCCGGAAGAGTGAAAACACATTTCGGCCAGGATGTGAAAAGTGACAGCTGCACTGTTCATAAGGAGGTGTGGAAAAATGTCAGTGTTAAAAATCTGGAGTGAAAATACTGCAAAGTTGCGAAGGTACGAGCGTGCATGGAAACTGCGCAATGCACATTCATAACACCCTCATTTTTATGAACTTTCATCACCAAATTTTCAACATAGGTATTTTAGAACCTCTGCTAATGAACAGTGTCACTGTCATTTTCATAATGTGTCCCAAACACGGATTTCCTACAGCGACTGCGCTATTCTGCGCTGGAACTGTGAAAACACATTTCGGCCAGGATGTGAAAAATGACAGCTATACTGTTCATAAGGAGGTGCAGAAGAATGACAATGCTGAAAATCTGGAGTGAAAATATTATTAATTAGCAAAATTATGAGCATGCGTGCAAACTGCGCAACGCATGCTTGTAACACAGTCATTTTATGGAGTATCATCACCAAATTTTGAACACACGCATTTTGGGACCTCTGCTCATGAACAGTGTCACTGTCATTTTCTTAATCTGTCCCAAACACTGATTTCCCACAGCAACCATGCTATTCTGCACTGGAAGCGCAAAAACACATTTCGGCCAGGATGTGGAAAATGACAGCTGTACGGTTCATAAGGAAGTCTGAAAAAATGGCAACACTGAAAATCTGGCATGAAAATATTGCAGATTCACAAAATTATGAGCATGCATAGCAACTGCGCAATGCACGCTCATAAAACAGTTATTTTTTGGATGTTTCCCACCAAATTTGCAACATAGGCTTTTTGAGAGCCCACCTCATGAACACTGGCACTGTCATTTCATTAATCTGTCCCAAAAGGGGATTCTGTGCAATGACAGCAAAATCACCTTCCGGGGTGGAATAATGCCATGACAGTGCCAGAATTCATGAGGAGGGGTCCCAAAAACCCCATGTTGAAAATTTGGTGCCAAAATTCCAAAAAATGCCTGAGATGTGCATCAAATTTGAAAAAAACTTATTTATTCTATTATACAGCTTACCAGCATTTCCTCAGTTCACGGTTGGCTTTGAAGAGTGCAGACGTGTTCCCAGTCCACCGAAGATGGTCGCGCCGGACTTCGGAGGTAGGTATGGGGTGAGGGGTGGGAAGGCAGGTGTGGGTGGGTGTGGGTTGTGGGAGTGGGGCAGGAGATCACCGAGGGACCGTCTTTTTCCACAGGGGAAAAAAAATTACGGAACCGCTTTTGTTTTATGGGGCATGTGGCATGCTAGGTGGGCTCCCAGCATGCTAACTGAGTCTTTTGGGGGCAGCTGTAGCCAATGGGGATTGGGCACCCCATTGGCACACAACAAAAGTGGGGTGACATTATGCTGACAGGGATTGGGCACCCGTCGGCACACAACAAAGTGGGGGTTTGATGTAATGCCGATGGGGAGTGAGCTCTCCATCGGCAACATCAACCTTGGGACACTGAAGCCAATGGGGATTGGGGTCCCCATTGGCAAACAAACAAGGTGGGGGGCCACATGCTGCTGAGGGGGATTGGGCACTTCCTTGGCAGGGAGGCTTAATATTGTTTGTGAACATGGCGGCAAGCTGCCACCATGTTCACAAACAGTATCACTGCAACAAGGTTCTGCCCAGCAATGATGGGTCACTTCCTCATTGCAGCGAATGGCTTACGCTGCAATGACGAGGTGGTCCCTGATTGCAGCAGCTGAAACCTTTCGAGGTTGTGGTGCGCAGGCTGAACTAGTGTCAGCAGCAGTGTGCCATGGCATTGGGAAAAGGGGGCCAAGCCTTTAAAGGCTGGGGGGTGCATTGGCCACAACAGTGCCACACCTCCATAACCTGCTTCTGGAAAGCTGCCGCAATATGTTTCTTATGCATACTTGCAATCAACATAAAAAGCAGCACCTGCTGTGAAAATTGACTTCTAGATTCAGTGCAGTTCTTCTTTAAGATACAAAATATTGTATGCCTACCTGGACTCAAACCGCTGATCCTTTGCTAACTAAACACACATCCAGTGTGTGCCAGTAAAGTGTACTTGACTGAATTGCAGTTCACATGGTGTAGAGGTTACAACACAGACCAAGGCAGCAAGCAGTCCAAACTACCTGGTTTTGAATCCAGCCCAATCTTTTCAGGTAAAATGTATGAAAAGCATCCCATCTGCCCAAATCTTCCATTACTGCGTCTTTGTCATTTTTTTCTTTCCAGCCCCAAGCACAGCAGCATTATAGATTCTCAGTACACGTGTGCACACAGTTGCATGCCAGAGCGTGAAGTCAGCTAATGTCCTCCCTTCCCAGCCACTCCTGCCTGCATTCCTACCTGTGTTCGAGCCAGGTGGCTGTGTTTCAGCAAAGACAGGCATCCGCCCCTTGACCAGAGAAGGAGAGCAATTCAGTGTTGCTTTATTGTCATGATTATAATACAAGCATTGACAAACCTTTTTTGTTTTTTTGTTTGTTTTGGGTTCATATGTTAATTGTTACATATAATGGCATTTCTTCGTGTAATGTGAAAGAACTCTTCCTACCTTATCACTTTCTTTTTAGTGCAGGGGACCTTTCCCTACTTCAATACTATTACTAAAATTACTAAATACTTTTCCCATATGCCATCAGGTACTAATTACTTTAGCATAACACATAACCATTTCCTTTTTTATTCCTAAAACCACCTCCTGCTCTTACCCCCTCCCTCCTACTGACAAATAACCCTACACTAAGTAGCCCCAGTTGTAAGATACCTTCCTGAAATGTAAATAAAATCCCCAGTAGTCTCACACTATAGTACCACAATCCAACAACCAATACAAACAAAGAAAACAAGCATTATACAATGGCAAGAAAAAATCCTGGTCTCTGATTGGTCAGTCTTGGGCTGGCCCCGTGCTGTTATCCCTGTACAACATCACGGGTCTAGTCTCAGCCTCACTGTGAACCTGCAGATGATTGTTTGCTTTTATTATGTGCTGATGATGTGCTTCACTGTTTCATTTTCTTTTAAAAAACAAAAATATTTTTCCACACAAACATCTTTAAAATGATTTTTTTTATTCTGCATAACAATGAGCCATTGTATAATAGCAATAATGCCTTCCAGGGTGCTTGTCATTTGGGATAACGTCACGCTTCAGTTATTGGATGCACTTGGCCTGCGGCCTCGTGCCCAACCACCTGAGGCGTAATGTTATCTCAGCACGACACACACCCTGTCGAGCATTATTGCTTAATTTGTCAATGCTGAATGTTTGTTTGCTGGGATTGGCAGTGGTAGTGCAGGAGTTAGATGCATAATAGGAATGGCAGTGAAGTATTGAAGCAATGAAAACCCCCATCTCCACTCTGCAGAGACTGACAGGTGCTGGGCTTGTGCCTTTGGGTCATTGGCCATAACACTCATGTCATTCAACCTCACCCCCACACTGCCAACACTGACAGGTGTCGCAGTGTGCCTTGAGGACTTTGGCCCTTACGCTCACCCCATTCCATAAGGAAATAAGCTGAGATGGGTGCAGTATAGGAGAATGAGGTGACCGTTAGGGCCAAAGACCCCAAGGCATACCTTGATGCCTGTCAGTGGCTGCAGGGTGGGGTTGGGGGTTGAATGGCATGAGCATTATGGCCGACGACCCCAAGTCACACCCCGGACGCCTGTCAGTTTGTACAGGGTGGGCGTTACGGTTGGAAACCCTAACGCCCCAGGCATTTGTTGGTATTTTCACTTCAAATTTTCAACCTGGGCTTTTTGGGACCCCACCTCATGAACAATGGCAGTATCATTTAGATTACTCAATCCCATAAAGGTGATTTCGCTCAGCGAGTGTGCGTCGGCGCCACTGGTGCGAAAACACATTTCGCGCAGGATGTGAAAAATGACAGCTGTAACTGTTCATGAGAAGGTGTGAAAAATGGCAATGTTAAAAATCTGGAGTGAAAATATGAAAAAATTGGCGAAGTTATGAGTGTGCGTAGAAAGTGTGCAACGTATGCTTGTAACACAGTCATTTTTTGGAATGTTTTTACCAAATTTTCAACATGGCCTTTCTCGGACCTCCCCTCATGAACAGTGGCTGTGATTTCATTAATCTGTCCCAAAAGTTGATTTTGCACAGTGCCTGCACCATTCTGCGCCACAGGTGCAAATACACATTTCAGGAAGGATACAAAAAAAATTAAAGCTATACAGTTCATAAGGGGGTGTGAAAAAATGGCAATGTTGGTAATTTGGAGTGAAAATATAAAAAATTGATGAAGGTACGAGCATGCGCAGAAACTACGCAACGGATGCTTGTAATGCAGTCATTTTTCAGAGTTTTTTCACCACATTTGCAAGAAGGACTTTTTGGGACCCCACCTCATGAACAGTGGCACTGTCGTTTAGTTAATTGGTCCCGAAAAGTGATTTCACGCAGTGACCTCAAAATCACCTTTCAGGACCAAGAAATGAAATGACAGTGTCAGTGTTCTCGAAGTGGGTCCCAAGAACCCTATGTTGAAAATTTGGGACCAAAACTCCAAAAATTGGCTGAGATACCAACCTAAGTTGAAAACCCCATTGACTGCCATTATAGGGCTTACTGTCATTTCTTTAGTTCCCGGTTGGTCTTTGAAGAGTGCAGACGTGTTCCCGGTCCACAGAAGATGCTGTTGCCAACCTCTGGAATAAGTATGGGTGAGGGTGCGGGGAGGTGGGGTGCACAGAGGGAGGAGTAGGGTTTGGGGAGGGCGGGCTGCCAGCGACAGGGACCTTTTTTTTTTTTTTAGGTTAAAAAAGCGAGAACTGTTTTATTTTTACAGGTGAAAGATTAGCAAAATCAATCAATCAATCAATCAAGTCTTTATTTAACCAGGCATTCATCGTTGAGCAGAAGCTCATTTGCAAGATGGACCTTGGTGGAGCATGAACAATTGTATATACAGGTCAACACAGGTATTTACAAGGCAATACAGATAATACTCTTTACAGAGAGGAAGAAAAAGAAGTTCATATGTACATAGAATTATACAGATATTGTACAGATTACAGGGTATTTACATACATAGAAATGTCTATAGGAAGATAAAGCAGGTTATCTAAGGTTGCAGGAGGGAGTAATGGAAGAAAAAAAATAAAATAAAAATATACACCAGGTAGAGGCGAAGGTAGGGGGGTAGGGAGGGAGGCAGGGGGAGAAAGGCTAGGAGGGCACGGTGCACAGAGAGAAGTTGGTAAAATGGGATGTAGAGAAGGTGGATGGAGAAAAGGAGTATGTGTGAGCCCCGGGATTGAATGCTATAAAGTACAGGGCATGGTAGGATGTCACAACCCAGGGGTAGTGAGCTCCTATCCAAGGTTGGGAAAGGAAGGATAAGGGGATGGAGAGGCCTAGTGTTGATAAGACAGAGGGATAAGAGAGAGAGAGAACAATTAGGCTTGTGAGGAGCAAGCTGGGGGTCAGTACTTAAAATTGGGTCTGGCGTATATATACCAGTGCAAACACTGGTACTGGGTCTGAGGGTGAAGTAAAGCACGTACTTCTCTGATTGTATGGAAATAAACCATCTTGAAGGCATTTATACCGATTAGGGTGCTTAATTTGAGGGTTTTTTGTAGATCGTTCCATAAGGTAGGTAGCATGAAGCTTATGGCTGCCCTGCCGAAGCGGAATTTTGCTTTGGGTACTTTAAGTGTAATAGCTGAGTGACTTCTTAACGCGTATTTCCCAATTATACTCAGGGGAAGACAGCAGGAGATATAGTAAGGCAGCTTATTAGAGATGGCTCTATAGGTCCAGAGAGCGGCCTTTCTGTGGCACCTGAACTTTAGTGATGTCCACCACACTGCCGCATATAGGGTGCAGTGATGCGTGTCAAAGGGAAGTCCCGTTATAAACCTCAGTGCTTGATGGTAGAGTGTGTCCAGTTTAGCCATGTAAGAGTTAGGGCATTGGCTGTAGAGGAAATCAGCATAACCAATGATAGGAAAATGGATTGGACCAGTTGTTTCTCGACATCTCTGGTGAGAAATTGGTTGATTCTGAAAAACAGGCCAAGCCTTTGCCGAAGTCGTTTTAGCAAGTCCTCGATGTGTTCAATGAAGGAGAGTCTTTGGTCTATCCAAACTCCCAGATACTTGATTTTTGTAACAAATTCTAGTTTTTCAACTAGAACTGTGGTAATTTGGGGAACTGTCCCACTGGACACAGGGTTAGCTGTACGGATGAAAGGGGAGAGGACCATCGCTTTAGTTTTTTTGTTGTTAAGGAGTAGCTTTTTCTACAGGAGTTGGCTTTGCAAAAGGTTGAATTCTGACTGTAGGTCATTGCAGGCAGCTTCAGGTGTTGGGCGACTCACGTAGAGAACTGTATCATCTGCAAACAGATGGATGTTGGCTTCTTTTATACAGTAGTCGATGTTATTAATGTAGATTGCAAAAGTAAGGGCCCTAATATAGAACCTTGAGGTACCCCTCTTGCAGAGTTTTTAAGGGGACAGGCCTCCTCGGCTTTAACTTGTTGAAGGCGCCCTGTAAGATAGTCAGTAAACCAGCGCAGAGAGGAGGGGTCCACACCTATGGTTTGAAGGGAGGAGAGGAGCAGACTATGGTCGACGGTGTCGAAAGCCTTGCTTAGATCAAGAAAAACAGCACAAAATGGATTTTGGGACACTGGGGGCGGGCTCCCAGTGTGCCAGAGTACTGGAGGAGGGGGGATCAATGCTGACCTGGGGATTGGGCACCTCGATGCTGGCTGAGAACATAGGGGCATGGGGGAGGCTGTGCATCCAGCACTGGGAGTGGGCATCCTGGTATTGGAAACATCAAAGAAGTATTTTTTGGCACACTGGAGTGGGCTCCCAGTGTACCACATTAATGGGGGGAGAGGGGATACATGGTGACATGGGGATTGAGCACCCCGATGTCAGCAGGGGACGGAGAAAAGAGGGTGCGAGGTGGGCAGCAGCAGCAGTGGGAGGGAGTGGGAAGGTTTTATGCCGGTGCAGTAAATGGAGACTGCGGGGTGGGCAGCAGTGGCAGGGAGTGGGAGGGTTTCATTATATGCCCGGTGTGACAGGGAATGGAGGGTGCGAGGTGGGCAGTAGCAGTGGGAGGGTGCTAACATTGAAATTTGTTGTCCTGCTGTGCACCTGGTTGGGAGGAAGGGGGGAGCTGATGCTGCAGTGACAAAACTGCCCCCGATTGCAGTGGCAGTTTTCTTTCAAGTGCGGCTCTTAATCTGAAACTGCCTTCATCGGCAGCTTCAGCATTAATTGGTGGCCGAGGGATGCACCCATTAAAGTGTCCACTGCATTGGCCTCAACACTGCCACATTTCTGCAATGCTCTACACCTCAACATGTTTCCTGTGTGTTGTGCATGCAAGCAAACATAAAAAGGACTGTTGCACTTTGGATAAATACCATATAAATTTATTATGAAACAAAGTGCAAAAGTGCCTGAGTGAGTCAGTCACCTGCAGTCCGTGAGCTTGGTTTGTTCTGAGCCAATGAGTCTGCACATTTGTGCTTTGTTTCACAATGCCTTTGTGTAGTATTTACCCAGAGTTTACAGTCCATTTTTCATTGTTTGTAAAATACCATCCTACCACCCATTTGCTTGTATCTGTTCCTCTGTGCCACTGTCCACTGCTAATAGAAATGGTTGCTTTATACCTTCTATCTCCTCAACATTCTTTCCTTCCTCTTTTGCTGCTCCTGTCTCCCACCGAAATTGTTTTAACATTTGCCAGATCTATTACAAACTACTGTAACAATTCCTTTCTGCCAGTAGTGGGAGGGGTTTGATTACTAGTGCATGCCACGCTAAGACTGGCATTTATGCCTTTAGTCTGGCAAGGTTTAGTGTCAGTGGGAGGAGCTAAGGTATAGTTTAGTCTGAGACAGACAGCAGACAGTACAGTTCAGATATAGGAATCAATAAGATCAGACGGACAGAGCAGACCTCCAGGAGAGCAGCCCTTGGGCCCTCAGCTGGCACTGTTTGATGGCCAGTAGGTAGTGGGACAGCCAGAAGGGTGTGGAGACCTTGGGGGTTCCCCCTCAAGAGGATCACCCTGATGGCTGACTGGCTTGATAGTGGTTTCCCTGGAGCTCAGAGGGAAACTCTGGTGGGGGCATTGTTGATTGGTCCCTGTGCCAAGAAAGATGGCAATGAAAAAGCATGTGGAGGATCCAGGGGAAGACTGGCTGAATTAAAGTAGGAGATGCCCAGTCTCCAGACCTTAGAAGCTCAAGGCAGAGGAACTCTAGGTCATGAAGCTGCCACAAAGTTTGGGGTACAGGTGCTCGGATATGATCAAACAAAAATTGGATCTCTTGAAATCCAACCATATTCTCAGATTTTGACCTGATTTTGCTTTACCATACAATAAAACTTAAAGTGATTGTATTCAGGGCAATTTTGTGACTAAGCAATGGCAACACCAGTGACTTATCAGATCCAGACACCTGATATTTTTTACTTTATCAACCCAGATGACCTTCCAAATGACTCAGATGCTTCAAAAAGGTTTTGTCAAGCAACCAGCCTGCTCAGCAGAGGAAAATCAAGTGAACAGCCTGATCTACTGCATGGGGACAAGGCAGATGACATGCTAAGGGGAATGACATTAATAGACACAGAAAAGAAAAACTACAACGTGATCCTGGAAAAATTAAGTGCATATTTCACAGGACACAAACATGCTGTATGTGGAAGGGCCAGATTTAATGTACACAAACAGGGGAACCCATTGATGACTACATTACAGCATTGTATACTCTAGCTGAGCACTGTAACTATGGAGACCTATGAGAGGAACTGATCCGAGATCAGGTTGTCATGGGGCTTCAAGACAGCAGATTGGCCGAGTGCATGCAGCTTAACAACAACGTCACTTTAGAGAAGGCTGTCACAATGGCCCAACAGAGTGAGGTCATAGGAAAACAGCAGTCAGACATCCAACCAGGAGCTGGTCGAGGGGCAGAACAAAGCACCCTACAAGTGGACGTCATGCAGGGCAGACATTTTTCCAGTGAGAGGAGTCTGTAGAAATCCAATCCAGCTCTGAAAGTGATATAGGATTAGAGGTGCAGAACCCACAAGTGAAAGGACATGCAGAAGTCATGTGGGATGTGTAGGAACACACCATCACACCCAAGAGCCCAGCGTCCAGCCAACAATGTCTCTTGCCATGTGTGCCACAAGACAGGCCATTACAGGAGTGTGTATTGGTCAAAAGCAACAGCGCACAAAGTCCAAGAAGTGCCAGAGTGCAACACAGAATTTGCATTTTTGGGATCAATTCAGGGCCATGGCACTAGCTGGAAAATGACAGTTTAGTTGTTCATCTTTTCATGATTTTGCAAAAGACTATAGGCTCGATTCACAAAGCCCCCAGAAGGACACAAGGTGCCTGCATCAAACATAAATGACGCAAGTGGCACCTTGCACAAAAACATGCCCCTGGAGCTATTCAGAAAGGCCTGTGCCAAAGGGGGCTAGCACCAGCCTTGTGCCACTAAACTGGCTGCTGCATGGCACTAGGGGGCATGTGACTGATGCAAGCTGCAGCACCCCCTAAAATGAGATTCACAAAACTGCTCCCGAGGGCACATTTCTAAGTACCATTAGACCAGCCAGGGCTGGTCTAAGGGTACTTAGAATAAGTCCCTCTAGGACAGCTGGGCAAGGTGCCGCTGTCCCCCCGATCCCCGATATCACCTGTTAGTGTATTATAACTTAAGTCCCCATGACATGGTGGTCTAGTGGTCCCCTTCCCTGATTTCCGATACAGCCCATTATTGTATTAGAAATCAAGTCCCCCTGACCTGGTGGTCTAGTGGTCCCCGATTCCTGTTAGTGCCCGTTAGTGTATTAGAAATTAAGTCCCCCTGACCTGGTGATCTAGTGGCCCCTGATCCCCGATAGTGCCCATTATTGTTTCATAAATTAATTCCCCCTGTCCTGGTGGTCTAGTGGTCCCCCACTCCAGCAGGTTGTGCCCACCAGCGTGTACACTGTACAGTAGCCACTCAATGACAGTTCAGTCCGGTGGCCAGTCGCAGAGGTGTGAGGCGGGCTGTGCTAATTGCCGGCTGCGTTTTGGGATTGGGCAGGGGAGCGGGGTTGTGGGCACAACCTGCTGGGGTGGGGGTTGGGGGACCACTAGACCACCAGATGGGGGGAATTAATTTACAAAACAATAACGGGCACCATCGAGGATTGGGGGGCACTGGACCACAAGGGGACTTAATTTATAATACTGTAACAGGCACTATAAGGGATCGAAGTTGGGGCTGCTAGACCACAAGGGTAACAGTGTTTACCAATTGTCAGGCATATCGGGGCAGGGGAGGGACCACTAGTCCTCCAGGGAAGGGGGCAAGGATGCTTGCCAGAGCCACAGGAGCTTGAGACACCCCCTCCCATGCGCCGGACATTTGTCGCACATGAGAGGTTGACTCAAGTGTGGGAACTTAGGCACCGGGACCCCTCCTGTACCTGAATCTTGTGCAGGGTCCCAGGTGCGCCAAGCTTCGGTGCAAGCTGCTGTTTGCTGCAGCTTGCGCAGTTCTCAGCCCCTTTTGTGAATCGGGCCCAATGACTTTCCACATCTCACAAGAAGTCTGAGAGAACTGCAAGGCAAAGGAGAAACAAAAAGAACAGTACAAACAGTGAAGAGACTTCTCAAGAAAGCCAATGAGCCATTCATAGCTTTACTTGCCTACCAAGCCACACCATGTGCCAAAGGCTACAGTCCAGAGAAACTGCTGATGGCTGAAAACTGAGAATGACTGTACCTATATAGCCGTCTCTTTTGAATCCCAAACCTCCAGATCTTGCAAAAATTCAGAGCGATGAGCAATTTTCAAGTTTCAAATGCAACCAAGCATGCAGCACAAGACACGGAGCTTGTACTTTGCCACAGCTTCAGCCTGGAGAACGAGTTTGAATTCCAGACATGAAGATTTCGGCACAGGTCACACAACAGCAGTCACCTCATTTCTATCTTCTGTAGAGTGTACCAGAACAGTAGAGACGCAACAGGCGCCACTTCGTTCACCTTCACTCCTGATAGGGAGAAGGCCAGGGATTGGAAGATGGACTGTCACCATCTCTAGTGGAACCACCAGATAAACCGCGAGAATTCCACCAGAAGAGGTACAACCAGTAGCACTAGAAAATCCAGTGCCATTACTGAGATCACAGCAGAAGTTGCTGAAAGACAGACCAGTTGCAGAGCAAGCAACCATGAGACACAGTGTCAGACCCGATCGGGACGGGTGTCAGTCCATCCTCAAAGACTGAACTTGTAAATAAAAAGGACTGAATTTGTTAAAATAATTGTATGACAAGTGACCCAGAGGCAGAATACTCCTCCTACTGAGCCAGAAGTGTTCAGGTAGTCTACTCTGACCTTTCTTGATAACCAATGGTAACAATAACAGGAAAGTTTAAGCGTAGTTTAAAAAGTTAAAATACAGTAATTAGTTAGTATAATGTAGTGCCCCAGAGTTCCTGGTGCCCTCCAAAAATGGGCATCCAGGTGCTCTGGGGGCTGACTAGGTTAGGTGCCCTGTTAGAGGTGCCCAGGTTAGGGAGGTGCCCGGTTTTGTGCCCCTGGATAGGTCCACCTTGTTAGGTGCTCCAGTCCTGTGCCCCAGCTTAAAGTTAGGTAGGACCCCCCCAAATGCAAGCCTCAGCTGGGCTTATGTAAAAAAAAAATAGATTTTGCTTCTGCTTGTCAGTACTCCCCCCCCCCCCATTACCTCTTGCCAGGCACCTGCACGCGTGGGCCTGGTTGCAAGGGCAGGCAGGCAGAGTTGAGCTCATGAGGATTCCATGACAGAATCCTCAGCCTGTTTGAAAGGCCACTGCTGTTCATTCCATTGTGAAGATGCAGAGGAGGAAGCAGCAGCAACAGTGAGAAAGAAGCGACCAGCCAGGACTCTGCCAAAGGGAGGGACTTACCTGTGGTCCTGCATCCTTCCCAATGTCCCGGATCATGGCTCCCTCTCCTTCAGATGGCGGCATCAGTCCAGTGCCGCAGCAGTAGGTGGAAGTCCTGTCGGGAGGAGCGGTGGGTCCAGGCCATCCCCTCTACCAGCCAGCAGCAAGAGGGCCATACAGAGGGGCGGTGAAGACAGTGAAAGGCCATCCCCTCCAGTCCAGTCCAGCAGGATGTTCATTGGGAGGAGTGGCGGTAGCAGAGGCAGGCCATTCCCTCCAGCACTCCAGTTAGCCCAGCAGTTAGTGGAGGCCTGTGGGAGGAGGTGGGTTCAGGCCTCCCCATGGAGGTTTCAGCAGCAATCCCAGCCCCAAAGGAATGCGAGTGGTGGGGGTGAGTGGCGGCAGCACCATGCTTGGGTGCTGGCTGATAGTTTTTTTTATAAATAAATAACTGTGGCACTCCAGGCACCGACAGCAGCCGTTGGGCCATGCAAGGCCTCTCAGAAAGGATTGCCCAGGGGGCGGAGTTGAAAGAAGGCTCTGTAGAGCCAGAGAAATGTGGGGGTGGGCAAGGCTCCTGCAAGGACCGCCCTTAGGGTGGAGTTCAGAGGAAGGGCTCCCTGGGCCAGTGACTGTTGAGGCAGAGCAAGGACGGGGCAGGGCAGAGTGATTGACAAAAAGGCCCCAACCAGGACCTAGGGATTTAAAGGGGCAACAACAGAACCACTAGATTTAAAGGGGCAACGACAGGCACCTCAGGTCTAGAAGGGGCAGGAACTGGACCCAGCTGCACTTTATGAGGGATGCCTATGGCAGTCGATGAGAATCTCGTGATGGAATGACATATGCCAGTGATCCATCTCGTCACGTTACCAATGCAAATCTCATCACACCTGGGGTTGGAGGGTGAAACATTGCTAACTGGGTTCCAGGGGCATAAAATTAAAAAGTTAACACATTGGTGAGTAACTTTGATGATAAGATGGAGGACACTGGGTGGTGTGGGGTTGAGCTTTGGAAGTTTGTATGGGGGGGTGCGAGGGCAGAGCCCTTCAATGATAACAGAAAATGGAAACAAATTAAAAAAAAAAAGTCAGAGGGTGGTCGTAGGGGGCAGAGCCCCCCAATGGTAAATTAGATTAATACAACTAAAATGGCAGTTATTTCAAATAATAAACAATAACATTGCCTTACCTTATGCTGGAGAAGATGGAGCCCTCATAAAGCTTGCAGAAATCGATGTACAACATGCAGAAATCAGTGTCATTCAGTCATAAGCTTGGATATTTACAAGGAAATGTTGGAAATAGGGGCTATGCCCAATGTTCAGTTCTATGTATGCAGTAAACGTGATCATGCCTTACTATATCCTGCAGAGGTATTCTTTCTTCTGCAGGGTGTACTTTTTTAATTAGTTCCAAGAAAGTTTTAAATTTGTCATCTGATGGATCTATGTGTTCTTTTCTGATTACATACTCCGCAAAATATGTACTGTATAATTGCTTTTGTGTGCCATTATGAGGGAGTGAACCCTTTAAAGCATGCAATGTTGATTCAGTGGTATTCGTGTGGGCACCAGTGTGAGGGTCGACAAAATCTGTTGATTGGTTGGTTGCTTTATGTATATATCCTAGAGTTGACAGTGATGTGTATGATGTCCAGCAGTCTGAGATTATTGTTTTCCCGGGCGTGATGTGCTCTTGTATTATGGGAATTAATGTTGCTGTGTCCCTTGTTTCAACTATTCTGGAAAAGCACCTTCCTGATTCAAGTTCCAGACCTTCAAATATCCATACTCCCGTCAACTGTGCACCCTCTCTGAGATGTTCTTGTTCCCAGCTTACACTCATCTATTTCTACAGTTGTTCCAGGCCCACCAATTAATTACCTCTCTTTCGGTTTCAATTATGTCTATGCATGTTTCCCTGCAGAAATTGTACCAGTCTACCATTGTATCATCACTGCTGATCCCTAGCTGTAGCCTTACGTAACCCTGTGGCAAGTTATGACACCAGTAGTAGGTCATTTTCAGAATTGTGCCTAGTGAAAGATGAGAACATGCAAACTAGTTCCCTGTTCTGGTTGAAATCCTTCTTTTACAATTTCGGTGGCTGAGCACCCACTTTCTACCATCTTGTGTTAGGTTGTTTTCTTGAAGTTTTAGTGTGCCAATCCAACATTTTGTACATCTGCCATATTTTTTCAGTCAGCGGTTATTGTATAACCACTCAAATAACCCATTTTTGTCCAAGCAAATTAAAAACAAATCATTATATGTAATGGGTTTGTTAACTGCCATTTTCTGATTTTTTGAGATTTTTTGAGCTATTAATCTTAGAAACGAAGTAAAAGTAGCTGTCTGACAATCGTATATCAATCGGCAAATTTTTAAACTGAAGAGCCTTTTTTGAGGTGGGGGGGTCACATTCTAGAGCTCTAAAGCATTCCAAGACACTCTAAATCATTTGTAAAGCTCATGTATGTGCTGCGCCTTTCTGTAATGTGATTAGTGTTACTTTTATGCTGGGAATGTTGAATTATGAATGAATTAACAGACTGAATTGGTAGTTGAACTGAGGAACGAGAGGGGCATCTGTGTACTGCTTCTCGCAACTGTTGCTTAGTGACGGTGTGCTTATCCGTACTTAGATGCTAGACGAGATCTCACGGTATCTCATAGACGAGATTACAGATGCCATATTCACCATCCCTCATAAACTGCAGCTGCACCAGGAACTGTACAAATGAATGGCAATATCAATACATGCCTCAAGATGAAACGTAAAGTGGTATGTGCTGGATTTAAAGGGGCAGAACAAGGGTAAGGCTCTGTTAAGCCATGGAACTGTAAATGAATAACTGCTTGCATAAATGAATGTGGATTAATGCCTGCCAGCCAAAGATGGTTACCAAGAGACAGTGCCACTGTGATTTTCATTTAATTGAATGACTTAAACTGTTTCATTGTTGCAACGTGCCAACTCAGTAATGTTTGCTAGAAATAGAGACACCGATACAAGGTTTAATAAATGTTTTATTGTGCCGCCACCTCCTAAAAGCATGTGGTCCCAGGTGCCCAAACCCTGTTTTCCCAACCAGCTGTCTTGTCCCTGTCTGTTGCCTCCTTGGTTTCCACACCCTTGTCTGTCCTGATGTCCTGGCCATCCATGAAGGGGCTTTGGCTGGGTGATCTTGTGTCCCCGGCAGTCCATGTAGGGGCTGTGGTTGGGTGAGGTTGGCAGGCTAGTTCCTGGAGGGGTGTTCTTTCCAGTGGTCCATGGAGACCTGTAAGCCGATGACCCTCACTGCCTCAGAATAGTCCTTTGGCCTGTATCCTGTTTGGTGTTTTCTCCCTGCCCCGGACAGCTGGTTCCCCATCTTGTTTCCTTCCCTTCCCCATTTGGACATGCATGGGTGGCTGTACAGCAATGCATCTAGAGTATTGTTAGTCCTGACTGTGGGGTGCAGTACACGAATTTCATACTGTGTAGATACTTAGTCTAAAAATTTTAGAGTTTAGGATTTAGGGATGTGGTACGTCAGTTTAGTAATGTTATAGCTTTTTATAGAGTTTTAGAGTTTAGACATTTCTTACAATAATATTTCAGTATGTTTAATAAACTTTGACTTTGTTTTTGCATTTGAGTCAGCTTCACGCCTCTCCTTGTGTTCCCAGTTAGTAGCAATTTGGACTTGGGCCCCCTTCCCCAAAATTCCCCGACACCCACTGGTCGGGCATCACACTCAAATCCACCTCCAGGTGGTTGGCGTAGTCAGGTTACATGTTTTCCCCTCTAAGTTGTAGCTGGGGTGGGCCTGTGCCCTGACCTGACCAGGCCATTTTGAGAGCTGTTGGCATCAGTGGCTTCCCTCGCCCATCACAATAAGAATGCCTAAACTTCTGCAGAAATGTGTATCTATCCCGAAAGGGGAGATGTGGTAATAGGTGGTGCTGTAGCTAAGCCAGTCTGTCTAGTTTACTATGTGACCTCTGGGAGGAACAACCCAGAGGAACTGTCTGCTAATAAAAAGAGTTGCCATCTTACCTTCAACTTGTGTGCCACGGTTCGTAACGGCACAAACAACAGTGTCAATAAATTATGCAAATGTATCAATAAATTATGCATTCATGTTTGTTATGCACAGTAGTGGCCATATGTGTGTCACATTAGCTGCAGCCAAGTGCTAATACTGTTTTATATGACACTTTTTTGGAAATTTAGTTTTTATGTACCAGGTAGGTGCAGTAGACAAAACATTTGCCTATTTTCAGGTACGACACTGGAGACCACAACAGTGGAGACTGACACAACAATGTGCAAAAAAACGCAAAGAGGGTCTAGAGATAACACAGAGCGCTAAAACCGAAAGCAAAATGAAATGCAGTTGGCTAGAAGTAATACAGGGAACTAAACCAAAGCACGCATAGTTTAGTCCTCTGTATTACCTCTAGGCAACTGCATTTCATTTTGCTTTTGTTTTTTGTTCTCTGTTATGCTCTAACACAGATGCAAATATTTAAATGTAGTATTTGTAAAATGTGCAGTATTTTTTTTACCAATTCTTGGGTAATCGGTTAAGGCCCGCTAGGCCCAAGGCCAGTTTTCAGAGGCAACCTGGGAGCACTGTACTTGTAACGAATGAACTGCTGCACTTTAATTTTCCAGGCTACTAAAGGGACTGTTTCCCCATGTACTTTGTACCCATGCCTTGGATTTTTATGCAATGTTTTGCCTATCCTATTCTGTACGATCGATTACCTTATGTCCTTAATTGATTATTTATTGACAATGCCTATAAGCTGCTCCCGTCTCCCCTACTCTTGTATGTGTTTCCCCTGCCTTGTTTAATGAGGATCCTTTGTAAAAGAGCTTTTAGCTCAAAGGTTGCAATTCCAATTTTCTCAATAAATAAAAAAATAAATAAGTGACGTGCACAGTATCTGACAGTATGCAAGTGGAAGTTGTGGGAATCAAACCGCGGTTCATTTAAAGCTTGTTACTCTAACCTTTAGGCCATACTTCCAGCCCCATATATGGCTGTATTGTGTACAGAATTTGTGTGTATTGTCCCTGAATAATATTTGATGTGTGCAGCCCTATTCTATATGTGCAGTATTTGATACGGACAAATACATCAGACTTACAAACCCACAGAGATGACATGTAAGACACAAACAGCACCATGGTTATGAGATCAAATGCTATTTAACACAATACTTTGACATGATACATGTGGGTTATATAGTAAAGAAAAGGCTTCTAAAAAAACAAGCAGTTAGAAATGGCAAATGCTGCATCATGGCAGTACAGCCTAGAGGTTGGTTTACTTTATTGTAAACCAGGGGATCCCAAGTTTGAATCCCACCACAGCAACTGACTCAAGGAATTTAATTATTTATATATCTATTAAGGTCTCGGATTACAAATACCTGTGAGTCAGAGACTCTTTTACATAGGTTCCACGTCAGTAAAGACAATACAGAGTACATATATAGATATACAAAACATTTCAGTAAGCGGTTGCAATGAGTATACATGATTGCAGAGACTAGGTGAGGTTAATACAGGTATCTATAAATAAGACATTACCAAGATACAACTTGTTATGTATAACATGATATATAAACAAGAAAATCCATGCCAGTCAAAACAATACAGATATACAAATACAGAAATACAAATACAGATATACAAAAGTTTCAGGAAGTGGTTGCAGGGAGCAAACATGATTGCAGAGACTAGGTGCGGTTAATAAAGGAATACTGCACGACAGGGTGTGTGTCGTGCTGGGATGACGTCATGCCTGGAGTGATTAGGCACGAGGCCACAGGCCGAGTGTGACTAATCACCCCAGAAGTGACGTTATCCCAGCACAACACACACCCTGGAGTGCATTATTCCTATTATACAATGGCTTGTTGTTATATATAAAATAAAAAAATAATTTTAAAGAATGTTTTTATTAGAGTGGAAAAATATTTTTGTTTCTTAAGAGGAGATGCAAAAAAAGAGGAGAGCCATAGGAGCCATAATGATGCCAGTAGAGCTGTGATGTTATGCTGGGATAACATCACAGGTCCAGCCCCAGACTGACCAATCAGAATCCAGGCAATTTTCTTGCCATTGTATAATACAGGTATATTTAACAAGATACTACCAGTATGTACACGTACTAGGAAACCATTGGGATACTAGTACGTACAACAGGCTGGTGAGGCAGCCAGTGGTGGCTTTGTCAGCTAAGGTGAGGTCAGCCTGGGTAGGCTTCATCAGAAAGAGAGGGGGGGGGCGGAAGAAAAAAGGATCTTTGGTTAAAAGAGTATGAGAGGGATGAGGGACAGAAATACAGCCTTGATGGGGGCAGAAAAATGGATGGAGGGCAGGTAAGAGCAGTCAGGGCTGTAGAAACATAGGGGGAAGTGGAAGAGGGAAGGGGACAAGTAAAAGCAGTCAGGTTGATTGAAAAGAAAAAAGGGGTGTGTGAAAAGGTGATGAGGATGAGGGGGGGAGAGAGGAGGGGGTAAATAGGGGGCTGGGAAGGGCAGTCACAGTGGCTGCTTGCAACAAGGTGTTTTCTCAGGAGTTGCTTGAAAGGACCAAGTATGGGCATATCAAGGGTGCTGGTTGGAAGCCCATTTAGCCAACTGGGAGTCTGGTAGCTAAAGGATCATTGGGCTTGATTTGTCAGGCAAAAGGGGACTTAGAAGCGAGATTAGATACATTCCTGGTAGTGCGTGAGCTCGTGGCATGGTTTAGCAGGGACTGGGAGTTGGGAGGTGTAAGGCCCAAGCTGATTTTCTTTTTATATAGGCAGGTGGAGTACTTAATCCTATCACTGAGGTTGAGGCAGTTCGTATTAGAATATAGGTCACACATATGCATCCTGCTGTGTGTGCCCGAGGCCAGGCAACAGGCTTTGTTTAGGGCATTGCAGACTCTCTTTAGTGCCTTGTTGGTGGCTGTACCATAGATGATTAGTCCATAGACCACTATGGAGAGAATGGAGCTTGTGGCTGTAGCTTGGAGGGCCTCTTGGGGCATACAGTGTTGATGCCTATAGAGGATCCCCAGCCTGCTATTAACCACTTTAGAGACTATGCTTATATGATCCAAGAAGGACAGGGTGCTGTCGAAAATAATAACGAGGTACTTAAAGGTCTGAACTTGTTCGATGGGGGAACTGAGACAGTTGAGTATATTGAATGTAGATGATTTAAGTCTTGTTTTGTGGGCTAGTGAAGAGCATGGTCTTCATTTTTTTATAGTTCATGACCAATTTGTGTCGTGTGAACCAATCCTCCACTGCTGAGAAATTAATTTGAAGACTACGGGTTAAGGCCTGAGGGTCTGGATGACTCTCAAATAACACTGCGTCATCTGCATATAGGAGTAGATCACAAGGGCAAGCTTCAGATAGGGAGTTAAGGAAAAGGTTGAACAATAAGGGGCACAAGATGGACCCTTGAGGGACCCCAGAGTGGACCGGTTGACTGGAGGACAATTTGTCACAGATTTTAATCTGTTGGGATCTACCCTCAAGGTAACTTTTAAACCAACCTGCTGGACCAGAGGAGGCACCAATCATAATGGGAGAGTCAATTAGGAGGGAGTGGGTAACCATATCGAAAGCTTTAGTGAGGTCAATGTACACTGACCTCAGTAAGTGCTTCCGATCCAGGGCTTTGTGTATGAAGGAGGTGTATTCAAGTAGTGCAGAAGTGGTGCTGTTTTTTCATGAAGCCGTGCCATTCAGGGCCTTGGATGTTGTGTTTTGTCAGGAACTCCGATAGTTGGTCAGCTACTATCCATTCCAGGGCCTTTGATAGGGGAGGGAGGATGGAGATGGGGTGATAATTGGAGCACTGTGCTCGGTCACCACTCTTATGGACTGGGGTCACTACTGCTGCTGTCCATTGAGAGGGGAAGTATCCCAGGCAGAGTGACTTGTTTAGTATTTTTGTAAGGAGCAAGAGCACTGCATCTAGTGTCATGTGAAGCAGCTTTAAGTCAAGTGAGTTACTGCAGTAGCTCAATTTACCAAGGAGCTTGAGCAGGTATTTCTTTGCAGAGCTAGGGGAGATTGTTTTAAAGTAGAAGGGAAGGTGAGCTGAAGATGGGGCTGCACTGGTTAGGTTGGATAGGGGGTCGGGGAGTCAAAGATGTCAGGGGGGAGTACGCCACTAAGGTCGGTAAAAGCTGTGTTGAAGATGTTGGCTATCTGCTGGGGATCTTGGGTGACAGTACCATTGACACACAGCATGGAGGATGGGGATTTGCTGGGCTTCCCAGTGAGCTCTTTTAAATTGTCCCAAAATTTCCTGCTGTCACCCCAGGAACTTGAGAGCGCATCCTTGAAGTAATCCATTTTGGCTTGCCTGATAGCTCGGGTGCAGGAGTTTCTGGCAGCTCTATAAATTTGCCAGTGAGTTGGGTTGCCAGTGGCCTGAGCTTTATGCCAGAGGTGCTCTCTCTTGGCCATACAGAAAAGAAGGGATTATGTGATCCATGGATTATTGAGTGCTTTTTGTCTCATGAACCTCAAACGATCCAGGCCGTCCTACTCGCCCACTTAGGGGTGTGTTGAAGGGGAGCCTCAGGAGCACAGAGCGCCCTCTTTCCACATCTGTCAGCCTCTGTACACCCCCAGCCAGAGACAGAGGTTAGCCCTACCTGATCCATGCCTCTTTGTGCGCAGTCGAGCTATGAGCGGGTAAGGGGTAGGGTTGCACTCACAAAATGTCCTTGTGGTGCAGAGGACACATATGCTATGCCCTGGAGACCACTGTTGTAGTGTTTCCACTCCCTCTGCCCAGCACTACCTCCATGGATTGTTGTGGGGCCTGCCTGCCCCCCACCTGTTGCCTACAGCCCAGATGGCACAGAGGGCTGGCAGGCATCAAGTGCCAATTTTATTTCAAGAGCAAGTTTGTTCCCATGCGGGGAGTATTCCACATACTTTTTTTAATCTGTAGTTTTTTTTCACCTCCATGCTCCAACCATGTGACTTCCTCAGGAGCCCCATGGCAAACCTCGACCCCAACAGCTCCCTGATCCACACTTACCTGCCCCCATCTAGTCATGGAATGCTCTGCAGGCAGGCAGGGTCGGGGAAAGGGTGATTTACTCTCAATGGCATCTTACTGTCCAGCAGTGATGCAGCAGAGGGGTGGGACCAGAAATACTGAACTCCATCATCCTCAGGCATTTGGGATTATTTTCTGCCATATTTTTCTGGCACTCCCCCCAAGACGCCATTCATGATGATGCCATACACAAGCATGTAGTCACACAGCATTGGCCAGTGTCTCCCCATCCCCACTGGGGAGCCAACCAGCACCTCCATCTGTGTTTACCCAGGTGGCGCCATTTTGGTGACATCACACAGCCTCCCTCCCTACACAGTAAGAGCATCTGCTGGGATGCTTGATCCCACGTCACCCTCATTTTTGAACCCCAGTCATCAGTATCATGAGCTGTAACCCTACCACTGTGCTGGTGGGCCAGCATCCCAGATACTTCTAAAGAAAAGGGGGAAGCTAAAGACAGAAAGCATGTCAGGGAGGGGTGGGTTGAAAAAGTCCTATTTGGATCAGTGTAGAAGGAAAATGTGACAGGGAAATAGATTCCTGATTTAGAAGGTGACTGCCCTTGAATGCTGCCTGTTACACCTGACTCTGCAGAGACATCCGTTTTGGAGCCTGACATATGGAGTGGTGCTTCAGCTAGTGATACAGCACTGGCTGTATCCAAACAGGTAACCAGCACTGTACTTAGAAGTGGCAGTATTCTGGGGAGAAAAGAGGAAGGTTTACCTACTTTCAGTGACCAGAACACGGAGATGAAATTTCTGGAGCACAGTGCAAGAGACAGAATACAGGGGTAGAGGTGGGACACAGCTCCCATGGAAAATGTGGGTATGGTGAATAAAGAGAACTTAAGTACTGTACATCCTGTACCTCATATACCTGGTACTGAGCAGTTCGGAGAAGTCGTTTCACAGGGGAGAGCTGAAAGTGTGGGTTCTTTCATGGACAAGCCTGCTGTTCAGGATACAGAAACTGGGGGGGGGGGGCTCTCTGCTACAGACCTATTGACTACTACTGGTCCTCTGAATATGGAAGATGGTGATAATGTTAAAGCTACCTCCCAGGTTCAGGAACAGCCTGCTACCATCAGGGAAGAACAAGAGATGAGTACTGTCATAAGAAATACTGACCTGTTAGTAGACAGTGTCAGAAAAGAGATAGAAATTGATACAGAGGGCTCCTCAGCAGAAGAAGGACCTAGTTCATGCCCCACATGGGGAGACGTAGTTGAGCAGACTTTTAACAGCGACTTGGAGTGGAATAGGATGCACAGAGCAATAAGCAGCCCCAAGACTCAACACAACAGTAGAGGGCGTTTCAGATGGCAGGTCACTTTTCCTTCTCACAAGCTCCAACCCAAAGAAAACATGCAGTGCAGTTGTGCTACAGAGGTGGGTTAGACATGCTGCCGAACAGGCTCTATGTGGGATGGAAACTATTAAAACAAGCAATGCACTTTTTCACCACTGAAATATATGCCTTGATTCATACACTAGAAGATGTGTTTTTTTTCTCCGAATTCTGTTTTGCTCCTTACCCTGAACTCTCTCAGGCTACCTCAGCTCGCTGGGTGTGCTCTACCACCCACCGTGGTCTTCCTCCTATATATATATATATTTTTTTCTAACTCTATTTTTATGTGCCTACTGCTCCACTGAACTGTCACTGGTGACCTCCGGTCCAATGCCGCTACCTCCTTGCGTGACTTGGATTGCCCCTACAGCTTCTCTCCAGCACCGGGCATCCCCTGGGTCTGCCCTCCAGGAAGGTCACCCCCCACCCAGGTGCTCTTTTCTAGTATTGAACCACCAGGCCAGGAGGTGGGACCAGAAAAGGGGCAGAACCCGACATCAGGAGTGTGGACAGAGGAAGGAGGCCTCCATCGCCTATCGGCAAAGGGAGGGGTTTTTACAGGCTTAGGAGTCCCCCTGTGGAGCCCGCCTTGACATGGCAATGTACTGCCATGGCTCCACCCCCAGGTACTGTGTCAGACTGCTGCTGTTGGCTACCCCAGCTGCTGCCAGAGGTCGCTCCTCGAGTGAGCATTGTGCCCTAACCTTCCCCAGAAGGTGAGAGCTGTCTTCCAGATGCTTGATCGCTTCCGTCCCCTGCTGACCCCTGATGATCCAGGCTCACTCCCGAACCCAGGTCGCCAGCGTGGCATGAGGTGTGGCGTCCAGCGCCTCAACCCTCAGCACCACCGGGCATCCTATATATGGTTACTGCCTTCTCGGTTGCCTCCTTCAGGCAAGCCCCCCAACTCTGAGCCCCTTGGGGCAGGGCCACCATCCACTCCAGCGCTCTAGCTAGAATCCAGATTGCCTGTATTCAGCCCCCGAGAGATTGAAGGGCGGAGAGACAGAACGTGGTTTTGGGTGTGTGGCACCCCTGCACTCCGAGGAGCCGTCGCCTATCAGGAAAGTGGTATTTCTTTTAGGTTATGCCCCAGATGTGGACATGCAGTGCCTCCCAGCCTGTGACGTGGATGCCCCCACCCACGTCCAGAAGGCAGCCGTCCAATGTCTCCCCTACACGCAAGCCTATCATGTTGCAGTGCCTCCAGTCTCCACCAGGGGCTGCTCCGACACTGGGCTGACCCCGGAACCTTCCCCGAGAGAGGGGAGCAGTCCTGCAGATGCTCGATCCTCTCCCTCCCCCGCCGACCCCCAGTGGCCCAGGCTTGTTCCCGAACCCGGGTTGCCGGCATGGTGTGAGGTGTGGCGTCCAGCGCCTCAACCCTCAGCACCACTGGGATGGCAAAGATGTGGTGTTTGATGTTAGTTTTAAAACCATGGCTAATCTTAAAAAATTCTGGACACAGTACAACAAAATGAAATATATAGAACTCTGGATGCCCTTCCAAGCGATCCCATTAACCAAGCTATAACATAAACTGCACCCTCAGGCAAGCCATAACATAACCAAGCCATAACATAAACTGCCCCCCCACACACACACACGCAAACAAGGACAGCAAAGGGAATCCTGAGTGGATGAAACCCCAAAAAGTACCATATAACAAAGCAATCCGGGGGATAGAAGCAAAGAGTGACAATAAGATAGACAGTGGAGGAAACAGAGGGGGCAAATGGAAAGCAAGAAGGGGGGTGGCAGCACAGCCTGGAGAACCATTTCAAACACTGAACGTCTAGATAATATGATTGCTGACCTACAGGCCACCATGGCAAAAGCAGATCTGAACATTGTTGCAATTACTGAGCTCTGGTGCAGTGATAACCAGGACTGGGATTTGGCACTCTGTTCAGAAAAGACAGGGCAACTCCAGTTATCCATATTGATCAGTGTAACTGTTCTGTATAATGGCTATGTTTCCTGAAAATAAATTATATTAAATTAAAAGAAAAGACAGGGTAAGTAAAAAAGGTGGAGGAGTGGCTCTTTATGTTAGGGACAACATAAAAGCCATGGAAATACAGGGAGAGCAGGGAGGAGCTGAGGTACTGTGGGTCACCTGGAAACACATAAGGGGGCCATTATTCACATAGTAGTGATATACAGACCTCCAGTACAGGGGGGAGAGGTGGATAAGGATATGATGGAAGCCATCCAAAGAATGGCAAGCAAGGCGGACGTGTTACGGGTGGGGGACTTCAATCTGCCAGATGTGGATTGCAGCCTGCCAGCTGCAGCAACAGTCGGAAGTAGGAACATCCTAGACACTCTGCAAGGGACGTTCCTGAGGCAACTAGTTAAGGAACCCACTTGTGGTGGGGGGGACAATACTGGACTTGGTACTGACAAACAGGGTCAATGTTGCTGCTTTCACGGTGGGTGACAACCTGAGGTCCAGTGATCACCATACAGTGTGGTTCAGTATCCAGTAAACAAGGTGACCAAAATTGGGTGCTGACAAAAACAGTGACTCCATTACAGTGTCTGTGTTCACGGCTACCATGCAGGGGAGCGACCGGATACTGGGGGAAGGGGTGAATACCACAACAGGAAGTAGCGGGTATATGCACACGCACAGGGGGAGAGGCAGGGGAGGGATGGTATGTGGGAGAGTGTGTGGTGGGCAGCTGCCGAGCTGGTCTGCTAGCATGGTGGGCAGGTCAGTTGGCTGGGAGCCGCAGGGTACAGAATTTGGGTCCAGCATGGTGCAGGTTTTTTTTTTGTCAGCAGGCGGTGTGTATTTTTTAAAGTTTTCCACACACCCCCCCCAATGTGCACCCCCCTGGAGTTGAGAATCCTTAAGTGAGAGGGGGGGATGCAGAGGCGAAGCCCCCCCATGGGGGGTGCAGGGTGCAGTTCCCCGCATGAAAAATGTGACCTATAGGTCTTGGGTGCCATTGTTGTCCATGCTGCAAGACTGCATCACCAAAATTGGTTTTCAATCAATCAATCAATAATCTTTATTTTACCAGCTGAAACACCATTGAGTTGAAGCTCATGTCCAAGGTGTACCTGGGCGAGGTATACATAGCAAATACATTTCAGATAACAAGGAATACATGATTTGTGATGGGAACAAATATCAACATAAGTAGGGTAACACTGGAATAATATATTAAATATATGTATATATATATATATATATATATATATATATATTTTTTATAGATTGCAACATATTCCATAACTAGAGAAAAGGAGCAGTAATTAAGTATAGAAAGTACAGAAGAGGGAGATATGCTGAGGCACAGACACACCAGGGAAAGGGGAGTGGGAGGGATAGGAGAGCTAGGGAGATGATACACAGGGACAGTGAGGTAAGGGAGAGTACGATAGATGCATATGGCAACCCTAGGTTCAGTCCGTTAGGAATTGCACTTGCATGACTCACTGAAGGACTGTCTAAATAAGGTTTTAAATGTGGAAAGTTTTATTGGGAAGGCTAATTTCAGTGTTTTCTGAAGTTGGTTCCACAGGGAAGGCAGAGCAAAACTAACGGATGATCTACCAAACCTGGTTCTAACTTTGGGGGCGGTAAGTGTTATATATGATAAGCTTCTTAAGGCATAATTACCAGGCACACTGATAGGCATACAGTCAGAGACATATTGAGGGAGCAATTTGGTGATGGCTTTGAATGTCCAGGTTGCTGCATTTCTTTGCCACCTGAATGATAGAGATGTCCATCCAACCAGAGAGTAGAGCGAACAGTGGTGCATAGAGTATGAAGTACCAGTAATGAATCTTAAGGTGCGGTGATATAGGGTGTCTAGCTTGGAAAGGACGGTGCTAGTTCTCTGTCAATACATGATGTCTGCGTAGTCTAGGAGCAGGTGGAAGGTGGCTTGGACTGGTCTAGTTTTTGCTTCTTTGGTGAGTAAGTGCTTAATCCTGAAAAATAGGCAAAGTCTCAGTCTTGGTTTTTTTGTAAGGTCCTCAATGTGATCCGAGAAGGTTAACATTCTGTCAACCCACACCCCCAATTATTTGAATTTGGCCACTACTCCTAGTGGCTCCCCTAGAAGGGTACTAACTTTTGGTAAAGTGTCTAGGGGTGGAGTATGGGCTGCTTTTACAGATGGCGAAAAGAACATAACCTTTGTTTTTTTTGCATTTAGTAATAGTTTAAGGTATAGTAAATTTGTCTGGAGTCTGTCAAAATTTAGTTGGAGGTCTCTACAGGCCAATTCAAGGAAAGGCCTGTCAATATACAGCACGGTGTCATCCACAAAAAGGTGGATATTAGCATAGTTTATGCCGGCGTTGATGTTATTGATGTAGATAATGAACAGGAGTGGGCCCAGAAACCTTGTGGGACACCTCTCAACAAGGTATTTAAGGTATGTATTTCCTACCAATTATTGTTACCTTATGGTATGTCACTGCTGCTTACCCAGAAACCGGATTACTTTCTGTTTTGTTATTGTTTTTACTGACCATGTATGCACTTTTTTCTACCAATTATTCTACCTGTATGCTATGTCATCATTTTTATTGTACACTGTTGTTTAACGTTGTCCTTACAGGACCTCCTTGAAAATGAGTGTGCTCAATGGATTCTTCCTGCCAATAAACTTAATTTAACTTAAAGAGGAGAATTTGCCACCAGCTTTTATCTGCTGGTAGTAACCATCAAGGTAGTTGTAGAACCATTTAGTGGCCATCAGGGTTCAGCCCAGTATTCGGAAGGATTTCTAGTAGTAATGAATGGTCTACTGGGTTGAATGCCTTGCTTAGGTCAAGGAACAAGGCACACACATGTTGCTTACCATCAAGCACTTTCAGCCAGTCATTGGACACTTTTGCCAGTGCAGAGATAGTACTATGACATGGTCTAAAGCCAGACTGGGCAGGTGTAAGGAGATTATGTAACTCTAGGTACTTTATTAAATATGAATTAACTATCTTTTCAAGGAGTTTTGACAATGTAATGAGCAGGAAGATGGGCCTGTAATTATTTAGGTTGGTGGGGTCTCCAGGTTTGAAAAGTGGTATGACGTGTGCTGTTTTCCATACAGTGGGGAGAGCACCTTGGGCAAGTGACAGGTTGAAAAGGTGTATCATGGGGATAGCCAGTACATGCTATCCTAATTTCAGAAAGTAAGGGTCAATGAGGTCGGCACCGCAACTCTTTTTTGTGTCCTGCTGCAGTAGGAGTTCTTGCACTTCCTTAAGGGCACCAGGAGTAAAGGAGAAGCTCAAGTCCGGTCTAGGTGGGAAGGGGGTAGAAAATGTAGGATCTTGACCACAGAGTTGATCTCAAAGTTTGCTAGCAGGTGACGAGTCAAAAGCTGGCCCTGCAGTAGCAAAGTGGGTGTTGAGTAGCTCCATTATTGTCTATTTGTCAGTATAGGTTTTGTTGTCAGATATAATTTTGGCAGGGAGGGAGTTAGTAGCTGTATGTCCCTCAATGTCTTTAATGGTCTGCCATAGTTTTGCTGAGCAGTTGGATGACGTGTCTAGTATATTACTATAGTACTTGGCTTTCATAGATCTTGTGTGTTTGGTGCAGCTGTTTCTGGCAGCTCTGAATGCAGTCCAGCCAGCAGGGAGTTTTGATCTACACGCTTTCTTCCAGAGGGCATCTCTACGAAGTAAAGTGGACCTGAGACTCGGATTAAACCACCTTTCCGTGATTGCCGTTATGACATAGAACTGGGTCCTGGACTTCAGGAGGGCTGATTTCAGGAAAATGGGAGAATGCCTCAGGGATGCCCTGGCAGGGATAGAGGACCTGGGGGGACTCGAGGAGCTAAGGGCAAAAATAAAGGGGGCATTGAAAAAGTAACGAATCTATCTATCAGGCAGGTTGACAAGGGCAAGAGAAAAAGGAAACTGCTATGGTTCTCTAATGACGTAGCAGAAAAAGTAAGGGCAAAAAAAAATAGCATTTAGAAAGTACAAAAAGGCACAAAGGAGAAGGATAGGGAAAATTACCAGGAGAAACAAAGAGGCAGGGACAGCAGTTAGGCGCACAAAGGCACAAACAGAGCAGAATATTGCCCAGTCAATAAAAAAGGGGGAATTACTTTCTTTAGATATATTAGTGTGAAAAGGAAGACCAAAAGGGGCATAGTAAGGATAAAAGGTGAAGGAGGGTTTTGTGAAGAGGAGGACCAAAAGAAGGCAGATATATTGAACTAATACATTTGTTCAGTATTTACAGAAGAAAGGGTAGGTGACAGGCCAAAGATAAGGGACAAAGGCATAACTGGTGAGGAGGTGGACACTAGTCCTTTTACAGTGGAGAAAGTCTTCATGGTACTAGCACAATCAAAAGTGGACAAGGCAATGGAACCTGATGGGATTCACCCTAGGATACTGAGGGAGTTCAAAGAGGTGCTGGTCGCACCTCTGACAGCTCTGTTCAACTTGTCACTAGAAACAGGGGAGGTTCCAAGGGACTGGAGGAGGGCAGATGTGGTCCCACGTCACAAAAGTGGAAATAGGGAGAAGGCAGGAAATTACAGACCTGCCAGCCTGACTTGGTTAGTGGGCAAAGTAATGGAATCACTACTGAAGGAAAGCATAGCAGAATAGTTTGTAACAAGTGCATTGCAGGATTCAAGGCAACATGGTTTCACGGGGGAGCGGTCTTGCCAGACAAACCTGATCAAGTTCTTTGAGTGGTTACCAGGGAAGTGGATCAGGGAGGAGTGGTAGATGTGGCCTACCTGGATTTCAGTAAGGCCTTTGACACCGTTCCACATAGCAGAGTGGTGAACAAGCTAGCCTGTTTGGAAGTGGGTCAAAAAGTAATAAACTGGGTAAGAAGTTGGTTAAGCAACAGGAGTCAGAGAGTGGTGGTAAATGGAGTCCACTCTGAAAAAGGCAAGGTAACCAGCGGGGTGCTTCAGGGATCAGTACTAGCCCCGGGTTTCTTTAATGTTTTTATTAGCAACATTGTGGAAGGACTGGATGGGAAAGTATGCCTGTTTGCAGATGATACAAAAATCTGCAACAGGGTGGACACGCCAGTAGGGTAGAAAAAATGAAGGATGATGTGAAAAAGATGGAAGAATGGTTAAGGGTTTGGCAGTTGGGTTTCAGTGCAAACAAATGCAAAATCTTGCACTTGGAGCACAGAAACCTGAGGGGCTACATCAGTGGCCCACTTGTGAGCATCATCAGCAGAGCAAAACCCCAAAACAGACCATTACAGTGACAGTCACTGCAATGGTCCATTTTCAGTGATGCAGCTTCTTCCGGTGTTCTGTCCCCTCCCCGAGACAACTCTGACCTGGAGTTGATTATAAATAAATGCTGTGGGTGTGGGGGGCAGAGCCCCCTGCATGGGATTGCAGGGGTGAAGCCCAAGAAAAAATTGGTTTTTTCGTGATGGCAACAGTACCGCAAGGGTACTCTGTGCCATCGCTGTGTGGGACATCGGGGAATTTGCTGACGAGCACAAGTGGTGCTTCCAGGCTACATATCAATTGGGAGGGGAAGTACTGGCAACCACCAAACAGGAAGGGGACCTGAGGGTAATAATTTCTGATGACCTGAATGTAGCCAAGCAGAGTGATAAGGCAGTGGGGAAAGCTAGCAGGATGCTCGGGTGCATAGGGAAGAGTATCATCGGTAGTAGGAAGGAGGTAATATTACCCCTGTACAGATCACTGATAAGATCCCACCTCAAGTACTGTGTCCAGTTCTGGAGGTCCCAACTCTGGAAGGGCATAGAGAAGAGACAGTACAAAAAAGGGCAACCAAAATCATGCAGGGCATGCATCAAAAGTCATACAAGAAGAAACTCAAGGAACTAAATATGTACTCTCTAGAGGAGAGGAGGGAAAGAGGATATCATAGAAACATTCAAATACTTTACAGGTATTAATAAGGTACAGAAATGTATCCTTTTCCATAGTGAAAAAAGCTTGAGGACAAGGGGTCATGCTATGATGCTGGAGGGGGAGGCTCAGAGGAAATGAGAGGAAGTACTTCTTCAAGGAGAAGGTGGTGGACACCTGGAATGGCCTCCCAGCAGAGGTGGTGGAAGCCAAAATGGTTACAGAATTCAAGCATGCATGGGACAGATACAAGGGAACTATGGAAGTAAGGCAAGGGGTGGAGACAATCAGAAATCAAGTAGGGTCTGTGGTGGCACAGTAGGTAGGGAAAACTGGGCAGACTAGGTGGGCCAAGAGGTTCTTATTCACCAACAATCTTTATGTTTCAATGTTTCTATGTTTCTAAGCCACCCATTTGTACAGTAACAATTTTATTCAAGAATGAAGGAGTCAATGTCTTTGTCATTAAATATTGGTTAGTGCAAAAACATATTGAACAAATACATTTGTTCAGTATTTACAGAAGAAAGGGTAGGTGACAGGCCAAAGATAAGGGACAAGGACATAATTGGTAGAGAGGGTGGACACTAGTCCTTTTACAGTGCAGAAATTCCTCGTGGTACTAGCACAATCAAAAGTGGACAAGGCAATGGGATCTGATGGGATTCACCCTAGGATACTGGGGGAGTTCAAAGAGGTGCTGGTTGCACCTCTGACAGCTCTGTTCAACTTATCACTAGAAACAGGGGAAGTTCCAAGTGACTGGAGGAGGGCAGATGTGGTCCCACTTCACAAAAGTGGAAATAGGGAGGAGGCAGGCAATTACAGACCTGTCAGACTGACTTTGGTAGTGGGCAAAGTAATGGAATCACTACTGAAGGAAAGGATAGCGGAATACCTTGTAATCAGTGCATTGCAGGATCCAAGACAACATGGTTTCACAGTGGTGAGGTCTTGCCAGACAAACCTGATCAAGTTCTTTGAGTGGTTACCAGGGAAGTGGATCAGGGAGGAGCGGTAGATGTGACCTACCTGGATTTCAGTAAGGCCTTCGACACCATTCCATATCGAAGACTGGTGAACAAGCTAGCCTGTCTGGGAGCGGGTCAAAAAGTAGTAAACTGGGTAAGAAGTTAGTTAAGCAATAGGAGTTAGAAGGTGGTGGTAAATGAAGTCCACGCTGGAGAAGGCAATGTAACCAGCAGGGTGCCTCAGGGATTAGTACTAGACCTAGGAAATCCAGACCCAGTTATGCACACGGAACAGATCTGGACAGGAGGATGGAGATTCTGAGTAAACTTTGCCAGACTGAAACATGGATCAAGCATCTGCCAAGTTGCTTTTACTTGGGACTTGATAGCGGAAAATGCTTCTATCAGGACAACCCAAAACATTTTAAGTGTGGTGCAGATAAACACCTGAGCAACTCCTGTGATGGAGTGAAATGTAACTTGTGTCTGGAGTATGGTCATATTGGCAGCTACTGTCCAAATGATTTGCAGTATAATCTGTGCGATGAAAGTGATCATTCATATTGCACATGTACTTCAGATGGACAACCCACAACAGGGGGCACAGGCGGAGTTAGGATGAGCTACTGGTTTCAGCACAGTCCAGCCTTAATAAATGACAGCAGGTAGCAGCATGGAAGACAGCCCAACACCCATGACTTGCCTTTCCCCCATGCAGGATCATCAGGCAGAATAGACCCTGGAGCAGGCAGAGGTGACTGAAGTATCCCACTCCACCCTCTGTAGTAGAATCTTTGGCAGAGAAGGAGGATAACAGAGAAGTAATTTAGGAACCTTACGATCAACTTGAGTCGGAAATGAAAAGTTTGGATAATAATACAGTCCAGGAACAAGAAGATTGGATCAGTACAGTTCAGCAATCTAGGGCAATGCAGGTCCCAGATGGAAGGAAGAAATAATGCCCCCTCCAGAACTGACATTGGTCACTAGAAAAAGATCCTGATGGAGACAGCAGCCAAAATCAAAGATGTTAAGGAGAGACTCACAGGACAATGGAATTTTGTTGGAGAATATTTCTGAGGCCTTGGAATTGGACAATGAAGATTTAGATTTTGGAAGAGACACTGAAGCCTCGTCAACAAGATCCTCACAACGCCTGGCCTCTTCTGAGATGGAGAATGACCATGACCAAGAGAAGGAGGAACAGGATGGGGATAAAAATCTGAAGTGGAAAGTGCTTGGACAAATCAATCTGACCCCAGGTTACAGCATTTGACCTGTCTGTATCAGTTTAGCCTCTCTAAATGACCAATACCTTGAAATTAAATATAGTCACCCTGAATGTTACTAGTGTTAAGAGTCCTTAAAGGACACTTCTGGACTTTCCAGTCTTGAAAGAACTGCTGTTTGATATGTATTTAGTACAAGAGACAAGGCTGAATTTATGCTCAAAAATAATGCAGGCTGAAAAAACTGTGGTGCTGGGGGCATTGTTCTGGTCATTTGGGGGAGGAAAGGTGTGATGGGGTCAGAATCTTATTGCAAGACACTAATAATACGATTTCAAAATGGCAACCCATATGACGGCGCTATCATTGTTGGTAATGTAGGGGAATGGCGAATGTTGCGACCGTGAGGGTAGGGTGGGCGACAAGAAGGGAGGGTGGGAGATAGGACATGGAGGGATGGGGAACAGGGATGTAACCCTGTAGTTAGCCTGCTTCCACCAAGCCATCCATGTGGTGTGGTGAGTAGGGTGGTTGGCTCTGACGGAGCAGGTCCTGGGTTCGGGACTGGGAGTGGGTAAACTTTTTCCAGGTCCCGCAGCTGAGAGACTTAATTTTTTTACGAGGTGTGCTCCTCCGGCGGCCACCTGGGTTGAGAATCTTTAGTTAGGGAGTGCAGGGGCAAAGCCCTCCCCTCAGGAGAGTGGAGACACAGCCCTCCCCATATCACACAATTTCCTGGTCACCTTTTTCTGCATACTTGGCGAAAATGTTTTGGTGATAATGCTGGTCGATAATAGCGATCGCCTTTCGGCGGTTGTTATTATCACATAGAACCAGGTAAAGCTCATAGATCCCAAAGACAACTCACCAAAATGATTTAAGGACTATATAACATGAACTATACCTCAAGGTTAAGTAAACTGGGGTTATTTAGTCTTCAGGACAGAAGATGGAGAGGTGATCTTCTGTTCCTATTCAAAATTATTCAAAACAATGAGCTTAAAGAAGACATTGGAATTCGTTTTATTAACAGAAAACCCCAATTAAGATCACACAATAAGCAACTGTTAGTTTAGAGGGCAAAAACTAACAAAAGAGCAAATTTCTTTACAATACGGACAGCCAAACAATGGAATTCACTACCGAATTCCCTAGTAAATTCAAGGTCATCAGATTGTTTTAAACATAACCTTGACAAATATATTTTGGATTTAAGAACCAGAAATTAACCCACCTGCTGGTGGGAGACAATCTTAATGGGCTTCGGTCTTCTTTTGTCTATACAACCAAGAAACCAAGAAACTCCACATCTTCCACAAGAAATAAGGGATAAGTTAGGGGACCAAATAAAGGTGGAAGAGATAAGACAAGCATCAAAATCCTTAAGCAACACTACTGCCCCAGGACTAGATGCTCTGAGTATGGAATTTTATAAAAGACACTCTGAGCATTTAACAGAAATATTACAGGTTCTGTATATAACTGGATATTGACAGTAGGGAAACCCCATGAGTCCTTTGGAGCAGCAATATACATTTTCACATTTAAGAAAGCGGACATTAGAGAACTAAATAATTGGAGACTGTTATGTTTAATGAATACAGATCTGAAAATATTAATGAAAGTGTTATGTACAAGACTGGCATCAGTGGACAAGTATAGGATTATGCCCTATCAATCCTGCTTGGTCATAGCGAGGGGTATACAAGATTTTATAAAATAGGTTTTAAAAATCATGAAACCTGATTGGCTGAGGGTGATCTTTAGCAGTGCTGTTATCTCAGCACAACAGCATTTAATTCTGTTGAGAGAATTAATAGAACATGAAGAAAAACAAAAAGAGACTGGTTATATATTAGCCCTGGTCTAAGAGAATGCATTTGATAGGGTGGCTCATGGGTACTTATTTAAGGTCTTGTGGAAATATGGGATACCAGTTGATTTTTATAAATGGTTGATCTGTTTGTATGGTAGAGCAGGGTCAGAAACAGAAATGAAAGCTACCGACCAGTCTTGCCACACTGGATTGTAACCTTGAACCACCTCACTGGCTCAGCTGCAAAGAGTTGCTCCACAGGTACGGTCAGTGCCAAAACCACCTCTCAGCCAACAAAAGGATTTTGAACTTATGACACCTGATCACTGATTGGTCCAGGCTTCTAGTGGCGTCTACTGTCGGCTGTTGTGGCATTTAGATCTACCATGGGAAATTAGTGCTGGTTCCTCGGTGTGTCCCTAGCTTTTCTAGTGCTCAGCTCAATTCTTCGGAACCCTCATCCCTCCTTAAAGTGGAATGACCCTTGCGCTTCTCCCTGTCCTGCGTCCAACAGCTCCTTTCAGGTAGCCATTCTGGACTATTGGGCTTCTCAGCTGTCTCTGCCGGGGAGTGGGACATCTCCCGAGCTGCCTCTGCAGATTACTCTCCATCCAGACTTGAGACTTCCTACTCATGGCAAATTTCTGCCAGGACACTAGTGGCTGCAACACTAGGCCAGTATAACACCAGAGTGGGTACAGGCCTACCCATCAACACTGCCTCCTATGCCCAAAAATAGTGTTTACAAATTACAGTTAGCTGCCTTAAAAGAATCCTGCTTCTTTTACTATTGTGCTCAGGCAATGTCGAACTCAACCCAGGACCATTAGACACCCTTGCTTCTCCATCAGACCTGGCAGGTATCAAAGGAATGTCTTTTATGCATTTTAATGCCTGTAGTTTGCTGAAAAAGTTCACCCTTATCCAGGCTTGGGTGAGCCACACCCTACCTGACGTCCTAGTGATCACTGAGACCTGGCTTAGGCTAGCCACCCCAGACAATGAAATCAATATCCCAAATTATTTACATTTCCGAGCAGATAGGCAATCAAGAGGAGGTGGGGTGGCAATTTATGTAACGGACAAATACTCAGCCGCATGCATGGAGGCATCATCCTCCCCCAAAGAATTCAAGTGCTTGACCCTAAAGATCGAACTTTCTCCTTCCAGTGCACTCTGTGTAATAGGCTGCTACAGGCCCCCTTGTGCCGGGCCTCATCTCCTGTCTCACCTCAGTTCTGGACTGGGGCTCAGTTCCTTAGAAACCATTATTCTTGGCGACCTGAACTACAATTGGCTATCAAGTGCATCTGCTCCCTTGAAATCCTTTTGTGACACTCTAGGGTTGGTGCAACTCATTGGCGAGCCTACTCTCCCAAATAAAAAGAACCTTAACAACAGCTCCCTCTTAGATGTAATTTTGGTTAGCAAGCCACACCTGTTCTGTCATGTCAGAATATTTTTCTCAGACATTAGTGATCATTGTATAATCACCACCATTAGATCCGTGCACAACCCACAGTTTGTGGCAAAGTTCTCTATCAAGAGGTGCAAACGCAACTTTGATTTGTTTGCTTACTTCCATGACTTGAAACATTCACTGCGATGGCAGGAATTCTTCCTAGACAAAACGGTTAACAGGGCATATACTATTTTTTACGATATTTTAAGTGAGGCTTTAAATAAGCATGCACCCCTGGTTAAGGTGCGGGTCAGGAGCAGCACCTGCCATTGATTCTCACCTGAGCTTAAAGCTTCCCTGTTAGAAAGGGATACTTTATGGAAAAAAGCCCAAAGAAGCAAGAATGACTCGGATTGGTGTCTGTTTAAGAGAGCACATAACAAGTGCACCAAGTTGGTCAGAGCAGCCAAGGCCGTCTACTATCGTTCAGAGCTAGCCTCTGCCTCAAGAAATCCTACAAAGCTCTGGAAAACATTAAAAGACATGTCTGGACATGCACCTGGTAATTCCATTCCAGCAAAAATTAATCCGGTGGCAGCGTTATCACTAACCGATCGGAGACATTGGAAGCCCTCAATAACCATTTTGCAACAGCAGGGCTAGCATTTGATACTTCTCCTGCCAATGACCTCCACACAGCTCAGGGCCCACCAACCCACGAGTCGCCCTCTACCGAGGAGGCCTTCTCCCTCCTGCCTGTCTCTCTAAAAGAGGTGGAAGACTTACTGCTGCAACTGGACACCAGGAAGGGAGCAGGCTCCGACTTCATAGAGCCATACTATCTGAAATGTGCCTACCATGTGCTTGCGGTGCCAATCACCCACCTATTCAACATGTCACTCTCCCAGGGTAGCCTCCCCCCTCAATGGAAAATAGCCCATGTCATCCCTCTATTAAAAGCAGGTGACCCCTGCGATATGAATAATTACAGACCAATCTCCCTCCTCCCCATCCTGTCTAAATTACTAGAAAAAATAGTGTGTGGCCAGCTAGGGGTATACTTAGAATCCAGAAGCCTATTAAACCCGGCTCAGTCTGGGTTCAGAGCAAAGCACAGCACCACAACAGCCCTAGCTAAGGTGACCAATGATTGGCTCCTGGACCTTGACAAGAAGAAGCATGTCTGTGCGGTTTTCTTGGATCTTAGTAAGGCATTCAACACAGTCGATCACAGCCTGCTTCTTTCCTCCCTAAGCACCTTAGGCCTGGACCAGAAATCTATGTGCTGGCTTGCAGACTACCTCGGGGAACGGAAACAGCAGGTTAAAGCTGAAGGTGCTCTTTCTCCATTAAAACCTATTCTGAGGGGCATGCCCCAGGGCTCTATCCTGGTCCCTCCTCTTTGCAGTCTACATTAACATCAATGACCCCATCAAAAAGCCAACATCCACTTATTCGCGGATGACACAGTACTGTACTTGAGTCATCCAGCAGAAGCACCTGTGAAAACCTCAAGCTGAATTTAACTTCTACAATACCAGTTCATAAACAAAAGCTTTTGCTCAATGAAAAGAACAAAAGCCATGCTCTTCTCCCCCTCCTTGCATGCAGCAATTCCTGCTGGGGGGAGCTATCCCACAAATTACCACTGTTCTTGGAGAAACACTAGCGTATGTAGCTAAATTCAAATATCTAGGAGTTTGGCTCGATCATAAACTTTCCTTCGCCAACTATCTCGAAGAACTACAGAAGAAACTAAGACAAAGATTAGAACTATTCTACAGAACTAACCACCTGCTCATAAAGGAGGCCAAGATTCAACTGGTTCAAGCTACCTTCCTATCTTTAATAGATTACGCGGACCTGCTCTACAGCCACTGCACTGCCTCTGCACTGGCTAAGTTGGACACCCTCTACCACAGAGCTATCAGGTTCATTACTGGCCTTCCACTTTCCACACACCACTGCTACCTGTACTCATCGTTAGGCTGGACTTCCCTTCACTATAGAAGGAATAGAAATGCCGCCCTATGGGCCTTCAGAGCGGTGACCAACAAGCTCCCCTCATATGTCTCAGATTGTATTCCCAGGAGTGTGTTAGGCACCTACGCTCTAAGAAGCTATTCCCTAATTGCCCTCCAAGTTCCAAGGGTCAAAACTCATTTCAGCAAAGCTGCTGTAAGCTTCTATTTACCCACATTGTGGAACGGTTTACAAAGGAACTTGAAGCTGAGCTGCCCTGTTAGCCTGAATATCTTCAAGGTGCTCTACGATTGCTACATGAAACCACCTTGCAAATGTTTTCCTCACTGCTAGCCCACTAATTCCACAACTCCCCCTTTCCATCCTGGCGCTCCTTCATGTTTCTACGGCTCTCCTCTTTCCTATTAACTCTTCCTACTGCACCCACCCTTCCCTGTCCACTCCAGCCTGGCTAAAGTCCCACCCCATCCATAGTAGTGTCCCAATTATCTACCACTCCTCCGTCATTATCATAATAAACAAGTACACGACAGCCATTGTCACTTTCTGTGGTTTTAGCTCAATTTTTCCCCCAGTCATTGGTAATATATCCCTCCTCTTCTTTACCTCTCTAACCTGCCACCCCATACACAGCCTCTTTCCCTTATATGTGTAGTTGCCAGCTGCCTCACTCAAAAGATCTCTGCTTATAACCCCTGTATGCCTATGGTTGATTGTACATCTGTTGACTTCTTCAATTGTAAAATAATGCTGTTTTTTTTTAACCCTGTACTGTACTGTACTGTACTGTATACACTGTATATACTTTTTCTTCCTTGTATATTATTGCTTTTCGTATACCTGCTTCTGTACTGTACTTTGATGTACCTTGCAAATGAGCTTTGCTCAATGGTGCCTGCCTGGATAAATAAAGATTTTGATTGATTGATTATATAGCAAAAATCGTCAAGAACATTAATGGGCATCCAGGTGAGGAGATTTGGCTTACGAGAGGGGTGAGACAAGGAGGTCCTTTTAGACCCCTCTATATGTCCTTTGTATAGACCCAGCACTTCGTAAGATGCATGACCACCCTCAAATTACAGGTCTGTGGAATCAGATGGTATAGCATCTGTTACTGTAATAGCATACACAGATGACATCTGTCTCTATGTGAAAAATAAAGCATCTGGGGAGCTTGCATTACAGCAGTTCCAAGAGTTTTATAAGGTTTCTGGCTCCAAAATCAATGTAGAAAAAAGCAAAAGTTATATCAGGAGTGAAAATGTAGCCCAAATTATAGATATTGGCTCCTATGCATGAAGGGGCGGAGTGGCTATGTGCCATGCATCTGGGGCACATAGCCACTCCGCATCCATTGTGCCCCCCACGTGGGATGCACCACAGGGGGTGTACAGCACATATGCACCTGATCCCCCAGCCACACAAAGAGCAATTCACTGGGGTGGGCCGGCACTATGCGCAGTGCACTAAGGCACATAGTGCTGGCTGCTGGGGTGCATAGGGGGGCACAGGGTATGCCAGGGAGAACCCTGCCATGCACACCCCAGGACACACTGCAGGACAGGGCGGACAGCCCAATGACACTCAGGGCCACAGCACATGGCCGACCGATGCCACCCACCCACCCACCCCAGCACACAGTGGTGAGTGCGATGGCCCCCACCCTACAAAACCCACACCCTCACAGGGGCTCCAGCTCAAGGTTACTGCCCCCCCAGCAGCACTGCATGAGAACCTCTCCTGCTACTGGCGGTACTGTTCCCCTACCTCTGCCACCTGACCAAAGCCCCATCCCCTGCACTGCAATTGCCATGGGAGGTGGTGACATTGCTCTCCAACCACCCGCCAGAGCCGTAGGCCCTAGGATATCTGTGGAGCACGCTGCCAATGCGCTCCCCACCATGTAAGGTATCCACTGTTAGACCTATGCTGGGAATCCGATTGGATGCCTGGCTGGGACCGTGACTCTGCCTGCACCTGTCCTGCACAGACCTTCTCACCGGGGGGGCAGGAACACAGACAGGTGGTCAGCGGTGGTGAATGCCGCTGGTGCACACCTGTCCACAGATGTGTAGCCGCGTGGGTGGAAAGCACGCCTCAGGCACATACTTCCTGCCCCTACATGCATTGGGGCCAATAAGGGTATTAAAGAGCTAGTGTACTGCTTGGAATTAATAGTAATTTTCAGACGCAGTCAGCTATCACATCCAGCATCTGAAGTATTTTTTTATTTTCTGTTTGCTAATTAGAAGATTTTTCAACTGGCAGTACTGGGGTGATGTGTGGAGCAGCACTCTGTCTGGAGGGAAAAAAAAGTCTGTTATGTTCCTCCCACTACATCATCAGAAATGAGACCAAACACCTTGAGGCACCACAATTTTTGCAGCCTGAGCAGTGACTCTCACAAGCTACCAATCAAAATGCATGAAACTGTGACATCAGACAAGTAACCAGAGAGAGCCAGTCTCTGCTGCTTCATGTGAAAGTGAAATCTGTCAGTGAGAAATGGTTCTCACTGGTTACTATCGATGTCATAGTGTGGGCTCAGTGTTGATGTAGTGGGAGGAACAGAACTGACATTTGTTTTTCCTACAGACAGAGTGCTGCTCCACACATCACCCCAGTACTGCCAGATGAAAAATGTTCTAATTAACAAACAGAAAAGAAAAAATACTTGAGATATAGAAAGTGATAGTTGAATACATCTGAAAGTTACAATTAATCACAGGCAGTTTCCAAGCAGTACACTGGTGTAACCCCCTTGTTCCCAGTGGTTACTAGAATACCACTTAGAATCAGTGGCAGGCAGGGAGAGGCAGCTACTGAAATGCCAGTTAAATGGATTTCACAGTGCCCCACTCTGTTTTTCAGTCTCATCTGAGCTGGAGTGATGATGTCACTTTAGAATTGTCGCAGCAGCATAAGCCACAATGGAATGCTAGCTGGGGAGTTAGCTGTAGAATGTTGAGTTAGAGTTCAGTAGTCTGTAGAATGGAGAGAGAGGAGGACACTGCTGCCTGGGCAGTTCCTCAGTTTTAGCTCTGACACAGAGCTACCTCCGTAGTTTGGGTAGTTTGTTCCCACCCTAGAAGAAGAACATAGAAGACCAGAGAGTGAAGTGGTAGAGACCATTCCAAGAGGGTTTTCCAGTGCCCCATCCCCGGAGGGATGGGGGGAATTCCAGGATTCAGGGGCAATCCCCTGATCCAGCCTGGACTGTGTTGAAACTGCCTGAGATTCATCTGCTCTGTGAGTACCCAAGACTTCTGTGTGGAAAAAGCCCTGGGGCACCTGCATTCCTGTGGTGAGTTTTTCTCTGACAAAGGGACTCTGTCACCAAGACTGTTTCTGTTTAAAAGTGTCTGCCTACTATGGGGTCCGTAGACAGACTTGCCAAGTACAGAACTTTTAGTTTGTGTCTGATTTAAAAGTGTCTGATAAAGTGGGGGTCTAGTGAAGAGACATTGCCAATTACAGAACGTTCAACTTCATGACACCTCAGAGGTGTGTAAAGTAGTATGTTAAATGTGAAAGATATTTCAGGACAGCATCTACATGTTTTCTGAGAAGAGTGTTATTAACTAGATGAATGGCCGACTATAAATTTGGAAGTAAAAGGTGGGAGACCCCCCATCTGGAGTAACCATGTTTACCTCTCTGGGTTTAGTTTGGGCACCGTTGTTTTCTCTCAGTGCATTTGGCCAGTGCCTGAAGAAAATAGTTTACCCAGACGTGGGTTTGGATTTTCTGTTAGCCTGAGTGTGCACTTTGGTGGTCGAGGGTGCCACCAGCAATTCCTTATGAAATAAGGGAAAGTCTCCTAGTACTGGCCAAGGGTGCCTAGTCAAGGGAAATGTATCAGTTCTGGCCGTGTGTGTCAATTTCCATTCAGAACCTGAGGGTTCACTATGTGTGTGCTCTGTGCCTCAGTAATCTGCATTACCAGTGGGAGTAGCCCTGTGGGGGTCCATCTTCGCTTTGTATTATTCTCTGTGTATGTGAATAAAAGCCACACTCTAGAATCCCAACCTGGTTTGGACAGTACTGTTATTGCTTCCACTGTGTCTGGATTTACTTGGGTGCCCCAACCAGAAGTGCAAACCTAGCATGATTCTGAGCTAATGTTTTCTCCCAGGGACCTAGGTTGATGGCCATGATAAATGGTCCCCCCAGGTGTGAGCCAGGCAGTTGCCACACTTGGTTTGCCTGTCTGAGGATGGCAGGCTCCAAAGTAGATGTATTGGTAAACAGAACTGTTCATAGTGACAACTCCCTTCCCTTTCGTTGGTGCCATGTGTGAGAGGAGCAGCCCTGCTAGTTGAACGGGGGGGGGGACCAGTGGGGGGAGGTTACAAAATGGAGGCACCACTGAGGGTGCGTTTGGAATTTGGGAGAAAACAAGAGATGTTTGCTCAGGTTGTGGCCAGTGGTTTGTCTGTCTGGCAGTTGGTAGCCCAAAAAATTGGAAACTTTGCACATAAGGGATTTGACCAGAGTAGTGCCATCCGTATGTGCCTCTGTGTGCCTGCTGTTCATGTGCTGCTATGATTGTGCCAACGTTTACCAAGGAGCTGTAAAGCCAGATTCTGTGTGCCCCTTGTTCTGCATCAAAAAGAATGTTTGCCAACTTTAATTTTCAAGTTGTGACAGGAAAAAGTATTGTGAACTGTGGGAAACAGAGACAATTGTGCCTTGAAAGTTTCAAATGCTTGCTGTGTGAAAACTGGGGGAGTTGCTAGAGAAATTGGCATGAGAAAAGGTTAAAAATGATGCTCCCGCCGTGGAGTTACAGTTGAAAAGAAAAAAGTTGTTTTGTAGTTTAAATTTTGCCTGCTCGAGGATCGCCATGGAGGAGAAGAGCACGAGAAGAGAGAGAGGCTCATTTGCATGGCGTCGAGTAATTGGTGAGACTGCAATCAGTCCTGCCCCCAAGCCAGCTTCAGAGTGCTGCCAGTATTCAAGAGGGAGAGAGCAAGTGGTGTGCGAGCTGGCTAGCCGGAAGGATCGTCGCGGTGACTGCAAATGTTCTAAAAGTAAAAACAACAGACTTTTCTGCACTAAATCGGGCTCAACCCTTATTCCGATCGACTGGGGAGAAAGCATGGTGTTCATAGGGACAATCGGCAGGGTCGCCAGCCCATTTCAACCCAGAGGTCTTTCAGGATCAGCTGTAGGCTGAGAATTTCCATCAAAAAGCCAGCTACTGATTCAGTGAGTACCATTCAGCAAAACTGAGTTCAAACTGTGTGTGATTTTTCTAAAGCCAGCTGGATCTGTGTGTAAACATTGTGATTGTTTTTGTAAAGAAAGACTGTGTAAAGTAATCAAACCCAAGCAAGAATTCTGAGCATTAGACTGTGAGCATGTATTATGGATTCAGCAACAGTGTAATTTTCCGAGCAAACAGAGAGACTGTGAGTTGTATGAGAGGCTGCAACAAACAGGCAATCCTGTTCAAGAAATACTGTGGCTTTAGTGACTTTAAGCAAGTAAAACTGATTGAAAGCTAATGTAGAGTCCTAGAAAATCATATAGATGTGCTGAGGAAGAAAAGCAGTGCAGTCCGTGCAGTTTGAGTAAAATTTATCAGTATGCAGTAAATCGGATGCACAGTGGCTTGAGTCAAATGCAGAATGTTGATGCACCAGGAGTGCTGCCGCCGCCATTACAGGGTGGGGTAGTAATGTAAACACAGCAGCAGGGAGCCATTTTGTGAGACTGTTCCAAGTAGAGTGAACTCAGTGATAACAGTGAACTTTTGTGTGTTTTTCTACAGTCATGGCTTCGGGACCATCCTGCTACCTGGATCATGCCCAGGCTATGATAGTTGAAGAGGTTACCAAGCTGCAAGAAATAGAGAAATTTTCTAAGGTGAAAGTTTGCCTCCTCATGTTGCAATTCCTGGATACCCTGTGAGATTATGCATAATGTGCCTCAAGGCTGGAAGGGACGTTTTCATGATTCCTCACTGTTAAGGGTGCTTAGAGAAGCAAGATCTAACTAGTGCACCTAAGATTTGTTTGGCTCTCACGTGGACAAAGCTTCAAGATCCTGCAAGTAGCAGTACACAGCACCAGGTTGAACCTATTGGGGGAGGCCCAGCAGAGTGTGGCACAAAGGAAGATGGTGTAGATGTACTGGCAGAGCAGAGTCCTCGTGATGTCTCCATGCCCATGTCGCAGATGGACAGTGCATAGGGAGAATCAGTGGATCCATGGAGAGAGGGTCCTAGTCCTAGCCTCGTAGGAGAGGACGAGGTTTGAGAAACCCTAGATTGGGAGGTGTCTACCGCCATACCCAGTGAAGAGTGGACTGTCTCAGGAGTGAGGATGACAGCTTAATCCTGGGCCCAGGTCCTAAGTGAGGAAGAGGAAGAGAAGGGAGCTATGTATCTTTACGATGAAGGTTCAAGTCCACAGCCTCAGGCTCTTGCCCCGGAGGAACCAGAAGAAGAAGAAGAAGAAGGTGACTCCACAGCCCTGTCCCCCAAGGGAGGGGTCAGGGACCAGTTCTACATAGCTTTGAGTATGTGACACTGGCAGAACCAGAATTGGCTGACCCCAAGCCAGGCCAGGGGTCACGAACTGATGAACAGTAGTAAGAAGGAAAGACTGGTTCATAGGAAGGCAGATGAGATCTATGGAATGTCCTTTCCTACCTTTCCTTGGAGAAGTCTGGGAGGAGATTGAGAAAAACAGGAGAGCCTGGCTAGTGGAAGAGACAACCAAAAACCTGCATCCAGGTGCAACTCAATATGTCAGAGACAAAGTTGTCAGAGGCAAACTCAAGTTTTGGAAGGTGGGCAGGACACTGTTTATAGACACTGTACGTATTGTGGACAAACAGGGAAACAAGACTTTCCATAATGTGAATTATGAGCACCCAGACAGGGTAATAATTCTTGCACCTGACTCATTGTGGTACTACCCTCAATGTAACCAGCTTCCTGTGAATTTGCTCATGCCTACCAAGTGGAAAGCAGAGCAGTGGTAGCCAGTGTTGCCATCCAGCCGTTGACGTACCCATGTTGTTCCACCAGTCTGGTATTCTAGGATCCAAAGGTGCATCCAGATTCATCAGCCTTGCAGTGTGCCTTCCAGTTCCATCGCCTGGCCTTCCTGATGACATCAACCTGAGATGACATCAACCCAGCTGTTTTCTGATTCATCGTCTGGGATTTTGGATGACTTCAGTCTAGACTTCAATCCTGTTCCAAGGTTCCATCTCCTACATGACATCAGCTTGAGATGACATCAACCCAGCAGTTTCCAGATGTCCATTCTGTCTTTTCTGGAAGATTTCAGCCCAACTGTATCTGAAAAATGCTGTCAGGGAGAGTCTTCGACTGGAGATCCAGGTGCTGTTCCATTTTTTCATTCTTCAAGGGACTGGTAAGTCCAGACTTTTCTTACTTAATTGACATTGCAATACATACCCTACACCTGGCAGACTACAGGCTGTTGAACTGTCCAGAAAGACTCTCCCCTTTGGGATTACAGTACGTCAAGAACTGTGCTTCACCGGGCTCCGGCCCAGGAGAGGCGCTTTCATGGACCCTGCCTTCGGGCACTGTTTGTCACTAGTTGGGACATTTAGGACATTCCATCCCCAACAGGTGTATTGCTCATAATGTTGATGTTTTCTACTGTTTTCTACTTTTTCTAAAAAATATTTTTTTGGATTTTCCAGTGTTTGATGGTAGGGGTTATGGTCGTGTACTGTGTTTGCAGATTTGGGGTGTATTTTGTTTTTTTCTTTCAGGTGGATCCTGATGAAGACAGAAGAGAAGACATGAAGAGAATTGGAGGGGATCATCGGAGTTTCTCTGTGCTTTAAAGTGTTGTTTTAAAGTACTGTGTAGTTGTTAACATGTGTTAACCATTTCCCTTCCACAGGTGTAGTGGGGTTTAATGCAAAGACGTGCAAGATCATGCACATAGAGAAGAGAAACCCTGAAGCCACCTATAGGCTGGGAGGGGAGTTGCTGGCAGTCACAAGGGAAGAAAGAGACTCGGGCTTCATCATCACAGATGACCTGAAATCATCCAAGCAGACCACTAAAGCAGAAGGTAAGGCTAGGGGGATGTTAGGGTGTATTAGTAGGGGTATCACAAGTCTTAAGAGGGAGGTAATAATCCCTCTTTACAAGACACTGGTTAGGCCCCATCTGTAGTACTGTGTGCAGTACTGAAGGCCACACCTTCACAAGGACATTAACCAGACTGAGGCAGTCCAGAGAAGGCAACCAAAACGGTGCAGGGACTGCATCAAAAAACATATAAGGACAGATTAACAGAGCTCAACATGTATTCCCTAGAGCAAAGGAGGGAGAGAGGTGATATGATCAAAACATTTAAACACCTTAAGGGCATTAACAAGGTGAAAGAGTCTAACATTTTTCAATATAAGAAAAATAGCAGGACAAGAGGACACAGCATGAGATTAGAGGGAGGCCGATTAAGGGGTAATGTGAGGAAGTTCTTTTTCACAGAAAGGGTGGTGGATACATGGAACGGCCTACCTCAGGAAGTGGTGGATATTAATACAGTGCAGGGCTTCAAACAGGCATGGGATAGGCATAAGAGAGCAATACAGATGAGTATGAATTGATAGGCCATTGACAGAGCAAAGGCCGATGGCACATTTATAAGGTAGAAAAAGAAATGGGCAGACTGAATGGGCCTTACGGTCCTTATCTGCCGTCAACTTCTATGTTTCTATGTAGTTGTGGGAGAGTGTGGGAGTGTAATGCTTGTGTATAGTGTTAGCTCCGGGGTTTGGTTTGCAGGTGTCCAGGGATGGGGGAGGTTCCCCTGTTTTGGGTAGGTTTGTTTTTGGTCAGATAGGTTTTCCCTAGACGGCTAGGGGATAGACAGGCTGTGGTCCTGACTGGCCATAGGGGCTGCAGTACTGGTCTATCAGGGCTGTGCTCTTGACAGTTCTTCCAGGGTCACTGGTTTCCATAGTAAGATCGTAGTGTTGAGGTTGATGCATCAGCCAATGGCCTCTGGGCCCTTAGTGTTGCCTGCCTGTGCCTGGCACATGGTAGGAGAGGGCCTGATCACACCTCTCTGTAGGTAGCACATAGGGTAGGATGGTCTGGTGCTGGGTAGGCAGTGATTGGGGACAGCCATTTTCCTGGCCGAGGGTGGGTGTAACTCCCTTGTTCACAGGGGTTACTAGAATCCCACTTAGAATCAGTGGCAGACAGGGAGAAGGAGCTAGTAAAATGCCTGTTAAATGGATTTCACAGTGTCCTACTATGTTTTTCAGTCTCAGCTGAGCTGGAGTGATGATGTCACTTTCGAATTGTCTCAGTAGCATAAGCCACAATGGAATGCTAGCTGGGGAGTTAGCTGTAGAATGTTGAGTTAGAGTTCAGTAGTCTGTAGAGTGGAGAGTGAGGAGGAGGCTGCTGCCTGGGCAGCTCCTCAGTTTTAGCTCTGACAGAGAGCTACCTCCATAGTTTGGGTAGTTTGTTCTCACCCTGGAAGAAGAACATAGAAGACCAGAGAGTGAAGTGGTAGAGACCATTCCAAGAGAATTTTCCAGTGCCCCATCCCCGGAGGAATGGGGGGAATTCCAGGATTAATGGACAGTCCCCTGGTCCAGCCTGGACTGTGTTGAAGCTGCCTGAGATTAATCTGCTCTGTGAGTACCCAAGACTTCTGTGTGGAAAAAGCCCTGGGGCACCTGCATTCCTGTGATGAGCTTTTCTCTGACAAAGGAACTCTGTCACCAAGACTGTTTCTGTTTAAAAGTGTCTGCCTACTATGGGGTCTGGAGAGAGACTTGCCAAGTACAGAACTTTTAGTTCATGTCTGATCTAAAAGTGTCTGATAAAGTGTGGTTCTAGTGAAGAGACATTGCCAATTACAGAACTTTTAACTTCATGACACCTAAGAGGTGTGTAAAGTAGTCTGTTTACCCAGACGTGGGTTTGGATCTTCTGTGAGCCTGAGTGTGCTCTTTGGTGGTCGAGGGTGCCACCAGTAATTCCTTATGAAATAAGGGAAAGTCTCCTAGTACTGGCCGAGGGTGCCTAGTCAAGGGAAATGTACCAGTTCTGGCCGTGTGTGCCAATTTCCATTCAGAACCTGAGAGTTCACTTTGTGTGCTCTGTACCTCAGTAACCTGCATTACCAGTAGGAGTAGCCCTGTGGGGGTCCATCTTCGCTTTGTTTTATTCTCTGTGTATGTGAATAGAAACCACACTCTAGAATCCCAACCTGGTTTGGACAGTACTGTTATTGCTTCCACTGTGTCTGGATTTACTTGGGTGCCACTGACCAGGAGTACAAACCTAGCATAATGCTGAGCAAACGTTTTCTCCCAGGGACCCAGGTTGATGGCCATGGTAAATGGTCCCCCCAGGTGAGAGTCAGGTAGTTGCCACACTTGGTTTGCCTGTCTGAGGATGGCAGGCTACGAAGTAGAAGTATTGGTAAACAGAACGGTTATAGTGACAACCCCCATCCTTCTCATTGGTGCCATGTGTGAGAAGAGCAGCCCTGCTAGTTGAACAAGGGGGACAGTGGGGGGAGATTACACTAGCTTTTTAAAGTATCTGAAGAGCCACTCCTGGTGTTAGGATTCAGATTTGGATGGGGGATAAGGCAAAGAAAAACTGGAATGAGAAATTACAGGAAGGGGAGACTGAAATGTGGAAATGGTGGCAGCAAACTAAAAAAGAGAAAATGTAGCTATTGTTCCAAGCTTTTTGTTGGCAATCTTTACTTATCTCAGCATGGTATACCCACTCCACAGGATGTTGATGTGAACCTCTTTAGTATTTCAGGTCATTTGGGGTAGCAGGCTGAATCCTGTAAAAAGGAATATATTGGGTTTTGGGGGTATATTGGCTGGGGGGATACTGGGATGTATAGGGAGAGGCATCACCAGTAGAAAACAGGAAGTTGTTATCCCTCTGCACAGACAGTTGGTGAGACCCCATCTGGAGTACTGCATCCAGTTCTGGCGACCCCATCTCTGCAAGGACATAGACAGGATGGAGGCAGTCCAGAGGAGAGCAACTAAAATGGTGCAGGGTCTGCAAGAGAAGCCATACGAGGAGAGACTAAATGAGCTTACTATGTATACCCTTGAGGAAATGAGGGGAAAGGAGGGACATGATAAAAACTTTTAAGTACCTCAAGGGAATCAACAAAGTTCAAGAGGGTAGCATCATTCAGAAAAAGAGATGTGCAAGAACAAGGAGACACAATTTGAAGATAGAGGTGGGATGGCTCAAGGATAATGTGAGGAAGTATTTTTTCACAGAGAGGGTGGTGGACGCATGAAATGGCCTTCCTGAGGAGGTTGTGAGGTCAAAAACAGTGGGGGAATTCAAGAATGCATGGGACAGACATAAGGCAATTCTTGTTGGGGGGGTTGGAAGAAATAGGCTGTTGGCTAACTAGGATCTGCAGTTTATCCAGTGGGTAGGGAAATGGGCAGACTAGGTGGGCCAAGTGGTCCTTATCTGCCATCAAAGTCTATGTTTCTATGTTGTATACACAGATAACATACAGTGGCATTGAACTTACTGAACCCTCCCTTCTGCGTTCTTTTATCGTCTATTTCTGCATGGGAATATTTCCCCCGTTTTGAAAGGTGAGCATTGAGTTTGGCAGCCCGGGACAAAATCATGGCTGCTACTGTTTTGTGCTGTCTGGCAGGTTGAAGTAAAGAAAGTCAGGAAAAATGATGGTCTTCCTGTTTTCTTTTTGCCTGTTATAGAACAAAAATAGGAAACGGAAGGTGGAAATACAGCAGTTATTGCGGGAACTAGGCAGAAGATTTGTAATGCCAGACAAAGGTTGCCATGCAGACATAGAATATGGAAGAATCAATACAGAAGAATATAAGACTGAGCAAGGTTTGTTAGATAAAAGAACTCCACCCAGAATGTGGGATATTGTTTGGCTTAGTTGCACGGGTGGCTAGGGGTTAAAGTAAATCCAAACACAAAAGTATAAATGAAAAGAACTGTCCAGGGTTGGGTATAAAAATGAATTGGAGACAATGGATCATTTGTTCTTGGAATGTCCTTTTGTAGCAACCTTTAGGGAGGTTTTGAAAAACAAATGGGCAGATGTTAGTTGGAAGCAGTTAACAGATGAAAACATTATACTAGGTCATTGTAAACTTTGGAAGACCTATGATGTCGGCACACTGTGTTTGATATTTACCTGTGTGAATTTTTTTATGGTAATCAAAGTGCAAACTGAGTTTTCAGAAAGCAGAACAAACCCACCTGGCAGTGATTGGGCAAACTAACATTGATTTAAGCAATATACCACGCTAGGGTGTGGGTTACGCTAGGATTTACCATGCTTGGTGTGTTGTTTGGTCATAAGGACACAGGCCGAGTGAGCAAAACACTCCAGGCGTGGTAAATCCTAGCGTGACCCACACTCTGGAGTGGTATATTTAAGCAATATACCACAAAAGGGTGTGGGTGATACCAGGATTTACCCACCCCTGGTGTGCTGTTCGGTCACGAGGTGCAACCGAGTGACCAGCAACTCAGGGGCGTAGCTACAAGGGTGCAGGGGGTGCAGTGGTACCCAGGCCCATGAGGTTTGAGGGGCCCAAATCATAATTTCGATGTTTATTCAAAACTAGGGAGGGGTCCTGTAAAATCTCCTTGCACCCAGGCCCTCTGGGATTTTGCTATGCTACTGCAGTCAACACACCAGAAGTGAGTAAATCCTGGCATCATCCACACCCTCGAGTGGGATATTGTGATTATACAATGTGTAAAATAAAGAAAAGATTGAAATTCTAGGTGTGAAGCTTTTTAATTTTTTATAATAAAATAGAGGAGATATACTTCTGCAGGAAAAAAAATAGTCCTTGGTTGATAGGTTGTATATGGAAGGTTGCTGTTAACAGTTTCTTTTTTTTTTTTAATTAGGATCTGTTAGTTGAGGTAAGTGTCATGTAGAGTTTCATGCAGTGGGCTGGGAAACGAAGACTAAGCTGTGTTACTGTGAACTGCAATTTTTTTTAACAGAAAGTTAGTTTCATTCATTGGGTGGGAAAGGGAGTCTGAGCTGCATTAGCATGAGATGCGTTTTTTTAATAGAAATAGGACCAAAAGAGAGTATGATAATAGTGATTTTTTTCTTTTAAAGTTAATGTTACCCGAAAGGTTCCATGTTTTTTTAATCATTTAGCAGTTTTTACCTGCAGCCACAGTCCTGCCTTATATCCAGCCACCGCTCCTCCTTTCCACCACCGACCCTGAAGCTTGACATGCCCAGCTGGCATACGCAACTACACCTGTGAAAGGGGCCCCCCTTAGCCCCCGTACCCAGCAAGGATCCATTACTGACACATGCCTTCCAGGCATCGTCGGTCGGTGAAACTGTGGCCATCAAGCTGCCGCGGACTTGTGCTGCCATTTTCCCCATTTTTATTCCCCTGATGGAAGCACGGACATGCAATGACGTCCGTGCACTGATGTGCAGATGTCTGCTATGCTTCCCCCCAACTAAGCACCCGCGCAACTGCAGTACCTCTGGACATCCCCAGGGACCAGCGTGCAACCACCCCTTCTCTCCAGGACTAGGAGAGCTGTCATTATATGCTCAATCCTAGTCCTCCCCTGCCAACCCTCGATGACCCGGGCTTATTCCTGAACCCGGGTTGCAGATGTGGAGTGAGGTGTGGCATCCAGCACCTCAACCCTCGGTGCCACCAGACCAGCCTGAAAGGTTCCTTGTTGAGATCAAAGAGAGAGACAGTTTGTAGATTTTATGATATGGGTCTTGAGTTCTGGGTCCTGGTGTTAATTGCGCATGCGCATAATATACTCGTACGGCCTTTGAAACACTCCTGGTAGCACAGAATTCGAAAGAAAGACGGTTTCTTGTCTGTGTGGGATCGCAAAACAGTAACAAAAAAAAAATAAAAGTAAAGAAAAAAGCGCAATGCAGAGCGACAGAATCTTGCAGATGACACAGAAACACCACGGTTACATTTGTAGAGGGCTGAGGAAGGTAATAGCGAGGGACGTGGTTTTTTATTGCAGCGAGAAAAAAAAGATTTGTGCACTGTAAAATATGTTTGGGGGCTGTTGGCTATGTGGTTGGAAGTTTTTTTTGTGGATACATAAAGCAGGTTTGGGGACTGTTTATCTGTTGGAATTTGCTGTGGTTCTTCTATATTGCTTTCGCATCGCGCTTTAGATGGGATAGATATGGCGGCTTTTTGTTTTGATGTACGGGAGTCGGAGCGATTTTAAAAAAGATGTTCCTAATGCGGCTGGTTGGCTGGCTGGCACTTTTTCCCGTGAAGTCATAGTACGATTTACACGTTGTAAATCGTGCCATCCAACCAATCAGGAGCCAATATTTTTGATGCCGTTGTACAATGAAGAATATATATCAGCAAGACAGTAAATGCCTATCACAAGAAAAAGTGACTGCCAGATGGAAATACCTGGAGTGGAGAACAGAGGGGTGAGTGGGTAACTTGTCCGTATTATGGTGTTTCTTGCCTTTCCATGATGTGTACTTTTGATTATAAGGAAATGTTTTTTTACTTTCTTTGTTTAATTGTTTATGGATTGCCTAATGATGCTTAATGATGAGGCATCGGGTTTTTGTGTTTGTAGTGCCCGTCTTATTTTGCTATTTTAGTTTTACCTTTAGAAATTAGATCACAGGGTTTACAATTGGTTATTTCTTTTCCTGTTACAAGTCAAGTTTTGAATGATTTCAGAATTTATGATATACATATGTTTGTGATTGTACTGTTTTGGTTTTGTCTGTGCTGTATATTTCTTTTTATCAAATACAAATTCCACTGCTCTTCTTGGATATATGCCATGGAATCTTTTAACTTCACCTGGATAGGACCAGAGATGCCCAGAAGGAACCTCGGTTTAATGTGTCATCCAAAGGATGGCACCTTACCAGTGCAGCACCTCCCTTGTACTGCACCACCGTGTCAGTCATGGGCATTATCTCAAGCACCAGGTGTGGGGCTAGAACCTACAACCTTCTGATATTCAAGCCCCAGAGGTGAGTGTGCTACGTACTGAACTTCAGACACTGACATTTGACATTTATTAAAAGACATTTCACTTTATTCTTGGTGTATTGTGCAAAGCACAAAATGGCACTTTTTCTGTGAAGGGTGCAACAAAAATGTTTCCATATCTTAAGAGAGATCCAAGATTTTTACTATTACTTACAGGAGGCTCGCTATGACATATTTTGAGAACTAATACCTCCATGAGGTAAAAAAAAGGGAATAGCGGGGATAGCCTGGAATTGTGGATAGCGGAGAATTATTCAGACTGAGTAGGAACACAACTGCCATGGGCAATGTCATGAATCTGGTGGGAGAGAAAACTTAGGGGAGATGCCAGGAAGAACGTTTTCACAAAGCGGGTGGTAGAAGGGTGAAATAACCCGCCAGAGGAGGTGGTCTATGTGAAATCAATGAGGGGAGTCAAATGAAGGTGGGACACATACAATGGCTTGGTCAAGACTGCCTCATAGGTACAGGGTGAATATAGCATAACATCCTATCCTGGTTCAGCAGCTACCTCGACTGTCGTTCACGATCCATCTCTTTCTGTAAAGTCCTCTCTTCCCCTGCTGTCATCCCCTGTGGAGTCCTTCAAGGCTCTGTACTTGGCCTCCTGCTCTTCTTGATTTTTGTCAGTGATATTCCTACCTCTACACCTCACTGTCAGACTATCATGTATGTCGATGACATGGTCCTTTACACTGCATCCAAGTTCATCGATAACCTCAATGATTACCTATCGTCTTCTTTTCAACAAATCCAGTCATGGCTCTCCTCAGACTACCTAATCCTTAATCTACCCAAGACCCAGGCCATGCCCTTCGGTTCATCAAGAAAAGTCAGAAACGAGTCCCCACATCTGCAAATCCGATGCCCCGATGGATCTGTCATAACAAATACTGATTTCTTTAAATACTTGGGAGTGACACTTGACTCTCCACCATTGGTGCCAGAACAGTTTGAAAAGTGGTAGGGCCAAGGATGTAAGAGGTAAATTCTCCCCTATTAAATACATTAACATGATTGCAAAAACTGATAGGGCCACTTATGAAAGTGGTAGGGCCGTGGCCCTAATGGCCCACCACGTTCTGGCACCTATGGCCCCCACTCCACTTCACCTCGCATATTAATGAGGTCTCTAGGCATGTCAACTAGAAGATTGGAGCCACTTACAGAGTACGTCACTCCCTTACCCCTGCTGCTAGGATCTCTGTTGCCCAAGGTGTACTGCTCTCTGGACTTAAATATGCTCTACCTATCTTTACTCATGCCAATGTTGGTGCTCTACATAAATGGGATACCACTTACAACAACATCAGCAGATTTGCCCTGTTGGCTCCCCGCCTCACCCACCATTGCCTACTCTACCGTGCCTTGAACTGGCTGTCACCCAATGACCTGTGCTCCTACACCCATGGATGCTTCATCGATTACTTATCTCATCGTCCCCGTCCCAACTCACTTGCAGCAATGTTAAAGCCGGTGACCTACTCTCACTCTTTAAGGTCTTCTCTCTCTCTCCCCTGCTCTCTGACCCTCTATGCTCTACTAAGATGGGTGAGCAAGCTTTCTCCCACTTTGCTCCCAATTTCTGGAACTCCCTTCCACCCTATGTTAAGTGCTCCTCATCTCACTATACTTTCCAAAAAGCACTTTTCTCTCACTTGAATGCACTTGGAGCTTGCAATTGCTCCTAACTTTTATTCTGGTTTTCCCAGCTGCTCAACTGTCTGTATCTCACTGCTAATTTTGTGTACCACTTGCTCTGTCACTGTTTTATTGCACACTCCTACGTGGGTGTTTTACCTCAACTGTACCTATGTTTTTGACCTTCCCTGTGTGGGGTCCTGTTATCTGTGTTTGGTTTTACCTGACTTACTCTCTGTAAATTGTGCTCTATGTTATCTCTGTACTGTCCCAGGTCGTGCTTGAAAACGGGCAGGCTTTTTACCTTATGTACTTACCTGGTTACCAAAAGCTAATAAATAAATAAATTAATAAATAAGAACAGCGTAAGAACAACCACGCTGTGTAAAGCGCATATCCTTTCAGAGAGACAGGGCTATAAAAGCAGTAGCAAATAACTGCTACCCCTGTTGCTGTATGGAGGAATGGGGAAGCGATGTAGAGGCTGCAGGTCTGGGGTCTGGTTGAGCCGCTCCCATGGCAGAGTGGCTAACACTCTAGACTGTGCAGTGGGGATGACCAGGAGATCAAGGTTTGATTTCCTGTCTCCCGACATTTTATTTTTTTCTTTTTCGCTGAGGAAACAAGGTTCCCCGCCAGTTGCAACATACCCCAAAGGTCTACACCGGCTTCGGTTGATTGCCAATCATTCCGGGGAACTACAACCACGAAACAGAGAACTTTTCCATTGTCCTATTGTTTGAATGGGTGGACAGCATTTCTGTGGTAGTTGGAGTTCTGACCGACGTTTTTTGTGCAGGCGGCATTACGCTTGCAAGGTTATGTGCTGCACTGTTATTGTGTGTGACATCATGATCCTGTGCTTCCACCAGAAAGGGAGGGTGGAAGGAGAGATTGAAGGGCATCTGTGGCTCTCTCATTCAACATTAGTTGAGTAGGAATGAGCAGACACAAAGGGCCATAAGTCCTTTTTCTGCAGATAGAATCTATGTTTCCATGTATGTTTAATACTCTAGAGTAATCATCTAAACAGCCCCCAAAAATACAGATTATATGTCCCTCCATCACCCCCCACCCATTACAACTAAAGCAAAAAGGGGATTTCTGCTGCCTGCAGGCAGCAAGAACTTAGCAGCAAAGTGCTGGGAAACCAAGTTCTGCCATCTGTCCATTTACAAGGCACTGTGCTTCTATTTTAATACACAAAGAACCTATTTACAGCAAGACTTCAAGAGATACATAAAGGACACAGTTTGTGGTATTCCTTGATACGTGTTAAATTATGCCCACACTGTTCAAATCTTCCTTCCCAATGGAAAGATAAGAAGAACTATTGTGGGATGGCTTTTTATTTTACTTTCAATTTATACCCTCTTCTTATTAGCAAAGCCCACCCTTTTTGGCCCCCTAGGTGACTACCCAGCCCTGTTGCCCCTACCTGCAGCAGATTCTCACACTGAACACTGGATAAACTCCCAGGGTAGAAGGGAGAGAGGAGGGATAACCTTGATCTTTCAAGTGTTGTCAGGAATATGACAGGAGGCTACAGCAGACCCAGGTGTACCGAGGGCCAGCCCGTCATCTTAATTCTATGCCAGAGTAGTTCCATTGTTTCCCTCCCTGACACCAGGATCTTGCTGGTGCAGATGTCAAGGCTTGCAGCTGCATGTAAAACAAGCTGGCACACTAACGTCAGGTGATGTCACACCCTCCCATGAGTGCTTCAAGGTGCACTGCCACCTGTGGTCCCTCAGGTGGCATTACTTTGTTTTATTTAAACTTTGTTGACCAGGTGAGTGCACTGGCACTGATGCCTTTTTCAGTCACGATCTGGGTGCAATAGTACATACAGTGGGGGTAGGATAATATACAACAGTTGAGGAACAACAAATGATACAGCAGGTAACACACACTATACAAAACAATGACACTGGCTTGAGAATATGTACAAAAATGTCTGATTTGGGGTACAAGGGGAAGTATGACAGTGTACTAGGAAACAAGTAGATAAGTAAATACATGGGATGTAACAGCAGAAGAAAAAAGAGAAGTAAAAGATAAAGAAAACATTGGAGAAAAAAGGTACAAGTCAGGTACGACCGCAAAAAACTGGCCCAGGGTCGTAAAGAGAAGAGAGATAACAGCATTGAACAAGGTAATAGACGATTTTATGAGGATGAACAAGGGGACTGAGGTGCAAGGAGAACCAATGTTGATTGAAAGAGGAGTGGTGGAAGAGAGGGAGGGAGAAAGAGGTGGAGGTTACTGGAAGGAGGGAAGGAATGAAAGATTATGAATGGGGAAAACGGGGGTGTAAGAGCATAGTTGCTTGGAGGGGAGTGATAAGTGCACTGCAATTAGGTGAAGGGAAGGGGGATAGGTATGGGGATAAGAAAGGGGGACGAGGTGGTGGGAAGCAGAGGTACCTGTATTAGAGGGATGGAGGGCAGAAATGTGTAGGTTACTGGAAGCAGTGACACTATTGCTGCAAGGCAGGTTGCTCTCCCTCACTGCTGGAGAAGACTATCCAATGGGATACTCAATCCTCCTCCTCCACCTGACCAGTCCCAATGCACAGGGCTTATTTCTGAACCCAGGTCACCAATATTGCAATCTGTAGACTTATCGCTGTGCCAGCGGGCCAGCCCTGGGATGGCATTTTTGCATGGCAATTTGGTGACAGCGACACCCAGTGCACGATGAAGTGAATCCAGAAAACCAGTTAATGAAGGCTGTACTAGCACAGTTCCTCCACACATGCAGGCCTCTATATTTCAAGGCAGTGTGGCCCAGAGGTGAAAGCACAGAAATATTAAGGGGGGGGGCTGCAAAATGATCAAACTCCACTTCCGATTAATTCCACAGAATAAATATCCTACAGAATTTAAAAGGCTATGCCTGTGGTTCCATGGGGCAGCAGACCAACTCCTCTGCCCCCTCCAAGCACGATTTGAAGAGCATGCTCCAACTTTCCCACAGATACACCTTCCTTGCTGCCCTGCTTCAGCTGCAGTTTGTCAACTGTTATGATTACACCCACTCTGCTGTAAGTTCTGTTTGTCTCTATTTTTTTGGGAGGGGGTCCTTGCACAACAGCACCTTTGCTCTCCCTGAATGTTGTTGGTATTAACATCTCTGGTTCTTTAATGCGTTGCTCCACTTTGACAGCTTGGACGCTACATGAATGCAACTGTAGCATAGCCCTCTTCCATGCCTTGTTTTACACTTCTATTAAAACTAGTGAGTAATGTTTGGTTGCTTACTCGAAATACTTATCTTACCTCCTGGTGCCCTCTCACTGCTCCCTGTCAAGCAAACTCTAACCCCCGTTGCCCCCTCCACTTTTCTCCCTCCTTCTCAACTTCCCCTCCTGTCCCCCTCCCTCATATTCCCTTCTCTCTCACCTCCTCCTTCAGTGATATCACTCCTGCTGCTACCCTAAATAGGCTGCTATTACTCAGCCCCACCAAGGCAAACAGCCCTGATGGACTTGACGATAAACTCTAGGACCTCTCTGCTCCTGACATCACTGCCCCTATCTTATGCCTTTTCAACTCTCTCCTTATATCTTGGCAAGGTTCCTGGTGTGTGGAAACATGTTAAAGGTCTCCTCCTCCACAAAGGGGGTGATTTCTCCTTTCTAGGAAGTAGCAGCTCATCTTTCTACACCCTGCACTGGAAACATGCAGAAAAAAAGACTTGAGCTTTCACATCTTCAACTTTTTTTGACTCCTTCCTCTGCCTTTTCTAATCTGGCTTCCATAAATCCCCATTCCACTGCCTTATCACTACTGCAGCTTGCTGACTACATCCTAAAGGGGAAGGATGATGTATCAGGTTCTTTTTACCACCGCCATCTTTGTCAATGTTGTCAAGGCATTCAACACCATGGCTGATGCCATCCTACTTCACAGACCAACGGGTGTGGTGCTCTGTGTCCTTCCAGTCAGCTGGGTACACTCCTAACTCCCCAGCAGATTGCAGTCAGTCCAAGTAGGCAATGACCTCTTGAAAAAGCTTGTGAGAAGTGAAGCGCTGAGGGTCTGTTGGCAGCTGTCCACTGGGAATTGATGTATTGCTGTATGGTATGCCCTTGTTGCACTTTTATGCACTTACTAGAACTTCTGATAAATACTTGAAAAATATTTTTTCCACTGCTATACGTGATCACCTGTCCACAGATGATTTTTTTAAATAAATTGATTACGCAATGGATTTCTGTTGTACTGACAAATGCTTGTTACTGTTACTCATCACCATTCCCTGAGTGCGCATTGTTTTGTTGCACAGATTTGTTGTTTTTCAGGGTTTAGCCAACCCTGCTAATGTGTACCACTCACGTTATTTTTTAGTGCTCACACTCAGACATGGGGAAGTTGACATCTTCTTCCCCCATCTGCTCAGTTGTCCCCCGGGTCTCTATCCTGGGTCCAGTCCTGCTCTCCATTTTCCTAAAGAACCTTCTCCTAGTCTGTGTCTTCTTGCACCTACGTATACTATGTATGCAGATGAAACTGTTCTGTTCGTCTCCAAAGCTTCTGCCCCTGAACGAGGAGTGACTCTGCAGCACGACTTTAATAATGTCCAACACTGGTTCTGCTCTAAGCAGCTCTTAATTAATGCCCAGAAAAATCAGTCTACATGACCTTTGGCAGCAAACAGAGACTTGCTGGTCTCCACAAAGCCCCTGGCTGTATGACACTTGATGGCTGCCCCACTGAAGAAGCACCTCCCCCCACTTCATGTGTGACTGGTTCCACACTTTGATTCCTCCTTCCACATGGATGTCATCCACAAAGAGCTCCTCCCAAACTCTGATGCACTTTACTGTAACAAATCCTGCCTCTAACCCCGTGTTTGCCTGGAGAGATCATTCAAAAGATGATCCACCTGGTAAGTGACTATAGTAATTCTAATGAACGTGAAAATATGAAAAACTATTTTAGACAGCAGGGGGCCAGATACTGAAAACTTATCATGGGTACTAATGGGTGTTTGCTGCACTAACTGGATTTTGTGCCCAGTTTTGGATGGGGTTTATATTCAGAGACCCCAGGCTGTGGCATGGGCTAATCCCATTAAGGCCCAAGTACTAGCATAATATTGTGCCATGCAAATGTGGGGTTCCCCCTGCATATGGGCACAGTGGCAATTTCAAAATTTTACATCAGTGGAAATAGCACCCAAAGTGATGCTGTTTACTGCCTCTGAACACCTAGTCTTAACTGGGCACAATATCCTGGTGGTAGGATGGCTGTACTGCAGTTGTCTGTCCCGTAAGTGGTAGAGGGCTCCCTGGGAGTAGTGGCATCCCTCACCTGCTGTGCACCCATCCTGGTTGTTGCACATGATGCCCTAGTGTCTAGTGGCATCCCCCACCCTCCAAGCACTTATCCCAGTACTCCAAATGTATACCCTGATAACCAGTGGCATCCCCACCCTCTGATCACCCATCCTAGTCATACATTGTATGCACTGCTGTTTAGTGGCACCTCCCATCCCTGGTCATCCATCCTGTAAATGTGCAGGTTGTCCCTGCTGTCTAGTGGCACCCTCACCTCCAGTCACCTGTCCCGGTACTGCAACAATATTTCTTGGTGTTCAATGGTATACCACCCCCCCCCTCACCGATCATCCATCCCGGTATATTGTATGTATGCCCTAGTGTCTAGAGGCCACCCCCACTCACCGAGTACCCATCCTGGTGATTCTGATGCTTCCCTGGTGGCCAGTGGCACCTCCCTAACCTCCTGTATAGTGCTCCAGATCCATGGTGTTCAGTGGCACCCTTCCCATCTCCCAGCCCATGTAACCTAGCCCATCACTGGTGGCTAGTGGTACCCCCATCCCCCCAACTGCTGGTCACCAAACAGACCAGCAAACATTGGCAGTTCAGTGGACTCCCCACCCACTAGCCCATACCCAGCATCACCAAGTCACCCCCTTACTAGGGCTGCTGGGGCCACACGATGCATCCAGTACAAGGACTGGCACAGTCCTCCTTTCACCTCCTCAGCTAGCCACTGTAGGTATTGACAGTAATCGTGTGTGCAGTATACTGTATGTACACTCACTGTCAATACATACAGTGAGAAGGTGAGTGGAGGGTTTTGCTGGTCGTCCTATTAAGTGCACTGTGTGCGCTGGCAGCACCAGTAAGGCAGGGGGTTGGCTGGGTTGTGCACTGGATGTGCATGGGGTGGGCAGGGGGCTACTGAACTGTCAATGTTTGCTGGTCTGTTAGGTGATCAGTAGTTGAGGAGGCGGCGTAACACTGGCTGCCAGGAACAGGCTAGGTTACATGAGCTGGGAGATGGGGAGTGCCACAGAACAGCAGGGATCCAGAGCACTACACAGGGTGGAATGTCGGGGGGTTCCACTACCACCAGGGAAGCTTCAGTAATCAACAGGATGGGTGCCCGGTGGGTGGGTGGGTGGGGCACTAAACACTAGGGCATCAGTAAAACAAACTGTTGACTGTTGGTCAGTTGCAGTGTTCCATCACTAACAAACAGATATCCAGTCTATGTTACTGTAGCCCCCTCAAGAGATATGTACCTTTAAGAGAGTCTATTGACCTCTGAGCATGCCATTCTCTATGCCCCTGGAGAACTGAATCAGCTGATCTGACTTGGCATTCCAAAGGGAAGGAGTCAGCAGTCAGTATTGAAGGCCACAGGCTGGTGACTGTCAGTTGGTGGGAGGTGCATGCAAGGTACACTGTGCCTGCTCCCATGTCCTAAAAGTTTCTCTATAGAGTGTGGCATCATGAAAAGTACTGATTTGTGGTGGATGCCATTGGTACCAGATCCTCAAAAGGGGGTGCCCCTTTTCAGCAAAAAAACAGTGAGTGAAGAAGATGTTGTGTCTTAATAATAGAAAAAATTAAAGGGAAAGAACTGCAACTAAAGGGACCGAGGTGATATAAATTCATTATGACATTCAAAGTGACTGTGTGTGGCATCCAGCAGTGCCCTGAGGACAGAAGACAGTTTAACAGACAGTGCCTTGGTTGTGTCTAGGCATATTTTAAGGACTGTCTCCCCAGGGTAAGTCTCTGTAAACCCTGCAAGGCATCAGTTAAGCAATAATGCACAACAGTGTGTGTCATGCTGGGATACTATCTTGCCATGGGTGGTTGGGCGCAAGGCAGCAGGCCAAGTGTGTCCAACACCTGAGAAGTGATGATACTCCAGCACCAACACACACACACCCTGGAATGTGTTATTGAAGTTATACAATAGCTTGTTTTTAAGTAAAAAAAGTAACAGTTTTGAAGCTGTTTTTTTTTGACTGTGCAAGCATATTTAAACAAGCCTTTGTCAATGCCGAATGTTTGTTTACTGGCATTAGCATTGGTAGTGCAGGAGTTAGACAGATGCAGAATAGGAATGGCAGTGAAACATAGAAACATAGACGTTGATGGCAGATAAGGACCACTTGGCCCACCTAGTCTTCCCATTTCCTACCAACGGATAAGCTGCAGATTCCAGTTACCCAGCACCCTACTTCCTCCTACCCCTGGCTAAGATTGCCTTATGTATGTCCCAAGCAATCTTGAATTCCCCCACTGTAAGTATAAAAAATTGACGAAGTTATGAGTGTACGTAGAAACTGTGCAACGCACGCTGGTAAAGCAGTCATTCTTTGGAATTTGTTTACCAAATTTGCAATATCCGCTTTTTGGGACCTCTCCTTATGAACACTGTCACTAATTTTCTTAATCTGTCCCGAACATTGATTTCACACAGCGACCGCACCATTGTGCGCCAGATGTGCGAAAACACATTTTGGGCAGGATGTAAAAATTTAGAGCTGTACTGTTCATAAGGAGGTGTGGAAAATTTGCAATGTTGAAAATCTGGAGAGATAATATTAAAAGTTCTCGAAGTTACAAGCATGCGTGGGAACCACACAATGCACGCTCGTAACAGTAATTTTTTGGAATTTTTTCACCAAATTTGCAACATAGGCTTTTTGGGATCCCACCGCATGAACAGTGACACTATCATTTCATTAATCAGTCCCGGAAGGTGATTCCACGCAGTGACAGCAAAATCACCTTTCAGGACCGAATAATGACATGACAATGACTGAGTTCATGAGGTGGGTACCCAAAAACCCCATGTTGAAAATTTGGTGTTAAAAGTAGCAAAAATGGCTGAGATATCCATGTAAGTTGAACCCCCCCCTCCATTTATGCCATTATACAGCTCACCAGCATTTCTTCAGTTCGCGGTTGGCTTTGAAGAGTGCAGGCGTGTTCCTGCTCCACGAAGGTCATCTCGCTGGGCTCCAGAGGTAAGTATGGGGTGGGGTGCGGGGGAGCTGGGGTGCAGAGGGTGGGTGTGGGTTGGGGGAGGGGCACGGAGACAACGAGGGACCATTTTCTCTTTTAGGTTAAAAAAAAAACATTGCGGGAAGGTTTTTTTTTTCAGGTTTGACTTGAGCACCTGGGGTGGGTTCCCAGAGTGCCACCTGTGTTTTTTGGGCAGGGGGACTGAAGCTGACAGGGACTGGGCCCCCTGTCGGCTCAGAAAACATGTCTGTGTTGGGAGGAGGGGGGCGCATGATGCCGAGGGAGGACTGGGCACCCCCTTCGGCAAACAAATTAAAATACGAAATTATGCCGATGGGGATTGGGCTCCCCATTGGCAAATGAACTGGGGAGGGCATGCCGAGAGAGTTGGGCACCCTGGCGTTGGCCCTTGCGGGACTGTGAGAGGCGGATGGCAACAGCCACCACCATGTTTATTGAAATGTTACACCAGGCAAGGCACACCCTGCAATGACGGGTTGCTCCTTCATTACAGCGGCGAAATTGTTTCAAGTTGGTGACACGCTTCTGAGCTGCTGTCATAGACAGCATGCTCATTCACTGGTGCCACAGAGGCAAGCCCCAAAAAGCAGTAGCGGCATGGGCCACAACACAACCGTACCTCCTCAACCTGCTACTCCAGCAAGCTGTCACAACATGTTTCTTGCGCATGTGTGCAAACATAAAAATATAAGTTCCTGTTTTCTTTTTGACCAGTAGATGGTGCTGTGTTTTACTTGGTTAGCTGTGTCTCTTTCACTCCCCCCAATTCTGCTCGCTACTAGGAAGTTGTTTTTGTGATATAAAATTATGCCTTAATGTGAACCTTAATAGAGAACTCAAGTTTTGAACAACAGAAGGTATGCGTCCTGCCCCATATAAACCAGACACGCTGAAAGTGAAAGTGTGTTCCCCGGTGCGGAGCGGGTTTGCGTTTTCATTTCTCCACTCTGCTGTAGAATAACATCAGGTGCTTGACTGTGGTGGCAATAATACACTGCTATTTGAAATAAATTAACCATAACAGCAAACTTTATTAACCCTATGGCTTCCAAGCGATGGGAAACCAGCACAGGAAATGAGTGGTAGAGTGTGAGAGGAGCATGCGGTCAGTTCAGTCTTGTGAGCAAACTGTGTCTGTGAAGCCACTTGTTTAAAAAAAAAAGTTTTAGGGTTTGGTTTCTCTTGGCAGCTGTTTTTAACGGAGAGTTGCCAAAAAGTATGATTTTATGTTGAGTTTACTATAAAGTGTATGTTCATGTTGTCTTTAGTTCTGACGAGGGGGGAGCAGAGTGAATTTTGTTTGTTGGTGTGGTCATGTGTGCCGGACCTTAGAAGTTGACGGCAGATAAGGATCACAAGGCCCATCCAGTCTGCCCATTTCTTTTTCTACCTTATGAATGTGCCATAGGCCTTTGCTCTGTCAATGGCCTATCTATTCATACTCATCTGTATTGCTCCCTTATGCCTATCTCATGCCTGTTTGAAGCCCTGCACTGTATTCATATCCACCACTTCCTGAGGTAGGCCATTCCATGCATCCACCACCCTTTCTGTGAAAAAGAACTTCCTCACATTACCCCTTAATCGGCCTCCTTCTAATCTCATGCTGTGTCCTCTTGTCCTGCTATTTTTCTTATATTGAAATATGTTAGACTTCATGCAGTAATAGATAACATCACTGGTGAAGATGGGCCATGACCAATCAGAGTGCAGGAAATCTTCTTACCATTGTATAATGAACTGTAACCCATGAGATGAAAGTGGGAAAGTTAAAGCCTATGGTCTGTGGGGCTTATGTGTCAGAAATGTAAATACTGCCGCACCTCAGAAGCACTTAAACTGTGTTCAGCTGCCAATCTGGAGGTAATTGGGAAGATGAGCTAATATTGCCCAGGAGATCCACCCACAGCATTGCTGCCAGGGGTAGTGGACTCCTAAAAGAGACATTTATTTATTTATTTCAGTTTGGTATTAATACGTTTGAATCAAGGACTCATTTTCAAAGGTTCCTCATCAGTGTTTAACAAACATTACAAAAATACAAGGTTTACAGAGAAAAAAAAAGAAAAACATTGAAGCATATATACAGGCAGTAATAGTAAAATTTGAACATTATACACATCAAATTAGTACATATTAACAGAGAGACTGATTAGATAAGAAGGGTGAGCCGGAGGTGGCATCATCTGAGGTGGGAGTGAGGTGGAGCTTTCAACCAAGTGAGGCCATCGTCAGGTAACTGGGGGTAGGGGAGCGGGTTAGGAAAAAAGTGGTATATAGCACAAAAATGTAGAGGGGGTAGGTAAATGGAAAACTGGGGGCGAGGTACTATCACATTAGCACAGGCAGGTACAATTCATTTTAGAGCCAAGGAGAGATTTAAGCCTAGCTTTGAAGGTACTAATCTTGGTAGTATCAGTGAGGTCAGCAGGTAGTTCATTGTACCATTTTGGTCCTTGATACAGGATGGAGTTCTGGGTAAGTTTTGTCCTTTTGAAGGGACTCACCATCTTGTCAGCGACCGTACTATGGGTAGATTTCGTTGGGATGGCCAGCTTAAAGTGTCCGCCCAGTGTGGTGGATGTCAGTCCAAGCGGTACTTTTTTTAGAAGTAGGCAGGTTTGATGTTGCCCTCTAAGATGGAGTGGGAGCCACCCAGTTTCAGTGTACAGCAAGCAGGTGTGGGTGTCAAGGGTAGCCCCCAAAGCAAGACGACAGGCATTATTGAAGAGTGTGTTGATCCTGTTAAGAGCAGTTTTTGTGCCCGCCCCAGCACACTCGCCTCTGAGGCCGGGAGATCAGAGGGCTGTGGGTTCAGTTCCCACATCTGGCACTTGGGTTAATATCCCAATACTGACACTGTAGTGCAGCATGAGGGGGGTGCTGCACTTCTGAGGTGCCGTCTTTCGGATGAGACGTTAAACCGAGGTCCCATCTGCTTGGATTGGTAGTAGTTCAGGTGGATGTTAAAGATCCCATGGCACTAATCGAAAAGAGTAGGGAAATTTCCCCAGTGTCCTGGACAAATTTCTCTCATTCACTAAAAATACCACCAACAGCTTAATCTGGTTCAAGGTCAGTTGGCATTCATCTGTACCCCCCTCCACAGGTTGTGCCTGAAAATAGGCAGGATTTGTCTAGTGCACTTACCCGGTCAACAAAAACTAAAAAAATAAATAAAATAAATAAAAAAATAAATATATAGGCAACCCATAGTCAATGGTAGACAGTATTGAGCTACTGGTAGCTAGTTTGAGCGTATCTGGTGTTATTGAATGTCTATGAGGATAAAGTACACCAAGTTTTATATCTGCAGTCTTGATAACAGAGTCAGTGTGGTTTGAGAAGTTGAGCATGTCATTAAAGGTAATGCCGAGATATCTGAAGTTAGAGACTTGGTCTAGGATTTCACCCTTTTGGTTATGAATACGAAGGGGCAGGTATTTCTTTTTGCTTTGGGAGGTGGTGAAGAGCATACTCTGTTTTTTGACATTTAATACTAGGTTGTTTTCTGTAGACCAAGATTCAAGCTTATGGAAGCTGCTTTGGAGTTCAGTTGTGATGAATTGTTGGTCTTTGCTGGTGACTCAGATCACTGCATCATCAGCATAGAGAACTGTGCTTGCTGAGTAAGCCATTGGGGCAGAGTTGATGAAAAGGCTAAAGAGTAGAGGACTGAGGACTGACCCCTGAAGAACCCAAGGGTATCACCAATTTTGACTCGTTGTGATCTGTTAGAGAGGTAGCTGCCAAATCATAGTACTGTATCTGGGGGTATACCTGTAGACAGAAGGCAACTTAGGAGGAGCTTGTGATTAACAGAGTCGAAAGCTTTCGTAAGGTTGATGAAGACTGATCCAACTGCCTGACAACTATCCAAGGCGTTATATAGTTGGGATGAATAATCAACTAGGGCGGTGAGTGGTAGGGAAAATGATGGAATCACTTCTGAAGGAAAGAATTGTTGAGTTCCTAGAGGCCAGTGGGGCACAGGACCCAAGGCAGCATGGTTTCACAACAGGAAGGTCATGTCAGACAAACCTAATAGACTTCTTTGACTGGGTGACCAAAGTAGTAGACCAGGGAGGGACTGTGGATATGGCCTACCTAGATCTTAGCAAGGCAATTGACACAGTCTCACACAAAAGATTAATATACAAGTTAGCCAGCCTTGGAGTGGGTCCCAAGGTGGTAGCCTGTATAAAAAACTGGCTGGACAACAGGACGCAAAGGGTAATAGTAAACAGAGTCCACAGTGAAGAAAGGAGGGTAACTAGTGGGGTACCACAGGGTTCGGTACTGGGACTGGTCCTCTTTAATATCTTGATAAGTGACATTGGAGAGCACCTGGAAGGAAAGGTATGTCTCTTTGCAGATGACACAAATATCTGCAACAGGGTTGATACACAAGGTGGGGTGGAAAGAATGAAAAGGGACTTGGCAAGGTTGGAGGAATGGTCAAATACGTGGCAGCTCAGATTCAGTGCAAAGAAGTGCAATGTAATGCATCTGGGAAACAAAAACCCAGGAGAAGGGTACACAATGGGGGGTGAGTTAATAACAACAACAAAAATCGAAAGAGACCTAGGAGTAATTATATCAGATGACCTAAAGGTGGGCAAGCAATGTGAGAAGGCAGTAAGGAGGGCTGGGGGGATACTGGGATGCATAGGGAGAGGCATCAACAGTAGAAAACAGGAAGTTGTTATCTCTCTCTACAGACAGTTAGTGAGAACCCATCTGGAATACTGCGTGCAATTCTGGAGACCCCATCTCCGCAAAGACATAGACAGAGTGGAGGCTGTTCAGAGGAGGGCAACCAAAATGGTGCAAGGTCTGCACCAGAAGACATACGAGGAGAGACTAAAGCAGCTTAATATGTATACCCGTGAGGAAAGGAGGGAGAGGGGGGACATGATAGAAACTTTCAAATATCTCAAGGGAATTGACAAGGTACAAGAGGGTAGTATCTTTCAGAAGAAGAGATGTGCAAGAACAAGGGGGCACAATTTGAAGATAAAGTGGGGACGGCTCAGAGGTAATGTTAGAAAGTATTTTTTCACAGAGAGAGTTGTGGATGCATGGAACAGCCTTCCTGAGGAGGTTGTGGAGTCAGGAACAGTGGGAGATTTCAATAATGCATGGGACAGGCATAAGGCAATTCTAGTGGGGGGCAGGAGGAAGTAAGCTGTTGATTAACCAGAATCTGCAGCTTATCCATCAGGTAGGAAAATGGGCAGACTGGGTGGGTCATGCGGTCCTTATCTGCCATCAAATTCTATGTTTCTATGAGTACTTTTTACAGAAGCCATGCTGTTGCAGGCAGAGTAGATTATGGTTATCAAGGTATTCAGTAAGCTGGTCCGAGACCATTCTTTCGACTATTTTCGAAACGGGAGGAAGGATGGATATAAGTCTGTAGTTGGATGTTTTGGTTTTATCCCCTGCTTTAAAGACAGGCATTACGTTAGCTGACTTCCATGCATTTGGAAATACTCCTGATTTTAGAGAGGCATTAAACACCATGGTAAGAAGACCAGCAAGGTCATGAAGGAGTAAAACAGCCAGCTTCATGTCAAGCAGATCCACCCCATCTTGGTCTTGCCAAGTGCCCTTTTAATATGCTTGATGTTTTGGGCTTTGGTGACACGTCTAAAGTAAAAGGGTGGTACATCTTTCCTTGGGGTATCTTGAGGGGCAGTTGGGCATTGCTGAACATGCATATCTTTGAAGCAGTCATCAGGGAGTACACTTGAAAGGTCAGTGAACGCGTTGTTGAACTCATTGGCAATTTCGATGGGTTCCTGTAGGGGCCCATTTGCAGTCAATAGTTGGTCTGGGGGGGGGTCTTGGGGGCTTTGCCCATTAAGGATTTAAGAGAGCACCAAACATCTCTTCCAGAACCCAGGGTTTTCATTAGTAGATCCTTATAGTAGGAGGCTTTAGCCCATCGGATGAGTCTGGTGCAGGCATTTCTAGCTGCCTTGTAGGTATTAAATGCAGCAGGTGTACGAACTGCTTTTGCTATATGCCAAATATTTGTACCTCCATCAGGCCAGTAACTTGCTTGTTTGTACCTCACCAAGGTTCTCTGTACCCCAGTAAACCCAGTAAATGCCTGGAATTCACATCCCTTGGTAACCACACAAAAGAAGACTGTGCCAGTTGAGAGAAAAAGCGATATCTGATATGAACTTTTAACTGCGACCATCTGCCAGCGTGTGTGAACTCATAATGGAAAATTAAAAGATTCTAGTTTGTTAACCCCAGTTTGGAGCTTGCTGTTTGTTCTCTGCCGAATTCTTCTAAACCCCTTCCTCTGCAGCTCCGACTGTCTTATCGTGTGCCAGAGGAGCCCCAGAGGTCGAACCTCAGCCTGAGAGGTCAAGTAAGTGAAAGTTGGTGGTTTGTGTGGTTCCCCTCTTTGTTACCATCAAAATACCCCTAGATCAAGGAAGAGGGCTTTTATTATTGTTGCTTCATGTTTACAGTATGTTAGAAGTCTGTCCTCGTAGGACTGAGAATAGCAATAATCTAAAGATGCAACTCTGTAAAGAGTTTCTTTTGACTAATGATTAAGAAGAACTTTCTTTGTGAGAACAGTCTAATGGCTTTTCTGTAAATACACATCTCAGCTCACTTTATTATTTTTTTTTTATATACTTTATTTTTGTTCCCAATTTTCTCTGTGCCTTCCACCTACACAAGCTATTTTACCTCCTGTAGGAGTCCTCTGAGTTCCACACCACTGCCATCTCTGTTTGACATTCCTCTTTGGAAGCTCTGACTGCAACCCACTGCTTATATCCCATGGGTAGAACCCCACTGGTTCCCTAATCTGGGGTAACATTCTCATTCAATGGTCTAGGTTCAAGAGGAGGGGCTTGTAAAGAGGTGGGTGGCCCTAACGTGACATGGGAAGGGAGGGCGGATTCATCTGCCTGGGGCCGCTGGGGTGTTTTCCCCTGTAAGTCCCTCCCCCATATCCCCCATCCTAGGGTGTGATCCTGAGGAGCAACTCGGACAACAGCCTATCAGGGCAACTAGAAGGGCAAGTGAGACCCACCCCTCCTTAAAAAACTCCCCTGCCAGCCCCAATCTGAGTGTGATGCTCCCATGTCGTTAACTAGGCAAATGTGTGCATACAGACATAAGGCTGGACTGAAATGACCTCTTCATTCCTACCTGCATGAGACCCCCTCCCCTGGGCCACCAGAGTGCAATCATGTAGTAAAAGGAAGAGTCCTCCTTCCCGTTGGCAAGAGGCATACAAAGCAGAAGAGTAAGCCCTGCCTCACCAGTCAACACCAAATATCCTGCGTTCAAGATGCAAATCCAGGTCATCTGAATGCCAAGTGTTGGCTCTACCACTGTGTTAGTCGGTTGGCCACAGCTTACCTTATATGTTTATTGGACAGTGCAATTGTTTTACTTGACACTGCCCTACATTTCAACAACTTGACTGGTCATCTTGATTAACATCGCTGCTTGAACTGAGTTTTAAAGCATTTATATTTCAGCACACTTGGCTACCTTTGCTCTAATTTTGCTGTGATGTTGGATTCTTATACTCACTGGTCAGCCACAGTAAGAATATAAAAGATCCCTGCTGTATTAGCAAGCTAAAACTAACAGATGCACCAGTTTTTTTATTGTTGTTTTTTTGTTTAAATTTTATTTTACCTGGAATATCCTTACTGAAATGAAACATCTCATTTTCAGGGCAGGGGCGCTTTTACACATTTTTACAGCTGGGAGGACTGAAGCACAGGAAGGGGCCCAGCTGCAGTTTTTGAGGGATAGCCAATATGGTAGACGAGATTCTCATGGATGACGAGTGTACAGCGTCATCTCTGACAAAACGCTAGTGTCTTCCCGACGGGCCAGAGCATCATCCCTGATGAGACTTCTGTTTCTTCTCGATGTCACTTTGTATTAATAGCTGTTCGTAATAGTATAAACCTAGTATTGCGGTGCTTTCCCTCGAAACAAAACAATCTGCTGTGGCGGGGACAGCCTCTCAATCGTCTTTATTCCAGTCAGCACCCAATACTGTTACACTATTGACTGCTGCCTAGCAATAGTGAAATGAAACAATATGCTGTGTGTGTGTGGGCAGCGGGCACAGCCACAGCCCCCTGGTCATCTCTATTCCAGTCAGTGCCTGAGTCTGGTACACTATTGACTGTTGCCTAGCGCCAGATGGCTCTCCGCCATCATAAACTCCTCTGCCATCTTTGTCCCGCAGAATCTGCAGCCATTCCCAGGGAGGTTACATGAGTTGGTCACACATTAAGTTAACGGCTCTGGTGGGGTTTTAGCTAGAGCTGTGAGGAACCAAATGCTACCAAAATTCTGATTAATTCCAAGAAATTCTGTCAGAAGTGGAATTCCAAAATCCTGCCAGGGAAATTGAAACTGCAGATTTGTAATTCACAGTTTACATAAACCAGATTAGGTTTCCACGCACCGCAGAACACTAAACCTAGGGTTACATAATCTGCGGAAAACTGATCCACAGCTTAAATCAAATTACTTTTGGAATTCCGTGGATTTTTTTGAAAAATTCCAAAAAGCACTGCTCTCACCACAGGACTTTACTGCCTTCTACTGCCTCTTTCTAGATCCATTGTTGATTAGAATGCATGATTGAATAATCCAGGCCTTCACAAGGCATGTCAACACGATTTTTTTTAAGACTCCATTGTAACTTTTAAGACCTCAGAGTAGCTATCCTTAATTTTTAAAGAGCACCTTTTCTGGATTTTTTGGTGTCACCCCCCCCCCCCCCAGAAACTGTGAAGGACACTTACTTGCTCCTTAAATTCATTACTGCATAAAGTTTTATTTTCTGTTGTCTCTGTTTAGGAAGGGAAGGGGTTATAGTTTGGCTCTGTGGCGTCAAGCTACCGATCCCTTCTACTTCTTTGTCCTGAGCACCGCCCTTATGCTAGCACCTTATGTGATGTAATTATATGTAGAGCATGGGTCCTGATTTGTTCAGAATGGGCTTCTAAAATATAAAAAGCAGAGCTACAAAAAATGGACCCATCACTGTCTATCGAGCATACCCCTGCACTCTCCATATATTTATATCACATAAAGTGGTAGCATGTGGGTGGAACTCAGAACAAGGAAGTGGAAGGGATCAGTGGCTTGGCTCCACGGAGTCAAAATATGATCCCTTGCATTCCTAAACAGAGGCAACAGAAAATACAATGCAGTAATCAGTTTTGGGATAGGTAAGGGTCTTTCACAGTTTCTGGAGTGAGCATGAGAAAAGGTGCTCTTTAAGACCTCAGCGTAACTCCTTCATTTTGTCTGCATATTCTTGTGCTACGTATCATTGCAGCAGTACATGTCTCCAGTATTGTTGGCATTTTTCTGCATGCAGCTAGGACTGGGAGAACCACAAAATGTTCTGAGGTTCTTAAATGTTCCGATAAGGCAGGAAAAGCTCAGATAGTTATCCAAGTAATGCAAGAACATTCAGCACCTTTTAAGTTAAACGCTAGAAGATGTTTCAGCTAGTATTTTTCACCAGTAAGCTATTGTCAGTGAAGGGAATCTAAAAACAACTTACAGTGGTACTACAATAAATATCATTAGTTTTCATACAGCGAGTTAGTGCCCCTTGTTTAACACCACTGTGAATATGAATTATGTAATACAGTTCTAGCTCACTAGGTCCTTTCTCTAGCTCGAACCTTCTTTCGGGTCTTTCCAGCACCACCAGCTTTCTTTCTAGATAAAACCTGCTGAGGGAATATATTAAGCTCCATAATCAATGCTTTTTTTTTACTTACATTTTCTGTGCCTACTGCATCTTTGGCACATACTCTTTCCAGATTCCGGCAGCCCACACTGGCTCGCCCATATCTCGATGACCAGCCAGTCTTCTTCCACAGAGCCTTGGCTATGCCCCCCAGGAGGGGCTGAAGGTAGGGAATACACCCCCTAAGTATTCTAGTTCAATCAGAATGGCTGTGCCTGGTGGACACACGGTGCCCAGATGTACCGGGGCCCTTTGGCTAGGTTGCAGGAGTCATTTTTCCACCTGGTTTCTCCCCGGCTGTCGGGATGCCTGGGGCTCAAGCCTGGGCATACACAAAGGCATGCAGTACATGAGCCCAGCCAAAGGCTCCCCTAACCTGCCCACATTCACTGCACTGCCACCCATGGTCTCCCAGGTGATGACATTGTGGTAGAGACAGGGACCCTCCCTCCAGGAGGAGAGCATCCTCTGTGGTGTTCAATCCCCCTCCTCTTAGATGGCCCTCAACAACCTGAGGTCACAAAAGCAGTGTTTGAAAATTGATCAGAACCTGAAAAAAGTTATGACATGGTTCTTTTACAGAAAATGCCTCAGGTTCTGGAAGACTCTGATCTTATCCAAATCAGTTCTTCCATCTCTACTCACAACTGCTGATATTATTGTCTTCCAAGGCACTCCTAGACACAGGGGGCCGGATTCTGAAAGGGTGTGAAGCCACTGCAGGGGACTTGCCGCAGGGTGATTGACACAGCTTGAGACTTGAGTCAAACATTGTGGCAAGCGTAATCTGAAAGGCGCTTGCTGCAAAAGCCCAGCTGCAAGTCCAGAACGAGTTAGACCAGCTTCTTTCTGGTCTATATTTGCATCCGTCGGGGACCCGCTTTTATGGGACTTGTGCCAAACCTTTTGCCCCAGCTGCCGTAACATATGCAAAATGTTGCAAATGTACCACCCCTTTGAGAATTGAACCACTCTGAGTCCGAGGGGCTTTGGCGCATCTGCAGCCGCCTTTGCATCGGATGCAGGACTTGATGCAAGCACTGTATCCACCTTCTAGAATCAGCCCCAGCATGTTGCAGCCCATGTCGGTTTCTCAATCAATCAGTCAATCAATCAATCAAAATCTTTATTTATCCAGGCGATCATCATTGAGCAAGGCTCATTTACAAGACAGACCTGGTTGGTAAAGGTCAAATACAATGCAAAATACATATTTATAACACTCATGATAAATGAATACAATTTGCAATATCAATGAAAAATCATGATGAAAGGATACAATTTTCAAAATCAGGATATATATAGTCATAACAAAGGTAAATAAATAGAGGATAGTGGATGGGCAACAGTGAACAACAACACAGTTGTTCACTTCTCGAGAGGTTGTCATGACAACCTAGAAAACCTCGAGAGCGAAGTTCGAGAGGTTTTCGGTTGGCATGAAACCTCAAGAAGTTAATGACTGTGTTGTTGTTCTCTGTTGCCCATCCACTGTCTTTTATAGAGTATGGGCAACAGTAAAAAAAAAAAAAGATTGTGCTTTCTTTCCCGGTCACCCGGTGATGCCGGGGACCCCCACCCCGCCCGTGTCTGTGACAACACTCTGCTAGTGTCCACAAATATACTGGTGTCCTGCTATGTGCCGGGTAATATTAAAAGAAAATGGCACTTACTGGTTAAAAAGAACTTCCTTCTCCAGTGCCTTTCAGCAACTTCGCTGATCTGCCGTGGCCATTTTACGGACGACTAGAAACCGCGACTTGCGCATACAGAGATGTGATCAGGGCAGTTGTACCATTGACGTGACATATTTATGATGGTACAACAACCTTGTGACGTCACATCAATGGTACAACAAGTCTAGGGAACACTAGATTTTCAAGCAATACAGCGTTCTAACATACACTATATAGCAGTAGTGAGTATGTAACAGTAAGAACAATTTACAATTTGAGCCTGCATGTAACCTATAAAGATGCACCTCATACCAATAAACCAGGGCAACAGGGAGGGAGAGGTGACAGGGGTTACCCATGGGTCTAGGGGAGGTGATAGGGTGGGAGGGTGAAGGGGAATTTAATGGAGCGAGGGGACGCAAGGGGTAATGGAACTGGACACCCATACAAAGTGAAAAAGAGAAGGGGGGACCAACGGGGAGCTCTAGTTAAAGACTTTCAAAAACAACAAAATAAATATCTTTTTACTGTCTTCATGAGCAGGAACATGTTGCACAAAAGCTTTTAGGATTCACGGACCAGTCACTGGATATTTGGCATCGCAAAGTAAGGCCATTGCCCATATACTAACAACAGGCTACAATGGCAATAGAGTAAGCAACATAAGAAGAAACAGTGTTATCTTTTTTCCCAAACTTATCTAAATATATTGGCCTTGTTACACTAACTGCAGAATTATGAATTATTCAGTTCATTTGATAATCCAGTATGTACGGTGTATAGCATGTGTGGTTATACAATAATACAGTTTTTAAAAATCTATAAAATATTAATCATTAAACATCCCTGTTGTCAATAGCTGGCAACAATGTATGTCCCTGCAGATCTATTTGTATTGGCATTATTTATAATCTCTGCAGCCACCGTCGCCGTTTGCCTATTAACACAGTTGAAACATGCACGTATTCTTCCTGGCTGCCCTGGAATTTGGGCTGCTGGTTGTTCTGTGCAGAGAGCCACTCTGAGGAGTAGCATCTGCAAGTTGAAGTTGGATTTAGAGCCAGTAGGCTTTACATTGGCACAAAAGGGGAAATTTGCCAGGACTGCTGAGTGAGTTACTACTGTGTGTGCAGGTGTTTCAGAAATTCTACCTTTAATTTATCAGCTTAATGAAGCAATTAGCTTTGACTGCTATCCTCTGGTACAGGTGATAGGGTCAACAAGAATATTACAGATCTAATCATCCAAGGCTGTGCCATTTCAGAACAGGGAGTGAAAAGGGATGCTACCAAGAAATCAGACTTGACATTGCAAATCGTCGAAGCAGATTCAGAAAATCAGCATTACTGATTCAATTACACAGGAGCTCCTCTACTAACCTGAAGTAGGCCTCTCAAACAAGATATGAAAAATCTGTCAGAAGGAAGGCTGATTTTTTTTTTTTTTACATAAAAAGTTTAAAAACTACCGCAGCATCAGGATGGCATCTAGCCCCTCACAGGTTCCACATTATCAACCAGGCAGCCACCTTCAGGCTGGATACCGCTCCAATGAGGAAAGTGTTCTCCCATGGAGGGCCCTGCTTGGGGGGAGCGGGGGTAAGTCACAAGGGAACTTGGAGGTTGGGGTAAGTACCAGGAGATGGTGGGTGATGGGAAAGGGGGCTCCACTGTGGGGGGTGGAGCAAGTCATGGGGAAATTTTAAGGCTGGGGTAAGTACTAGGAGATGTGGGTGACAGGATTTGGGGGGGGGGGGTGGACAGATATGGGCCACCCATCAAATCAGAAAAGAATTAGTAGATTGAAAAAAAAAAGATTAAAAATTAATTTTAGTCTCCAAACACATTATACATTGGATGATTTATAATAAACCATATGAAAACTACTTATGAGCCATATAAATACATAATATTAGCTACACAAGTAATTTCTTTAACGTGTAACTGATCAAACACACACATGAAAGCTGAAAAGTGGGCTAGTTTGAACAGTTAAGAGATGACTCCACCTCCTGAAATATTTAAGTTTTCTTGTGATTGAATATTCATGTTTTCTCTGTTAAGGTAATTATAAAACGCTTACATGGTTTCAGCCAATCAATGCTAAGAACAGCAAAACCTCTTATTCTGTGTACAGTTACCATCTCCTGTGGTCTTCCACGTTAGAGGCCGGGCAGCACATTCATTTTTGAAAATTACAAGTGGAACTCAAAACTTACTATAAATCACTCTAGCACTCTCAAGTGATTTGTAACAAGCAATTTTGCTGTATCCAGGAAAACATCATCTCAAATTACGTCTAGACACAATTCAGATTATATTCCGTTACTTTTCTGTCTTTTCCTCCTCCTCCCGTGCTGTTACTGAGAACATCTGCATGAAAACATTTGCAGGGCGTTACGAGAGGAAATCAGGAGGGGAGCCACAAAGGGTTGATCTAGTGACACTAGGAGACCTGTGGCCTATACCTGCCAGACATTGACTGGGATATCCTGGCAGCAAGGAGCACAAGGAGTCAGACACTGCTAGACAGGCTGCTGGATTGCTTACTGCTGCAGCTGGTCAAGGATCCCACGTGGCAGGACACCATACTTGACTTGGTAGTCACCAATTTGGATATGGTGGGGGGGGGAGTAGCAGTCAGGGAACCTTTGGGATCTAGTGACCACAACACTATGTGGCTCAAACTGGCAGTGGGAAATAATGCCCCTCCCCCCCCAAAGACATTTGTTCTGGACCTCAAACATTGAGATTTTGGACAGATGCAGGAACTAGTTAGGGGGAGGATAGCAGGTGTAGACCAAACTGAATGGGTGAAAGAAGAGTGGGGTAGGATTAAGGGGGCACTTCTGGATGTGAGTAAATCTTGTGCATGAAAAATCGCCAAAAGAAGCAAGCACAAAAGGCCAATCTGGTTCTCAAAGGGGGGTGAGAGAGGCGATGAGGGCGAAAAGAAGGGCCTTCACTGAGTACAAGAGGAACGGGGAGGAGGAAGCCTGGCAGGATTATCAAGCTAAACCTAAGAAGGCAAGGGTGGTAGTCAGGAGTACAAAGGCAGACACAGAGCTGTGGATTGCTGAAGAGTAAAAGGTGGGGGAACTATTTTTTAGATGCATAATGGAAAAAGGAAAATGGGGGGGTAGCCAAGCTAGCTGAGGGGTGAGGGTAGAGGAAGATGACAAGTAGAAGGCAAATGTACTGAACTAATACTTCTGCTCGGTATTCACATTGGAGGATGATGGACCTCTACAGGGGAGAGTAGTATCAAGACCACCACATGGGGAGCTGGTCAGGAAATGGATAGGGTGCAGATCTTGGTTGATAGGGTACAAAAGAGTCTAGTAGCTCTCAGGGTAGACAAGGCACCAGGATGATCTGCACCCATGAATACTTAGGGAGTTGGCCACAGATTTGGCACTACCTCTAACTCGACTATTTAACGACTCACTAAAATCTGAAGTGGTGCCAGCGAACTAGAGATCCACCAATGTGATGCTACTCCATGGGGGGCAGCAGATTGGAGATCCACCAGCATGGTGCCACTCCGCAAGGGGGGACAGGAAGTATCCAGCCAACTACAGGCCTGTCAGCCTTACTCCATTTAGGTAACTTGATGGAGACCATGGTTAAGGAAAGTTCGGTGGCCTACGTACAGGGCAGTGAACTGCAAGAAAATAAGCAGCATGGGTTTGTGTCGGAGATTATGCCAGACCAACCTGATACTGTTTTTCAACGGGGTCTCCAAGGAAATAGACCAAAGACAGATGGTAGATTTTCTCTACTTTGGCTTCAGCAAGACCTTAACAAGAAAAACTCAATAAAATTATGAATTATAAAAAAAAGCAAGACCTTCAATTTGGTACCACACTGGACGGTGCTGAAAATGTTGGATTTGTGTTAAAAATCTCATAATAAAATGATTATCATGATAATTTGTTAAACTTCTATTTTTAGGAAAAAGAGTAAAAATCTGATTGGGTAGGAAAGGAATTAGGAATCTCGGCTGCACCCAGAGGGAGTGGGACACATGACCAGAGCAGTGGACATGATGGAGTCACAATAATTTATTACTTCATATTTCAGTATACACTGTAGTGGTTGTTTACAATGATCAATTATCATCAGTGGGAAATATCATGACCTAGCACCATACTGAGTTATCGCGATATCCCATGCCAAGGTCGGGGTAACAGCTCCAGGGCAGGGAGGGGGGGAGAGAAAGCTTATTAAAAATAAAAAAATGAAAAAAGATCCTCTAGTGGTGGTAATTTTACACAGCTGTACAGGTAGGAGTCCAAAGCCAAGAGGCCATATAACAACTTAGACATAATTTGTAGTGACTAATGATGATTGTGAAGTGACTACATCCCCGAGTGAATTTAAACATAGACTTGAATGAGTCATGTTTGTGTTTTCAGTTATATAGTAGGTGTGTTTAATGGATTTATTGAGTATGTATTATATTTATGGGATTTCATAACATAAAACAAAATGCATGGGGAGGAGTACATAACGAGAATTTTATGCACACCTGTGGTGTGGGATGCTAAATACACCTGGAAGGTGATGACCTGGTTGGGGGGGGTGATCTGGGTGGGGAGGAGGAACAACAGTGGGGGAAACTAAAAGGGGCCATTGTGAAGGCAACAATCTTCTGTGTCAAGCAAGTGAGCAAAAGTAAGAGGAAAAAGAGATTGCTATGACCTAAAGGTAAAAGCACACAATGTGGGAAGGCAGTAAGGAGGGTTGTGGGGATACTGGGATGTATAGGGAGAGGCATCACCAGTAGAAAACAGGAAGTTGTTATCCCTCTGTACAGACAGTTGGTAAGACCCTATCTGGAGTACTGCACACAGTTCTGGAGACCCCATCTCCACAAGGACAGAGGCAGTCCAGAGGAGGGCAACTAAAATGGTGCAGGGTCTGCAACAGAAGCCACATGAAGAGATACTAAAGGAGCTTAATATGTATACCCTTGAGGAAAGGAGGGAGATGGGGGACATGATAGAAACGTTCAAGTGCCTCAAGGGAATTAACAAAGTCCAAGAGGGTAGCATCTTTCAGAAAAAGAGATGTGCAAGAACAAGGGGACACAATTTGAAGATGGGGGGGATGGCTCAGGGGCAATGTGAGGAAGTATTTTTTCACAGAGAGGGTGGTGGACACATGGAACGGCCTTCCTGAAGAGGTCATGGGGTCAAAAACAGTAGGAGAGTTCAAGAATGCATGGGACAGACATAAGGCAATTCTGGTGGGGGTAGGAAGAAGTAGGCTGTTGGTTAACTATGATCTGCAGCTTATCCAATAAGTAGGGAAATGGGCAGACTAGGTGGGCCAAGTGGTCGTTATCTGCCGTCAAAGTCTATGTTTCTATGATTCTCAAAGAGGTAACAGAAAAGGTAAAAGCTAAGACGGTAGCATTCCAAAAGTATAAGGAGACACAGAGGGAGGAAAATAGGGAGGCATATCAAGGGAAACAGAGGAAAGCAGGGAGAGCAGTAAGAAGCATGAAGGTGCAAACGGAAGTGACAATAATGAAGACAGTAACAAAAGGGGACAAGACCTTTTCTATGTATGTAAGTGAAAAGAGAAAGACCCGGGGTGGGACTGTAAGGTTAAAAAGGGAAGGGGGGGCAGTGTAGAGGTAGAAACAAGAAAGGGCAGACAACCAGAATGAATACTTTTGTTCAGTGTTCAGAGGAAAGAGATGGGGAGGGGCCACAAAAAGTTAACAGGAGCACTGGAGGGAAGGAGGTGGGTGCTAGTCTGTTTTTTGGAGGAGAGAGTCCTGAAGGGAATTACAAATCTGAAAACAGCAAAGCAATGGGGCCAGACGGGGTCCACTCAAGAGTACTGAGGGAGCTCAGGGAGGTACTGGCTGCACTACTGACAGTCCTATTTAACAGGTAATTGGAAACAGAAGTGGTCCCGAAGGACTGGAGGATGGCAGAGGTAGTCCCACTTCACAAATGTGGTAGCAGGGAAGAGGCTGGTAATTATGGGTCAGTCAGTCTGACTGCAATGGTGGAAAAGTTAATGGAATTACTGCTGAAAGAAAGGCTTGTGAAGTATCTTGAATTAAATGGGTTACAAGACCCAAGAAAGCATGGATTCATGGGGGGGGGTCATGCCAAATGAATATGATAGATGTCTTCAAATGGGTGACCAAGGGACTAGATCAGGATGGAGTGGTGAACTTGGCCTACTTAGATTTCAGCATTCAACGCCATTCCACATAGTAAGCAAACGGGGTAGCATAGAAGTGGGTCCAAAGATGGCAAACTGATTAAGAAATTGGTTAAGGGATAGGTGGTGGAGGGTGGTTGAAAACAGAGTTCACTCTGAGGATGGAAGGGTGGCCAGCAGGGTGCCTCAGGAATCAGTGCTCAGATCAGTCCTCTTTAATATCATTACAAGTGACATTGTAGAGGAGCTGGAAGGGATGGTCTGCCTTTTTGCAGATGACACCAAACTCTGCAATAGGGTGGACACTCTAGTGGGGTGGAAAGGATGAGAAGTGACCTGAGAAAACTCGAGGAATGGTCATGGGTATGGCAGCTGGGTTTCAATGCAGAAAAGTGCAAAACAATGCACTTGGGGCTTAGAAACTCAGGGGTGGAGTACAAAATGGGAAGGGGATACTGACGACCACCAAGCATAAAAAAACCTGGGAGTGATCATATCGGATACCCTAAAGGTGGCCAGGCAGTGCAACAAGGCAGTTAGGAGGGCTAGTGGGATACTGGTGTGCATAGGGAGAAATATTACCAGCAGAAAGAAGGAGGTGGCGTTGCTTCTGTGCAGATTGCTTGTAAGACGTCACCAAGAGTACTGTGTCCAGTTCTGAAGACCACACCTCCGAATGGACATAGATAGAGTGGAGGCAGTCCAGAGCAGGCCAACTAAAATAATGGAGCTTCTGCATCAGAAGCCCTATGAGGAGAGACTGAAGGACCTAAATATGTACATCCTGGAATGGGGGGGGGATATGATACAATTCCTATGCCATTCTGGCAAAGTGTGGTTCCTCTATGGAGGCACCCACAGTGGAGACCAAGGAGGATGCTGGGAACCTCCACAAAGGAGACCCACAGGAGGGTGGCAGGGGACCCTGCAGGGGAAGGAAACAACTCCTGGTGGGGGACTCCATTGTTAGGAAGGTAGAACTGGGGAAGGAAGGGGAGAGGGAGGTAAGGTGCCTGCCTGGCGCCATAGCTTGGAGGGACAGGGAGCGAATCCTCAGGATTGCCAGAGCAGCTGTACAGGGGAGGGAGCTGGATGTCATTGTCCACCTAGGGACAAATGACCTGGCTAAGAAAGGGATTAGAGAAGTGCAGGAAGAGTTTGTGGAATTGGGGAAGGGCCTAGGTCAAGTAGCCATGGTAACCTTCTCGAGGTGCTACCCATCTATGGCATAGGAGAGGCTAGGGTGTTCCGCACCATGGGATTCAATCAGTGGTTGAAAAACTGGTGTGGAGCTCAGGGATTTGGCTTCACTGGGAACTGGGGGTCCACCTGGAGTGATGCAAGCCTATACTGGCATGATGGACTGCATCTGTCCGGGAGGGGAACCAGGATCCTAGGTGATAGGTTTAAATGCTTCATTGGCAAGCTTTTAAACTAGCCAAGGGGGGAGGCACTGGAAAGGAGCAGGAAAATCCTAGCCCCAAATAATCACGGTAGTAAGTGTGGCAAACACCAACATAGAGGTGTCGATAGGGAGAAGGGCTGGGGTAAATGGAGAAAGTGACAAAGGCAAGAAGGACAGGGATGGGGCAAAGGGAGTAAGGCCATCAGAAATGGAGGGTAATGAGTACCAATGCCCGTGGTCTGGGCAACAAGCTCCCTGAGCTGATTGCCTTAATGGAAGAGGGATGCCTGGATATCGTAGCAGTCACAGAAACATGGTACACAGAGAACCATGACTGGGATGTTAACATACCAGGGTACATAACCTACAGGAGAGACAGGCAGGGGAGAAGAGGGGGAGGAGTAGCTCTCTATGTAAAGGAAGGGATAAAAGCAACTGAACAAAAGAGTAAACAGGGAGGAGAGGAGGCACTGTGGGTCACCTTGGAGACTGGAAAGGGCACCACAATCTGCACAGGGGTTGTGTACAGACCCCCATGTCAGGGGAAGGAATGGACAATGATATGATAGAAGGCATTCTTAGAATGGCAGAGAAAGGGGAGATACTGTTGATGGGAGACCTGAATATGCCAGATGTTAACTGGAGCACATTTGCTGCAGCCACATCCAAGAGCAGGGCTATTCTTGATGCCCTACAGGTGGCAGGCATTAGACAGCTAGTTTCGGAACCCACTTGTGAGGGAGCAATCTTAGACCTCGTGACTCTCAAGCGGGGCAGTGAGAGGATCTCAGATCTAGAAGTGGGTTGCCATCTGGGGATAAGTGACCATCAAACAGTGTGGTTCACATTAAACTCAGCTACAGAGTCAAGCCATACAAAGTGAGGTGCTGGACTTTAGGAGGCTGACTTTGGCAAGATGGAGAGTGCCTCAGAAAGCACTAGCAAACAGGCTAGAAGGAGGTGTGGAGCAACAATGGGAATTATCAAAACTGCCATCACAGAGGCAACAAGCCTTTGTGTGAAGCAAATAAACAAATCAAAATGAAAGAAAAAGCCACTATGGTTCTCAAAAGAGGTGGCTGTGAAAGTCAGGAAGAAAAAGATAGCATTCCAGAAGTATAAGGAAACACAGAAGGAGCAGAACAGACAGCTGTACCAGTTAAGGCAGAAGGAAGCAGGGAGGGAAGTCAGAATAGCAAAGGCCCAAACTGAGGAAAAGATAGCCAACTCAGTTAAGAAGGGGGATAAAACCTTTTATAGGTACATCAGCAAGTGTAGAAAGACAAAGGGAGGGATAGTGAGGCTGAATAGAATGAATGGTGGGTGGGCAGAGGGGGACAGTGAAAAAGCAGTAATACTGAACGAATATTTCAGCTCAGTATTCACAAAAGAGGAGGGGGAAGTGCCTAATCCAATTAATAGAAACACTCTTGATAGGGGGGGTCGATCCCAGTCCTTTCACAGAAGAAAGGGTTCTGCAAGAACTCCTAAAACTGAAGGTGGACAAAGCAATGGGTCCTGATGGAATTCACCCCAGAATTCTAAAAGAATTAAGGGAGGAACTAGTGAAACCACTGGCTACTCTTTTTAATAAATCATGGGAGGATGGTGTGGTACCCGAGGACTGGAGGAAGGCAGATGTGATTCCTCTTCACAAAAGTGGGACCAAGACAGAGGCAGGAAACTACAGACCTGTCAGTCTGACCTCTGTGGTAGGGAAAGTGATGGAGTCACTTCTGAAGGAAGAATAGTTGAGTACCTAGAGGCCAGTGGAGCACAGGACCCAAGGCAGCATGGGTTCACAGTGGGAAGGTCATGTCAGACGAATCTAATAGATTTCTTTGACTGGGTGACCAAAGTAGTAGACCAGGGAGGGGCTGTGGACATGGCCTACCTAGACTTTAGCAAGGCATTTGACACAGTCCCACAAAGATTAATAGTCAAATTAACCAGCCTGGGAGTGGGACCCAGGGTGCAGCCTGCAAAACATTGGCTGGACAACAGGACACAGAAGGTAATTGTAAATGGAGTCCACTCTGAAGAAAGGGGGTTACTAGTGGGGTACTGCAGGGTTCAGTATTGGGTCCAGTCCTTTTAATGTCTTCATCAGTGACATTGCAGAGGGACTGGAAGGAAAGTATGCCTTTTGCAGATGACACAAAGATCTGCAACAGGGTTGATACACAAGGAGGCGTGGAAAGGATGAAAAGGACTTGGCAAGGTTGGAGGAATGGTCAGAAGTATGGCAGCTAGGATTCAATGCAAAGAAGTGCAAAATAATGCACCTGGGAAACAAGAACCAGGGAAGAATACACAATGGGTGGGAGGTAGTAACAACAACAAAAAGGAAAGGGACCTGGGGTAATCATATCAGATGACCTTAAGGTTAGCAAGCAATGTGAGAAGGCAGTAGGGAGGCTGGTGGTATACTGGGATGTATAGGGAGAGGCATCACCAGCAGAAAACAGGAAGTTGTTATCCTCTGTACAGACAGTTGGTGAGACCCCATCTGGAGTACTGTGTCCAGTTCTGGAGACCCCATCTCCGCAAGGACATAGACAGGATAGAGGCAGTGCAGAAGAGGGCAACTAAAATGGTGCAGGGTCTGCAAGAGAAGCCATATGAGGAGAGACTAAAGGAGCTTAATATGTATACCCTTGAGGAAAGAAGGGAGAGGGAGACATGATAGAAACTTTCAAGTACCTCAGTGGAATCAACAAAGTCCAAGAGGGTAGCATCTTTCAGAAAAAGAGACTTGCAAGAACAAGGGGACACAACTTAAAGATAGAAGGAGGGCGGTTCAGGGACAATGTGAGGAAGTATTATTTCACAGAGAGGGTAGTGGATGCATGGAACAGCCTTCCTGAGGAGGTTGTGTCGTCTAAAACTGTGGGAGAATTCAAGAATGCATGGGACAGTCATAAGGCAATTCTTGGTGGGGTAGGAAGAAATAGGCTGTTGGTTAACTAGGATCTGTGGCCTATCCTGTAGGTAGGGAAATGGGCAGACTAGATGGGCCTAGCGGTCCTTATCTGCCATCAAAGTCTATGTTTCTATGATAGAGATTTTCAAATGTTTCATGGGGGTAAACAAGGTACAGGAGGGAAGTATTTTTCAGAAGAAAAGGTGCCCAAGAACAAGGGGACATGATACAAAGCTGGAGGGTGGGGGATTCAGGAGAGATGTGAGGAAGTGCTTCTTCACAGAAAGAGTGGTGGATTCCTAGTCTAGAACAACCTTCCAGTGGAGGTGGTTGGGGTGAAAATAGTGGTGGGGTTTAAGAATGCATGGGATAAGTATAAGGGAATTTCAGGGGAAAGGAAGGTGGGAGGGAAAATGGACCGGAGAGCAAGCAGGCTCTGCAGTGACACTGTAGGTAGGGGAAAATGGGCAGACCAAGTAGGCCAAGTGGTCCTGATCTGTTGGCAAAGTCTATGTTTTTATGTTTCTATGTTATCAGAGCATCCCACACCAGAGGCGTGCATAACATTCGAGTTAGGAACTCCTCCCTATGCATTGTTTTATGTAACTGCTGGGGAAAGTTTTTTTTTTCCAGCTGCAGTAGTGGAAATAAAATAGTGAAAACCCAAAATATGTGTCTGAGTTTTATCTGAATTGGCAGTTTTCACAGGCAACTCTGTAAACACCATTTTTTGTTTTATTTAGTTGTTTAACCAGGAGTAGCACACTAAGCTGATAGCTTTTTTTTTTTTACAGGAGTGACCTGGGAGCACAGGGAAGTTAAGTGACTTGCTCAGGGTCACACAGTATGCCAGTGGAAGCTGTGGGATTCAAACCCAGGTCTGATCTGCTGGATGTCACCAGATTTGCAGCTCAGAGCCTTAAAACCACTGCGCTATACTGTCTCCCTTTTTACATTCAACACGTAGAGAATACTGCATGGGCAACTATGCACAACCAGTGTGTTCTGCTGCAGAGGGGTTCTGGTACCCTCTGACCTCGAGAGTGAAGCTCGAGAGGTCTGTAGGAATTTATTTATGTGTTTAATTTCTTTATTGAAATGTTTCACCAGGAGGGCACACTGAATAACAAGTTGCTCGTCTCACGGTGCAATCTGGGGGGAGAGGTTACATAGGGTTGTGAAGGATGATCAGTTACAATAGTATGTGGGTAGTACAAACATTACAACATTGTAAGATTGTGCAACAGTTGGAACACACGGTATTGTACAATAAACAGTGGTGGAACATTGGTTAAATTACAATACTTGTCCCAAATCATACAAAAGAACATATAAATATACAAAACAGTAATGATGTGAATCAGAACCCTGAGATGGCAGAACACACTGGCAGTGCCATAGGAAGGCATTTTGGTGCCCTGGGCAAGAGACTAATTTTTCACCCCCCCAAAAAAAGAGCCGGGGGTCTGGGGGCCGCAAGGACCCCAGAAGCTCTGGGGTGTTTACATGCTCTGTGGTGGGTTTGGGGGCTTTTCCTAAAGAGGAAGCACACTTTTGTTACATGTTCCCTACCCCTGACTTCAGGGAGTATTTTGCTCCCACGGGATCTGAGATGTGGGAGACACTGGCTGACTGGCATCACAGTGTGCAGCCGCAGTTGTTGTGGACAAGAGGCTGACCAACACAGCCACACCACTGAACCACAAGTTATAGTAAGAGAGAGAGGATGGGTGAGGTGTTTACATTGGGCCACCAGGGAGTCAAGCCACTAGGCCATGAATGATCTGGAATCAGTGACCCACAAGGGCTCTATATTCGAGGATTATAGGTTTAGGAGAGAGGATGCTTTCGGGCTGGATGCCCCTGCACTGACCATTACACCCAATTCACAGCATGGCATTCACTGACATTAGTACAATTTCAATCTGTGACTTGGTCCCAAGTGCAATCCAGCCTGTGTTTACACCCTCTAACAACTAGATTAATTCACCCAGCATCATGCATGGCACAATCATGGAAGCACAGCAGTACAATCAGTTTCCACCCATGAAGTGCGGCTACCCTCGGGTACTGAAAATTGGGACCCTGAGGTTTAAAAAAAAAAAAAACTGACTGCTGTGCTGCACCAAATAACCAGACGTGAAATTGATTTACTTGTTTGTAGAATTTGCTCTCCTTCACAGTGAAGGACTGGTGCACTGCACATTGCACAGACAAATAAATCAATTACCTCCCCACCCCAGCTGTTAATTTTGCCTTTCTGTAGGTAGGTAGTTCATTTCAGTCAGTGGATACCTACCACCACAAATCTCTTATCTACCACAAGGAATCTACACCTGCGTAGCTATCATCTTTCGGATGAGACGTTAAACCGAGGTCCCATCTGCCTGGATTGGTGGTAGTTCAGGTGGATGTTAAAGATCCCATGGCACTTATCGAAAAGAGTAGGGGAATTTCCCCGGTGTCCTGGCCAAATTTCCCTCATTCACTAAAAATACCACCAACAGCTTAATCTGGTTCAAGGTCAGTTGGCATTCATCTGTATCCCCTTCCCCCGGGTCGTGCCTGAAAATAGGCAGAATTTGTCTAGTGCACTTACCCGGTCAACAAAAACTAAATAAATAAATAAATAAAATTAAATAGTTTCACATCTTTTGCTGAATGGATTTCTTCTTTTCTAATTACCCTGAAGAAAATTCATAGTATGGTACAGGAAGACTGCAAGTCGACAGCTGCTTTGTGCTAGGTTTCAAGCAGGTGAGAGTGAATCAGCATTGAATTCAAGATCCCATTAAATCACTCAGCACTTACGAAATGTATGCCCATAAGACCGATTCTTAAACCTTTTAATTTCAATTTTCTGTAAACACCTTTATTATCTATTATTACTGATGCTAAGTATAAAAGCTGAACTGTTCAGCTTTTATAGCATCAGTTAAACTAGACAAGGTTTCTGCTCTGAGTAGAAGCCTAATCATTTTATTCAGGAGTGGAACAATTTATTGTTCAGAAGTTTCCATGTCTTTTACTCTTTTTCTTTCTCTGCTTTGAATGTGACATCTCTGAAGGGTCCTGTTTAATAAAAGCAACATCTCTGATATTCTTGGCTTGATACACGCACGCACAAAAAAAAAGGTTATTATTTTACAGCTTGAGCTCTTTGAAAGTGCTGTGTTGTGTACTGAGACAGAGGAAATATGTAGACTCCTGAGGTCAGTGGCACTGCCCGCCAGGCTCCAGGAGTATCAGGATGGGAAAGCAGTGTGGGGGAGGCTGCCTGATGCGGAATGGGTATAATGTAAGATGGTCAAGAGGAGGAGAGAAAACGACATGGTGGGTGGAAGGGATGGTGCCATGCGACTCACTTGTGCCATGGCAGTCAGTCAGCCCAAAGCAGCAGGGGGGGCGGGGGCAGATGGCAGAAACTTCTTCACTCCCATCCCAGTCTCAGATTGGGCCCACAGCTCAGCTTGCAGGTGGATGGCGTGGCAACTGGCTGCTCACTGCTGTATCACAATCAAATTTGAATCAAATCAGATTTCCCGCTTCCCAGTCCTCCTGATGTTTAGTGCATTTACAGTCGAGAAACACCCCCCCGCACCACCACCACCAGATACACTCACATCATCTCATTTCAGACTCACTGACACACAAAAACTAAACAGGACACAAATCTGAATTTTCTTTTTAAAAAACAGTAATACGGAATCCGGCATCGGTATTCAGGTCACATCATCACACACGGGAGACGGGATGACTTATTGCTTTGCTTATGCATAGCTGACACAAAAATTCTTCAAGATGGACCTACCTGACTAATGGATGGATCTCAGTCTCCTCTGTCTCTTGTCTCTCCTACTCCTTTTTTCTCTACGCTCACTCTAAGTTTATCTCTTTACTCTCACAAACATTAACTGTAGTTACTAGTCAGTACTATGTCTGGATTCACTGTCTCCAACTTAATTGCCCCTTGCTCTCCGTGCCACACGCTCCCGTCCCGAACATTTTATATTAATTGGTGGCAGCTGCGGCACTGACCCGCCCACAGTTTATCTTTCTTTCTTGACTGTAAGCACCGCCACATGATTATTTGCCTGCAGCTGATGTGAACCCTCCCTGACTTGTTGGTCTTCCGTAAATCAAAATGTGCCCCTGCTGACAGCCATTATAATTGCAGTCTCTGTCTGAGCAAAAAAAAAAAAATTTAAAGCAGTAGCGCGAGTGAATGAAAAAAATGAGCTCCAGTTTAAAACTGTGCCCCTTGGAGGCTTGCACCCGGTGTGGGCACATAACCCGCCTCACCCTTTCTACGATACTGCACACTGGTTATGCATAAAGTTGCTCATCCTGTATTTTTCATAGTGTATAGTATGAGAAATGTGTGCATTGTGTTTTTTTTTCTTTCACAATGAAACTGACTTGTGCAGTCTCTAGAGGTTCTAGAACGCTGTTCTACCACAGAAGGGTACAATTACATTCCATGACCTTTGAACTGTGATACAACAGCATTTTGAAAAGGATGGCTTTCTATATAGAATAATGCTCTGCTATACACTATAACAGATTTCAATAAGTTGTGCACTTTAGAAACTCAGTTTCTTGCAGTTTAGTTCAGTTCCGGTCAAGGGTGCCATGGAGATATGTAAATTATGTGAGTCACAGTTCCTGTGGAAAAGAGATAGAGAAAGAAAACCTGTGATGCCATATCTCCATTTTTATTCTGCTCTTGGATAGCAGGTGACAGATAAAATGACCCTGTGAGGTGAGTTTATTCAGAAATTTTAACTGGGTTTCCCTGTGGGATAAAACATTCCCCAGTTATTATATGGATATAATAATCTCTTGTATTTGCATACAGTTCAGGTATTAAAATCAGATACTGGAATCTTTAAAGGATTAAATGTTCTATGACATATGACTTCACAGTGCTACAAGATTCAAAACCGGGATCCATAATCTAGTGCTGCTGGCTCCAGGAATTGAATTCCGCTAAGCATTCACTTTGCTAATTCTTAAAAGAAATAAAACTACGGAGAGAAGTGGTTGACATTTGCATTTGTTACTAGTGTACACAGCATGTATGTTTCACTGGATTTGTTGCATAGGTATTATGATTGTGGATTTAATATACCATGTATTTTGTAATATAAATATTTAAGCACAGGTTTACATTCGAAAATAGAACTTTAGTGCTAATGTGTAATTAACAGTATAAAAATCAATCTTTTATCATTATTGGCCCCTTTGCCACTGCATTTTTTCAGTCTAAATAGATCAGAATAATTTGGAGACTGATCTGAAACACGTCCACAGCCTAGATACAGTCCAGTGACCTGCCCCTCCCACCCTAGCTAAGCATCCATTCTATTTTGAGAACAAACACTCCCCCAGATTTCATTATACTAAGTAACCAGGTGCAGATAATTTGAATCATCAGGCACCTCACTGAAATCCTTTCACGAGTATTAAATTACACTTTTCTATACTGTAGCTGCCTGAAGCTACCAACAGGTTATTATTTTAAAGGTCTCATTACTGGTTGGAACTAGTGACAGATTCTGTGACAAGCCCAAAGGTCAACCCCTAGAAAAATGGACACGATCCTTAGTGAAAGGAAATGCTTCCAGCTCTGACTGGCAAATGAAAGATTTGGCTACCAGGGTGTGCTGCGTGACCTGTGAATGCCTTTCAGTATATGAATAGAACGGAAAGGGCACAGGGTGGGGATCACAGTTATTCAACCTTGCACACACACACACACACACACACACACACACACACACACACACCACACACACACAGACACACACGTGGTACTGTACTGACCTCGACTGCTGATGTATTTGGTAACCTGTACTCTAAGGCATCCAGTACCAAGCCGAGCTCACACAGGATCAATACTAAGGCTCAGGAGCTGGCCCGGTGGTGCTGAGGGTTGAGGCACTGGACGCCACACCTCGCACCATGCCGGCGACCCGGGTTCAGGAATGAGCACGGGCCGCTGGGGTTTGGCAGGGGGGGGAAGAGATCGAGTGTCCAGAGGACTGCTCTCTCTTCCTAGGGAGGGTGGGAGAAGTGACCCGCTCCTGGGAGTGGCCTCTGGTGGAAATAGGGGCGTGGCGGCGATGCAGCTGGCAGTAGGGGCGGGTGCTGCATGATGTTGCCTTGATATACCGCACTCCAAGGGGGAAGGAAAGAACAGTGGAAAAAACCCTCTGGCACCGGTGAGATGATGGAGGCCCCGGTGGAGCGCCCACATCCCTACGCCAGCCCAGCACACCCAGGTTTCTCCACAGGCTGACTCAGTGACAAAGGTAGATCCTTTGCACTTAGCTACAAAGAGCCGCCAAGGGAGGGCAGACCCAGCCCCTGAGGTGATCCGGGGGGTCGGACTTGCTGATGTCTTCCAGGGGGAGAACCGGGGGAATGCAGGGGTTTAGGCCGGGAGTAGAGGCTCATCCGAGAGGGCACTCCTGAAGGATGCCCGGAAGGTTCAGAGGAGATAAAGAAAGTTTAAAAAAAATAAATAAAAATAAAAAAATACTAAAGCTCAGGTATGCCTGCTAGGTAAACTGCTACTCGGTACAGTGGTTGGCTAGCTCTGTAAGAACAATTTGCTAGTTACAGAGTAACTCAAGCCCCAGATAATAGCATTGTTTTATCTGTACCTCCCAGACTTTCATTTCCAAAGTATTTGAAAGTAGCACTCCCCTTGTGGGGTAAAAAGTAAAACACTAACATCATAGTTCAGTCCCAGATCTGGAAATGTCATGTACACCAACCCCTGTTGGTCAGATACTACAGTGCCCTGCACCTGGGGAGAGGGGGTGCTAGCCAGGGTTGCTTTAATTTGGTTGTGGAACCAGGCACTGGGGTACCAGAAGGGGCACCTTAATAACAATCTGTGACCCTGAGGGCATTTGAATGTCCATTTTGGGGCATTAGACTCAAGCAGCATCTAGTTTTTATTGCTTCCCAAACCCATTCACTGAGCAGTTCATTTAATCACAACATCAAATCCATTTGGAAGAGTTCATTTAAGGAGCAGTGTAATCAACCCTGAGACAATCAAACCCAAAATACGTGCGGTTTCTACAAATCCTCATCCTTTCACCCACCCACCCTCCTTCCTCCTTCCATTCCTTCCTTCCTTCCTTCCTTCCTTCCCATCTTCTGGTAGGTGGGGAAGCTCCTTTGGGGGAACTCAATGAAATATCAACCTCTGGGGGCATCAATATCAGGAAACTCTGCAGCATTTGCACAAAATGGGCACCAGCTGGTACCTTGGTCTCCCTTACAGGTATTGTGACTGTTTCTTTATTTTCCGTTCCTTCTCAAGGAAAGGACTGAATCCCATACCTCTTGGGCTTCAAATGGCATAGACCAGGCACCGCTTGTCACACATTAACATTCTTCAGTCAGGACAAGGAACCTAGAGTGTCTCCCACTTTTTACAGTCTCTGAGGAGTACTCACAGAATCTTTGGTTACTTTAACCTGGAGTATCATCCCCTGTGGATGGAATCTGCAGGGTAGCCGCCACCACTTCACAGCCCACTGAAAGTCATCACTGTCAGCAGAGAAAAGATCTGAGAGGACAGAGACCGACCAGGAGCTTCTCCCCTCTCTGAAACCTCTCAAAAAACTCCCTTTGGCTTTCTCGACTACAGCATTCCATTGTGGCTGGTGCTGCTGACATGGGTGCCCTCCACACACACCAGCCAGGGGAAGCCTGCCTATTTGTAACCCTTGGATGTCAGGTGGCATAGCATAAGAGGTGACCCGAGAGGAACTGCATCCACTTAAGTGTATTTCAGTTGATTTTCCCCCACAGAGATTTTTACTATTTTTTTGTTGTTGTTTTCACACATAGTACAGACCCTGTAACATGCAAGAAGTACAGCGTTACCTAACTACAAGCCATCTGGAGAGTTTACCTGGTCCTGACACACTCTGCAAGTTGAGACATTTCCACAGAATCAGTGGCACTAATATTGCATTTGGACCAAATACTGATTGTTACTTCATAAGTGGCTGAAGTTTAGTTTTTAGTTTGTTTAGTTTATTGTTCTAGGAATTACTACCTTTGAGCCAGAGGCTCTTTTACAAAGGTTCCACGTCAATTAGGTACAGTACAAAAAAGGTTACATAGATAACACAACAATTTGTGCTGTGTCAAGAGCGAGAAAACATATACAAATACATATCAAATCATTTGTGCAAAAGGACATGAGATATCAATAATCACATTATTATTACAAGAAAGAGGTCATGCCAGATTAGGAGAAACAAATAGGGAAAAAGTCCAGAACAGAGAGGGTAAGTGAAAGGTGTGGGAAGCAGACAATAGCAGGAGAAAAGGTTTCCCAAACATGTCTGTGTCAAATAACAGAACAAGGTGGGTAGTGAGAAAATAGGAGGTTTAATCAGGGCAGTCACAGGAGCTGGCAGAATAAAACCACACATCTGTTTGTGGCTCGTGTCATGCTCAAGTTTATGTGCATTACTAGCCATGCAGTTTAGGATAGTCAGACTGTATGAACTGTTTGCAGATCTGAACTGGATAGTATGCTATTGAAGTCTTTGGATATCCTTTTGGTTCAGAGGAGGGTGATTGGTACCAGCTGTATCAGCACTTAAATCTGGCACAAATCTACTGGAAGGCTGTGCCTGTAGTTCAATGGACTGGAGCAACCAATCACTCCCCCACTGCTCCAGCCACAAAAGGCCAAGCTTTCCAAACTCTCCCTGAAGCATTTTTTCATTGTGGCTGGAGGCTCTGCCTTCCTCACTTCCCATCCCATTTCTTCCTACTTGTGCACCTTTCCGTCTGTTTGCTGTCTCATCTGCTGCTTGCCTCTGGCCATCGGACTGCTTCTCCCATTGTGCTTTTCTCTCCCTGTCCACTGTTCACCAAGCGACTATTTGTGTTGTCTTCCCCTCCTCCCTGTGCCCGCTCTCTTCCTCCCCTTGTGCCGCTTGTCCCACAGACATTTGTCTTGTTCTCCCTGCTTCCTCCATTGTTGCCGCTCGCTCATGGCTATTTTGCCACCCCCATTCCCTCCATTCTTGTTGCTACTCACCCTGCAGCTGTCTGTCTGTCCTGCCCCTATATCGCTCCCTCCTGCTGTGTGTTTCCTCTCCTGTCTGCCACTTACCCCACAGCCCCATTTCCTCTATCCTGCACCAGCCCGTTGTTTGCTCAGCCGGCTGTGTTTGCCATGCTAGTTTACTCTTGTATTTGCTTCACTCCTCTCATGCTACAGGATGCAAAGCTGCACCTTTCCCTGCACTGCCTCCTGTGGTAGCCAACTGGGCTTAATGGCCATTACTTTTCTGCTGCTCTCTGTTTGGATATTGGAGGGCACTGTTTCCAGTTTGAACTGCATTTTGGGGGTTTCGTACCCTTCCATCCAACCTTCCCTACCTATATATTTATTTATTGTTGTCTTGTCCTATGACAGGACTCATGTATTTATTATCATATTCACACTCATTGCTTTGTCTAGCCGTTCAATCCATGATAGGTCAGCTCGGCATAAAGCTGCTGGCAGTTAATCAGTTTTATTCATCTTGAATCTTTAAATTAGCATTTGGTTTCATTGTGCCTAGCTTGTGGCTTCTCTGTTATTCCCATGGCAGGGGACTGCAATGTCACAGCAGGCATCATGGCTCCAAGTTGCAGGATCAAGCTTTATGTAAGTTAAATGTATTTGTCAACCGCTGGCTCCACCCAGCCTCCTACTACTGCTCCGTGCAGCCTACATGGCATTACAAGTAATTATGCATATACCATATTGATTCAGTATCTAAACCTCTCTGATTCACGTACTGGAATTTGCAGTCTCCTCTTATCTAACCAAAGGCTGCTGGCTTCACTGGCCTTCTACCATCTACTTACATCAGTAATGAGAATTCCAAATTTCACCCTTAATTTGGCTTTCATGATGGACTTGGCTGGCATGCATTTCTTGGAGGTCACAGGAACTGAGGTCTGCCCTTTTCTCAGACCCACGTGCTGGTCCATTATTTACTCAGACTAGCCTATGCGGAGGTTAGTCCTCATAATTGATACAACCGTGCATGACCTATGTGAGGGTCTTCAAAGCTTCATACTCAGATTTGTTCTCTCCACAATTTGGAGACATGCCAGCCATGATCATGAATTCCTATGGCTCAGGGCCTGTCCTGCTGCCGACAGTCTCGCTCTGCACCCACAAAGTCCACATCTTGAGCATGTGAAATTTGGGGTGGGGTCCCTCTTATCTGGCCCATGGTGGGAATGTCCTTGCTCCGGGTGGTGCCTCAGTCATCCAAATCATCGGTGGCACCCCTTGATGTAGAAATTAAGACTTCAGCTACGAAGGGTGGGGTCCTGAACAGCAAGGCCCTTTTAGCTAGCCAAGTGGGTTCAGAGACCCCTTCTCAGCTATTCACCCTATGGCCTTCTCCGGTTTACCCAGTTTGTTCTTAGATCTGTAGGCTGGCTGAGTGCCTCAGCAATCATCACTTTCCTCCTCCTCCTCCTCCCGCCTTGGAGGTTGGTAATGCATGCAGTGTATCCCGTGGTTGCAGAGTTCACTCGCAACCCGTCAAGGTGTTCCCAGTAGAGGGACAGAGTGAGAGTTGTCCACCAAATTAGAATATTTTCTATTGCCTGGATTGGCCTTCTAATTTGCAGCAGCACAGCCGTCACTAAACAAAACTGTCCCGAAGCCTAGAGAGAAGGCGGCCTAGGCCTTGGATCCCCAGAGGTTTCCTCCTCAAAGGTTTTTTTCCTCTCCTCAGTGCCAATGATCGTAATACCTAGATACGTTTTAGTAACATATTCCCTAGGTCATTTAGGTAGGTTTCTGCTGTTGGATGGAGATGGATGGTGGCTCCCCTTTGCCATTCCCTCTCTCCTTGGGAAGTCATGCTCTCTTGCTATACATGCAGACCTACAGAAGGTCACTATTTGTTCCTGTTGTCTCCCACTACCATACGCCAAGCTCCTAACTATATAATTCCTACTGACCTATGTGCAGGTCCTCAACACCGATACGTACTTGTCACATTCTGCAATTCTTTCTGCTTTACACTGTTTTTGGGACTCCTTCCTAAGGTACCTTTAGCCAAGGGATGCATTCCTGCGACACCTGTAGGAGTAGAACCCTCTTTTAGGGTTCCTTGCCCTTTATAACCCTGCAGGGCAGTATATCCTGTGGACAGAGAGACGAACAGCCACAAAGGTTTATCACACATTGCACAAGCATAACACTATACTAAGTTGTGTAAGCCCATTGAATTAGAAGGCTGTTCCTGTAGTTCCATGGGTTGGAGCAACCAACCACTCCCACTGCTCGAGCCATAAAAGGCCACACCTTCCAACCTCTCCCTGAAGTATTTTTTCATTGCCCCACCATCCTCTCCTCCTCCAGTGGCTTGTCTCTCTTTCCCTGGGGGGCTTCTTTCTAAGATACGTTTAGCCAAAGGAATCATTCCCGTGGCACCTCTAGGGGTGGAACCCTCCTTTTGTACCCCTACAGGGTGGTAGATCCCATGGATAGAGAGGTGAACGGTCACAAAGTTTTATCATACATTGCATAAGCATAACACCATAGTAAGTTGCGTAAGCCCATTGAATCATTATTATCAAGCAGATGCAGCACTTAAATTACCTCTGTGACTGAGTCCTGTCACCAGAAGTGATGTTTGTATGTATGATGGCAGGTGGGGATTGCAGGATCAACCAGATAAAGACATGTATGATAAAAAAGTGGTTAGGAAAACATATTTACTCATTGAGAATTTATTAATTGGGAGCTTCTGGTCCTATTACAGTAGTCTGAGGGTGATGAACATTCTCCTTTAATGAAACATAGGAACATCACTGCTGGAAATTAGATTATGTATTTCATCTTACTTGCATCTCTGGATAAAATACATTTTAATACACAAAAGATAAATAAAGACTGTCTAGACACAGCTTGAAATGCAAATTAGCATACAATATGATTAGCATATAGTTATGCAAATAAAAAGGGCCTGACATAATTTGACCCAGTTCTTATCAAGCAAGGCATGCCTTTCTGAGCACCAGATTGAGTTTATAAAAAGGTTAACCTCATTTTTGTCTTGCTCATCCCCCTTGACATAGTTGGTTGGTATACTTCACAGTATTTTATCTATTTAAAAATTGACTGGGAAAGGCACAATGAGCCGAGGCTCGTTTCCAGGTGTGATCCAGGGAAAAGAGGAAGGGGAGTAAAGAAAGAGTAAAAGATTACAAAACACTAGAGTGTGGTTACATAGAGAATCATATCAGGTATAAGGGAAATGTAGTGATTAGGTAGGTAAAACAGCATCATGGTTCAAAGACTGCTATGGTGACGAGTGCACAAGAATGCAACAAAGTGCACAAGTGCCTGTTGGGGAGGGTGACAGCGCTATGGGGTACAGAATCAAATGGGAGCATAGGCATAGCTAGCCTAACTTTAGGGGGTCCTAAGCAGAAGGGGGTCTATAGAGATGGGAAGGAGAGTTAAGAGGGGGGTTGACAGAGACAGGGAGCGTAACCTGTTGGTGACCACAGGGTTAGCAGCAGCACAGCAATCACCTTCGCAAGTCTGTCCTGCTGGAATCCAGGGATGCTCTCTCCAGTTCAGCAGTACTTAATTCACTTGTAAAACTGCCCAAGGTACAGGTTCCCACCTCCCAAGGAAAGCTGAGCTGCATTTAGTGCTCTGTGTAGCATCTTTTGCAATTCTAAAAGGTTAGATTTTCAGCCTAACCAGCAGTGATGGTCCTTGGTGAGGTCGCACCGGGAGAACTTTGCACAGTTCTGGAACACTCACCTTAAAAAGAACAGGAAGTGCATGGAGTTGATAGAGTGGACAGAGTCTACAAAGATTCATGGCCAGCAAGGGAGGACTTATAAGAAAAGCCAGGCTGGCTTCAAGATGTATTTATTTGAGGCCAGGAGATCGGGGTGACATGACTGAAACCTTCAAGCACCTGATAGGTATAAGTAGAGCGTGAACAGCCAGCAACTCTTTAAGCTTAGCACAAGGTCCCTCACATGGAGCCACAACTATAAGATGGCAGGGGACTTAGGAGGGACATGAGGAAATACTTCTTCACACAGAGGGTAATGAAAATATGTAATCATCTGCCAGTGAAGCTGTTCTGTACCAACACAGTAGCAAGTTTCAAGAGGGGGTGGGATAGACATATGGAACTGTTGAGATTGATGGGAGGAGGGGCTGGTGCTGATGAGGGGGGAGGGTTAGTAAAAGTGGGACTGCAGGATGACTGAACTGCTCAAGGCGTAGCCAGTGCTAGGCTGGTGAAGACCTAGGTAGAACATGGCAGGCTGTGGACCATGAGTCTCTTTCTGTCTGTACACATTTAAGAATCTTTGTGCTGAGATTATTCAGACTAACATCTTTGTAGCACAGTACAGTAGAGGGCAACTGAAAATTGATGAGCTTCTATAGAGATCCAGTGGCATTCTCCATCCTGACTGCACAGACCTTTCTATCTTTGGCCCCTGCCCACTGGGAGAAAGAACCAGTCACCACCACTGACCGCCTGTTCTGCTGCGCTGTTTGGAGTAGGAGTCCTGCACCCTGCCTTGACTGGGCAAGCCTTGCTGTCTTGCAGATGCAGTCACTTGTTTTTAGTGACACATGGTGCAGAAGAAAAATAAGCAAATTAAGTCAGGTGGTTGGCACCAGGATCGGGTGCTGCCACGCACACTCATACCACTTGAAGTGTCAGCTGCTGGGATGAGGGAGCCACTATGCTGCTGACACTAGGAGGTGGGACCTCCCCCCCCATGCACCACCTACTGAGAGCCACTGACCACCTTGCCACACTGTCACTGGACAGGAGAGAAGGGCCACTGCTTTCATGCTGATCAATCAGGATGCATGCTGACACTGGGGGACCCTGGAGACGGGCCCGATTCTCAAAGCCCTGCGTCTGACGCAAGGTGCCTGTGCCAAACAGATATGGTGCAAGGTGCACCTTGCATCCAGGGCTGCCCTCCATGTGATTCACAAAGGTGGTCTGCGTCGACCACAGGTCGCCTGCCCCAAACAGGGCTTGTGCCAGCCCTGCGCCCTGCAATGCGCTATGACGTGGCGCTAGGTGGACTGTGGCCGATGCAGGCTGCAGCCTGCAATTCTCAGACAGCACCCGGTGGGAGATATTCTGAGTGTCCTTAGACCAGCCAGGGCTGGCATACGGGGACTTAGAATATGTCCCACTGGGGCAGTCATCCTATGTGCCACTGTATGCTGCTGTATCCCCTCAGTTCGCCAATGGTGCCCCGTCATGCCAGGTACTGTCTCCCATCCCCGATGTAGCCATAGAGGACCTATGCCAGCACCCCATCCCTGATGCTGCCTGCCTGTATGTAGCATGGGCATATGTGCCCGATCACTGCAGTGCCTAATACCTGGTGGTCTAGTGGACCCCACCCCACAGTGCCCATCCAGCTGCTGACTGTGGTCTGCATCAGCATGTACTGTATATATGCCCTCAGTGTCTGAGACTCAGTCACTGCACACATATGTACAGTATGCACCATTTCCTGTGCCGCACTGGGCTTGCGACAGACACTACCCATGCACCAGGTGTTTGCTGCATGGGAAGGGTTGCCGCATGTGTGGGGACTTAGGTGCCAGAATCCCTCCCATACCTGAATTGAGTGCAGGATCCCTGGTGCACAGGGCTTCGACGCAAGCTGCTGTCCGGCACAGCTTGCGTCGTTCTAAGCCCTCTTTGAGAATCAGGCCCAAAGTCTCCTCTTACCAAGCCCCACAAAGCTAGCAGCTCTTCACTGTCCTGTCGTCTCTCTTTTTAACTGCCAACAACCTTTTTCTCCCCTTCACAACTGCTGCTGAAAGCCTTGTGCCTAGGGTTCTAAACAGAACACCTCGCAGCCCCTATCAAGCAAGTCAGCAAATTTGTCAAACAAAGATGTTCACGTGCTGGAGAAAATCCAGCTGAGGTTCCTGGTGCATGGCAAAACTTCCATTTTAGTTCTAAGTCTGCTCTGGGGAAAGAAGATGGGGAGCACTAAAACCAATACAGAACATTCTGTATCAGGAAAAATGTCAATCACAGGAACCCCTGTTCACAATTGTGCCCCCACCTACAATTTCCCCCTTTATCTGTAGGGCCCAGAGAGTGGGGCACTACACTAGTGCAGTGAACCACCAGGCACGGCCTCAGATATTCAGCAAAACAGCACAATGAGGAAAAAGGAAGGTGAAGGTAATTAAAGGAGACATTCCTATTTTAGTCAATAGAAGCATTTGCCTTCCTGTTTTCCTTGGAGAAAATTACTCTTGTTTGCTGCTGGCAATAGATAAACTGACAGACACTTCACTTGTTATTTCTCTATAGTTGGCTTGGGGTTTCCTAGGTGATAAGAAGTAGCAGATGCCTCACCCCCCTCCCTGTTCTCCAGGGAAAGGAGATTATTGCTCAGTTCCTCTCCTCTGCACACTGTTGACCAGTTAACAGGTGGTGGCAAATATGGCGCACGGGGCAAGGGACAGCCTCAGGCCATATTGTTGTATCCTGCACCTCATCAGGTGCCACTGCCCCCAGCACAGATCCCAGAAAAATAAAAAGAATGTCCCCCACCGCATACATACACACACACACACACACACACACACACACACACACACACACACACACACACACACACACACACTTACTTGACTGTGGGGGATGAACTGTTCAATTCAGTTGTAACCCCCCCTACAAATGGGGGTTCCCAAAAGTCTTCCTTGGGCTTGCCTAAATACCCACTGCCAGGCTGGTGTCCTGTGTCCTAGCGGGTTTAAAAGTGTTCGCATGTGAGCGCCCAGTTGGCCTCCATGCCTGCCTCTTTAAGAGCTGCCTGTCTCATAGTTTACAGTTAATCTGAGTGGGGTCCGAGTGTTTCTAGGCTCGAGTCCCGCCCAGGCTGCAGTACAGTCACTTCATTCTGCCATCGCCAATTGCACAGAGGGAGACTCTGTGATTGTTTGCTGATTATCTGTTTTAGTGGTAATGATAATGTAGTTTGTCTAACCTGCCTTCCTTTGCAGCATGGACTTTCTGTTAATCAGCACCATCTTGGTTCTGGACTGCCTATCTGCACCAGTCAGTACCTTTGGGGGCTCTAAAATGGAGCCTGCCCCCAGGGGTCTTGTGGGAGTGAATTTCTGTAGGAATTGTAGTTTTCACATTTTGGCAACTAAATGGACTTGGAAGGGGGACTCCCTTGCTTTGACAGACAAATGGATCAACCAATCAAACTATTTGGATCACAGGGAAATCCCAGAGCTGCCTGCAGTGAGTGAGCAGCTCGAGTGAGTCGAGCTGCTGCCTCGTGGGGTAGCGTGGTGATTTGGCAGGAAGGCTGAGTCTGGCCTGCCTGCCTCTAGCTCTCCCTCATGGAGAGATTTGTGCAACCTTAATTCGGACTTTCCTCCGAATATTTCACTGTGCCCTGCATATTGGGTACAGTGAGTCAGTGTGGCGTAAGAGAGGAGAGAGTGAGAAGCTTGAGCAATTCGAGCAGCTGCTCCTGTGTAGTGCACAGGGAGAATCAGTGGGAAGGCTGTGTCTGGCCTGCTTGCTACTATCTTCCTAAAGTGAAGAGACTTTAATCCAACCATCGGACTTCATCTGAACTTGTGATCTTCTTTCTAAATTATGACTAATTTCCCCTGACGAGGACCGAAGACTTGCTTTTGTGCAATCGGCCTATCAGGGCTTTCACCATGACCGCCGAGCATATGGTTTGCACAGGGACACTGAACTGCAACCGGACTGTCACCCGAACTGCAGTATTTGTCTGCCTTTACTATAAGTGTGCTGAATGTGGACAGTGGGTCGCGATTTGGTTCCCCACTTTGCTGAATGTGTCAAGCTTGCTGGAAGCTGCATCTAGCAACCTTACCAGACTGCATCCAAACTGTTCTCCCAGTCTGGGCCCTGCCATCCTAGCCCAGACACCCGCTCGTGCTGCAGAAAAAGATCCGATGAGAGACCCGCCCGGAGAGTCGACTCCCTGATCAACAACACCGAACAGGATCAAGCGCCATGTCGCATCATGTGGGCCCTGCTTCTCCTGGTCATCCAGCTCTTCATCTTGAGGTCTCCATTTCATCCATCCTGCATCCAAATTTGGGTAGCGTGAGTAAAACCAGGGTAGCTCCCCTGCAACCCAGCTAACAAACATAGTGTGTCATCTGATTTAATTGTTGTTAAGCTTTTGTGGACTGAGCCATCTGGCTCCGGATTACAAATGGTGGGTTACAGTGCATGCATGTTTCTTTCCATCACAGGACCAAAACCAGCTGCAACACCGGCCTACCTCGGGCAATGCTTCAGGCTGGCCTGTAGTTCCAACTGGGTACCCAGTGTGTGTGTGACTGTGCTCCAGGGACCTTTGAGTGCATGTCTTATAGCCTGAATCAATCAGATCTAAAATCAACCACCAGATTACTGCCCCTCCCTTGTTCACATCCCCCAATAAATCAGATCTGGATCTTTTTTGCAGTTAAACTGGGTGTGGTGTACCTCTGTATAAAACGTACTGCATCAGCGTTGCTTAATTGTTACAAGTCTTGTTTTCAAGGGGGTCATCCAGGGCATTCCAGCTGATCATAGCCCTGGTGGCAAGTGGTTACAAGGAGAGATTCACTGTGTGTTGCAAAAATGTGTTGGTGTGGGTAGCTGCAAGCTTAGCCAGGCCACTAGGGGTAAAGAGGGGGTTATCAGTGGCCCAGAGGGCTGTACCCAGGGCAGTCACGTTGCCAGAAACCCTGTCCTCTGGGTGGAGGCACCCATTTCGAAAGCCCAGGCCCCTCAACCTGCAGGCTACTGTGCAGGCAGGGGGTAGTAATCCTCGGAGTAGTGCCACCTAGGGGTTACACAGTAATAAATCCAGCTCCCTCCCCCAACACCTGGCTGGTTCTAAAATCATAAACCTTCCCTTAAAACCAGTTTGAGTTTTTCGGAAACCAAAGAAGTAGTTCACATAAATATGCATGTTAAAACATCACATGACGCAGAGCAGGTTATGTAAGCAACAAGACACTCTAGGGTGTGCATCAGACATTTTTAATGCACGGGCAAGGGCATAGTGAGGCTCGGGACTGTAGGAGGAGTGCCTACAGCCCCATAGCCATGTGTTAGAAATGTCTAATGCACACCCCCAGAGTGTCCTATTGTGCTTCTAAAATAGGCTTCTCTATTTTACGTGCATATAATAGCTAAATGTTAATGTTTATAAAGAAAAATGTACATTTTTAATGTACTTTGTTCTAAAAATAGTACCCCGCCTCCAATAAATAGCTGTATTTTTTTGTCCAAGTGTGGCCACCTTAGCTGCAGCACCCCCGCACCCCCACACACACACACCCTTACACACACACACACACACACACACACACACACACACACAATGCATTGAAATTGAGGTTCTTTCTTATTTGTTTACAGAGATTAGCCATTTTATAACTTTCGTTAGTGCAATCATCATACAGATCAGTGTACATGGGTCATAGCCGAGGGATAATAACAAGAAATATATTGGGAAGGAGAGCAAATTATAAATTATCATAATATAGTACTTATTATGAACTGGATAAAAATATCCCCTAATCTGATTGGCTAAGACCTGACTTCAGGTGTGATGATATCAAAGTACATCATCACAGCAAAAAACAAGATCCGACACTGCTAATTAAGTATGCAGATATCACTACACCCCCTCAGAAAGCCTTCACTCACCTCAAATGGAAACAGCATCAACTGACTGTCAGGTAAACTTCTGTATTGGGATAGAAAACACCTTAAAAAGAATGGAGAAAAAAATATGGAAAAAGTAGAAAAATGACATGCTTAGGCAACACCTGAACAACTAGACAGCATAGAAATGAGCAAAAGTGAATAAAATACAAAAAGACAGACTAAGTGGGAAGTGAATGTCTTCAGAGACTGGCTGACTGAAAAGCAGTTAGACTTAGACGTTAGGAGTGTCACACCAGAACATTTTCTTTTTCTTTCTGTTTTATGCTCCCCTGCTCACCCCCCCATCGGGAGTCACCAATAGCATCTGCCCCACTCCTTTCTTATCTGGAGCCCATAGGTGATCCCCCATGTAGCTTTGGCTATTCCTCCCAGGTGGGGACAAGGTGCGGCCCATACACCCTGAATTTCAGGTTTCATCGGTACACTCGAGTGAGACAGACAAGGAGGAGACTTAGGGGTCTGTGCCGGGCGTCCTGTCTTCCCGGCGAGCAAGGAGACATTTTTGATGCTTCTTCCTTGGTGTGACATGCACCTTGACATCAGGGCACAATTGCCGATGTCCGTCACGCCTCCCTCCCTTCAGTGGCTTCAGAGCTTGCTGCACCTCTGGCCTCCACTGGAGGCCAGTCAAGCGCCGTGCCTCGTCCTCTCTCCCTTCTGGGAGAAAGTGAGCAGTCCCCAGATGCTCAAGCCTCCTCCCCCCAGTTGGCCCTCCGTCTCCCGGGTACATTCCCAAACCCGGGTCAGTGGCAGTGCAAGCGGTAGCGCTACTGCTGTACTGGTGGGCCGGCCCCACACCAGAACATTTAAATCACATTTCATGAGACTTCTATGGAACTGTTAGGACTGTGACAGGAGAACAATATCATATAACAAGTTATGAGGGGCTAAGAGCCAGGCTGAATCACTATTTTAATGAACCCCCACTTAACAAAAGCTTCTCCCTAATAAGTGACACGACCTTCACCCCGTCAAAAAATGTATTCATTGGTGTTATAAAAAACATAAAACGTGAAGGCAGAGACGTCACAAAACCTCACCCTGCAATTATTGAAAACGATTTAACCCTTAGGCTGCCGCCGACAAGATATCTTGTCCTAAAAACCTATGCGTTCTAAATCTTCCGGGTTAATAACATTAAAAACGTCTACCACACTGAGTCCAAATATGGCCCCTGGTTTGTTCAGGAAAGTGTGGTTTGACATACAGCTTTGTGACACAAATCTCTCACCAGGGACTTCCAGTTCCCCGCCACCACCTGGGTTTTTTACCAACAGGGCCCAGGAAGCCTGTTTCTGACTTCCTCCTTTGCACAAGGTTAGGAAGGTCAACACAATAACTGTGGGTAGAGTGCTCTCTCGGAGACGGACTGCAAATAGAGTCCAGCAGAAATAGAATTACCCGGGTTCCGCCTCCATGCTGTGCAGCCACAAGTAGCGAGAGCTCCGATCCCCCAGGAGAGAAATCTAAGGTAACTCAACCCCTGGCACCGCAAAAACAGTTACAATACAGTGGGGTACTGCTCTGACTTTCCGGCTTCGCGATTCCTCCTAAATCGAGGGCAAGGGACACTTTATTGGAGTTTTTGAAACCGAGAACAGCTCTGGATCAGCGCGACCCAGAGGCCCAAAACAAGGCGCAATCCATGACCCAGCAGCAGGTGGGGGATCAGACTGAGGCACCTCCGGAGGAGGAATTTACAATTACCTCAAAGAGGCTGTTTCGGGGAGCTGCCCAAATTGACTGATACCTTGGGCAAAATTGAACAATCCACAGCCGACAACAAGAAAAGCACACTCACGGTGGAAAAATGGGCGGCAGATTTGGAAGAGGGCCTAACATGCCCTGAGAGAACAGCTGATCACCATGAGGGTATGCTACACTATTTAATGCGCAGGGAAAGAGAGTTAGCTGATAAATTGGATGACCTGGAACTCAGGTCCAGACGGGATAACATGCGTATTTATGGAATGCCAGAAGACACAGAACAAGGAAAGATGGAGGAATTCCTTAACTCTTTTCTTACAGAAATACTGGATCTACCTGCGGACCACCCCCTGAATATTGTCTGGGCACACTGAGCTCTGGCTAAAAAGCCCACAGGCCCAAATGCAACCCGAGGTCCATCGTGCTTAAATTTCTAGACTACAGGATTAAAACTAAAATCTTACAAACTGCTTGGGCTAAAAAAGAAATAATTTTTGGAGATAAGCGCCTATACTTTGACAATGACTATACTCCGATTACTCAACAAAAATGAAGGGTGCTCCTGGAGATCAAGAAATGCCTGGCTTCTAAGAACATTCGTATGCATTTAATCACACCAGCACAATTAAAAATATTCCTCCCAGAAGGCCCACAATTCTTCCGCTCCCTCAGGGCCGCAAAAACCACCCTGCAGCAGCTAGAAGTCCCTCAGGATTTATTGACTAGGCTGCCGGGTTTGGAGAGAGACATTCTAGATGGAGAAGAACCCTGGTCTAGGGTACGAGGCACAAGGAAAAGAGGCCGATCACTGTCTTGGGACCCCTTAGAGAATGAACCCGCTGGTGATTCAAGAGGATGGTCTATATCAGAAGATGCTTTGGATCCCCCACATTGAAGTCTCGGCGTTCTCGAATGGGCTTGATATATGTGTAAAAGACACAGTATGTTTTACTGTCTACAGCCTGAAAGGGCTTTGGTAATGCAGTCCAGTGAATTCATGCTGATTTATTGTATATTTAGATGGCTGTGCTTTGATTACAGATTAAGTTTTTTAGATGGGCGGGGTGGGGGCTAGACAAATGTGAGCAGAAAGGTCTTAAATACAAGCCTTGGGTCAGAAGCTGGGCCTCTGGTTCACAGCTCCGACATTGCCGGTCGGCCCTGACCCTATTTATTCTATGATTTCCACACACTCAGTGTGGGATATGTGACCGAGCAAGTGGGGGCTGAAGATAATGGTGCTGGGAGGAAGAGCTTTTGCCTAGTATTCTAGGTGCAGGGGGGTACGAGGGTACATTATCACGCAGGCCCCCCCTTTTTTTTCTTTTTTCTCATTCTTCCTCTTCCTCTCTGGGGAAAACACCCCTCCTCGCTACGGGCCCCCTTCGCTAGTTGGGGGATTTGGACGGGGGGGCCTCTGAGGGAGGTGGGGAGTGGACATGGGGCCTTGGTTGCCCTTAGATTCCTGATTTCAATGGGAAACTGATTGTAGCCTGATTGGGGCAACTGACATATCACTAATGCCCTCCTATAGGGGAAACAAGGTGGATATTGGCAAATCTCTGATTGGAGAAGAGGGAAGTTGGTGGAAGCTATATGGTTTTAGGGGGGACATCAAAGCATTCTCCTGGAGGCCTGTGACCTTCGTTAAGAGGTCAGATGTTGGCCTGTTCTAGGCCAATCCGGACTCATATACCCCCCCCCCCATAAATATTGATGTCCTGGGGGATTGGGACCAAGCTGAGAGTTGGGGACTTTTGGATTCACTCCAGACGACTAATTCCATTAAGGATTGTCGAGAACAATGGGCTAGACATAAAAGAATTGACCCAGTTGCCCTTTAAGCATGAGTTTAGCACAGAGCTCCCTTTAAGGGTGCCCCATCCAGTATGCCAGTGCCACTCGAGATACCTGCCAGATGATGTTGTATAACCTTGGAAGTTATCAAATATGTTGCTGTACAAAGTTTAATTGTTTTATTGTTAAGAGGCTCAAACTGTTGATTGAGTATTGGAAGACACTGTTGCGAGGAACATTGAGAAATTGGGGTGTTAAACAAAAAGAATGGCAAAGGGAAAGATAGTTTCATATAATGTGAGGGGACTAGGTAGCCCTATTAAGAGGGAGAGAATGTTGAATGAGCTTTATAAAGCCCACATTGAAACAGTACTCCTCCAGGAGGCTCATTTAGATCAGGGGGAAAGTAGGAAGCTTAAACGTGCATGGGTAGGCCAAGTGTATTACTCCACCTATAAGGCACATCCCTGCAGAAGAGGGGTTGCCATACTAATTCACAAAAACTGCCCTTTCCAACTTATTAGCACACAAGAGGACCAGGAGGGGTGGTTTCTGTGGCTTAAGGGTAGCTACAGAGGGGTTCCATGTTCTATACTAAACATTTATGCTCCCAATCATGACGGGGAAAATAGGGATTTCTTAAAGAAAGTGTTCCTCCAGGCAGCGCCTCCCCCAGGAGAGATGTTTATTGTAGGAGGGGACTTCAATACGGTACCTAACCCCAAGTTGGATAGATCTGGGGTATCCCTGGGCCCCCCCCCTTCACGAGCTGCTCAGACATTAACTAGATTGGGGAGAGAGTTAGGTCTTGTGGAGGTATGGCCGCACCAGCATCCGAAGGTATGGGACAACACTTGCTGATCTGCTCTGCACAATGCCTATTCAAGGCTTGACATGTTCCGACTTTCCACGGAATGGATTCACAGGGTAGAGGATTCTCAGATTCATTCCTGAACCATCTCGGATCATAGTATGGTGTCAATGCAGATATGGCCATGCCCCCGACTTAGAAACTCCACTTGGAGGCTAAATGTATCCCTCTTGAAGAGAGGAGTACATAGACCCCCTCAAGGAGACAATAAGACAGTATCAGATGGAAAACCCCTCCCGGGATACCACGGCTACCATTTGGTGGGACAGTCTGAAGGCAGTCTTAACAGGAACTACCACAGGGTATGCGTCTAACCTTAAAAGATAGCAACAAAAGGAGATACTTGAGCTTGAGAACCATCTCTTTGACCTGGAAGCTGAACATAAGATCTGTTTAGATGAACAGGTCAAGAGACAATTAGAAGAAATGAAAGGGAAACTGAATAAACTTCTGGATGAGAAGGTAGAGGGACAACTTAGATATTCTCACCAGAGGTTTTTTGAGGCGGGTAATCGTGCAGGTAGATTACTGGCTTGGCAATTAAGGAAAGAAGCTGCCGCTCATAATATCCTTCACTTAAGGACACCGGGGATCCGAGGCCAGTTAATCTCAACTCCAGAGGCCATAGCAACACGATTTCAGCAATTTTATAAAACATTGTACTGCCAAGATCATATCACAAATTATTCAGAAAAGTTGGAAACATTTTTTTAAAAGGTAAAAATGCAGAAATTATCTGTTGAAGAAAAGGAGAAACTTGAGGCGCCTATATCTGAAGAAGAACTTCAGAAGAGTTTTAGAGAACTGAAAGCAGGGAAGGCCCCGGGACCAGATGGGATTTCTGGGGAATTATATAAGGCTCTTGCGTCTGAATTGGTACCTCTATTGAGAAGAGTCTGTCAAGAAGTGAGAGAGGGTGATCCCCTCCCGCCGAGCTGGCAGTATGCCCAAATCTTGGTTATACCTAAAGAAGGAAAGGGAAGGACCCTGAGCTGTGCAGGTCATATAGACCCCTCTCCCTCTTGAATGTAGATCTAAAAATGTTCACTATGACCCTGGCCCATAGGCTGCAGGGGTGTGTTGGGACTCTGGTCCACCCGGATCAAACAGGTTTTATTAATGGTAGGTTGATTCATGATAACATCAGGCGTTTGTTGAACTTGTTGGCCTACCAGCAAAATAAAGGGGAAGCGTCCCTAGCAATTTTTATGGATGCAGAGAAGGCCTTTGACCGGGTGGACTGGAGTTTCCTACACAGGACCCTGCAGGAGATGGAGATGGGGATGGGCCCTAAGTTTAGAGATGAGATCCGGGCACTTTACGTGGCCCCTCAGGCCACAGTGAGAGTGAATGGTTTTACCACTCAAAGGTTCCCGCTTACTAGAGAGACTAGACAGTCTCACCCCTCCTCTTTGCTTTGTGCATTGAACCAATGGCCAGAGCAGTCAGGGACAACGCAGACATCAGGGGCATTCAGGTCGGTAAGTGGGAACATAAAGTTTCTCTTTATGCCAATGACTCCTTGTTTTTTGTAACTTCCCCCAAGACTACCCTCCCAGCTTTAACAGAACTCCTCCCGGAATATGGCCTAGTGTCGGGTTAATGGATTAACTGGGATAAATCGGAAGTGATCAAGTTTGGGGTCGCCTTACCAAGGGATCTGGTGGAAAATTTCCCCTTCAGACGGGCGGTGAATAACACCATGAGGTATTTAGGTGATAAAATATCGCCCCACTTGTCATCGCTGTTCAAACTGAATTATGGTAAATTGTGGGGAGAAATAAAATCAGATTTGGTGAGTTGGAACCCACCTCCATTATCATTAGGAGGTAGTGTGGACACAGTTAAAATGAGCATTCTCCCAAGGTTGTTGTTTTTGTTCCAGGCTCTTCCAATTCATATCCACAACTCCTTTTTCAAGACAGTCAATTTGACTCTCTTGGCCTTCATTTGGCAGCAAGGTAGGAGATGAATTAGCCACAAACTTCTCATACAACCTAAGGCACGAGGTGGGTTGGCCTTACCAGACGTTAGGTTATATTATTTAGCAGCTCAGCTTGCCCCAGTGATGACATGGGTGAAGTAGCGCAGAGACACTGGTTGGAGGGAGATAGAAGCCCACCAATTGCAGATGATCTCTTTGGCATCTCTCCCACACGCTCCACTAATAGCGGAACTTTGGCGAGTCGTTCAGAATTCTTGGACTAGACATATCCTCTAGGTGTTGGTGAAAGCCAGGAAGCTCACCCAGACTCCCGAAGGGATTGGTCCCCTTACTTCCATTTTGGGTGACCCCAACTTCACTCCCACCCTGTTCTGATACCAGATTTCAATGGTGGAACAGACACTCCCTGGGGCACTATGGAGACTTCGTTCAAGAGACTATAATGGTCTCCTTTGCATCTCTTCAGTTTGTATACTCCCTTTCAAAAATAGATTTTCATAGGTATTTACAGGTTAGACACTACTGAATGTTAATAACCTGATTATAAATGTGACTAGGGACCGAACTGTTCTAGAGAATTTTCTGTATTGGTCAGTACGCCTAGCTGGGAGTAGGAAGTTTATTCCTGGAGCTTACAGGGTGTTACAGGGAGAGGGTAATACACATTTTGAGGATCTCAGACAAAAGTGGGAGGCTGACAGTGGCTTGCCCTTTTCGGAGGCCCAATGGATTAAGGCATGGGAAAGGGGTTGGAGGACTACATCCTCCCCTGGTTGGAGGGAATTCCGGTGGAAATGCCTCTCTCGATTTTTTCACACCCCAACAATTACAAAACATTTCAAGGGAGGAACTTCGGACCTCTGCTGGGCGGGGATGCGGGCAAGTGGGTATCCATTTCCATGTTTTCTGGGCCTGTCCACAGGTGCAGGATTTTTGGAATGGAGTTCATGGTAAACTGAGGGAGGGATGGGGACCCCAACTTCCCAAAATGTTTCAATTAATGGTACTGGGTTGTGGACACCCTATGTTAGGCTCTGGAAGACAGCAAAATCTTTTTAGAACCTTGTGCCTAGTGGCCCAAAAAGAGATTACCTCTAACTGGCTGAGGGCCTCCCCTCTGCTAATAGAGTCCTGGAAATCCCGGGTAGATAAAATTAGAAGGATAGAGGAGCTCACTGCTAGGTTGAAGCTTTCTCTTGAGGCCCACACTGAGACTTGGAGAGCCTGAGACACCCTGTGGCATTGACCCAGCAAATATGAGTTGCTAGGTTGACAGGGCTGCTCTCTGACAATGAGTAGGGCCTATCCTTTCTCTCCTTAATGACCTCCTAATATCCTTTTCCCCTGAACCACACATGTTAGCTATCCTTACGGTAATACCCTAGAGAATGGTAGCATGGTCTTCCAATCTAGTTGCTAGTTTTTTAATGGTCTGGTTCCTGTTGAACAGTTGACCAAACAGGTAAAGGTGCATGTTGGTACCTAACCATGTAATGTTGCACAAAATTAATATGAACGGTAGATTCTAGACAAGACACTAAAAGCAAGAGCACTGGATATCATAGTCGCATTATAAAAATGGCTTGGACACTTGTTAAAAGAAGGCTTTATGGCTCTTAATATTAATCAGAACCATGATGCCATATTAGCCTGAATGTATGTACCAATTATTTAGATTCTTATGTCTCCTTGTATGATGCAGATCTGCACACATGTATCAATTATGTTGTGACATAGCGATAAAACTGAGTTCCGAAAAAACAAACAAAAAAAAAGAAATAGCATTACCCTGTTAAATAACACACAAGCAGTCACTGATTCTATAAAAACAGACTCTTTACTCGAATACTATAAGTATTTACAACAGGATGTATTTACAGGAAACAAATGGGTTGCACGTTTACTAAGAAGCAGAAAATAAAATCACATTAAACAGATAGGCATCGTACAGCAGAAGTCTAAGCTATCCTTCTTTACAAATCCTTCACCTACCCTAGCTAAAGAAGCACTTTCCCCTCGCTGTGCTATCTTACCTCAGCTAATCTTTGTAATGGCAGGGGCCCTGGTCTTTAGGTGTTTCACTCCAAGACAGCGAGCTTGTTTTAAGCCCCTCAATATATTGCTTTGCTTCAAGTGGGGAGGGTCCTACTCACTCTGAGTGACAGGCACATATTGCCCAGCCCTCTCTGAGAGTGTGTGTGTGTATGTGTGTCCCCCCATGCTTTTGCACTACCTTGCTACCATAATAATGTCCACCTGCATCCTTTTGTTCAACATGGGAACATCTCCATGAAGGATACCCCCACTGTGTTTATGGGTGTATTGCTTTATTGCCCCCTCCCTGGCTTTCCTGTTAAGTTTCTCATGAGACCCATCAGTTCTCTGCATAAACTGTCATATACAACTTGATCATGTGATCTGGTAGCCATCTTGTACCTAAAGCAGATGCACATATAGAAAAGAATAACTTAATCAAAAGAATGCATGGTTCTGGTCTTCTTTCCCATCACAAGCTTCCCTTCTTGAGACTTGGGAAAGACAGAGTTCAGCAGCTTAAACAAAACAGTTTTGTATTTCACACAAACAACCACATATGTCTCGCTAGCATGCAATGAATGTACAAAGAACCATAATGACCCCCTCGAAGGATATAAACAGGCAACAAGAGGGTTCATGTTTGAGAACCTAACCGATCCCTTGTGTCCAGTTAAAAGCCTCAAGATGTATTTATCCAAACTGCCACTGCAAGCCCTGGTGCTGTACTGTCACCCGAGACAAATGCCGCAAGACTATTTAGACAAGTAAGTCATATGGTATAGCAAAGAACGTTTAGGTGTTGACTATCTTACATCACTGCCCCCCAGAATTTATAAAGAGGCAAATTTAGAAACCTCTTACACCGACCATAGTCTATGGAGCACAGCTGTGCAACTCCTTTCAAAAATGGGACTAGAAACAAAAGAGATAATGTCCGTGACAGGCCACAAGTCAGAAACATCACTTCGGAGTTACTGGCAGTCATCCCAAACAGACCGCAAACAGTGGAGTAATATTTTGTGCACATTAAACTGCAACAAAGAAGAACCAGGAATGTCAAAACAAGCATGGATCGACCTAGAGAAAAGACAAATGAAATCATCACTGAACACAATTATTTCTGAAGAACTAGAGATCCCCCTGAAAAAGAATACCCTCCATATTGCCTCCTCATCAAATCAATACAGCACAGAAGTGCAGCAGACAACAAACCCACAGGTAATGTTTTCACATCCTAAAAAAGAAATTGTCCTGCAAAACAAACCATTTAATACCTTCTCTCTTTCATTTTCACAGGTCTCAAGCACCATAGAAAACACCAGTACCGCAACTGATGAACAACTCATCACGGCAAGCAGCTAGGTAATCCTACATAAAAAAGAAATGAAAAAAGCACCAAATCCAACTGCACTGCAAAATGTACAAGCAATAAAACACCTCACATCACATAAGACCCCACAAACATAAAGAAACTTCAAACTGCCACCCCCAAAAACACATTTTTCTGAGGTTCGGATCCAACCTCCCCATTACAAGAAACCACCATGATATCTCAGACGAACAGCACACGCCATCCAAAAGAACTACTGAGTACACTGCAAAACACAATACAAAAACAGATAAATGGTAGAATCCCCCCAGGCTCCAACCCCCAAAAGCACAGGAGGCTTCAGAAACATGCACCCAATAAACACAAACGCAGCATCGCTTACTACTAGCTCCATCTACAAATTTCACCTTCTATATAACATGCCAAAAATGTAAAAGTTGTCCAAGTAACAATATTCTGAAAGAAACAAATGACTCTTCAGTGCACTTCTGCAGCAAACACCCACACACCCTCCCCAAAATTAAAAAAAACAATGCAGAAACCACGTTAACAACTTTTCTCTTTTCCAGGTCCTGCAAAATGACAAACACGATATTTTTATTTATTTATTTATTCAAATGTTTCACCTGAAGGGTGCACTGAACAACAAGTTGCTTGTCTCATGGTGTGACCTGGGGGGGGGTTACATAGGGTTGCGAATGATGATCAGTTACAATAGTATGTGGGTAGTGCAAACAATACAACATTGTAAGATTGTGCAACAGTTGGAACACAAGGTATTGTACAATAAACAGTAGTGGAACATTGAGTAAATTACAATACATATCCAAAATCATACAAAAGAACATATGAACGTACAAAACAGTAAATAATGTGATAGAACCATTTATAGTGCATGAGTATACCAGGAGCAGGCTCGAGGTAGTAAGCAAGTGCTGTTGGAGTAAAAAGGATGGGGTTAGGTTGTGCACACTGGTGAGCCAGAAGGGCAGGTGGAGAAGAGGGGGGGGGGAGAGAGACAAGAACTGAATATGAGGAGAAGGGGTAGCCATTTCCTGAGTTCCCCCTTCAGGATGTTTAGAACCCTGCCCGGGTGGGGGAGAGTCATGGTAGGAAGGCAGAAACTGAGGATAGGTATTAAGGTGGGTTAAAGCAAGAACAGCTGAAGGAAAGGTAATTGTGTAGGGCAGAGGTAAGGAAGTAGTTGGAGAGGAGTGTCATATTTCAGGTGGGAGGAAATTCCAGATTTTAGGGAAACGATGGGTGAAACCAGTCTGACCAAAGAGGGTGGAGCAGTGAGGAACTGTCAAGGTGCGGGCATCATTTGATCTGAGAGAGTGGGTGGGGGGAGGTGGAATGGAGAGAGAGAGAGAGAGAGAGAGAGAGGATGAGAGATAGGAGGGGAGCCCCCTGAACCAGAATTTGGAGGTTAGTTGGAGGTTAGGTAGTTGGAGGATATCCCATCATCCAGTGCACCACAACTACGAAATGTGGCCACCCACACCAAAACACACCCGGAGGAAAACTTGCACTGAGAATATCACAGAAAAGACCTGATTTCCTTACATTCAGGTAGAAACTATGACAGGGAATGTCCAGTTTAAAGTATATGACTACAGAAATAACAAAGAAAATTAGAAATGATGCCAATCTTTTCCTATCTACAGTCAGTAAAACAAATGTTTCAAACAATTGCAAGGTGTTTCTACTTAGCAGGTAATAGAAAAAAAAAACAGTTACTTCATTAGAAATCTTTTCCTTACAATTTCAACTTTACTTAGTAATTCCTAGAAAAAAAAAATAAAGTTAGAGAATGTCTTCTCCTAGTTAACGGTTGCAACATATCACAATCTTTTGAAAATTAATGTTTGTTGTTATACAGTTCCATTTCTCATTCAAATAGCAAAGATTACAGTACAACAGTACTAAATGTAAAAAAGGGACTATTTTTTTTCTCTTACTGCAAAATATTTCAGTTCAGTTCAGTTTATTGTGTAGGGATAGCTTTCATTGAGCACACTCATTCACAAGGAGGTCCCTGATACAAAGTACTAAACATCACAGACAGGCAGTACAAGGATACATCATAGTAATAGAGCAGGTATATCATGGTACATAGAGTAGATTGGTGGTAACAAATGCATAAAGGCAAAAGCATCACGTGACAGTAAGTTTACCACCGCCTAATAAAAATCATCACAGACAATCAATACAAGCAGTACATCATAGAAAAACAGCAGGGATATCACAGTACATAGAATAGGTTGGTTATAGCACTACATAAAGATAAATTAGAAGCATCACTTAACAATGAGTTTACTACACATAATAAATATGGGAGATAACAACTTAGGTAAAATGAACAGGAAGGAAGGAAGGTGGGTGTAGGAACAAAACCCTTGATGGAAAAATTATTTAATTTTTATAATCAAGAATTGATTTTTAATTATTATTTGGTGTGATTTTATATAGGATTAATTATGGGAAGTTTTACTGTAATTTCTGGTTAAAATTACTGTGTGCATAAATTCTTAAAAACAAAACAAAATGCTAATTGAATCTTAAAAAACAAGAAAGATGTTGCCTTCAGGCTTAAGAGAGAAAAATTCTGCTTCCTGGTTGAGCAACTCTTTGCCACACGTGGCAGATTAGGCTTCTTGTAAAATGAAGATGAGACTCCATTTTAGTTTTTTTAAAGTATAATACTAAAAGCACTTTTTGCAAGAGGAGCCAGTAATATGGGGGGCCTAGCTTACATTCGTGACATACTTCAGCTAAAGCCAGCTTGGTACAATGCAGGAATAGGCCTTCAAAAGCTGGGTTTCCATGGAAATCCTCAGAAGTTCCTCTCATTTAATAGATTTATTTATCTATTGCTACAAATAAATATATGAATCCCACCCCCCAAAAAAATCCCCTTCATTGTGCCTACTATTTCTTTTTTTTTTTACGGTCCAGTTCATAACAGCAATAATGCACTCCAGGGTGTGGTATATCATGGGATATCATAATTTCTCAGCCATTGGACGCACTCGGCTTTGGTCTTGTGCACAACCCCCCTGAGGTGTGATGATATCCCATGATATACCACATCCTATCATGCATTATTGCTCAGTTATCAAGATCAACTCTTTTACTAACATGCTAAAATGCCAGCAGAATAGGCCTAACGGTCTTTTGAGTCTGCTCGATTGGTCAGCCCCCACCCTGGGTGCTGACCTTGCTGCCCCCCTCGCCTTCTCTGGCTTCTCCCTTCCCAGTTCCGGATATTCTTGCTGCATTGGATTTTGCTTCCAGAACCCTTCCCCTGTACCTGTCCCAGCCCCTCTTGAACCCCTCCACCGTCTCTGCCTCCACCAGCCCCCTAGGCAGTGCATTCCATGGCTCCACCACCCTCTCAGTGAAGTAGCACCTCCTCTTTTCTCCCCTGAATCTTCCCCCCTCCAGCTTCCACCCATGCCCTCTAGTGGCCCCCCTCCTCCTTCCTTCAAAGCACCCTGACTGTTCCTCCCCTATTTACCCTCTTCATGTACTTGAAGACCTCTATCATGTCCCCCCGGTCCCTTCTCTTCCAATGTGTATATTTAGCTCTTCGAGCCTCTCCTCATAGCTTCTGTCCCCAAGCCCCAAATCATTTTGGTTGCCCTCCTGGACCCTCTCCAGGAGTTTAATGTCCCTCTTAAGTGTGGCTCCAAAACTGCACGCAGTACTCAAGGTGTGGCCTCACCAAGCAGTTATACAGAGGGAGCATCACTTCCTCCTTCTGAGGTGATCCCTCAGCGATGCATCCCAGCATCCTGTTGGCCTTGGCTGCTGCCCTCCTACAAGTCTCCGAGTTGTTCATTTTGACATCCACCACCACCCCCAGGTCCCTCTAAGCCATCGAGACTTGTAGCATTCCCCCCCCAGGGTGTACACTTGGCCCGGGTTTCTGGCCCCCAGGTGGAGTACCTTGCATTTCCCTGCATTGAACTTCAGCTTCCACTTTCTAGTGTTTTACTATGTAAAACACTAGCTATCCCAGAAGAAAATAAGTCTGACCCACATACTGCACTCAGAAAAAAACATTACTCTGTTAATAATCAGCTAGTTAAGTATGTAGAAATTTGGGGCCCACTACAACAAGCCCTGCTAGAAAGCAAGATCTGAGAAGAGGATTAGTTGGTTACTCCATTCAATACTCTATAGGTGGGATATTCAGACTGCACCAGGCAGGGGCGCAAGCCTTGGCACAGCACAACTGGGCTGTGCCAGGGCATGGACCAGGCGATATTCAATGGTGCTGCGCCATGGCTCAGCAATGTTGAATATGGCACTGAGGGTGCATGCACTGTGCACAGTGCAGTGGTGCTGCACCAGCGCAAGTGGCAGAAGGGGAGCAGGGGGATGCACCAGCATAAGTGTGGTTGCGCTAGGTGCATCAACTGCGATATTCAGCACTGGGCATGCAAATGAGCCCATTATGCATGCAAGGCACAAATGGGGCCATTTGCATGTCATTATGGCTCCATTTGCATGCGGTGCGTTGATCCATGGTGACTTGCGCCTGGCGCCCTGCCAGGCTGCAGCCGTCGGGGACCGACACCTTGCAGTTCCTTGGTGGACCCCACTCTCGTATGCCTGATTGTGGGCATATGTTTAGAATATCCCTGATGGTCCAGTGGACCAATCTCCATTGCCCAATCACAGGCATAAGTCTATTAACTCCCTGGTGGTCCAGTGGACCGCTCTCCATCGCCTGATCATGGGCATAAGTATATTAAATCCCTGGTGATCCAGTGGAACCTCCCCAGCACCTGATCGTGGGCAGAATTACTGAAAGATACCTTGGTGGTCCAGTGGTCCCCCCCACCTACCCACAGAGGTACCCCACCACCCAGCATCTCCCAGTCATCAGCAGGCGGCAGCACCCTGCCCACATGCCGTCCGGCCACCCCTGCCAACTGACAGCATACAGTACTGTCTGTACACCTATTGGTCCATTGCATGGGCCAATAGGCATGCAGACCATACTGCACTGCACAAGCCCGATATGTGAATGAATGCATTCGTTCACATATCAGGCCTGTATAGTTCAGTATGGTCTGTACACCCATTGGCCCATACAGTGGACCAATAGGCATACAAACAGTACTGTACACTGTCAGTCGGCAAGTGTCGGGCGGCATGCAGGCAGGGTGCCACCCACCGCTGACTGGACAGGGTGCTGGGTGTGGTGGGGACCCCAGTGGTGGGTGGGGAGGTACCACTGGACTACCAGGGTGTCTTTTGGTATTTCTGCCCCCATGATCGGAAGCTGGGGGGGTTTCCACTGGACCACCAGGGACTTAATATACTTATGCCCACAACCAGATGATGGCAAGCGGTCCACAGGACCACCAGGGAATTAATATACCTATGCCCGCTATCGGGGGATGGGGAGGGGGCACAACACTCCCTGGGCAGGGTGCATGTGGACTGTGTTCTGGTTGGGCGGGTGGCCACCCACAGCTGGCAGCTGCCGTGTTGCACCCTGCAACATGGCAGCTCACCTGTGGGTGGCCAGGATTTGTTCCTGGTTTTACCAGGCACAACTTTGTGCCCCCCTGAGTGGCGCAAGGTGGAGTTGTGCCAGCATCTGCGCCATACATCCTGGGCTGAATATTGGCAAGTGCCGAATATGCAAGGGCACGCCCCCTGCACTTGCGCCGCATACATTGCTGATGCAGCCCAGTGCATCTGGAGTTGCGCAGCACAACCTGCCCCTTTGAATATTGCGCCGGGGTGCATTGGTGGGTTGCTCATGGCGCAACCCTTTTGAATATCCAGTCCTCAGAGTAATTTGGTTATATTCCAAAAAAAAAAGTAATAAAGCAACATCTATTTGCATATACAGACCATGATGCTTTGCATTATGGAGGTATGTGTGATTTTATGTATCTATTTGTATGTGTATACTTCTTTTAAGGGGAGAAGATTTTGATATAGAAGCTGCTGTATATTTTGCATGTGAGATTGCTGCTACATCTAAAAACTCGATGGAAATGTTATGAACATAATGAAACTTGTTACAGTAATAATATGAATATATCCTGTGTACTGACGTTTAAAAATGAATAAAGATGATATTAAAGAGCACCTTTCCCAACCAAAAAATGATTAAACAGGGAGATCCCTTACCTCCTGGGGAGGTTCTCCAAGCTGTCTTTTCTTTTTTTAATAGTGGACACAAAGGAAGGGAAGGGATCATAATTAGCCCCTGAGGGAGCTGCCCGCATGATCCCGCTCCACTTCCTGATTCTCCTATGTGTTCCCGTGCTCCGACCTACTATGAAATTTTTATAGCAGCGTGGGGGGATGCGCTCCATTCATTTCAATGGAGCATCTTTTTCAAATGCAATTTCCTGATTGCATATCGGGTTTTGGTACCTGTTGATGGCAGACTTCAACTAACAACAGCTCTGTTAGTTGAATTCTGCCATCAGTAGGTACCAAAACCCGATTTACAATTGGGAAATTACATTTGATAAAGATGCACCATTGAAGTGAATACAGCGCGTCCCCGCGCTCTGACCTATAAAACCATCACAGAAGTTGAAGCACGGGACCGCATAGGAGAATCAAGAAGTGGAGAAGGATTGTGCAGGCAGCCCCTCAAGGGAAAATTAGATCTCTTGCCTTCCCTTCCTTTAGGTCCACTATTAAAAAAGAAGAGACAGCATGGAGGAGCTCCCCAAGAGGTAAGGGAGCTCCTTGTTTAATCGTTTATTAATTTAAAAACTAAGGGGAAAGGTGCTCTTTAAAAAAAAAAAATACTGCACTCAGGAAAAAAACCAAATCCAGTTAGTCTTTTAGTTGCTGTTACCTTAGTAGTATCTGATAGGAAATCCAACAGATTTCATGTACAGTTTAATCAGCCATGGTGTACAGTTAACTCTGAGGTGAGTGTACGGCTCTTGCTATGGTGAACATAGTTTTATAACAGGGTGATACCCTAATAAAGGTGTAAACAGTAAAACTTGATAACTCAAATGAGGCTGAATCTATATGTTTAAACCAAATTTATGTGAAAAATGGGCCAGGTGCTCAGATGCTGATGCAGAGACAGGTCAATATCCCATTACCTGTTGAGAGAGGACTGCTCTACCCTCCATTACCTCAATAAGATGCATAAAAGACAACCATACCCTCATCATTTTATCTATTTGGAGACAAAGGTTAGAGGTAATTTTCTTCATACGGTAGATAATTTTCACGATAAAGACCCAGTCATCTAGTACCGGGGGTCGGGGTTAACCATCTCTTAGTGATGGCTTTGCATGGTGCCACCACGCGGACGCCCAAGAAAGATCTTTGTTGATTTGGGCATCTGCCTGTGAGAAGTTTGCTGAGAATAAAGTGCACAAACCCTGGTGTACCAGATTTTCGTGCCACGGGGCTATATTTTCTGCTCAGGTTGGATCAAAACAGCAGAATCTGGGGGGCAGTCCCAAAAAACTTGTTGTGGATTTCCTTCCTTCCCATACTCCTTGCAGCAACAGTTTAGCCATAGTTTTACTGGAATTGTAACATTTGCCGAATGCGATGCAAGTGACTGGGTGGCTGAGCTGCAAGTGAGCAGGAGCGAGTGGATGGCAGGGCAGGACGAAAGGTGCAAGCGTGGCATGAATAGCTCTGATAAGGGATTTTTAAACTGGAGACAAAAGGAGTACACTGATCTAAAGTGTCTGTAGTGTTCAATCGGCATAATTTTAAGCCCGACTCCTGATTTCTTCTGCAGCACGTATGCCATGGCTGGCAATATCAGTAAGCTGTTCTCGTTAACAGACAAGCGATCGTAGTGGGGCGGAGTTTGGTATAGATTTGGCACCATCTTGTGTTATTAAACATTAATTCAAATAATTATTCAGTTTTGCCAGTCTTGGCGAGAAGTGTACAATCGTGGGACACTGAGTGTGTTTCTATGAGGTGTCAGGCTGTTCCTAAGGGCTGTTTGGATTTTTAAAAATGACGACTATTAAACCTCAGGGAAAACTGAAAGTTCTAATGTGTGGATTGATTTTCCTTTTTTGTTGCCTCCAGGTTGTCAACGCTTGTTTTTCATGTACATTGTATAGTGCACATTAACACCAAACACCAATTCTATCAATGAGAAACCTGCTTAGTCCGCTCAGCTTAAGTCACACATAAAAGAAAGGTTCATTACTTAGCAGTAACAGTGTATCTTTGAAAGGATCTCCATAGAGCCATAATCCACTGGACTGAAAGCTGTTGGCATCAGGGCCTCGCAGGAAACTTTTGTAAAAATGGGACTGCCCAGACTGACACGTCTACGTGCACATTGTCTGTGTACAGCATTGCCTATATGATATTGGTGGTCCGGAACCACTTCAACTTCCTGCCATTGGTGAACTTAGTTCTAAACATCCACCAACAGCATGCTTGGGGAAACCCCCACCAATCATACACAGAGAGGCAGGGGGAGTGAAGTAAACACTGCCAACCACACAGTCAGTGATAGCATTGCTACAAATGATGGAAAACTATGCAGTGCCAGGCAAAGAAGCTGAAAGAAAAAGTGGTGCGCCATAGCAGGGGGATATTGACTGGGAAGAGGTAGGGCTCTCTGGAGGTCCTCTTGAAGAGACACTATTACTGGTAAGTAGTGAAGCCTACCTTCTTTGAGAACATCTCCATAGAGCCATAATACATTGAATGATTAACAAACAGTGCTAACCCCAAAGGGGTGGCTAGGAAAAAATTAATGGACTGACCCATCAGGAGAGCAGGCCTTGTAAAACAGCAAGGCCAAATCCTGCCCCTCTATGGGAGATTGGATCTGGACTGTAAGGCTTAGTGAAAGTATGAATCTTAAGTCAGGTAGCAACCCTGTAAATGTCAGCAGCAGAAACAGATTGGAAACAGACCCCTTGAGGCTGCCATGCCCCATGTGGCATGACCTATAACAATACCTCATAGATTTTGCCCTGCCTTGACTGCCTATAGCAGAAAAAATTTCAGGAGGAGAGCCATTGGTAGAACACTGTTTGGAGACAGGTTTATTCCTGGTGCCAGGGCCAAAGGAACAAACAGTTGAGAGGACTGGACATAGTTCTTGATATAGTTCAGGTAGTACTGAAGGATTCTGTGGCTGTCCAGAGAGTGCAACAGCAGTTCACTCAGATTCTGAGGGGAAGGGAAGAACATGCGAAAAACAATGCACTGATTCAATGTGAAATCAGACACCACCTAAGGCAAGAATTTGGGATGAGTACGAAGTACCACCCTATCCTTATAAAACACCAGTAAAGGGGAATTATGAACCAAGGCCTGTAGTTCAAACACGAACTTGGCAAAGGTAATAATGATAAAGAACAAAGTCTTCCAGGACATTTACTTCACATCACAGGAAGATGTGGCTTCCAAAATTATTTTAATGAGGGATTTGAGCACAAGGGCAAGGTCCAGGTCTCAAACTGGAATAGGCTTGCTGATCAGAAGGGCCACATGCACCAGACCCTTAAGGAACCTGCGGACCATATCCAGTTGGGCCACAAGCTTGTCCCTGATACAGGCATGAAAAGCCAAAATGACTGACAGATGAACATTTACTGAGGACTACTGCAATCCAGACTGCAAGAGCCAGGAGGTAGTCTAGCACCCTGTGCACAGTGCAAAAGAAAGGGTCAAGGGATGCTGCCTGGCTCCACACAGTGAAACACTTCCACTTCAGGGAGCAGGTGTGTCTGGTGTAAGGTTGCCTAGCAGCAAACAGAACATCTAAGGCCTTTGTTGAGGCCCCAAACCAAGAGACCTCTTTGTCCTTAGGAGCCAGGCATGGGGCCTCAGGGACAGGAGGTCTGGATACAGCAGTGAGACAGCATTGCAGGACAGGAGGCCCAGCTGAAGAGGTAGTGGACAAGGTGCCTCGAGTGCTGGTTCCCATAGTAAAGGAGACATATCTGCCAGGGCCATAAGAGTACCTTCAGGATCATTCTGTCTAGTTCCTGCCTGATCTTGATCAAGATCCTCTGAATCAGTGACAGAGGAGGAAAGGCATTGAGGAATTTCCTTTTCCAGCAGAGGGAAAATGCATTTCACTAGAACATTCCATGCCTTGGAGCAAGCAAGCCAAAAAATGTCTGTTTTGTATTGTGTGGGTATGGAAAAATCCAACTCTGGTCTTCCCCTCATATCAAACAAACAGTCAGGCATGGACTGACAGAACTCCCACTCATGAGGCTGAACCACAGACTGACTGAGGTTCTCTAACAGGACATTCATTGAGCCTGTGATATGGACAGCAAGAAGCGAGATCTGGCCGGCCACCACCAAGTCCCACACCCTCATTGCCTACTGACACAAGTGATAGGAGTGAATGTCCCCCTATTTGTATACGTAATACACCATGTTCTGATTGTTTGACTGGTTCTACTGAGCCAGTTTGACAACAAAGTTGTCAAAGTCTGGCACAGCAACAGGAGTTTGCCGACAGAGACCATGTCACCTGGCATATCTATCGATGGACGGTCACAGTGCCTCAAGCATTGGGGCATTTTGGTTTTGTTTAGCCCCCCCCCACACCATCTGGATCTATATATATCTAACTCGGGGGGTGGCAGATTCGTGGGGCGAGCGGCCAAACTCAGGAGCTGATGAATCCATTCATCACTCTGACAACCAATTCAACACTGTGGGTGTCGAACAGATTGTGTTGCTGTGGGGGATTCATTGTTATGGCATCGCTATAACAACAGTATACCGTTTGGCTCAACGAGAAGAGATAACCGCTGAACCTGGATGACCAGGGCCTGAAGTCCATACAGAACTGTCTTCATTTCTAGCACATTGATGTAAAAACCTCCCTCCAGTGGGGACCAAGATCCCTGAGACTGGTGAGGACTCAAGTGGATGCCCCAGCCCATGATACAGGCATCCGTGGTAAGGATCACCTATAGCTGAGGCTTCAGAAAAGGGGAACCCCCAAGTAGGTGATCCCTCTTCTGATACCATAGCAAGGCACCTGTAGGGGAGGCAAACAGAAATCAGATTATCTAGCACCTGCATGGCCTGAGACCACTGAGCTTGCAGGTACAGTTGAGGAATTCTCATGTGCAGATGAGCCAGAGGAACAAAAGAGATGGAGGCTGCCATGAGACCCAGGAGGTGCAGCATGATGCAAGCAAAAACCTGGCAATTGTGTCACAACAAGGCTACCTGGGCCACCAAGGCTGATGACCATCCACAGGGAGGAAGGCTTTCACCTGGGCTGAGTCCAGGACCCCCTCCTCTCACATATTAGAGCCTCTGACAAGAATCAAAACAGATTTTTCCACATTCACCAGTACCCCCAGACAGGTTGGAAGATGCCTGGTGTGGTACTGAGTGTACTCTACCCTGGCTGCTGAAGATCCCTTCAGGAGTCAGTCATCCAGGCACAGGAAGGCATGAAAGCTTCTCCCTGTGCTGTGCTGTGTTGTGGCCATCATCGCAAAGCATTTGGTAAAGATACAAGTGCCGAGTACAACCAAAAGGGCGAGACCCAGAATTGGTAATGTTGCCTTTCTTGGAGGAACCTGAAGAACAGCATGTTGCACCTCCTGATTTTTATGTGAAGGTAGGCATCCTGCATATCCAGAGTGTACAGCCAAGCTCCCTCTGATAGGACAGTGAGGAAGGAGCCCAAAGACAGCATGCAGAACTTTTTGAATGCCACATACTCGATGAACCCTCTGAGGTCCAGCATAAGCTAGAAGCCCCCACTTTTCTTGGGCACCAGGAAGTACTGGGAGTAAAACCCCTGGTTGGAGATGATGCAAAGTTAAAACTATGCCAGCAAAGGTGGAGCAAAGTGGGAAAACTTTTCAGAGCTTAACGAAGTTCCCATCTCCAACGCCACATGTTTAGCTCCCCTATCTCCCCTTCTCTGACCTTCCCTCCATCTGTCCCCCTCTCCCAGACTGGTAGGATCTCAGAAAAGGAGATGTTGGACAAAATGGATGATAGTTTGTCACCCAGACTGGTCAGGTGTTCCTTGGTCTCTACAACTGACCAGCTGGCGAGATCATTTGTCCCTGTGTGTACCAGGACGTCAATGTTTTCTCCTGCTTTGTGAACAATTTTAGCAATGTGGTCAGTGTCTCTCCACGCTGATGTACCTGGGAGACATCTGACCATTGCCCCTGGCTGGAGATGGGTATCAACTCCCTGAATCATGGAGTCTCCTATGATCAGAAGTTTTTTGGATTTCCTTTTTGCTTTTTTTGTTTTGGTTCCTGATTTGGTCGAGTTTTGTTGTGCTAGCTCCTGTGCTGCAGAGTCCTGCTCTGCAGTGTCCTCTGCACCTTTGTTTGATTTCGGAGATAGAGGCAGATACCTGTTTGTAGTGTTTATATGTTTTTTTGAGGTAATATGTTGGAGAGCACAGAGTGAAGGGGCACCCGATTTGCCCCTCCTAACCACCTGCCAACCTCCTGGACCAACTACCCTCTGCGGTCGAGGTTCTTCTGTTGGATGTTGGGGAAATGGCGGGTGGTTCTTATGATGTATTTCCTCTTGAATATGAAATTTAAGCCAGTATTCTAAAGTTGGCTCTTACAGGGTAAAATGACATACAGATTCAGTGCAGCTCTCCTTTAAGAAGTCCACTGGGGTCTTATCAGAGCCACCAATCAACTAACATGACTCTTCTTAGTTGATTGATGGCCGTGATAAGTCCCTCTGCCCCTCTAAAATATAAAAACATATAGCTTAAACTGCTCTCCCATTCACAGCAATGGACAATGCCCCTGTGCTCTACAAACTTCTAGCTCACAAAACATCAGAGTGTAAGGGTGTCACAGGTGTCGCGCATTTCTAAGTTGGGAAGGGACTGGGTTGCCAGCTCCTCTGAGCAAGAATTTATTATCCCTTCCTCTTCAAAACATATAATAGGAAAATGCTAAAAAAGGTTACTTACAGCACAGATACATTTAAAAGCTGGTGCCCAAATCCCGCACATGCGCAGTGGCAGCATGGAACAAGATCCCGCACCAGCGTGAGAAAGTGCTGTTACTACGCATGCGCGGGATTTGGGCACCAGCTTTTAAATGTATTTTGCACCAGAACAAGCCCTCGGTTGTTATTTGTAAACACCACCAAAGAGTTGTAATACCATTCTGTTATGGATTAACAGTTTTTTAGTATGCCAGTGTTAAAAATGTGCGGGTCGGGACAGCGCTCCCCGTAAATGCGTGTTCTTAGCATGGAAAGGCTTCCGGGGCATGGATATTTTAAGCCGGGGTACCAGTAATGGAAATAGTTCGTAAATTATGAAAATTTGTAAGCTGATCACTTTTTCTTTTATTCTGAGGCATTCTATAGTCACCTCTTTACAATTTTGTGGTTGTAGAATGTCAGATGGAAATTTAGCAGGAAACGAGGGCCAAAGCTGACAGTGCCCCTTTAAGGGGAGAATTACTATTCCCAGTCACTCACTATTATTAAATTCATTACATAAGGGTAAGTCAGGCCATATACAAAAATAATGCAAAAGAAAGCCAGGCACTCACCACTTTCCCAGACAAAACACCAGCAGTTGGTGCCACAGTTCTAAATATGAAGTTTATTCCTCATGAAGGCAGGTGCAAAAAGAGTACAGCAGCCCAAGTGGATAATCCCAACGTTTTGCACCAATTACTGGGCACTTTGTCAAGGCATAAGCCCTCTGGTGGATAGCATCAATATTTATACAAAATTCATGAGTCTAATTGCAATTATTTAAAGTGACAATGTGCAGAATAAGAAGAAGAATGCACCACTGAGGCATATTTAGTTCATTTGTAAGACACTGTACTATATATTCTATTGAGATGAACATCAGTAAAGCTCTGTAATATAAACTAATCACTGTGTATTGTGTGCTGGACTTTCCCTGCTGGGGACACCTCCATTCCTGGAGCAGCTTTAGGTCACGTTCTTATATAAAAAAATACAAGTGTCTGATATTTTTAGGAACTTTCTCTCTTTTTTACAATTTAATTGCTCAGGAGAGCCCAGCTGAGATGCAACATCTCAGTTATCAGTCAGGTGACAGGTCCATCTTCTATCCGATTTTATTGTTAAAGTGATTTACAAAGATTATATAGTGACTCACATGCCTTGGATATCTTAAAAAGTCTTCTGAGCTGGATTTTATTAATTTTTATTTTTGCAGTTATTCTTTTTATTGTTATTAGAAATACAAACCACAATAAAGTAACAGTTTGCAGAGCTTAATAGTACTCTGATATAGTAATATGACAAAGATATCACAAAATAGCACACAGGAGAAGAAAAAAGAGTAAAATATAGAGAACCCACGTGCTGAAAATATAGAAAATTAATCATCAGTGGATTAAAGAATCAACAAAGCTCCGCCATACAAAAGTATAACTATTAAGAGTGACTCTTTAAAAAAATTATAACTGGATTTTATATTTTTATTCCAACTCTATATGGAATAGGAAAGGATCCTAATTTGGCCCCTACAAGTTAGCCAGTCAATCCCTTCACTTCCAGATTGCTCAGATCCACCACCACACTCAGTCTTTTAATGACATGTGCCCAGATAGAGCTTGGGGGCATGCCTCATTAAAGTCAATGGGTCCATTTTAAGTTCAGTTGATACAAAAGAATGGCCAGTTTGAGAATAACGAAAGGAGCCACTTGACTAAGGTGACTCTTGTTAGTCGAGTGGTGCCCTTCATTAATCTCAAACTGGTCATTCTTTTGTATAAAACCAAACTTAAAGTGGACCCCATTGACTTTAATGGAGTGCATCCCCGTGCTTTCCCTGGGCACAGTTCATTATATGCCTGAGTATGGGGGGCAGATCTGAGCAATCAGGAAGTGAAGGGATCAGCTGGCTACCTTGCAGGGTCCAAATTATAATCACTTCCACTTCTATACAGTTGGAATAAAAATGCAGCTCAAAAGACTTTCGCTGATATAGGCTTCCACAGAATATAAGTGTTATCCCAACTTAATAAACTTGCTCAGTCACATTAATATGTATTATTTCCACCCTTGCCACTTTCATTCCCACTCCAGACAGCCACCCAGATCTGTTGCCCCATCTGTGGCCTCCAGCTTTCAATCTCCTGGCTTTTCCCAAGGCAGGTGGGGGAGGGGGGCCCCCCCGGAGACCATTTGTGTGCTGGGGGCATGGTAGGCTGCACAGAGCCCAGGTGTCATTTGTGTGGCAGGGAGTCCCCCCCAAACCCCCAGGGACTTTTTATACTTAATGGCTACAATGAGCACACATGATTAGGTGGCATTCTGCAGAGATGGAGAGCATCCTCCTCCCCTTTTGCTGCTCCAAGCTGCACCTCCACCTGTGGACACCGAGGAAGCAATGTTCACTCAGAGCAAGGCATCGACCCAACCAAGAGAGGAAGAGCATCTGTTGGTATGGTCAGTCCCTCCTCCTAGTCAACCCTCCGATGGCCCAGGCACATTCCCAAACCTGGGTAGTCAGCATTGTAAGTGACAACCCAGCCACACACATCCTCTAAATTCACAATACGATTGATGCACCTGCTTTGAATTGTTGTTTTTTTAGCAGCAGATCATGTCGTCAGTTAAAATAATTGTAAAGCAGAGATGGCCCAACCATATCCTTCCTTCTGGTTTATATGACGTCCCTAGCACCTGCAAATGGATATTGCAGTTTGGTGAGGTTCCCTGCCCCCGAAGCTCTGTCGGGGGATATGAGGAGCTCTGGATCAATTACATCATAGAGAATGGATGCTATACTTACCCTGTATCACACCTTGCTGCCTGTCTATGTATATGCAGATGTGGATGTGCAACTTGTTTGTTTTAATAAAAATAGATTTACAAACAAAAATGATAAAACTAGATGTTTCCACCTCCCATCAGGCAACCTGAGTAGCTGCTTTAAATTTACATTCTTCTAGTAACAATGATTCCCTACCAGTACTGCACACCAGTTTCTGACTTTAATGAGCACCCCGTACATATGGCAACCACTCCCTATCTTCTGATCATGTACATGTTTGTCATATTTGGGGATGATACTGCACTAGGATTATGCAACACTTCACCTCATTCACAGGCTGGCTGTAGGAAATGGTTATTAGCAGATTGGTGCCATAGTCCAAATTAAAACTACGGTTCCTCCAGCCAAGAAAAATTAATAAAGAGAGCCACAAATTGCTCTGTGCCTCTGGTCTGCCCTTGAGAATGAATCCAGACTTTGGATGTGTAGCACTGTGAGTTGTGAGAACTCTTTCCAGGAATTGAATAACTGTGTCTAGCCACCTATCACTGCATATGTGTGAATTGAGTTGTGTGATGAGTGGCTCAGACTGGCCTATCAGCACTCTACGACCACAACAGGAAGCTCCGCACTCACTCTGGACTTGATTTACCACCCTGGGACCCACAGGGTCTGGGCACTTCAAGCAGGTGAGGGTCTTTGACTCCCAGTGGGAGAGCATGACCTCAGAACCACATAAACAGACACACACACACACATACACACACACACACACACATTGCCAAACAGTAATAAAGAGGTCTAATAATACTCACAAAGCCCACCAAAATTCCAGAAGTGAAATGTAGCCTTTAATGTGTTTCCACAAAACTGTAAAAAGTGAAAGGCAAGAACACCAGACCAACAAACTCCCCAACATTTTGCAGAACCACAATAAAAGTTACATTCCACTTGAAATTCTGATTCTCTTTGTAAGTATTATTTATAAAAAGAATAATGCATGTACAACCATTCACAACAAAGCTGGGTTTCCATTGAGGGGCTGTGATTGTTGACATCATAGGAACCTCAGTAGTGAATCTCAAGAAGTTCCAGATGGCATCAGAACCCTAAAATGGAAACAAGACCAAGTTGTGCATAGCTGCCTATGTATATAGTGAATTTTTGTTGTGCATGGAATTCCATGGCTGGATTATGCTTGTTCTGCTGCAGTAGTGACATTGTTATGTTGTTCTGCTGCAGTAGTGATGGCATTACTGCAGCAGAACAACTTGGAATGCTATCACATACAGTAGCTGCTTTCCTCTATCCAATTATGTGGTAGAACAGCATTCTAGAACATCTAGAGACTTCACAAGTCAGTTTCATTGTGAAAGAGTAAAAAAACCCAGAATGCACACGTTTCACATAATACTATACACCATAAAAAATTACAGGATGAGCCACTTTATGCATAACCTATGTGTTCTGTCACCTTTAGGTTCTGATTCCCATGTACCTCTCATGCATCACTTTCAAGGTCAGTGGGAATCAGAACCTCTCTGTGGCAGAGCACCCTGGTTATGCATAAAGTTGCTCATCCTGTATACTCTATAATCTGTATAGTATTTGGTTTGAAACATAAAATACAAAAAAATAAACCTGCTTCTATTTCTTCCCAAGAAATGCATGATTTAATTTTTTATTATTTAAAAAAAGATAAAGGAAATACATCCCCACCCAGCTCTGAAAACCTACGTGGGTGAAGGGTCGATTACTGTGAATCAAATTAATGACACATCAGAAGATTCTATGACAGGGGGAGTGTGGGTTCTGTGTGTGGTGGAAATGAAAGTAAAATGGCAGGTGACACACAGTTCCATTTTACCAGTGGTACTAAAGGTGCCAAATAACGTCTGTGAAGTGTGAGATAATTATATACTAAAATACAGTATACTGTACCTGGATTCAAACCGTTGATCCTTGGTCTGCTTAGTGAATATGCATTCATTGTGCCACTGAACTGCAGGTAAGTGAGTTGCAGTTACTATGACATAGCGGTTATGTCACACCTGCAGAACAGGTAACTGGGGCTCTTTTCCCAGCAGGCAATTTAAAAAAATAGTTGTTCTTAGCTAAATTTACATTCCATATAGTTTACTATCCAACTTCACTCCACCATGAATCACTATTCAACTAAGTTTCCATCTTACAAAAAGAGTTGCAGAAAGTTTAAGTCCCTGCCAGGATTCAAGCTATGTCTACCTGACTTTAAACCACTGATTATTTGCCTGTTCAGAGAATACAAATTCAGTGTGTTACTCAGCTGCAGGTAAGTGAGACACATTTCCTATGGTGTAGAGGTTATGTCACAACCTGCAAAACAGGTGACTGGGGATCAAATCCAAGCAGATGATTTACCTTCACAAATTGTTTTTCTTAGCTCAATTTACTTGTTGTATAATTTACTTTTCTACTCCAGACTACCATGAATCGCTGCTCAAGTGAGTTTTTATCTTTAAATAAAAATTCAAAAAAAATGCTTAGCTCCTGTTCAGATTTGAACCGCTGATCTTTTGAGGGCTAAATAAACACACATTCAGTGTACTACTGATCTGCAGGTAAGAAAGTTGCTGCTCCTAAGATGCAGATGTTATGTCAAAGCTGCAAAACCGGTGACTGGGAATCTAATCCCAGCCGGTGATTTACCTTCACAAATTGTTCTTAGCAAAATCTACTTATCATATAATTTACTATTTCACTCCACACCACCATGAATTGCTGCTTAACTGAGTTTCTATCTTACAAAGAGGTTAAAAAGAAGTGTTTAAAGAGCACCTTTCTCAGTGCCCTACTATACAAACAGGAGGCTCCCTTACCTGAATGGGAGTTCCTCCATTGCATTTTTAAAATGTTATGTTTAGTCCCCAAAGAAAGGGAAGAGATCATATTTTGCCCCCAAGGGGCTAGCCACTCGATCTCTTTCCACTTCCTGATCTCTAACACCACCCCCATGCAAGGCCTTGTTACTTGAATAGTGGCTTCGATTTGAAGTAAAAGTCAGGTTAAAATCAGGAAAATAACTTTTAACATGATGATCCATAGACTTGAATGGAGCTTGCCCCCATGCTGGTCCTACAATTACATCACAAAACATCAGAACATGGGGGCAGTGTTGGAGATCAGGAAGTGAAAATGGATTGAGTGGCTAGCTCCTTGGGGGCAAAATATGATCCTTTCCCTTCCTTATGGGGATGAAACATAACATTTTAAAATGCAATGGAGGAACTCTTATTCAGGTAAGGGAGCCTCCTGTTTGTTCAAATTGAGCACTGAAAATAGTGAGAAAGGTGCTCGTTAAGTGCCTGCCAGGATTGAAACTATATCTATCTGACTTTAAACCACTGATTTTTTGCCTGATAATCTACACACATTCAGTGTACCACTGTGCCGCAGGCAAATGAGTTACATTTCCTATGGTGTGGAGGTTATTCATAACCTGCCAATAGGGGACCAGGGATCTAATCCCAACAGATGATTTACCTTCAAAAATTGTTGTTCTTAGCTAAATTTACTTCTCATATAATTTACTATTCCAACTTCACACCTTCATGAATCACCACTCAAGTGAGTTTCCATCTTTCAAAGAAAATGTTTATGTTCCTACCAGGATATGAACTGCAGATCCCTTGCTACTAAGCAAGTACACATTCAGTGTGTCACTGAGCTGCTGGCAAGGAAGTTACAGTTCCTTTAATGTACAGGTTATGTTACAACCTGCAAAACAGATGACTGCATATCTAATCCCAGCAGGTGATCTGCCTTCACAAATTGTTGTTCTTAGCTGAATGTACTTTTATATAGTTTACTGTTCCAACTCCAAACCACCATGGATCATCACTCAAGTTAGTTTCCATTATACAAAACAATTTAAGGGAGATAGAAAATTATTTTTACCTAGTTAACTGCCCTTCCATCTTCCTTTCCATGCCAGTTATGTATTCTGTTATGCGTTGATGATTTTTTAATAAATAAATAACCTAGCTTTGGGGTGCCTTCAGATCTACATAGAGTTCCACTCTCCTCCCAGCTACTGCTCTTGATTTTCATATTTCTAAGACATTCTATGACATCAGTAACTCCCATTCCACGCTATTCATCTGAATGGCCTGGAATGGGAGTTAGTGATGTCGTAGAATGTTCAGGTAGCATGAAAAGAAAGAGCAGCAACTGCTGAGGAGAGAGGAATTCAGGGGAGTTAAAAAAGCAACACAATTAGATTATTATTTTAACAAAAAGGTAAAAAACATATCAGAATACTGGGTAACCAAGAAAAGAACAACTGGAGGGCATCTAGAGATGTAAAAACTGTTTCCCATCACCTTTAAAAACATGTTTAAGTCCCTGCTTACATGTGAGCCACTTATCCTTTGCCCGCAAAGCTAGCACACAGTCAGATTGCCACTGAACTGCTGGTTAATGAGTTGCCATTCCTACAATGAAGAGGTTATATCACTCCTGCAATACAGGTGACTGGGGATCTAATATCAGCAGCAGCTTACCTTCACAGATTGTTGTTCTTAGCTAAATTTATTCAAGTGAGTTTCCATCTTACAAAAAAAGTTGAAACAAATGTTTAAAGCCCTTCCTGGATTCAACCTATGTCTACATGATTTTAAACCACTGATCCTTTCCTGCTGACTGAACACACTTTCAGTGTGACACTGAGCTGCAGATAAGGGAATTGCATTTCCTATGGTGTAGCGCTTATGTCACAACTTGTAAAATAGGCCACTGGGGTTCTAATCCTAGCAAGAGATTTACCTTCACAAATTGTTGTTCTTAGCTAAATTTACGTCTCAGATAATTTACTATACCCATGCCACACCACCATGAATCACCACTCAAGTGAGTTTCCATCTTACAAAACTACTGAGTCCCTGCCAGGATTTGAACCACTGATCCTTTGTGCATTAAACAAACATTTAGTGTGCCACTGAGCTATAGATAAGTGAGTTGCAGTTCCTATAGTGGATAGGTTATGTTACAACCTGCAAAACAGGTGACTCGGGTTGTATTCAAAGCTAGATAAGCCTCAGCTGAGATTAATTTAATTGACTACAACATACTGTTGAGCTAAAGTTCAATTATTTGAAAGTCTGCCGTTTAGCTCTGCAGAAACCCTTCACAACATCAGCAATGACATCTAACAATTTATCTCCTGCACCAACAATTGTAGTGAAAAAGAGAAAATGTGCAATACAAGGACTCAAACTCACACTTATGTAGGTCTGAAACCCTGTGCCTAGACATAACAGCCCTATCACTGACATCATTAGTGACATCATGCAGCCGAATTGCTCTCGCTGAATGTAACATTAAATGTGACTAAATGCACCAAAGAGTACGAATAACCACAATAGATGTTAACAGCTGTGCTGTTTGCCCCTAAAAACTGTTGTACTACAGAAGGGTACAACAGAGTTCTATGACCTTTGAACTGTGGTACAACAGCTTTTTAGTCAGGATGGAAATCCATGCATAACAAGGGTTAAATATGGTATATACTATTCCTTTATTATAGTGTCTCTGCCCCTTTATGTGATTTTGGTATTTGTACCAATTTCAGTTTGGCTCGGGGATCCAGCACCATGCTGGCTGCCGGTTGCATTCCTTTCAGTTTTTTGGGAGAGTAGGGGCTAGGGCTACCTGACACAGAAGCATGCTCTGATACAGTGCACCACATGGCACTGCAAAGTACTGCCCATTGTGGTGAAGGGTTAGCCATGAAACACACACAGCATGGTAGCTCTGCACTTCCCCCTACCTCACTGTTTTTTTCTGTCTCTTAACTCAAACTTTCAACTGTTTGCATGATAGAAGGACCAACCTTCCCCAGGGTAGGGATTATCCATACATAACAGTGAGTCATAGCAACAGAAATAGGTTGGGAATCCCCAATTTTCATTAATAATTAATTGTAACCAGCCTCTTTCCACCCAGCTGGAGGCCAGTTACTAGAGACACTCACAGAGTTAAGTCTGACCCTGAGAGTTGTTCAGAAAGGGCCCCTAAGCTTGGAGACAGGGTGCCTGGATGTTGTGTTCTGGGCTTCCTGACTTAGCCAGCAGCAGAAAGCTCAGGCATAAATCTTCATGACCCTTCCTTTCTCCCTTTATTCTATAATAAGGAAAGGCAAGCAATAGTCCCAGTGATTCATGGTAAGAGAAAGGGCAGGAAACCCAGTGGAGAACGTCAAGAGAAAGATCAGCAGCAAAGTTCAACTGCCTCAGCTGTGACTGAGCCAAGGGGGCCTGCAGGCCCAGGGATGGTGGCTGGGTCTGCATTGTACAGGACCCCTCTGGCTAGGTCTTCTGATGCCAAGAACCCAGCCAGGATTCTGATGGGAAGGACCCCCATAACACCAGTTAGGAGGAGGTAGACTACTAATGCTCCCACCTCAAGAGCCTGAAGATCAAGAACAGAATGGCACAAAAGGGAGTTGTGGAGGGCCACCAATCAAAGGAGGCCACTAGGATCCATAAGGATGCACTCCGGCCATGCAGTATGCTTAAAAGAAAGAGCATTTATATGTAAACCTTCTATTAAGGATGCTCTGGGTGTGTGTGAAGGAAAAAACCTAGGTACTAGCTAGTATAGTAACTCCCAAGGGAAGAGCCCTGAATCCCTGATTGTCAGGCAAAGAGGAACTAATTACAGTTGGGGTCGGTAAGACCCAGGATGGGGCCAGATAAGGTAGCCTGTTTGGGGGGCCATTAGGGCTATCAGTGATGTTGCTAGAGGGAGGCACACATGGCCAGACCAGCTAGCATGGAACTTTTAAGAGTAGGTCATAGTCTAATGTACTGAACCGAATTTGACTGCCACTGTCCGGCATATAACTATGTGGGCATGTTTGCCCCCAGGGTAATGCTTTCCCTTCCTGTGAGGATGCCACTGCATGTTGGTCTTGGGAGCACCAGGACTCCAAGGTTCCCCATACATGGGAGGAAGGGAGCAGGGAGAAGGAAATGTAATTAATACTGGGAGAAAAATAAATTGTGACAAAAAAAATAGCAGAAGAAAGTAGGGGTGTGTGAATACCTTATTCTGAATATTCAATCTGAATATTCTATTGGGGACCCAAATATTTGGTATTAGATATTAGTTTTCATTATTCTGTAAATTATAGGGAAAAAGCAAAAGAAACAGCCCTCACCCCATACCTTGTAAAATATACAACCCATGTCCCCCATCCTCTGATAAAATCCATGCCACCCTTCAACAGACATAATTTTCAATACAAAATTTGCAAAAAAAAAAAAAAACTCCCATTTTGGGCAACCACCACAACCCGCCTGCCTCCACGGCTGCACACCGTCTTTCTGTGTTTATTTGTGTTATATGAATTGTGCCCCCCCAACCAAGGCAGTGCCCCAGCACCCATGTGCCGACAACTGTAAGCTGGAAGAACGTGACCAATGCAACCCACCTCATCCATGGCCAGCCACCTTCTTCTGAATTAAAGCACTCATGGGCTCGCTCATTGTACAGCCAACTGATCACTTGATCCACTGGTTTTACTATGAGCAAACATGTGAGCACTTTCATTCAGAAGAAGGTGGCTGCCTGTGAAGGAGGGTGGGCTGCTTTGGTCGTTTTCCTCCACCTTACACTCATCACTTGCCAACTCTTAGGTGCTGGGGGTGTTGCCTGATCTGGGGAGGGCACATTTCATTTAACACAAATAAGTGCTGAAAGATGGTGGCGGGCAGTTGAGGTGAGCAGATTGTGCTAGCCACCCATCGTGGGAGATTTTGTTTTTAATATTGCTAATTTTGTATTGAAAACTGTGGGTGCTGGAGGAGGGAGGAGGGTGGCTTTAATTCTATCAGAGGGTGAGGGAATGGGGTTGTATATTTTGCAGAGTATAGAGTGGGAGAGCTGTTTCTTTTACTTTGTTTTTTTTTCTTAAATATTATACTTTCCAAATAGGAATAGTTTCAAGTGTATTGCAGGAAAACTCCATTGAGCAAGCTCATTCACAAAGAGGTCCTGAAGGTCATGCACATACAATGGAACATTATACAAAAAACGTCATATTGATAAACAAATATACAGAAATGCATACTGTGCACTAATACAGTAATTCATGGCAAGATTCAAGGATACAAGGTTACAATTATGTGTAAAAGTACAGGACAGACAATATCAGGTGCAGTTAAACACTTTGTTGTTGTGTAAAGCAATATTTAATCAGAAGGTAAAGAACTGGGAGAGAAACAATAAAATGATGGGCAGGGTGGGGGAGTATGTTATCAAGGGTAAAGTAGACTAGGGTTAAGGGTCTCAGTATGACGAGTGCTGAATGGGCATGAATCATGCCACTATTCATTATTCGGATCCAAATAACAAACAGTGTATTATTCATGGTATTCTGAAAATAATATTCGTTACTCACACACACCTAGCAGAAAGCCCTTTAGAACAAAGGGAGGGAAGTCAGAAACAGCTGTGGGTACAGTACAAGTGTTCCAGGTGTACGAAGTTTCAGCTGACTTTGAACTGTGGGTACAGTGAGAGTGTACTGAATGTGACAAGTCTCAACCTGATAAATCAGATGAAGGGATGACAATAGCGTGCTACATGTGATGACAATGGCATGCTACATGTGATGACAATGGCATGCTACATGTGATGATAATAGCGTTCTACATCTGATGACAATAGCGTGCTACATGTGATGACAATAGCATGTTACATATGATGACAATAGCGTGCTACATGTAATGACAATAGCATGCTACATGTGATGACAATAGCGTTCTACATCTGATGACAATAGCATGCTACATGTGATGACAATAGCGTGCTACATGTGATGACAATAGCGTGCTACATGTAATGACAATAGCATGTTACATGTGATGACAATAGCATGCTACATGTAATGACAATAGCATGTTACATGTGATGACAATAGTATGCTACATGTGATGACAATAGCGTGCTACATGTGATGACAATAGCATGCTACATGTGATGACAATATGGAAGAAAGTGGCTGGTGAGGGAAATGCCCTTATGCTATGTGACATGAAAAGCATAAAAATGTTCTGTTTGATCCCAACTCCCAGTTTAGGTCTCAGTTTGTGTGTGAATCTCATGGTTAATGGTGCCCCAAAGGTGTGTATTAGTTGGCCCGGTCCCCCATTCACCCTGCCCAAATTTGGGAAGATAAAGGAAAGGTACTGGTTTTCAAGGCATAAGGCCAGTGCTCCTCTGGACGAGATGTCACCATATCCCCTAGATACAGGGAGGTGCCCAGCCCTTACATAATGTAACTATGGAACAAAAAACTTGAAGATATGGCCTGAAGCTCAAGTGTGGTAAATCCAGGGGTGAAGTTAGGAAGCACTTCTTGTTGCACGGGGTGATGAACATGTGGAACAGCCTACCAGTAGAGCCAGCGGTCATGATAACAATATAAGCCATTAAGGTAAGCGTGTGTAAATGTCTGCTTTCCAAGGGAATCACAGGGTACCGTAGGTAGTATAATGGGTTGGGGACCATTTTAAATCTCGTACGTGTTTGCATAGCATGCTTATTTATTCCTATTTATGAGGCAGGAGGGCAGACATGGGCTTACAGTAAAGACCATTCTGACCTTGAATTATTATGTTACTAAAGGCCACCCATGGACATTAGTGTTGAAAAGAATCTTAAAAGTGACAAAGAGAGTTTCTTTTGATGAAACAGTTTTAAGCAATTTATTCTCCCATCATTATTCCATTTGGAAGTGTTCTATGCATGGCGGGCTAAGAGTCAACATTTTTCTTTAACTCAAAACAAGATGCAGTGCACACAAACCCAGCATTTCTAATTAGTTCTGAAAAGACTGCTCTCTCTAAAGAGCCTGAATTCGACTCCAGGGAGTGCACTTGTACAATAAGCCCTCTGGGGTTTGCAGTGAAGCCAAGGCTTGCAATTTGCTGCTTATTTATTTTTAATGGTAGCTGGAATTGCTCTTATCATGAGTCTTAATTAGTTATCAAACGCAATATAGTATGCCTTATGGCTAGAATGCAGGAGCTTGCAAATGCTGCAGCCCACATAGAATTTGCTACTGAGCTTCCAACGACAGCCAACCTCATCCGAGAATAGCAAGAGAGTAGCTTTATGCTACAAGTTTCTTCTTGCGCAAATCACACATTCCAGTCAGTGTTCTGAATAATGCTATGGTCTGGATTTTCAAGGGTTTGGACACAGGACTGGCAGCAGTTGTTCGGCCACAGCTGTATCACTGCAAATGCACCAAAATGCTTGTGTGTAATTTTCAAACATTTTGACACATCTGGGGCACTTTGCTCACTTTAACTGCAAAGAAATGACATGCGTCATTTGTTTGATGCATGTGTGATTTTTTTTATGTGGAACTCGCAGGACTTGTGCCATGAAGTTAGACCACATTTTGTGTAGTCTAACAGTCACGTCACCATTAGCATAACTGAGGCAACATGATGCCACAATTCTTCAAAAGCCACCCCTATGTCTGTCCCTTCTACTTGGGCATACACCACCATCCCCTGGTGGGAATCAAACCTGGGACCCAGAGTCCCAAAGGCAGCAGATCTAATCATTCAGCAAAAGGGGAGTTCCCCGTAACTGGGAGATTAGAGAGACCCTGTTGTTTTGCATAGTTGCTATCCCATAGACTGCCTCAGGATGGTTGTATTGCTTTTGACTGCTATTCACAGCTTTCACCACAAGACGATAGTCTTCCTTACACAGACGTCCTTTTCTCATACACAGCAATGTATCTTCCCCTAAAGGAACTCACTGTGCCTGCAGTTCTAGACCTGCAAAGGGAGATGTGCTACATGCATCAACAGAATCCAGTCATTTCTTTCTTTATTAATTTTTACTCTGATTTATGCTTTAGGGAGCAGCCGGTATGTGTAAAAAAAATGATATTGTGCATACCAGTGATTGAGTATGAAAAATACCTTATAATGTTATTTGGCATGTGAGACACACTAAAAATAGCACTAAAAATATCAGGAGCAACATTTTGTACAATATATTAATTTCTGTATGAACTTTGAAATTCGTAGCCACTCAGTTTTTTAGTATTTTGTGTTAAATCTGCACTTTTGGGATGGTACAAACAGCCTTCATGATCAACTAAATGAAGGCTTTGCTACACTGGTGACATCATCATGTCACCCAGTATTTAAGGAGTGGTATCTCTCCTTAAATCCAACCCCCTGATGAAGCTTGGTAGAGCATGGCGTTGAGGCATTTGGGTTAAGTTTCAGGCAGGTTGGTGTTGGGCCCTTGCATTGTATCTGCACTGTTAAGTTTGTTAAAGGAAAGCAATCATAATCCTAGGCTCCCCACCCCACAAAGCCTTACCCCCCGATTAGGAGTTTCGCTAAGAAAACATCTTCTTTTCAGGTGTTTTAACTTACTGCATTTTATTTTTTCCAAGTCCAGGATTCCACAAAAAAGGCGCATGCTCGCAGCGGTTGGATTTCCTCTTAGTACACCGGGCGCAATCGGTTCAGGAATGGATCCGGGTCGCTGGAGGGTCGGCCGGGGGAGAAGGATTGAGCACCCGCAGGCAGCCTCCTTCTCCGGGAGGGTCCCGACAGTATCCGGAGTAATGAGGGCCCCAGCGGAGGCTGGGAGAACTCACGCTGCCGGCCTGTGGTGAGGGGAGGGGCGAGGTAGGCGGGCGGATGCTGGCATCATTACACTCGCCCTTGAGGGGAGGGAAGTATAGGGGATAAAATCCTGCCTAGCGCCTAAATGATGCTCTGCCCAGGATTGCCCTGATTGGCCACCGAGCGTTCCCCTAACCAGTTACAGTTCCGCTGACGATAAGGGGTGGTGCATGTGGCCCGCTCTCGGGGTAAGCCGAGGATGACCAGGGGGATTCGGTGATGTCCGGTGGTCGGGGCTCCAGGGTCCGTGACCAGAGCAGAAAGGCCGACGAAAGGTAGGGGCATAAAGAGGAAAAAAAAAAAAAATGGTGCATGCAGCAAGGTTCCATTTCAAGTCAAAGTACGGCACCCCACCGCTCAGCTTCAATACACTTGTACTGAAGCAAGCGGTATGGCGCCGCATTTCGATTTGAAATGAAACTGCGCAGCTTGTGCCATTTTGCAGAATCCCAGACTTTAAATAAATAAAATACAGTAAGTTAAAACACCTGAAAAGAAGAGGTTTTCTTTGCAAAACTCCTAATTGGAGGGTAAGGCTTTGGGGGGGAGGTGAGGTCATGAGCCTAGGATTATGACTGCTTTCCTTTAACACTGCTGCAAACTGTGGAGCTGCGAACTGTTGTAAACCTACTTACCCAGGATGTGGATGTGACTGAACATTAAAAATGCAGTTTCCAGCATTTCCTGGTGCCTGACTTTTTATTTTATCAAGTGCAAGCTATTCTTGTCTGTCCTCAGTTGTTTGGGTATGGCCGCCCTAATCGTGTGTACCGACCCTGCACCATTGGCATTATGGCTGTTTTGTCAAGTTACTACAGTAAACAAGGCAGTTTCAATGGCAGTTAAAACCTTTTGTCATATAGCAACTCAGGACACTCCATTGCATTCTGGCCAGCTCCACTGTACATTCCAATTTATTGTTTCTGTAAACACACATGCAGTCAAAAGCCTCAAACCAAGCAAAAAGCATCTTGTATATCTAAATCTGTACGTGTGTATGGGGGAGGTGTAACCAGACTAAGAATATTTCAACTGGTACTACATTCTGTTTGACAAATCACTACTCAAACCTCATCCCAACCGACTCACAAACACCAAATGTAACAATAATCTTTAAAATCTGCACAAAAGAGTACATATGATGACAATAGGTGGAACCAGTCGCTTGCCACCTAAAGTGCACAGAATCACAATGACAGCTGAAGGAGAGCCTTGAATTCAATGCTTAATGTGTATCAGTAATGTTACAGAAATGCAGACATTGTTAGCTCCAGCCAGCTCTGGTTCTACTTTCAAATAGATGGCTTTACCAAAGCTGATGTCAAGTAAAAACACTTTGCTGGGTCATTTATATATAAAAGAAAATTCATTAGATTAATTATAACCATGCAAGTGAGATTACTGGATTAACAACTCATTTATCAATAATGAAGACATAATTTACCTAACAGAGGTTTTCCCGGACCCTAAAGACATGAAATCGATCACTATGTTAATTGCATACAAGGCTACAGTAATAATTCATAAACGCTAGTGCCTCTATATTTCTATTTTTATTGATCTTCCTTGGCTCACAAACAGCCAGAGTCATCATATGTCAACTTTTTGAAGTTATTTCTCATGAGGTAGCAAAGATTTATAAATTAAAAGGGGACTGGCTGCCCCAAGCTCTACTTTTGTGCTACAGTGGAGAGTGGAACACCTTTAATTTGTCCTTTTTTTACAATTTGTTTCACCCAGGATAGCCTGATTCAGATGCAAAATCTAATATGCCACAGTAGTTCTGTTCTCTAACCAGTGTCACTCCTGTGAAGGTGGAAACACATGGAGAACAGGTAACTTGCTCAAAAGTTCACACAGCGAGTCAGTGACTGAGGTGGGATTTGAACCTGGATCTACTGTTTTCCAGTGCTTTGCTCTAAACATGAGAACCCACTGGTCCTGATTTTCAAATGCAGGTGTAGTGTCTGCATCTATCCCTGCAGCCTCAGTGTTTAGTGCTGCAAGTGTGCCATACTGCACCTGCACCTGATTTCCCTAAGGACAACTGCATTTATTGCACCCAGATCTGCTTTGCAGAGGCTTGCAGCTAAGATGTGTCACAGGCCCACACAACAGGCATACAAGAGGGCCCAGCATGGACACATGTAGACCACGTGTATGTGGTCTAACAAGTGTCAAACAGATACCAGGATGGAAAATCCCATTACCTTGCTGCAAATGCTGAGCAAAATGAATCAGATGCACTCAGGACTTGTGACACAAAAGGAGGTTCAAAAACTGGGTCCACAGTCTTCCTCAATTTTGCACATTGACCAGGGGAGTGTAAAATGTTAGCACTGCGGATGTGCTAATTGCAGATGGGGAAAAAACTGTTAAAAGAGGCAGGGAAAACAGAGTACCAATTTAGAATCAGCCTGTAATAGACAGCTCAGCTAAGTTTCAACATATCATTTACAGTGGTATCCAACTCTCATCTGGTGCTACTGCTCGTAGGACTAAAGTAAAAGTAAGTAAGTAAAATTTTACGTGTACGAGGCACCCTTCCTGTGTTCAGAGCACCTTTACAGTACACATTAAAAAGACCATTTCATAACACTACACCTAAAAACAAATAAATCATATTAATACACACTCAGTAGGTCCCTGAAAATGCCTGGTTAAACAGATAGGTCTTCAGTGACTTTTTAAAACCTACCACGGTGAGCCTCTCTCGTATCTGGTGAGGTAGAGAGTTCCACAGGGTAGGTGCCATAAAGGCAAAAGATCTTCCTCCTGATGTTTTCAGGGATACCCTGGGAATCTTTAGCAATCCCTCACCAGGGGATCAGAGTGAATGGGTGGGACAGTGAGGGCGTAAGAGTTCTTTCAGGTAGTGGGGTCCCTGCTCATGTAGGGCTTTATAGGTCAGCAATGCGACCTTGAAGGTGGTCCGCCACTGTATTGGCAGCCAGTCCAGCCCGCGGAACACAAGTGTTATTTGACTGGATCTAAGGGTTCCAGTCAATGACCTGGCTGTCGCTTTCTGCATTAGTTGCAAGTGGCGGATATCTACCCCCGGTAGCACTAGGTAGAGGGTGCTGCAGTAATCAAAATGACTGGTGATAAAGGCATGGTCCAAGGTAGGTAGATCTTCAGGTGGGACCCCGTACAGGGACATACCATGACTTGCCCAAGGTCACACAACAAGTAGGTGGCTTTGGTGGACTTCAGACCTAGTGTCCAAGTTTCAAAAGAGTTTCTCCCATCCTGTCACTTTGAAGAAAAGTCCTTTGCAAAAATCTGGAACCCCATACACAGTCACACTGGGGAGCCACAAAGTGGTTGTAAGGAACACTTTAACAGCACAGTTCACCTTTGAACCCCTTTGTGCTATACACAAACAAGCTGCCAGCCTTTCTATGCATTGGCAAAATGGTCATCGCACTGGCACAAGGACAGGGGAGGGGCTGGTATGCTAATGAAGCATGGTGCTATGCACTGTCACTTCCTGGATCATGAACAAGCAGTTACATGCTGCAAAGAGTGACAACAGTGTAGAACAGCTGAAAGCAGTGCTACAATGATGTCATAGCTGTGTGTGGCAGCTCAGAATGACTTTACCTTGGAACCAAGCAATGGTGGTGGTGTAAACTGAGATTAGACCAAATAGGTTCAACCACCACGCTGGCAACTAGGATAGGAAGGGGGGGGGGTCCAGGCCCCCTACCCCCAACCCCAGTGGAAACATCAGCATGAGGCAAAACCTTGAAATATTGCATCAGGTATCCAGTTTGGCTCCAGTATTGCCTTGATATGGTGTTTTGTTTTTTAATGTTTAGAGATCGTAAAGTTTTACAATACATTAACTAACTTACACTGCAACTCAATATGTGACTGCCCTCTCGTTTATGCTAGTTTAGAATGTGGGTTCCAGCTATCTGGGTTCTCAGCACCATTTGAAACTAGAATGCCGCAAGTCCCCTCCTTTTTATCTAAATTTCCAGGAATTTCCAGTACCACTGGCCAGCAGGGAATTACTTTTCCAGCTCAGATGGTTGGAGGGCCACTAGACCACCATGGAAGAACTGGGCGATACAAAACATGCCAGTATCACCTTGACTTACAAGCGGGCAATAATGTACGGGGTCAGGAGGTGGGAAAGCTACTTGGGCAGTAGCACCTTGCCATAGACATTTGGGCATGGTGCAACCAGAACCTGGATACGCTCAGAAAGAGAGGGGGGTGAAAACTTGGGGGGGGGGGCTAGCCCTTACATCAGTATACGAACATAATAGTTGCAGTCCTATTCAGTGCCTCTTTGATTGCCCCCCAAAATTAAGAGTAGGCTTACTCAAATTTGCAGTCATCTTTTTTTTTTATTCAATATATCCATCATACAATTCATTAGAAAAGTCAAATGCACAATAAATGCATCCCAAGAATAAATAATTTGGATCACAGAGTATGCTTTCAGATTATATAGAAATCAGTAACATAATCCTGACTGGTGCTGAAAGGAATTGATGACCTGACTTTTGTATACTACTAAATATTCTAAATCAATTCGGAAATCTACATAAAATTATGTCAAAGTCCTACAAAACTTTTCAGTTTTTATATACTCAGTAAAGGGGCCCCAAAGCACATTATACTGGTTAATTATATTATAACAGCGGTAATGAACCTTTTCAAGCTGATGACTCATTATCATAGAGTAAATCCACAATTTAAAATTCCGAGGGGATATGTCTTTCCAGTGCATCAAAATAATTGTGTATGCAATAATAAGACACAACCTAATAAACCTAAACGGCTACTATTAAGGAATAACAAGGGGCCTCCTGAACACAACAGCATCCATTTACGATCCTTGTATATCATGAGTCCTTCAATTACTGATATGGCTTTCAAGATTCTATTCCACCATTCAGACAAATCGGGACAAGTAGTTAGCACATATTCAAGCATGCCCGTATGTCCACATCCCCCGGGACACAAATCTGATATACTTGCATCAAAGAGGTTGAGTCTATGTGGGGTTAAATATGTTCTGTGCAATATATTAAAATAGATCTGTTGCAGCTTTGTAGATTTTATACCAATATTTTTAAGACTGGTAATTAATCACCACTGCTTATTGGACATACTTTCATTAAATCTGGTTTCCCATTTTACTTTAAGTTGGCCATCCAACCTAACATAACCATAATTCTCTGTTAAGAATTTATACAAGGTTGAGATCACTTTTTAACCCCCAGGAAGCCATTTGACCCCAAAAATTTATTCCAATAAGGGGTTATTTAGATTATTACTGTTTAATTTAACGTAATGTCTGATTTGTAGGTATGCAAAAAAAAAAAAAACGTTTATGAGGGAGGCTATACACATTTTTTAGTGTATTAAAATCCAAGACTTGGTTATTTTCTAATGGTTGGCCAACCAGTTTAACCCTTTTTAATGCCACTGCTTAAATATTTTTTCCCTGCGAAGACAGAGGGAAAAAACATTGAGAAATATAGGGGTAATTTTGGTACTTTCAATTTTTAATTGAATTACCTTATTTAAAAGATCAAATTTGCAGTCATCTTATTTTTTTTTTATTTCTAAAGTGCAAACATTTGTTCAGTGCAAGTGGACCTAGATACACAGTGCTGACTTGCTGGCGTACTGAATTATGGCCAAGTACTGGCTAAAGGTCAGAAAGTTCAAAGTCCCAGACTGTTTGTAAATAAGTCAGATAGTTCTTTCCATACAGCATGTCTTTTCTAAAGTCATAATAAACACAGGCATTGCCAAGAACTCATAAACTGAGAGTAGCAGCAAAGGTTTGCTAACAGGACCTCTGGTACACACCACCCCATCACTTCACTCATTCACTTCCTCAGAGGGAGCTCTGGATGAGAAAAGCTCCAGGGTGGTGTGCACCCCTGGTCCTGTGCAATTACTGTGTTTGTAGACATTTGGGGTTGGCAGGGTACCGTGTGACTGCTGCACTACCCAAATGTCTGTGGGTTCTGCAGGTACAGTGTTTGCAGCAGTCACAAACCCTGTTTGTGACCACAGACATCTGAAGGCCCACATTTGCACTGTGCTTAGTTGGCGCTATGTTTTTCATTCTTCTCCCTTCCTTAGGTTGGGATTTGCAAGAGAAGTCAAAGTGAGGAAAGGACAAGCAAACAGGAGTGAGTGGAAAGGAGTGGATCAGGTCTGTGAGGAGTGGAGTGGAGAGGACTCATGAGGAACTGAAGAGTCAAAGAATCAGAGCTAGCATTGGAGCTGTACACTAGGAATTTCAGTGTGCTGGAGAGATAAACCGGTGAACAATAGGACAAGAGCTAAGCAGGGATGACGTGAAGCAAACTGGAGACCAACAGAAAGCTGCCGAGGAAAAGCAGGGGTTATAGTTCTCATTTTTGTCTTGCAACCTTGAATAACTTGCTTGGGGAATATGAAGACTAAGGGCCAAAGCTGTAGAATATAACGCTGCCATTTTTTATAATTTATTACTCTCTAACTTACTTTTAAATCAGCTCCTTAGTCATGTTACTTTTTAAAGCAGTTTTATAAGTAATTTTATTTATTAGTGTTATACTGTAGACACCTGGATGAATTGGTCAAATGTTTGGGTAATAGATACTTACATTGCTGAAATTTTTAAAATACCCTATCACTTTACTCTCAGGGGCTACAGCAACACAATTTGACCTAATTTACACATGCACATATTATCTGTCAGGCTCATTATCTAGTTAAATATAGCCTGAAGAGGGGGTGAGAGCAAGTAATTTGTGCTGAGCTGAAAGGAGCACAAGGGTCCCACAACGCTGCTTCATTTTTATGGCTGTGGGCGTAGCCCAGCAGATGTTTTGCATTCAGAAAAGGCCTGATGTCATTTTTGCTACCAAACAACATGATATAGTGTTAAAAATAGATTCCTCCACTGAAGTCTCATTAATACGCTACCTGTGTGTGTATAGGAAGCTGTAGAGCACTATTTTTCCTCTGGCTTGAGGAGTTAATTGAGCCCACAGAAAGTTAACTCATTATCTTCTGGCAGTCATTCTGTGTCAGATTACTAATGGATAGTGCAGACATCATAGAAAGCTATTGGAAGTAGAATGAGTTAAACATTTCCTGGAGCTTTCTGCATAATAAATACACTATCCTGTGCCCTCATTAAGCCATTTGACACCACCATCCTAAAAGCAATCATTCTGCTACTTTGCAGGACATTCCATAGCAAAGAGTCTCAGTGAGGCCTGTTTCCAAATAATACACTAACTTCATTTTCTCAGGCAGGCAGTTCTGGGCTACTGTTTATATTCTACTGAATGTTCTAAACCTGCAATTTGTGACTATAGGTGTTTACAACTGAATGATAGTAACTACATTTGCTTCACTTGCAAATAGGTAGGCATGTGTGTGTCTAATTTTTGTTTGACTTAGGTTACACATAGAATCTGATCTGTTCATAACATGTTGTATTGTGATTAAATGAACTGGTAAATGGGGGCTTTGGTTTCTTTTACAAATTCATTTTTCCTGACCATGGATATACTAAAACAAAAATTTCTCAACAAAATGTTTAAAAAATAAAGGAGTTTAGCAGTAATTTAGTTTATGTGGTGTAAAGAGCTGCTCCGTGGAAAATTACCTGTTTTTTTTGGGGGCTGCCACAAGCAGAATGGGACTTCATGGATGGGGGAGCTCATGGCAGCAGAAGAGGCATGATGGTATTAAAAGCTTAATGGTGTGGATGTAGAGGCCCCAATATTTGAGCATGACTTTGGTAGAGGACTAAGTGTGACTTGGGGGGATCATCAGGAATTGAGTGAGTCCTGGTATTTTTAGCATAATGATTTTCTGAAACTTCAGCCTTCAATGGGTTAGACTCTGCAATCATCTGTACAGTATGTCACTAAGCCACATACAGTGGGGTATGGCTAAAACCCAGATCACCAGACCTGGACCAGAGCTGTAAAATCTGGACTGGGCACAGCTTGTGCAAATATTGCTGATCCACTCACTCCAGATGATCTGGTCTGGCCTTTATCTATCTGGTCTGATCCTGACAGTTCCATTTTCAACAATGTCAAGGAAGGGTTAAAAAACAGACTTCCAGAAGCGGACCAGATTTGTAAAAGTCGGATTGATCAGTGCAGCCAGAGTGACCGGACCAGTAGTATTTCTGCAAGTTGCACACAGTATGGCCAGTTTGGATTTTTACAGAACTGCTGTGGTTCAGGTCTGTCAGTCCAGTTTTTAATCAATCAAATAATCTTTATTTTATACTGAAAGGTATATGACCAAAAATGCTAGTTTACATAAACGTCCAGTTAAACATAAAAAGAGAACAGAACACCAGGTCAAACAATTACATAGTAAAATACAGTATAAACAGGTCTAACATAAACAAGTCTTAATACCGATATCTTAAGGGATATACAGAAGAAAGGGGAAGCAAATAAATAACAGTGACAAATTTACAGCATGGGATATACAGTAGTTAGAGGTACAATTCAGGAACATGAACAGTTGTGTGATGCACTGAAAGGAAGAAGTGCAAGTCCTGCAGCACCCAGAGCCTGCATGAGGATGAGCATTCCCGCTGCATGATCTACCTAGGCCCCAAACACCGGGTCAAGGACTGTGTGCCCCGCCAATCTTTCAACCAGGCACACGGATTAGGCACAAGAAAAAGCCCAAAGCCCACTTGCTGGAGAAGTGCCTAGCATTGATGGAAAAGGAGCTACAGAATCTGCAGGAAAATCTTCTTCTCCAATGCCAGAACCTAAAAAGAAGAAAAAGGACAAGGAGAGGCCCTGAGACAGTAATAGGTCTCCATCCACTTGGTGGAGACCATCAGGCACCACTGACACCGGAGGGGTCTCCACATCTGTAAGTGCCCCTACTGCCAGGTCTCCTACTGCTCTGGTGAATCAGACCACGGCCTCCCTGCCTGCTTTACTCACGGTGCAGTCGGGGCTCTTCTTGGATGACAGAACCCCTATTGTGCTCCTTTGGCCCATATCTTTTTCAGGGTCTATCACCAGCAGCCAGGTCAATAAATCACTCTCCAACCCCACCGAGGAGCGCATGGTCACAGTCGGTAAGCTGGACTCCAGCTCTGCTGTTGTCTGCATTGCCCAGACCTTTAAGTCGGATGTTAGCTCTTCTGATGTCTGCATGACCGCGGCTGATAAGTCACTCCCCAGTTCCTCTGGGGAACGCACAGCTAAGGCTGTCCTGTCGGGGTCGCAGGATATCCCCAATGTTGAGTTGAGCCAGCTGCCAGACATGCAAGTCTTTAGAGGGTTCCTCGCTCCCACCGTAACCCAACCAGACCTTCCGGGCTTGCCTGAAGATCAAGAGCCGGAGGTGGGAACTAATCTGGATGGTCCCCATCCTTCACTGAGTTAGTTTCTTCCTGGTTTGCCCACTGGGCCTATTGTTAATCTCTCCGGGGACCTTCTGTCAGGACTCCCTAACCCAAGCCCCCCTTTGGACAACCAGTTTCTGCTATCTTAGACTCCAGCTCCCCAGACAACAGTGGGTCTTCTGTTAGTTTCTACTCACACCTCAGTGCTAAGTCACTCTTTACCAGGTGACCCTTCACCGGGTCAGGGTATGTCTGGCACCCCGGCCATTCCACAAATGCTGGATGGCCTTCTGTCGGGCTCCCAGGCACCGACTCTTCCAGTGCCAGACATTCCTGTGCCTGATCCCGTACCAGCCCCTTCAAGTGTCCCTACAGGGCTGATGCCTGGTCCTTCTGGACCTCCTGCTGTGCCTTCATCCCACCTCCTGCTGGGCCTTCAGCTCCACCTCAGGTTGGACCTATGGGTAATGTTCCAGGCTATCCACCCCCACAATGCCTAATGTACCCTTCACCGGGGTATTCAACACCTGGTCATTAATTCCATTATATATTGAGGTATCAGACACTGGGCTATGTCTAATCAAGGGTATCCTCCTTCTGACTTTCTCTACTCCTATCAGGGTCATGGATACCCTCACTATCAGACGCCAGGTTAGCCATTATACCAGCCTCCTCCTCCACCACCTCCTCCTCCTCAGCCTCTGCCTCCACAGCAGCCTCAGGCTGATATTCAGGCAGTGTTTCAGACCCTGATTCAGGAGGCCAAGACTCAACTAGCCTCAGAACTTGACCATTGGAAACCAGTGGCAGCTTCTACTCCCGCCTCCTTTCTGATCCCTAGATCAGCCTCTCCTGTGGATTTCCACCTTTCCAGAGAAGGCTCCTCTAGACACCAGGTCAGGGTTAAAACCCAGGACACTCCTCTAAAAAAGGTTCAGACCCCCAGCAGGCACTCTTCAGACTCTGACTCTGACTTGTCCTTCAGCTCTGGTATGCATACATCTATAGAGCATCAGCCTAAGGAGTCCCCAAAGTCCCCTCCAGAGGACCCTTCCTTTGCAGAACTCCACATGACTATACAAAATGCATGTGACTGGGCTATCCAGGAACAGGATCCAAAGCAAAAAAAGCTTGCAGAGCATCTAGACATGACCGACAGCTCCTATGCCCATACTGCCTTAGACTGGGCCCCATGAAGACCTGACATCCACTATTTGGCAACAGCCTTCCTCAATTTTGGCTGTTTCAAAAAGGGCAGATGGGATGTACCACCCCCCCAGATGGGGTCACACACCTTACTGGCCAGCCTAATGCAGACTTGGTTGTTATCACGGCTGCCCATGACTGGTCCTCTAAATTGAAACATTTGAGCATGTCTCTTCCTGATCAGGAGTCTAAGCAGCTGGACAATTTTGGTTGTAAGATCCATTCCTCCTCCACTTGAACCATCAGGTCCCTTAATTATGTGGCTCATATGGTTTCCTACCAGACATCTTCCCTGGTCTCACTCAAGTCCAAGCTGGAAGCTATCCAGGACCAGGAACTTAAGGCTGAGATTGCAAAGACAGTGAAAATGGCTAAAATCTCCTGTCGTCATGCCCTCTGGGCCATTTATGACACAGTAGACTAAGTTGCTCTCACCACAGCCACTGCTATCTGCATTAGGTGATATTCGTGCCTCAGGATTGCTGGCCTGGCTCAAGATGTCCAGACCTCCATCTTGTATGCCCCTTTGAGGGGATCCATTTTATTTGGAGGTGATGCCAAGCATATTATCACTGAATTGCAGGACCATCATAAATCCATCTGTGATGTACTCGTCATGTACAAAAGGAGGTTACAAAGGCAAACAGCTTTTTCATCAGCAACAGACCCAGACCAAAAAGGTCCCTGCCAAACACCAGGCCAAATGCCGGTATCCAGCATCAGGAACCCCTACTCCCCCTGCCAAGTCCCAGAAAGCCCCCCAGAGTAGCTTCTGGCTCCCTCCCCTTGGCCGCCTGACTCATGGACGACCCCCCACTTCCTCCAGATCCTCTAGGGGAACAAGTGGGGGAAGATTTTCCCTCCACCTCCTGGGGTTGCAGGACCTAACCATAGACTCTTGGGTCCTTCAGTTATTAGCAAGAGGTCACACCATAGAGTTCCTAGACAGGTGTCCAGACAACCCCCAGGCCTCTCCCATTATCCTTCAAGGCACCTGTCTCTGATAGGGGACCAGATCCAGGCTCTTCTGCAGAAGTCAGCCATATTGTCCATGGTTCCAGCACAGATAGGAAGAGGGTACTACTTCCATTTCTTCCTAGTGCCCAAAAAGATGGGTGATCTAAGACCCATCTTGGACTTCAGCATGCTCAACCTGTACGTCAAGTACAAGAGGTTCCACATGCTCACCATCCAGGGACTTCTACCCTGCTCCAAAAGGGCCATTGGCTTTGCATGCTGGACATGTAGGATGCATACCTGCACATCCTGGTCTTCCAGGCCCACTGCTGCTTTCTTTGGTTTGCCTTCCGGGGGAACATTACCAGTTCAAAGCTCTCCCTTTTGGCCTATCCTCAGCACCTTGGGTTTTTACCAAGGGCCTAGCAGTGGTGGCTGCAGCCCTATGCCACAGAGTTATCTAGTTGTGCCTGTATCTGGATGACTGGCTTCTTTCAGCCCCATCACAGAGCAGTCTGAGGGAGTCCATCTCCTTCACCCTAGACCTCTTTTCCAGACTTGAAATAACAGTCAATTATCCCAAGTCCCACCTCTCCCCTCCCAGTGCCTACAATTCATTTGGGGAGGTGCTGGATATGGACCATGGCAGGACCTTCCTCCCATCAGACAGAGTGCAGACCCTGCAGGAATAGGCCAGATTAGTGGTCAACTCACACTGGACCACAGCCCGGTCGATCCTCTGTCTTCTCCAGCTGATGGCAGCTGCAATCCCTAAAGTTCCTCTAGCCAGACTGCATATGAGGGTGACCCAATGGACTCTTTATGTCCAACGAGATCAGTGGCTGGACAACCTGGACCACAAGGTCCTAGTGTCCGGGTACATGAAGAAAGATCTTTCATGTCAAGGCTGGGGAGACCACCTAAGAGACCATCAGACCAAGGGAACCTGGTCAAAGCTAGAAGCATTTCTACACATTAATGTGTTAGAAATGACAGCACTGCTGTATGCCCTCCAGGTCTTCCAGCCTCTTCCATATCCTGGGGCACTCCTGGTTCAGACTGACAATATGTCTGTGGTCTGGTACCTGAACAAACAAGGAGGCACTTGGTTGTACCCTCTATGCTGGGAGGCAATGTGAGTGTGGTACTGGGCAGTCCAGCATGACCTCCGCCTGACTGCTATCCATGTGCCAGGCATCAGTAACATCCTCACAGACAGTCTCAGCCACACCACTGTCAGGGCTCATGAATGGGAGCTAAATCAAGAGGTGGTAGAAAGCTTATTCAATCTGTGGGGTTGGCAGGAGATAGACTTCTTCGTCTCCCCATCCAAATCAAAACTACCAATTTTTGCTTGCTTGTTCACAAGCATGGTGTTTTCTGGTGAGATGAGCTGTCTATTTGCTAGACAGTGAGGTTCTTGTATGCCTTTCCTCCCTTCCCAGTGCTTCAGAGGGTTCTCTTGAAGCTACAGGTAGAAGGGGCTCACATGATTCTAATAGCCCCTCTTTGGCCTCATCAGATTTGGTTCTCTCTGCTTCAACAGCTATTGATGGAACCCCCAGTACCTCTGCCTCACCACCATGATATTCTGACTCAGAATCAGGGCAGACTAGTGCATCCAGGCCTCAGATCGCTCCACCTGCATGCATGGCACCTGTGGACATACGTGGAATAACTCCCATTGTTATTATTTTTTTACAAAAAGTGTCAACTCTGAAGATGCATTTGTAAAAAATTAATTATTATAATAGTGAGACTTTTTGAAATGTTATTTGGCTTGCCATACTCATGCTTGTCTAGCCACTTACTCAGTCTCCTACTTGATTCTGTTCTTGTGCTAACTAATTCCTGTTGCTTCCTATCAAGGGGTCATTGATTTTCATATTGTGTGTGCCTGGGGTGCAGCAGCAATAAAAGATAAACTATGTAATACCCTCAATAACACACCTACCCCAGTTTACTTTTACCTAACACCCATTTTTAGGCATTGTACAGTAAGATCTTCCTTTAAGAGAACAACTAGTAATGAAATGTATAAGATTTGCATTGACATTTGGGTATATGCACTTGTTGCTAATTATGTGTGTGTGTGTACACTGTATAGCAATCTCTAAAAAAATCAATTGAATACATCAAATGTCTTCCTAAACATGTCTCAAGATTGTATTTTTCTCCCACCTTGTCACAACATATGGTTGTCTCAGCAGTGTTTGCAAATAAGGTACAGTACCTTCATGTATATGATGGCCCAATTCTGTTGAATTAAGTGCTATAACAGTGCATACACTAAAATGTGAAACATATAGGTAACTGTAATACAGATGTTGTCATTATTTTTATATCTGCCCTTTCTCAATGTAGCATACTTTGATTCAGTTAATGTTTGCAACAGCGATTCATGTTTATGTTTAAGCCCACAAAACACCCTTATCTAGTTAATGCATTTACAGCCGTAGTGGCTCTGCCAGATCTTGTTTATTGAAACTGCTAAACTTCTTCAACTTACGAATTGTAGATGATAGCAGGACCTTAGGTCTCTTACAATTGATTTGTACCTGACTTAAAAAAAACGGGCTTTGTTAGATGCCCGTGGTGCATAATCAAGCCGCTGATTGAGCTCTCATTGCTCACTGCGTCACACATCTCAAACTGCTTTAAACTATTAGTAAAGCAGCTTCTGCACACTCTGAGCAAATGTCCATTGAATTGAATGAACACGAGCATATAAGTTAGTTTACATTTTTATATATGCATCTCTTCTGGTGATTTTAAAATTCATATAATGTTTTGGATGTTTTTTATGCTCTGAATTTTATTCATTTTAGTGATTTTCTGTTTGACAAGACCATGTAGCTTTACATAAAGATCAAATACAGAAGAACTTAACCCAATGGTGGATACCTTGGCCAGAGGAGCAGTTAGCCTAAAGGCTCGTTCCCCAAGTAAGTCAGAACAGTGATTTTCTAGGAATCTTTGATTACCTAACAGCATACCTTCATACACAACTAAATCTTTGGGCATTCCTAATGATCAGGAAACCCAGTACATAGAAAGTGGTAATACTGACCTTATTAATTTATACCGATGAAAGAAATCTTAGAATGGATCCAAGCAAATGGTAAGTTGAGACTGTGAACCTGGAGCATCTCTTAAGAACTTTTTAAACAAAGGACTGGATACTTTAAAGTGTTTCTACCCCTGGCTCTCACTCTTTCTCTATTAACTCTTCCTGCTGCACCCACACTTTCCTGTCCACTCCAGCCTGGCTAAAGTCCCATCCCATCCATAGTAGTGTCCCAATTATCTACCCCTCCTCCATCATTATCATAATAAACAAGTACACAACAGCCATCATCGTTTTCTGTGGTTTTAGCTCAATTTTCCCCCCAGTCGTCGGTAATATATCCCTCCTCTTCTTTACCTCTCTAACCTGCCACCGCATACATGGCCTCTTTTCCCTATATGTGTAGTTGCCAGCTGCCTCACTCAAAAGATCTCTGCTTATAACCCCAGTATGCCTATGGTTGATTGTACATCTGCTGACTTCTTCAATTGTAAAATAATGCTGTTTTTTTTTTATTTATTTCAACCTTGTACTGTACTGTATACACTGTATATACTTTTTCTTCCTTATATAGTATTGCTTTTTGTATACCTGCTTCTGTACTGTACTTTGATGTATTCATGACCAGGTCCACCTTGCAAATGAGCCTTGCTCAATGATGCCCGCCTGGATAAATAAAGATTTTGACTGATTGATTGATTGATTGATTGATTGAAGTGTTGCTGACTCAAGTGCTCAATTTTTTAATTAGGGCTTTTAAGAATTGTGCCTGTTTATAAATGTTAGTATTTAATACTGTTCTTTATAATAAAGTGTTTGCATAATTCTTTGTGTGTTTCCGTGTGATGATAGCATACTTTACTAGTATTCATTTTGTCTTTGGATATGAGGCACACCAGAAGTGGCAGGCAATTTGTAAAAGATGCTAATATGATGGGGAAAAAAGTGGAGCTAAAAAGGCCACTGCTATTATAATAACGCAGAATTCTAAAATTACTTTAGCGCCAATTACTGAACTCTTAGATACTGATAAAAGACTGAGGGTTGAAATGGAAGGCTCCTCTCTTTTTGGATTTAACAGAAAAGGCCAATTTAGAATATGATGACTTGGGACCAATGGAGAGCAGTTTGGCTTCTTTCGCAGACACGCAACAGGGGCCAGCTGAGTATGGGACCAGAAAATAGAGAACCAATAGAAATCTTAGCTACTCAAATGACTAACGGGGAAATGGCTAAAAGTTTAGGTTCAAAAATCTAAAAAAGGGATTAAGAAAGTGAATTTTGACCTTCTGCAGGAACCAATTATAACATTTTTAGAAACAAGAGGTTAAAAGGAAATGGGGAAAAATAGAAATCAGGTAGTACAGCAGATATTCACTATAGATGCAGTGAGGATTTATTTGACCTATTGACCCCAACATCTAATATATCTCCAGAACAAGTGCAAAACCTAGCAAAAAGCAGATTGGATCCATTTAGCCCCTTAAGGATTAATTCAGAGATTGACACTAAGCTTGATCAAGTGGAGAGAAAATTATCCAATGTACACCCGTCTCTAAGTAATGATGAACAACATGAGGGTCAGTCGAATCAGTTAGGCCCAGACTTTAGCCAATTATTAAAATGTTCTGTTACAAATCCATTAGAAAAGAGTACTGCAGAACATGCTCAGACAGATCCTCCAAAACAGATGTAGAACAGCAGATCATCTAATCTAGAAACTGATCTTAGAGAAATAAACACTCCAGCAATAGACACTTCATCTAGGCCTTGTGAGGCACTTATGGATTGTATCTGCAACTTAAAAACTGAATTGGCACCTATAAAGGATGAGTTAGCTTCACAGTCAGTGCTTCTGAATCAGGTATTAATAAAGTTAGGTGGCAGAGGCAAAAAGACAAAGAATATTAGTTTTTCAGAGATACTCATACTCAACAGGGGTTGGCAGTATAGCCTAGAGGTTAGAGTAACAAGCTGTGAATGAGCTTGGTACATCCAGCAGACAGACCTGGGTTTGATTCCCACAACCTCCACTTGCATGCCGTGTGACTCTGAGCAAGTAACTTAACCTCCACAGTGCTCCCGTGTTGCTCCTGAAAACAGGCACCTGTGCCTAGTGGGCCTTACCCAGTTACCAAAGAATAAAATAAAAAAAAAACTCCTCTGAAGGGGAAAAAAATAAGTCTAAAAGGGAGCAATACAACTAAAGGGGTAATGGAGGGAAAACAAAAAAAAGAAAAGAAAATGACAGCTAACTCATTACAAGTAAAAGAAAACAATAGAAGAAATGCAAGCAACCAAGGAGAAAAAAATTAGAGGAAAAAGTAAGGGACATGCATATAGAAGAGACATCTACAAGCATTAATAGTCAAGTTATTAATGCAAAACAAATGAAGCACCTGACTGTAACAGAAAAGCTTAATGTTGTAGTGGATGTAAGATATCTGATATAGAATCAAATAAGGAATAGTCAATATACAAGCACCCATAGACAATAGTGCTAAAGGGCTATTCATTAAAGGTGACACAATGGTAATTAGGGTAACTGGTATTTTGAAAAAAATCCTATGAAGATCAGGACAGTTTGAAAGCTTTATTTCAACATCTGATAGTTGTAGATCTGGGTATTAACAGGGCAAGGACTGAAAATGATAATGACAACTCAGATTCAGTATATGTAATTATAGATAGATTGGAAATATCAAAACTAACGTGGAGTTCAGTGAAAAAACTGGGAGAGCTTGGTTTAGCTATCACCCCAGCAGTGTCCTGGCAATCCAGTATAAGAGACAAAGTACCATGGGCAGATAAATTGGAAACAGATAAAATTATCAAACTAGTCAGTGCCTTTAACTAGAATTTTTCAGATCCTTCCATGAGACAAGCAATCATGCCTGGCTCTAAGAAACCTGTTATTCTTTCCATATTTGGTATAGAACCTCAAAGAAATGAAAATGATCTCAATTTATTTCATCATGTCTGAGTCTTGCTTTCAAAGGTATTAGGAATAAAATTGTGACATAAGGAGATCACTAGAGTGTACAGACTCAATAGTGTTAACGTGAGTAGCAAGATTGATATATGGGTTTGAGATAGAGACTGGGTCACACAAATATTATGGAAAGCCGTAGAACTGGATCAACAAATATGCTAAATCAATGCAATTATATGCATCAGCAGACAAAGCAATATGTATCTGATGCTCAAGAACTTCCAACTGGAGAAATAGAGCTTTTTCCTACTGCTATTACCACGAATCACCATTCCTGTGCTATACAAAACACCAGAAGTAATTTCTTACAATCACTCTTTCCTTGTGCATCTAAAAGAGTAGTAATTGACAGTATTTCTAAATGTAAATCCATACAGTTTATTTCATGAACTATTGCTGGATTGACTTCTAAAATATCACACCCAGAATGGCTTGAATTCAGAAGCAAATTTCATCTCATTTTCCTACAAGAAACGTGGCTACTTCAGGAAAACAAAAAAAATGAGTTTCCTGAAAAAACAGTGGTAGAAATGTTGGTGGATTGGCTAGACTTGTGAAAATTAGTCCAGTCTTGACAGCTGTAAAACTTTTTATCCCAGGGAGATTAGTGTACACTTGCATATATTATTTTTCAATAGCTACATCTTCTTGTGCTGAATGTGTGCATTCCGCCAATATATTCAGAGCAGCTTAGTAACTTGACATGGAGTGATTTTGAAAAAAAAAAATAATGGAGGCCCTAGAATGGAATGACAAAGTCAAACTTATCCTAGTTGGGAACTTTATTTCAAGGATAGCATGTCATAATAATCTGCAAGACACTTCAGTCTGTCACGTCATTAATAATAATTCAGTGTCTTTTATTCCTTCTCCCTGCAAACCCAGCTGGCACCTAGCTCACTACCTGAATCCCTCCCTACAATTTAAACTTCCATTATTTGTGACAAAGCTTTTTTGTGAATTGCAAAGCAGGATACCTTATATTGTTTTTGGAGCTATATCTAACCCCAGCTTGTCCATTCTCCTTCAGGTGTCCTCTCACAGCCCTTTGGGCTAACAGTGCCTCAGATGGGGGTCTACATGCCTCTACAGTGAGACGAGCCTGCTGCCACACTCCCCGAGCCCTTGCTAGCAGGTACGGCCTGGACAGCATTCCAGGTACTCAAGGCTGCATGGCTGTCTCTATAAATTTTCTAAGGACAATTGCCTTTATCTTGGGACAGCTCTTATTGGCTGTCCATGGAACATGAGTTCCTTGTTTGGTTCCACATCCTGCCAGGCATTTCCAAATTCCTCCTGACTGGACTACCATCACTACCATCAGCCAGTTTATTTAACCTTTTTTTCCCTTAATCCAGTATTACCTCTGATATCTGGTCTCTTTTAATACTCAGTGCTGAATTTCTTAAGTTTCAAGTGAATTTTTTTTTTAAGTGTCTACTTTTCCATTTGCAGATTATACTGTAAAGCCACTAGAGGGTAATAAGATGTGTAGGTTGCAATCCTCTTCCCACTTCTCCCCCCTAACACTTCTGTCCTGCGTCATTCATACCTAGATTCTGTGCCTTTCACCCCTCTCTGTAGTATCCCTTGCACAGTCTCCCCAGCTATCACTAGGCATACAATGTGGCATCCAAACCGGGGTTCGAACCAGGTACCTTTCGCTCCAAAGGCAGCAACCCTATCACAATGTTAGGTGTCAGCAAGACCCACTCATACCTGCCCATGGTCACATCTACTACCACTGTACTCCCTCACAACACCCTCCCACACAAACTAACCATACTACTGCTGCTAACCACATTTACCCTGCTCAACAACAAACCCACAGTTGCCTCTGGTATGTATACACCTTTGTTACTGAAGGAGCACCTCACCCCTTATAGCCTCTCCATCACCCTGTCTCTCCCCATAGTCCCCCTACACCCCTTCCCCTTTACCCCTCCCCATCTCTCTGTGCCTTCAGCCCTCCATGTCTGTTCCTCCACCTGACCATACTAGCCCTCACACAGCTGCCCATTTCCTGCTTATCACCTTCTAAGCTTGACAGCCACCGCTACCTGGCAAAATGCCACCAATTCATTTCCCTTGTCAAGATCTTCTACTTGCTTCTTCTACTATCTGGCAATGTTCACCTCAATCCTGGCCCAGCAGCACCCACCCAACTGTGATCACCCACGGGCCTTCGAATAGCCGCTATGAATATCCTCAACCTTCCTAAAAAAATGGCACCCGTGCAATGCTGGATGGCACAGCACCAACCATACTTTCTGGCTTTAACAGAAACCTGGCTGTCAGCCAAGACCCCAGACTCATTTGTCTCAATTCCTGGCTACTCTCTCATTAGGTTTGATCGTAACAGCAAGAGAGGCAGTGGCTGCGCCTTCTATGTAAATGACTCACTGCATTACCAAGCCCTGCCTGCACCCTCCCTAGACCATGGTGCCCAAGCCCTCTCAGTAAAACTCTCCCCTGAACCAAACCATGCTCCTCTTACTCTCACCGTTGCCTACATCCTACCCCACAGCCAATCCCAGGCCGGTAAAGTGCTCTCTGACTACCTAGCCAGCCATCCCCACAAAATGGAACAAATCCTAGTTGGCGATCTCAACATAAACTGACTACGAGCTCATCAACACATGCCAAAGATACCTTTGCTGTGTTAGATACGACCCAACTGGTATCCCAGCCTACTGGGAACAACCCCACTAATGGAACCCACACCCTACTAGATATACTGCTCACTAACCAGCCCCACCATATTACTGACCTGGGTGTCCTACCTAATGCCTTAAATGACCACTCCCCAATCATCTTCAGTTGGTCCTGTCAGCTACCTAAAGCACCACCAAATATCACCTTTTGTCACTGACTATGCCCAGCAGGCATAGCCAAACTCAAACAATATCTAATTAACTGGGACTGGTCCCCTATTTCCCAAGGCCAGCACATACATGATGCATTGCACTACTTCGCCACCACCTTTAAGACTGCCTGTGATGCCTTTGCACTGACCATTAAAGTGACCACTAAGAAACATAGTGCCCCTGGATCACCCCAGAACTCCTACAACAGTTCAAAATGTGTGACAACCTCTGGTATCATGACACTGCTTCCAGTTTGTTAGGCAATAGGCAGGCCTATAATGCTGCCTGCAATAAGTGTACCAGGACAATCACAAGGCCAAGGCGGAGCACTACAGAACCACCCTAGCCATCTTATGGGGTAGGACAAAAAAGTTCTGGGATTACACCAAGGAGCTTAATGGTAAATCCTGCTCTCCCCCCTCACAACGTAATGTTAACAGTACTACCACCACAGACACACTTCCGTAGCTAACTGCCTCAACTCCATCTTCTTAGACCTTAGCTCAGTCTTCCCTAGCAACTTTTTTGATCTGATTCAGCCTACCCCACCACCTGAGATCCTCCACCCCCCCTTCAAACTCAGAGTCTACAGAAGTGAAAGCCTACCTGTCCAAAGCCCCCCAGAGCTCCAATTACTGCAAAGACGCCTTCTATATGCATATCCTATACCTTGAGCTAGACTCAGTTATCTCCCCACTCATGGACCTTCTAAATCTGTCCCTGTGCCTGGGCCAGTTCCAGACCTCATGGAAAATGGCAGTGATAACACCAATATTTAAATGTGGTGACAGCTCCCTCCCAAACAACTACTGGCCCATCTCGATTCTCCCCCCACTCTCTAAATCCCTTGAAAAGATCATGGCCAATCAACTCACTGAATACCTCCTCGCACACAACCTCTTATGTAGTGAGCAGCATGGTTTCAGAGCTGGTCATGGCACTACGACCACCCTCACAGAATTTGCTAACTATCTGCACTTCACGCTTGACAAGGGGCACCTTGCAGGGGCCATGTTTATAGACTTCTCAAAGGCCTTCAACACGGTTTCTCACTCCCTTCTTCTTAACACATTATAACAATTTGGGGTCTCTCATTGTCCACTCTCATGGTTCTCCAGCCATCTTTCATCTAGAATCCATTGTGTTAAAATTAATAATACCATATCTACTATGCTGCCTGTGTGCTCAGGAGTTCCCCAGTAATCTATCCTGGGTCCCCTGCTATTCAGCATCTACCTCAATGCCCTGCCTAAATCCTGCCCTGGCAACCTTCTCCTCTATCTCGATCCTCTCTCTCTCCACTGTACCTTACAAAACTCCTTCTCTTAGACTGAACACTAGTTTGCTGAACACAGATTGGTGGTCAACATTAAATACATTAAGACGATGCTCTATCCCACTGCCAAAACAGATCAAAGGATTTCCCCCTGAAAATACTCTCCACCTCTCTCATCCCACTGGAACAGGTCCAAAAGTGTAAGTATCTAGGTATTACATTTGACTCTTCCTTCTCATTCCACGAACATATAAAAATCCTCACCTCCACCACCAACACCCACATTGATCTCCTTTATAGACATAAAGACTGACTGCCACGTTAAGCACTTCACCTAGCCATTACCTTATGGCCTCACAATCTATGCTGCCGCCGACCCTACAGCACTTCATCACATACAACTAGTTATCAATAAGGCCTGCCGGCTCCTCTCTGGTGTCAACAGAAATGCACATACCTGCACCCTATACGTGCTCACCAATATCCTCGCCCTTGAGGAAAGACTGTTATACCAGAACTGTCTCTTCACAAAAAAATCCACCTTGGTTTAACCCCAATATGTGTCATAGCTTCTTTTCAGGCAGTCACCATCTCAGCGTCCATACGGGCCACCCCTAAAACTATCTGGAAAGTGCCTAGGGTCAGGACCACCCTGGCCCAGCAATCCTTCCTCCTTAGACTGCCATCCTGGTACAATTCCCTCTCACCAGCCGTCACATCAATCACCAATCTCGGTGCTTTTAAAGCTGCCTTAAAGTCCCATATCCTCTCCTCACATCAATGCCAGTGTAACCATTAACCTGTGGCTCCTGCACCATGCTGCTAGGCCACGCACCAGCCCTTGACCTGGCAGTGGAGACCCCTTACTATTTCTAGCCTATAGGCTCCTCACCTCCCTCAGTTATCATATAGTTGCACTGGACTATGAATGCATTGTATTATGTATAAGACAAGGCCCCCCTGAGGCAGCTTACTACCAACTCATATCATGCATTGCTTTAGCTACCAATTGTAAAGGTCTTAACCGCTCATTAGGTAAATATGTCGATAGCTCTGCCCCGTTTTAGCTACCAAATGTATAGGCATTGACCCGTGCTCATTGTACTTATACTCTGTATGATTGCTCACCCACATTTATTCTATGTATGTACTGTATGAATGTCTATGTTTTATTCTGACGTGGAGCCTTTGGAAACGAGTCTATGACTCAAAGGGTTGTAATTCTGATTTCCTAAATAAATAAAATAAATAAAAATAATACAGAGAGATGTGGTCTAGATATAACTCACAAAGAAAATGGTAGTAAATTAATGTCAATTCTAGAAAATCATAATTTGATTGTACTAAATGGATGCACTGAAGTAGATGGAGATGGAAATGTTTTGTTTTGTTTTTTTTCGAGCAATGGCAGGAGTGTTATTGATTTTATCATTACCTTGAGCCTAGATTTGGATTTGCTTAGGAACTCATCAGTTAATTTTTTGTACAGAAAGTGATCACACAGCACTTATAGTCACATAAAAATTAGATTTTTGCACTTATTTATGTATCATGACTTACGTAGAAGGAGCACAGTTTGAAAGTTTTTTTTTGTTTTGGGGTTGAAACTCTTTTCAGCTGTGTAACTGTTTGGCAGCCGAACATTGTGTACCCTGAAGTTAAACTATCACCTAATCACCAGAGAAAATGTAACACATAATACAGCATAGACAGAAAACGAGAAGTGAAGTCAGTGTTTTGTTGCTAGGCAACAAGCACAGGACTCCCGGAAGTTGTAGTTCTCCTGGTGCTTCCCAGGGACTACAAGTGAAAAGTGCTTTATGGGAGGTAGCTGCAGATTTTAAACTATTGCATTAAACACAGCAGGTGGACTGCAACTTCTTTTAAACATCTCTGGGGAGTTTTTTCTTTTTATATTATGCTTATTTTGCACAGGGACATTCAGGCATAACAACTGCCTTGTCATGACCTGGTGAGCCACTTCCAGGTCGCAGCATATTTAGTGGGCCTCTCACTGTGTGGGGAAAGCATTTGGGTTGAAACTCTTTATGGCTGCATAACTGTTTGGCAGCCAAACATTGTGTACCTTGAAGTTAAACGATCACCTGGTCACCAGTGAAAGTGTACCACAGGGTACAGCATAGACAGAAGCCAAGAAATGAAGTTGGCATTTTGTTGCTAGGTAACAAGTGCAGGACTCCTCTGGGGGTTGTAGTTCTCCTGGTGAGCCCCAGGGACTACAAGTGAATGGCGCTTTGTGGGAGGTAGCTATGGATTTTAAACAATTGCAGTAAATGCAGCAGGTAGCTGCAACTGCTTTTAAACATCTCCAGGGAATTTTTACTTTTTATATAAAAGCTTATTTTGCACAGGGACATTTGGCTATAGTAACTGCCTTGTTGTGACCCGGTGAGTCACTTCTGAGTCGTGGCATATTTAGCGAGCCCCTCAGTGAGTGGGGCAAGCAACAACGGGACAAGCATATACAGGGCCGCGTGCAGAGATGCGTGGAGAGACATGCATGTCAGCGCATGTCTGCAGTGTCTGTGGTGGTAGATGGGGCAGCGAGCCTAAAAAGACCGTAGGCCCCATAACTACCTATTACCCCAAGGAGGAGACTGGCAAATTAACTGGCTAAAGGTGCTTACCACCTTATTCTTCAGATCCCTCTCAGTAAACTTTCAAACGTGGCAAAGAAACAGGCTGCGATTAAGCAACTTGAGGAATTGTATAAGAGATAACAACAAGATACAGTCACCAGTCTGTGTGTGAGATACACGACAGAACGCTTAAATCACAAGTTGAATATAAATGATATACAGGCTCCCTGCTGTACTGTGAGTGAAAAAAAACCACATACACAGTTGTTCACTTTCATCTAGAGTTGAGTTTGCATTCTCTTGCCATACACTTGGTAGTCTGTGAGAGTCTTTTGTGCACATGGGACTCTAGTGTAGAGGTTAGTTAAGATTTTCCAAATACTGATTTGTTTCTTTTCCTTGTGAGATGGATATGACTATAGTAATGCTTACAAATGAGGAAATTGGGGTAAAATACTCAAAATTTGACATGTTCAATACAAAACTGGACATGTATTTTGATGTACTGTATACACTTGTAAACAGTGTACTGTGATAGGAGATCTAAGAAGTTGGCTGCAGACAAAGGAACTGGAAATTATTGACTTCAAGAAACAGATAAAACATGTACAAATTGACACATGAAAAAACTGATAACCTTATGGAGGCGAATACTAATAAAAGACAAAGAGAACTGGACCACGGTGATGTAGCCAACTGGAGTGTGGTCAAAAACAATAAAAGAAATCAAAAGGGAAGGACAGCCATAAACTTTCAGCAGCAAATCAATATACTCCCTTAATTGAATAGAGCAAATAGAGGATCAGCCCCAAGAATTACTCCACCTAGTAAGCAGTACTGAGACACTAACAGAGGATGAGAATAAAAGCAGAGGACAGGTAATGGATTTTCAACGTCAGGAGAATGTAATAAACACGTCAAAACAAGACAGTATAATACACTTAGAAGTCAGCGGTAACAACAAGGCAAAAGATGACAGAAATAGCTATGTACAACAGATGGATACAGAACTCCAGAAATGTAAGCAAGCGTACCCAACACAGGTGTTTATACTGGGCGATTCTATTAAAAAATATACAGATCACTATTCCACAAGGGGAAATAAAGAAAATATAACAGTTTGCAGTAACCGAGGAGCGAGGATTAAAGACATCCAGGATACGGCACCAAATATCATTAAACTTACAGAATATAAACAGATGGCATTGATCCATGTAGGGGCAAACAATATAGGAAGCCAACAAGAAGAAGAAATAATAAATGGCTTTAACGATTTACACAAAACACATGAAGACATCAGTTGTGAGACAATATACTCAGAAATTTTAACAGTACCATGATACTGACTCACTTGACATGGAAGGCCCCAATCCTGGGACGGCCTGTTTAACAAACATTATTCCAAACTTGATGTTGGTAAAGCTGAGACATTATTGGAACACGCTTGGAATGGGAGTGGAAATGGGACATGAAATCAAGAATGTCTGGACTCCTTTGATAATTAAGGTATTAAGGAAGTGAATACTACCAAAGGTATGTATTCTTTTGTTCTTGGTGCAAAGTGGGGATGTTGCTTTAAATCCTGGTCCCTTAATCGACAATTTAAAGATTCATCACGGTCAGCTAACTGTGCACTTAAATGTAAGAAGTATCATTCCAAAGTTGGATTTAATTAAGGATTTCTTAACAGAACATAGACCTGAGATTATGGTTTTTACGGAAACCTGGCTTGGTAAGTCCCATGATGACTTAGATCTAAAATTACAGGGTTATGACTTTAAAAGGGTTGATAGGAATAGAAAGGGGGGAGGGATTATGGTTTATTATATGGAAAAATTCTCCCCTATTCAGATTTTTTTTTTATTTAGATAGTGTAAACTTTGAATATCTGGCACTGGAGTTTAATGTTGGGTCAGGGAAACCTTTATTAGTGGTTGGGGGTTATCGCCCACCTAACACAACAGTACAAGTGTTTGACTTACTGCAGGATGCACTAGCCCCATTTGTTTTCTCCCACAAGTTGTTAGTTCTGGGTGACCTAAATGCTGACTGGTTGCACCCTGTAAAACCCAAAGAATCAGGAAAATGGCTTTGGAGCTTGGGTTGTACCAATTAATCTCAGAACCCACCAGGATTAATATTCATAATCCTGGTGATTCTTCTTTGATTGATGTGATTCTTACAAACTGTCCCAACAACTATGTTTCTTCTGGGGTAGATGCAGACTTGTTTAGTGATCATAATATTGTTTATTGTATCAAAGGGCAAATTAAAGTGAAAGGACCCTCTAGGCTCTTGAAGTTAAGATCTTATAAAATGTTTCATTATTTTCCTTTTTTAGAAGACCTGGGGAATATTAAGTGGGATCTTCTAGAACTAATACCCGATATAAACCTGGCTTGGGATTATTTTGTGTCAGAATTTCTCCTTGTGTGTAATAGACATATGCCAGAGATTACTGGGAGAATAAAAGGTAATTCTGCCCCATGGTATACCACTAAACTTTTTACATTGAGGCTTGCTAAAAATAAAGCTTGGGCCCAGGCACGAGCTTTGGGAAAGATTTGTGATTGGTAACAATACAGGAACTCAAGAAACCTGTATGTGGCCACACTAAAGGATACTAAAAATAAGTACTACAAGGTCAAAACCAAAGAATCAGTAGGGAAACCTGGGAAATTTGGGGGACTTAAAAGGGAATTAAAGGGACAGACAAGGGGGAAGACACCTATTAATTTATCTGGGGAGGAATCCTTCAGGAGAGAGTTGCCACTTGTTGATAGTTTCAATGATTAGTTTATAGAGTCGGGCAATTTCTTTGATAGCCCTAGTGAACCTTTTTTAACCCTGTAAGTCATATGGAAGGGGACTCTAAATTTGTTTTTGATGCCGTATTGAGTGGTGAGGTGTTAGAAACTTTGTTGCAATTAAACGTCTCTGGGAGTAGTGGCCCTGATGGTTTGTCTCCAAGGATGCTGAAATATGCAGTAACCCACATTTCAGACCCATTGACCTACCTGTTCAATCGTTCGATAGAGGAGGGATGTATCCCAGAAGGTTGGAAGTCGGCCAGAATCATCCCCATTTTTAAGGGGGGTGATCCTGGTCGACTGTCCAACTATAGACCTATATCTATATTACCCCTGATTAGGAAGGTGTTGGAGAAACTGTTGGCAAGACGGTTGATGGAGTACTTGGAAAGAAAAAAACTGATGGATCCATATCAGTCAGGTTTTTGGAGGTCTCATGGCACTGTGATGGCCGTGTCGGAGGTCCTAGATGAGATTGGCAAGGCAATTGATGCCCAATGTTATACTGGTGCAATTCTTGTTGATCTCTCCAGTGCTTTCAACATGGTTGATCATCAGAATTTGCTTATGAGACTGTCTGAGGTAGGGATGAGCCATTCAGTTTTGGATTGTTTTATCGCCTATCTTTCTGACAGATGGCAGATAACAACTGTAAATAGAACTGTGTCGGCTATGCAGGTGGTACAGAGAGGAGTGCCCCAAGGATCAGTTATGGGCCCTTTATTATTTTTAGTATATCTGAAAGATCTTGGGCATTATGTGGGGGCCTCTTGTTACCACCTGTATGCTGATGACACCATTTTATAATGTTCGGATAAATCAGTTTCAGTAATACAACATACACTGCAGAAACATTTTAACAATATGGAAAAGTACTTTGTCAACTCGAAGTTAAAACTTAATTCCTCAAAAACTAAATGTATGTTGTTTGGGTCTTCTATGAAACTGAAAGATGATTTGACTTTGGAAATTGTGGATAATAGAGGGGAGGGGTTAGAGTTAGTTAATCAATATAAATGCTTGGGATTTTGGTTAGATAATTATGGGTCAGGAAATTTGCATGTTGATAATTTGATCTCCCAGGTTAATAAGCGGGAGGGTTTCCTGTTTCGGAACAAAAATTGCTTAGATTCTGTGACATTGGACCTGATACTTAAGATGCAGATTTTCCCTTTAATCGATTATGGGGATGTTTTATATGATGGAGCCACTAGGGATTGAATAACAAAGTTAGATGTTCTAGTTAATTGTCTTGCCAGACTGATTCTCAGGTGTCCAAAACTTACTCATCATTGCAAACTGTGTGAAAGATTAGGATGGTTATCATTAAGCAGGAGAAGAATGATACATAAACAGCTGTTTGCTTATAAATGTGGGCTGGGTTCTGTCCCTCTATATATCTAAATAATAGATTTTCCTTTAGAAGTGTTGAATTTACATTGAGAAATCAAGTTGTTATTGATATGGTTGTCCCCCTTGTAAAATCAAAATGTTCCCAATATTTATTTAGTAATTATATTCCGATATGTTGGAATAGCCTTCCTCATGAATATAAGCAAAAGATTGGTAAGCCCTTATCAACATCCCATCTAAGAAGACACCTGATATCTATACAGGAACTTTGTAATTGTTATTGATATTCTTTTTCCTTTTATGTTTTTGTATTGATGTTTGTTGTTGGATTGTATTTATTATGTTGAGTGTTGACCTGTAGTTTGTATTTTTGTAAAGGTTACCATTGCGAATGAGTTTTTACTCAATTGTTTTTTACCTTGAATAAACAAACAAACAAACAAATGATCTAGCAGTGCTAAGAATAATAAAATAAAGATAATAAATAATTGGCTCCAGAACTGGAATCTGGAAAAAGGCATACAGTGCATTAAAACTTCGGAAATATTTGCTGGAAATAGTGACATGTTTTGTCAAGATGGGTTACACCTCAGTAAAACAGGTAGCAAAACACTGGGAAATATTTTCTTCAACCACATAAACGAAAATAAAATAGAAATCTTTAAACTAAAAAACAAGGGGAGAAAGGGGAAGCCCACACATCTGAGGGGTAGTATTAACCAAACAAAAAAGATGGATTATTAGTATTGATGATGAACACAAGAAACCTTTATATTATAAAGAAAACTGAATTGGAGATCCTGCTTGAAGAAAAAAATATTGATATAGCTGCAAAAACAGAAACCTGGTGGTCAGACCAGATACGCTGAACTAGGAATATAAAAGGATATACACTCTTTTACAGGGAAAGGGTAGATAGAAGGGGCAGAGATGTAGCCCTACATGTAAGGGAGAATATTTTGTGTAATGAATTTACCAATCTGATTAAGGATGAGACAAACAGTGAAATAATATGGGTCAAAATTACCAGACGTTATAAGAAAAAACTAACACTAGGGATGTGCTACAGGCCACCAGATGCTAATGTTACAGATCATTCAGACATCCTGAAGAATATATTAGACACAGCAAAATGCAAGGAGACACTCTTGCTGGGAGATTTAGTCTAACAGGCATCAACTGGCTAGACCTCACAGTATCAAATCCAAGCAAACAGATGTCATTGATACTTTAATAAAGAATGGATTACATCAGTTAGTGGACAAATCTACTAGGGTAAACAATATCTTGGACCTAATAATAACTGATAGTTATGATGATATAAACAATGTCAAAATCATAGAACCCCTCGGAAACAGCGACAATAACATGGTTATTTTTAGTAAGCCGAACCAGATTCAAATAATCAAGGGTAAAACAGTTACAAAAAACTACAACAGAACTAATTTAAAAACTATTAGAGACAAACTCCAGGAGTGGACTTGGGAAGAAACGGGTGGAACCCTTTGTGTGAAAATTTTTTTGGATGGAGCTCAAACACAGAATCCTAAAATTAGAAGATGAATACATACCAGTTAAACAACTTTACAATAGGAAGGGAAAAGCACTATAGTGGTACACTCAAAAATCAGGAAACAATTGAAAAAAAAGAGCAGCTTTTAAAGCACTGAAAAGGGCTAATAGTTCCGACAACATTGCAAAATGCAAAAAGAAACTAAAACAGAGCAAAAAAAAATGATCAGAAAAGAGAGGAAACAACTGGGGTCCAGTATTCAAAACATAGCACCAGGGCAAAATTAGCACTGCATGGTATACAAAAATAGCTTGGAACCATTTGCACGCTATAGTCAAAGGAATAGTTCCAGGGCTAAATCAGTTGAAATGTTCAAATGACGGTGTGCAAACAGGGCCTTGAGTGCAATGTAAATATAGCCAGGCAAATAAGGCAGCTCTAAATATAGCAACCAGGCAGTGCAAACTACAACAGCAGCCCAGTGCACACAGATGTGGAGTAAGGCAAAGGTGAACTACATGGCCAATGTTTGTGCTAGCAAAGAAGTAGATTCACAAAAACTGTACACAACAGTGCAGACCAAATACTGCAGAACTGTGCTATGGTTCCGACAGTGCTGCACAGGGCAAACCTGTTTGCACAGCGCTAACACGTTTGCCTGGTGCAAAAGTTTGCTATATTCAAAAGTGCTATGCAAATGAGTCTACTTAGGCAATCTGTGTGCAAACAGCCACATTAGCATGTCATTATTGCCTGATTTGCATGTAGTTCCATGTGGATTGCCCGGCACTATTGCAGGGTGAACACAGCTCCACCTGTAGGTCGGACTAGAACTACAAGTCGATAGGTGCAGGCTGGGTCTCTCTACAGCACCACCTGTATGTCAGACTGGAGAAACATGTCGGTAGCTGCAGGTTACGTCTGTACACAGCAGCTGAGTCTAGTGTGCCCCAGGGACTAGGATTACAGCTACGGGTGTTGGTGCTGCATGCCATGGACATATTGTAGTCCCTGCTGCAATGCATAGCAGATGCTACAGTATCTTGGTGGCCAGTTTAGTGAGGGACACAGCAATGCCAACAGTGTGTCAGGCATCAATGACTGCTGCTCTCCACACAGTGACAGGACCAGCTGGCAAGTGTGTTCTGATAGTGGACACCACTGCCATGCTGTCCTGTATCCCACATATGCTGCACCACTGACATGGGATACTCACAGTAACATACACGTGGCTGGCTGCATGTGCCGTGGTGTCCATACCGATGTGTGAGGGGGTGACACACACCATCAGGCATGCATACCAGTGTTGGGGTATTCCCAACATTGGAACATGTGCACGTTGGAGATGGTCCCAGCCTTGTAGCAAAACCCACTATATGGTGCAGCCCGGCCACCTGTGCACCCACCCCATGGGGTTTTTGTTCTGTACATGCATAAGCGTCTTTATATTTTTGTTTATTCTTTCTATTTTCAAATCACCAACTGTACAGCCCTTGGGACTGGATTTAATGAACATGTAATTTCTGTGTTATGAATCCTAGCCATTGTCTATTAATTTATGAATAATAAAAGGCAATTTTTCTATAGTAGTTGACATTTTTTCCACCCTGTAGGACAAAAATGGTTTGCCAGATTTTATCCAACTTGGCAAGTCTTACGATCCGGCTGCAAAGAGTGGGTATGCCAACTGACAGTCCTCTATGTCTACAGATGGCAGAGCTATAAGCAGACAGACATTGGGGATTTTGATGGCAATGACCTAGCAACCCTCACTATAGTGGGACTACTGTGCCACTATAATATTTTCTGTAGTTCTCTTTTGTGCTTTTATTTTCTTTATTTAAAAAAAATGAAATTGCAACCAAAACCAGGGAGAGAAAAACTGAAGTACAACACAATTTTACACTTATATAAAACCATTTGTATGAAAACAAGCACATTAAATATTGTAATGTAAAAACCCTAGTGCAAATTTTTTTGCTCTAGATACACATTACACTTCAGCATTATCGCATATCGAACTTAGTGTCAGTGCATACCATGCTCCCTTCAAGTGGAAATGTTTCAATATTTCATAAACAGGGACTCTGAATATATCTTTGTTCTCACAAAGGACTTCTTCCACTGGACCTGGGTATGCTATTTATAATCCATGGCACATTCCTTGGGAGACGATTGTGCAACCTGTAATAAGGGTCATATATATCAAGTGAAACATATTTGATACATTTTCCTTAGGAATAGGAAGACTGGCTCTGCGTCAGATCAGAACTCCCTTGGTTTAGCCTGCCTTAGCTCAACTCTTGAAATCAGAGTCATTTGTGATGTGACTTAATTTTTTTTTATATATATATTCATTTATTTGAGTTTCAGAATTACAGACCTTTGAGTCAGGGAGTCATTTATGGAGGCTCCACATCGGACATAATAGACAGGAATGAGTGGTCACGGTACAGATGAAACAAGCAAGTTACAGATGAAGATAGCCACATGTGAAAACAAAGTTAAAAACAATAAAGCTAAATTACGATACTAGATTACAAATCAAATACATGGTATAGGGTTGGAATCTGAACATGTGGAATACAGTGATCTGCAGGAAATTATGACCAACACAGAGAACCTAAACGGGTAAGTCAAAGTAGACATATTCAAATTATGCAAGAGTTGAGGCAGATTAGCTGGGTAATGGGATAGGTAGATTGGCGGTTAGATGTAATCACAGGAGCTATTTGACCTGGTCTAGTCCATTAACCAGGTTCGGATCTGCCAGTGACCCAGTTCTGATTTGGTCTGGACAATGTAAGGGATTTTGGTGCTTTATACATGTTACGAATTGCAAAAATTAGAGGAAAAACATGTTACTTTTTAAATTCATATTCTAGTTATTCTCCAGCTTGCCCCGGCTACCCCCTTCTGGCCTCCCCAAACACACACAGCCCCATCACACAGCTTCTCCAGGACTTACCTTACCACCATCATCCTCTGCCACAGGACTGTGGTGGGCCTGCGAAGATGTCATCATCCTGTCACTGGGGCATATTTCCTCTGATTTAATCCCTTTTACTCCCTGGGGCCTCTGCAAACATGGTCAGGCATGTACATTGAGGCATGCATGCACACCGGAACTGACAACAGTCCCACTCCACCCACCCAGCCTACTGTCAGCCCCCCCATCTGCCTGGTGCTACCATTGAGATTCCACTCGGTGGCAGCCAAGGTCTGGCAAGGTGTACCTCCCCAATCTGGGAGAGGAGACCTGCCTGGCATGCACTCAATTTTCTCCCAGCCCCCACCACCACCACCACCATCTGACCCCAGGCACCTCGAGCTCACTCTCAAACTCAGGTCACTGGTGTGGGAGAGGTAAGATGCATGGCGCCTCTGCCCTCTGCACCACTGAGCCAGCTATAAATTGCTGTTTAAACATTAAATAACAGAAATAAAAGGATTACTAAGGGAGGGGGTAAGGACAACTAGATTCTGTCATTTGAACCCCTCTGGATCTGCCTCTGACTCAATTCTGGTCCAGTATGTAAAATGTACCTGTTTTGGCAAACCAGAGTATATATAGAATAAAGGATGGGGAAGTGTGATATGAGAATTTAATGCACATCCGAGGTGTGGGATGCCACATAAACCCCGAGGGTGAAGCCCAAAAGATTTATCAAAGCATCCCACACTGAGGGTGTGCATTAAATTCTCATATGCACACTTCCTCATCTTTTATTTTATATAATATACTGGTGAGCAATTTATTCCAGCCCTAGTGCTGTCTCACACACACACACACACACACACACACACACACCTTCTGTGTCTTGTTCCTCGGGATGAGGATTTTTTGTTTGTTTGCTTTTCTTATTTTAATTTAGTACTTGCCATCAAGATTTCTAGCCCAGTTAAGTAGCCCAGTCACTCAGTGCCGTTCCTGCTCCTCTAGCAGTCTTGCCGAATGCTGCGCAACAAACAAAAGCTTTTTTGGGCTTATTTTGTTTGTTTTTTAAAAAAAGTAAAGGCAGGATCAACCAGATTGATAATCATTTGGCTGTAGCGGCTCTTCATAGTGTGGTGGCACCTCACTAGCGGAGTTACGGCACCGCCATGATTTATTAACCGTTGGGCCCACCCACACAGAGGAGTAGAGCCAATGGCAGAGCACTGTATGCTGAGTGACAGAGCACATGTTCGCCATAATGACCCATGAATATCAACTGGCTGAGCACATTAAAAAGTTGCTCCACAGTTATTATATCAGAGTAAATTATAACCTTCTGGCAGATGATCAGAGTCAGAATCAGAACTGGGTCATATTCGATCCTCCCATCCTTACTGTCCCTCCCAGAACTCAGCTCCTCACTTTTACTTATTTGCAGTGCATCTCCATATTTAACTTCATTGCCTCAGATTTCCTCATGCCCTTTTTCTCACCCTTTCCAGATCTTTAATCGCAGCCCCTGTGGGAACTCGCCCATAAATGACACCCATTTTGGATCTGAAGCCATCCATCTTACCAGCTGGGATCCTCACAGTAGGAAATCTTTGACCCATCTAATTACACACAGAGGAATGTTGTATAAGAGCAACTTTCTAATTAGAATTCCATGTGGTCTATCAAACTGAAAGTCTTACAGCAGTCAACCAACACAGCCATTGCAAATTCACCTTACTTTCATGCCTTCATACAAGTTTCTCAATAATTTCAGAGCTGAAATGATGTTTGAACACCCTTTTTAAGAAACCAAACTAATTAAAATTTATTTTTGTTCCACATATTCTATAATCCAATAAAAGATAAAGCTCTCTAAGATTTCTGAGATTATACAAGTCAGGAACATAGATCTAAAATCTTTTTTAACATTAAGGGGGTACCATGGGGTTTGGTATCATGTTAGCATGTTTCCACTGCTTGGGAAGACACCTCCAACTCATTAATTTATTAAAATGTCATATACCCATGGTGCAATTAAATTGGCTCCCTCACTCCAAGACCAGTTTGGTACTTGGTATGGGCCTACTGATTCACCCATTTTCAATCTTTTCATTTCTTTAGCTGTTACATTTACCCAAACTAAAACTCTATCAGGTTTCTCCCATTTCTCAGGTTAATTCTTGTCCAAGGGTGTCAAATCATGACCGACATTGCAAAAAATGTTCATTTACTCCATTACTTCCAATAACTCTGTATGAAATCCTAACCATCCATTGCTTAACCTGATACAAAATGGCCACCCAGAAGAAAATGAGTGGTTAACACTTCAATAAAACTTGCTCACTTCCCTTGAGATTAAAAGATTTGCCCTATTGGTCAGTGCAACCTTTTTTGTTTCCCATTATCAAGGGATTTCTTTGTGTTTCTCCACCATTTACAGGGGTCAGACTTCATTAAGTTGCCAATCTTTCTTTCCTAAACATTCTTCCTTAATTTCTTGCCCTTTCTGTTTATCTCATTCCTCCTATTATACACCACTAAATCATTATTTTAAAGCAATATGTCTGATGAATTAAAGTTTTAAAAATCATCTGTCCTCAGCTTTTTGCCACCCTGTCCGGTTACCATTTCAACTGGGGCAGCTCTGTCTATTGCAGCATGTATTATTACCTCTACCACATTTTCTCATGACTGGTCTAGGCTGCCCCTATACGCCACTCCATATTTATTTCACTAGCTAATATATCTAACACATTATTCTTTTTATCTGTGGACCATTTTCTACTGAAAGTCTGTTTTTTTCCTGGCATTGCTGATTGCTCTTCAAGAGACTCCATGTTAATAACACAGTCTTGTGGTCTGATGCCCCAAATTTGTGGTAAAATCACTGGTTTGTCACTGATATTGTACCCACATATAGTATGCCCTCATGACTATTTATTTTTATTTATTTATTTATTGTGACTGAGACACCATTGAGAACTAACTCATTCCATGGGTTCCACATCAGTATTAGGACAAACAGAACACAGACATCATACAAGTACGGTTATAAGGGTAATATTGTAAATTAAGTTACAGAGCATAAAAAAGACAAATTTATGAACATATAGTAGGTAAACAGGCAGAGTGAGTGTCTTGGGAAAGTGCCTACTCTGGAGTTGGTTAGGAGGACAGGAGGAGTCAGTTTATGGAGGGAGAGCGCAATAGAAGATAGAGTACAGTGTGGAAAGTTGTAGGGGAGCTAGAGTAATTGCCCCGGTAGAGCCTCGAAGTATGGCTTGTGCCAGGAATTAGAGGGGTTATCGGCCTGAGATGGGCCACGTCAGGGTAAGGGGGTGTTGAGTTAAACAGAGTAATGGTGGTTTATGAAGCAGTTACAAGAACGGGACTATAACAAGAAATGCCACCTACAATTTACTCAATACTGTCTCGCTGCATTTAATATTATAGTCAGCTGGGAACATACTGGCCACACCAGGTTTCAATGATTGCTGCCAACTGGACATGATTTTGTCTTAGAACTAAGCTGTGAACATCAATCTTAGTTACCAGAGCCCTTATAGTGATGTTTAACACAGTTGGAACACGTTTTACTTTTTTTTATATACTCGTCAATTTGACTGTACCAACTCTGTTTATACTGTTTTACATACTAGTAACTATCATCTCTATCCACTCCCTAGACACTCATAGCATTTTCAGGCACTGCTTCAAATCCTAGCTACCAAGTGAAGCCAAATGTCTCTGCTCTCCAAGGTAGTCATCTGCACTCTCATCTCCCCTACTTACTACCTTTTGTTACCACTTCTGCTCTGTCCTCCTGCACCTTTTCTGCATTGCTGTGTCCTCCCAGCACCCTCTGCCCCTCTCCTTGTTTCGCTTCTCCAGTGCCTATGTATTCCTAGTTTATGTCACATGTTCGTGTCACTCTAACTTGTACTGCTTGCATCTAATTTGTCCCGTGGTCAATCCCTGTATACTACTGTACAAGCTACCGATTTTTCTTCTGTATGAGCTAACTTTTGAGTAATATGTTTAATGATTACAGTTGACTTATTGTAAATTTGATGTTTCCTGCTCCAATCTGCCTATAATTGCAAAGTGTTAAGTTTCTCACTGTAATTCCACTGTATACTGTGACTTCTGTGCCACATGTTGTGGCCCAGGTCAAGCCTGAAAACAGTCCCCAGGATCATTGCACCTACCTGGTTATCAAAGACTTAAATAAATAAATAAATCTGAAATCCTAACAGGGACTCCATTTGAATCTGAATACACAATGTTTGTTTGCTATCCAGTTAATACACACTGCAGTGCAAACTACTTAGCCTGGCTTGTTTTGATCTATAACTCCTATAGTAAACCACTGATATATAAAAGACAAAGAACCTCTGTGCGCAAACACTGAGGTAGGGGTTACCCCAAAGGGCATTTGGCTGGGAAGCCAAGTTTCAAGAAAATACAAAATCACACATGCCCACACAATGCAAAGCATCGTGGGCTACATATTCAAATCACCACAGAATGTTATGCTGGTTCAACTATAAGCAGAATTGCATTAGCACCCTTTGCAAACTGTGTGAGAGGCCTTTCGGCACCATGCAATTCTGCTTAAAGTTGAACCAGCATAACATTCTGTGGTATTTGCATATGCAGCCCATGATGCTTTGCACTGATATATAGAGCAGAATATATTAACTGTTCCATACTCCATTTTCACAGGGGACGCTGCCTGAACATTTGCTTTTTCTATTAATTTTAGAATTATAAATAAAATTGCCACTAGTAAAAATTATCCATGTATAGCGCTTTCAGTTTAGTAAAATTGTACATTCTTAACCATATATGTGCTTCCCAACAAGGAAAGCACAGAAACTTAAAACAAAATCAAAATTTATAATAAAACTTTAAAACAAGGAATGAGTTTAAATGTACCCCAATCATCATAGTACAAATGGAGCAGTGTTTTTTTTCCCCAATTGTTTAACCAGGTGAGACACACTAAGCTGAAAGCTTGTTTACAGGTGCAACCTGGGAGCACAGGGAAGTTAAGTGACTTGCTCAGGGTCACACAGTATGCAAGTGGGGGCTGTGGGATTCAAATCCAGATCTCCAGATTTGCAGCTCAGAGCCTTAAACCACTGCGCTATACTGTCTCCCACTGCCTTCTGCTGTGGGTTCCTGCAGGGGACTCCCACCACTCCTATGGAAGCCACTGTAGTGGAGTGTTGCTCTGTATGGTGCCTCTTGAGTGGCCCTACCTTTGTAATAAGGAGTGCCCCCCCCCCATGATGGCATTGCCTTCCTCTTCTACCAGTACTGGTCACCGCCACCATGACTGGGCCAAGCTGCTGGATTAAAGGGAGACAGGGTGGGAAAGTGCAGGTGCAGACAGCCAGGTAGCAGCAAGTAGTGAGAGCCTTTCACGCCCCTAGTTACAGTCATTACTCTTGGTTATGGTGGGAAGTTCACCAGATCACAGTATCTTTGCCCTTTATTCCTGCTGCTTGTTTACACAAGGTATCATAGTCCTCTGTTTATGTCATCATAATATGTTGCTATGGAAATTATTATGGCATTGATTAAATGCTTACTTGTGCTGTTACACATGGATATGCAGCAGATGCGGATGAATTCCATGGGACAAAGATTTTTTTTAGGTGACTTTCTGTAATAATAAAGAATAAAGGGGAGATTAGTACAGCAAATATATACAGTAAAAGCTAAACTGAGTCAAAATATGACAGGTTTCCAGGAAGCATCAGTAGCTTTTGGATGTCTAATGTTTATTAAGTTGTATCCATGATTATAGAAAACCTTTACAAGCATCAGTGTGCCATAAAATGTAAGATCGAACGCATAAAAGAGTCAAGTTGTATTTAAAGCAAAATAAATATTATCAGTTACATCCATGAATCATCTCGCACTTGATTACCTAACAATAAATGTGTGACTCGGGAATGACCTCTCGGGTTATCCCAGGTTGTGTCATTTCAATTGTATGACCTGCTTATTCAAACAAAAGCAACTCTAACAACAGAACCATTTCCTTAATGGGAATTTCTGCTTTTAGAGACTTTAAGTAGAATAGTTTTGTTTCCTTTTGGTTGAATATGACACCTGGTAGGACCAATGGAATGTAGGGTGATGAGGAACCTGCCTCAAATCCAAGTAAACCTGATTTGTCACTGGTTTTGATGATCACTTGTGCTGACTCACTTAACAAACAAAAAACATTTTTAGACATTTTTGGTGCATTGCTCATGTACGTAAATGACTGGCAGCACTGGAGGCTTCAAAAGCAGGCATTCACTATAATTTATTAGGGCCTCCACATGTGTATTATAGTATGAGATTCTGATCCACGATGTTTGGGTGGGAGGACTGTGAAGTGAGGCCAAATGCTGCTAGCAGTCCTAGCCTCATGAGGGGAGTTTCTTGTACCATAAGAGACATCCTGTGTAGGTGCTAGTAAAGGAAAACTACACCCTCATATTACTGTGCCTTTTTTGCGTGTTTCCTTTTTCCACCCAGCTAGGCAAGATGACTTGTATGAGGCTGCTCCGCTCAAGCCTATTCTACTCTGAATTGCTGATATATTGTTACTATTATCTTTGCTTTGTATTAATTGTCTGTGAACTCAACCTCTGATTTATTCGTAACCCTGACTGTAATTATTGTACCTAAGTTGTTGTTTTTGTACTATACTGTTGACATTTCTGTATTCTCAATTTTGTACTGTCCTGGGTTGTGCCTGAAAATAGGCAGGTTTGTTGCCTAGCGCACTTACCCAGTTACCAAAAGCTAATAAATAAATATCTTCTAAATGTTATTTGTTTCCACGTCAATAGGCAACTCTTTTCATGTAGCTGTTAAGAATGTATGCAAATGCTTTAGTCTGTTTTTACAGTTCATACTATGCCCTGTGATTCTCCATTTCATGGTTGTTGAAATCACATTGTCCCTGAGAGCTGCATTAGCATATGAGAACATGATATCAGATCACCCTCTTACACCATGTATATATATGCTGAAAGAACAAATACCCTGCAAAATCTCTCTGGAAATCTCATAAACTGAGTGAAGTTTAAAGGAAAAAAACTGCATTATAACTCAGATAGTTTGCAAAGCTCACTGAAGGTAAATGTGGTATTTCACACCTTTTTGCAGCTTGTTTCTTTTAAGACTACTTAAGCATGCAAGCATACTAGGGAGTTTAAAGGGTGATTACGCATCATGTTCTCATATGCTAGTACAGCTCACAGGGACAATGAGATTTCAACAACCATGAAAAGGAGATTCACAGGGCAGTCACAGGGTGTAGTATGAACGGTAAAAATAGACTAAAGCATTTGCATACATCCTTAACAGCTACATGAAAAGCGTTGTTTACTGACATGGAGACAAATAACATTTAGAAGATATGAGGGTGGAGTTTTCCTTTACTTTATTATAAATTACTCCAGTTAGCTAATGTGATTTAAATAGGTTTCAAGTTTTTTTTATTTAAAAAATGAAGCAAAGCCCATTCCCCACCAGCTCTGAAGTGCCTGCACGAGAGATCGCTGTATGGAAGTTAAGAGGTAGAGAGGCTGTGTGTGCTGATTGGCTGAAGTCACGTAGGCGAGTTATAATTCAGTATATAATTTCATGAACACATTGGGCTTGATTTTCAAAAGGGTCAGACGTGGACTCAAATATGTGTTGCACCTGGTGCAGTATCTGATTGAATGCCTTCGAAGAGTCCTGCTGCTATTCTCAAAGGATGTATCCATTTGTAACAAAAAATTGACACAAATACAATTTGTGTAATTTGTTTGCCTTAGTTGTGTCTTCTTCTTTTTTTAGCATGAAATTCAAATGCAGGTAGACCATTTAATAGTGTGTCGAACAGTTTATACGGTGTTCCCTTTTGAAAATAATGGATCCTTTTAAAAACGCTGCCTCTTACATTCTGTTATTTGAATTCATTAGAAAACACCTTGTTTAAATTACTCTTGTTTCTCCAAGGTTAAGAAGCCTATTTTGTGCCAACCCAGTGGCGTCGAGGGCTGAGGCATCCATGCCTTACCTCCTGCCACTCCAGCGACCCGTGTTTATGGTGCAAGTGGGCCACCAGGGGTTGGCTGGGGAGGGAGAGGATTGAGAATCTGAAGGAATGCTCTCCTTCAGGGGAGAATTGGCATTCCCACCAAATGACTATTCCTGGGTGGAGGCTTGAGGGCAGTGCGGGTCTGCAGGGCACCAAGGGAAGGAGGGTGCTGTGGGACTTCCATGTACGTACACACGCCTCCATGTATGCATGTCTGGCATGTGTGCCCCAGCAACGGGGAAAAGAAAAAAATAGAGAAAAAAACCCTGGCTGCAGATGACGACCGACCCTCTACAGACTCCGCACCTGGCAACTGGGCAAGAACTCTGGGTAAATTACATTATTATCAGGGTAATGGGACTGGGGGGGCCTGTCAGAAGGGGGAAGCCAGGGACACAAGGAGGTAAACACCTATATGCAAAAAAAAGAAGCCTATTTTGCCAGCTTATCCATGATGACTGTATAAAAACGTTTTCATGGGGATTTTCTGACCTCACAGTGCCTTTTATACTAACATACTAAAATGCCAGCAGAATAGGCCTAACAGTCTTTCGTGTCTGCTCGTTTGGTCAGCCCCAACCCTGGGTGCTGACCTTGCTGTCCCCCTCGCCTTCTCTGGCTTCTCCCTTCCCAGTTCCGGATATTCTTGCTGCATTGGATTTTGCTTCCAAAACCCTTCCCCTGTACCTGTCCCACCCCTCTTGAACCCCTTCACTGTCTCTGCCTCCATCAGCCCCTAGGTAGTGCATTCCATGGCTCCACCACCCTCTCAGTGAAGTAGCACCTCCTCTTTCTCCCTGAATCTTCCCTCCAGCTTCCACCCATGCCCTCTAGTGGCCCCTTCCTCCTTCCTTCGAAGCACCCTGACTGTTCCTCCCCTATTTACCCTCTTCATGTACCTGAAGACCTCTATCATGTCCCCAGGTCCCTTCTCTCTTCCAGTGTGTACATATTTAGCTCTTCGAGCCTCTCCTCATAGGTCCTGTCCCCCAAGCCCCAAATCATTTTGGTTGCCCTCCTCTGGATCCTCTCCAGGAGGTTAATGTCCCTCTTTAAGTGTGGCCTCCAAAACTGCACGCAGTACTCCAGGTGCGGCCTCACTCAAGCAGTTATACAGAGGAGTATCACTTCCTCCTTCTGAGGTGATCCCCTAGCGATGCATCCCAGCATCCTGTTGGCCTTGGCTGCTGCCCTCCCACAAGTCTCAGAGTTGTTCATCTTGACATTCACCACCACCCCCAGGTCCCTCTCAGCCATTGAGACTTGTAGTATTCCCCAGGGTGTACACTTGGCCTGGGTTTCTGGCCTCAGGTGGAGTACCTTGCATTTCCCTGCATTGAACCCTCAGCTTCCACTTTCTAGACCATCTTTCCAGAGCCTCCAGGTCCCCTGTAGGCCACCCTCCCTCCTCCCCATCCACCACCGCCCCCAGTTTTGAGTCATCTGCAAAGAGACTCATCTCCTCTGATTCCTGTCCTTATGTCAGATAGGTGAGGCATTGAACAGAAGGGGCCCAAGGACTGATCCTGTGATCCCACCTAATGACCCTCCTTGGGGATGAGACTATCCCATCAACCACGACCTCTGGGTCTGGTCCTGGAGCCAATTGCCTATCCATCTGATCATCTGGTTTCCCACCCCCATTTCTCCTAGCTTATCCAACAGGCCCACGTGAGGAACAGAGTCAAATGCCTTGCTGAAGTCTAGAAAGAGGACATCCACTGGTCTACCCAGGTCCAAGGCACTTGTCACCCAGTCATAGAACTCCACCAGGTTTGTCTGACACGATTTCCTGGGATGAATCCATGCTGTCTATCGTCCAGGCACCCTGACTTATCCAGGTCCCCCCCTAGCCTCTCCTTGACAATGCCCTCCATCACCTTGCCCACCACCGATGTCAGGCTGACAGGCCTGTAGTTCCCTGCCACCTCCCTTGATCCCCCCTTGTGGATAGGCACTACATGCACCACCTTCCAGTCTTGGGGCACCCACCCTGTCCTCAGAGAGATGGTGAAAAGCTCTGCCAGGGGTTTCGCCAGGACATCTGCAAGTTCCTTCAGCACTCTAGGATGTAATTTATCCCCCAGTGCTTTCTCCGTCTTGGGAGCTGAGGGCTTCCTCACTCTCTCTGCTGTGATTTCCACTTGCACTTCTTCTCCCTGCTTAGCCCTCCCCCCACCTGCCAGTGATGCCTCCCTCTCTCCCCAGACCTGCCGATCGGTAAGGGTCCCCCCCTCCTCATTATCTCTGTCTCCTCCCATGTATGATGCAGCACCCCCATTTTCCCTGGTGAAAACTGAGGTGAAGTACTCATTTAGTACCTCAGCCTGCTCCCTGGGTCTTGTGCCCATCTCTCCCTGATTTAATCCTGCTAATCTGCCCTTCACCCTTCGTCTTTCCCCAATGTATCTAAAGAACCCTTTTTCCTCTCCTAATTTCCCTGGCCAGGTTCTGCTCCTTCCTTGCCTTAGCCGCCCTCCACCACTCTAGTGGCCCTTCTAACCATCAGCTCATACTCCCCTCGATCCTTTCACTCCTTGAGCACTTGAATTTCTTATAGGCTGCTTTCTTTCCCACTTCCTGGACCTCCCTGGTCCCACCAACAGGTTTTGGGCCCTACCTTTCGTCTTATCTTGCACAGGTGCTGGTAGCATCCTGCACCCCTCTCCTGATGATTTCCACCTACTATCAGCGTCCATGTCTGACCCAATCCCATCAAATGCTCCTTAGGATCCTTCCCATTTCCTTAAAATCTGCCCCCCTGAAGTCAGTTACTTCCGTCTTTGTGCAGCCTTCTACCCCTCCTAGGTCCAGGCAGAACCAGACCGTGGCATGGTCACTCCCGGCCAATGGGTCCCTTACCTCCAGGCCCCCAATCTGGTCACTGTCTGCCAGGACCACATCCAGTACCCGTGCCTCCCTGGTCGGTTCCCTCACCTGCTGAGTTAGGAATGCGTCTTGAAAGACATCCAGCAACCTCTGTTCCCTGGTCACAGAGGATGTCATAGTCTCCCAGTCTGTTCCTGGCATGTTTAAGTCCCCTAACACCACCACCGTTCCTCTGCCCAGTCTGCAGTGTCTCCTAACATCTGCCACCAGACTGTCTTCCAGCTCCTCCGCCAGGGCAGGGGGTCTATACACCACTCCTATTTTTACTCTCTTGCCCCCCCTTGTTATCAAGGTGACCCAAATCGCCTCCACGGTTCCCTCCACCTCCTCTACTCCCCCTATGCCAATGCAGTTTTTGACTATCATTGCTACCCCTCCTCATATACAACATCATAAAGCTCACCATGATCACAGATGGTGATGACACAAACACAGCAACTGTGAGGTCATTTGGGGAGAGACAGCTGTCACTGAATCAGCCACTGGAATATGTATCTGCTACAGCATAATGAAATAATCAAAGGACTGATAAGGGACTAAAGCCTCAACCCTAGAAACCATTAAATTAAAGTAATGTCTGTAAATAAAATAGGTTTAAGCATTTTATTATCTTATGCCCCTTTCACTGGTGAAGCTTGTGAAAGCAAGAGTAAGGGTTGCTAGAAGGGAGAGTGAAATTTTTGCAACAGGATTAAGGGCTTAAGATAGAAACACAGAAACATCAAATTTGTCAGCAGATAAGGACTGTTTGGCCCAGCCTGTCTGCCTATTTTTCCCTGCCTGTACTGTCACCACAGATTCGCTACCCCCCCAGCTTCCCTACTAAGATTCCTTTGTGCCCATCCCATGTCTGCTTGAATCCCACCACTGTTTTACCCCCACTACCTCCGCTGGAAGACGGTTCCAGACATCCACCACCCTTTCAGTGAAGAAGTACTTCCTCACATCATAGAAACAAAGAACATAGAAACATAGAATATGACGGCAGATAAGGACCGCTTGGCCCACCTAGTCTGCCCATTTCTCTACCTAACGGATAAGCTGCAGATCCTAGTTAACCAACAGCCTACTTCCTCCTACCCTCACTAGAATTGCCTTATGTCTGTCCCATGCATTCTTGAATTCCCCCACTGTTTTTGACTCCACAACCTCCTCAGGAAGGCTGTTCCATGTATCCACAGCCCTCTCTGTGAAGAAATACTTCCTCACATTACCTCTGAGCCATCCCCCCTCTATCTTCAAATTATGCTCCCTTCTTTTTGCACATCTCTTTTTCTGAAAGATGCTACCCTTATGGACTTTGTTGATTCCCTTGAGGTATTTGAAAGTTTCTATCATGTCCCCCTCTCCCTCCTTTCCTCGAGGCTATACATCTTTAGTTCCTTTAGTCTTTCTTCATATGTCTTCTGATGCAGACCCTGCATCATTTTGGTTGCCCTCCTCTGGACAGCCTCCACCCTGTCTATGTCTTTTCGGAGATGGGGTCTCCAGAACTGTAGATAGTACTCCAGATGTGGTCTTACCAACTGTCTGTACAGAGGGCCAACAACTTCCTGTTTTCTACTGGTGATGCCTCTCCCTATGCATCCAAGTATCCCCCCAGCCCTACTTACTGCCTTCTCACATTGCTGGCCCACCTTTAGGTCATCTGATATGACTACCTCCAGGTCCCTTTCCATTTTTGTTGTTGTCAGTATCTCACCCCCATTGTGTAATCTTCCCTGGGTTTTGTTGCCCAGGTGCATTACTTGCACTTCTTTGCATTGAATCTAAGCTGCCATACATTTGACCATTCCTCCAACCTTGCCAAGTCCCTTTTCATCCTTTCCACCCCACCTGTGCATCAACCCTGTTGCAGATCTTTGTGTCATCTGCAAAGGGACATACTTTCCCTTCCAGTTCCTCTGCAATGTCACTTATAAAGACATTAAAAAGGACCGGCCCCAGTATTGAACCCTGCGGTACCCCACTAGTAACCCTCCTTTCTTCACTGTGGACTCCATTTACCATTACCTGCTGTGTCCTGTTGTCCAACCAGTGTTTTACCCAGGCTACCACCCTAGGACCCACTCCCAGGCTGGCTAATTTGTTTATTAATCTTTTGTGCGGGACTGTGTCAAATGCCTTGCTAAAGTCTAGGTAGGCCATGTCTACAGCCCCTCCCTGGTCTACTGCTTTGGTCACCCAGTCAAAGAAATCAATTAAATTCATCTGACATGACCTTCCTGCTGTGAATCCATGCTGCCTTGGGTCCTGTGCCCCACTAGCCTCTAGGTACTCAACAGTTCTTTCCTTCAGAAGTGATGCCATCACTTTCCCTACCACTGAGGTCAAACTGACAGGTCTGTAGTTTCCTGCCTCTGTCTTGCTCCCACTTTTGTGAAGGGGAATCACATCCACCCTCCTCCAGTCCTCAGGTACCACCCCATCCTCCCATGATTTATTAAAAAGAGTAGTCAGTGGTGTTACTAGTTCTTCCCTTAGTTCTTTTAAAATCCTGGGGTGAATCCCATCAGGCCCCATTGCTTTATCCACCTTCAGTTTTAAGAGTTCTTTCAGAACCCTTTCTTCTGTGAAAGGACTAATATCAACCCCCACCCCCATCCAGAGTGCTTCTATTGACCGGATTAGGCATTTCCTCCTGCTTTTCCATTGTGAATACTGAGCAGAAGTATTCATTCAGTATCCCTGCTTTTTCACTGTCGCTCTCTGCCCAACCACCTTCCTCTTTGTTCAGCCTCACTATCCCTGCCTTAGTCTTTCTTTGCTCCCTAATGTACCTATAAAGGTTTTATCCCCTTCTTAACCGAGTTGGCTATCTTTTCTCAGTTTGGGCCTTTGCTATTCTGACTGCCTTACCCGCTTCCTTCTGCTTTAACTGATACAGTTCTCTGTCCTGCCCCTTCTGTGTTTCCTTATACTTCCTGAATGCTATCTTTTTCTCTTACATTCCCGCCACTTCTTTTGAGAACCATAGTGTTTTTCTTTTGTTTTGATTTATTTGCTTCACACAAAGGCTTGTTGCCTCTGTGATGGCAGTTTTGATGTTTCCCCATTGTTGCTCCACCCCACCTTCTTGCCTGTTTGCTAGTGCTTTTCTGAGGCACTCTCCCATTTTGACAAAATCAGCCCCCCTGAAGTCCAGTACCTTCACTTTTGTGTGGCTTGACTCTACAGCTAAGTTTATCGTGAACCACACTGTTTGGTGGTCACTTGTTCCCAGATGGCTTCCTAAATTTCATCCCTTCCTGCTTCAGCTGGGAGTGGGGAGGAAACTGGTTTATATGGTACAAGAGCTGACTGCAGGATAGGCAGCAGAAGATAGTGATGGGGGGTGAACTATCGGAGCCCAAAGCTGTGACAAGTGGGGTCCGGCAGGGCTCAGTGCTGGGGCTGGTGCTGTTTAATATTTTCATTGCCGACATATTGGATGGGATAAAAAGTAAAATCAGCCTCTTTGCAGATGACACTAAGATCTGTGCGGAAGCGGATGGGGCGGCAGTAGAATACTTCAAGAGGATTTAGCAAGACTGGAGGACTGGTCGAGCATATGGCAACTAGGGTTTAATGCCAAAAAGTGTAAGGTCATGCACTTGGGGGCCAGAAATCCCGGGAATAGTTACTGGTTGGGGGGAGTGCAGTTATCCACATCAACGGAGGAGCAGGATCTGGGAATACTGGTGACAGGGGAAATGAACCACTCAGCCCAGTGCAGGAAAGCAGTGGCAAAGGCCAATAGAATGTTGGGGTGCATCTCAAGGGGAATCACCTCTAGGAGAGGGGATGTCATCCTGCCCCTGTACAGGTCCCTGGTGAGGCCACACTTGGAGTACTGCATGCAATACTGGTGCCCCTACTTGAAAAGGGACATCAAGCTACTGGAGGGGGTGCAGCATAGGGCAATGAAAATGATCCTAGGAATGGGTGATAAACTATATAAGGAGAAAATGAGGGAGCTCAATATGTATTCCCTGGAGGATAGAAGGGAGAGAGGGGATATGATTGAGACCTTCAAGTACCTAAAAAGCATAAACAGAGTAAACACCAAGAGTATATTGCAAGTTAAAAGGTGGGAGGGGAAACTAGGGGACACAGTCTGAAATTGGAAGGAGGAAGATTCAAGAGGGAAATGAGGAGGCACAATTTCACAGAAAGGGTGGTTACAGGATGGAATGTGCTGCCAGGGGAGATAGTAACATTGTAGTCAGTGAGCAGCTTCAAGGGGGGAGGGACAGAGTCAAAGGGAGGGTCCAAACTGAGGGTGGATGGGGTGTGTGAAGGAAGCAGGAGGTAACACAAGGGGGGACAAGGGAAGGGGGCAGTTGCAGTCTAATGGCTGAAGTGCTGTACACTCAAGCAGACTAGCTAGACCATAAAGGCCTGTATGTGCTGCCAATTTCGTATGTTCATATGTTCATTGCATGCCACCTAGTTCTTGAGTACCTTCTCCTCTGAAAAATACTCCGCTCCTGTACCTTATTCACCCCCAAGAGGTATTTATAGGTCTGTGTCATGTCCCCCCCCTCCTCTTCCAGGGTGTACATATTGAGATCCCTCAGTCTCTCCTTATAGGGCTTTTAATGCAGCCCATGCACCATTTTAATTGCCCTCTTCTGGACACCCTCTACACTGTCTATGTCCTTCTGAGATAAAAAGTAAAAATATATTTTTTATAAAAATGTGCTTTTAAAATCATCATATAATTGCAGTATCAGTGGCTCAGTAGGTAGTACACTTGCCTCTGAGGCCGGGAGATCAGAGAGCTGTGGGTTCAGTTCCCACATCTGGAACTTGGGTTAATATCCCAGTACTGACACTGTAGTGCAGCATGAGGGGGGGTGCTGCACTTCTGAGGTGCCATCTTTTGGATGGGGTGTTAAACTGAGGTCCCATCTGCCTGGATTGGTGGTAGTTCAGGTGGATGTTAAAGATCCCATGGCACTTATCGAAAAGAGTAGGGGAATTTTTTATTAACAAAACTTCAAGACAAAACAAAAGAAAACAAACAGTGTTAAATCACACTTTTCAAGAAAAAAATAACACAAGGAAATCAGTATTACTTCATACTGGTAAGGAAAAACCAAAAAAGCCAATAAAGAACTGTAAAAAGGGGGGAAAAAACTAAATTCGCATAACAGGAACATCATTATCTGTAACCCATGTCAAATTTCTCCAGTTCATCCTCAGAATGGTATGGTTATATAATCCAGCTTCACATTTATAAATACTAGAAAGTCCTGTATTGATTTTTTGTAAAAGTTCGACATAGGAGAATTCCTTCTGCTGTAAAGTAAAAAGGCACCTACTTTGCCAAATAAACCATTTGAATACTGCAAAAAGAACATATAAATTGCCAGTATCCCATTTACTCCAAGCTGGAGGGTATGAACCATAAATCAAAATTTCATATGAAACAGTTGAAAAGGCTGGCTCTTGCCAAAGATTGGCAACATAGTGCCAAAACGTAGAAATGTATGGACATGAAACATATAAATGATGCATAGTTTCGAGTACTTGAGAACAGCCAGGACGAGAACAATTTCGTTCTTGTAACTGTTTGTGATATTGGTTATCCTTAACGTTAAGCTTCTCATGACCACATAACCAGGTAACATCCCGAAGCTTGGTGGGAATACGTTTGTTAATCATGAAACCCTGTAATGATAAGAGCTGTAAATCAGGACATTTTGGAAATGTGGTTTGCTCAGAAAAATGAGAATCAAGTACCGACTAATATGTAAATTTCTTATGTTTTGAAAGAAGCCAAACACTTGGTATTCGCCACTGTCATAATTTAATAGATACTTCACGATGATAAGAACTCACAGTGGTTGTAGTGTTGAGATGGCCAAGTCGGCCATCCTCCCATTCATAGAACCAATTCTCAACTGCATGTTGAAAGAGACCTGTCCATAATTTAGGGATATGTTTCAATAAAGGTGGGAAATTAGAGTAAAAAAATTGACAATGAAAAAACAACAGGGGGTTTACCATATTTAAACCTCCACTAGATACTGGTAAGTATAAAATATTACATTTTATGGGATTGAGGCGGCTACCCCAAACAGCCTGGAAAAAAATACTAAATAAAGTGGCTTCACGTTGTTTAGGTGGGGGAAAACATTACTCAGAAACAAAAAAAGGGATAACAGATAAGTCCAAATCATGTAGATACGTTTAGATTTAGTAAGCTGCCATTTGTTCCAATTCTGTACCATGTTTCTACCTTTTTCAGGTTATATATCCCAGTTAAAAACTGCTGGAGTTGGGGAGCCAAAAACAATGCCCAGAATGCGAATTGGGTTTGACGTAAGTTTAATATCAAGGATATGAGCTTGGGCAGGACAGCCTATCCCTAATTCATACCCAAGACATTTACCTTTATTTAAAGAAGTTCCAGAAAGGGATCCAAAAAAAATCACACATGTCAACAGAGGTCTGTACTGAAGGAACTGTAGAGGTGCAGATGCAAATATCATCTGCATAAGCTAGAGCCGAAAAGGGAATTAACATGCCTGGAACTGTGATGGGAGGTATAAACTTATTTAGGGTGCACAAAAGTGGATCTATACTGAAAACATATAATAGAGGGCTAGCCGGACAACCCTGTCTCACTTCCCTTTTAACCGGGAGTAAAGGTCCCAGATGTCCATTAACCATAGGGGATACTGTAGCAGACTTATAGATTTTACGTAACCATAAAAAAAAAAAAAAGAAGGGATACCATAATGCTGTAAAGTGAGCCATAAAAAAATCATGGTTTACAGAATCAAAAGCACCCTTCTGATCCAGAGACAAAACAAACCCTGATAAACCTGCTGTATAGCACCTGTCAAAAAGTTCTTGTAAAAAAAGCAACTGGTCAATTATGGAATGATTTGGAATTCCACAAGACTGTGCAGGAGAAATTAAATGTTGGGACACTGTCAAAAGACGGGTATTCAAAATTTTTATTAAGATTTTCAGATCAACATTTAAGAGACTAATTGGTCTACAATTAGAAAGAAGTTTCCTGTCACCTTTCTTATGTAGAAAAATAAGAATACCTCCCATCATTTCCAGAGGGAAGTCAGAATTCAACAACAAGTCATTAGAGACATCAGCAAGCTCCTGAGAAAATACAGTGCTCATCAGTCTATAGAGCTCTGAAGTTAAACCATCTTTATCAGGTGCTTTATTACTTGGGAGTGAATGAATGGCAGTAAGTACTTCCTGAGGAGTAAGAGGACTCACTAAGTGAGAAAGTGTGGAGGGAGGACAGTCTGGAACATCTATGTTATGTAAATAGGCCTGAGCAGCAACTAAATCAACAGGCTGGTCCTGGAAAAGCGACGCCGTGTGTGACATCACTTCTGACATCATATCTTGCTGCATAGTCTTTTCCTGACCATCCTGTCTGTAATACTGTCGAAAATTCTTTTCCTCACCCTACCCTTACTACCAAGAAAGGGGCAAATAGTTGCAAAATTCCCCTGTGTACCAAATTTTTGTTGTAATTTTAAAACTGAGGATTGATGTATATGAAAAGGCACCATCTTATCTTTAAGGATTTTTATCTGAGAGGAAAAATCATGTTTAGTGGTTTGGGCTATAGACATAATTTTCTGCAATTGATGCCTAAATTTAAGATAAGAAAAACAAGCTGACTCCCGCTGAAACTTCCCCAAAAATTTCAGGAAGGAAATGTCTGTTTTTGTATCGATCCACCATGATAGAGGATCTTCATACATATCGTACAAGGACTTTCGAGCTTGCATAAAATAATCCAAATGTTGCAAAACGTCTTGTTATACTAAAAGCTGAGAGTTAAGCTCCAGATGCCTCTTCCGAAAGAGAACGCAACCGTAGACCCAACAGTAACACATAAAGCACAGTGGTCTGAAAATTCCACCGGGGTTACCCAAACCTAATTCAGAGACAATGATTTACTAATAAAAAAGAAATCTATCCTGGTAGCCAGGGTACCTTTTTAGAAAGTAGGGATGGTGGTCTCATGTAGTCGAGCATATGCATCAATTAAACCTGCTGTTTGAACAACCGTAGCCAGGCAAGACATATCACAAAATAGTTTAGAGGTTTTTGCACCCCTACCCCTATCCTTATTAGACAATCCACAATTGAAATCACCCCCTAAACAACATGAAAAGAAGTATGCAACTACGGTTAAATGAGATGAAACAAATCAACCCTAGTCGCTTTCGTTTGTGGTGCATAAACAGTAATTGATCTAAAACAAATCCCCTGAAATAATACATTCAGAATCAAGACTCGACCTGGGACCAGATCAATTAATTTCAAAACCTTTACATCTATTTTATTAAAAAGTATGGCAACCCCAGAACAGGGTTCTAGTCCTAACGACCAGCAGGAAACCCTGGTGTGCCACCATTTCGTAGCACTGGAAAGTTCAGTGACCGTATGTAACTGAGTGTCTTGCAAAAAGAATACATTGCAGTGTAAGGACTTCAAAAAGCAAGATAATGCATTCTGTCGTAGTTTGTTTTTAATGCTGTTCACATTCAGTGACCAGAAAGATAGTGAGGGAGACATTCAGATAAATCAAATGTAACCCCTGGACGGCGCCACCCCCCAGTGTTACACCCCTGCCTACTGCCCTGGAGATAGGCTAAGGAGGTTTGGTTCGCTAACTTATAACATTTTTTTAAAACCTTTGTGCAGTGCCTCCACTCAGGGTGCTTTACGTGGGTGAGATGGTGCTGGGTGTAGCCCCCTGAGCTGCTACACCACCCACAGTGACCAGTTACCTTCCCCAGACATGCCCCAATACACAGTTCCCCACATTTCCACATTTTGAATTAAAGGCTCTCTCTAATAATATGCTCACACAGGATTTCAAACCACACAAACAAGATATTTATTTTGGGGGTAATAAAGGAGCTAGGAAAGGGAAACAGGAGGAGTAGAGGATATCTTACCATATTTACACATGTACAGAGATAATTTTGGATTTTTGCTGGTGAACCCTCCAGCTGGGTGGCTACATATTAACAGGCAGACATAAATCACATTTTACCATTCGACTTAAGACGTCCAGAGCCCTGGCTATCTAGCTGTTGATAAATCAGATGTTAGACATAATTATTAATATTACCCACACTGGTACCAGTCCCAGATACAGCAGAAACCCCGCAATCTCATACCATACTGGTTAAATAGATACCACAGTCCAAGATGTTGCAGGCCTGATGGAGTTGCAGCTGGTCAAGGTGGCCGGCTATTAATTTGAGGGTGGGGGCAACTTGGAACCAGATTTTTGTAAAGCAGCAAATTACTATTTACAACCACAGCAGGGATTGCCCTGCACTTTAGCAGACAAAGCAGGGATTGCCCTGCACTTGCAGACAAATCAGGGATTGCCCTGCACTCACAGACTTCCGAACATTCCAAAATAAACTATGTGGATCTTACATCCAGAACATTCAGCACAATGAATGTTCCGCAGTAGAAGGTAGAACATTATTCGGATCAAAGCAAAGTTCTGGGTTCTATGTCAACTGTAAACCTGAGAGGAGAGCTAAAGGTGAACCTGAATTCGTAGTGTCTGAAAGTTGGGCCGGTCTGACCAACAGTGTTCTGAGAGGTAGAGGCAGTTAACACAGGAGCTAGGGGAGAAGGATTATGCAACTCCCTTTTTGTCATACAAACCCCAGGAATAACAATTGGGGAGAAGCCAGAAATCCAGCAGCCAGAATCGGGGAGCTGCACCCAGCCGGCCGATGTTAAAGCTTTATTTACAGACCGTGAAGTGTCAGCTTCTTCTACTTGGTCAGCCCAGGAGCGCCTCTGTTCGTGGAGAGTTTTAGTGACACCTTTTACCACTCGTTGTTTAGCAGCGAAAGAAAGGCCGTCACCTGATGTTGGTCATAAACAGTAGAAGAATAAACGGTACCTGTAACAGATTTCCCCAGACCAAAAGACTGAGGCATGGCATCTGAAGCTGTGCTGACTTTGGAGTGAAGACCTGAAGTCATTGACGTGGCAGCCTCGCTGTCATTTTGCAATAACTCAGCTGTTACAGCTGCTGCAGGTAATGCTTCCTTGCTGCGTGTTACGTCAAGAGAAGAGGGCTGTAAAGAGTAACAGGTTGTCAGATTTGTTTGTTTAACATCAGATTTCTTCGAACATGGTGCTAACTTCACACCTGTTTTCATCTGCTGAGGTGAAGAATCCAACAGCCCTTCAGATTCAATGTAGGCACCCGGCTCCTCGAGTGCTTCAAAGAAAATATCTGATTCCATGTTCTCAGAAATAGATGTAGCAATTGGCCCCATGGCCAGCAGCACATCCTGCTGCATCAAAGGCAGCTCAGCAACTGAGCCATCCATCCTGACAGTCAGCAAGTCCCCCTACCGACGAGTAGGGGAATTTCCCTGGTGTCTTGGCCAAATTTCCCTCATTCACTCAAAATACCACCAACAGCTTAATCTGGTTCAAGGTCAGTTGGCATTCATCTGTAGTCCCCTCCCGCGGGTCGTGCCTGAAAACAGGCAGGATTTGTCTAGTGCGCTTACCCGGTCAATAAAAATGAAATAAATAAAAATAAAAAAAATAAATAATTTTATGGTCCGATAAAGTTTGTGAACATAAAAAAATTGTATCTATAAAACATGTTTTCACTACTTTGGCAGTACTATAACTATGAAGCAAGTATCAATCATATAGCCATCATAAAGCAGTCCCAAGATTTTCCACCAATCACAGCACAAAAACACAATACTTCTTACTGAGTGTACAGATGCTGCCTCGTGCACACTGCTTAGCTGAGTCTCACTCCTGCTGTCATCTCTGTCTCACTCACTGCTCTGCCACTGTGCCTCTTACCTCACTTTCTCACAAGCATCAGTTTACCTCTGGTTTTCTTCCTGTAACAGCTTCTAATCCATTTTGCTAAATTAAAAAAGAAATACCCTAAATATGTTTTCTCCATTGGATTTGCAGCCACTGCCATAACATGCCTATAGAGTGCCTCTGAAGCAGGACTGTACCACTGCTCACTGTAACTGGGGGGGGGGGGGAGGAAAACAAAGTAAAAGCATTGTTTAGCATTCCCGTGACTACATAAATGTCTTTTTTGTTAAGGAATATCTTGGACCACTTTATAATACTGTATGTTTATATGTAAAGTTTCCAGTGTTTCTTACAGAATACTGTAATGACGTTATCTCGTGTAGTTTGACCTGACAGAACCGCTCAGCTTCACTTCACGGCTGTCTCACTTAAACGGCACTAGATAACATTATTATTCAGTAAGAGACACTGAAAACTCTACATACAGTCGTCCCACACTATAACGGACCCTATTATTGTGAATGCGTGGCTATAGCGAATAGCCGCAGTGGCTCCCAGAACTGTCACTTCTGACAGCATGTGTACATGCATAGCACTAAACAATCCATTACATTTTGCAAGCTCTGGTGTCATCCTGCGAGTGCTATTTGTTGATATGGTTACTGTAACAGTCAATTGGGTAATTGTTTAATTAAAGTACAGTACAGGCAGGTTTCTATCAGGTGCATCGAATAAACATTTTCTGCATTTAGGTACACTTTCTGGCAAGCCCTTTTTGATAAATTTACTGACCTTTTCAAAGTTGCATTGTGCAATTGTATTCTATTCCATCACAATGAAAAACTCCGGTTACTCTGTGGACACTAAACTTTGAATCCTGGATAAGCTGAAGGCCGGCGAGAGTCTCGCCAAACTATCTCAGGAGACTGGCTACTCAAAGTCGACGATCTGTACATGGCGAAAGCAAGAGGCTTCACTCCATGACTTTGCAGTAGAGTGCATGGAGATTGAGGGAGAAAGATTAGGAAGGCAGACGAACACAAAATCGATCGTGCCACCCAATTCTGATTTACCCAGCAGCGTGTGAGTGGGGTCCCAATCTCAAGATCCATCCTCTGAAAGAAGGCAGTTCAATTTGCCCATGAGATTCATGGTGAGGAAAATTGTTTCAAGTCCTCAACTGGGTGGCTATGGTGCTTTCAGCACTGACATGAAATGTGCTGCATTGCTATCACAGGTGAGGCTCGATCCTGTGACGATGCGGCAGCAGAAGCATTTCTGCCCAAACTAAAAAACATGTTGTCCGGGCATTCCCCTGAACAAATTTGCAATGGGGACAAGACAGGTCTGTTTTGGCACTGTCTCCCCGATGTAACGCTGGCTGTTAGGTCAGAAGTTAATGCCAGCAAAGGATTTAAAACTGCAAAGGACAGATTGATATTCCTGTTCTGCACTAATGCAACTGGCAGCCATAAACTGCACCCTCTTTGCACTGGCAAATTTAAAAATCCTCACTGTTTACACCATGCCAACAGAAGTGCACTGCCTGCGATTTATGAAAGCGGTAAGAATGCGTGGATGACTTGTGACATTTTCCGTTAGTGGTTTTTTGATTCTTTCATTCCTTCTGTGCGGCAACATCTGCGCAAACTAAAGTTGCCACCAAAAGCAATCTTACTCCTGGATCAATGTCCTGCACACTCCCGAGGCCAAACTTAAGTCAAGAGATGGAAAAATCAGGACAATTTTCCTTACTAAAAACACAACCTCTAAGATTCAACCACTGGATGGTGGGATCATCGCTACGTTCAAAAAACACTACAGGAAGTGTCTTCTGAGTAAGATTGTGTCTGCAGGTGATGGGCTAACTGGTGCACAGATGGGGGTGCAGGAGGTGCTAAAAAAAAAACAAATGTCCGGGAGAGCATACACCTTGCAGGTGAAGCATGGGAGAAAGTCTTTACTGCCACTATACAGCTCTGCTGGGTCACAACACTTGGCCCGTCTTTGCTGCCAGAGTTCAATGTATGAGCTGGTGACCTGGACAAGGATACAGAAGCTGATGACACAGCCAAAACTGCACAGCTGGCAACAGACCTCAACCTGACTGACAACAAAGCAGACATGTCTGATATTATAGATGCTTGGATCATCAACTATGAAACCCTCCCCACTGTGGAACACATGACAGAGGCTGAGATTGTATCCTGTGTGTCAAGAGAGGAAAGACAGGGAGGAGTGCCAGAAACAGAAAACCCTGATCAGTCAGAAGATGAAGAGGACGATGAAGGAGATGCACAGAAGCCGAGTACAGGGGAAGCAGTTTGTGGTCTGGAAACAGCCCTCACCTGGCTAGACTGTGAGGATGCAGACCCCATGAAAGTAATTCAGTTAAGACAGATTTTGTCTTATGCCAGAGACTTCCATTCTAAAAAAATGGCTAAACAGCTTAAGGTCACTGATTTTTTTAAACCTAATGAATAAGTACAGTACTGTACTGTATCTGCACAAAGTAACTCTGGTTGCCCACGGAATGCTGTACTGCACTGAAATTAATTTAAACAATTTTAAACTAGTCTGTGTGAATTTTTGGCATCTAAATCGATAAAGATTGTATTTTGAATTGATCCTGAGCACACTTCTACTGTTCTGTGTTTGTTTATTGTTTATTTATTTATTGAATTTTGATGACCGGGTAGGCCCACTGGGCCCTGAATGTTCCTTTTTCAGGGGCGACCCGGAGAGACATTAAATGGCATTATATGTCATTACATGGCATACATGGTGATACAGACAGTAAACAGATATTAACTGACATACAGGTTCAATAGTTACAGTTTTTGACTCTGATTCATAACAGCAGAGGCAAACTATTCATAATGGTTTGGCATGACTCTTACTGGTAAGGTGATTGGCATAAGTCTGTGGGGGGGGGGACTGGCAGGTGCCATGACATAGGCAAGTGCTAGCTAGCCTCAAGTAGGTACGCCTTAAGCCTGGTACGGAAGTTCATGAGTGAGGGGGCTTCCTGTATCACTGGTGGTAGTTTGTTCCACAGATGAGGGGCTATGACGGAGAAAGATTTCTGGCCTGCGCAGGTCCTGACCCTAGGGGTTTCTAGTAGAGTCCTCCCTGTGGACCTCAGGGTTCGAGGGTTATGTTTGGAGGCTAAGGTAGATGAGAGGCTGGGTGGAGCTGCAGGGCTGAGTAATTTAAATGCTAGGCAGAGGAGAGGGTATTGGAGGCGTGCTTCAAAAGAAGACCACTGTAATTTGGCTAGTGTGTCACAGTGGTGGCTTCTTGAATGATCCTGGGTAGCAAACCGCGGTACCTTGTTGTATAGAATCTGCATCCAGTGGACCTCTACCTTGGCCATTCCCTGTATTACAGGGGCTGCATAGGACAGTGTGGGGAGCAGGAAGCTTGAGGCAATGGAGAGACTGGCTTCCAGAATAAGCTGATCCTTAATCTGATACAAAATGCCAAGGTTTCCATGGATGGTCTTGGTCACTTGTTCCACATGGTTCTCGAAGGTGAGACCTTGGTCAAGCGTAAGCCATAAGTATTTTAAGGAGGGCACAACTTCAATGCTGGTCCCAGCCAGTGAGTTAAGCTGTAGGGAGTTGGTCCTGTCTTGCCCCAAGGATCTGGCCTCGAACAGCATGGCTTTTGTTTTGCCTACGTTCAAGACCATTCTGTTTATTTTTAGCCAGTTCTCCAGTGACATAAAGTCAGATTGGAGTAGAGGGCTGAGAGCCCCCAGGTTATCCAAAGAGCGGTATATGATAGTGTCATCCACGTATCGTACTACTGCGCTTCCCCCGCAGTGGAGGTCTAGATCATTGGTGAACAGCAAGAATTGTAGGGGACCGAGGATTGAGCCCTGTTGTACTCCTTCTTTTAGGGGTAACAGGTCAGATAGTGCACCCTTCCAGCTAACTCTCTGGGTGCGGCCAGATTAATAGCTCTCAAACCACTTAAGAGCCAGGGGGTCTAGGTCTATCTTTTTAGTAGCCGCTTAACTGTTTGAAATTACTTTTGGTGTCCCTCGATATAACAAATTTTGTACTATAACGAATGTACCGCTTGGCTCCTCAAACATTTGTTATAGCGAGGGACGACTGTATAAACATATAAAAAGTGGTTTCAAATAGCATTTATATATAGAAATAGCAGTTATGTAAGAACTTATTGTAACAGTAGATCTTCAAGAGAGGTTCCTGCAGTAGGTCTTCACAAGTAGGACTGGGCCCCCTGGTGTCAGGACTGCACGGCAAAATTGTAGCTAGCAATCATCAGCGGGGACAGCCCCCAGCGTCAGATGACACACGTCAGCGTAACTATAAATAGGGGCGGTCCCCCGCCCGCCCTCCAGTTCTTCCACCGGAGACCTCTAAAGAGGAAGCAGAAAAAAGGAGCAGAAACTCCTGGGACCCTGAGCCCTGGATACAACAAAGTCCTGGGAAGGGAATAAAGAGGAAAAAACACAGGAGCTGGGGGAAGGGGGTGGGAAATCTGGACCTACTGCAGGAACCTCTCTTGAAGATCTACTGTTATGGTAAGTTCATACATAACTGTTATATCTTACTTTGAGAGGGTTCCTGCAGTAGGTTTTCACAAGTAGGACTGAATACCAAGCAGTCAACTGAAAAGGAGAAGTCAGTGACTAGGTTCTGGGAGGAGGAAAATGAGTAACAACTACAGGTTTCTCATGACAGAAGTCCTTGCAGGGCTGCTAGACCAAAGCCAGCCCTGAGCCTAGAAGTAATATCCAGGCTGTAATGTTTCGTGAAAGTGTGGATGGAGGACCAAGTGGCTGCTGTGCATATATCCGCAGTTTGACACATTCCTGAAAAAGGCAGTGGAAGTGGCCACTCCCCTAGATGAGTGACCTTTAACTGTCCCCAGAAGGGGCTTTTCGTACTTCTGGTAAATGTAATGAATACAATTTGCCAGCCACTTAGACAGAGTCTGTTTAGAAATAGCCTTTCCCTGGCACTTGGGAGCAAAGGCTACAAAGAGTTGATCTGACTTGCGAACCCCCTTAGTCCTTGAGACATAATATCTCAAAATCCTGTGCATGTCAAGGGTGTGCAGGAGCTACTCCCCCCTGTTGGAGTGTTCTGGGTAAAACACCGGCAGTGCAACATTTTGGTTTAGGGTGAATTCCGAAACTACTTTCAGAAGAAAAGAAGGATTAGTCCTCAGAGCCACCCGGTCTCTGTGGAAAATTAAGTAAGGCCCTCTACAAACTAGGGCCTGAAACTCTGAAACTCTTCGAGCTGAAGAGATAGCAACTAAAAAGAGCATTTTCCATGCCAGGTTATGCATATCACTACTTGCTGCCAGCTCAAAAGGGGGCAAAGTAAGTTTTTCTAAAATAAAATTAAGATCCCGGGGGGAACAGGATTCTGGACCAGAGATTTGAGGTGAAGGATCCCCTTCAGAAAGGTTCTGGAAACCTCTAACTGAGCTAGAGTTTTGCCCTCCACTGGAAGGGGGTAGGCCAAAACCACAGAGAGATGGACCTTCTGAAAGGAATAACTGAGGCCCAACTCTGACAGGTGCAAGAGGTACTCTAGGACCTGGGAAGCCAAGCATGAAAAAGGGTCTAGGCCTTTGGTTGTGGCCCAGTTGGAAAATCTTTTCCACTTCATAGCATACATGGATCTAGTGGAGGGTTTTCAGGCCTCCACTATGACCTGAATGACTCAAGTGGAGATGCCATAGCGAGAAACTGTTGTGTCTACAGGTGCCACACATGAAGGTGAAGCGATTTGAGGCTCGGGTGTACCAGGGTACTCTGCTCCTGGGACAGAAGGTCATGAGAGAGAGTAAGAGGTACTGGTGGTTCCAGTGCTAGCTGTTGTAGCAGTGGGAACCATATCTGCCCAGGCCTCAGGGGGCAATGAGGATCATGTGCGCCTCCTCTGCCCATAGCTTCAGCAGAACCTTCTGTAGAATAGGAAAGGGAGGGAAAGCGTACAGAAATCTCCCTGTCCAAGACAGAGACAGTGCATCTTGCCAAAAATCACCATGTCCAGGAACAAGTAAGCAAAAGCTGGGTAGTTTTGCATTGGATGGGGAGGCGAAGAGGTCTATGCCTTGCCAACCTCACTGAAGAAATAGATCTTCCATTACTACCTACTTTAATTCCCACTAGTGAGCCCTGGTGACTGATCGGCTGAGACTGTCCACCAGAATGTTGTGAACCCCTGGGACGTGGACCACTATCAAGGACAGGCCATGTTGAACAGCCCAGTGCCACACCCGCATCGCCTCCCTGCAAAGGGGATATGAACGGGTGCCCCCCTGTTTGTTGATGTACCAGACCATTGCCATGTTGTCGGTCTGGATGAGAAGTGTTCTCGGAACTAAGAAGGACTGAAAAGCTTGGAGAGCATAGAGCACTGTTATTTTCTCCAGAATACTGATGTGAAGGTTCTCCTCTGTGGGGGACCAAGTCCCTTGTGTTCAATGGTCTCCCAGGTGGGACCCCTATCCGAGGTTCGATGCATCTGACATGAGAGTCATGGTGGGGGATGGGGAATGGAAAAGGACCCCCACCAAAAGGTTGGATAAGTCCTGCCACCAAAGTAGATCCCTCTGTAGGCTGTTGGAGACTAGAGCCATCTGGTCCATGTCATCCAAGCGTTGATCCCATTGGACTCAAAGAGACCATTAGGTCACCCTCATGTGCAGTATGGTCAATGGGACTGTGGGTATGGCAGCCACCGTCAGGCCCAGCAGCCATAAGACAGAGCACGCTGTGGTCCAACGTGAGGAGGCCACCAGTGTGGCTTGAAGGATAAGGGTCTCTGCTCTGTTGGCAGGAAGGAAGGCCCTGCCCTGGACTGTGTTCAGCACTGCTCCTATGAATTGGAGGTGCTGGGAGGGTAACAGCTGAGACTTGGGATAATTGACCGTGATGCCAAGTTTGGAGAAAAGGTCCTGAGCGAAGGAAAAGGAATTCTTCAGACTGTCCTGGGATGGGGCTGAAAACAGGCAATCATCCAGGTACGGGAACACAGAAATGCCCTTGCAATGCAGGGTTGCCACTACCACTGCTAGGCACTTGGTGAAAACCTGAGGTGCCGAAGAGAGGCTGAAGAGAAGAGCTCTGAACTGAAAATTCTCCTGGAAGGAGAATCTCAGAAAGAGGCGGTGGGCCGGTAGAATGGGGATATGTAGGTAGGCATTCTGCATATCCAGGAAACACAGCCAATTGTTTTGGCTGGAGCAGGGGCAAGAGTCCCTGGAGTGTCAACATGTGAAACCTCCTGTATCCCACAAAGAGGATGAGCATCCTGAGATCTAGGATTGACCTGAGATCTCCCATCTTTTTGGGTACTAGGAAGAAATGGGAATAAAACCCCCTTCCTACCTACTCTGTTGGAACCCGCTCTATGACTGATTTTTGCAGTAGAGCTTGGATTTCCTGTAGGACCAAATTTTGTTGGCCTGACGGGTAAGGAGACCTGCCCAGAAGGGTTGGTGGGTGGTCTCTCCAGAAACTTTACTGAGTGACCGCTTGCAATTAGTTGTAGGACCCACACATCTGTGGTTACAGCATTCGACCCTTCCAGGTGGAGGATTAATCTTTCCACCACTAGTTCCTCCATGGGGAGGGGAGGTAACAGGGGGCCCATAAGTCAGGACACTGAGGGGAGGGGAACCTTGCCCCAGTGGCTGTCTTTGGGAACTTAGTCTGGGGGGCTTAAGCATCAGAGCCGGAGGTCCCACGCTTGTTTTGGCATCTGTCCTGGTTCTGTTTGTTCTATTTCTGTTGGTGATGAAAATTCTGCTTGGGTTTCTGACCTGAGTGGTACATAGAGAGGACATCTTTCAGTGATTTGTTGCTTTCTTACAGTTCTGTAATTATGTCTTTAGCATCACTGCCGAACAGAACTGGACTCCTAAAGGGAGCATCCAGAAGTGTGCTCTGTACATCTTGTACCAAACCTGCAAGACACAGACATGCAAGGTGCCTTAGGCAGACTCCTGTAGCCGTGCAATGTGCCACTGAATCGACTGAGTCATAGGCTACCCATAGGGCATGGCGGCAGGACGATTTATTCAACCTGATTTTGTCCAGAAGATTGTTCCTGAGTTTTTCGTCAGGTACTTCTTGGATGCCCTTTTCCAGGTCAGACAGGGCCGACTTCTGGAAAGCCACCATGTGGGCTACATAGTTTAGTAAATGTATGGCGCAGGTAGAAGAGGCATAGATATTGCGGCCATATTGGTCCATTTGCTTTGACTCCTTGTCAGGAGGAGAGGCACTAAGATGGTTGGGTTGTGCTGACCTATTGTGTGCTGCAGTGATGATGATGATAGAGTCAGCTTTGGGTTGAGCTGTAAGGTGGGAAACCCCTTCCGGAGGGTGGTAGGTCCTGTGCTTTTTTTGAAACCACAGGAATCGACGATGGCTGTTCCCAAATCGTAGATGTCAGATCTTCATGTGGCCCCATCCAAGGAGGGATGGGGAGGGTGTCCACATTAACCAGGTCCAGATGTTCCATTAATCTTCTGTGTTTAGGGTCCAATTCCTAGGATGCCCACCTCAGGACCTTTAAATAGACCAGAGGACCTCTGCAAAAGACGGATCCTCCAGTGGAGATTTAGGCAACTCCTTTGGCTGAGGCTCTATGGGAGAGTGGGGTTCTGACTGGTCCCCCACGTCCGATTCCTCATCGGAGTCAGAGGATTCAAGCCTACTTGGCAAAGAAGTGGCATCTGGAACCATCTCCATGATTCTGTGCCCTAGAGAGATTCCTGATGGCAGAGCACCTGTATCTCTGTCAGAAACTCTGCTGGAAGGAGCAGGACTTCCTGGTGGTACCCTATGGGATGGGGTAGCCCTGACTACCAGCTGGGGCTGACCCAACTCCTGTAAGAGTTGGAACTTGGCATCCTTCCACCAAGCTGGGATGGATTCTTGCTTTGGCTGAGGAGGTGGAGGAGGAGGAGGTGGTGGAGAGTATCCTGGGTACCTCATAGGATAGGAGAAGTAGGTAGGTAGGTAGGTAGGTGGTTGGTACCAGTAGGGGTAATGGTAACCTTGGTACTGAAGAGCCTGACCCAGCATCAGGTAACCTGGTGTCAGAGGTAGGTAACCCAGTGTCAGACCCCCCCGGCATCAGGTACTGGGGAAACTGTGGCACATAGTAACCCATTGGGCCCGACAGAGGAGGAGCGTAAGGTCCGGAGGGCGGCAGTGCCGAGGAACTACTGGGGTTTGGGTCCATTGGTGGGTGTAGGGGGTGGGGCCCCAAAGGGTCCAGAAAGATTTTGGTCCATTCTGCCCCCAATAGGGTCCAGCGAGGAATCTGGCATCAGGTGCCTATCTGATGGTGGAACCGAGACAGGTGAGGGGGGTAAGTCCAGAAGGGCCCTCATCGCCAGGTCTGCAGGGGAGACAGACATCTCATGGATGTCCAACATTAGGAGATCCTGAAATTGGGCCCAAAGAGGTCGGCTAGGGTCAGTGATTCCCTAGAGGGAGAACCCAGGCAGGAAGGAGGGGAACCTGCAAGCTCCCACAAGGGAGTCTGACAGGAGAGCAGTCACTATGCGGACATCGAGTAAGCCGGCAGCCAACTTGGAGGTGACAGTCTGGTTGGTGTCAGAGGAGCTGACAGTCAACTTACAGACCACAGCCGGGCTGATGGAAGCTGGGAGGCTAGAGTCAGACTGATCGACCTGGGCCGGGCACCTGGTGATGAAGCCAGAGGGCAGCTTATTGACCGAGCTAAGAGCAGGAACCACAACTACTTCCTCAGAAGAGGAAACCCCCGACTGCCCACTGACCTCAGTGGGGGAAGAAGGTGTCCGATCCACCGGAGTGGACGAAAGCCCAGGAGGTGGGGTACTCACAGGGGTGGAGGCCCCACCTGAGATTGCGTTGGCTGTCTGGCTGCTTTTTCTCTGAGGAGAATGGCTCCACTCCTGGGGTTTCTCCTTCTCCTTCTTCTTCTTCTTTTTCTTTCTGGGGCAGGTGATGACAATCATTCCTTCAGCTCCTGGAGCTTTTTTTCCCATCGATGCCAGTTGTTGTTTCAATAAATGGGCATCAAGGATCCTCTGGCAATGGGTGCGCATGGCCTGGTTGAAGGCCTGGTAGATAGTACAATCTGCAGTCTTGTGTTTAGGCCCCAGGCAGAGGACGCAGTGGGAGTGGTCGTCCCCATGCAGGATCTGTGCACCGCACTTGGAGCACTTTTTCTTGGGCCAACAAAATGACATGCAATGCTGTGAGGATGGAAAAGAATGAACTATAACTACACAAAAAATGGCGGGCGACTGAAGCTGTTTCACCATGAAGTCCAATGATTCAGGTCATCGGTGGGAAGGAACAGGAGGGTGAGCAGGGATCCACCCGTATTTCTAGTCATGCTGACGTCCATCACCTGATGCCAGGGCCCACTGATGATTGCTAGCTACAATTTTGCCATACAGTTCTGACACCAGGAGGCACAGTCCTACTTGTGAAGATCTACTGCAGGAACCCTCTCGATGTAAGATTAGTAATGACATAGAAAAAATGTATCACTAGGACTGATTTTTAAAGAGATCCTGACACTCTTGGGACAGTGTTGGAAAAATATAATATTTAGATACAAGTCAGCTTATATTTCATATCTTCATATAATTCTCATGCTGATTTCTTTATAACTAAGGACACTTTCAGGAAAAATGGATCTCTGCACTATCTGCTTTGACTGCTTGTCTACACTTCACATTACAGTTATGTTTGTGACATCACAGTCAGTTGCTGTGGAGATGATGACGATGTCATAAACGGAGGACTGTGGTATCAGGTGTAGATAAACAGCAGCAGTCGATGAAATCTAAGGGATGGATTTTCAAAAAAACAGCAATTGGAGCAGGTGCAAGAAATAGTTGCTCAAGTGAGTCTTCACTAGAAGAGCTGCAGTTTTCCCAGCATGCACTGGATTTTCAATGATGAAGCCATTTTACGGCTGGCTTCATGATTTATGGAAGCTTGCAGCTGTTTTTTTGGCACAGCCGCACCAAAATGTTATGGTTGGTTAGACCAGGTGTAACATCCTCTACTGTCGCACCTGCCAACCACGTGGAGCATGAGCTGAAAATGGGAATGCCCGCCGGTGTGGGAATTTTTTTTTCCACACCAATGGACTGCAGCAGGGGACTTAGTCCCATGGCGATTTTCGGCTATTTGAAAATCTAGCCCCAGGAGACAGTTATCTTGTTTTGATACAACTGACACTCATAATAAAAAAAACAGAAAAATAATTACAGAAAATATATGAAACAAAGTTAATTCTGTCTAAATTTCTCATTTCAAAATGTTTCCAGTGTTGCTAGGGGCTCCATAATGACCAAACTCTAAGCTTTCATTTGAAAAAATAAAGTTCCTAGCCCTTACAGTTTTAAAGTAAGAGCTTTCAAAATATAAATTCATTAAATTGATATAACTTTTGCATTGTTAGTATTATAAATCTAATTTCTTTAATGGATACTGGGAGTCTGCTTAGCTGATATATGAATATATGGCATTGCTACATCTTCTGTATGTTGATATATAAAAGCAAAATGATTAAAAATTGTTTTAGAATCTTATCTTTAAAAACCTATTATATGGACATGTATAAACATGTGTCAACATATAAGAACTGTACTATTACGCTCTATTCATGTTTATCATACTCCAAGCTTTTGTTAATTTTCTTAGCTTAACAGTTCAAAAGTTACAGCTTTCAAATATAATTTCAAACATTATAAAATATTATAAAACATTTTTGGAACCAGAGCTTTTACCAGCTGTTTGTTTTAAGAATAAACTTTTTTTTTCTAATTTTGTAGAAATATTAAAGTTAACTGCAATGGCTATAAATAATTTTTTTTAGCATTTTATTGTACTAGATACCTGCTCTTAAAAAGCCCACCATTTACCTATGACAGGTAGAATGGATGCAGCCATTGTGCAAATTCCCCCACACTGACCTGCCAATGGACCTTAACCATGCTAAAGAGGAATGACCTCTGCTAGGTGAGAGGGTGGTTTAGACTGTATGCCCAGTTAGTCTTGGGTTTGGGATGTGAGACTGTCCACAAGGGTACCTAATGTGCCAATAGTGACATTAGAGTTGAGATCTGGATGCGTCTCCACCAGGGAATGGGATTAAGAAATAGTACACTATAACAACTTCCATTTTTGAAGACTAATATGGGACAAAATCCTTCTGAATTATTGCAGCTCATACCTAGAATACCCCACCATCACAACTGAGAACCAACAGATCACATGCGCCTTTTGAATCACTGCTCAACACTTGTTTGTATGAAATTGTGAAATGTAATTGTCTTTTTATCTTAGTAATTTTACTCTGATTTGCAGAGCTACTTTCTATAGTACTGCATTTATCAAATATAATCTAATTTGAAATTTCATTGGCCAAGAGACGCACCTGACCATGCATTAAATCTCTATAAATGCACTGTCAGGTACCAAATCTCATTTTCCTCTCCCCAAAAACCTACTTTGAGTCATTTCATAGGTATAACAGGCCCCTTCAGAGTGTGCATCATAGGATTTTAATGCACTTTCCAGGGTTAAAAGGACACTCGGCCTTCAGTTTTGTGCCTTATTAGACTCTGGGGCATGAATTAAAATCCTACAGTGCACACCCTGTTGTGGCTTATTACTTACATGCGACATGGGCAGGCCTCTTCTTCATTGAAAAAGAGAACTGAAATAACCCTTATCAATTCCAAATAAAGCAATTATGAAATCATCAACACAATAACAGTAAATTGATAAATCATAATTGTTTTTAACTTTTCTACCTCAGGTTCAAAACCATACTTTAATAAAATATACTTTCTCAGCATTTTGCTTTACCCTTGAACAAAGTTAAAAGCACACACTGTTGTACAAAAACACTGTTATATCAAAGAACTTACCATGTGACCTTCAGCATCTGACGCTCTCACTGCTATAGTACAGGTTGAACCAGGATTGCAATAACAACTTGAACTTCCATCTCAGCTAGAATAATTCAAGATTTAAAAAAAACAACAAGATTTAGAAAAGCAAAACATTACTATAAATTAGAAATGGAAGGGTAGGCTGTTACCCAGTTCTGATTCTGACCTTTTTCCTACAAGTTCTGATCTACTCTGGTTTACTAAAACAGGTACATTTTCCAGACTGATCCAGACCCAGGTCAAAGGTACATATGGATCAAGTCAAGTGACAGGGTCAGGTTACTCCTTCACACTTTTCATAAACCGTTTCTTTATGTCATTTTAATATTTAAAGTGTTTTTTTTCTTATGTTTCATTAACCAATTTCTAATTGTTAGTAGGAATGAAGCTCCTAAATCAATTACATTATCAGGACCGTGTCAAAACAGTTATTTAAAAACCTGAACCTGGTAAGTAGACTGACATGGGTCAAATCAGAGTCGAATCACAAATGACTCTGATTTCCAGAACCAGGTCGAAGCAGGCCATTCTGGTCAATGGGATTCTGAGCTGACACAGAGCTGGTCCCCCCATTTCTGCTGTAAATCCCCTTACATGCATCTTGTACTTGCCCACTCTTTTACCGACCCCTCTTTTTCAGACTAGGTGACACACAGTCCAGGAACCCCACTCAGCTGTGATTCCTGTCACAGTTCTGTCAGCTGGGAGAGCTGACACTATATGGTAACCATCTCTTAGTGTCAAGCAGAGACAAAGGTTGTGGGTATAGTCCCAGGAGTAGACGTCTAGGGGTGCGATGTAACTGCTCACCATAGGCATCCACTATTACAATTTGAATACACACTGCCGATGACTATTTATATATCCATCTGATTCACTCCTCAGTGAATTCTGCTCTATGCCCCTTCCTCTGTCAGGACAACACAAAATCACACTACTACATGATAGGTTGTTAACATCTTTACTAACATATCTATATATGTGTGTGTGTGTGTATATATATATCTATATCTATATATATATATATATATATATATATATATATATATATATTAGAGGCAAAAAACTCAGTTTAATGCATTAGTTAGAGTTGTTCCACAGTGACAAAAGTGAGGAAATTCAGTGTTAGGGTTGAAAACCCCCCTTGGACCCACCACTCACCCCCCCAACCGGCATTGGGGTGCGCATTGGGATCGTCAGCCCCAACTCTCACCCCATGACATGTGTAAACAGCAGAAGTATAGGAGAATGGGGTGAGAGTTGGGACCAATGATCCCAATGCACCCCAATGCCAGTTGAGGGGTGGAGTGGGGATCAAGGGGTTTTCAACCTAACACCAATTTCTCATTTTGTCGCTGTGGAATAACCCTAACTAATGCATTAAATGGAGTTTTTGCCCCTAATTTCTCTTCTTTTGAGAATGATAACGAGAAATAGTGAACGTATCATGGTGTATGGGAGCGCTGGCCCAGCGGCCCCACGCCCCACCACATGATGTCTTGTGGCATAGTAACAGGAACAGCAATGCAAACAGAAGCACTAACAGTGGCACACATGGTAATGCAAGCGCCGAATGAGAACAGAAGGGTAACGACACGGTGGCGAGACGGAACGGTCTGCCACGTGATTTGTTGTCACATAGTAGCATGGTGCCTGCAAACAGAAATGTCAATGGGCATGGTGACGCAAAGTGAAACAGAAAGAGAAACAGTACTGTAGACACAAATGGCAAAAAATAACAGAAACACAAGCGCAAATGAAAATGCAAAGGATAACGCACATGGTGGCGTAGACATCAACGGTAAGTGAAATGGGTACAGAACCACAAGCGTAAAGGGCAACGGTAACAGTAATGTAAGGGCACAGGCTGGTTTTCCCCAAAAGCTGCATAGAGAAAGACAGTGAGTACAAAGAATGTATGCATAATAATGGGTATCGGAGCAGAAAATGAGGACTTGGAATACTAAATAGGTTATATCTCAGGAACCGTACGACGTAGAAAAAAATTTAAAAGTCATATGATTTACGACTGTCCTGGCTAGTTTTGTACTTAGCCCTCATTAAAGCATTTTTTTGACGAAAAGTCTGTATCTCACCGAGATACGGGCCCTGAAAGGCGCGGCGAACGCCATAATGTTATTCTATGGGAAAAAAAGGGAAGTTCGGAGTGCCATAACTTTGCCTCCCTGTAATAGTTTTTCACCAAACTACTGAAAGGCACATCTGTGGGCTGTTGGCGGTCTTCCCTCCAAATTTCAGGAAAAAAGACCAAACTGTTATTTTGCAGCAGGGTGCCAAAGGATTCCTGTAATGTGTCGGGCGCCGTAATGTTATCCTATGGGAAAAACCACCAACGTTGGAGTGCCGTAATTTTGCCGCCATGTAATATTTTTTCAATACAACACTGAAAGGCACATCTGTGAGATGTCAGGTGTTTTCCCCTTCAAATTTCAGCCCAAAACTCCCAACTGTTCTTTTGCCGCGGAGTGCCAAAGAATTACTGTTATTTTGGGCATAGTGTCACAAAGTAGTGTCGCACTTGTAAGCTTTCGCAGTAAATTTGCGACATTTTCATGAGTGCTTATTAATTACTTTGCGAAGATTTTTCCAGAAATCTGAAAAACATATTTCTGGGGTGTTTTACCTCAAATAAAGACATGGCTAGCATCCTCAGGGCCCGACTAGGTGAATACAAAAATAATTAGGTTGCTAGAGGGTCTCAATTTTAAATGCCAAGCATTTTTATGATCACTAACTGAAAACAAGATGGAGGATTTGCGAAAGTAAGAGGGCCATTTACGACAGTAAAAAGTGCATTTGCGACACTGTCGAGCTTTTTGTTAACTTTTCCTATTGACTTATAATGGGAAATTGTTTTTTGAATAACTTTTGAACCGTTTAATATTTTTTCACGAAATCTTCAAAAAGCACATCAGGGACCCTGGCCACATGTTCCCTGAAGATTTTGGGCAGGTCGCATAAACCGTGTGACCTGTAGGTGCGACAGCAGAATTCCAGTAAAAGTGTAAACGCACACGCAGATCACGCTTAATAACTCCGCAGCCATATATCCAACCGGTACGAAACTTGGGAGATCCCAAGGCCTATGGTTCTTGATCAAGTATTCCAAATTTCAGATAAATCTGTCAAACAGTTGCAAAGTTATTAAGGTGCAAAATTTGGGGTTTAACATAGAAATGGCTCCTCAACCCTAACTATGGTAGCACTACTGTGCTACCATAATATATATATATATATATATATATATATATACAGGGCCACACACACACACACAGGACAACAGTTCCTGAACTGCTCTCCTTGTCACTAGCACTGTAAGACAGGTTCAATCTTGACCTTGGAGCTAAGTCAGAACCTTAGAGTCCATTAATAAAAGTTAGGCTTTACACGTTTCACACAGGACCACATGACTCCTTCAACTCCTTACAGTTCATCAGTGTACGAGGTTATACCTCAGGAAAATGCCTTTCTTACTCTGCCTTCTGAATTTAACAGATACTGCCGTCATGCTAAGTACACTAGGTTACACACTTTCTTCACATAATAAGTGACACTACAGTTTAAGTTCTACTAGTGTGCCGGAGATATCACAGTTATAGTGACCTTTACTCAGGCACTTCTGGCTGGCTTGTTTATTTTTTTTTGTTCCAGTTTTTGAGGTCGGCCAGTGGCCACTTGATTCTTGATGCCTCAGATCAGCCAGTTTTCTTTTTGCACTGGATGGTGTGCTGTGTACGCCCCCCCCCCACACACACACATTTCATGAGAGCCTTTTTGTGCCACAAGGCCACCAGGAACTTCTCCTGTGGGGCAGCCCCTTAGGATACTCGCACCCTCCCAGTGTCTTTCTTACACTCCCACCAGGATTAATGGCAATCTACACAAAATGGGCTTCAGACTCCAAATCCCCAGAATCATCACTGCTGTCTTGGCTTCTGTCTAGGGAGGCTACCAGACAACTATGCAATGAGTTCTGTTGTTCTTAAGCACTGGAACCACAGCCAGCTGCCACAAGTGAGGGAGCCCTTTCCTTCTCAGGTGGCCTGGCAATTAACCTTAGGCAAGGGTGCCCCTAAGGCATACCTCTGCCCTCTCATCACTTTGCCATCTTGACACAATCTGCCATCAATCAACCAATGACAGGCACTGTAACCCAACCCGCTATTTGTCAGAGGATCTATGGATCAGTAGGCTCTGTGGTCTAGCATACTTGTAAACAAGCCCTTTCTTCTGCTGGCAGGAGGGGCAGGAGAGGGCTGTTACATTACGTTTTATAGACATATGACATTTCACTCCCCACCCCACAAGCACAGAGAATAATGCAAACCCACAGCACAAAGAAATGCAGTACTGAGATGTATTACAATGCTACTTAAGCTTTAAAAAACAACAGATAAGCAGACCTCTCTAAAAATATACAAATACATACTAACAAAGCTGTGAGCTCAGACCAAAGTCATAGAAACACTCCCTGTTGAGATGCCCTGCTGACATAAACAACTGAATCCAGACATTTCCTAAATCTTAAACTACTATCAGCAGCAATGCCAGCAACCTAAGTTCAAGAGTGGGACTGAGTCATCAGGACTGGCTGAGGAAGGAGAACTGTGCTGTCCTCCTCTGAGAAGGGAGGATCCCAGTCTCCCTTGCACTGCTGTCACCTAGGTGATCACTGGTGGAAGCCCAGCAGAAGCACACTGGAAGGGGGATGTCTTCTAGGCCTGCAATCAGCGTACCAATGTGGGCACCCCAAACTGAGTCCATGGTATGCAGACAGCCAAGGGATCAGGTGTAACAAAGAAAAAACACCATAGCTATCACATGTTGGGTCCTGGCCCTCCTCATTCTCTCCACCCTGCTGATGGCAGCAGCTCTGCTCTCGAGATGTCTGAAGATGACTCGAGGGGCCTGCTGTCAGCCCTGATAAAAGAGCCCCACCTTGGGGGAAGCTGTCTCCTACAGAATTACAAGTTAGCAGCATGCATGATGTATGCTTATTAAGCATGCGACATGCCCGCTGCACACTTGTAATTCTGTAAGGGATGAGTACAAAAGAGGAGAGAGCTAAGTCCCAGACAAGACGGGTGATGGAGCTAAGAGAGAGCAGGTGGATGGAGGCCTGCCGGGCAGACAGGGGCATAGACAAATAGTAAAATAATAACAAATCTGAAACTACTACTCAAAATACACCAAATAATTAAAACCTGTCACTCTTTAGATAACTGCAGACATTTATCAGCTTTGTAAACCTACAAATAAGCATCACAGTACTCTTATCACATACCATTCTGAAACTTTGAACTGATGGTTGTGCTGAGACACTGTGAAACAAATATAGTTCACACTTCAACAAAAGGATTAAGAAATAACTAGACTATACAGTATTCATGAAATATACTATAATTGCCTCATTAACTTTTTCACTGCTAAACAGTGTTTCAAAAAAATCTCTGAAAAACAAATACTTAAAATCCATCCATTTGTGACCACCCAAATGAAATATAACAAACAATAGTAAAGATTTGCACATAGGCATATCCAGGGCAGCCATGATGCCCAGAACCCCCTACCATTCTATTATGTTTTCATAAAAACATGTTTTTTGTACACTGGGACTAAAAATGGAATTCCTTTGGTGAAAACAACCTATTCTCAAATCTTGGCGGTGCCCTTGTTATGGTAACTCAAACAAATTGCATCTTGTGGGTGTAGCAAAGTAATAATGCTGCTTAGTTTCTGGACTCATAGCGTATTACCTTGTTACACTCCCTTGATGATTTTTTTTTTGCCTTCTGTGTAAACCTTTGCAATCAATTATTCTAAGCAGGGGAACTGCTGGAAATTGTTGCAGACATTTGACCTGCTATCAAATAGAAATAAAAATGACTGTGGATTGTACCATTTTTTTTTCAGATTAAAATTGTATTGATTATTCACTTATATAAAGAACATGAAAAGTAATTCATAGAGAGAATCAGTAGAAAATGAAACAAGTAAATGTATCACAACAAGGCATAACATAAAATTTGCAATAAATTGACTACTGCGACTGTCTTCTGTACGTTTAAGACAAACATAAAGCAAACTCAAAACATGGCACATGAATGTACTTCTGGCTTAAAATCTTAAAATAAAATAAAATCATATCCTATCATTTTCCCATACAAAAGGATAAAAAGGGGCCCCAAACTTCATCGAACATTTCAGATTTTCCTAACATAGTCTAAGAGAGTCTTTCATTATTTGCAACTCCAGCTAAGTAGTCCAACCAATGCTTAATTGAAGGCATTTTAACTTCTTTCCAGTTCTGCAATAGGAGCCTCTTATAAGCTAGAGCAGGCACTAAGACCTAGAGATTTCCCAATCTAGAGGGACCTTTAATACTAGAAGTATCTCCTAGGATAAAAATCAAAGGAAAAAAGGGGATAACATTGCCCAGAACTGTCTGGCAAATAGAATGGATCTGCTTCTAGTTGTCTTGAATTTTACTACAATACCAAAATAAGTGTCCTAAACCAGCATTCCTTTCCCCACATGTCCCACAGTTATCACTTGTGGTTAATCCTAGACTAAAAAGTTGTCAGGGAGTATAATAAAAATAGTGGAGAATTTTGTATTGGATTAATCGCCCTTGAATTCCTCTACAAGACTTGAGACCATTGTCCCAAGTTTTTCCCCAGTCGACTTCAGAAATTGTTACACCCAAGTCTGATTGCCATTTACATCTAGCAGGATCTGTAAGACAGGGATCCACATCACTCAGAAATTTGTAAACCAAACTAAAACCCTTTGGCAGGCAAGCTGTCTTAAGTAAAGAATCCCAAATTGAAGAGGATGGGAGGGTATAGTTTGAATCTAAGAATTTGTTTAAAAGAAACTTCCTTAGCTGTAAATAAAAGCAAAATTCAAATGTGTTTACCCGGTATTTTGACCTTCGTTCTTCAAAAGGAAGATGCCTATTATGATCATCAGGTAAATCACCTAAGGTTGTAATACCTTTTCCCACCCACCCTATATCCCTTGTACATTCCCACCCACCCTATATCCCTTGTACATTCCCCACCCACCCTATATCCCTTATACATTCCCATCAATCTAGAGTAGCCTAGTATTCCACAGAGGCCTAAACTGCAAAGGAACATATTTGATCTTCTTAAATTGGTTGAATTTCTTACAAACCTTTACTGAAATTTGGAGGGTTGGATGTTTTTTCAAACGTTGAGGGGTGCGTACAAAAAATAAATCAGTCAAGTTCAAAGAGGCAATCAGATCTTTTTCCACCTTCATCCATAGGGGAGTGGATGGTACTTCTTTGGAACAGAACCAATTTGCCACTTGCTTTAATTTGAAAGCCCAGAAGTAACCCTGCCACCACAGATGGGCAAATCCCCCAAACTTCACTGGGGCTCTTAACTTATTTTTTGATAACATGGGAGGTTTGCCACACCACAAGAATCTAGATACAACATTCTCTATCTTGTTAAACCAATTCATTTGTATGTTGGCTGCAAAGTTATTCATAAAATAAAACAGTTTGGGGACAAAGACCATTTTTATAACATTTATCTTTCCCCAAAGTGAAAGGTATAATTTAGACCGCCTATCCAAGTCCCCTTTCTCTTCATCTATAATCTTAGACATAGTGTGTGGTAGGATTTTATCAAATGAATTGAAAATATTTACCCCTAAAATATTTTAAACCATCCGTAGGCCATGAAGCATCAACTATCTCTTTGAGTTTTACTAAATCCATTGGGGACTGAGTCAACATTAAACACTCTGATTTGGACTAGTTGACAAATAAACCGAAAATGTACCAAAATCTTGTAACAAGTTTTTTACATTTTATAAGGATACGGATGGCTGCATTAGAGTTAAGAGAATATCATCTGCAAAAGCAAACACTTTATTAGAATAATTTTCCATTTTTACCCCATGTATCCTGTCAGATTGCATCAGTCTCCAAATTAATGGCTCAATGGCCAGGACAAAAAGTAAAAGGGGAAGAGGACATCCTTGTCCACAGCCCCTATAAAGCTTAAAGGGGGAAGACTGAAGACCATTAGTAATGACACACGCTCTTGGGTTAGCATATAAAGTTCAAATCCATCTTTTAATGATAGGGCCAAAATTATTAGCTGCTAAAATTGAGTAGAGATAATCCCATTCCAGGGAGTCAAATGCCTTACCTATGTCAAGGGAGATAGCTAGAGTGCGAGACTTTCAACCTTCCAATGCCTGTGTTGCCCATATTATTGAGAACAACCCGCAGATGTTATCTGCCACTTGCCTACGCTTCATAAAACCCACTTGTTCCTTACCTATCAGCTTATTTAGTAGACTGGAAATTCTGACAGCCAAGGTCTTAGCAATTACCTTGTAATCAAAGTTTAAAAGGGATATTGGTCTATAGCTGCCACAGTCCAATTCATCTTTTCCTTTTTTGCTAAGTAAACATACATGGGCCTCATTCATTGAATCAGGTAACAATTCTTCAATATAGGAGGACTGAAAAGCCTCTAACAAATGAGGAGCAATGTAGGGACATAACTGTTTATAAAACTCACAAGGAAGACCATCTGGTCCAGGAGTTTTCCCATTAGGCGCATTCATTATAACCTCCATGAATTCCTGTAATTTTATTGGGGCTTCCAGCTGAAGCATATCAGTAGAAGATACAGTAAAGATGGCAGCGTCATCTTTCCTAAAAATTCTAATAGAGATTCCTTTTTTTTTTTGAGCCAGATGAGTTATATAGACTTTCACAATATTCTTTGAAAAGATCATTAATTTTCTTAAGGTTATTTGTTATTACCCTCTTATTTCCCCTAATCCCTTTTATATTATTTTGATTTTGTTGTTTGTGTAACCGGTAAGCTAATAGTTTCCCTGCTTTTTCACCCAAGTCCCAGAATTGTTGTTTTATCCTGAACAAAGAGAATTCAGTCATTGAAGAATGAATTTTATTTATTTCATATTTTTTCCTCAAAATTTTAAAAACCAAATCTTTGTTAACCCGGAAACCTTTTTAAGCTCTTCCATGTCTTCACTTAAACTTTCTTCCATGAGTTTTAGATTCCTCAATTTTTCTCTTCTTTTTGGATGCATAACTGATGATACTTCCCCTTATACAGGCTTTAAAGGCTTCCCAAATTATCTTAGGAGAGACCTCCCCATTACAATTTGTTTTAAAATATAACCTTGTTTCTTCCTGTAACCAGCTTTTAAAATGTTCATCCTGCAAAAGAGATATGTTGAACTTCCATCTGCTAGACTTTTCTGAGTTGTTCTCAAAAACCACTGAGCCCATCAGCATACTGTGGTCAGAAATTAAAATATTTTCATATTTAATTTGATTTAAGCCACTATATAGGTCTAATGGCATGAAAAAGTAGTTCAATCTACTAAATGCACCATGCCTAGCCAACAAGAAGTAGAAATCATGCCCACTGGGGTTAGCTATTCTCCAGGCATCAAATAAACCTAAATCACCCACCATAGCTTGTAGGCTTTTTTGGGGAAGCAGATAAAGTGCCTAGAGCATTTGTACTAGATCTGTCCAACATGGGATCCATGACTTCATTAAAATCACTCCCATTATGATTTCATAATTCCCTAGGTGTGCTAGTACATAACTTAAGGATTGCCAAAAATCTTTTTGTCTTGAGTTTGGGGCATAAAAATTGCATAATGCCATATTCCTACCATGCAAGGATCCCAATAGTATCTGGTAATGACCCTCTGGGTCAGTTAAATGACATGTTTTATAAAATTAACCCCTTTTCTGATCAAAATGGCTACCCCCCTTTTTTGGAAGAGAAACAAGAATGTTCTACCATAGACACCCAACTACGTGCCAGTTTATCTGCTTCTGCAGGTATTAAATGCATCTCTTGCAACATAGCCACATCTGCTTTATGTTTATTTAGATGATTCAAAATCCTGTACCTTTTAATGGGTGAACCCAAACCTTGTACATTCCATGTAACTAGATTTGGTGAACTCATTTTGCACACAATTATGCCAATTGAAGTATAAATAACAATGGTATTAACCAAAAGGACTTCAACAAAAGGATTAAGAAATAACTAGACTATATTAATGAAATATACTATAATAAACAAAAACCAGAGACCTCTCACAAATTATATTCAGGTGTAAATATATATATATATATATATATATATATATATATATATATATATATATGCATATATATATATATATATATATATATATATATATATATATATATATTAAAAAAACATACACCTCAGGAAAGTATTGAAGGGTACTTATAAATAAATCTTACACACACTATTTACAGACACACACACACACACACCACAAGTAAACTGCGAGATAAACCACTGAGAATGAACCTCAAAGTGGAGACACACAGTTAAATGGCAGCTTAATGGTAAATGACTCACACTTGCCTAAATTACCCTAAAAGTGAGAAAGCTTAGATTAAAATATCTACTAGTTTAACAAATAGAGAGACAATAAGGTTAAACTGTGTTTTCATCTTAACCCAGCTCATCTGGGATTGCTGGATTGATCCCCCTCTTATTAAACCACTAACACAACTTTAGACAGAAGGGAAGCAGCAATTAGGGGGTCAAGAATTAAAAGAGATAAGGCCAGCCTGGTAGCACTGAGGGTTGAGGCACTGGATGCCACACCTTGTGCCATGCTGGCGACCCGGGTTTGGGAGTGAGCTCGGGCCACCTGGAGTCGGCGGGGCGGGTGAGGATTGAGCACCTGTTGGGCTGCTCTCCTCCTCAGGGGGGAGGTTGGGGATCAACCTCTCAGCACGCCGCTGGAGACTCATATGAGTTGAGGCACTAGGGGTTTGTACTGAGTTTAAGTCCTTATTTTGTACTTCTTTGCTAGAATAAATTTGCTTATTTAAAAGCGTTATTCACAATATCTGTGGTTACCAGCATTCATATCTTTTACGAGTGCACTGTATATTCTGGTTTTGAGGTTGGGGATCACCCGGCATGCAGCAGCTCCTGGTGGAGATCAGAGGTGCTGCACATGCTCAGCTGCACATACTCAGCATGACCTGACACAGGCAGGGGTTGCCATGAACCTAGTGCCGGGGACGTGCACATGCACAGGAGGGGGGAGAGTAGCCCCCTTATACAAAAGTGGAAACAAAGAGGAAGCGGGAAACTACAGACCAGTCAGCCTCACCTCAGTAGTGGGGAAGATCATGGAAGCACTACTGAAGGAGAGATTGGTGGAACATCTGTTTGTCAATGGACTACAGGACCCAAGGCAGCATGGTTTCACCAGGGGGAGGTCATGTCAGACCAACCTCATTGAATTTTTTGACTGGGTGACTAGGGAGGTGGATCAGGGGAGGGCAGTGGACATGGCCTATCTGGACTTCAGCAAGGCCTTTGACACTGTGCCACATAGAAGACTATTGCACAGACTGGGGAATATGGGTGTGGGAAGGACATTAGTGTGGTGGGTAGGTAACTGGCTGGGCGGCAGGACACAGAGGGTGGTGGTAAATGGCTGTCACTCCACAGAGGGAAGAGTAACCAGTGGGGTACCACAGGGATCAGTGCTGGGACCAGTCCTATTCAATATCTTCATCAGTGACATTGCGCAGGACCTAGAAGGCAGAATTTCACTGTTCGCTGATGACACAAAGCTCTGTAACAGAGTAGACACACCAGAGGGTGTAGATAGAATGAGAAGGACCTGCAGAAACATGAAGAATGGTCAGGGGTTTGGCAGTTGAAATTCAATGCAAGGAAGTGCAAGATAATACATATGGGGCACAAAACCCTGGCACAATATATCAGTTGGGGGGTAGGATATAGCATGCACCAAGCAGGAAAGGGATCTTGGGGTTATCATCTCTGATGACCTCAAGGCAGGGGAACAGTGTGACAAGGCAGCAGATAAAGCAAATAGGATGCTGGGATGCATAGGCAGGACATCACCAGCAGGAAAAGGGAGGTCATAATTCCACTATACATGACACTAGTGAGGCCCCACCTGGAGTACACTGCACAGTTCTGGAGACCTTACCTACGTAAGGACATAGACAGGGTAGAGAAGGTTCAGAGGAGGGCAACAAAGATGGTGCATGGATTGCATCACAAGTCCTATGAGGACAGGTTGAAGGAACTGAACATGTACTCCCTGGAGGAGAGGAGGGAGAGAGGGGATATGATAGAGACATACAAATATTTTACAGGGAGGAACAGGGTGCAGGAATACACTATTTTTAAGCGAAAAAGATGTTCCAGGACTAGAGGGCATGGGATGAAGTTGGAGGGAGGACGATTCAGAGGAAACGTGAGGAAGAATTTCTTCACAGAATGGGTGGTGGACAAGTGGAACACCCTGCCAGAGGAAGTGGTGGGGGCTGAAACAATCACGGGATTTAAGAATGCATGGGATAGACATAAAGGAATTCTGGAGGTCAGGGATAAGGGGCAACAGAGTTCTAGGAAAAACATAAACTGAACTTACAAACTCAAATGGGCAGACTGGGTGGGCCATAGGCCCTTATCTGCTGACACTGTCTATGTATCTATGTATCACCAGAACAAGGAAAAGCCCAGTCTGCGGGGTAGGTGACAGCACCTGCCCCCATACCTATGGCTGGGTCCATCCTGCCTGGACTTCCAGTTTCCTGCACCTGGGTCCTCTCCCATGTCAGAGTCTGAATATAAAGTGCGCCCAAGAGGAGGGGCGGCCCCACCCCAGAGGGGTTAAGCTGGGGGTGCTGACCATGGACAGAGGAGGAAGGAGAGAGGAGACACAGGTAGGAGGACTTCAGGCAGGGCAGAAGCAGGCAGGATGCCTGAGAGATGTCCCCCAGACCGCAACCGGAGGGAAAAAGAAATTGGAAAAAAAAAAAAGAATTAAAAGAGATATAACACAATCTGTTATACATATAAAATCATATAAGGAAGTCCATCATAGACATCCCAATAGACTTGCATCCCCTCACATGCCAATACTTACCTCACCATGATGTAGGAAGCTGGCATTGTATTAGACTCCATCCTTTGAAAGGCAGCGTGAGGGCAGGTTTTCTTTCCTTCAATAACACCTGCAAAACGATATGCCCTATTAACATGTAATCATGCAAGGCAACCGAACAGCAGGCATGCAGGAAACCCATAGCTCGATTCATGCAAGTAATGTCCTTAGCTCTAAGGACTATTACATTCTGGACAGCATAAGAAGGACAGGAGTCTCAGCTAACAGCTTTATAGGAGAGAAGCAGCATAATGCCATTTTTCAAACAGAACAGGCAGTGAAGGAATAGAGGCTATCTGAGTTGGATATATATATATATATATATATATATATATATATATATATATATATATATATATATACAGTACTGATGTAAGACCACCACATTGCTGCCAACCTACCCCAAAAGCCAGATCACATCGATAGTGCTGAATTCTAACAATTACCCCCAAAAAGGCTTAACATATCAATTCGTCTCTAGTATGAGATGGCCCAGAGCAGTAAAAAAGAAAACACAGTATCCTCAAGCTGATGCAGACAGTGTTAATCATTCAGAACTTCTAAAAGAAAAAAAACTTTAAGTATATTACCGAAGCTATGGCAATTTAAACTGTAAGTGACACTTCTAAATGGAGAAGTGCAATTTGCCTTATCGTATGGCCTCGATTTACTATGGGGCATCCATTAACCTCTGACCCGCATTTCCTCCCAAACACCCCTCCCCTAATCACCCTTTAAACTGGAAAAGGGCAAACGGTTAGCTGTACATATTAATATACATGCCTATAATATAATTGAAACAATGCCAGAAGTCAAGTCCAGTACATAAGAATATTTTGAAAAGAGCCAATGTAAGATTTTCTTCAGCAGTCCTTGATAGACATTTGCTCAGCAACAGACAATTGAAGACTGTCTACATAATGCACAGGGGTCAAACCGATCCGTTACAGTCAGGATCTCCTGAAATTGACTTGTTTCCCTATTTGTTTGCCACTCAAGTTAGATGGAAATTTATCTCAGCTGAATTTTCACCAGGAGAAAGGGGTTCTTCAAACATGTCGCAAATCAGTCTATCAGGTGACTTCAGACAATTAGATACATCCAGCGTAGGTAAACCTTGTAGAACCAGATGCTTAGTACTCCAAAATTTCCTTTTGTTTTTTGGAGAGGATACTGGAGCCATAGAAGACAGAATGGAAGATTTGTTTTTGAACAGGGGCAAGGTTCTTCTGTTAATCTTTGAGGATCAAGCTGGGGATTTAAGAAGTGAGGGTTTGGAATTGGTGTTAGGGTGCCTAGAACCATGTTTTAACACAGAAATGAGAGTTTGTTTATGCACTTCAGCCTGGGTTTCAACATTAGGAGGCTGAGCGCATGAGTTACTCTGCGGTGAAGAAGCTCATGGCTGTGATTCTTGTTTAGATTTCTGAACCATTTGAACATCAGAAATGGCAGTTTGAAAAGTGTTGGATCTCAGATTAAATCTGGGCATGTCTTTTAAAATCTGTACACACTGATGCCAGTTCTTTACCAAAAATTTCCAAGCTTCTTCAGGTGTCTCGAAGTTGCGAGACCCTCCCCCTTTAGTAATCACCAACACAGCGGGATATTTAATATAATAGGGCACATTAAGTTTCTGAAGGACAAATCGAATATCTCCATGGCTTTACTTTTTTCTACTACCTCCACAGAAAAATTCTGGAATAAATAAATTCTTTCTTTTCCCCAGAACAAAGCTTTTTTTTTCTCTTGCCATTGCCAAAATTTCCTCTTTTATGCTGAAGCGCAAGAAGCGAACAATAATGGGTCTTGGTTTCTGACCCTGCTTAGGAATGGCTCTCAGGGACATATGTGCCCTTTCAATTTCCAAGGCCTGGGCCAAGTATATTTTAAAATGGATGGGATGAATTCCTGGAAAAATCTAGACATGTTATTACCCTCCAGAAGTTCAGGAACCCCCACGATTCTTGAGTTGTTCCACCTGCTGCAGTTCTCCAAATCATCTACTTTGGCACCCAAAATATCTATTTTAGAAATATAGTACTCATATTTGTCCTCGATTTTATATAAAGATTCTTTAATAAACACTAATCTATCCTTGATTGTGTTTAATCTCTCTTCCAGCACCTCTGACTTTTCTTTCTCTACCCCTGCCTGCTGTTTTAAATAAACTATGTCGAAGTACATATTCTGCCATTTATCTTTGATAAACTCCATATCCGAAGACCCATTGGGAGAGGCTTTACTATTCTTTGTACTACTGGACTTAACTAAGCTGTGTCCATTGGACAAATCCGTAAACCTGGGAGGGGAGACCCCGTAGTGTCCAGTAGCCATAGCTGCGATGATGCTGCTGTCAAATGGCATGGAGCGAACTGGAGAAGCACTGAAACTGACTGCTATCATAACTTTTTGACACAATATCCAAAACGTACCAGTATTTCACCAATGCAGTACTGTAACATCAGCCAAAGACTCAGCTATTAATTAAACTATTTTTTCACACTTTAAAAGTAGAGGATTATGATTAATTACGGACGGCGGGAAACCTTCAAATCAAGCTGCCATACCTCTTGAGCGCTAGTGCATGATCCCTGTGGATGATACCTGCCTTTCCACGTCCTGCTGTCCACAGCCTCGTCCACAAAATAGCATGCACCCATGGTGCTGTCCTGCAACAAATAGGCCCTTGTTTAACTCAACAGGCAGTGAACATTTCAACTGGACTGACATTACTAAAAAATGAACCGATCTGCTCTGGCTGTGATGTCATTATCATGTTGAACTGTCAGGAATTGTGATTCACTGTTATTCTTTCCCTTCCCCCTCCAGGCACTGGTAGCATTAATGGTGCAAACTCAAAATGTGATCTTTGAAAACCTGCAATTTTAGTGTTTCTGAGCTTGAATGACAGTGGTATGTATTTACTGTAGCCTGGGCAAAATCAAGGCAGGGAAATAAATCAGAAAAAAGAGATACATGTGTAAGGCCCCAACAAGACAGGTATCCATCTTAATTAGCTTAAGAGCTACTCAACACTACCCAATGCCTCCGGACTGTTGTAAATGTTTGCGATGGCTCCTGGGTTCCTTTCTCACTCACAGAGAGAGTGGTTCATATCTGAATAAAAGAGAAATGCATGGTGCTCCCACCCAGGGATAGACCAAAATGGGCCTGCTTACACCTCAATACAACCCCCCTGGGATGCTGTACCCGCTCAACTCCCCAGTGAAGAAACTCCTCCCACAGACCTCACACTCATATAGCAGTTCCCCCAGAGTTAGCATGCACAGTATAATTTTAGTCAATAACGATAACGGGTTTAACAACAAAAACCCAGTTTTGTTTATCGCTGCTGGCCCTTGAAAGGGAAGGAAGGTTAAAGCAGGTCCTCATGGTATGTGGCCCTAGTTAAGTGTCCTCCTAGGCAGGATACGAGCTACCACCCTTCACTCAGGCTGCTAATTAGATAGAGGCATCATCTGACCAAAACCATAGGGGTTGCAAGACTATTGATAAAAAGTATTGATAAGTCATACTTGACACCCAATGCCTGTTGTTAAATAATGTACTTAAATCCCAGGTTACTTTTTCTACTCAGCTTTGAGACCCACACAGATACCCCATTAAGTTCAGCTTGCTTTTATTGCTCTTAGAGACATTTACTAGTGACAGTTTCTGCTTGCCTTGCTTGGTCTGGCAAACTGTACTATACTGCACTCCATGACATCTTGACCTCATCACCACTGTGGCTGTCAAAGCTGGGGCAGCTTAATTTCCTACCCAGAAGTATACAATCACCACTAACTGTCCAGCTGTCCCTGCAGAGATTTTAGTATGCCATTCCGCCACTTCAGAATGTCAGCAGCAGATTACTTTATGTAAATGGTGGCATCTCTGGGGACTAATCTTGCATACTAAACAAATAAAAAAATAATAAACTCACACCTTTCAGCCCTGGTCAGCAATGGCAGTGATTCCTCTCTGCAGTCAGAGGATGGACGATATCCCAGTCGGCTGTGATCTGTTTGATCCAGTCCGGCAGTCCTGTTTTCACCCCTGCCCAGGACTGTGTGAAAACCAAACTGCCAGACTGGAGCAGAAAGATAAAAGTTAAATGAAAATGTCTGTCCAGAGTGGGTAGACTAACAATTTTATACAAGTTGTGGCAAGCCTGACTGGTTTAGATGGACCAGACGGTCTGGATTTTACTGAGCTAGTCCAGCCCAAAGCCTGCAGTCTAGTTATGACCTACACCTATTTTTTAATAAAGCTCTCGCTCACCTGTTGGCAGTCCACCCAGTTCCCCCACCACCACTACCACCAAACAAATACACACACACACACAGACCAGGCCATAGATTCCAAACATAATCAAATGACTGCTCTGTGCTCCTGTGTAAACAGAACCCCTTAAAGGCACAATACTGAATAAATAAGCAAAAAGCACTATATAAAAAGGAAACATGTCAACAGACCTCTTTCAAGTATTCTACTCTTCAACATCAAAGAGGGTGGGCAAGAGTTCAATCACTGATTTTTCAATTTCCTTCGTTTTAAAAGAAAAAGAAAAAAGTAATGGACTTCAACGAATGTGGAAATTTCCAACAGTACTGATGCACATCAGTTTGACAGAGGGAGAGTGTAGACATTATGCAATTGACCCCCTGGCAGGCCTGCTTACCAGCAGTAAAGTTAGCAGCTGCCTGCACCCCTGTCTGGCCTGCCCTGTCTCACTGGCTTTCAACCAACAACAGCGCACTCAACAGCAGCAGTCTTTAGTAAGTTGCCCTCATTTAAATCAAAATCATCACAAAATGCCCCAAATTCATTTTCACATGGGTGGGCCTCTTTTTTTTTTATCCCAAGGCTTTGCTTGGTGTCTAGGATGAGTGTAGACATAATGCAATTGACCCTTCCCCAGCAGGCCTGCCTACCTGCAGTAAAGTTAAAAGCTGCCTGCCCCCCCACGTCTGGCCTGCCCTCGCTCACCAGCCCCCAACATATAACAGCAGCCTCAGCAGGAGAGCTGTATTAAGTAATTTGTCTGTTTTAACATCACCTTGTCCTTCCTGAGCCTGGTACCTCTCTGCCTGCATCAGTCTGCACTCACTTCCTGCTTAGTCAATGAGTTCCCTTTCCTGACCTTTCCACTCCCTCCTGCTGGATGACACTGGATGACAGCTGACTGAGCAGAGGGACCTGGAAGGGTACAGGACACTGCCCATCATATCTCCAACCTCAAATCTCTGCAAGACTGCAAGGTTGCAATCTGGACGCCAACCTGATCCCGCATGGCACTGCTGATGAAGACACACACATGCACACACTCGCTTGTCTCACCTACTGACCTGGGTCCATCGCCAATTGTATTCAGGCTTAACCTTCAGGCCTGCCTCGGCCTCCTCCTCATCTCTTTGCCTGCACCTTGTTGCAGGCTACAGCACAGCCTTTATTCATCCAGAGCTTGGATGTCTGGCACTGGGCTGGGAGGAACAGGACAGAGTCGGGGAAGATAACAGTGGGTGGGCGCAATTACTGGGCTAGCTGGGGGAAGAGAGGGTCAGAGACTGTGAAGTGACCAGGTTGGACTTGGAAGGGAGAGACACAGTCCACAGGATGAGTGATGGGGCAGGTGGCATGGGAACTTACCAACACTGTGCTCACTCAGTCGCTCCATGACTCCCTTCCACACTGTCGGTCAGTGGTTTGTGCTGATTCTCAGGCAGTGGTTGGCAAACGGGCCAAAGGTTACATTGCAAGACAGACACTGGTCAAATGGAAAGCATGGGAAGGCGGGGGGGGGTGACTGGCACTTCCGAAAAACAGGCTGGGCTGAGACACAGGCACAGTGAGCAGGGTTGGCTATGTTTTGCAACAAAAAAATAAACAACCAATGGGGCGTGAAGGAGGATAAACAACCATGCCTAGGCAATGTGCACACAGTATACATGTCCCTAACAACTTTCTGCATGTGACCCCCCACTTCCCTCCAAGTCACTTTTTCAAGCAGATGGAGACCCCCCTCAAAAAAGCAAGGTTTTATTTTGTTTGTTTAAAGGGATGGCTCTTGGCCTGCTGCTTGGTGCTGCTCACTACCGGTTCACACAAACCAGTATAACTGCTTCAGACTGATAACTGCAGCCCGTTTGAGCCATTGCAAGCCAACTCCAGCACGTCACTGACTAGCAGGGGTCACAAACAGACAGCAGGGGTTGTAAAAAATTCATAGGGGTCACAAAAATGACTCCTGGCAACCTCTAAATGATGCCTCTGAAATTAAGTCCTAACGATGGCATGATTGTCAGTAACTAGGTTGCCACTAATAAGGCCCAACAAGGCTTAGCCACTGTTTGCCTTTTCTCACACTATAATTCAACACTGATACTATAATGGCCCTCCTGTACTGGTGGCCACTGCTCTCACCCATCTGGCACCAGGACTTCCTCTCCCACACCATGGGGGCTCTCAATATGGCAGTTCCTGGATACCCAGCATTGAATTATGGCAGGAACATATATATTGCTGTGTGGCCAGAGTTACTGCACTTTCAATTGGAACCTAGCAATGTGCTCGAATTAACATTCCCCCCCCCTCAAATGCCATGCAATTGAGAACTGGCTTCAATCCCCAGGAAACAAGGTATTTGTAATCTGGCCCAGTGGCAAGCTTGGAAACAAAATTATTAGCCTATCAATGTCCCCTGGAGCAGGGCAAGCTCTCCTTGTACTCACGATTTCCAATTGAGTTGGCTCCTTCAGACACTACAGGCCTCTGGCACTCCAACCTCTCAATACTCCTCTGGACCAACTTGGTTCCCTATTCAGAGTCATTGTTTCTTTTCTCAGGTGCTGTCTCCTCGGATTCCCGACTGCAGGTTCAGTTGGCTCTCTACTTCTCTAATGAGCTGCTAAGGTCCTGCACTGATCCACAGGTCTTCACTTCTCACACCTTCAGTGTGACAGCAACCCAAACACCTAGACTGAATGCCTGCTGCGGGACCTGTGCCAGCAGTGCTGACTGAGTTTGTATTTGCTCTACACTGATCACCTCAGCTTCATTTTTCAGGCAGGCTAGCCTGCAGATGCCACTCCTTTTGCACACAGCTCAGCTGCATTTTTACAGTTCACCCCTCAAAACACAAGGCCTGGAATGGTGCATCTCGCACCCTCTTACAGGGCAACCGGTCCTCTCTCCTTGAGATCTGTCTCAGATCTGCCCACCTCTAGTACAATCCACCTTATATCAGCAGTTCAAGGACAGCTTCCACTTGTCCAGGAGGTCACCAGAATTCACTGTCCTGCTTTCTCCTAGAGGTCTTTGAGTGAACTTTAGCCAGGGACTCCTGGGACTGGTTAATTCCAGAGGTCAGCAGGTAACAAGATGGCAGCCCCCATAGAGCTCAAAAATATTTATAAAATGGCAAGAACAAATTTAGAAATCTCATTGGCCAAGAGACATCAGCTAACTGTACATTAAATCTCTTTATATGCACAGTCATCCTGGTCCTAAACCACATCACACAATGAACAAATCAGTCCTCCTACAGCCAGAACTATCTTCCATCAGACCCCCTGCAACCAGAACTGGTCTTCCATCACAAACATGGCTGCTACCTTTACACTGTAAAAACCTTCAACTGGGCTCTAAAAATAAAACTACCTTAAATAAAAAATAAAACAAATTAATTAAATGTTGTTTCCCTGATCATCACACTCTCCTTGCACACATAAACAAATTAGAAACATTAAGTATTGTTTATAGTTTTCATTACAATTGTTTCTTTACTAACAGTGAAAAATCCTCCTTCTTTCTTTACCTGCTCATCAGGGAAATCTCTTCTGCTTACCCTGACAGTGAGATAATTGAGTCTGTGGCTCTAAAACAGGCCTTTGTTGTCTGTGTGTACAGAATGTCAGGAGAGTAACATTCTACAAGTGGAATAGAGCAGAATTTTAAATCTCTGTATTCCATGGTAAACATTCCATGATAAACATTCCATGTCTTGAATGTGGGGAAAACCAAAAAACAGAATGAAGAAAGTAGGCAATACAGTAATACTTTGTAAACAAAAAGAAAAGGTGGGAAAACACAGTTAAATAGGCAGAGGCAGACCCAAAGTGCCCAAATACATTGCTAATGTTAATAAAAGCACGTACATTTGAATCTTATATAGGAGTTTTCAGGTGAAATCTACCCTCCTTGCCCAACAAAAAAAATACAACCCGGCAGGTTTAAAGTTTTTTTTTTTCTTACTAACCTTTCACCTCAATCCTATAGCAGTTTTCCTTTTATGTACTAGACCACAGCACATAAGTAAAAACCAAAAGTAAAGAGAAGGTTGCCTTCAATGAGACTATATAACTACAGTGTAATGAAAATTAAGTTTTAAACACTGCTTATGTCTTACAAATGTACAAATGTTACACTGCATTTATATGATAAAATTTACATGTGACAGAGAAAGTATTTATTTTCAACCAACTCTACTAATAAATACTTTTACTGCAAAGTACTGCACTAGTTAACCTATTGCTGACATATCCTATTTTATACATTATTAGGGACTACTTTTTTCAGTTTATAGATGTTTTAGAGGTAATGTATTGTACACGCTTTTGAAAATAGTAAATACGTTTTAATCCCTATCAAAGTACATCAAACTAATTATTTTATGATGGTGGCCCATTTATAAGTGTGATAAGCCACTCTAAGGTGTGCATTTAAGGATTTGAATGCACTTCACAGGGGCGTAAGGACACTGGCTTTCAGCCTTGTGCCTTAGCACACCCCGGGGGCGTGCATTAAAATCCTTTAATGCACACTGTGTCATGGCTTATTACTTACATATTCAAATATATGACTGTTTTAAGGATTGCCTGCTACCATTTTCCTGCTGCACAATGGAAGTTCTGAGGGCTCGGTACATTATTCCAATAATCCACATTCTGTAGAGGATTGTAACACATGTATGTGCAGAACATAGGATGGCAGAGATAGCAAAAGTGGGAGAGTGTAAAGAAACTAAATAAGAAGAAACAACGACAAAACTATAAAAATAGAAATATACTGTTACTGTGGCAAAAAAGGGCAAGAACAGAAAAAAGAATGGAAGAGAAACAAAAAGCATAGAAAGAAGTGAAAGTACAGGTAAACAGAAAATAAATATCTAGAATGAAACCATAGAGAAAAATGAGACAACACCGATACTGGTTGGGGAGGAAACAAAGAGTGGAACTATGTTATCCCTGCATGCGTGTGTGTTTAGCAGGATGTTAAAAAAACATACTTACGCCAATGAAAGTGCTACAGAGTTCACCTAGTACAATATAAAACATGCTTTGTTTAGCAATCACTGCTGCATAAAGATTTTGGAGTACAATTACCCAGGCAGTCATTCTGTTGTTTCAGGATGACACTCACAGTTGTGTGTTTTGCAGTGGATAGCTGCATTCTTATAGTGGCACCTACCTATAATGCTGTCCCATGGCAAGCAGATGCTTTTTTAAGATACACATTTGCTGGTTCAGGATGGTACCCAGCTTTCCATTTCCTGTGGCATAGAAATGCATCCATACAGCAGTGCCTGCCGACGGTGCTGTCTTGCAGCAAGCAGTTGCTTTTTTTATATCACCAGCTGGCCACAGGTTCTGGATGGCACCTGCAGTTCTGTGTCTGGTAGTGCACTGCCACATCTGTACAGCATCTCTCACCTGTGGTACTGTCCTCTGGCAAGCAGACAAGTTTTCAAAGTCACCACCAGCTCTGGGTGGCACCTGAGGTTTTGTGAGTTGGGGTATGCACACAGATGCATACATGCAGTGATGAATGCCTGTGTAACTGTCGTGGCAAGCATTCATACCATGGAAAGGGGGCAACTAGTGGTACTCTGAGCAACCATCTATGGTGCATAGCCCATAACATCAACTCAGTGCTGCAGAGAACATCCACCCCACTCACAGATCATTATTATATTATCCACAGATATTATTTGCATTGTGAAACACAAGATAAAGTCATAGCTATAATGTAGACTCAGGCTCAAATAATTATCTTCTAAAGTTATTTATATTTATCGAAGTCCATTTTCTCCACCGAGGTGAGTATATCCTTTTCATAATTTCTTTGGAAGTCCTGTAAATCTTGATCCATTGTAGTGGTGTACTGGGCTCTCAGGTATGTCACTAATTGGTCAGTCTCAAAGAAGATGTTCGTGGTGCCATTTTTCATGATTTTGTACTTTACCAGTGGGTGGAAAGGGAGAACTCTGTGCACCAAGATGATTTTAAAAAAGTGTCCACTTGTTGCAGGAACAGCACCAGAAGTGTGTGCTATTGTATGGATGTAGCTGTGCATCGCAGGATATGGAAAAGCAGGTGCCATCCATGGTCATTTCCCAAATTTTGAATCTACCTGATAGGAAGTATGGAGGCAGTATGACGTAGTGGTTAAGGGCACTGAGATGCAAATCTGGAGACCTGGGTTTGAATCCCACAGCCCCCACTTGCATACTGTGTGACCCTGAGCAAGTCACTTAACTTCCTCGTGCTCCCAGGTTGCACCTGTAAACAAGCTTTCAGCTTAGTGTGTCTCACCTGGTTAAACAATTGGGAAAAAAAAGTCAGATTTCTGCAGCAATCTCCCAGCATTTACACCTTTCGTGGAACCTCTGTGGTTGTTGAACCACAGAAAACAGGGGGCCTTGTTTATAATCAAGGCCACTGTTTTTTGGTGCTTGGAAAAAGCAAATTCCATTTTGACCATCCTGGATTCCGGGATTTTACCGGTGTTTGGGAATCCAATTTCCAGGATTTTTCCAGTAATCCAAAACTTAATATTATTCATTCATTTTGAGTAATACATTTGTCTAACACAGTGTTTTATCATGTTTTTTATGCAGATTTAAGCCACATCAGCAGAAAACAATAACATTTAATCTCATATTGCATGTCATATAATAGCTACCCAAGTTTTGCATCTACCAGCTAGCAAGGCTAATGACTGTGAAACTCCACTGGCCAAACTGGCATAATTATTAAAATATTCCCTTCTCAGCTCAAGGCAGCAGGTGAAATTAAAGGGGCTCATGCAACTAACATTTTTCTCACAGGGAGGAACCAGTTCTGATGTCTGTTCGATACTAAATAGCATCAACATCTACTCTGTTTTAATGCTGACATGTATAATAAAAACTTCTCAAAGCTAAAATGCAGTTCATGTGTATTATTTTAATTAGATTTACAAAGATAAAGATATGCAAAAAACACAAATCAATTTAAGTATTGGCTACTGAACTAGGTTCAGCAAATATGCTACCCAGACAAATACACTATTCAGACAAATACGCTACCCAGACAAATAAGCTACACAGACAACATGAACTAAAGCATACTATGTGAAGGACAGTAGAATCGAACCCATAGCTACATAATGCAGAGATTCTATATTTATTTATTTATTTGTTTTTGTTAACCAGGTAAGGCACTCTAGACAGCCAAGTGACTATTTTCAGGTGCGACCTGGGAGGGTTACATAGGTAGAAGCATACAAGAACAGTGAAGGAGTCAATTACATACAGTGGGATAAACAGGCTTAACAGGAATTGGATAGGCAGCTGACAGTATAAGTCAAATTTAGAATACAAGAAAATAACAGACATAACCTGGAATGAATAGGTAGCAAGACAGCAATAGAGGTGATTAGCACGATACGTACGACTGTGGAACATACATGGTGAGCATGGCAGTGAGCAGCAAAATACATAACTGGTATGATTAGTGAAAACAGAAGCAAGTGCCAGCGGGGGCAGAGACAAGCGGGGTGGCACTGGGGTTGGGGGGCCTAGATGGACGGGTGAACCCTTAGGGAGGGAGGGGTAGGGAGAGAATATAGTGAGCTGATGTCCAGTACTGGATTCACTACCAATACTGGAGGGTAAGTGCAGTGGACGCTAGGACACCTCAGCATACCATTGCATGTCTACACTCTACTGCATGGTGGAGCACCATTTTTTCCCCCGACAATACTGCACCAGAACTGCACGTCTCCTTCATTGCACCGTGGAGCACCATTTTGTTTTCCCTACAATACTGCACTAGAACTGCATGTCTACAAGTTTATTGCACGGGGAGCACCATTTTTCTGCAATAGTGCATCAGAACTGCAATTACACAAATGAAGGTAGGAGATTCTTGGTCTACTTATTGAATAGCAGCATTAAAAATAATTTTAAATTGTCCACAGGCAGGCTTCTCCATTGCTCAGTCAGGATTTGTCCATGTGCAGAAAATGACCTCTCCACATCTGCACTAGAAACAGGGACCCAGATGGCCTGAAGGGCTGCCTTTGCCAGAGTTGGTACTAGTGAGGACACAGCGATCCAGTACTGGTGAAGATCAAATGATTCGATCTCTGGTAGTTCCCACACATCCTGCTGTATGTAGATCTCCCAGTCCTTTAACAGTGCACTCTTATTGTGTAACGTGAACATTGGGATATAGGGCAAGTACAGTTGGAAGTCCTTGTTGAGTTTGGGTAGGTTGAGTGGGTTGAGAATCTGACAAGCAATGAGAAACTGTATAAATGGGTTTGATTGAAGGTGTTTTGTCAGTTTCTCCAAACTGACCTTGAAAGCATTTTTGAACAGTTTGATGTTCTTCTCCCTTACTTTATTCCTCAGTTTAGAGAGATACAGCTCTGCCTTCTCACCAAAGCCATCGTTTTTAGTTGTGCCAGCCTCAAAGCGGCTCTTAATTGACATTAGCATGTCATATGTGGATGTTGCACGAGGTTTCCCCTTTGACTGCAAACGTTCTATCCCAACAATAATGTCACCTGAATTATCTGTAATAAATGCCAGTTGTGCTTGTAGTTCATCTTACCATTCATCCAGTAATGCCCGTAGATTGTTTATTGAGGTGGCATCACTTGAATCCACTCTAAAAAAAGTCCCTCAGGTACTGCAGGTGTGTTGAATGGTATGCCACAGCTGCAAACCATGTGTTCCATCTAGTTAAAACCAGGAACCGGTGGCAAAGCAATCATTTCCCCTGGAGCTTCCGGATCCTCCAAAAATGTGATGAGTTCTCGTTTGCATTTTGGTGATTGCTGAAAAGCATATTTTACCAATGAAACCAGTTCATTAACTTTTTTGAAATGGTGCAGCCATGTATCCCCAACAAGGGACAAGACATGTGCCCAGCAACACACATGCACAACATGGTCCCCAAGAACCCCACAAAGTGCATCATTAAAACATTGAATCGTATAATGAGCACTATCGCTGACAAAGGAAACTACATTCAGAAAGTCAATGTCAAAACTCTGGAGAGTCTTCAAGACAGCTTGAGCCACTGTGGAATGGTTGACAGAGTCTAGTTCTGTGCTGTTTCCAAGATAAGTCTTGCCCCCTTCCAACACAAAGATGACATTAAGAATGCACCGTGACTGTGCATCTGTGCTCTCATCACATATCACAGACAATGATTTCCCAGTCACAGCTGCTTTAAGGTCTTCATCAATTTGCTCTCTTACCTTGGGTAGATAGAGCTGCCTCTGGGTGTCTGCTTTTGGCACCGCTCCCTTCCCCTTCACATACTTGCACATCCATTCCCTCAGCTGTGGATGGTCCAGCTTCTCCAATGGGATATTTGCAGCCCCCATGCCTTAACTGTGTCCATGACCATCTCATTTCTTACTGTGGGTGATTCTGTTGCAGCTCTGAAACTGCTGGTCAGGGTCACCTGCCTTGCTGGTCTTCCTTCGCTAGCAGCTCGTTCCTTATTCCTAGCATGTTTCTTGCTGAGCAGATGATCTTTGACTGTATCTTTTCTGGTATGGTCCAGGACATGGTTGCAGTATGGACAGAAAAGTTTTCCTTCATCCTCATAGAGGCCTTCAGATTTAAACTGAAGGGCTCGCTCCTTAGCTGTTTTCTTATTCAGTGGTGCAGAAGACATCATACAGGAAGTATGAATATTGTAATCTCAGCCCCAAAAAAATTATTAGTAGTGTGTTCCACTAATCTGCTCGATAAGATAAAAATTCAACAAAATGGGAGACTCAGATCCCCTGGATAGGGTAGTCCATGACTTTTGTCCTCTGGCTATGATGGCAGCAGCCACCGCATAAAGCCCCCATCCTCCAGGTACAACAGCAGCAACTTTCTATGACTTTCATCCTCCAGGTAGGATGGCAGTAGCAGCCTATGACTCTGATCCTCCTGGGATGGCAGTAGTAGCCAGAGACCACCATTCACTAGGTGAGATGGCAGCAACTATCTACAACTTCCATCATCCAAGTACAATGGTAGCAGCAATCTATGACTCCCATCCTCCAGGTGTGAAGGCAGTAGCATTCTATGACTCCCATCCTCCGGGTATGAAGGCAACAGCAATATACAAATTGCATTCTCTGGGTATGACTCCCATCCTCCAGGTGTGAAGGCAGCAGCATTCTATGAATCGCATTCTCCAGGTACGACAGCAGCAGCATTGTACGACTCCAATCCTCCAGGTATGATAGCAGCAGCCTACAACTTGCATCCTCCAGATACAATGGTAGCAACAGCCTATGATTCCCATCCTCCAGGTACAATGGCAGCAGCAGCCTATGACTCCCATCCTCTTGGGTTGGCAGTAGCAGCCAGCGACCACCATTCACTAAGTGAGATGGTGGCAGCTGTCTACAACTCCCATCCTCCAGGTATGACGGCAGTAGCAGTCCACAACTCCCATCCTCCTGGGTTGGCAGTAGCAGCCAGTGACCACCATTCACTAGGTGAGATAGCAGCAGCTGTCTACAACTACCATCCTCCAGGTACAATGGCAGCAGTAATCTATGACTCCCGTACTCCAGGTACAATGGCAGCAGCAGTCTATGACTCCCATCATCCAGATGGGAAAGGAGCAGCAATGTTACAACTTCCAGATTTTCCCCAAGAGAAACAAAAACAGTTATTTATAGAAATCAATGTAACAGTAGATCTTGAGACAATCTCTTGCAATACATCACATCTCAGAAACTGCAGTACAACCATGAGACTCCAGGACCGCACAAACATTTTTGCTAGCAGTCCATCCGGAGCCATGCACAGCTATATAGGGAAGATCAACATGATGACAACATCGCCATGCGTGGCCCCAAATAGACCGCTAGCAAAAAGGTTTCCATGTGGTCCTGACAGCTACAGTTCTTAAGGTGTAACCTGCTGCAAGAGATTCCCTTGAAGATGTGCTGTTACAGTAAGTTCTTACACAAGTGTTCTTTGCTTCTCTTGGGGGAAAAACTCAAAAGCTCACTGGGATCCCCTACAGTAACCCTCTCCTCCACATCTATCTACTACGCTTCTGAGACCAACCTAGGTGCAGTGATTTTTTTCCACAGTTCACTGTATGCAGAGGCATGTTTTTCTGCTAGTGAAAGCAGGGAGAACCCCCCCCCACACACACACACACACACACATCCCCACTGCAACTCTGCCTAGCCATACCTGCCTACTATCTAAATATGTAACATAATCTGTGTGCAACATGAACACCCCTCACTAATCTCGCTCTTGGCACATACTAACCAACACAGTACCTTTGGACATGCTCAGAGATGCAGCACTGCCAACTCTCACCCCCAAAAACGAGCTCCACACCTCACTTAGTCTGGGTCACACACCCCCAAAACAGCCTCTTGGAACTGCTAAAGGACATGATCATTTGCAGTATAAACCATGCTGCCCCCCCCCCACACACACACACTGACCCCTTTGCTTTTTAACCCTGCTGCACTGTCACCGAGTCACAGCACTTTAGCAGAGCTACACCCTCTGGCAGCAGGGTTAAAAAGCAAAGGGGTGTGTGTACGTGTGTGTGTGTGTGTGTGTGTGTGTGTGTGTGTGTGTGTGCGCGTGTGTGTGTGATTTATTTTCCTGCATTTGCAACAACCCAAAAAAGCTGAAATCCACAGTATTTCAGACTGGGAGTGAAAATCCCAAAGCAACTTTTGTGTCTTCTGTGTGCCCCACAGTTTGCAGAGTTAAGAGTGTGTGTGAGTGCAAGTAGCTTGCTGTGTGCCACAGAGTTATGTGGGGCAACATGGGCATAGTTGGGAGTTGCCACAGAGTTGGAACAGGTGCATCTCTGCTGAAACATCAGAGTGTCAATGTGCGACGAATAAGCATGGCTAGTGTGGTTGGTGTCACATGTGATAAACGAAAGCAAGAAAAAAACATATTTATCAAGGCTTGTTTTGCCACCAGTCTTGCTCTGCAGAGTTTGCAACTATTGTTCACATTTATCATGCACGCCCACCAGCAACCGAGCCATTTTGCTGTTTTTGTTTTGCATATGTGACACTAACCCCATTATCGAAACTTATTTGTGGTACACAGTTGCCCTCCCCCCAATAACTCTGTGGCACACAGCAAACTAGTCTCACACACACACACACACACACAACACACACACTAACTCTACAAGCTCTGGGGTCGCACAGAAGACACAACAGTTGCTTTAGGATCTTCGCCCCCAACCCCCAGGCCAAAAGACTGTGGATTTCAGCATCTTTGGCTTATTGTAAATGGAGGAAAATAAAGCACCCTGACACACACACACACACACACACACACACACAACACACACACTAACTCTACAAGCTCTGGGGCACACAGAAGACACAACAGTTGCTTTGGAATCTTCACCCCCAGGCCAAAAGACTGTGGATTTCAGCATCTTTGGCTTGTTGTAAATGCAGGAAAATAAAGCACCATGACACAGACACACACACACACACACACACACACAGAAGAAGGATAAGCACAAGAAGCAGCATTACTTTAACGCGGAGACCAGGAGTGTACATATTTTTTGTCACCGGCACTTGAAAAATAAAATATTTAAGCACCTCACTGCAAAATGCATTTTGGACACCACCACAACCTCCCGAGTTTTAAACACAGCATCAACATCTTTGTCAGCAAAATACAGCACTGACTACTCATGTACAATGCACGAGTCCCTGCTCTGCAAATTTGCTAAGAGGTGCGCTCAACTCTTCCCACCTATAAGCATACACCAGTGTAAGTGGCATGGTAGAGAAGGCATGGTCACATGGCAATCTGGGCCAGTTCCCAGCTTTTCCCCAGATGCAGTGAAACTAGCATGTGGAAAATCATGTAAAAGTTTTGAACTTTCACCAGGCTGCACTTTTACATGATTTTCTGCATTATGCTGGCTTTGTTGCTGTACTAGAGTGGCAGGCAGGTTGGGTACAAGTCACATTTTCTACACTCTAAAACAGTTCGTAGACTGGATATACCTGCACCTCTCTGGGGCACCTTGGACCCCCACATACACATATTCTCTGGAGCAAACAAAAGGCAACAGAATACCCAGACCCACTACCTGCTCATTCTCCCCACCACCACACACAGTTTCAGGCCTGTGAGACCATCGTGGAGGCGGTAGCTTGGGAGGGTGCTCCCTCCTCCACACACACACACATGCACACACACACACACTGATTCACACTCTGGGGCACAAACTACTTAGACCCCCCCACCCTACTCAGGCCTCACCCCAAAAAGGGTTCCCTGCTAGACACACACACACTCACACACACACTGACTCTACACGCTTTGGGGCACTCAGAAGGCACAAAAGTTGCTTTGGGATCTTCACCCCCAACCCCCAGGCCAAAAGATTGTGGATTCCAGCTTCTTTGGCTTGTTTTAAATGCAGGAAAATAAACCACCCTGACACATACACACACACACACACACACACACACACACACACACACACACACACACACAGAAGGAGGTTAAGCACAAGAGGCAGCATTGCTTTAACGCACAGACCAGGAGTGTACATATTTTTTGTCACCAGCACTTCAACACTAAAATATTTAAGCACCTCTCTGCAAAATGCATTTTGGACACCACCACCAACCTCCCGAGTTTTAAACACGGCATCATCATCTTTGTCAGCAAAATACAGCACTGACTGCTCATGTACAGTGCACAAGTCCCTGCTCTGCAAACTTGCTAAGAGGTGCACTCAACTCTACCCACCTTTAAGCATACACCAGTGTAAGCGGCATGGTAGAGAAGGCCGGGTCACATGGCAATCTGGGCCTGTTCCTAGCTTTTCCCCAGATGCAGTGAAACTAGCATGTGGAAAATCATGTAAAAGTTTTGAACTTTCACCAAGCTGCCCTTTTACATGCTTTTCTGCATTATGCTGGCTTTGTTGCTGTACTAGAGTGGCAGGCAGGTTGGGTACAAGTCACATTTTCTACACTCTAAAACAGTTCGTAGACTGGATATACCTGCACCTCTCTGGGGCACCTTGGGCCCCCACATACACATATTCTCTGGGGCAAACAAAAGGCAACAGAATACCCAGACCCACTACCTGCTCATTCTCCCCATCATCACACACATTTTCAGGACTGTGAGACCATGGTGGAGGCAGAAGCTTGGGAGGGTGTTCCCTCCCCACACACACACACTGATTCACACTCTGGGGCACAAACCCCCAAAAGGGTTCTCTGCTAGACACACACACACACACACACACACACACACACACACACACACACACTGATTCACACACTGATTCACACTCTGATTCACACTCTGAGGCACAAAATTCTCAGACCCCACCCCACCCTACTCAGGCCTCCCCCACAAAAGGGTTCCCTGCTAGACACACACACACACAACTCACACACACTAACTCTACAAACTTTGGGGCACACAGAAGGCACAAAAGTTGCTTTGGGATCTTCGCCACCAACCCCCAGGCCAAAAGACTGTGGATTTCAGCTTCTTTGGCTTGTTGTAAATGCAGGAAAATAAAGTACTCTTACACACACACACACACACACACACAGAAGGAGGTTAAGCACAAGAGGCAGCATTAATTTAACGCATAGACCAGGAGTGTACATATTTTTTGTCACCAGCACTTCAACAATAAAATATTTAAGCACCTCTCTGCAAAATGCATTTTGGACACCACCGCCAACCTCCCGAGTTTTAAAAACGGCATCAACATCTTTGCCAGCAAAATACAGCACTGACTGCTCATGTACAGTGCACGAGTCCCTGCTCTGCAAACTTGCTAAGAGGTGCACTCAACTCTACCCACCTTTAAGCATACACCAGCGTAAGCGGCATGATAGAGAAGGCCGGATCACTTGGCAATCTGGGCCTGTTCCCAGCTTTTCCCCAGATGCAGTGAAACTAGCATGTGGAAAATCATGTAAAAGTTTTGAACTTTCACCAAGCTGCCCTTTTACATGCTTTTCTGCATTATGCTGGCTTTGTTGCTGTACTAGAGTGGCAGGCAGGTTGGGTACAAGTCACATTTTCTACACTCTAAAACAGTTCGTAGACTGGATATACCTGCACCTCTCTGGGGCCCCCTGGGCCCCCACATACACATATTCTCTGGGGCAAACAAAAGGCAGCAGAATACCCAGACCCACTACCTGCTCATTCTCCCCACCACCACACACAGTTTCAGGACTGTGAGACCATGGTGGAGGCGATAGCTTGGGAGGGTGCTCCCTCCACACACACACACACACAACTCACACACACTAACTCTACAAACTTTGGGGCACACAGAAGGCACAAAAGTTGCTTTGGGATCTTCGCCACCAACCCCCAGGCCAAAAGACTGTGGATTTCAGCTTCTTTGGCTTGTTGTAAATGCAGGAAAATAAAGTACTCTTACACACACACACACACAGAAGGAGGTTAAGCACAAGAGGCAGCATTAATTTAACGCATAGACCAGGAGTGTACATATTTTTTGTCACCAGCACTTCAACAATAAAATATTTAAGCACCTCTCTGCAAAATGCATTTTGGACACCACCGCCAACCTCCCGAGTTTTAAAAACGGCATCAACATCTTTGCCAGCAAAATACAGCACTGACTGCTCATGTACAGTGCACGAGTCCCTGCTCTGCAAACTTGCTAAGAGGTGCACTCAACTCTACCCACCTTTAAGCATACACCAGCGTAAGCGGCATGATAGAGAAGGCCGGGTCACTTGGCAATCTGGGCCTGTTCCCAGCTTTTCCCCAGATGCAGTGAAACTAGCATGTGGAAAATCATGTAAAAGTTTTGAACTTTCACCAAGCTGCCCTTTTACATGCTTTTCTGCATTATGCTGGCTTTGTTGCTGTACTAGAGTGGCAGGCAGGTTGGGTACAAGTCACATTTTCTACACTCTAAAACAGTTCGTAGACTGGATATACCTGCACCTCTCTGGGGCCCCCTGGGCCCCCACATACACATATTCTCTGGGGCAAACAAAAGGCAGCAGAATACCCAGACCCACTACCTGCTCATTCTCCCCACCACCACACACAGTTTCAGGACTGTGAGACCATGGTGGAGGCGATAGCTTGGGAGGGTGCTCCCTCCACACACACACACACACACACACACACACTGATTCACACTCTGGGGCACAAAATACTCAAACCCCCCACCTTACTCAGGCCTCCCCCCAAAAAGAGTTATCTGCTAGACACACACACACACACACACACACACACACACACGCATACACACCACACACAACACACACACTAACTCCACAAGCTCTGGGGCACACAGAAGACACAAAAGTTGCTTTGGGATCTTCGCCCCCCCCAGGCCAAAAGACTGTGGATTTCAACTTCTTTGGCTTGTTCTAAATTCAGGAAAATAAAGCACCCTGACACACACACACACACACACACACAGAAGGAGGTTAAGCACAAGAGGCAGCATTAATTTAACGCACAGACCAGGAGTGTACATATTTTTTGTCGCCAGCACTTCAACAATAAAATATTTAAGCACCTCTCTGCAAAATGCATTTTGGACACCACCGCCAACATCCCAAGTTTTAAACACAGCATCATCATCTTTGTCAGCAAAATACTGCACTGACTGCTCATGTACAATGCACAAGTCCCTGCTCTGCAAACTTGCTAAGAGGTGCACTCAACTCTGGGGCAAACAAAAAGCAACAGAATACCCAGGGCAGTACAGCAGAGGGCATTACAGCAGTGTTGGAGGGCAGTACAGCAAAGGGCATTACAGCAGTGTTGGAGGGTAATACAGCAGAGGGCATTACAGTGGTGCTAGAGGGTATTACAGCAGTGTTGGCATTACAGCAGTGTCAGCAAACGTAGGCAACAGCAGCAGAACTGTTCCATGGATTACGGATTTTGTGTATCTGGACTGTACTTGCATATGTAATATTTAACTTATGATCGGGGTTGTGGCTGGAAAGGGACACAACTCAATGTACCTTACCTGGCTGGTTTAAGCTAATAAAAGTATACTTTCAAGCTAAACTAATAAAAAGGTGATATTAAGGCACTAATTGATATGCTGAATTTGGAACTTAACATTGTTCCTAATTTTAAGTTCTTATGTTAAAAGAAGCCATGTTGTAGTTCCTATTTATATCTATATTTATAGCACTGTCAGTTGCTCAGTAGGTAGCACGCTCAGCTCTGGGGCTGAAAGATCAGAAGATTGTGGGTTCTAGCCCCATACCAGGTACTTGGGGTACTACCCATAACTGACATTGTAGTGCAGTACCAATGGGCTACTGCACTGTTGAGGTGCTGTCCTTCGGATGAGATTTTAAATGTAGTTTAGCCTAGAGGTCAGGGCAATGAACAGGAAAAGAGCTTGGTACATCCGGCAGACCTGGGTTTGATTCCCACAACCTCCACTTGCATACTGTGTGACCCTGAGCAAGTCAGTTAACATTCCCAGTGCTCCTGGTTCACCCCTATAAATGGGCATTGAGTCTACTGACCAATACTGGGTTACCCAAGAAATAAAAAAAATGTAGATCTTTTCTGCTCATTTTTGGTCACTGTCTAGGTGGAAGTAAAAGACCCCATGGCACTTATCAATGAAGAGTAGGGAGTTTTCCTAGTGACATGCTCAACCCAGGAGGCAGTATAGCGCAGTGGTCTAAGGCTCTGAGCTGCAAATCTGGTGACATCCAGCAGACCAGACCTGGGTTTGAATCCCACAGGTTCCACTTGCATACTGTGTGACCCTGAGCAAGTCACTTAACCTCCTTGTGCTCCCAGGTCACTCCTGTAAAAAAGCTTTCAGCTTAGTGGGCTATACCTGGTTAAACAACTAAATAAAAAAAAAACAAATAAAAAAAAATTCAACCATCAATAAAAAAAAAAAAAAAATGGATCCATGTAACCCAGCCTCAGGATGCAACTGGAAGCAAGCCATCACAAGTAAATGTGCCTTTCCCAGTCAAAAATAACAAACAAATAAAACTTAATACTGGATGGAGCTGCTCTGTTGCTACATTGTAGAATAAAATATAGAATGGAGGTTAGATGGTTGTATTTTCAACCACTAATTGCTTATGATCAGCTTTCAACTGTAAATTTATTTTTTAAATGTGTATATATAAGTGCAGTGGGATTTATTGTATACATACGGACCCATTTTCTAATGAAAAATGTTAACATGATCAGTTTTGGTCACTCAAACTTCTGAACTGAACTTTTTTTTCCCCCCAATTGTTTAACCAGGTGAGACACACTAAGCTGAAAGCTTGTTTACAGGTGCAACCTGGGAGCACAGGGAAGTTAAGGAACTTGCTCAGGACCACACAGTTTGCAAGTGGGGGCTGTGGGATTCAAACTCAGGTCTCCAGATTTGCAGCTCAGAGCCTTAAACCACTGCGCTATACCGATACTTCGCTGAACTTACTGGGTTACCAATAAAGAAATAAAACTAGCCATTGAAAACAGGGGTTCGTTGAGTCTATTGTGGTGGAATGGAAGTCAAATACCTCCACAGGTCCAAATTTGGAAGTAATTTTAGTTTTTTGGAAGTCAAAATACTTCTCAAGGCTCAGCAGTGTCGCAGTAGCACTAACCCTCACTACACTGGTGACCTAGATTTGGGAAAGGACTGGGGTCGCTCAGGGGCCACCCAGGGAGAGTAGATCTGGTATCCTGAGGGCAGCTCTTTCCCCTCAGTACAGGGTGAGGACTTGGAGTTTCTCTGCTTGACTGTTCCCTGGTGGAAATCAGGTGGAAGCACACTGGGAGCAACGAGTCGGAGGTGAGTGGCAGCCAGCTGTCACCAAGCGTGCTTGCATGCTGCTGCACACATGTGTGTGTCACTGCAGTCCAGCACCTTCACAGAAAGAAACAGAAACTGGAGGAAAATGCCCTGGTCCATACCACCGGCAATCCCCCTGCAGGTGTGGGGTGCACATTCACAGAGTGTCTCCTGGCAATCCAACTAGGAAACCAAACTTGCTCCTCAGGAATGCCAGCTCACTGTGGTATACTCTGGGCTGCTTAGCCCATGCTGGGTAAGGGGCTGGAACATTTAAACTTATTTTAACAATAACAAACGCCAGTCTGTCTTTCATTAGGAAATGTTGATTCTTGATTGTGATTTGGTAAATGTTACCCATGCAGTAACTAAGTAAAAATGGGACAGCCTGAGGAGCTTCATGATGGGAAGAGAGACCTATCCTACTGACTACCTTGCTAACTTGCTTGCTGTCTTGCTGAAGCCTTCAGCGAGCAAGTTAGCCAGTGGGCTAGGTCTCCGTTCCCATCTCAAAGGCCCTGTCATGGGGGTAAGCATTGCAGTAACCAGGTAATAAGGTGTGGCAGCCTCTGTGGGGATGGACAGGAGGGATGCTCCTGTTGCCTCTGTGGGGATAGATGGGAGGGATGCTGATGTCTCCATGGGGATAGATGGGAGGGATGCTGATGTTGCCTCTGTGGGGATGGACAGGAGGGATGCTGATGTTGCCTCTGTGGGGATGGACAGGTGGGATGCTGATGTTACCTCTGTGGGGATGGTAGGGAAGGATGCTGATGTTGCCTCTGTGGGGATGGATGGAAGGGATGTTGATGTTGCCTCTGTGGGGATCGATGGGAGGGATATTGATGTTGCCTCTGTGGGGATGGACAGGAGGGATGCTGATGTTGCCTCTGTGGGGATAGATGGGAGGGATGCTGATGTTGCCTCTGTGGGGATAGATGGGATAGATGGGAGGGATGCTGATGTTGCCTCTGTGGGGATGGACAGGAGGGATGCTGATGTTGCCTCTGTGGGATGGTTGGAAGGGATGCTGATGTTGCTTCTGTGGGGATGGATGGAAGGGATGCTGATGTTGCCTCTGTGGGGATGGATGGAAGGGATGCTGATGTTGCCTCTGTGGGATGGTTGGGAGGGATGCTGATGTTGCTTCTGTGGGGATGGATGGAAGGGATGCTGATGTTGCCTCTGTGGGGATGGATGGAAGGGATGCTGACATTGCTTCTGTGGGGATGGATGGAAGGGATGCTGATGTTGCCTCTGTGGAGATGGATGGGAGAGATACTGACGTTGCTTCTGTTGGGATAGATGGGAGGGATGCTGATGTTGCCTCTGTGAGGATGGATCGGAGGAATGCTGAGTCCAGAGACTGAAATGGGTGTGGTGGTCTGTCTCTGCATCAGTGTGTGACTTTCTGATGGGCAAGGGGGTGAACTGTCTCTGGCAGCTCTGCAGTGTCTGATGCACGGGGGGGGGGCAGCCTAGGGAGCTTTAGGATGGGAAGAGAGATTAATTTGCTTACTGTGTTGCTGAAGCCTTCAGCAAGTAAGTCAGTAAGCTAGCCAGTACACTAGGTCTCTGTTTCCATCCTAAAGGCCCCATCATGGGATAAGCAGCAACACAGCCGGGGCATGTTTCTTCCCTCCTGAAAATACAAGAACAAAGTCATGTAGTACTAGTAGTTAGTTTCTGAAATATGAGCATCCTTTACCTTTCCTACCAGTGCAATCATAGCCCTAATCAGATCATTGTTTTGCATCTGGCTGATCTCATTCAGCTAATGAATCATTGCCACCACTGCTGTGATTAGTGTGTATTTGTTTATCAGTTTCTTGAAAATACCACAGGGGAAAAGAAAAAATGTTTATTAGCAATAACTAATGATTAGGCAAACAAATGTAACATACTGTTTTCAGCCCAACAGAAATATCACTGAACTGGGATTTATTTAAGCAATAAGGCACGACATGGTGTGTGTTATGTAATAACATCACTCCTGGAGTGGGTTGAAGCATGAGGTGAAGTCGGGTGCTTCCTCCACCCCAGGAGTGATGTTATTGCACAATAACACTCACCTTGGAGTGCCTTATTGCAATTATACAATGGCTCGATGTTATACAAAATAAAAAAAAAATTAAAAATGTTTTTAGTAGATTTTAAGTGTAGCAATATATCTTTGTTTCTTAAGAGAAGAACAAACAATGCTAATCATGTGGCAACAAATCAATACAGTGCAGTTATTGTGTAATAACGTCACTGTCTCAGGCACACACTGACCAATCAGAGTCCAGGAAATTTCCTTGCCATTATATAATTCATCTCACTTGCACGTGTCCCACTGGGAGCACGTCTGTAATATTCAATTATAGCTTTAAGTGAATTCCCAAACTTTTTGTCAATCACAATCTGAAACATGGGAAAGACTCTATTTCATCAGGAGATACATACTTCACATGTAACATATACGCCTGCAACCTTTAATTAGAATTTTGCAGTTTGTTTTCTGCCCCTTGGGCAGCTTTCTGCACCTTTTTCAAGGTGTCAGGCTCAAGGGGCAGAAAGCAAACTGCAAAATTCTAATTAAAGGTTGCAGGCTTATACTTTACATGTGAAGTATGTACCCCTGATGAAATAGATTTTACCATGTTTCAGACTGTGATTAACAAAAAGTTTGGGAATCCACTTAAAGCTATAATCGAACATTACAGACTTGTTCCCAGTGGGACACGTGCTAGTGAGATGAAATAAATTCCAGTTCAGTGATATTTCTGTTGGGCTGAAAACTGTATGTTACATTTTTTTTTGCTAAAGCATTTGTCAACATTAATCAGAGATTTTGAAGGGGGGGGGTTAAGCTACATGGGAGAAGAGTGGTGCGGTGATGAAATGGGGCACAAATGTGACCTGAGAGGGGTCAAAAAGATAATTTAGGAAGAGTGACCATTATAGCATATTGAGAAAGTAAAACAACAAAAAGGCGGCTGCATTCCTCATTAAACTGCACAGGGAAGCATGAAAATGCAGCAGCTGCCAGCCAAGTTATTTCGAGACTTCGTACTTTTTCACTCTTCTTATGTGGACCCGTGGCTGCTAAAAGCAGGTTTACTATATATAATGGCTCTTGGATTTCTAGGACACAACTATGCTACTGGAAATGTCTGTTGGGCTGGTGTGTTTTCCCAGTCACTAGCCCTTTTTGGCTACTGGCTGAAAAACTTAATTTTGATGCCTGGTCTTCTATGTGTCTATGGCCATGTCCAAAAAATATTATATAAAGTATCTGTCCTTGAAAGATGCCATGCTTCGTGTATACTTTCTTTGGACATGGCTGGCCATGGGCACATAGAGAGACGGACTCTTTCTCTGTAACCTTCCTACCTGGTGATAATGACGTATATGGGTTTGCAGTCAAATGCAGCACTGACTCCATTCATGCCACAATCTCTGTCTCTCCCGACATCTGTTGAACAGATATGGCAGCCTGGAAGGGGATGATGCACTGTGCTCAGAAATTGTGTGAGTGACTTGATGTGAGGGGACCTAGACTGGGGGGGTTGGGGATTCTCTCATGACTATTGATTCCTCCACTAGCCTACAGATAACAAAACTTGGCATATCCTGATCTGTTTTGGATGTTGTTCCTTGTAGGGCAGAGCTTTGACCTCTGAGCCAGGCCTTGACCCCTGGGCTGGGGTGGTGGGACTTGGCCCCTGACCCCAGGGCCAGGGGGTGGTGCTTGACCCCTGACCTCAAGGCCCCACCAAAAATTCTACAAACCTGACTCCTATGCATAGCCATTTTAACACCTCTACTCATGAACCAGTGTCACTGAACATTGATTTCATACACCGACTGCGCCAATGTGCGCTACATGTGTGAAAACACATTTTGGGTGAGATATGAAAAATGGCAGCTGTACTGTTCATAAGGAAGTGTGGTAAAATGGCAATGTTGAAAATCTGGAGTGAAAATATTAAAAATTCTCAAAAGTTACGAGCGTGCATAGGAACTGCACAATGCACGATTGTAAAATAGTCATTTTTGGGAATTTAGTCACCAAAATTTTCAACAGGGTTTTTGCGGCCTATCTCATGAACTGTGGCACTGTTGTTTCATTACTCGGTCCCAAAAGGTGGTTCCTCACAGTGACTGTGAAATTACCTTTTGGGACTGAATAACAAAATAACAGTGACTGAGTTTATGAGGTGGGGTCCCAAGAACCCCATGTTGAAAATTTGGTGAAAAAATTCCCAAAAATGGCTGAGATATGCACCAAAGTTGAAAAAAACCATTTATGTCATCATACAGCTTACTGGCATTTCTTCAGTTTGCGGTCGGCTTTGAAGAGTGCAGACGTGTTCCCGGTCCACCAAAGATCATCGTGCTGGGCTCTGGAGGTAAGTATGGGGTCGGGGGGTGTAGAGAAGTGGGTGCACAGAGGGTGGGTGTGGGTTGGGGGAGGCAGCAAGACAGTCAACGAGGAACCATTTATTTATTTTTAGGTGGTTTTTTTTTACTTTTTTAGAAGATGACGCGGGACTTTTTATACACTGTGGTGGGCTTCCAGCATGGCAGCTGGAAGTTTTTTGGGGGGGCAGTGGAGCTGACAGAGGATTAAGCACCCCCATTGCCATACAGACTTTTGCCACACTGGGGTGGGCTCCCAGCGTGGCAGCTGGAAGTCTGTTTGGGGGGGCAGCGGAGCCGAAGGGGGATTGGGCACCCCCGTCGGCCATGCTGTGTGCAGATGGGAGCACATGAGCATGCTGGAGTGGGCTCCCAGTGTGCTACTTGAGTGTTTGGGAAGGGGAGAACTAGAACATAAGGGAGCTGTCTATGACAGCTGTGTTCAGATGCAGTGCTGAGTGTAGGCACTTTGCATACTGCTGACAGCAGTGTGTAAATTGCCTGCGGACGACAGTATGCAAATTGCCTACATGTTGCCACCTCTGATTGTAGTGGTCTTTTGCTTTCAACTATACACCACTGCATCTGAACTTCTGTCATAGACAGCTTGCACATTTATTGGTGTAGTGAGGCAGCACCTGCAAGAAGGAGCAGTGCATTGGAAGCTGAGTGGCACACCTACAAAAATTCGTATGATGGCACTATGTTTCTTGCACATGCGTGCAAGCAAACATAAAAATAGTCAGTTCTGTTTCCCCCACTGCATGATCAGAAATGTGACCAAACACATTGAGGCACCACAACCCTTGAAACCTGAGCAGTGACTTTGACAAGTTACCATTCAAAAAGCAGGAAACTGTGGCATCATTAGTAACCAGGAAGAGCCAGTCCCAGCTGCTTCATGTGAAAGAGAATAATCTGGCAGTGAGAAATGGTTCTCCTTGGTTACTAGTGATATCACAGTCAGTGTGGTCGCGGTGTTGATGATGCAGTGAGAGGAATAGAATTGACTTTTTTGTTAGCTTCTAAACAGTTCTGCTCTACACATCACCCCAGTACTATCAGGTGGAAAATCTAATTAGCAAACAGAAAAAAAAATATTTCAGATGTAAGAAGTGATAGCTGACTATATCCAAACGTTACTATTAATTCCAGGCAGTACACTAGCTCTTTAATGCCTCGGGTCAGTCCTGTAAGTTGAATGGAACATGTTCCAGTGAGCTTACCCAGTAAACCAAATTGCAATACAAGGAATAATGTATGGGTGACCATACACAATAAGCTCATGCACCCTTCAAGGGGTTGAGCTAACAGTCTATGGACCTTTAGAACAAAGCTCAAGAGGTTCGTGCTGCTATCTCAACCATGAGATGGAGCCAAATAGGGAAATATCCATCTGAGTGGGCCTGCCCTTGAGGTGCTAAGCGTGTTGTCTGCCTTGCCCTTTAAGACTTGGCTCCTGCCTGCTATAACATCTGGCATTGGAAAATGCTTCTTTTTAAAAAAAAAAAAAAAACAATGAGGCAGTCAGCACCTTCCCAATGGTGCTGCTGTGACTCACCACCAACTGGCTGCTGGGGTGGCTGTCTTAGTGGGCAGTCTTCTGGGCCTGATCGACCAACTGGACTGCTGACTCTGCCTGACTACAACTCTTCTCACTGCTGTAGTCTGTAAACAAAAGTAGCAGGAGTTGATGTAAGCAAGTACACAGCTGCAGTTAATAATGGAATATGCACAACTTTTTATTAGAATGTGCACAACAAGATTTTTGAACTGCCTAGTTTTTATACACAATAAGGCCTAACCACATACTATAAATAAATAAACTAATTTCACTCAGGCACAGGACATTTAGCTGCTACAGGCCTGGGCTGGAGTTTAACCATGGACATAGAGCTAAAAAGGTTCTATAACTCACTAAACTATCCAGAGCTCAGTGCTCACTCACTCTTGAACGGTGGTCTTCCAAAACTCAGAAAGTTAACACCAATATGTGTTACGCATCCAATAAAGACACTATTGTTTTCCATGATTAGTTTTATTAATGCAAACTTTCACCTCCTCTGAACATAACACTTTCCTTCACCTGCTACAACCGTTTCTGTAAAGTATCAGCCTTTCTGCTACAGGATGCTATTACTGTAGTGCATCTGGTTCCCTGTATGCGAGTTACTTTTGAGCCCCACCTCACGAGGTGAGGAGCCAGCCAGCATTTGAGATTGTGTTGGGGCATTGGGGCCACTAGAAGGGTCCCTCAAAAGTTTATACTAATCACAATAGCTACATGCACAATGAGAAAGCCATTGTCCACTTGGGGGGAAGTAGAGCTATGCACATTAATGTCTCACACCAGACTATGCCCACATAATCCAGCCAAAGCAGCCAATAAAAACACACGCTACATATCATGCACACCACATACACCAGTCCTAACACACACATTTTAACCTATTGAAACACAACAAAACTAAAACAACAATCAATAAAATACTACAACTCTGACACTATTCATAAATAAACCTGTCACCATTCAGAAAACCACACAACTACCGCACATCAACACCAGGAAACAAAATAATACCACAAAAACTTCAGCAAACTACAAAAATGAAAATAAATATTATCAAACAGAACACACTCCTGCCCTATTGTATAAATCGAATATGAGGGGTAGGAGTGTGATATGATAAATATCTCCATTCGTGACCAGTGACCTTAGGATGATACACTTGTGGCTCTGCTACGCTATGCCACTTGTGAATATCTTGAGGACACTGGCCACTCATGGAGATATTTACCATATAACACTCCTGCCCACGTAGCATATATATATATATATATATATATATATATATATATATATGTATGTGTGTATATATATTTATATAGATATATATATATATATAGCTGCAAAAACTGTGTCAATGCACCAGTTAGGGTTCAATGTAACACCACAAAAGTAAGGAAATGTGGTGTTAGGGTTTCTGACCCTAACCCTCTCGAATCAGCAAAAGGACAAGACCACACAAGCTATAACAGACAGCCATCATTAGGTAATTCAAACAACATACAGCTGTTTCCAGATGACACAAATGCAGTAGTACTGATGTGCTACCTCTGTGAATCTGTATCTGCGACATGCACACTGCAAGACATACACACTCATTTCTGACTGCAGATAAAAATCCACAATAATCAAATCACAACACTTCTGCTGTCTGCAGATGCACAGGCCTCTGCACACCCAGATACAAATTCACAATACTCAAATCACAAGACTTCTTTGTGTCTGGAAACCCTAATGCTACAGTTCCCTACTTTTGTGATGTTAAGTTAAACCTTAATTGGTACATTAATGCATTTTTTTTTTTTGCAACAAATTTAACTTCTTTTAGAGACAGCAGAATAGTATTATCACAGATGCAGATGAGCAGTGACTTCTGGGCCCTGCAGCAAGGGAAGAGAGGGAGGGCCCTGCAGTTCCTTGTGACTAAAGGTGCAAACAATTCATGAGCTGGGAGCTGTGGAAGCACAGGGCCCTCTGGTCCTTGTGCTTTCATGTGACTACTGATATATAGGCACAGGGCCAAGGATCCAGCTGTCAGCTGAAGTGCAGGGCCCTCTGATGGCTGTGATTGCAGAAGTATAAGGCCCTCTGGGACCTATGCCAAGAGAAGGCTTCTCTTCACAATATGGTACTTGGGCCCATGTGGCCAACCCTGTACCTTCCCTTCTCAGGCTTGGGTGGGGCCACATGGCAGCACCATCTCCCTTGACTTGGCCCATCCAGATGGCTTACTAGCTTACCCCCAAACTCAGCTTACCAGCACAGGATCAAAAACCACTACCCACTGGGCCAAAGGCTGGCCCTGCACACAATTTTCCTATTTTTTTTTTATTTTGACACCAAATTGTCAACATAGTTGTTTTATTACTTCCCCTTATAAACATGACATTTTGCATTTAAACAAAATCTGGCTAAAACGTCAATCTTTTCCACAAGTGTGAAAAATGTTTTTGGCAGGATTTGAAAAATGATACCTGTCACATTTGTGAAGTGATGTGAAAAAATGGCTATGTTGAAAGTTTGGAGCCAAAATATTGAGAATTACTGAAGTTATGAGCAAGCATGGAAAACTTTCAATGTATATTCACAACTTATCATGTTTTTTAATATTTTGACCCAAATTGTGAACATTGTATTCTTATGACCATATCTCATGAACCTGGTAAGTAAAAATGTTTAAATTCTACCAAAATGTGATTGAGTGGAGCTATTGGGAAATCACAATTTGGCCATGATTTAAAAAATTTCCTTACCTTATTCATGGGGTGGGGTCCCAGAAAGATCTTGTTGAAAGTTTGATGAAAAAATGTTGAAAAATAATGAAGTTATGAGTGAACATTGAAATATTTCAATATGCACTCATAACATGGTCATTTTACCACATTTTGTTCACCACATTTTCAATGTAGTCATTTTATGACCCGATCTCATGAACCTGTTGGGTGAAAATGTTCAAATCCTGCCCAAAAGATGATTTTGCAGACAGACTACAAAATCCCCTTTCAGCCCAGATTTGAAAATCTTCACCTACCTAGTTCATGAAGTGGAGTCCCAAAAACAAAAAGGCCATGTTGAAAATTTGGTGGAAAAATATTTAAAAATGACAGTTATAAGCAAAAGTTCAAAACACATTGAAAATACATCGGCATACCTACCAGGGGAAAGTTTATTTTTTCTCAGACCCTGTCGATGCCGGTAAATGGGCCACTCGTGTGATTGCTGCCTCCAGGAGATGAAGAGAAGCCATTGCAAATGATGATTCAGAGGAGGACACTTGAACGAGAGACCAGAGTATTAGGCCTTCTGTGCTTTCTCCTTGAGAGAAGCTAAGTGACTTTAAGTTATCCTGAGTTTTCTTTTTTGGGTCGACTCATAAGGTTTGAGTCATTACAAATTATTAAACTGTTCCCATAGAGAGCTGTTTTGGACTATAATACTCTTTTTTTTCTCCTGATGTTTAATAAAGGGGAGGTTTAATACAGTTTGAAGCTTATACAGAAGTAATTAAGTGTTTTAGAAAGTGGGAAAGTACTGTGGAGGGGAATTTTTAAATCTCTGTTTAAAGTTTATTGTAGTTAATGTAACAAACTGCTGCAGTCTGTTTCTTGTTTGTGATGTTTTATTACATTTAGGTGTGCGATGAACTTGCTCAGTTCTTTGCGGATAAGGTGGCCAACATCAGGTCGAAATTCTCATGACTCACTCTGTGGTGGTTGCTGGTGATCGGTGTTCGGTCACCTCACTTTGAGCTTCCTGGAGTACCTTTGTCCTGCCGGAGTTCATGAATGTCATGTGGATTGTCCAGGGTATACGCCCTACATGCTGTAGTTTGGATCTGGGCCCAACTGCCTTGATTAAGGGTTGTTGTGATATTATTGGCCCAGTCCTGGCACAGATAGTCCGGTGCTCCTTGGAATCCGGTGAGTTTCCAAGCTCCCTGAAGGAGGTGGTGGTAACACCTCACCTAAAGAAAGCTTCTTTGGACCCAGATTCTCTGGCCAACTACAGACCAATCTCAAACCTTCCCTTCATAGGGAAGGTGATTGAGAAAGTAGTAGTGGTACAGCTGGAGGACCACTTGACCATCCATAACATCTATGAACCTCTCCAGTCCGGTTTCCGAAAGAGGCATCGTACTGAGGCTACGCTGGTTCGGGTGCTCAGTGATCTCCTGATGGTGAGAGATTGGAGAAGCTGTTCTATCTCAGTGCTCCTTGATCTCTCTTCAGTCTTTGACACTGTGGACTATGGGGTACTGCTCGAGCACCTGGGGTCCATCCGTGGCCTGACAGGTGCGGTCTTCAGGTGGTTTACATCTTTCCTTACCAGCAGAAGTCAGAGAGTGGTGTCTGGGATTTTTTCCTAGGACCCATTCTCTCTGCCATGTGGGGTACCTCAGGGTTCAGTGTTGTCCCCCATGTTGTTCGCAGTGTACATGCTGCCCCTCAGAGACATTGTAAGATAGTATGGGCTGAGGTTTCACTGCTATGCTGATGATACCCAGCTCTACCTGTCTTTTGCTCCCGACTAGGATAGAGCTGTCTCTGTCTTTAATAACTGCCTTGTTGAAATCCAGGATTGGATGAATTCAAGCTGGTTAAAGTTGAACGCCGGAAAGACTGAGTTGATGGTAGTGCACCCGGGTCACTGGATAGAGGGGTTGTGGGCTGGCCAGCCCTCTGGACTTTTTCTTGGGGGCTCCCAGATCCCTTCCTCTGAACGGGTGTGAAACCTGGGAATAGTACTTGATGATGGACTGACTTTAAGAGCTCAGGTGTCAGCAGTCATCAAGTCTTCCTTTAATCTTCTTAGGAATATCTCCAGCATTAAGCATCTTGTTCCTTCCGGGGATCTACCTACGTTGGTCCATGCCTCTGTGACCTCACACCTTGAATGTTGCAACTCCCTGTACTTAGGGCTGCCTGGGGTTGATATCCACTGCCTGCAGCTCGTGCAGAACACTGCAGCATGATTGTTGACGGGAGCTTCTCGAGCCTCCCATATTACTCCCATGCAGCGCAATCTGCACTGGCTGCCAATTAGGTGGTGGATCACCTTTAAAGTTGGTTTACTGACTTATAAAGCCCTACATGGACTTGGACCTGGCTACCTGAAAGAGCTTCTTGTGCCTTATTGCCCAATGTGACAGCTCTGTTTGTCTGATGAGGGGTTGCAGGAGATTCCAAGGGTGTCATTGAAATCTTCGGGGGCCCATGCATTTATGCACGTGGCCCCATCCCTTTGGAATTCTCTACCCCATCAGCTTTGGGAGTGCATGACTGTAGGAGGTTTTAAACAGGCACTGAAAACCTATTTATGGCATCAGGCCTTTAGTGGCACTGAATTAGTATGCTCCTTAGACAGCTATTATTATATTTGTTGTCTGCTGATTTTATTATTGCTGTTTTTATCTTTTTGTAAAGTGCCTTGATGGCTTAAAAGGTGCTTATGTAAAATAAAGTTGTTATTATTATTATATACATGGCACCCTAAGTCCCATAATGGGACTTGTTTCCTATATTAGGCTGGACAATGATGAACAATCCTACAATACATATAGTGAGCCATGCAGCTCGTGGGCATAACCCCACAGCACATAGGGGACTTTAATACGCTAAATTTCAATATTACGTTACCCTCCTGTGTTGTAACAATATATAGTGGATGCAAATATTTGTCTACCCTGTATCACAGGGGATTAACCTTCCCAATGGTTGTATCATACTCTTGCAGTCTATTCACTATATGTGATATATATTGTCATGATATATGATTTAAAATTAAAAATAAAGCAAAAAAAAAGAAAATAAGTCGACAGCACTTAACTTGTTTCCTCAATTCATGGTCACATTTCAAGGAGGAGGACATCTGTTTTGGTGCAAGGGGATCTACATCAAGGGACCCTCAGTAGGGGAGTGAGGGTGTGTAGGGCTGTAGGAGGTGTGTAGGGGTGTATGAGGTGCTTGCTTAGTGGCAGGTTGGGGTAGGTGGGGAAGAGATCAATGAAGGAGCATTTTCTTGTTTTCAGGTTTTACAAAAAGAGATCTATGAGGGACAGTTTTCTTTTTTTTTTTCCAGGGGGACCAGACTAACACTGGGGACTGAGCACCCCAGTGTCAGCAGGCTCTTTAGAGGCACCAGGGTGTGGACACCTTGGTGTCACCAGCAATGTGGGGAGGAGGGAAAAGTAGAGGGGAACTGGACACTCTTCTGAAAAACAACAAAAGATGTGTTGCTGATTCTGTGTCTGCCAATTAATTCCAAAATCACAGAAACCAGGGCATACTGAATCATAATTCAGTATTGTTCCTCCGCTCAAACCACATTTACAGGGAGTTTCCCTGTTGATTTCAGACTCTGGATTTAAACCCCCAATGCAAATGAAGGGACCCCTGTTCCTGTTTAAATAGAATCTGCCATCCAACTGCTGGAGATCGGTGACAGGTTGTCATGGATTAGTGGGCAAAGATGGACACATACATGGATCTCAGGTTAAGGCTAGCCCAAAGCCAAGCAAAAAATGTATTAAGACACAAAAACATAACAGCGGACTTGGTTTGAAAAACAAAACAAAAAAAACGATATCAGGCCAGGTTACATCAAGGGCTCCTGAAGACTGCTAGAGTCCAACGATAGGCTCACAGACCTGGAACAGCACTACACTGACCCTACCTCTCATCTGAGGTGGTTAACAGATTGCCCTTCTTTTATACTAGGAGGGGAACAGGTGTTCACCTGAAACTCCACCCCTTTTCTTTAGTTAATAAGATTTCTTTCAAACAAATGTATTTTGTTACAATAGTTCCATAACATGCATTTAGTGCCTACATAAGTAGTTAATACATGAGAATATATAAAAAAATGGCTTCTGTAATTAGTTTTCTGGCCAGCTACAGGTGTAGGCTCCTCCCCTTGGTCTGTCCAGTATAACTATAGGAAGAATAGGGCCGGCCGGCACTTAGGAAACACTAGGCAGTCCTTGGAGGGACGCCTGCAGCACTGGTAAGCTTGTCATAGTCACAGCTTGTTTCTTTTATTTATACTGCACAAGAAACAGTAAAGCATCTCTGTGTACATAAAAAGAAATAATGAATACTTTTGTATTCACATACAGCAATGTCTTTTTATTTATGTTTATTGAAGTGGCCTTTAATTTCCCTTCAGTAGCATTTTACTTGCATACTTAAACAGAAAAAATATATATAATTAGTGTGATTACTGTTTTTATTCTTGCTATTACCACTGAAGCTTGGTTTATTCCAGCAGTAGCTTTTCTTTATTCCAGCTACTTTCAGGATTATAACAACTGCCAACTGTTTCTGTGAGAGTGCGATGTGTCGGCTGGATGGCAGAGTGTTTTAACATCTCGAAGCTTGTCTCACATCCACCCTGACAACAGCTGGTACTGGAATACAGAACAAGAGACTCAATGGAGAAGTAACTCCGAGTTTGAGTTTAAGTTAAAATATTTTCCCTTTTTCTCCATGACTAAGCTACACAGCTACACTGTAATATACTAACATTCTAAAATGTCAGCAGAGTAGGCCCAATGGGCTATCGAGTCTGATCAAGAATCAGTACCCTTAATGGGCACCGCAACCATCCTCCTGACTTCTCACCCTATCCTTCTTAGGGATTGTCTAGTAAAGTATGGGTAAAGGTGCAGTTTTTGTTTTCCTTTTTTCTGTTTCTTAGTCTGCTTGTAACCTTATGGAACATTGGAAAGCTAGGTAAGGGTTCTGACATTTCTTCACATCGCCCCCTCCCTGTTCAGTAGTGGTTCCTACTCTGACCTCCAACAATTTAAACTGCTCTTTTAAGCATTTTCCCAGTGTCTGGATGAAGGAACTGCTGCACGGAGCCACATTACGAGAGCGGCTGCTCCTTAAGTTCAGATGGCTATTCCTACAGCGAGTCACAGAAGCCGGCAAACAAAACAAAATAATCATACCGTCTCCAGGTATTCCTTAAAGTCCCAATGGACTATACATTAAAATTCTGAGGTTTTCTCTTACTTTTCCTCGGGACGCAAGATAAAACAGGGAAAGCATACAAGGACCTTTTCCAGGTGGCCAACCTGAAAAAGGGTGAACACAAAGCAGAAGAAAAATACAGTAGAAAGGGACAGATGATGCTGCTGCAGCAGTCTTAAGAGGGGGAACTGGAATAAGGTCCAGAAGGGTGTCACTGTACCCTGTGACATGGGTCTTTGTCTAGATTCTCTTGCTGGGCTCTGAGATTCCTCAAAAATTCAATGTCCCTTAGTGATTAGATTTATTTTAGTTGTATATATTTTAATGCATCATATTCATCATGTAGGTTTTGGTTGGAGTGGCACTGACAGATGGAGATTGCTAGCCTGTAGTTCCCCTTTCCTTCTTACCACACAGCTTGGCAAGTGCCACTAACACTGTGATGTACCATTGCATGAGAACTCAGAAACACCAGTTACACCAACTACTCATGTGTGGTCCCTTTTAAATGCGAGATGAAAATTTCCCTGCTGCAGCACTTGGTGTGCGACAAGAGAGTTTTCAGCTCACAACCTGGAAAATGGCCCCCTCGCTAAGCTGGTTACCCGGGATTTTGTAGGGTGCCAGAAAAGGTATTTCTGGGCCATTTTCAAAAAAATAAACACCAGAATCTAGGAAAATGGGTCCCTTTTATTTAGGTTCAAGTGTTTGCTTTTAAATTAGTATTTTAATGTATTTCCCAACTTTTTCATTTTGTAAAATAAAAAAACAAGATGGCAGCTGCCACTACCCGAAGATTTTGTCTTGCGACATATAAAACAATAATTTTGCAAAAGTAAAACACTTGCAAAAGTTGTCATATCTGAGGGTTATCCTAAAACCCCACTGAACATGCTCAGAAATTAAATTTCAAAACCGTATAACTTTGGAACCAATTAATATTTTTTCATGAATCCTTCAAAAGGTATACCCTTGGCACCAGCCCCTTTTGCTCTGAAAGTTTCAGAACACAATTCAGTACCATCTAGGTGGCAGGTGACAGCATAAAAACAACAAACCAAAGGCCAGTAGTGATATTTTTTTCTGTATTAGTGATGCATCCAGATCTCAGAATCTGGATAAGTGCCAAACATGAAACTTCCCCGGCCTGCAGACCTCACCACCAAGGCAATGCATCCCAAATTTTGCACAATTTTGTCAAACACCACCAAAGTTATTAAAGTGCAAAGATTGAGGTTAAACACTGAACACTCGATTCAGCCCTAACTTTACTTGTGCTACCACACAAGTGTAATATCTATTTATCTCACTAGATACTGTATACATATACTGTATCTATCTCACATGGATGGGGACTTTTCCCCATAAAAAAATGTCATCATTTATTTCCCTGTATACCTGTGACTAATCTATTAATCAAAGCCACTGTATATACCTGCACTAATTAATTACAGCTATATACCTGCACTAATTAAAGCTATATACCTACACTAATCAAACAATTAAAAGTATATACCTGCACTAATAAAAAGTACACAGCTGCACTACATTAAACCCTATGTGATAGCACCAAAAACACATTTAGCACAGCATTAGGAAGCTAGCCAAACCAATTCACAAGATGTAAAAGAACCTGGAAAAAACACACTTACAGAAAACCCTCCTAAACCCAGAAATCTCCCAAACTCCCACCTGCACTCACCACACACCATTCTCTCCTTGCTGCAAGAGACCTTCAGGTGCCATAACATGATCACAAATGCAATCTCCATAACAATAACTATCTTAATGTATTATATTCAATAAACAATGGGTAAGGGTGGAACACTAGGAAGTATACCCATCTTGGGTGCTAATTAGGGCAATAAAGCCACTCGCCATTCAGGTTTGTGGCCTTATAGCCCATAATTAGCCCCCTTGATGGGTATACCACTCTTATCCATTATATATATACAGTTAGGGTTGAATAGGAAGTTTAATGTTAAACTCCAGATTTTTCACTTTAATAACTTCACAATTGTACAACGGATTTGCACAAAATGTGGAATACAAGGTTTCGGGTGGTAGATCTCTTGATTTGCCAAGTTGCATTTTGATTAGATTTACGGGTTTTGTACAGAGAAGCGTCACACTACGCATTTTTCACTTTTTTTGGCAACTGTCAGGGTCATTTTTCAACATCACACCACACACACACAGTTCAGAATTTTGACTGGACTTTTTCATGGTAGAAAGAGGTTATCCTAAGGAATAATCCAGCATTGGATTGGTGAACAAATATTAATTTATTCCAAAGTTATTAAATTTGATAAATTCAGGTTCTGAACATGCTTAGTTCAGTCTTTGGGATAGATGCACAGTTTCAATCAAGGATTCCTGGTCACGAACAGCTCACAAAGAGGGATTGCAAAAAGGGAACCCTCCCTTTTTGCAAGAAAATCCCTGTTTATCGACCATCATTTTGTTTTCTTGCTTAGCAAGGGGAGAAAACAAAACCTTACAACTTTCCCTAGGGAAGTCTTTTGTAAAACCCAAGGCATGAGTTTTGGTGAGAGGGACGCCCTCTACCCACCCATGTCTTTGTTTTTTTGTAGTTATTTAAGAAACAGCAGTTTTAAACCTCACAAAAAGGAATCGGCTCACAAAAAGGGATGGCGAAGGAGGATTTTTAAAGGTCACTGCAAAGAAATAGTTTGGAATTTTGGGCTGAAATTTTCAGGGTAAAAAGGGCTTGCCCTAAGGATGTGACATTTGCTGGTTTGGTGAAACAAATTGCACTGGTTCCATAGTTATGAGACTTTAAAATCCCTTTTCGCAAGCCGATCCCTTTTCGCAATCCCTGTTGGTAAGCTGTCAAAATCCCTTTTCGTGATGGGGAGGGTCACATGACCCTACCTCACAAAAAGGGATTGGTTCATGAAGAGGGATTGCAAAAAGGGATTGGCTCACAAAAAGGGATGGCAAAAAGGGATTTTAAAAGGGCACTACAAATAAACAGTTTGGAATTTTGGGCTGAAATTTTCAGGGTACAAAGGGCTTGCTCTAAGAATATGGCATTTGCCAGTTTGGTGAAACAATTTACATTGGTTCTATAGTTATGGGCCTTTAAAATCCCTTTTCGTGATCCCTTTTTGCAAGCTGATCCCTTTTCACAATCCCTGTTTGTGAGCTTTCAAAATCCTTTTTTGTGAGGAGGAGGATTACATGGCCCTACCTCACAAACAGGGATCAGCTCACAAAAAGGGATTGCGAAAAGGGAGTCTAAAAGGGCACTGCAAACAAACGGTTTGAAATTTCAGGCTGCAATTTTCAGGGTAGAATCGGTTTGCCCTAAATATGTGACTTTAGATGGTTTAGTGATAAAATTTACATTGCCTCCATAGTTATAAGATTTTGAAGTTTGGAAAGTTCCCATTATGGAGTGATGGAAGTGTGCTAAGAGTGCAGGGCTCTCCAAAGGGAGATGCAATGGTGAGAGAGCAAGGCCCAGAGAGCCCTGCACTCCTACAGGGAGATGAATACTATTATGCAGTTTTGTGGCTTCGGTGTCCTTCTTTATGCAGTAGTGTGAGTACAGGGCCTGGAGGGCCCTACACTCCCTCAGTTGATGGGGTGTACCTTGGGGTTGTCTGGCCTAACTCTCACCCCATTCTCCTATACTGTACCATGTCAGCTTTTTTACACATGGAATGGGGTGAGAGTTAGGGCCGATGACTCAAGACACATCCCATCCCCTGTTGATCTGTGGACAGTGTGGGTGGGGTGGTCAGGTGGGGAGGTGTTAGGGTGTGAACCCTAACATCTAATTTCCTTACTTTTGTTGCTTCAAACCGGATGCATTAGCAAAGTTTTTTGCAATAAATATTTATATATATATATATATATATATATATACATATATATATATATTAAAGGGGCACGGTCATTAGAGGTTGAGTAGGCAGTTTAATGTTAAACCCCAAATGTTGCACTTTAATAACATCGCAACCATTCAACCGATTTACATGAAATTTGGGATACACAGTCTCAGGTGGTAGATCTCTTGATTTGCTAAGCTGTGTTTTTGATCAGATTTGTGGGTTTTGTACAGCGAAGCATCAAAAAATGTATTCACCTTTTTTGGCAAATGTCAGGGTCATTTTTCGAGATTACACTGCGCGTACACCATTTGGATGTTTGGCCTGAAATTTTCAGGGTAGAAAGAGGTTATCCTAAGGAACAATACAGCGTTGGTTTGGTAAAAAAAAATATTAATCTGTTCCAAAGTTATTACATTTTGAAATTTGTGGTTCTGAGCATGCTCAGTTCAGTCTTTGGGATAGATGCATTTTCGATCAAGGATTCCTGGTCATGAACGACTCACAAACATGGATTGCGAAAAGGGATTGGTAAATCTCAGAAAATCCCTTTTCGTGAGAAAATCCCTATTCGTCATCTGCCATTTTGTTTTCTCCCTCAGTGAGTGAAGAAAACAAAACCTCACGACTTGCCCCAGGTCATTTTTTTAAGAAACAAGGCATGGGTTTTGGTGAGGGGGCGTTCTCTACCCACCCATGCCTTTGTTTTTGTTTTTTTACTTTAAAAAGAGCACTTTTAAACTTTAAAAATCCCTTTTTGTAATCCCTTTTCACCAGCCAATCCCTTTTCACCAGATCGGCTGGCAAAAAGGGATGGCGAAAAGGGATTCTTGCCCTTTATTTTGTTTTTAATGTGCCAACATGGGGGGCCTAATCCCAGTGCAGGCCTTCACCCTAGTAATATGGGACACTGGGGAGCCCAACCCCAGTGTCCCAAAAACTGCTTTTTTTATTTTCCCTGAAAAAAGAAAACAGTCCACCGATGTCTTATTTATTTATTTATTTATTTGGTGCAGAATCCTGCATCCTGCCATTTTTGATGCTGAATCCTGCATCGAACTGCCATTTTTAATGCAGAATCATGCATCAAAGTCCCATTTTCAATGCAGAATTCTGCATCGAAGTGCCTGCTAAACCCATTTCTTTGCCAACACTGGGGGTGCCCAATCCCCAAGTCGGCATTTGTCCTCCCCTCCACTACTGTGGCAGACTGGGGAGCCCACCCCCAGTGTGCCAAAATAATTAAATAAATATTATTTTTCCGACACTGGGGTGCCCACTCCTGGTGTTGGATGCCCCCCCAAGCCCATTATTGTAAATATTTAAATAGCTGACATTGGGGTTCCCAATCCCCATGTCAGCTTTCTGAAGTAAGCCCTCCTCCAGTAGTCAGGGACACTGGGGAGCCCACTCCCAGTGTCCCAAAGTAAAGTTTTTTTAAACCTGTCAAAAAAGAAAACTGCCTGACCTTTTTTTATTTTAATCTGTAAAAAAGAAAACCATCCCTCATCATCTCCCCATCCCCTCTCCCATCCTGACCCACCCTCTGTGCACCCATCTCCCCTTACCCCATCTTGCCCCATACTTACCCTCGGAGATCAGCGGCTGCGATCTTCTGTGGACCAGGACATGCCTGCACTCTTCAAAGCCCAACTGAGGAATCAAGGTAAGAGCCATAAAATGACTGTCAATGGGGGTTTCAACTTATGTTGATATCTCATCCATTTTTAGGAATTGGGACTCCACCTCATTAACACTGGCACTGTCAATTCATTACTCTGTCCCACAAGGTGATTTTGCGGTCGCTGCATGGAATCACCTTTCTGGACTGATTAATGAAGTGACAGTGCCAATGTTAATGAGGGGTGGGGTTCCAAAAAGCCCATGTTGAAAATTTGGTGCAAAAAATCCCCAAAACGACTGCATTACGAGCATGCGTTGCTCATTTTCTACGCACATTCATAACTTTGCCCGTCTTTAATATTTTCCATCCAGATTTTCAACATTGACATTTATTCACACCTCCTCATGAACAGTACATCTGTCATTTTTCACATCCTGCCCAAAATGTGTTTTCTCACCTGTGGCACAGCATGGTGCAGTCGCTGTGCGAAGTCACCTTTTGGGATGGAGTAATGAAATCACAGTGCCACTGTTCATGAGGTGGAGGTCCCAAAAAGGCCATGATGAAAATTTGGTGCAAAGATACCTCAAAACACCCGAGTTACATGCAGTCATTGAAATTTCGGTATGCACACATGTAACTTTGGCAAACTACAATATTTTCACTCCAAATATTTAACATTGCCAGTTTTCCACACCACCTCATGAACAGTACTGCTTTCATTTCTTACATCCCACCCAAAATGTGTTTATGCAGCAGTGGAGCAGAATGACGCAGTTGCTGTATGAAATAACCCTTTGGGACTGAGTAATGAAATGACAGTGTCAGTGTTCATGACGTGAGGTTCCAAAAAGGCCATGTTGAAAATCTGGTGCAAAAAATACTTAAAAATGCCTGCGTTATGCATGATCATTGGAATTTTTCTACTGATGTGTGTAACTTTGGCAATTTATCATATTTTCACCCCACATTTTCAACATTGCCATTTTTTCACATCACTTCGTGAACAGTACAACTGTCATTTTTCAAATCCTGTGAAAAATGTTTTTCCACACCCGTGGGACATAATGACACTACAGTTGCGCAGAATTTCATTTCTACTGGGATTTGAAAATTTTCTATACCAGGTACGTGCAGTGAGGTGATAGAAGGTTATGTTGAGCATTTGGGGATGAACATTATTTAAGATGGCACAGTTATGACTGTTGCAATTTTGCTATGCCTGCTCGTAACTTAATGTGTGCAGGAGCCGGAGACCCCTGTGTTTCCACAACTAGATACATATGTGCATCTGTGGAGGGATGGGAGCACAGGGTCTGAAGTACCCTGCACTCCCACAGCAGAATAAAGATACTATGATACTATTATACTATCTCAAACAGTAAGGAAATAAATTGTAAAAAACTTTGTTAATGCATCAGTTAGGGTTGAAGTGACAAAAGTAGGGAAATGAGATGTTAGGGTTGAGTCCCTAACACACCCCCTTCCACCCAACCCTACCAGCCCAACCCACACCCACCCTCCACAGACCAACACACGTCGGGGCGAGCCTTTGTGTTGTCTGCCCTACCTCTCTGTTCTCAGTCCCTTGCATTTGTAAAGCAAACCGAACTCAGTGGTAATTTCTGACCACCTTCACTGGGGGGATATCTGTCCTCCTTGCTCTGGAGTGCATGGTGTGTTTTGTCCTTTTGTTACTATATGTTTCATCCTGCTGCAGTGGTAGGGAACAGCACTTACGAAAACGTAGCACTTAAAAGTGTACGAAAACAGTGTGCAAAATCTTTGTTTTTGCAAATGTCATACATTTGCAAAAATCTACCACATTTGCGAAAATCTGTGACTGACAAGTCTAGCACATTTGTGAAAATCTAGCATGTTTTGAAAGTCTTGTTTTTGAAAATTGCCAATATTTTGCAAAGATCTCAGTTTAAACTTACTGTATATGTATGAAAATCTAACATGTCTGCAAAAGTCTTGTTTTTGCAACTTGCCCATATTTGTGAAAATCTCTGTTTTAACTTTATTTGTGAAAATCTAGCATGTTTGTGAAAGTCTTGTTTTCACAAATCAGCCATATTTGTGAAAATCTCAGTTTTGTGCTAAACACAATGGATTCCCACCAAATTAGGCAGGTCAAGAGACCTACCCCAGAGATTATGCATGCCAGCTTTCATGCATATCCATTGAATGGTTCCAATGTTATTCACCTTCAAAGTTTGAACTTTAACATAGAAGTGTACTTTCACCCCAACTATACTGATGATTTTTCTGTTTATTCAACACTTTATATCTCAGAGACCTATGCCTGGAAATTACACTTGCAAAATTTCATGCAAATCCATTGCATGGCTCCAACGTTATTAACCCTCAAAACTTGAACTTTATTTGCAAAAAAATCTAGCATGTTTGCAAGTCTTGTTTTTGTAAACTGGCCATATTTGCGAAAATCTCAGTTTTATACCAAACACTTAACTTTTCCCATAGGAAATAATGGGGAATTAAAAACATTAATAACTTCTGAATCGGTTAATATTTTTTTCACCAAACCTTCAAAAGGCACATCTGTGACCCAAAGGCTTTCTACCCTGAAAATTTCAGCCCACAACATAAAGCCATTTCTGAGATCCAGAATGACAAAGAAATGTCAAAAAATCCTGATTTTTCTGTTTTTTCAACACTTTGTATCTCAGAAAGTACTCAACAGATTCCCACCAAATTTGGTAGGTCAAGAGACCTTCACCTAGAGATTGTGCATGCCACATTTCATGCACATCCATTAACAGCTGCAAAGTTATTAACCCTCAAAGTTTGAACTTTAACATAGAAGTGCACTTTCACCCTAACTACACTGGCGCGACTGTGCCAGTATAATATATATATATATATGTAATAGAAAACCCACTCCAAATGTGTGTGGTCACACTCTGATATTGTGTGTTTTGTTACACACTAGGCCACAGGCCGAGTGCATCAACCACCCAAGGCGTGTGTATATTAGAGCGCAACCACACACCCTACAGTGGGTTATCTATCTTGTAAAATGGCAAAATTGTTTGGGAGGGTGTGACAGTGCAGGTGTGCAGTCATGCTTTAATATACACATGGTCATGTGATGTGTTTCAACCAACCAGCAGAGATAATTTTTCCTACCCATTTTATAAATATAAATATATATACTATATGTGTATATATATATATATATATATATATATATATATATATATATATATATATATATACGATTACTGGTGGGCACTTTTTCCTTAAGAAAAACCTGGTTGATATTTGCCATAATAACCGTCTGGTTATTACGGCAAGCATGCGCTGGGTACCCTGCACATGCATCAGCTGCTCTCTCCCTTTACTCATGCTGGAAACCTGCCACAACTGCTACTCAGTGTTAAGTAAAACCTATGATCTTTTTTTTTAATTTTATATAACTGCTATGGCAAAAAAGTGCCCACCAACAACTATATAAAATAAAAGATGAGGTGGTGTGTAAAACTCAATTTTACACACACCCCCTCAGCATGGGATGCTGCTCATAAACCCCTCAGGCTTTGCCTTCAGGGTTTATGTAGCATCCCACACCTCGAGTGTGTGTAAAATCTCGTAACACACACCACCCCATCCTTTATTCTCTCTATACATATACATATTCATTGCAAAAAAAACTTCATTAATGCACCAGTTAGGATTAAACTGACAAAAGTAGGGAAATGTGGTGTTAGGGTTTCCAACCCTAACACCCCACCCCCACCCTGCAGGCAACAGGATGATAAACCATTGCTGTGTGGGGTGAGCCTCGAGGTTGTCAACCCTAACGCTCACCCCATTCCATCATTAAAGATGCTGAGATGTGTAGAGTATATGAGAATGGGGTGAGTGTTAGAGTTGATAACCCCGAGGCACACCCCACACCATAATGGTTTCTCCTGTTGCTGTCTGTAGGGTGGGGGTGGGGTGTTAGATTTGGAAACCCCAACACCACTCTTCCCTACTTTTGTCAGTTTAACCCTAATTGCTGCATTAACAAAATATTTTTTGCAATGAATTTCCTTACTTTTTGAGACAGTATAATTGAATCTTAATTTGTCTGGGGGAGCACAGGGCCCTGCACTCCCATCCCTCTATAGATGCATACATGTATGTTGCTGTGGAAGCGCAGTTGCATTTGTCCAAAACAGCAATTTCTTTCCTTTGTTGTATGGCTTGTTGAACTTCAGTGTTATCCTATGGGAAATTGCAGTTTTAATTTTTTATGCATGTTTTATATTCTCCCTAAATCATTGAGAGATATGTGTTATCCTTGTAGTACTCATTAAGACTTTTGTATTGATATATAGATGTCCCTTAAGTCCACATACTGAGGGAGTTATGGTTTCTGAAAGTTCCAATGTTATCCTATGGGAATTTACATGTTGTAATTTTTGTGCTTTTTAATATGGCCCCTAATGGTTTGGGGGAGTATGTGTTATTGTTGCAGTACTCATTAAGACCTTTTGTTTTGATATATAGCTTGTCCCTTAAGTCCAAATATTGAGGGAGTTATGGCTTCTTACACTTCCAATGTTATCCTATGGGAATGGGCATTTTTAATGTTTTTGTTTTTTATATAACTCCTAGATAATTTTGGGGTGATTACGTCTTATTCCTGCAGTAGTCATTAAGACCATTGGTTTGATATATACTGTAGGTTGTCCCTTAAGTCCAACTATTGAGGGACTTATGGCTTGTTGAAGTTCAAATCTGTAAAAAAAAACTAAGTCCAAAATTCTTTGTCTTATGAAGGAATCCTTTTTTGTATGAAACATTCTTATGAAGAAATCCTTTTTTGTATGAAACAAAAAAACAATAACAAACAAACAAAATAGGAGCCCTTCAAATGAAAAAAGAATTGGGGAAATAATTAAGTCCAAAATTGTTTTCTGTATGAAGGAATCCTTTTTTTGTATGAACAAAAAAGCATACAAAAAAGGATCCCTTCAAACAAAAAAAGAATTGTGAGAAAAAAACTAAGTCCAAAATCTTTTTCTGTATGAAGGGATCCTCCTTCATATAAACAAAAAAAGCATATGAGAAAGGATTCAAAATTTTTGTTCAGAGCATGCTTGGTAGGGTGGTTTCATTTATATGACCAATGCAAAAGAATCACTAGCTCCCAAAAGGAGACTCTTTTTCATGAGCTGGAAATTTTTTTTTCATGAGAAAAATTCTTCTTTTGTATGGCTATCTTCGTTTGCATTTTTTTTCTTCAAAAAAAAAATTGCAAACCCATAAAATAATGCCATGGAGAAAAACAAACACATGAATCTAGCTAAACAGACCCATTTAGTTTGATTCTGGAGTTTGTTTCAAGAAATTACCCAAAAATATATTTTTGAGACATCCCTAAAATCCTAAGTGGAAGGCTTAGCGAGGACTCCCGATTCTTCTTTCGTGAGCTGAAATTTTCCTTTTGTGAGTTTCACAAAAGAAGAATCTTGGTTCATAAAAAAAGAATTGAATCTCACAGAAGAAAAAAGTTCATGCTTCATGATCTTCTTTCACATCGAAAGAAGTTCACAAAAGAAGAATTTCTTCTTTTGTGAGGCAAAAGTCTTCTTTCGTGATCTCCTTTTGATCTGAAAGAAGAATTTATCATGAAAGAGTTTTCAAAAATGTCACAAAAGAAGATTTCCTTCATATGAAAGAATTCTTCTTTCATGAGACCATAAGAAAGAATAGAATCTGCTCATGGAAGAAGAACATTGTCTTTGTATAGAAAAACAACTTTTGTTTATGACAAGGCTGTTTTAAAAGATTTTTACCATGAATTTACAATATGGCTTTTTTGAGTTCACGCATGTGATGCAAACTCCTTGGGATAGTGACTTTTGAGGGGTGTGACACTGTCTGTCCAATGCAGAGTACTCTGCAAGGGGCTTGATAGTATCTCACCAATCATCAGCCAGGTTGGTCCTGATACGGTTTTGCCTGAAGTGGTCTGCACTTGAAAAGGAAAAGCTGCACCAAGCATGTGGTGGCTTTTCCCTTTCATCTGCAGGTCACCACAGAGCAAACAGCTGTTTGCGTCATGACATCTCCACCCCCCCTCACCACCCCATGGTCCCTTCCTGAAAGGTGGGAGGCGCTTTCCTCACCTGCCTCCTCCATGTCCTGCTGTCTCCTCCTTATTTTCTCCCACATGTGCAAAGCAGGCCACAGCCTAAGCTCTGTACAGGCTGGAATATTCAGCGCCCAAAGGCATAAGCACGATAGATCATGCTAGTGGATCTCCCCCCACCTGCCAATATCAGGGTGCTCAGTCCCTGTGTCAGCAAGTATCCCCCTCTCCCTTTAATGTGGCACACTGGGAGCCCACCCTAGTGTGCCAAAAACTACCTGTGTGTAGTGTTTCTGACACCAGGATGCCCACTCCCAGTGTCGGATGCGCCCCTGCCCCTATATTCTCCACCCTCGGTGTGCCCAATCCTCAGTTTGGCATTGATCTGGCACACTGGGAGCCCATCCAGTGTGCTGAAATCCATAAATAGTGTTTCTGTAAAAAAAGAAAACAGACCCGTGACATCTTTTTTTTACCTGAAAAAAAAGAAAATGGTCCCTCGTTGTTCTCACTGGCCCACCTCTCCCAACCTGCACCCTCCCTCTGCACACCCCCTCCCCACACCCCTCCCTCACCCATACTTACCTCCAGAGGTCAGGAGCAGTGATCTTTGGTGGACCGGGAACAAGTCTGCACTCTTCAAAGACCAACCAGGAACTGAAGAAAATCACGGTAAGCCCTATAATGGCAATCAATCGGGGGGGGTCAACTTAGGTTGTCATCTCAGCCATTTTGGGGAGTTTTGGTCCCAGATTATCAACATGGGGTTCTTGGGATCCCACCTCATGAACACAGTCACTGTCATTTCGTTTCTCAGTCCTGAAAAGTGATTTTGAGGTCACTGCACAGAATCACCTTTCCGGACCAATTAATGAAATGACAGTGTCACTGTTCATGAGGTGGGGTCCCAAAAAGCCTTTGTTGCAAATTTGGTGAAAAAACTCCCAATAATGACTATGTTATGAGCATCCATTGCGCAGCTTCTACACAGGCTCATAACGTCCTCAATTTTTAAGATTTTCACTCCAAATTTCCAACATTGCCATTTTTTCACATCCCTTACGAACAATACAGCTGCCATTTTTCACATCCTTCCTGGAATGTGTTTTTGCACCTGTGGCGCAGAACGACGTGGTCGCTGTGTGAAATCAACTTTCAGGACAGATTAATGAAATTCCAGTGCCACTGTTCATGAGGGGAGGTCCAAAGAAGGCCATGTTGAAAATGTGGTGAAAACATTCCAAAAAATGACTGCGTTATAAGCATGTGTTGCATAATTTCTATGCACACTCATAACTTTGCCACTTTTTCATATTTTCACTCCAGATTTTCAGCACTGCCATTTCTTCACACCTCCTCATGAACAGTACAGCTGTCATTTTTCACATCCTGCCCAAAATGTGTTTTCGCACCTGTGATGCTGAACGGCACACTTGCTGTGCGAAATCACCTTTTGGGATTGAGTAACAAAATGATACTGCCACTGTTCATGAGGTGGGATCCCAAAAAGTCCATGTTGAAAATTTGGAGCAATCAGCCCATCGGCACAGTGGTTGGATTTCTGCTTGCGATGTTGGCGACCCGGGTTCGGGAATGGACCCAAGTCATCAGATGGCCGGCCGAGGGAGAAGGATTAAGTATCCTGTGGACTGCTCTCCTTCTCTGGGGGAGGGTGGGGAGTATGCTCAGTGCATTAGGGACCCCTGATGGAGGCCAGGAGCACCTCAGCAACCAACATCGGTATGCTTCAGGAGGCGGGCCAGATGCCGGACATCATTGCACGTCTCCACCTCCCAAAAAAAACCAAGAAAAAAATGTCTTAGGGGCACTCTGGATGATGCCGCCCTACTCCCAGGTCCTCACTGCTCCTCGCCATGCTGTCACAGATTAAATACTGGTTCCACAAGCCTTCACTACTAGCCCCGAACCCCGCCCTGGGGAGGAAGCCAGGGAGGCAATGTCAATCGGAACCGACACCTTACCCACGTCGTAGGCGGTTGGGTCGTGAGGCTGTGGCGCCACCCTGGGGGGTAAGCCAGAGGATACCTGCGGCAGATGGCGGTCATTGGGGAAGCAGGACTGGGGCAGGAGCAGACAGATGGGCGAGCGTCCTGGAGGCAAAATGTATAATAAAAAAAAAAAAATTTGGAGCAATAATACCAACAAACACCCAGGGCGTTAGGGTTTCCAACCATAATGCCCACTCTTAAAATGCAAGGCAGAGAAATATACACAGAAAAATACAGGAGGCATGTACAACAGCAATAACCAACAGTGAACTTTCGGCATTGACAAATGCTTGTTTTAAACCACACCTCATGAACCAGGAAGGTGATATTTTTTCAGATCAGGCCTGGAAGGTGATTTGTGGTTGTTCATTGTCTTTTGCTGTCGCCGTACTTAGTATTTGAAGTGACTCTGCTGCACCAAGTGGCCGCTCTGGGCCAAGGGACAGAAGCAGCAGAGCTGCATTTTGTGCTTCTGTCCTTGTGCTCAGTAGTACAAGTGTCTCTGCAGGCCCAGGAACATATGTGACAGAGATGCATTGTATTTTACTGCCCCTGGGCTCCCATTCTTGCAACACATAGATTAGCCACAGAAGAAGCCAAAAGATGGCCACCAAGCACATACCTGTCTCTGGAAACGGTTCATCAGCTCAGGTGCTCCAAAACTGGTCATCATCATCCATGGTAATGGATGGGGGTAGAGTGGCCAGCCGTCTATTTACAAAGGGTGCATGTGTTTTCTGCAGACAACCAGTGGAGAGCCTTTTTAACACTAGAGGAGTTTTATTACTGAGTCTCGAAAGTACCCAACAGCCAAGGTTGTGAGCTCAGCTATGTTGCATTGGTTGTATAGGTAGAAGGGACTGCACTACATGCTCTGAAAACATTTCTGTCTGAACCAGACAATAACAGTAAGTAAAGAAAAATGTGATGAGTGAGCAAAATAAATGGAGTATTCTTGAGGTGAAATGCCTGTGCAGTGTGTGTGTCACTGTGCATGTCCTACAGCAATATTCATTGTTTCACTTTTGCTAAGATAAAGTAGATAAAAAAATAAAAAGTCACATCAGAAAGTTCTACAACAAGTGAGCAATCATAAAATACCAAAAGCCACAAAAAAGATGTCTTCACTCAGGAGTTAGCAGGTCAGTAATTGATTATGCCATACTTACAACTTAAAGTGTCAAGTGCGGATGGTGCTCACAAACTGTTCTATGCCCGACCACTCCGTGCACATTTGGAGCTGCTCATTCCTTCTTCAAGGTGCCCTTTCTGTGGCATGTGGTTCATTTTTGGAAGTCTGCACCATAGACTCAGTAGTGTACTGGGGTCCTTTGTTCTTTTTTTACCCTCGATCATGTTATTAATTTACCAAAATATAGCGTGTTCATGGCAGATCGGCAGTCAAGAGGAGGTGGAGTTGCTATCTAAGTGTCAGACAACCTTGTGGCCTCGGTCATTGACACCACGTCCATGCCCAAAGAGTTTGAATGCCATACCTTAAAGATTTCACTACCATCAAATGAAGCCTTACATGTCATAGGCTGTTACAAACCACTGCCAGGGAGCCTTGAGATAGTATCCCACCGGCATAAATTTCTAGAAACCACCAGTTCTGAAGTTATTATCATGGGTGACTTTAACATGGATCATCTCTCTTCTAGTTCTAAACCCTTAAAGGATTTATATGATGCCTGCAGATTATCTCAGCTTATATCCAAGGTCACCCACCCGAACACCAAAAATCCATCCAGTAGAATGCTTCTAGACCTTGTCCTAGTTAATAAACCCTATAAAATCTCCCACATTGGGACTTTTCATAATGACATCAGCAATTACACGATGGTTGCTTGCATAAGATACACCCCCAAACTTCTCTCCACTTTTAGTTTTATTTTCGGAAGGTGCTTTCAGAACTTCAACCCCATGGACTCTCAGACTGACCTAAGCAGGATCACATGTCAGTCCTTTTATCTCACCCTAACTGTCTCCAAAGCCTTTGACCCGTTCCATGCTGGTGTATCAAAGGTTATCAACACTCATGCCCCTCTTGTGAAAATCAGGACCAGAAAAATAATCTGTCCTTGATTCACCAGTGCCTTGAGATCTGCTCCACGGAACAGAGATTCTCTCTGGAAAAGGACACGTAAAACCAAACTGCCTTCCAACTGGGCTGCTTTTAGATCTGCTAGAACAGTTGCACAAAACTAGTTCGGGAAGAAAAAGCAAAGTATTTCAAAACAGCACTTGACTCTTCAAAAAACTATGTGGCTACATTTTGTCAATTATTAAGGGATATTGAAGATCACAGTTCCTCTTTGGCTCTTCCATGTAAGGTCAGTAGGAGCAAACACTTACACTACCAAGCATTGCATTCTAGAACAGATGAACAATCATTTTGCTACAGTTGGTCTTGCCTTCAATACTTCTGCTCTATGTAAGCTCTCCCTTCTTCCTGATATCTCTAGCCCACTATTTTCCCCTATAAATCTCTCCTCCCCTCCTCCCCTCCAAATACATTCACTTTCACCCTATTACCGTTAAGCAGGTCAAAGACCTTCTACTCCTCTCGATACTAAGAAAAGAGCAGAAGCTGATCAGCTCGAACCATACTTTTTAAAGCTGGGCTTCTTCTACCTGGTGCCTTCCATTACCCATCTTTTTAATTTGTCTCTGTCCCAAGGGGCACTTCCATCTATATGGAAAACAGCCCACATTACCCTGCTTTTCAAATCTGGTGACCCATGTGACCTTAATAATTACAGACCCATCTCATTGTTACCTATATTATCAAAAATGCTTGAAAAATGTTTTACCTCAAGTTGATAGAATATCTAGATTCCACTAACATGCCCAACCCATTGCAATCCGAATTCAGGCCCAAGTACAGTACCATAACTGCTTTTGCCAAAGTTACAAATGACTGGTTTACTGCCCTTGGCTCCAAGAACTGCATATGTGTGCTGTTCCTCAATCTAAGCAAGGCCTTTGATACTGTGGACCACACTCTTCTGTTAAGAATGTTACAGAACATTGGTCTTGATACGCAGGCTATGAGGTGGTTCGCTAGTTATCTCTTAGGTCGACAACAGCTGGTAAAAGCACAGGGCGATCTTTTCCCATTGAAAACTGTGCTGAGAGGGGGTACCTCAAGGCTCTGTCTTAGAGACCCTAGTATTTGCTATCTATATTAATAATATTAACCACAGTATCAGGTCAGTAAGTGTTCATCTCTTTGCAGATGATACTGTTCTTTATCTTTCTCTGCCCTCTCCTGAGGCTGCTTGCCTGGAACTGCAGCCCAACTTTGATCTACTTCAACAGACACTGATTGACCTAAAGCTGTTGCTCAATGCCAAAAAGACAAAAGTCATGCTTCTCTCTCTCTGCATACAAAATCAGTGTCCACCCCATCGTCTAGTATCCAACTGCAGATTAAGACACTATTGGGGTAATCCCTGAAATACGTGGATAAATTTAAATATTTAGGAGTCTGGATTGACTGCAAACTGTCCTCTTCAGTGCATATCGATGAACTTGCAAAAAAACTAAGGCAACGTCTAGACTTATTTTTCTGTATTAAACATTTGCTAACCCAGGACACAAAAAGTAGATTGGTATAGATGACATTCCTCCCCCCCTGCTTGTCTATGTGGACTTCCTCTATAGCCATAGTCCTAAAACTGCTCTAGCAAAGCTGGATACATTGTATCATGAAGCTTAGAGTCATCTCCCGTGTCCCCTGCAAAACTCTCCACTGTTTCCTTTAGTCTGTTGTAGGCTGGACCTCGTTTGACACTTGGAGGTCACGGTATGCCCTGCTCTGGGCATATAGAGCTATCTCCAACAAGCTACTCTCCTATATCTCTGCTCTTTTCAAATGTACTCCCTGCACCTACCCCCCCCCCCTCCTTAGAACATACATTTACATCACACTTGGTGTTCCCAGGGTAAAATCTCTCTTTGGTGCATCTTCTTTGAGCCATGCCATACCATCTCTATAAAACACCCTTCAGCATTCATTAAAGCTGTCCCACTGGGTTGAATTACCCCATTTCAAGATTCTCCTCAATCGCTATGTAAGGGATAATTGCCATTGCAATTTCTCACCTTCCCTATTTTCCTTCACTCCCTCCCCATACTTCTTGCAGCCAACCTTCTTTTCCCTCATCGCCTTCCCCTTTCCCCTATTTTCCACCCCATTCCATCCTACCTCTCTCCTTCCCGTCACCCTTGGTCCTTAGTCCTCCCAGACCACATATCTACCCTTCCTCCCTATTACTTTTTAGTCGACGGTTGAGCTCCAATTCATTAGTTGAACTTATTTTATGCATTGATTGTGTGCTCATAGCTATAGCATACCTATCGTGTGTATGTTGTGTATCAACTGTTTAGTGTATTGCTTTTATCCTGTATCATTTACAGAATTATTTTATTGTTATGTAACTGTTTTTAATTGTTAATTTGACCTCTGTACCAGTCCATCCAGGACCACCTTGTAAATGAGTTCTCTCAACGGTGCATTTTCCTGGTAAAATAAAACTTGAATTGAATTTAATTTTTGAGCAATCATAAAATGCCTTTTTTTATAAAAAAAACAAGAGGCTTAAGGAGTTGACAGTGTCCCTTTAATAGAGAAACCTGGGGTGCTATTCACTAGCTTGTTCTTGGTGCTTTAGAGCACTGGCAACAGACATCTGGTCACTGTGCACTATTAAGTTTAAAACCTTTTATTATAAACTGCAAAAGAAACAATTCTAAGGAGGACCCAGCTGCAAAAAATATAAGTGCACTGAAGAAGATTCTGTGTTCCTTTGTTCCACCCAGTCCTCTGGGACAGCGGATTTAATTCTCTGGAAAGCCATGAACTAAAATTATTGTCAGTGTCTTCAAGCCACGGAGGACTCATGTGGCACTCAGTTGCTTCGGCTCTGGGGAGGACAAGCCCTGTGGGTTATGCTTATGCATCATTAAAATAAGGGGGTATAGCCATAGACAGCTGTAGCTTTATTGTTGTAAAGGATGGGTTTCTGTAATTCCAAAACATAAAGTTCCCCCTGCATTTTGAGAGTCTTGTTTTCAGAAAGGCAACAGCTCCTTAATATTCAATCACCTTGCACGTTTCCCTCATTCCATATTTGTTTTCCGTAATTTTTGTTTCCCACTTTAGCCCCACCTGACTCCCTTAGGAGCCCCATGGCAGGCCCACCCAACCCCCACACACCACACAAACCTGCATTTACTTGGCCTCCATGTAGCCTTGGAATGCTACCAGGTGGGACTGCGGTGAGGGGGACGTACCCCCGGCAGCCATCATTCCTTGGGTGGTGGTGCTAGGGAGATGCCAGGCTCTGATATACTGAGTCCATCATCTTCAAGCATTGGGGCATATTTATGCTGATTCCCAGGTCCCTCCCTGAGACACAAGTGACTGGGATGCCATATGCAAGCATGCAAACAAGGCCATGTGCAAGCATGGAAACAAGGCCACGTGCAAGCATGCAAACAAGGTCATGTGCAAGCATGCAAACAAGGCCACGTGCAAGCATGCAAACAAGGCCATGTGCAAGCATGCATGCAGATTTCCCTGATTCACTAAAATACCACCAACAGCTTAAGTTGGTTCAATCAGAGTTGATTTTCACCCATATTCAACAACCCCCCCCCCCCCCAATGAGGTAGAAAACAGGCAGTATTATCTCGTATTCTTTCCTGGTCAACAAAAGTAAATAAATACCTTTAACGCCCCCTCCACCTCGTAAATCAATCACTGACAAATCATCAGAATTAGAAATTTATTTCAAAAGTCAGTATTGAGGAAATGAGAAAAAGTACAGAGAAATGAGAGTAATGAGTGTTTGGGGGGGACACAGAGCCACATGGCTGTCCATAACAGCCACATACCTGTCGCACAGACAAACTGATACCTTAGTCAATGAATCACAACCTCACAGGCAGATTGACACCTCAGCTAATGAATCCCATCCAACTAATATGATTTTCAATAGGAAACACTGGCAGGAGGCCACAGTAGTACCTGTGGTACTGATCTTAAGGAAGCACCTGGCAGCTGTCTTACTTGCAATCCTGTACTGGGCAATCAGTAGTCCTTGTACTTTCCTGTCACATTCAGACTGAAATCCTGTAGCCTTTGTCCCCTCCTTAATCTAAATAAAGATGACAACCTGGTAATCACGTCTCCCCGAGTCTGCGTTCATCCGTTCTTCAACTCAAGAACAGTACAGTGATGTGGATGATTCTGGCATACAACTGGCTACAGCTCCTTGCAGAAATGATCATATGTAGTTTTCAAAGGAACCCAGAGACCCACAGCACCATTGCCTGGCAAAGTGGCTTTCTGCATCACTCAGTGGCTAACTTTGCTCACTGGCTAACAGCCGAACACACCTACACACCCATCATACCAGTGTGAAGAAACTTTTACAATATGTGGATTCATGCAGACAACATTTGCTAAAGGAAGCTAGATATAAATGTTATTCATGGCGTTGTTTCTTGACTCAAATACCCACTCTTCAGTGGCAGACATACTAATTATAGGAGGGACCGAGGATTTTTTTTTTATTTAACAAAATCAGGGACAGTTAAGAGGTATGCCAGTCTTGCTGGATTTCCACTCTGGGCCCAGTCTCATTAAAATCCTTCAGATTCAATGAGGCAACAAAGTTGCTTTACAAAAAGTCAATGTGTAGAACACTGGCTGTGCTTATGCACTGTAAATCCTTCCGAATGCAAGGACAAAAAGTGTGGCATTGACACACCCATCATCAGTAAAGGAAACTTGAAAGAGCAGCATTTCTGTAGAAAAAGATTTATTACACAATCATCTTAGTGTTAAGAAAGTGCAGGCATGCAGTAATGGGAAACATACTAGGAAAGTGTCCTGAATAAGAACATAGGTATTGGGGACACCCACAGTATGTTCATACTAGCAGGATGTCCCCAATGTTTTATACTTACACTTAGTGCTTTTAAAGGCATCACAGAGCTTGGGCAGTATGACTAAAGGAGCCCCTCAACTTGGTGAGGGTCCCAGTCCCAGAGATGCCAAGGAGCATGGACCTGGTGAACAGACACAGGATTGCGTTCCATGTAGGAGAGTAGGAACAGTTGTTGCATGGAAAACATACCCGATCTCTGGCCTGCAAGGAGGCCTAACCTACTGTGGGTACCACTGACCTCAATCCTATGGCTAAAGGACCCCCCCAGCACAGGAGGCTCCATCCTGCTAAATGAATGGGGGTATGGCCATACCAAAGGAAGACAAAAATGGTATCCAGTGGTGAGGGCAGTGCAAAATGAGTGACTCATATATGAGCGGCTCAGTTTGCACACCCAATGAAACAGCAACAATGATGGGGAACAGCAACTGTGGGAGAAAAGAACAGCGAAGGCAACTGAAGGGGGTGGGGGATGTTGTGACGTTGGTGACGATGTGACGTTGTGGGTTAAATGTAGTAGTGCAGCGCAGTGCTGCTGAGCTGGCCACCTGGAGTGCTGGTGTGAGTTGCTGCCTGCAATGCTGAGGGTTGTGGGTTCGGGACTGGCCACAGCTATTTATTTTTGTACCTTGGAGTGGGTGTTTTCCATTTTGTTTTTGTTCCCTGTCCCCTGTGTTCCCCGACTGTGGTGCCCCAGTGATGGTAGCCCCCTCCTGTGAATTTCCCTTTCACCCAGAGTCTGCTCCCCTCTGGAGTTGATTATAATAATTTGGGGTGTGTGAGGGGCATGGCCCCCCTACATTAAATATTGGTTAATTTTGTGGCCCTCGTAATGTTTGCAGTGCCAGCGCTCATGTAGGGTTTGCTAATTTGGGTATGTAGCAATTATCAGATTAGGCAAAATGTACTTGCTGATATGCAAGTCACCATTCTGTTTTCACTATTATGACATAGAACTGGGAAAAACAGGTTATGACTGGGCACAACCATAGGCAGGCTGGCTGGAAAATCTGAATTTTAGGGGGTTCATAGCAGTTAGCTGACCAACAAGCAAAGATAGTCAATGAGAAAGGATTATAAAGAGTGGTGTGTAGTAACAGCAGTGAAGGGATATTGCTCATTGGGTGCAGGGCCTTATCTGTTAGAGTGTGTAGGAGCACGGCCGCTGGCCAGCAGGATGTTTACCTACACAAGGTGTTGCAGAGCTTGGCAATATGGTTAAAGGAACAAGTCTGGTGGAGGGAGTTTCTCTACAGAGCACAGGCGAATTAAGGGGGGGACAGATCAAGGCAAGACTGCACCATGGGTGAATTCAGTCATCTGTAGGGTGCAGACCCCTGATATTTGATCAAAGGTTGAAGGCAATAGGGTGTAGGCTAGTTGGTTGTGGGCTGCTGTTCTCTTGTTGCTCACGGGACACAGAACTCATCTTGTGAGTAGTACAGAACCCGTGTGCCCTAAGTATGTTCTGGCTCTGCACCATTGTTATGAATGGAGCATCAGTTGGAACAAGGCAACAGACCCAAAAAGGGCAGCAGCATGGAAGCTGGAGGCACTGGAGGTGCAGATCAAGACAGAGACCCAAGTACTCAGGCAGTAGATCCTGAAAAGAAATTGGAGCAGCACAGGATGAGCATGCATTGCAGGGATCTGAGAGACACAGAAAGTAAGCAGAAGCAGGAAGCCCCAGTATGGAAGCATTGGCCGCTGGAGGGAAGTAGGACAAAGCAACAAGAAAACACAGGACCAACATAGCATGACATCGAAGAATCCAGAAGTGGAGGCATCGGTAGAAACCGCAGAGGAGGAAAGCAGCATAGAGCACTCAGTGAAAAGGAGGCATGATGGGCTCAGTTAACTGGCAAAAGTAGGATGGGAGCAGCAGCTGCAGAGGCAAACCCACAGTAGAGAGGCAGTCATAGCTGCAACAGGTAACAGCAGAGTAGTAAGCCAACAGGCATACCAGAAGACACATGGCTGCCAACAATGAAAACGGCACACAGAGGGGAGGAGCATGGGTTGCCCACAGCCCCGCTGTACCCGAAGCTCAGCCTGTCTAGTTACTGTATGTACTGTTAGTAATCAGGCTTTTTTCAATAGCATTCCCTGTGAAGTGGAATAAGCTACCACTTCATGTCAGTTTTACCTGCAATTTAAGCTTTCTCTGAACTCGCTTGAAAACCTTCCTTTTTCAGTAGGATTTTTTTGTGTGGACTAGGTATGACTGGAAGGACTTTTAGTATAAACTAAAAGTGAACATTTGTTTGGCTTTCTTAGCATTTTTGTTGGAGTGTAATTTGTATTTTGCTATATGGTATTCTGAGTGCCTTGTTAAAAGAGCACATTAGAAATGAAAGTATCCATCCACCCATTTATCCTACCTTCCTTCCTTCCTTCCTTCCTTCTCCTTCCTTCCTTCCCCTTTCCTCCCTCCCTTCTCCACTCCCTTCCCCTCTCCTTTCCTCTCCTTCCTCCCTTCCTTTCTTCCTTCCTTCCTTCCTGCCAGTGCGGCTTAAGTGATAGCACATCCACCTCTGGGTCAGAAGGCCATTGATTCTTATCCCACACTGGGTCTGGACTCATACAATAAACACTGGCACCTTCGTGCAGTACTAGGAGGATGCTGTACTGTTTGGGGGCGGGGGGGGTTCTGTCCTTTGGAAAAGGCATTAAACTGAGGTCCCTTCCGCTCATCTCTAGTGCTGCCCTGGTGAGTATCCTGGTGAATGTAAAATAACCCAAGACACTTTGTGCAAAAGCTGGGGAATTTTTATTAAAAAGAAATCAAAACCAACATATACTAATTACATTCCAAAGGACCATTACCAAACATCAAAAAAAAATTATAAATGCACAAACAAAACATCAAATTCAATTAAATTTACATTACCCAGCCGGCCCGGTGGCGCTGAGGGTTGAGGCGCTGGACGCCACACCTCGTGCTACGGCGGTGACCCGGGTTCGGGAACGGACTCGGGTTGCCGGGGGTCGGCAGGGGGAGGGAGGATTGAGTGTCCCAATGGATGCTCTCCTCCCTCAGGGGTGGGAGCCATGAACGCGTCCTGCGTTCATCACCTCACGGCCGGTGGAGGCTTACCGACCAAGAGGGGATGGAGGCGGCTCCGCTCGCCGGAGTCGGGAAGGGGGGACACCGGCTGCGCATGAGGACTTGGTGTGCATCAGCACGCCGCCACTCGGGACGTATGTCCTAGCGCAGGACATCTCAGAGGGCGGGGGAAACTAGGGGAAGAAAACAAGAAAACCCCTCTCGGCAGCCCAAGATGATAGCCTCTCGGTACCATCCAGACCACCGATAAGAGGGACAGACCCCCACTGTGCAGGAGGGAGAAAGGAGGCACTCTAGGGGGCAGATCCCACCGGAAGTGGAATGGAGGAGTTGAGAGGAAGGAAGGAGTGGGCTCCGGGAGCAGAGAAGGAGGCATAAAAATAAAGTAAAAAAAAAAAAAATTTACATTACCCCGGAGCCTGTGAAAGAAGAACTTGTTCCATCCCTACCAGTTAATATAGTGTAATAAAAAACTCTAGGTGTATTACTTCAATCCCTTATCTTTATTACAGATAAGTTCCATTATAAAGCAATTCAAACATTTACAGCCAGGAGATACCTTTCCACATTGAAGAACATTTTGAAATACTTAAACCTTTCAGTTCTTTCAATTTTAGATCCTTGAGTTCTGTTTCCATCATTCAAGCAATAGAAAGTATGTAGGCTGCAGCTGTTGCAACACATATTGACAGTTCACCTGCCACAGATAATGTTTTAGGCAAGCAAAGATCACTATTAGTGTGCTAGTATTACCCTCTGACAACATAGAGGAACATCACCTAATATCATGTTCTGGTATGTTAGCCTAGCTAACCGTGGAAGACTCCATCTGATTGCCAAAAGAAGCCCAAAAGCCCTTTACACATATACATTCTACGGTAAAATGTTCCATAGTTTCAGTTTGAACTCCACACTCTGATCGAGAACATATCGGTTCTTCTACTTTTTTGTGCTTCATGCTTCCCTTCACTCCCAAGTCTCCCATAACAGCGTATCAATAGCAATTCCTACATGTTCCAAGGGATCCTCTTGTCTGTAACTTGTTCTAATACCAGATGGGTTTTTGAAAAATGGCACAGATTAAATTCCGGCTTCTGCATATGAATTTTTGCCATCACTTCCCGATACAGATGCAGTCTGTCTAAACATGTACAGAAAGTTTGTTAACCTTCCAAATTAACATTTTTTTAAGGGTAGGGACAGCATAGGCTGAGATTTGTAAATGTAGGTTTCTTGAAGCAATTGATCCCTGGTCTGAAAAATAAAGGTGTATCTCACCCCAGAACCAATCATACCATGTGGTTGTTCTTTCCTGAAGTCCTGCTTTTAGTGAAGAGTGAAAAAAACTATGTGAAAAAGAAATCGGGTTAGTCATATTCAGGCCTCCTTTTTTCTACCAGAAGATTTGTAAAACCCCTTTAATAGGGTTCAAATGCATCCCCCACAATAATTGAAAAAAAAACTCAGAATCTTGTCACTGTTTATTGGGGATGGAAACATAATTTAAATACTGTATGTAAAGATTGGTAAATTGAATTAATAATCTGAAAATAGTTGAATGAATGTGTTGTTTGATTGTGATACATGGATACTTTAGCCATTCACACTCTCTGCCTCCCTCGGGGGACTACCACCCTGTCAGGGTACTGTGAAGGCAAAGGAACCCTCCTGAAGAGGGTTCTATCCCTAAAGGAGCCATGGTAACATAATTATTTTAGACTAAAAGCACCTTAGGAAGGAGCCCTAAGGAAAGAGATGCACTGCTGGAGGAGGAGGGGAGGGTGGCTGGGCAAAGAAACTGGTGCATCCGAATGAGGCTGGAAGACATTGGTTTAAATAGTTCAGGAAGGGGTGTGTGGCTGGTAGCTCCTGTCCACTGATCTGCAAGCATAGCCTTTGTGTTCAGTAGGTGCACACAACTTATTGAGAAGTTGTGCTTGTGCAACATTGACAGTCTGGAGACAGTTGAATGAATGTGTTGTTTGACTGTTATACATGAATACTTTGACCCGTTGCACTGTCTGTCCCATGGGGGCCTACCATCCTGTCAGGATACTGCGAAAGCAAAGGAATCCTCTTGAGTAGGGTTCCACCCCTAGAGGTGCTGTGGGAACTTAATTTCTTTAGGTTAAAGATACCTTAGGGAGGGAGCCCAAAGGTACTACACAGGAGGTGGTAAACACAGAGACTGAGTGGAGTACTGACTGACAACAACTGGTGTCTGGTGGCAACCAATAACAGACAGAGACTGACTGGAGCAATGACTGACATGAACTGGTAACTAACAGCAGACAGAGACATGACTTCCATAAGGAGAGAGGTAATGGCAGAATTGAAGGAATAAGAGAGCCACCATTCAACACCAATTCAGAGCGGAAACCTACTACTAGAGTAAATGTTATACTTAAACATGTATTATGGCCTTTGCCACTCAAGACAGAAAAAAAACCTTGTGGAGGAAATCTCTGAAGACCCATGGCATTGGCCACCATCTCTCCTGGCATGGGAACTTATTACTGTGACTGCTCAGAATGCTAATTTGGAGTTTGAAATTCAGTGCAAGCTTTTGGAGGGATAATGCTCTCTCTAGCCCTCTAATGGGATAACGCTGTGGAGTGCCACGAGTCAATCTCTGCAGCTGAATGAAGTTCCCCATGAAGAAGATCCACTCATCAAAAGATGGAATGAGGAGAGTAGCTAGGGACTCTTGAAAGGCTATCACCCACCCTTGAGATAGTGAGGAGACCTATCCTTGAATGGAAACTAAAGGAAGGGGATATGGAATGAGACTAGGTGGACCTTAGGCAGAGATGGGAGCATAGCTTTCAGAGCTGCTGCCATCATGGTCTCCACAGCTAAAGGAACCCCATGTGAACTTAAGGCTCCACCCTCTGGCAGCTGAAATCTTAAATACTACACCTTGAGATGCTGCCAGTGAAGGTCTGCATGGTTAATGCTTCCCCCCAAAGCACTGGAATTTACCACCTGGCCAGAGTGCTGGGAGGTGCCACAGGAGACAAACAGCCTACAGAGAAGGATCCCTGCCCAAGATGAGGTACTCACCCTCAAGATGCGGACCTCAAGGGCAGCAAGAGCTGTCTACTCACAGGGAGAACCCTGGGGGTAAGAGTCTAAAAGACAAAGACTAGGACTATTCTACAGAATTAACCACTTCCTTACTAGGGATGCCAAGCAGCGGCTGGTTCAAACCATGTTCCTTTCATTAATAGATTACGCAGACCTTCTCTATAGCCATATACTGCCTCTGCCCTGGCTAAGTTGGACACCCTATACCACAGAGCAATCAGGTTCATAACGGGCCTTCCACTTTCCACACAACATTGCTCCTTGTACACTGTGGTGGGCTGGACTTCCCTTCATTACAGGAGATATAGAAATGACACTCTATGGGCTTTCAGAGTAGTTACCAACAAGCTCAGCCTATACTTCTCTGATTGTATTCCCCATAGTGTGATAGGTGCCTATGCTCTAAGAAGCTATTCCCTAATTGCCTTGCAATTACCTAAGGTCAAATCTTGTTTCGGCAGAGCTGCCATAAGTTTCTTGTTGCCTTCCTTGTGGAACAATACGCAAAAAAACTTGAAGCTGAGCTGTCCTGTTAGCCTGAATATTTTCAAGTCGCTCTATGACCGCTCCATGAAGGAATCCTGCAAATGTTTCCCACATCACTAGTTCACCTATTTTCCAGTTCCCTTCTGCCCATCCTGCTCCCGCCCCTGCCTCTGCCCCCTGCTCTCCCTACCAAAATACCAGCTTCTCTGCCTCTCTTTAGCCATGGCCAAGTTGCACCCCCTTCCCTGAAGTATGCCAGTTAACTATTCCAACCCCGTCATTTCTTCCTAAGCTGGTATCCCTCTTCTTGCATTTCTCTCTCCTTTTAAGTGAACATTCTGGCTGTACCCAGTTATGAGCCTGTCTGTTGTAAAGGCCCTCTCACTCAAATGTTGATGTACATATGTATATTTTGTCTTCTTTGTATAATATTGCATTATGTTTTACCATGTTACTGTACTATGATTTTTGTATGACCAGGTCCATCTCGCAAATGAGCCCTGCTCAATGGTGCCCGCCTGGATAAATAAAGATTTTGATTGATTGATTGATTGAGTCTAACTAAATAATGACTGCTGGAAGAAATGACTGATATTGATGGATAAAAAAGTACAATGACTGAAAGGGACTGAAATTGGAAAGTACAGCAAGGTCAAAATAGGAGGTAAAACTCAGTCTCGGCAGAGAAGGCTGCAGGCTGTATACAAACTAAGGCTAGGGTGTAAATGTAGAAGCAGACTAACTGAATAAACTAATTAAAATAACAGAGCGGAAATGGGAGAGGCTGCCTTGTTAGGAAGCCAGGTGAATGCAACTGAGCAGGAATGCAGTTGAACGGAGAGGTTAGCAAGTAGCCTGGTATGAACAGCAAGGAAAAGCCTGAAATAGCACAAGCAAAACCAGCAGAATGACATAGGCAGGACATACTTTGGAAATTAGTAAGTACACCAAGAACCAAAACAGTAAGAAACACAGGAGTTACATGAGGACACAAGTTCAGCAGGAACAGCTGACTGAGAAAAAGAGTGAAAGCACCAGCTGTAGTCGGGAAAGGTAGAAAAAACAAAACACTGACCTAGAAAGCTGCTGAAGGCACAAACTGAACAGAAAGTTTAGAAGTACAAAGGGAAAGCATCAGACAAACGCAGAGAAAAAAAGGGGGGCCAGGGCCCCAGCAGAGCCTTTGGCTCCAGCAAAGAAACAGTGCTACTGAACGAGCCTGGAGAACGCTGGCTTAAATAGCTCAGGAAGAGGGTGTGGCTGGTAGTTTCTGCCCACTAAACTGCAGGCATAGGCTTTGTGTTAAACAAAAGTCTTCTGACTGGTATGAGATATTTAGTAACAAGGCTGTGCCAGGGCATATACCTATTAATTTATTAACCTGAAAACTAGAGCCCCTAAAAAGAATCCCCACCTGCTCTGCTGTTTTGCCGAAGTTCCAGAAAGATGGACCCCACACACATTCCCTTTTTGCTTGGGCTACGAAAAGAGTGATTGCATCCATGTTTCATGCAAAAAATAATTTTTAATTGACAGTGTTATAAGTAGTCCATCTTTGTGCATTCTTAACACTGCAGGAATTCAATGAAGCAATTTAAAAAAGCCCATTAATCTGTAAGAATGGGGGGGGCCAAAACATTATACAATTTCAAGTGACTCTTTTCTTAGAAAATTAATCTTTCTTCTTCTTGGGCTTCTTAGAGCTTGTGATCTGCTCTCCCTCTGTTTCTGAAGAGGGAACAGTATGAGAAGACCTTGACTGGATAAAATGTGTTGATTTGTCTGAGTCAATATCACCAGTGTCAGAATCTCCTCAATTCTTTTTTTTTTTTGTTTGTTAATATTTCAAGCTTGTTTTCTAAAAGAATAGTACCTGGCTGTTTTTCCAGTAGCCCATGACATGGGTGTGGGTGATTGGGTGCCTACAATAACGGTGACCCAATCCCCGGCACATGTCATTGGCACTACAGTAGGGTAGGGTGGCCAGATGGGGGGGTCGGCGAATATAGAGACGGGATGTCGCTATACGTACGCGTGCGGTGGGGAGCAAGCACACACAGCTAGTGGTGAGAGGGAAGTGAAAGGTGGTGCCATGGTGGGGTGCTGAGCTGTCCCCGTGGTGTGATGGGTGGGTTGGCAGTGTTGGTGGGCAGGGTACTGGATTCGGGTCCACGCACTGGTGCATTTTTGTTGTGCCCAGCCTGCACCTTTTTTTTTATGTTTTTCACACACCCCTGACATGCACCCCCTGGAGTTTAGAATTCTTAAGTAGGGGGTGCAAGGATGCAGCCCTCCCCTCACATAAAACATTAAAAAAGTAAGTCCCCAGCACCGTTTTGCTGTGCACCGGGGTGTCAGAGTACCGAAATACATTTTCGGCACTCTGACTTCACAGTAACAGTGATCGCCTTTAGGCTTTCACCTTTATCACATAAACCCATTTTTCCTCACTGTCAGTCTAGTCCATTTTGGGGAGACAACAGTCATCCCTTCAGGGGAGCATAGTCTCCTACAGAAGACCCTTCCGGATCCAGAGAGGCAGGTTGAGAATTCAATATTTTCTCTTTCTGAGAGTTATCTGGAACCATGTCTGAATCAGGATTTGCCGCTGGGTAGATGGTGTCTGGTTCTGTGACTCTGAGGGTTCATTCCTGGTCATGGCTGAGAGAGACAGTACTTATTGTTTTAGGTTGTGTGCTTGTTAGTGCTTTAGTTTCAATTTTTGCCATTTTCTCAGATGCCATTTTTTGCCGACTCCTTGAAAACCCCTATCTGGGCACTATTTGCATTTTCTACCTAGCAACTGCTCACTGGTTTAGGTTTCATACTTGGCAGTTCTTAGAATACCCACTAGTGCTTCTCCCAGTTTTCTAAACTTCTTTCAGTTTAGCCATTAACCTTTCGTATACATCTGCATTGCAGCCCAATTACCTGTAATTATACCAAATTCCAGTTACAACTTAAGTCTGTTACCAGGTGACTGCAATTTTTAAACTGACCAAACATTCATTTGTGTAACCCCCTGCTCTTTCTGTGACTACAGATGTGACTTCTACTATAATTATTCAAACAGTCCATGAACTGGCAGGCAGCACACTCACTCCCAGTCCCTGAGACAGCACTCCAGTCTGGCTCCCCTCCTCCCCTCCCTGTCTGGGGGTTTTGAGTTGGAAAATGTTCGTGGGAAAAAAGGGAGGGCACCAGTTTCTGACTAGGCAGTGACAGCAGGGTAAATATTGGGGATGCTACTCGTGCTACTTGACTCCAAGACCATGGCAACATAGGTGGTGAGGCCACAGGTGGCACATTTACAGGGCTGCGAAAACATCGAAGGCATACTGGGTGCCGTAGAATCCCACTTCCACTAGTTCGACAAAAGATGCAAGACTCACAAGAGCTGCCGCTCTTCACCATGTTCTACAATTAAGTTAGCAACCACTCTGGCACAGTCACAGTCTTGCTAGCAGCTTCTGGAGCAAATGCCATTTCTCTGGATTTTGATGCTTTCCTGCTTGCTCCCCTTTACAGCCACAAACTCTGTAACCCACAGTTTTCATTTCCCTTTCTTGTGCAGCAAAACACTCCAGACAACTCCATGGGGTCAGTGGACGTCTTCACCAATGTGAGCCATGAGGCAGAATAACAGTCTCTCACACATGGTCTCACTCTTATATGCTTGCATATCATTAGTCCCATTCACCAATCTAAACACACGGTCTCTAATTAATTAGGCATTCATCGCATTTTTCCACGAGTTTCAGGTGCCATTTTTGTCTTCTCACAAAGCATTTCACACTCAGGCAGCACTCCAAATTCCTGCTCAGCGCTCCAGCCCACCAACGTTCCATCACCTCAGAACAATGTCCTCCAGCTATGACAGGTAGGTGTTTGCACCTCTTTCTCAAATCCCGGATGATAGCCTCCAATTTTATAACCCCCTGCTCTCTGTGACTACAGATGTGACTTCTACTTCCCCATATCCTGCCCTGAACAATTAATCCTCTATGCCGATGATGCCGTGATTCTTGCCACTCATAAAGATCCGAACCTCTTACACCTCAACCTTCAGCATGCTTTTTCCAAAGTTGAGATGTGGTTCCTTGAACATAAGCTGGTTCTAAACCACAAAAAAACTAAATCCATGCTCTTCTCTAACCCGCAAAACAAGAAACGGCAAGTCCACTCACCATTAATACATACCTGGGAAATACCCTTGAACAAGTGCCAATTTTCAAATATCTTGGAATCAACTTTGATCAAGGCCTAACCTTTGCAACTCACATTGATAGTACAGCAAAAACTATTAATCAGCGAATTGGGATTCTGTATCGGAACCGACAGCTTCTTACCCATTCTGCACTGAGGATTGCCAACCAATCTTCTATCATCTCAGTTGTTGACTATGGCTTAGTTATATATGGATCTGCCACTACTACAGCACTGAGTCGCATTATAACATCCCTAAATAAGGCCTGTCGGTTGCTCACTGGTGCACATCGACGTACCCACACATGTGAAGTCTATGCTGACTCAGGTTGGTTGCAACTCTCAAACTGGATAAAGTACCTTACCTGCCTGATGGCGAAAAAATCCACTCTGTGCCTCACTCCACCCTGTATCCAAGACCTGTTATGCCTGAGCGCTAGCACCCGTTTTACCAGAAGATCAGAACACCAGCCTCTCCAAGTCCCCCGATGCCGGACTTCTCAGGGACAAAGATCATTTGCCTATCATGCCCCCAGCTGGCTAAATGCCCTCAGCACTCATATTACTGCCTCCACCTCTCTAGGTATTTTCAAATCAAGGCTGTTCTCTCACCTTGCCACCTCCAGCTCCTGTGACTGCCCTGATTAAACCTCCTATTTTCTCACTACCCACCCTGTTCCGTTATTTGACAAAGACATGTTTGAGAAACCTTTTCTCCTGCTATTGTCTGCTCCCCACACCTTTCACTTACCCTCGCTGTTCTGGACTTTTTCCCTATTTGTTTCTCCTAATCTGGCATGACCTCTTTCTTGTAATAATAATGTGATTATTGATATCTCATGTCCTTTGCACAAGTGATTTGATATGTATTTGTATATGTTTTCTTGCTCTTGACACAACACAATTTGTTGTGTTATCTATGTAACCTTTTGTACTGTACCTAATTGACGTGGAACCTTTGTAAAAGAGCCTCTGGCTCAAAGGTAGTAATTCCTAGAACAAAAAACTAAACTAAACTAAACTAAACTAAACTACTGTAATTATTTAAACAGTCCATGAACTGGCAGGCAGCACACTCACTCCCAGTCCCTGAGGTGGCACTCCAGTCTGGCTCCCCTCCTCCCCTCCCGGTCTGCGGGTTTTGAGATGGAAAATGTTCACGGAGAAAGGCAGGGGCACCAGCTTCTGACTAGGCAGTAACAGCAGGGTAAATATAATACACAGTGCCTTTGCTATGCAGAAATAGGATTTTCCTGTTGACAGCATGGATTCCGTTGAGGTGTAGGCTAATAGCATCTCTCTCCCCTCCCACCATGACTGGTAGGCAAAGGCTCAACTTTTAATGTCTAAAGGGAAACTTTGTTAAAAACACAAGAGCAAACAGTTTTAAAGCTTGGACAGCAATGATTCGGTCCAGGATGAAATCGGAGGCAATCAGGCACATTTTATTTGTAAAATTCAAAGGCTCAAGCCACAACAGTCAGTTTCATGCAGTTTTGGGCAGTTACAGTTCATTCCATTCCTCACAGAACACTACAATAGAGCGGCCATGGCACAAGCTACTTGGGGGACCTGGGTCCCGAATCTGGATCCGTCTCACATCTTTTCCCTGCTTGGGGAGCCATAACGGGCTCCTTCCCCTCTTTCAGCACTCTGGGGTGCTCAGCACATACAATTGCTCAGTCTCTTTTCCCCCTGCCAGTGGGAGCGGTGCAAAATCCTACCTCAGACAGATTTCTCCTTGGGGCTCAGATGTTAATGGGCACAGTCCAACCTCTTCAAACTGTTTGCCCTGCCGATCCACGGGCAGAGTTCACACAGGGCGGCAGCCACCCTTTCTCTGGGCACAGCTCTCTCCTTCTACTCCTCCACAGCAGCTCCAAATTTCAACCAGGTGGACATGGCTATGGGCAGGGGTCCAGTCCACCACCCTGGACCCTCTGGATCACCTCTCTGCCACTCAGTGGCCCAGGCCCTGTATGGCAGCCACCCCAAACTGATTCCTCTGACCGGAGCTGGATGGGCTCCATCTCATTTGGCTGTTAACTTTGCTGCTTCAAACTGCTGTCTGCCCTCCCCATCAATGGGCTGTGGGGGGGGTCCTGCTGCTTCTTTGGGGCTGAGGGGTAATCTTCCCACCCCACCCCCGAGCCTCCCCGGCCCTGACTGGTGGCCTGTCGTAAATGGCCTAGGAGCAGGCCTCAACCACTCCTCACTCTCCACAGCCTTCTTGACAACTCCCTCAATGGCTTCCCTTGTGCAAGCAGGCACTTGAAAATATCCTCGCGATGCCCAAGCTCTGGCAGACCTGGTTATGCACATGCACGGACTCGATGCCAACAGGGCATCATTAGTAACCCCCCAAATCTGCAAGGGGTTACATTTCCCCCAACAGAAATGTTTCACCTCCTGGCAAAGCTCTCGGACACTGGATGATCAGGCTGTTGGGCCTTGTGGGATAATGCCCACTCTCCCACAGGCCACCCCAACCAGGCTCCACCAGTCAGGCCATATTAAAACAGCCACCCAAATACTAGGTGGGCATACCCACCTACCTTCAGTTCCCTGGCACCATGCATGCACAGACCCGATGCCAACAGGGCATCATTAATACCCCCCAAATCAGCACGAGGTTACATTTATATTATTATTTATGTTATTGTATAACTATTGCATCTTACCTCCTGATCACATTGTACTTCACTCTCCTCTACCTTATCCCCTCCTCTCCAATGCCCCTACCCCATGCTCCTCCCTCCTCTATCCTTCCCTCCCTCTCCTCTCTATCTCCCTCCCCCTTCCACCCATCCACCCCTCTACCCTCCTGCCCTCCTATCTACTGTGTTAGTCTCTCTCTTCCCCCTCCCTTAACCTGGACCTTCTCCACCATGCTCTCCTCTCCTTCCCCTACCACCCTATCTCCTGCCCCCATCCCAATCTCAGGGACAGAAATCTCACTCCATTCTATTGTTCCTGTTCCTACTCCTTCTCCTGTCTGGTGACGTGGAGTCCAACCCTGGTCCATCCCCTCTCTCCTTCTTCACCTCCCCAACTGATAAAGGCCTGAACATATTTCACCTCAGTGCTCGAAACCTTCTTCCAAAGCTCAACCTCCTGTCAGTCTGGATTTTACAACATACACCCGACATCCTCCGCATCTTTGAGTCATGGCTCTCTTCCAGGATCTCAGACTCTAGCCTGTTCCTTCCTGACAATAATCTTTTCACGTAAGACAGGAGAAAACATGGGGGTAGTGTTGCCATCTATGCCCATCACAGCCTCTCTTGCACCATGTTTTTCAGTGAGGTCACATCTTCCTACCACAAATTCCTTCTGGTCAGGTATAATTCCCCCCTCTGTGCCCCTCTCCATTGGGGTTTTCTATGCCTCACCAAGAATAGCCCTTTCCTCCCTGGTTAATTCCTTCTCTACCATCACTTCTCATTCATCTGCTGGTGAACTCATCTTGCTAAGGAATGTCAATGTCAAATGGCTCTCTCCAGCCTCCAGGCAGATCATCCACAAGGCTGAGTCCTGAAATCTCATGCAGATTATCATGAAACCCACCCAGTTCAAGCACCACTGTCATAACCACTCCCTCTTGGATTGGGTTCTCTCCTCCCACTCCCACTGTGCTGTAGCAGCAGAAACCCTGCAGGACACTTTCAGTGACCACTGCATGATATTCTGCATCATGAAGATCCAGCATCCACCCTCCTACACTAAATATATCTGGTCATGGTCCCTCTACTCACTCAACACCTCTGTATTCTTGATTGACCTTGCTGCTGCAGTTTGGACAGCCATACCCTCTGCCATGGATATTGACACTGCCCTCTCCCTGTTTCATTCCAAATTTACCTCAGTATGGGACAAGCTTGCCCTGCTCAGAAAATCAAGGGTCAGAACTCACCATCACCCCTGGATTGCCACAGAAATCATTGATCAGTACAAGTCCCAAGATCTCACCTGGGCACATTTCAAATGATCTCACTCCTTTCCTGATCTCCTCTTATACAGGACTATCAGGAACTCCTGTGCAAAGGCTATCTGGGCTGCAAAATCACAGTATTTTAAGCACAACCTTCAGAACAACCTTAATGCCCCCTCAATGTTCTGGAAGGTAGTTCACTTCCTTTTTGACACTACCACCCAGTCCGCCCCTCTGGTTCTTCTAGTAAGTGGTTCACCAGTATCTGGTCCCTCCTCTGTTGCTGCTCACTTCAGTGAGTCCTTCACTACTTGTGCTCTTCCTTCCACTCACCATCCAGCCTCCACCACTCCTCCTCATGCTCCCTCTCATCTCACCTCCTCTGGTTTCGTCTTCCTCTCTGTTACTACCCAGGAAACCCTTACTGCCCTATACTCCTTCAATCTGTGCAAATCCAGTCCTGATGGACTGGATCCTAAACTACTCCATATCTCCGCTTTTGCCATAGCACATTCGTTGACTCACCTACTCAACCTCTCCTTGTCCTTCAGTGCTGTCCCTCAGTCCTGGAAGTTGGTCAAAGTTCTTCCACTCCACAAAGGGGGGACCCCTTCCTCCCCGGGTAACATCTGGCCAATTCCCCTCCTCCCTTCCCTTGCTAAGTTGCAAGAGAAGCTTGTCCACAACAGACTGTCTGATTTTCTATCCTCCACCGATTATCTCTCCCTGCTCCAGTCTGGTTTCAGAAGCATCACTCCACTGCCCCCTCCAAGCTACATATAACCGATTCTATCTTCTCAGATCAGGGACCCATCACAGCTGCCATTTTCATTGATCTGGTCAAGGCCTATGATTCAGTGTCCCACCCGCTCCTCCTGAAGAAGCTGAGTTCTGCTGACCTCTCAGCTCCTGCTGTCAACTGGTTCTTTTCTTACTTTCTGGGCTGTCTGCAGTCAGTACAGGTTGGTAGTGCCCTGTCACCTCCTCTTCCCATCCAGGCTGGGACCCACAGGGCTCCATCCTGAGGCCCATCCTGTTCTCCAAAGAAGTTGAGGAGGACAAGGATGCATGGAAAGCAATATCTGGAGCAGAGAGATAGAGAGAGGAGATGAGGATCATGGGCATCAGGATTGTTGCTCTTTGAGGGGTTGAGAGACAACAGAGCCTTGACAGTAGCTGCCAGGGAGGTCGGTGAAAAGGTGAAATATAAATTTTGCAGGCAGAAAAAAAGTATTGGTCCAACAAGTCTGCCCAGTACCTCCCTTAGCCCACACCAATCTAACACTGGTAGGGTCTGGGCATAAAAGACAGCACTCAAAGCTAGTAAAAAAGTAAAAATAGAAGAAAAAAACTTACAAATAGCAGCTGTCTGGTCAAAAAGTTTATTAAAGTTAATCCACAGCACTAAACCCTGTCACTTTGTATCATCAACGTGATGCTACTAGTTTTGAGTGCTGCCTTTTCTGCCCAAAGCCTAGTCTGTTGTTCAAGCCAGGACCCACTCATTTCCATTAGTGTGTGTTCACTTGTGGTCATTAGCACTGGTAGGGCAGTGCCCCCAACTTGTAGATCTGCTTTGTTAATCGAGCGAACTTCGTTCAACCCCTTTTTCCCCCTCTGTCATTTTTACCATACCCATATGTGAAGGGAGAAGGAGGCAGGAAGAGTGGGAGAGAAGGGGCCATCTAAACTAAGAAGGGAGAATAAGGGGATGGGGTGAAAATAGAGGAGGGGTAGAGGGTTGGGCAGGAGGGGAGCAGAGCTTGGCACAAGAGGTGAAGCAAGGATCGAAAAAGGTGGCAACCAACATGAAATCAGAGACAGTGGAACTTGCATATTTTAGGACTGGGGTTTCAGATGGGAGGGGGAGTAAAAAGAAGTGAATTGCCTTCCAGTATTTATGTGAACTATTACAGCTGTTCTGGAGGTTGGCAGTGAAGTCATCCTCCTTAGCCTGCCTTAGTCAGCTTGATGGCTCTGGCACAAGCATTGCAGAGTTTATAACTCCTTAAGTCTTCTGGGGGAGATAGAGACCTCATGAAGATCATGGTGCCAGGCAGTATCACAAGATTTTAATCTAGCAACGAGGTCAGCTGAGACCCAAGGGACGTGGGAGCCATTTATAAGTGACCTCTTGTGACACCAATGCAGTGTTTTTTTTATCTATTTTTTCTATAAAACGTTTTAGCTGATGTGGGCGGTATCTGGGGAACTGGCATTGCATTTTCTTTTTCTTTTGCTGTCCTAGGCCCAAGTGCAAACATGCCTTTAAGTTCACCAAAGAATGCAATTCTATTCATCCTGAAAGTGGCAATTTGTTTATATACCAACAAATGACAAGGGCAGGCTAAATGCCCTCTGCAGTGCAGTGGGCCACATGAACAACAGAGGAGTGAACTAAATCCACATAACCAGTTCTGATCAGTTCCATCTTGGAGGTGGGCTCATAGACCAAAGAAAGAGCCAGGGCATGATGTGAGAGAGGCAGGGCAGATGATGTGGGCAAAAGGGGCTGACCTTGCATGAGTATTTCTGTTCCTTTATTCCATTATGAAAAACAGTCATAACTTGGGAATTGAGGCCACAACATTACATATCGCTGTCCGTTCAGGTATAAGTCAACAGATCCTAGATAGGGGTACGCTTAAACAGTCTACTTAGAATCTAGTTAGACTTTAGTTAGGTTATTTGTATGCAGCCTGCTTCTTTCTCAACAGCGTTCTTTTCCTTTTCTGTAGTGTACTGTATTCCCACAGACTTTAGTGTGAATAATGCTGTACCATATGTAAATATCATTTAGCATAAACTATTATTTTTATATGCTTCATACTCTCTGTGACTGTATTTTTAAGGGTATAGATAACACGGTGTAATTGGTAAGTTCATGATCCATTTCCAAAGTGACAGGTTTCTAAACTGTCCACAGCACACCTGCGCCTTGCACAGGGTAGGTGAAAGAGTGTTTCCAGTTGTGACAATAGGGGTGGGGCATTTTCCCTTTAGGAAAGGCTATTGTTCTGTGTGGGCAGCAGCTGGTGATGGGATTCTAACCTAAAGATACCCTGAGTGACAGTAAAGCTGGGTGGTGACAACACATTGAGGTGACCTTTCATGCATCTGAAGGGTCTTGAAAACTGGTAGCATACCGCAGACTGGGTTCTGGGAGGACCAGTCTGTGACACCTATGCAGGGGCATTTCTCCCAGGCAGCAGTGGAAGTGAAATGAGCAAGGGCCATGTCATTGTCACCGAACAGTGTTATGAGGAACCACTTGGTGTTCTCAGGGTCAGCTAACAGGGACCACAGGTCCAGTAAACCTGAACAAGTGGAGCCAGATGTCCTTGGAGAGAGACTTTAGGGTGATGGAGTTTGCACACACAGTACATCATACTATTGTTACTGAGAACATCAGGGAGGGTACCAGCTTCAGAATATAGCAGGAATGCAAAAAAAAACAAACATCCAATTAATGAGGGAGTGGTTAGAAACAGATGGGTTGAGTGTGGTTGGCTCATACACATGATGAGTGGGAAGATGGGCCTGAATTTGGTGTGAGATTTTTAGAGGAGGGGCAGGTGAAATTAATATTGAACTCACCTAGCACCAGAAGTTTACCAGAGGAGATCAGAGGAGAGACAGAACAAAATGTCAAGGAGGGAGTCAAGCATTGTTTCATGGTGGCTGCAGACAAATGTTGGTAATAAGGCAGGCAAGTTGTGCTTGCCCAGACCTAATTCATGAGAGGAGGGGACAGAGGACCTATGTAAGCTATCACACTTCAGGTTGACGCTGGTCTACATATTCACATTGCCCTCTTGCTTGCCATGACCCTGTCTATGAATTCCATAGGCGGGTAGGGTGATGTCCATGTCACAAATACTGGCAGACAGCCAAGACTCAAACACAATTACAATATCTAGACAGTATTCTTGGGCCAATTACCTAAGATAATCTAGCTTAGGGACATGGCTCCAAGTACCACAATGAAAAGCACTTATACCCTTGGAGATTGGCGAGATGGAAGAGATGAGGACTGGGCTAATCTCAACATCCATAAAAAAAAGTTAGCACCACCAGTTAGCATTACAAAAGTTTAATGAACAAAGTTTATTTGCATAAAGATTGGCGCAAAAATCCGATGTTAACGTTGCAGTGTAAAGCTGTGTGAGAGCAGAGTGACAGAACACAGTGTCACATGACGCTGACTGGTTTCACACATCACCGCCTCCTCAAGCAGTAAGTGGTACAACATTCAAGTGGCTTAAATAGTGTAACCTATGAAAGTGACAATGCTTACAGAAATAAACATAAAAGCTTAAAACTTAAAAACTAAGCATCAATGACAGCCAGCAATACAGACATAGATATTTAGGTTAAGTAGTTACATCAAGCAAGACTGCTATTAGTCCATAGTAGAACTCAAATTTCTCACCAATAAAAAGGAAAAACAGAAAATACTAAAACAGCAACAATAATCAATAACAACGTCCACTAACCATTATATTATATTATATTATATTATATTATATTATATTATATTATATTATACCGGCGTAGTAGCACCACGTAGTTAGGGTTGAGTAGAATGTTTAATGTTATACCCCGATTTTTGTACCTTAATAATGTTGGTGGTGTTCAACAAAATTGCATAAAGTGTATCATATTGCCAAAACATGAAGCAGAAAAAAAGTGGGATTTTATCATTTTTTGGCTGACTGGCAGGTTCTAAAGATGTGGGAAGTTTCATGCCATTCAGTTGACTAGATTTCGAGATCCAGTGAGTCAAAAAATGATAAAATCCCACTTTTTTTCTGTTCCATTAATCTGTTTTTCTGCTCTTGCCAACAGCCTAGACAGTATGGAATTTTGTTCTGAAACTTTCAGGACTGAAGTGGCCTGTGCCATGGTACTGCCTTTTGAAGGTTTCTTGAAAAAATATTAATCAGTTCCAGAGTTATAAGGATTTAAAGTTTTTCTTCTCAGCATGCTCAATAGAGTTTTAGGATAATCCTCTGATACATGGGTTTGGGGATGGGTTTGAATCCTACAGCCCCCACTTGCATACTGTGTGGTCCTGAGCAAATCATTTCACTTCCCTGTGCTCCCAGGTTACACCTGTAAACAAACTTTCAGCTTAGTGTGTCTCTCCTGGTTAAACAATTGGAAAAAAATAAACAACACAAAAAATGTTTTCACAAGTATTTTTCTTTTATAAATTTTGTGTTTTTCTGGACGTGAGAAAAATGTTTGTGTTGTGATGGCTGCCATCTTTTTTTTTTTCCCCAAAACAAAAAAACATGGAAAATACATAAAAATGATGATTTTTGAAAAAACAAACACCTAAAATTAAGTAGATGTGACCCATTTAGTAAGATTCTGGTGTTCGTGTTTTCAGAGTCAGCCCAGAAATACCTTTGCTGGGCACTCCAAAATCCTTGGTACCCAGCTTAGCAAGAAGAGACATTTTTAGGGTCGTGTGCTGAGAATTCCCAGGTCACACACAAAGTGCTGCAACATGGAAATTTTCTTTTTTTTTTTTTACTTTCTTTCTTTTTATTTCCTCCTTACTACCCCTGGAGCCCCCTCCTTCCGTCCGCTCATGTCCTCCTCAACCTACCTTGGGGATCTGCCCCTAGAGTGCTTGTCCTCCTCCTCCTCGCACGTCGGGGTCTGTCCTGCAGGTGGTCTGGGGGACTTAGGGCGGCCTTCATCTAGGGCTGCCAGGGGGGTTTTTCCGTTTTCTCCCTTCGTCCCGCCCCCTAGGGCGTGGGTCGCTGGGACATACGTCCTGAGAGGTGGCGTGCTGCGCTGCGTCAACACCCTCATGCGTCAGCGGCGTCCCCCCTCCCGACTCCGTTGGCGGAGCACGCCTCCATCCCTCAATAGCCGATTGCTTCACCGGCTGCGAGAAGTGATACAGGCGGCAGCGCTCATGGTTTCCCACCCTGAGGGAGGAGAGCATCCGCTGGGCGCTCGATCCTTCCCTCTCCCCTGCCGACCTCGCAACCCGAGTCCGTTCCCGAACCCGGGTCGCCGGCGTAGCGCGAGGTGAGGCTTCCAGCACCTCAGCCCTCAGCGCCACCGGGCCGGCCCAACATGGAAATTTTCATCTCAAACCCAAACCATAACTAATTCCATGCTTATGCTCTCCCCCTCCCAGCTCAGGCAGCTCTCCCTTGTCCTTCCTGATGCTTGTCTTGACATTTACTGCTTTTTTTTGTTTTGGTTTTTTATGGACCAGGGTGACTGCCCCTGGTATCATTCACAACCCCACTCCCTTTCACATCATCCAGCCCCTCATACACACTGATGGTAACACCAGGGTGTCTCCACCTAATACCACTGAACACTATATGCTGACACTAGGGTGCCCAATCCCCAGTGTCATTCCAGTCCCTGCAAAAAAAGAAAACTATCCCTCATTGATCTTTTTTTTAAGTTAACCCTGAAAAGAAGAGAACAGTCCCTCATCAACCTCTGCCTTCCCTAAACCCACCTCACCCTGACCCAACCCTCCAGTCAACACCCACTACCCCACACCCCCATATACCATCACTCACCAAAAGAGGGTCCCATGTAGTAGAGACACTCTCTAATCTGAGAGATGTCCTCCTCCAGGAACTGTGACTGCAATATGAGGAAATAAGGTAAGTCCCGTGACTATATTTCAATGCGTTTTGAACTGCCATTTTTAAATATATTTTTCCACCAAATTTTCAACATGGCTTTTTGGGATTCCACCTAATGAACAAGGTAAGTGAACTTTTTTTAATTTTCCCTGAAAGGTAATTTCACAGTTGCTCTGTTTGGTGGAAAAATATGGTAAAATGACAAAGTTATGAGTGAATGTTGAAATATTTCAATGTTCACTCACTCATAACTTCACTAATTTTAATATTTTTCCACCAAATTTTCAACATGGCTTTTTTGGGGCCCCACCCCATGAACAAATCAGGTGAAATTTTTTAAATCGGGCTGAAAAGTGATTTCATAATCACTCTGCAAAATCATATTTTAGATGGGATTTGAAATTTTTCATCTACCAGGTTCATGAGATATGGTCATAAGAAGACTATACTCAAAATTTGGGGTCAAAATATTTAAAACCAACAAAATTATAAATGTATATTGAAATTTTTCCATGCTCGCTCATAAGTTTGGTAATTTTCAATATTTTGACTCCAAACGTTCAACATAGCCATTTTTTCACATTACCTCGTGAATGTGATAGGTGTTGTTTGGCTGAAATGCATTTTCACACCTGTGGTGTGAAATTATGTTTCTACCAGTATTCTAGAAATGTCACATATCATGTTTATAAGAGGGAGTCATTAAACGACTATGTAGAAAATTTGGGGTCAAAATTAAAAAATTACCAAAAGGTAGTGCTTTGTGATCCAGTGCTGGTGAACTGAGTTCAGGGGTGAGCTCAGTAGGTCAGATGGATAGGTCAAGGCAGGGAAAATGGTGCTGCCATGTGGCACCACCCCTAGCCTGGGAAGGGAAGGTGCAGGATCGGTTGCATAGGTCCAAGTATCATATAGTGAAGAGAAATGTTATCTTGGCTTAGGGCCCTGCACCACTGTATCTGTGTCTGACAGAGGGCCCTGCACTTCGGCAGCCAGATGGACTTTTTGCCCTGCATGTCTGTATCTATAGCCACATGGAAGCGAAGAGGCAAGAGGTCCCTGCACTTCCACAGCCTGCCAGATAGCCTCACATATTCTTTGTATCTGTTGCCACACTTCTACAGTCAGATGTACTCTTTCCTTGGTGCAGGGCCCTGTGTGAAAAAGGGCAAAATTCCACTAACTAACAAGCATTTGTCAATGCCGAACGTTCGCTTGCAGGTATTTGCAGTGGTGTTTGGCACGTATGGTGCTTTACCCTAATGCCCTGTGCGATTGCTGGTATTTGCACAATAAATTTTCAGCATGACCTTTTTGTTACCCCCACCTCATAAAAGCATTTGAGACCTCTGCTGATGAACAGTCCCACTGTTATTTTGTTAATCTGTCCTAAGTGTTGATTTCCCACAGCGACCACACCGTTGTGCTCCACATGTGCAAAAACACAGTTCGGGCAGGATGTGAAAAATTACAGCTGTAGCATTCATAGGGAGGTGTGAAGGGATGGCAATGTTGAACATCTGGGTGAAAATACAACAATTTCTCAAACTACGGTACATGAAACTACTCAATGAACGCTCATGACACAGTCATTTTGTGGACTTTTGTCACCAAATTTTCAACATAGTCATTGTGGGACCTCTGCTCATGAACAGTGTCACTGTGATTTTCATAATCTGTCCTGAGCATCGATTTCTCACTGTGACCACGCCATTGTGCATTGGATGTGCAAAAACACATTTCAGCCAGGATGTGAAAAATGTCAGCTGTACTGTTCATAAGGAGGTGTGAAATAATGCCAGTGTTGAATATCTGGAGTGAAAATATTTCAAATTCTGGAAGTTATGAGTGTGCATGGAAACTGCGCAACTCACGATCATAAAACAGTTATTTTTAGGAATTTTTTCACCAAATTTTCAACATAGCCATTTTAAGATCTCTGCTCATGAACAGTGACACTGTGATTTTCTTAATGTGTCCCATACACTGAGTTCACACACCGACTGTGCCATTGTGCGCTACATGGGTGGAAACACGTTTTGGGCAGGATGTGAAAAATGACAGCTGTACTGCTCATGAGGAGGTGTGGTAAAATGGCAATGTTGAAAATCTGGAGTGGAAATATTGAAAATTCGCAAACCTACTAGCGTGCGTGGGAACTGTGCAACGGACGCTCCTAAGACAGTCATTTTTAGGAATTTTTTCACCAAATTTTCAACATTGCCATTTTAAAACCTCTGCTAATGAACAGTGTCACTGTGATTTTCTTACTGTGTCCCAAACATTGATTTCGCACACCGACTGCGCCATTGTGCACTACATGGGCGGAAACACATTTTGGGCAGGATGTGAAAATGACAGTTGTACTGCTCATAAGGAGGAGTGGTAAAATATGGCAATGTTGAAGAAATCTGGAGTGAAAATATTGGAAATAAAACTTACGGCGTGTGTAGGAACTGCTGGACACGCTTTCAAGTAAAACCAGTTATTTTCAGGAATTTTTTCACCAAATTTTCAACATAGCCATTTTAAGATCTCTACTCATGAACAGTGACACTGTGATTTTCTTAATGTGTCCCATACACTGAGTTCGCTTTCACCGACTGTGCCATTATGCTTCATGAAGTGGAAACATGTTTTGGGCAAGATGTGAAAATGACAGCTGCACTGCTCATAAGGAGTGTGGTAAAATGGCAATGTTGAAAATCTAAGGTAAAAATATTGATTCGCAAACTTACAAGCGTGCATAGGAACTGTGCAATGAACACTCGTGAAACAGTCATTTTTAGGAATTTTTTGACCAAATTTTCAACACAGCCATTTTAAGACCTCTGCTCATGATCAGTGACACTGTGATTTTCTTAATGTGTCCCATACATTGATTTAGCACACCGACTGTGCCATTGTGCGCTACATGGGCAGAAACACATTTTGGGTGAGATGTGAAAAATGACAGCTGTACTACTCATAAGAAGTTGTGTTAAAATGGCAATGTTGAAAATCTGGATTGGAAATATTGAAAATTCGCAAACCTACGAGCGTGCGTAGGAACTGCGCAACACATGCTCATAAAACAGTCATTTTTAGGAATTTTTTCACCAAATTTTCAACATAGCCATTTTAAGACCTCTGCTAATGAACAGTGTCATGGTAATGTTCTTAATGTGTCCCATACATTGATTTCACACACCGACTGCGCCATTGTGCGCTACATTGGCAGAAACACATTTTGGGCAGGATGTGAAAAATGACAGCTGTACTGCTCATAAGGAGGTGTGGTAAAATGGCAATGTTGAAAATCTGGAGTGAAAATACTGAAAATTCGCGAACTTACGAGCCTGCGTAGGAACAGTGCAACGCACACTCATTAAACAGTCATTTTTAGGAATGTTTGCACCAAATTTTCAACATGGGGTTTTTGGGACCCCTTCTCATGAATGATGTCACTGTCATGGTGTTATTCAGGCCTGAAGGGTGATTTCATGCAGTGACTGCGAAGCTGACTGCGAAATCACCCGCCGCACGAATAATGCCATGACAGTGACATCATTCAAGAGAAGGTCCCAAAACCCCATATTGAAAATTTGTGCAAAAATCTAAAAATGGCTGAGATATGCAACAGTTGAAAACCCCTATCTAGCCCATTATACAGCTTACCGGCATTTCCTCAGTTAGTGGTCAGCTTTGAAGAGTGCAGGCGTGTTCCCAGTCCACGAAGATCATCGCCAAGCTCCGGAGGTAAGTATGGGGTGTGGGGAGGCAGAGTGCGCAGTGGGTGGAAGTGCAGGTTGTGGGAGGGAGCTGGGAGAAAAGCGCCGTGAGCCGTTTTATTTTTCAGGTTAAAAAGAGCGACGCTGGGACGCTTGCCACGACGCTGGGGTGGGTTCCCAGCGCTGGCACCAAAGCTTTGGGGAGGGCGTGAGGTTCAATAGTGTTAGTATGACAGCGTGCTTTCTTTGAAGCAAAGACCACCGCTGTCATACACAGCTCCCACACCCATTGGTGCAGGACCGCCACACCTGCTCAACGGAGCAGTGGATTGAACAGGAGAGGCACACCTCCAAAGTGTGCTACTCTCCCAAAACATTCCTTGCGCATGCGCGCAATCGAACGTAAAAAAGGAAGGAAATTCAGAGCAAAAAACTGTGTTAATGCATCAGTTAGGGTTCAGCTTACTACCACAAAAGTAGGGAAATGTGGTGTTATGGTTTCCAACATTAACCACACACACACACACACACACACACACACACACAGCAAAAGGACAGCATCACGCAAGGAACCACAGACAGCCTTCATCAGGTAAGACAAACATACAACTGTTTCCAGATGGTACAAATGCAGTTGCACTGATGTGCTACCTCTGTGGATTTGTAGCTATCATCACATGTAGGTCCAGCATCTCCCTCCTTGACTAGCAGAAGTCTGCTCCACAAAAGGGAGAGGGAAGCCCTGCTGTGGGTTATTTTGGAGACTCATAGCAGAAGATCCCAGGGATAAGGAGAATGGGAACTATGGGATGGAGGATGGATATGGAGAGGAGATACAAAGGGAGAAAAGGATAAACAGAAAATAGGTTTTAAATTTTCTCAGGACAAAAGTGACTAGTTTTTTTTTCTTTTTGTCATATCTGAGCAACAATTGCAGATAATCAGCTTTGCAAGCAAGCAAGTGCTGCAAAGCCATCTGACAGCTTTGAATAACTGGCTGACTGCACACCTCTCAGCTATTCATCACCTAAAGGTATAGGATGCTGATCCTTACACACAGGGAGAAGAGGCAAGAGAGTATGGTTTGGGGAGATGTAAAATAGAAACAATTTGGATACAGCATGTTTTCTCTCCTAGCATCCTTTTACAAATCCTATGCACTACTTTTCCTGCAAACTGTGTCTCCAGTATACTCTAAACCGAAACAAGGCGCTGTATCAGCATGTGGTCTAAAAGCAAAACAAAATGGTTATATTAAATGCATGCTGGAAATATAAAATAGAGTTAGAAATCTACATTTTGACCTTAGGTCTTCTTCAAAAAATATCTAAAAGAGAAAAAAAACAAAGTTGGTGTAGAGGGGAAGTAAAATTAGGGATATATATGTGTGTGGAAAGAAGAAAGGGGAGGCTCAGGGAGAAGTGATAAATGGTAAGATTAAGAGAGAATCTATGAAAGCTCTAAACCGAAGTTGTTTTGGGTTTCTGACTTGGTGCTTCAGTGAGACGATGACTGCAGTACACTGAGGAGTCCCAAGAGGACGAAGCATGTGTCTGTGCTTGTTCATTTTCATCCTGTGCTGGATACATAAAATAAGTAAAAAAAAAGGTGTACAGACCTGTTTAAAAGGCAATATCTGTTCTGACGAAGCCTCGTCTGCCTGCCTTGCACAAGGATCTCCATATTCATAATGCTTTGCTCTTGGAATGTGGCAAAGGGGTACTGGAGAGGAAGGGCACATTATCAAAACACGAAGAAGGTCAGGAGGTGGGAACCAGCAGCCCAGCATGGCAGTCGCAAGTTTCTGGAGCTCTATAACACATAGCAAGAAATGTTAAGTTTTAAAGAACTTTGTTGAACTTTTTTGTTTTCTCAGTGATGTGATGGGTGATTTAAACTCCTGCAACTCCAGGTGCAATTTTCTAGATGTTAAGACTGGAAGCGACTGGAACAACTGAGGTTGTTGGAGTCTTCACCACTGTCGGGACAGCAGCCTCAGGGCTTAAGTGGTTATCAACTGGTTACAGAAACATAGGAACATAGAAATTGATGGCAGATAAGGATTGCTAAGGCCCACCCACTCTGACCACTTTTTTCTACCTGCTGCAGAAACCACAGACACTACTTGATCTCCGGCTTTGATCTCTTTCCTGTCAGTAGGGTTCCCCTATGCCTATCCCATGCATTTTGTACTACCCTTACTGAATTTGACCCCACCACCTCCACTGGGAGTCTGTTCCATGCATCCACCACCCTTTCTGTGAAAGAATACTTCCTTACGTTACCCCTTAGTCTACCCCCTTCCAGCCCCGTGTCATGACCCCTTGTTCTAAAACATCTCTTTTTCTAAACAGAAAATAGGTTTTAAATTTTCTCAGGGTAAAAGTGATTTTCATTTTTTCCTTAATTTATTTCTGGCATAGCTGAGCAGCAATCTCAGAAAATCAGCGTTGCCTGCGCTGTGCAGCAAACCATCTAACAGCTATGCTAGAAACCTTGCAGTAAGCCATTACTCTCCTTACTCAGACCATCCAGTGGCTTGATAAAAAAACTGGACCATCAAAAGGAAAGGTTGGTTACTGTGGAGCAATGAACTGATGGGATGGCTGGATCAGTGGATGATTCAAAGAGGGTGGTGGAAAAAGCACTTTCCACAACCACTGCCATCATTAATGAGAAATCAACAGATAAAAACCAGCTGGAGCAACTGAAAAATGTAGCCAGAGCTGCAAATGTTCACTCACTTGGTATCCCCGAAGGAACTGAGGAGGGGGACCTGTCAACATTTAGGAGACATATCTAGGAGGCAGTATAGCGCAGTGGTCTAAGGCTCTGAGCTGCAAATCTCTGACATCCAGCAGACCAGACCTGGGTTTGAATCCCACAGCTTCCACTTGCAGACTGTGTGACCCTGAGCAAGTCACTTAACCTCCTTGTGCTTCCAGGTCGCTCCTGTAAAAAAGCTTCCAGCTTAGTGTGCTATACCTGGTTAAACAACTAAATAAAAAAAAAAAACATTTCTAAAATAATGGTTGCCGGAGGTCGTAGGTCTTGGCCATGCGATCCACATGCAGAAAGCCTGTTGTGTCACTCTGTACCATGTAGTGGCAGGGGGAGATGGTTCCCCTATCATTTTATTTATTACAGCCTCAGCAGCAGAGAGAGGTAACATTATGTGAGCCGCGAAGGAGCAGGGACCAACTATGACTGGTGACACAAAGGTATTGTTTTTCCCAGATTATTCATATGCAACATGAACGCGTAGGAAGGCATTAGAGGCAGTTACAAAAAGTTTATGTAAGACTCATATGGTTTATTCTATTACTTTCCCTGTCAGAGCCCAGTTTTTCATACAAGAACAAGAAATATTGTTTCTCGGATGCTAGAGCAGCAGGACAGTTCGCTGTAAAGCTACCCAAACTGAGTATTCAGTAGGCAGAAGGTGCAAATTTGGAAGAGGACATATCAAGGTTTAAAAAGTTCCATGCTTACTCTATCATGATCACTGCTAACTATACCATTCTCACTGTTAGATGGATCGAACCTTAAGAACCTTGGGACAGAGATTATTACAAAATGTGTGAGAGCGATCCTTTAAATATTTTATGTTGAGGGGATCTGGATATTAGATGACCCTTCGGGTTAACATATAATGTATGCAAGTGTGTGATAGTGAAACTGTATATGAGTGATTTGTAGAATGTACACTACAGCTTAATACTGTTATTTAAACCTGTTTCATTTTACAAAGTATAGGTCGTAAAGGCTAGGAGAGCAAGATGGCAATTCTTTGCAGTATTTTTGTGCCATCGATGTGGTACAAGATGGAAGTTCTGCTCTTTCTCTCGGGGACTTGGGGAACTGAGTCTGCTGCCAGAGTGCAGCTAGGTCATGAAGACACTGTAGGCCTCGTCAATGTATATGATTCTTGGGCACCTTGTGTGGTACCATCAATCCAGGCTCTCGATGCTGCCTCTTCCAGTAACTTGGGTTAGTACATCCCTTACAATCTGTTATGTTACTCTTCAGTTCACTGAGGATATGTTAGAACATAAAAATCTGGACACATGGTTGTATGCCCAGCTTTTCAAAGTTTGTTGGGACCACAGCTTCTTTACTGTTAATATGCTGGTGAGCTCAGATATGATGTAGCCTTTTTTCATGAGGTATAAACTTATTAGCACTAAAGGAAAAGTCTTCATTAGCTAGAGCGCTTGTAATGTTATGAGTTGAAAGTGCCATCCTATTTCTTATATAGCACTGGCTGCATGTATGATACATAGATACATAGACAGTGTCGGCAGATAAGGGCCTATGGCCCACCCAGTCTGCCCATTTGAGCTTGTAAGTTCAGTTTGTTTTCCTAGAAGTCTGTTACCCCTTACCCCTGACCTCTAGAATTCCTTTATGTCTATCCCATACATTCTTAAATCCCGTGATTGTTTCAGCCCCCACCACTTCCTCTGGCAGGGTGTTCCACTTGTCCACCACCCGTTCTGTGAAGAAATTCTTTCTCATGTTTCCTCTGAATCGTCCTCCCTCCAACTTCATCCCATGCCCTCTAATCCTGGAACACCTTTTTCGCTTACAAATAGTGTTTTCCTGCACCCTGTTCCTCCCTCCTCCTCCTCCTCCTAAACTAGACTCCTAAATGTATTTTCTACTACTTTTAGAACAATTTTAAATGTTTGTCCCCCATGTGGCTACACTAAGGAATATGACTCACTAGTTCCTATCTTACATTTTGAGTATATAACAAGAATGACAGTCTGCAATTCCTTGTACATATGAACATGCTTGTATCTTAATTATAAAATGCAATAAAAATAAAATAATGAAAAAAGAAAACACCAAGAAAGTCATCCAGAAATGCACGCCAGCTGGTGATTTCATGCAGTGTGATCCACTGCCAGGGGACCAATCGGTCATCTCCAACCAATAAACTTTTCTGATTAAAAGTCTCATGAGTCGATGGGCATAACATTTACTTGTGTCATATTGTGACATGCAGATCTGCAAACACCTTTTGTTGGGGCAGAAAAATACCTGGCCCTAGAAAGTCAGGCAGTTGTCTGCCGCAACAATGCAGCAAATGTTGGGCTGCACCAAAAGGGGCACAACATGCTGTGAAAGTGATGTGATTCTGCCCTTTTCTAGGGTTCTGGTAAGGCTGAACTTGGAGTACTGTGTGCAGTTCTGAACACTGCAGTATACAAAGGATATCGCAGCAATCAAGAGAGGGCAGCAGAGAGTAACTGAAATGATTAAGGGAATGGATTAAGCTATGATGAAACATTTAGATGGCCTGGGTACGTTTTCCCTGGAAATAAGGTTACGAGGAGACATGATCTAATTTCTGAAAACTTAAAAGTGCTTGAACAGGGTGAATTGGGGGAAAAATTTTCAGTTTGTTCAAGGCAGTAGAACTAGAAGGCATGCACCATGCTTAAAGTGGGAGAGAGTTAGGGTTAATGAGAAGAAGCACTTTTTCACACAGAGAATGTTAAACCTATGGAGCAAACTTCTATAAGGAGCAGTGCACTCTGTAGGGAGAGGAAGCTGAATCTTTTGAACTCGAGTCAGATCTGATCCTCATGGAGAATAACATTACTGGGTACAGTATTTCATTAATTGGGAAAGGATGGTTTCCCAGAGGTTTCCATTTTTTTCCATAATATTGAAGGCTGCTTATGCCTGGATGGCAGGAGACAAACACAATGGACCCTCTGCCTTTTTTTCATTTAGAATCTCCTTTGTTCCTATGTAAACATGTTTTAAAGTTTGCCAGAACTGACTTCGTATATGAAATATTTGGAATACCCGCCCCTCACTGCACAGTGTTGGAGCCACATTATCTCCAGTGGATGGGAGGGAACTTGCACACAGTGAGAGGCATCCCGCCTCAGATGGGCAAACAAAAGGGATTAGTGACTGATTTTTGCAAGCAGAAAAGGGTGACGGGTTGGGGGGGAGAATGGAATAAAAAAGCCATGAGCAAGAGTCATGTTTTGATTGGCTTTATGTACTAGGACTCAGTAAGATGGATATGATGTGACTAATGGCTGACATATAGGACACAATGACCTATATTCACAAAGTAGTTTTCCAGGGCATTAAAGAGCTAGTGTACTGCGAACAATTTATATTAACTTTTTAAAGGAGTGAACTATCACTTTTTTTATTTAATGTATTTTTGTGTTGCTTGCACACATGTGCAAGAAACACATTGCGTCCGTTTCCTGCAAAAGCGAGTTATGGAGGCGTGTCAGTGTTGTGCCGAATGGCAGCAGTCCATTCTAGGGCTGGTCTCTGCCACAGCCAATAGAGGAGCATGCTGTTGATCACAGCAGTTAATGAGCGTGCCACAATGCATAAAGAAATTCGGCCATGTCACCATGCAATCAGCTGTTTTGGCGCATTACAAGCTACCAAAACAGCTGATTGCGTGGTATCCCCATGGCGACGACTTCTCCGTCGGCCTCTCACAGTCCCCACAAAGCAGATGGAAAGCCACCACCCACCGTTTAGTGTGCCTTCCTGGTGAAACATTTCAATAAATAAAAAAAAAAAGCCGACAGGGTAGCCCAATCCCCATCGGCATAATGCACCTCCCCGCATTTGTTGTTTACTGAGGGGGTGCCCAATCCCCCCTCAGCTCGCGCGCCCCCCAGCACACTGTATGGCTGACAGGGGTGCCCAGTTCCCCATCGGCTCCACTGCCCCACCAAATAAACTTCCATCTGCCATGCTGGGAGCCCACCCCAGCATGGCAAAAGTCTCCTTGGCCCATGGGGGTGCCCAATCCCCCGTTGGCTCCACTGCCCTCTCCAAACAAACTTCCTGGTGCCATGCTGGGAGCCCACCCCAGTGTGGCAAAAGGCCCCCATCATCTTTAAAAAAAAACCTAGAAGAAAAAAAAAAGTCCCTTATTGATTCTCTTGCCCCCTCCGCCAACCCGCGCCCACCCTCTGCATACTGCACCTCCCCACACCCCTCGCCTCACCCCATACTTATCTCCAGAGCCTGGCGCAATGATCTTCTGTGGACTGGAAACACGTCTGGACTCTTCAAAGCCGACCGTGAACTGAAGAAATGCCAATAAGCTGTATAATGGCATAAATAGGGGGTTTTCAACTTTGGTGCATATCTTGGCCATTTTTGGGAATTGTTTCACCAAATTTTCAACATGGGGTTCTTGGGAACCCACCTCATGAACTCAGTCACTGTCATTTTGTTATTCGGTCCCGAAGGTGATTTCACAGTCACTGCGTGGAACCACCTTTCGGGACTGAGTAATGAAATGACAGTGTCACAGTTCATGAGGTAGTCCCCCAAAAACTCTATGTTGAAAATTTGGTGAACAAATTCCCCAAAATGATTGTTTTACGAGTGTGCATTGCGCAGTTCATACGCACGTTCGTAACTTCGAGCATTTTTAATATTTTCACTACAGATTTTCAACACTGCCATTTTACCATACCTCCTTATGTACAGTACAGCTGGCATATTTCATATCTCCCCCAGAAATGTGTTTTCACACCTGTAGTGTACAATGGCGCGGTCGGTGTGCGAAATCAATGTTTGGGACAGATTAAGAAAATCACAGTGATACTGTTCATGAGGTAGGCCCCCAAAAACCCTATGTTGAAAATTTAGTGAAACATTTCCCAAAAATGACTGTTTTACAAGCGTGCGTTGCACAGTTCCTACGCACGCTCATAACTTTGAGCATTTTTAATATTTTCACTCCAGATTTTCAACATTGCCATTTTACCACATCTCGTTATGAACAGTACAGCTGTCCAAAATGTGTTTTCGCACATGTAGCACACAGTTGTGCGGTCGGTGTGCGAAATCAATGTTAGGAACAGATTAAGAAAATCACAGTGACACTGGTCATGAGCAGAGATCTTAAACAGGCTATGTGGAAAATTTGGTGACAAATGTCCATAAGATGACTGTGTTACGAGCGTGCATTGTGCAACTTCCATGCACCCTCATAAGTTCACAAATTCATACTATTTTCAGTCCAGATTTTCAACATTGGCATTTTTCCACACCTCCTTATGAACAGTACAGCTGTCATTTTTCACACCCTGGCCGAAATGTGTTTCGCACTTCCGGCGCAGAATAGCACGGCCACTGTGGGAAATCAGTGTTCGGGACAGATTAAGGAAATCACAGTGACACTGTTCATGAGTGGAGGTCCCAAAATGCCTCTGTTGAAAATCTGCTATAAAATATCCCCAAACTAATTACATTACGGGTGTGTGTTGCGCAGTTTCTACACACAATCATGACTTCACCAGTTTTTATATATTTTAACTCCAGATTTTCAACATTGTCATTTTTTACACCTCTTCATGAACAGTACAGCTGTCATTTTTCACATCCTGTTCGAAATGTGTTTTCGCACCTGTGGTGCCAAGTGGCACAGTCGCTGTGCAAAATCACCTTTTGGCTAACAAACTGATAGTGTCATTGCTCATGCGGTGGGGTCACAAAAAGCCCATGTTGAAAACATGGAGTAAAATACCAAGAAATGCCCAGGGTGTTAGGGTTTTCGACCATAACGCTCTACCCTGTAAGGACCAACAGGCGTCAGGGGTGTGACCCGGGACTGTCGACAGTAATGCTCATGCCAATCCACCCCCACCCTGTAGCCAGTGGCAGGCATCGAGGTGCGCTTTGGACCCTTTGGCACCACAGTTCACTCCATTCTCCTATACTGCACCCATTTCAGTGTATTTCCTTATGGAATGAGGTGAGTGTTAAGCTCGAACACGCCAAAGCAAACCTTGACACTTGTAAGTGTCTGCAAGGTAGGGTGAGGTGAAATGTCATGACCATTATGGGTGATGACCCAAAGGCACACCCCAATGCCTGTCCATCTCTGCAGGGTGGGGGGTGGAGTTGGCATCAATTCAATACTACACTGCCATTTCTATACTGCATCTGTCTAACTCCTGCACTTCCACTGCTAATGACAGCAAGCAATACCTGGCATTGACAAATGCTTGTTTTCTTTTCCCTTTTACCATTTAGATTTTGTAGCTGACAATACTGTACTCCGTGTGATGTGCGGACACTACTCTGTCAGGAGGCTGCCATACAGAAGCTAATTCACTTCTTATGCATACATCATCAGCCCTGTGACATCACATCACAACTGACTAAGAAGAGCCAATCACCTGTTGCCAGATTGGTCACCAGTGATGTCACAATGCTGATGAGGTATAAAGAAGACTAGAACTAGATGTGCCAGTTCCCAGCTAAAGTACTGCTCTTCACATCACACCATATACTATCAAATGAAAAACTTACAAATTTGGAAAAATTGTAGAGTCAAAGGGACTCCGTGGTATATCTATTGGGTCTGCCCTCAGACTCACCCATTCTGGAAACAGTGACTGCTAACATAAAGGATATCTTGGGCATCAACAATGGTCTGGGTTTTATTAGTTAACACTGGGTCTGCCTCGTGGGGGGTTTAAAACAAAAGATAGTAGACACCTCCATAACACTGTGCTGGTGGCAGCTGGTAATGCCATTACCAAGAATTGGCTATTTCCCGACTGCTCAGATAATAAAGTATGGTTACAGTTATATAAACAAATCCAGACTATGGACGGTATTACTGCATAAGTAAGGTTAACAGACATTTAATTTCAGATGGTTACCGTACTGGAATTGGTTGCAGGCTTACAGAGGATCCTTGGTACTAGAGCAGCTCTGTAATAAATGCTTCAACTGGGTTTACTGGGCAGTGAAATTAAACTGTTATATTATTAATTGTTACAGATGTCAGCTATGCTATGTATTAATGATTGTATTTGCTCATTTTATACTGCCATTTGTTCTAAAGTATGTTTTTATGTTTTGTACCATCAATATCTGCTGGATGCAATTGTAAAAGAGAGTTCGCTCTCAATTTGTTTTCCAATAAAACTGAAAATTGAAATTGACTGATGAAGGAAAACACACTGTGCAAGTTGGGGCCCATGTTCCAGGGATACTTTATGGATTACTGGGGTTGCACCTTTGTATAACGTACTTCAAAAGGTGAAAGTATGTTGACGCTGATTGCCTGTTATTGGTCATATAATCAAATGTATCTTGATCTTCTTATCTGAATAAAAAGATGGGTTTAAAAAATCCATACACATGAAAAACAAATGGAAAACAAAAAATACTTCAACAATAAAAAATAATAAAAAGCAATAGCTGACTACTTTTAAAAATTGGTAACATTTGTGCCTGCCATTTTTAGCACTACCACTTAAGTGTGTTATTTAACCCCACTAATTAGGAAGCATTTTGTTAATTTTATCGTGTGGTATATATACCATCTTGTGGTTTTATTCCTCTCCTGATTCAGCAGTGCCCTTTATGAGTGCAGTTGAGCAACAAGTGTCAAGTAAAGTCAAAGTAGCATTGACTTCATTAATAGCACAGTAAAATAAAATGAGAATATGAAGTGCCTCATGAATACCAGTAGTTCATAAATCTCTCTCTCTCTCCCCTTTCGTTTCCTGCCATCATGCACACTGTGCTTCTTTTCTCCCTAAATATTAGTTCATTCCTTCCCCCCCACTTACCTCTCCTCCCACCAATCCCCTGTCCTCTCCACCTCATACTTTCTCTGTTTCAGGGACTTCCACATCGTCTCTATTCCCCACTCCAAATCTGCTGCTGGGCAAACTGCTTGCTCCTCTCAGCTCCCCGCAGTCTGGAAGAACCTTGCTCCCTTCACTTTGGCTGTCCTTTTCCAAATGCACCTCAAATATCAGCTCGAGTTCCATCTTGCTCCCTCCTGGTCCTGCTCTGGCCTTGGTTAGACCGTTTTAAGTACTGCTTATACTTCACCCATTCTGAACTGTACTGTATGTTACTACAAATGTGCACCTTCTTATTGGTTTTCACTTAGCCTGACAGACTGCACGTTGTCATATATTCATAGCCGTAATTATGCTCCCATCCTTACTTGTACCTTATTATTTGTGCATACTTGCTACTCTATTATTTGCTGGATATTTTTGTCTGTATCATGTCTCTGCATATATTTTATTTTTGCTTGAATCATTTCTCTGCATATATTTTTATTGAATTTGTTTTCTGCATATATATTTTAATTTATTTTTCCTTGGATCATTTCTCTGTATATATTCTTGTTCCTGTACCCCTCCCCCTTGTGGCACCTGGAAATTAGCCTTGGCTCAGGGTACCTTTCACAGTTCCCAATTTTAGATACATAAATATTTCAATAGCCTCTGTTCACAAACATTACTGCAATGTAGTTAGGCATAGGTTTCTCCTGCATGGCACTGAAAGGTTTCAAAACTGATAGTGCAGTGCAGTAGTAGCCAGTCAGGGCAGACTTAGCCATGAATATCTCTAGACATCTGCCAGCAACAATAAACCCAACAACTTGTTCAAATAGAGAATAATGTATGGGGAGGGAAATATACTATGACATATATACCAAGTAGGCCATTGCTTACAACTTGATTGGGGGGGGGGCAACATTCTGGGCCCTGACCATTAATTGTGGTTATCCCTACTGGTATTATAATGTAACTGTTGTGTTCTATTTGGATTAAACATAACGTTACATTTATAAAACTACTGCTGTATTTTCCTCTAGTTCCTGACGTAGTGTACAATATGAGGTGTACAAGAGGTTTGGGTAACAAATATGAGCATGTGTAACAATAATTTTGTTTTTGTTTTTTAGTTAATTCTACCTGCACTAATATCAGTTAGAATCTAATCAGCTGAAGGGACAAATTGGCTTCCTGAAAACAAAAGGAAGATTTTTTTTTATCTGAAAACACACCAGCTGTCTCTTTGGATAATTTCAGTATCTTTGTCCTATAAACAACAGGACCCCTTGGTCTCTTAATGGGAGAACTTCAAAGTAGAAGAGTCTCTTTCATGTCAGGAACCTGTCTTGGGCACCTAGACAATCCCCTGTAGAGCAGACAGCAAATAAAACAATGAGAGGTGTCTGAGAAAATTTAGGGATTCAGTTTCAACTAGTTCCTTTAGAGGGACTGTCCCACCCTTCTAAAGCCAATCAGATGGCCTGAAAGAACAAAGCACTGGTCCTGGAAATTATGTCACCGAGAAGGGGATGATGACAGTGGGTGGAGCCAGGTTTGCAAGCAGGCTTAAATCTGGATATGAAAACAGTAATATAGTCTGTACTGGGACTTCTTACTTATGACATCTAAGAACTGGAGTCTGCCACGGCTCACTAAGGTATCTTGTGTGGTAAGAATCTTTGTACTCTGCTAGAGTTAATAAGCTATAGGGAGGTTTTTCTATGGGTTTCTTCTGCTGCATGCAATTATATTGTCTTTTATTTAGTAACCCTGTAATTCCCATAGTCTTGTGTATGTGTGATATCCTGAGGAATATGTAAATATTCTGAAGTAGTAAATATTATTTTTATATACTTCATGCCTCTGTGACTGAATCTTATGGGGGAATAGATAACTGTTGGTATTGACAAATCCATGATTCATGTTTAAAGAGAGACAAAGGCTACTGTTACCATATTCTAAGAAGTGAAGTGTTTTTTTCAGAAGTGAGTGATATGGGAAAGCCATATGCCCTTAGCCAAAGGAGTACTGTACTGTGTGGACAGTGGCTCTGGTGGGATTCAGACCAAAAAAGTCCCCAGGAAAAAGAATCACTTTTGAACGGTGACAGTTATGAGGTACCCTTGCAGGTGTTAAGGGTTGAGAAACTTGGCAACCCATTGCAGACTGAGTCCTGGATGTGCACAGGTTATGACAGCACATCTACAATGGGGGGAGGGATGGTCACCAAACTGGGGTTCTGGCTTCCAAATGTTATTTTCCTAGCAACACCACCACCATGACCTGAACACTACAGATGGGGACCAGAAGAAGCATGCAGGACCAGGAAGGAGCTGAAGTTTGTTGATGCCTCCTGCACCATATTAAAACCACGTGGGTCTGATTTGCATCGGCACATGAAAGGTGGGCAGCTGCCAATAGAGAAAACCTCTGTCCATAGCCCTGTCACAACCTTAGGACACTACCCACTTCTGCCACCTAAACCAGGGGAGTGGTACAGAAAACAAGAGCAGAAGCCCTCATGAAGCATATTATTGTGACCAGTGCCCTAGGACTCCATGATCATTGCCTTCCTCATGACTCCTGTCTCCTAGGACAGCCAATTGGAGGATGGAAGCCAACAGAAAACTCCTGGAGGCTTCTGGGAGAGGAAAGGACAGTGGATTCTGGTACCCATTTCTGGATCTATGAGGCATCTAGGATTATGACTGCTAGCCTGCCGTACCCAATGGGAGCTGCCCCTTGAATGGTGCTATAAGAGGGGGACTGTGCTGAAGGCTAAGAGATCTGCAGAGATCTCAGTGAGAGCTGGACATACATGCCCAGGGAGAGTTTTGAGCTGTACCATTGCCAGACTGTGCATCTGACTGATGAACTGCTAGTAGCTGCCAATATTGGTCTGGAATGAGAAGCAAACATACGCTAGCAAGCCTGAAGCCAAAGCTGAAACAGTGCAGAGCAAGAAAAGAAATCCATTGCTGCTGGTTTGGGTCCTGTAGCTGGTACTCTAGCCAGGTTTTGGGCTACCACCACCCAGAGGGTATGGAAGATAAGACGTGTGGGTCGGCAAGGGGCCTCAGCAGATGAGGGAGTGAGACAGAGACTGAGAGCCAACCAAACCCTGGGAGGAAGCAAAGAGCCAGTCACCAGCCTTAGTGAGTGAAAGAGAGAGAGAGAGAGTACACAATGAAGGAGCAAAACAAAATGGTTATATTAAATGCATGCTGAAAATAGAAAATAGAATTAAATGAAGGAGTCCTGCTGAGATGGAGACACTCTGCTAAGAGCAGAGGTTCAGGTGCTGACTGAACCAGGAGAGTCCAGTGGGTCAGGGGAACCGTGAGTACACAGCTCGGCAGCCCTGCTTCAGGGAAAAAAACATTTTTTCCATTTGGGAGTTTGCTGAAAGTTGGCCATCCTACTGGAGTACAAATACCTCACATTGCAGGGTTCAAGAGCCATTTAAGCAATTGTGGGTGGGGGAGATGTTGTTATTCTGAGCATGTAACTCAACTATTTAAAGTGCCCTAATGTCAGCCAACCTGTACATTACAGCAGGCCTGCTGCAATTGAAAACCTGGGTACCCAGGGGACTGTGTGTGGGAGAGCTCCCCTGTGTAAAAAAATAATACCTGTTACCAGGCTGGAAAGGGTAGTGTCCTCCGGTAAAGAGTACTAGAAGGAGTTATTTGCTGTGTGGGAGCAGGCTGTGAAAGACTGTGTCTAGATGGGCTTGTTTAAAATCGGCCATGGACTGAATAGTCTGAACCCTCCTGGTAGGGTACCTAAGGGGATTGTAGCTTCAGGCCTACCTGGCAGGGGAAATAAGAAGGGCTGCACCTCAGAGTGGTAGCACTAATCCACTTTCCCTTTCAGGGCCCATTCCTGAACTTATTGTCATTATTGCCTGTTTCAAGCCTGTGCATACTAATGGGGGGAACCTTTACATTTACTTGGACGGGAGGTGTGACAGTAGTGGAGGTGGGGGTGGGGGGCTGGTACAGCATTCAAGGGGGATGCACTGCTACGTCATCAGGCCCATTTAAATTTTTCTCTGGGTGGAGGCAAAGCTACTTCATTCTCTATTGGATACAAACCCTGCTCACTGCTGAGTGAGACAAGAAGCCAGGAACCACCGAAAACATCTACAGTGGCCTGGTGGGAGTGTAAGGTAGTGGTGTCTGGGTCCTGTTGTCAGATGAGGAGCACACATGCCCTACTGTGGCCTTACATTTAGAAAAATTATACTAAGTCTTATTCTTCCAGATTGCTGAGTGGCTATCACAAATTTTTAAGATGAGCCCTCAGTTTTGGTCCTTTGCCTCTGATTGTTTCTGATTTATGACACAGGAGGGTGTGAGCTTTGTCTCACCTTCAGATACACCCTGTTGGCCCAACTGGCACCTTCAGTGTGGTGCAACTGCTTGACAAACAAGTTGTCTCTCTTTCATCCCCAACTGACCTCATATGAGTGGGGATTTTTTTTTTACTTTCTTTGTTCCATGCTTTTCTTTCTTGGACTGAGGTTGGTACCTCTCTCCATCTTCCCCAAGCCTCTCCCATCTGAGGGGCTCTGCAACCCCACTCACCCCATCAGTCCACATTGGTCCTGGCCTTCAGCCACCTCCATTCCATACTTGGGTTATCCCACTGTGTAGGGCCCTGCAGTAGGATGAAATCACTGTGGAAGTTTCCTATCTGTGGAGTAAAAGCTTGTCCATAAGATGAGTCAGCCTAGGTGTGGATTGCATGCGGAGGTGGGGCAGATTTCATCCTACCAATCTCCTCCTTCATTTTCTTCCCCCAAATCCTGCCCCCTCCCAATAAGGTACATGGCCAGTGGCACCTCTCCAGAAAATCCAGCCTGTAGTAAGAAGTCCTGCCCCACCCCACTTAGGAATCTCCATTATCTCCCACATCATACCTCAGGTGGGCAGACCTGTGCTGATGCTAAGAAGTGCCTTCCATACCATTCCCTCTCCAGGTCACTAGGGGGAAGTCATGCAGGAGAAGGAGCTGCCAAACTTCCATGAGGCAGGAAGCACCCAAGGTGGACCACTTCCCTGCCTTTGCTAGTCAGCAGTTGACATTCTGGGCTCAGAGTTGGGATCCCAGGTCACCAACATGGCACACAATTCCATAAATGCAGTGCTGCAGAGCTGGCACGAGTGGGAAAATTAAGAAAGAGATGTTGACACACAAGGGAGCTCCCCAGTCCCTACGACTAGAGGACTTATGCCAGGGATGATTCAAAAAGAAGAAACCTCTGAAAGGTTTCCTGGCACATGCCAATTACCAAAGGCCTGCTTGGGACTGAAATGAAGGGGACAACAGTAAGGAAATTCACTGTTTGGGCATAAAATATACCAATACCTGAGTAAGTGTACAATTGGATCTATAAGTACTGTACAGTGGTGGCCAGTATTCTGTTGAGTTCTGCCACATAGCAGTTCAGCAGATCACATCACAGGTGATGTGACAACTACAGAACAAAAGGAAAACAAAGATTCCTTTTGTTCCATTAATTGCTCCATGATAATTTCTGCCATAATCCAGAAAGTCACACGATGCGGCAGAAACCAGCAGACAGTTGACTGCAACTGTATTTGTTATTTAGCTAGGGACAGTAGCCCACTGCTTCAATGCACAGTGACAGCTTTTCATGACAGCCAGTTTAGTGTGCCTGCAGCAGTGTTCAGTTCCACAGCATGGCAGGGAGAGATCAATGTGTCTGGAAACAACCTGGAGTCTCTCTCTCCTCGTGGGCTGGCACAGAGTGACTGCATAGTAAAAATTCATGCCTCCTCCTGGTGTTATGGACCCCGGTTTAATTTTGCTTGCCTGTTTGACTGGTATATTACACAATGTGTTTTTTGACAACGGATAGTTTTTATCCTGTATAATACTGCTTGTATGTGTACCCCTTTCTTTGTCATTTGCTGTTTCATTGTATGTACCTCCCTGATGTGGAGCCTTTGCAAAGGAGTCTCTGACTAAAAGGTTTGTAATTCTGATTCTTTTAATAAATAAATAGTACAGGTGATGTGCTTTCTTGGGAAGAAGAGTGCATATAGCTAAAGGACACCCCTAACAGCTGATTCATGATCAACACCAGGAGGAGACTGCCTGCTTGCACCCTGACCCACACCTTGCCCCCTCCCATCCACATCCCTAGGGCTGCAGAAAACAGAAGGACTAGTACAGTGAAGGTGATAGATGGGAGAAAAACAAACGAGAATGACAAAGCATTACAAACAGTTTCCCATGCCTGAAGACAGTGTCAAAGTTAAGGTAACCAGTCCCCCCCCCCCACACACACACACATATGGCCCCAAAATACTGTTTTTTTAAAGGGGGACTGCAGTGAACCTGTAAGGCATTTGCTTCCTGGAGAAGTTGTTTTTAAATACTGGTTGCAGTAATGCTGTTGTTTCATCTTTCAGACTCTTTTCATGTTTGCTTGCGCGCTTGAAACATTATGTGGCAGCTTAGGAGAGAAGCGGGTTGTGGAGGTACAGCAGTGTGGCTGCCAATGCCAGTACTGCATTTGTGGGCTTGGCGGTGTGCACCCAATGCAGGCCCAGTGTTCTGATGACACTGGTTCTGCAGAAGCGCCACCAACTTGAAACTATTTGGCCGCTGCAATGAGGGGCCACCTCGTCATTGCAGCATCAGCAATTCCCCTGCAATGAGGGAGCGACCTGTCATTGCAGGGTGGTACCTTGCCTGGTGTAACATTACCAGGAACATGGTGCCTCTATGCGGCCATCTCAGAGCCCCATGAAAGCCGATGGGGGTGCCCAATCCCCCTGCTGGCATGCCCCTGACCCACTTTATTTGCTGATGGGGGAGCCCACTCCCTGTCAGCATAATGTCCCAACCCCCCAATTTCTGTTGTGTGCCGAAGGTGCCCAATCTCCTGGCATCATGTGCCCTCACCCATTTCTGTGCTGACAGGCGGCCCAATCCCTGTCAGCTTTGATCCCTCTCTCCACAATGCAGGTGGCACACTGGGAGCCCAGCCCAGTGTACCAAACACACCTGCAAAGAGAAAACCGACCGCGTTGTCTTATTTTTTTTATCTGTAAAAAGCGAAGCGGTTCCTCGATGTGTCCAGTGCCTTCCCCAACCCGCGCCCACCCTCAGCGTACCCTACCTCCTCCACCCCCCATACTTACCTCTGGAGCCTGGCGTGACGATCTTCGGTGGACCGGGAACAGTCTGCACTCTTCAAAGCCGACCAAGAACTGAAGAATTGCCGGTAAGCTGTATAATGGCATAAACAGGGTTTTTTTCAACTTTGGTGCATATCTTGGTCATTTTGGGGAATTTTGGCACCAAATTTTAAACATGGGGTTGCAGTTTCCACGTACGCTCGGAAGTTCAAGTATTTTTAACATTTTCACTACAGATTTTCAACATTGCCATCTCTTCACACCTCCCTATGAATAGTGCAGCTGTCATTCTTCACATCCTGCTCAATCTGTGTTTTCGTACATCTGGCGCACAATGGCACGTTTGCTGTGGGAACTCAATGTTCGGGATACATTGACAAAAACACAGTGCCGCTGTTCATGAGATGAGGTCCCAAATGCTTTCACAAGGTGGAGTCAGAAAAAGGCCATGTTGAAAATTTGTAGTGCAAATACCAACAAACGCCCGGGGCGTTAGGGTTTCTAACCATAGCATCCCACCCTGTACAGACTGACAGGCATCAGGTGTGTGCCGTTGGATTGCCGACTGTAATGCTCATGTTGTTCCACCCCCCCCCACCCTGCAGCCAGTGACAGACATCGAGGTGTGCCTTGAACTCTTTGGCCCCAGAGTTCACCCCATTCTTCTAAATTGCACCCATTTCAACGTATGTCCTCATGGAGTCGGGTGACTGTAAAGCCAAACACCCCAAGGCACACCTCAACACTTGTCGGTGTCTGCAGGATAGGGTGAGGTGAAATGGCATGAACGTTATGAGCGACAACCCAAACGCATACCCCAATGCCTGTCCGTCTCTGAAGGTTGGAGGTGGGGTAGGCGTGAAGTTCAATACTTCACTGCCATTCCTACTCTGCATCAGTCTAACTCCTGCATTTCCAATGTTAATACCAGCAAGCAAACATTTGGTGTTGACAAATGCTTGTTTTATGAACTCCACAGGTGTTTCTGATTTACACGCTGGTGGGAAGTATCATTGTAAAAATGTATCATGTAGTTTCTTTATTTGAAAATTGGTAATCGGGAAAGGCACACTGAGCCAAAGCTCATTTCCACGTACAACCTCTGGGGAAGGTGGAAGAGGGGTACAATAGTACAACAAACACAGAATCAATGACTGAGTACAAAGTAAAACCACATAAGAATGTACAACTAATGAGCTAAACATGCAGTGACAATGGTAGAATCACAAGGTGGAACAATGAGCAGTGTTTATGTGCAAAATAAAGTAACAGTGCAGGTGGTAAAAACATTATACTAACAGTGGAGTAAAGTCTAGATCGAGCAGTTGCAGTACAGTTTAGTGCAAATCTGCACCATAGGTGTAACAGGAACTGCCAGAGGTAGTGGTCAGGTGGAGGACTGGCAGGAGCAGCTTGGGGCAGAGAGACGTTTTAACTGCCATTTAAAGGAGGTGGGATGGAGAGCGCTAGAGAGTGGAAAGTGGTTTGAAAGGACATAAACTATGTTTGACTGTGCAGATATGGTCCATGGCAATGCCCCTCCTCTATCCTTTCTCCTACCTTCCTGTGATCCAGGGGGAGGATAGGTGACTTGAGAGTTGAGAAAGCAGATTGCTGAGCAGTAGAGCACAGGCAGGGATGGACGAAGGTGCAAGAGTCTCTGGAGTGAAAAGAGTAGAAGGCAGGGGGGACGGGAGAGAGGAGTGAAGAGCGATATGGAGGAAGAGACCTGGACCAGGATTTGGAAATGAAGGCAGCACAGTGGGACTGGTGATGTGAACGAAGAGGTGAAGATTGAGAGAGAAGAATAAAGGGAGCAGTGGTGAATGCGAGAGGGGAGTTAGTAGTGAAGCGACAAACAGCGTTACATAGAAACATAGAATTTGACGGCAGATAAGGACCGCTTGGCCCACTTAGTCTGCCCATTTTCCTACCTAACAGATAAGCTGCAGATCCTAATTAACCAACAGCTTACTTCCTCCAACCCCCCACTAGGACTGCCTTATGTCTGTCCCATGCATTCTTGAATTCCCCCACTGTTCTTGACTCCACGACCGCCTCAGGGAGGCTGTTCCATGCATCCACAACCCTCTCTGTGAAAAAATACTTCCTCACATTACCTCTGAGCCATCCCCCCTCTATCTTCAAATTGTGCCCCCTTGTTCTTGCACATCTCATTTTCTGAAAGATGCCACCCTCTTGGACTTTGTTGATTCCCTTGAGGTACTTGAAAGTTTCTATCATGTCCCCTCTCTACCTTCTTTCCTCAAGGGTATATATTAAGCTCCTTTAGTCTTTCTTCATATGTCTTCTGGTGCAGACCCTGCAGCATTTGGTTGCCCTCCTCTGGACAGCTTCCACTCTGTCTATGTCTTTTGAGATGGGGTCTCCAGAACTGAACACAGTACTCCAGATGGGGTCTCACCAACTGTCTGTACAAAGGATAACAACTTCCTGTTTTCTACTACTGATGCCTCTTCCTATGCATCCCAGTATCCCCCCAGCCTTCCTTACTGCCTTCTCACATTGCTTGCCCAACTTAAGGTCATCTGATATAATTACCAAATGGGGACTTTGTGAGAGAACTTATAGTGGAGGAACCACTGTCAGGGAGTGACCACCACTCAGTATGGCTCACATTGGATATGGGCAAGGAAGGAGTGGAATCTGGCACAATAGTGCTGGACTTCAGGAGGACCGACTTTGGGAGGATGGGGAAGTGGTAAAAGGGTACCTGGCCAGAATTCAATCTAGTATGGACACTAACCAGAGGTGGGAGCTCATAAAGCTGGGGATAGTGGAGGCAACCAAAACCTGCTGCAAAGCCCAGAGCAAGAAGGCTAGGGCTAAGAAACTGATCTGGTTGAGCAAGGAGGTCATGGAAAAGGTAAGGAGGAAAAGAGCTGCCTTTAGGAAGTACAAGAAAACAGGAAGGGGGGAGGACAGGGAGGAGTACTTGACAGAATCGAAGGAGGTGACAAGGGCAGTAAGGGGAGCCAAAGCATCTACGGAACTCAGGCTGGCACAAGGCATTAAGAAGGGGGAGAAGGACTTCTTTAAGTACATCAGGGAGAAAAGGAGCTGTAAGGACCACATAGTAAGGATTAGGAAGCAGGGATTGGGTGGAAGCAGGGTGCGATAAGGCGGAAGCACTAAATGAGTACTTCTGCTCAGTATTTACTAAAGAGAAGAGGGGGGTGACACCCAAGGTGGGAGAAATGGCAGAAGCAGGGTGGGAAGTGGTGACAGATGAGGAAATCATGGAGAGCAGAGTTCGAGAGGGTTTGAAGGCACTGAGGGTGGACAAGGCACCAGGGCCAGATGGCATCCACCTCAGGGTACTGAAGGAGCTGGCAGAGGTCCTTGCAGAACCTTTAGCAGACCTATTTAATGCCTCACTACATTCGGGGTGTGTACCTCAGGACTGGAGGATGGCTCATGTGGTGCCCCTCCATAAGAGTGGCCCCAAGGATGAACCGGGAAACTACAGACCAGTGAGCCTCACATCCATCATGGGTAAGCTAATGGAGACCATCCTGAAGGAGAGGCTGGTGGCCCTCCTAGAGGCCAAAGGACTACAGGACAGCAGACAGCATAGCTTCATACATGGCAGATCCTGCCAAACCAACCTGGTCGAGTTCTATGACTGGGTAACTAGGCAACTGTACAGGGACCATGCAGTGGATGTCCTGTATCTAGACTTCAGTAAGGCATTCGACTCAGTGCCACATGGAAGGCTGGGAAGGAAGTTAGTAGGCACAGGGCAGGTGCAAAGCTGGTGAGATGGGTAGGAAACTGGCTGCAGGGAAGGCAACAGAGGGTGGTGGTGGGTGGGGAGCTCTCACACCCAAGGGCAGTGACAGTGGTGTTCCACAGGGCTCGGTGTTGGGACCAGTGTTGTTTGGGATATTCATTGCAGACATATCATGGGACATCAAGAGCAAGATCAGTCTGTTTGCTGATGATACCAAGGTAGGCGTGGTGGTGGATGACCTAGGGGATGGCAGGGGTTGCAGGATGATCTGGCAAAGCTTGAAACCTGGTCAGACACCTGGCAACTGGGTTTTAATGCCAAAAGTGCAAGGTGCTGCATTTTGGGATGAAGAACCCAGGAGGAGTTACCAGCTAGGAGAGTGCGGCTAGCCCAGACAGAGGAGGAGAAGGATCTGGGTGTGCTCATTACAGGGTCAATGAACAACTCGGCACAATGTAGGAAGGCAGCTGCAAAGGCCAACAAAATGCTGGGTTGTATTGCAAGGGGTATATCCTCGAGGAGGAGGAGGAGGTGATTCTGCCACTGTATAGGTCATTAGTTAGACCACACCTAGAGTACTGTGTGCAATACTGGCGTCCGTATCTGAAGAGGGACATTAAGTTACTGGAAGGGGTGCAGCGCAGAGCGACAAAGATGATCAAGGGGCTGGGGGACTTATCATATGAGAGGAGGTTGAAGGAGTTGAACATGTACTCACTGGAGGAGAGGAGAGACAGGGGTGACATGATTGAAACCTTTAAATACATGAAAGGAATAAACAAGACAAGTACAGAGGGGCTGTTCAAAGTAAGGGAGGGGAGGGACACCACGGGCCATGATATGAGACTGGAGCAAGGAAGGTTCAGGAGGGATGAGGAGACACTTTTTTACAGAGAGGGTGGTGGCCGGGTGGAATGCGTTACCTCCTGAAGTGGTATGCAGTAGAACAGTGGACTGCTTCAAACGAGGATGGGACAGGACAAGGGGGAGGGTTAATGAAGGGGAAGGGTGGAAGGGAGGGGCAGCTGCAGAATAAGGGGTGCTAGCTGCACATTCATCCTTTCCACTCCATCTGGTGTATCAACCCTGTTGCAGATCTTTGTGTCATCTGCAAAGAGACATACTTTTCCTTCCAGTTCCTCTGCAATGTCACTTATAAAGACATTAAAAAGGACCGGTCCCAGTACTGAACCCTGTGGTACCCCGCTAGTAACCCTCCTTTCTTCACTGTGGACTCCATTTACTACTACCCTTTGCGTCCTGTTGTCTAGCCAATTTTTTATCCAGGCTACCACTTTGGGACCCACTCCAAGGCTGGCTAACTTATGTATTAATCTTTTATGTGGGACTGTATCAAATGCCTTGCCAAAATCTAGGTAAGCCATGTCCACAGCTCCTCCCTGGTATACTACTTTGGTCACCCAGTCAAAGAAATCTATTAGATTAGTCTGACACGACCTTCCCATCGTGAATCCATGCTGCCTTGGGTCCTGTGCCCCACTGGCCTCTAGGTACTCAACAATTCTTTCTTTCAGAAGTGATTCCATCATTTTACCTACCACTGAGGTCAAACTAACTGGTCTGTAGTTTCCTGCCTCTGTCCTGCTCCCACTTTTGTGAAGAGGAATCACATCTGCCCTCCTCCAGTCCTCAGGTACCACCCCATCATCCCATGATTTGTTAAAGAGAGTAGTCAGCGGTGTCACTTATTCTACCCTTAGTTCTTTTAGAATTCTTGGGTGAATCCCATCAGGCCCCATTGCTTTGTCCACCTTAAATTTTATTAGTTCTTTCAGAACTCTTTCTTCTGTAAAAGGACTGGTATTGACCTCATCTTCAGAGTGTTTCTCTTGTTTGGGTTAGGTACCTGCCCCTCCTCTTTCTTTGTGAATACTGAGCAAAAATATTCGTTCAGTATCCCTGCTTTTTCATTGTCACCCTCTACCCACATTCCCTCCCCTTTATTAAGCCTCAGTATCCCTCCTTTGGTCTTTCTTCGCTCTCTAATGTACCTATAAAAGGTCTTATCCCCTTTCTTAACAGAGTTGGCTATCCTTTCCTCAGTTTGGGCCATTGCTATTCTGACTGCCTTCCCAGCCTCTTTCTGCTTTAACTGATAAAGTTCTATGTCCTTTTCCGTCTGAGTTTCCTTATATTTCCTGAATGCTATCCTTTTCTCCCTAACCTTCCCTGCCACCTCTTTTGAGAACCATAGCAGTTTTTTTCTTCGTGTTTTATTGATTTGCTTTACACAAAGGCTTGTTGCCTCTGTGATGGCTGTTTTGATTACTCCCCATTGTTCCTCCACCCCTCCTTCTTGCCTGTTTGCTAGTGCTTTTCTGAGGCACTCTCTCATTTTCCCAAAGTCAGCCCTCCTAAAGTCCGATACTTTTGCTTTTGTATGGCTTGATTGTATGGCTGTGTTTATCGTGAACCACACTGTTAGGTGGTCACTTGTTCCCAGATAGCTACCCACTTCTAAATCTGAGATTCTTTCTCCGTCCCCATTTGAGAGTACCAGGTCTAAGATTGCTCCCTCCCGAGTGGGTTCCAATACTAGCTGTCTGAGGCATCAAGAATGACCCTGCTCTTGGATGTGCCTGCAGCAAAGGTGCTCCAGTTAACATTTGGCATATTCAGGTCCCCCATCAACAATATCTCCCCTTTTTCTGCCATTCTAAGGAAGCCTTCTATCATTTCCTTGTCCATTCCCTCCCCCTGAGATGGGGGTCTGTATACAACCCCCATGCAGATTGTGGTGCCATTTCCAGTCTCCAGGGTGACCCAGAGTGTCTCATCTGCTCCCTGTTTACTCTTTAGTTCTGTTGCTTTGATCCTTCCTTTACATAAAGAGCTACTCCTCCTCCTCTTTTACCCTCCCTGTCCCTCCTCTAGATTGTGTGTCCTGGTATGTTGACATCCGAGTCATGGTTCTCTGTGTACCATGTTTCTGTGACTGCCACAATATCCAGGCAACCCTCTTCCATCAAGACCACTAGTTCAGGGAGCTTGTTACACAGACTACGGGCATTGGTACTCATCACCCTCCACTTTTTGATGGCCTTACCTCTTTTAACCCCATTCCTGTCCTTACTGCCTTTGCTGTTTTTTACATTTACTTCTATCCTGTTATAGAGGGTGTCCAGTCTGGAAAGGGAAGAGGAGGAGGAAGTGCCATAGACCACATCCACATAATAAGACATAGTTTCTGTCCTTTCAAACCACACAGTTTGATAACAGAATACGGACGCATTGTGAACACAGTGCTAGCTTAACAAGGACATGAAGTATATCATACAGTTTTAAAATGGCCTGTACCAGCACGGTGTAAATCAGAAACACCCATTTAAATTACTAGAAGGCCTGTAAAATAAACAGAATAATTAAGTTCTAATTGTTAATAAAAGAGTCATTAGGACACCAAGGGGTTCTGATGACATCACGGAACCATGAGAGCAAAGTTAGAGTGGTACTATACTGTCAGAAAACACCTGAGGTGTCTCATAATGGATATCTTTCCACTTTTGGATCAAAATATATCCAGGATATGAAGACCACCTATTTCCACAATGCACTCACTAACACTTCGGGCAATGGTAGGGACTTCTGGAATAACATTAGAGAAGTCACCGGGAAGCAATCTAAATCACCCCCGTCAGTACTCAGCATCAATGGTGTAACTACACTTGACCAGAAACTCATTGTTGATACAGGCCACACTGGACAGTAGGAAGGGAACCTTCCCCATCCAGAGAGCACCAGAGCCACCACCACTACTTCAGAGGTTGCGAAGAAAGCACAGCAGTTGGACCACAGTGGGCTCAGAGAGGGTGAGGATGGTGGAACAGAGGCACACCCAGTCAGTTGTTCCACTCCACAATCCATACACCATTCTGGGGGAGCATAGTTCCCCTATGGATGCACCCGCAGAGAAGACTAAGGAGGCTGAGGAAAACTGTCACAAGGGAGGCCCACAGGAAGGAGGCAGAGGACACCACAGGGAAAGGAAGCAGCTGCTAGTGGGGGACTCAATTATTAGGGGGATAGAACTGGGGGGAACAGGGAAAACTGAAGTAAGGTGCCTGCCTGGTGCCATGGCTTGGAGGGACAGGAAGCGCATCCTCAGGATCACAAGAACAGCTGCACGGGAGTCTGAGCTGGATGTCATTTTCCACCTAGGGACAAATGACTTGGCTAATCATGAGATTAGAGCAGTGCAGAAGGACTTTGTAGAGTTGGGGAGGGGCCTAATACAAGTAGCACACACAGTATTCTTCTCAGAGGTGCTGCCTGTCAATGACATGGGTGAGGCGAGGGTACTTTGCACCATGCAGTTTAATGAATGGTTGAAAAAATGGTGTGAAGCACAGGGGTTTGGCTTCATTGGGGACGGGGGCTCCACCTGGAGGGACACCAACCTATACTGGCAGGATGATCTGCATCTGTCCAGGAAGGGAACAAGTCTTCTGAGCAATCGGTTTAAATGCTTCATTGGCAAGCTTTTAAACTAGTCAAGGGGGGAGGCACTCATAAGCAGCAGGAAAATCCCAGCCTCTCCCTACAAAACAGGGTACTAAATGAGAAAAAGGCTGAGGTAGAAAGGTCAGTGGGGGATGCTGCAACAGAAGGTAAAGCCATCAAAAAATGGAAAGCAACGAGTACCAATGCCCATAGTCTGGGTAACAAGCTTCCTGAATTAGTGGCCTTGATGGAGGAGGAACATCTGGATATCATGGCAGTCACAGAAACATGGTACACACAAAACCATGACTGGGACGTAAACATACCAGGATGCACTATCTACAGGAGGGACAGAGAGGGTAAAAGAGGAGGAGGAGTAGCTCTTTACATAAGGGAAGGAATCAGAGCAACAGAACAAAAGGGTAAACAGGGAGGAGAGGAAGTACTGTGGGTCAATTTGGAGACAGGCAATGGCACCACAATCCGCACAGGGGTTGTATACAGACCCCCCTCTCAGGGGAAGAAAATGGACAAGGAAATAATAGAAAGTATACTTAGAATGGCAGAAAAAGGGAAGATATTGCTGATGGGTGGTCTGAATATGCCAGATGTTAACTGGAGTGCAGCTGCAGCAGCCACTTCGAAGAGTAGGGTTATTCTAGATGCCCTACAGGGGGCATGCCTTAGACAACTAGTATTGGAACCGACGCGAGAGGGAGCAATCTTAGACCTGGTTCTCTCAAATGGAGATGGAGGGACGATCCCAGATGTAGAAGTGGGTAGCCATCTGGGAAGTAGCGACCATCGAACAGTATGGTTCACAATAAACACAGCAATAGAGTCAAGCCATACAAAGGCAAAAGTACTGGACTTTAGGAGGGCTGACTTTGCCAAAATGGGTGAGTGCCTAAGGAATGCACTAGCAAATGGGCAGGAAGGAGGGGTAGAAGAACAATGGGGAATAATAAAAACTGCCATCACAGAGGTAACAAGCCTTTATGTGAAGCAACTAAACAAAACAAAACGATGTAAGAAACCACTATGGTTCTCAAAGGAAGTGGCAGTGAAGGTTCAAGAGAAAAAGAAAGCATTCAGGAAGTACAAGGAATCACAGATGGAGCAGGACATAGAATTGTATCAGTTAAAGCAAAAGGAAGCTGGGAAGGCAGGCAGAACAGCAAAGGCCCAAACCGAGGAAAAGATAGCAAACTCAGTTAAGAAGGGGGATAAAACCTTTTATAGGTACATCAGGGAGCGAAGAAAGACCAAGGGAGGGATAGTGAGGCTTAATAAAGAGGAGGGGTGGTGGGCAGAGGGTGACTATGAAAAGACAGAGATACTAAACAAATATTTTTGCTCGGTATTTACAAATGAAGAGGGGAGGTACCTAAAACAAACAATAGAAACACTCTGGATACAGAAGTTGATACAAGCCCATTTACAGAAGAAAGGGTTCTGAAAGAACTCTTAAAACTGAAGGTGGACAAAGCAATGGGGCCTGATGGGATTCATCCCAGAATTATAAAAGAACTAAGGGTAGAACTAGTGACACCACTGACTACCCTCTTTAACAAATCATGGGAGGATGGGGTGGTACCCGAGGACTGGAGGAGGGCAGATGTGATTCCCCTTCACAAAAGTGGGAGCAAGGCAGAGGCAGGAAACTACAGACCTGTTAGTTTAACCTCAGTGATAGGGAAAATGATGGAATCACTTCTGAAGGAAAGACTTGTTGAGTATCTAGAGGCCAGAGGGGCACAGGACCCAAGGCAGCATGGATTCACAGCGGGAAGGTCATGCCAGACGAATCTGATAGATTTCTTTGACTGGGTGACCAAAGTAGTAGATCAGGGAGGGGCTGTGGACATGGTCTACCTAGACTTTAGCAAGGCATTTGACACAGTCCCACACAAAAGATTAGTAGTCAAATTAACCAGTCTGGGAGTGGGTCCCAGGGTAGTATCCTGGGTAAAACATTGGCTGAACAACAGGACACAGAAGGTAATTGTAAATGGAGTCCACTCTGAAGAAAGGGGGGTTACTAGTGGGGTACCGCAGGGTTCAGTATTAGGACCGGTCCTCTTCAATGTCTTCATAAGTGACATTACAGAGGGACTGGAAGGAAAAGTATGTCTCTTTGCAGATGACACAAAGATCTGCAACAGAGTTGATGCACAGGTGGGGTGGAAAGGATGAGAAGGGACTTGGCAATGTTAGAGGAATGGTCAAATGTATGGCAGCTTAGATTCAATGCTAAGAAGTGCAAGGTAATGCACCTGGGAAACAAAAACCCAGGGGAAGAGTACACAATGGAGGTGAGATACTAACAACCACAAAAATGGAAAGGGACCTGGGGGTAGTCATATCAGATGACCTAAAGGTGGGCAAGCAATTTGAGAGAGTAGCAAGGAGGGCTGGGGGGATACTGGGATGCATAGGGAGAGGCATCACCAGTAGAAACAGGAAGTTATTATCCCTCTGTACAGACAGCTGGTCAGACCCCATCTGGAGTACTGTGTGCAGTTCTGGAGACCCAATCTCCACAAAGACATAGACAAGATGGAAGCTGTCCAGAGGAGGGCAGCTAAAATGGTGCAGGGTCTGCACCGGAAGACATATGAAGAGAGACTTAAGGAGCTTAATATGTATAGCCTCGAGGAAAGGAGGAAGAGGGGGGACATGATAGAAACTTTCAAGTACCTCAAGGGAATCAACAAAGTCCAAGAGGGTAGCATCTTTCAAAAAAAGAAGTGTGCAAGAACAAGGGGGCACAATTTGAAAATAGAGGATGGGCGGCTCAGAGATAATTTAAGGAAGTATTTTTTCACAGAGAGGGTTGTGGATGCATGGAATGGCCTTCCGGAGGAGGTTGCAGAGTCAAAAACAGTGGGAGAATTCAAGCATGCATGGGACAGTCATAAGGCAATTCTAGGGGGGGGGTAGGAAGTAGTAGGCTGCTGGTTAACTAGGATCTGCAGTTTATCCATTAGGTAGGTAACTGGGCAGACTGGGTGGGCCAATCGGTCCTTATCTGCCCTCAAATTCTATGTTTCTATGTTTCTATTCAATGACGCCTTCACGGACCTCAGTGCTGTACTCCCACAGGATTTTCGATGAGGTGGATCCACCTGCCTCCCCAGCCACCACCAGCCACCCTCCATTCTACTTTAAAGCAGTGAAACTGCATCAAGTCCGCAGCTACGGTACCAAAGCCATTTGCAACTCCAGAGCCAGCAGTGACTCCCTCAACCTCAAACTGCTATCACTCACCCTTGAAAAAGTACTCCGGCCAATGACCAGGATCTTTAACCTCTCCCTCAGCCTCAGCCAGTTCCCTGACTTATGGAAATCCGCCACGGTAACCCCAATTCATAAAAGTGGTGACAAAACAGCTACTGAGAACTGCCATCCTATTTCCATCCTTCCTCCACTCTCCAAGACCCTAGAATGGATTGTGTCAGACCAGCTCACCGACTTCCTAGACAAACACAACATTCTGTGCAAGTATCAACATGGCTTTAGAAAAGGCCATAGCACCACCATGGCGCTACTTGAATTCACTGGTGCAATCCATCACTCACTCGATAACAGTCATCTTACTGGGTCCACCTTCATTGACTTAACTAAAGCCTTTGATACCATCAACCACCATCTCCTAATTGCCCAGCTTCGGCTAGCAGGGCTCTCACCCAACTCAGTGAACTGGTTCAAAAGCTACTTAGACAACCGCTCCCAAACAGTGAGAATTGATGTCACACTCTCAGATCCAAGACCAGTCATGTCTGGTGTCCCGCAGACCCACAGGGCTTAATCTTGGGCCCTCTCCATTCAGCCTTTTCTTGAACTCACTGCCAGAATTCTGCCCTGTACAGATCCTTCTCTATACTGATGATGCTGTCATACTGGCATCACACCATGGTCCAGTGCATCTACAAGGTAACCTCCAGCAGGCCTTCTCTGCAGTCGAAAACTGGTTCTCAAAACACAGACTTATCCTTAACCAGAAAAAAACAAAGACAATGACCTTCTGCAGCTCCCACAACAAATACAAACAATATCAGCTCTCCATTAAAACCAAGCAAGGAATCAACCTCGAACAAGTTCATACCTTCAAATACCTTGGCCTCACCAGCGACTGTAATCTCTCCTATGTCCCACACATCAATAATGTGGCAAAAGTAGCCAACACCAGGATGGGCCTCCTATTCCAACATAGGAAACATCTAACCCCTGAAGCTCTGTCCATCACTGTCCAGAGCTCCATCGTCAGCATCACTGACTACGGTCTCATCATCTATGGATCTGCCACAACCTCCTCTCTCAGGCGTGTTTCGACTTCCCTCCATCAAACCTACCAACTCGTTACTGGTTCCCACCATCTCACCCACTCCTGTGACCTCTACTCCAAAACAGGTTGGCTGCAACTGAACAACCAAATCAAATACCAAACCTGCATCACAGCTAAGAAAATTATGATGGAAAAGGCACCACCAGGAGTCAGAACCCTCCTTAACCCCAAAATCAACAACCGCAATACCAGGAGCTCTAAGCCCCAAATCCTTCAAATCCCCCGCTGTCACACGTCCCAAGGCCAAAGGTTGTTTGCAGACAGGGCACTGAGTTGACCGACCAATATCTCTAGTGACTCCTCCGCAGCGACGCTTGGAGCATTAAAAACAAAGCTCCGCCACTCCCTAACTGGCACCAACACCTGTGTTTTCACGACATAATCATCATTGTCCCCTATGCTGCTTCTGACCTCACAGGTGTCTGTTTTTGTCCTCTCTTCTTGCACTTACCTGTACACTGCAACTACTAAAGCACTTACACTGTGTCTGTCCCGAGAAGGCCCCTCGGCTGCCTCATTCTGCTCCTCTGTGCCTATGCCATCTCCTACTCTCAGCCCTTTCCCCTTCATGCCCTCTTCCTTCTATTGTTTTTTGGGTAACACATCGCTTAGTCTGATTATGTCAACCAAAGTTACTATCTAATACCATGTACCGTGTAAACTTTTTTATGTTTAGTGTCTGTTACCCTGTAACCAGCCTGATGATGATTGCCTGCACTTGTATGTGGAACCTTTGTAAAAGAGCCTTGGCTCAAAGGTATTTTGTAATCCTAGACACAAATAAATAAATAAATAAAAATACCTAAACTACATGGAAACTAAAATCCCTGGCACTTTTCTCCCGTGAATCAGAAACACCAGATTAAAACTTATTGCACAACCTTCCCGTGTTGCCTGGCTATCTGGCCCTCAGTCTATGCTGTTCTTCGAAAGTTAATTAAGCATTAATACACAACAGGGGTTAGTTACCATATGTTTGTCTAATCTGGGGGAATCATGAGGCACGAGGTGTATCCGAGTGTCTTAGTTCCCCAGAATTAGATTAACAAAGGTAACCCAATCCTGTAGAGTGCCTTAATGCAATTATTAAACTAAATTTTTGTATTAAATGATTGCATAAAGGGTGAACATTCTGTTGTATTGTATGTGAGAATTTCAGGCCTTTACCATAACCCTCTTAGACTGTTTTTGCCAACTGGAATGCTCCATTACAGCCATTGTTTTATAATACAAAAATGCTGTTCATTTTGAAATATATCCTGTGGCACCTCTGAATCCCATCCTGCATATCCCATGCATGGTTCTGAGTTCTACAAAAGTTATTCTACATGGCTCTGTAACAAAACCATTTCCTAATGAATGTAGAAGCAGAATACTGGGGTTGCAAACGTTCTCATAAAACTCTCTATTGCCTCTCCTGCTAGTGACCTCATGCTGTTGCACTGTTTTGCCTATGTCACAGTCTTGTTACAGGCTCCCTCTCACAGTGCTCATGTTGCAGCTGTATTCCTAGTTGGAGCTCCTCAGCTGTTTGTTAGAAAACAGAATGTTTAGAGAGAAAAGAACATTTGCAACCATAGCAACAGACAGTAGCAAGTACCAAATGGCACTGGCTGCTTGTTCTTCTGAAATGGTTTGCAAGGTTACTCTCCTGAGCTTCACTCTTGAGGGTAACTGTGGCAACGTTTTTTTTAAACATGTGACAGCACCATTCTGCACTCCCCACCAGCTGTTATCAGATTTTAGAACCCACCAGCAAAATAAGTTAATTCTCTATTAGAACAATAATCGTAGGGGTAGACAGTTGTACGAGGTCATAAGTGCACAGGGCACAATAGATAAAGGCTGAGGCTTTTTTCACTGCCCAGTGTGCTTATGACAGAATATTAATCATTGATACCTTACATTATAGCTATCAAAGTGCCCTCACCGTTTTGGCAAGAAAAACGAATAAAAAAACATTTATTCTGATCAAAAGAATTTCTCTGACTGAGAGAGCTGAACAATGTGTGTTGCTGTTGCCATTTTTTTCTGTAAATGAGCTTCTGCCCATATGATCTCATGGTGAACATACGGTCAGTTGTACATCTGCATACTTGGATTGCCTTTTTCACTTCATTTACATACTTGAGAGGCCCTTGTTCCTCATTTGCATATCTTCAGTGCCTACTCAGATAATAACACTGTAGATGAGCCATGAGTTTGGCTAACAGAGAATTACTTCAATATAATACAGTTTATATTGAGGTGGCAACCTCCCAGCCAAACAGTTTGCACATCAACAGAGCCATTATCTGACTAAAAAGGCACTGTACATATGAAAATGTGGAGCAAAAAGCTCTCTGGGTATGCAAATGAGGAGGAAAGGCACACCGGGAATGCAAATAAGGGGAAAAAATGGCACTCCAGATATGATGATGAGTGGATCCACGACAGTCGGTCGACAATTTCATTGTCGACTGATGTTGCAATGGCTCCTTGATGTTGGACACATTTACAGTTGGCATAAAGGGAGTCACTTCAGACTGTGTTTTGTTTGGGGGGCTTTGCCCCTCAAACCCCCATGCAGGGGGCTGTGCCCCCCGCTACTAAATTAATCAACTCTGAGTCAGAGTTGCTTCAGGGAGGGGGTGCAATACACCCAGAAAGCAGTGCCAGGGTCCCACACTGACACTACAGTGACCTGGCACTGTCGTCACTGTAGTGTCAGTTGCGGTAAAGTTGTCGCCATAGTGATGGCATACCATGATGAGCAACTCACCCAAGTTTCACCATATGAATGTTCTGTTAGTACCTTACAGCAGGAAGAAGAAAACAGAGTCAGTGTCTCATTTTGAACTCAAAACAAATTGTAGTACCTCGATATAATGGCAAGAATGCTTATGGTTGTTGGTTTGTACTCAGCCATAACTATGATAATGACCTTGGCCTTTGACCTCAGTCTTTATCTACTGCTCCCAATAGGCTAGCACAGCTACCACAACTTTGCGTTATCACTATAATAATAACAGAATGTGAGCCACTATTTCAAAAACAACTTCTACAGAAAACACAGGCTGGCATGTCAGATGCAGTTCTCCTTCGAACTAAGAAGGGTACTGGGATGTGATTTCCAAATATGATTTTTGCTTTTGGCTCAACCGGTTTCTTGGCTTAGGACCAATCTGCAAAGGGGCACAAGATACATGTGATTCACACCTATCCTGGCCACAGTACTCCGCATCCCAATGCCTGTCCTTCCAGAAGGTATCCTCGGCCCTTGCCCACTGCACACTGCTAATGCTGTGCTTTGTATGAGGGCAGAGATCAGCAATGGAGGGGAGAGCAGTGCTGGACACCAGGCATCTAGTTGGATGCCTGGGCTAGCTCACTGGAGGATCCCTAACTCTGCATGGAGCAAGGGCTGGTGGGATATATCAGGACTGCTATATCCTTACAGGCCGGTTGTTAAATTACACAATCTTCAACTGTCAGTATGGCCCTTAGCCAGGCTTTGAAGGATGGGGGCGGGTGGTCCAGACACCGACTGGGTGGCTACAAGGTTCCTGTGGCTGGGTGGAGGGGGTGCATACCCACTATTAAAGTCCTTAGGACAGCACAGCCTTCCATCCCCTCCAGTGGCCTGCGCAGGCTCACCAGTGGTGATGGATCAGTCGTGAACGTAGCGCACACAAAAGCCCAAGCATGAGCAGAGGTCTCTGCATGTGTGGAGTGGGACCTCTGTGCACCACACAACTGCACAAGCACCCCTCTGCAGCTGCAGATCATACTGTCGATCAGGCCGTAGGCCACTTTTTTCCCCTATAAATTAATGTTGGCAGCAGTAGAGCTAGGGAGTAGAGGGAGAACTTGTCCCCTACAGCAGCCCCAGCTGTGTAGTGGAGTCCCCCCCAGGCCCCAAGGCTGGAGCTGCTGGTCCTTTTTGTAAATCGAAGGGAAGAGAATGATCCTGCCAGTGGCTGGGGGATGGTTGGAAATAACTTTATATAGTGCATCCCTATAGTACTTTGTAATCCAAGACATGGAGGAGAGACCTGTCCTGGCCAAACATACCCAGTCTATAAAACAAGTCCATGTAACACCACACACACACACGCATGCACGCACACATACACACACGACACCTCAGGACAGATCTAGAAACATGTTGCCACAGCATAGTATGCCTTTCCTAGGCAGCTGGGTTAAATCCCAATACTGACACTTGGTGCAGCATGAGGGGGGTGCTGCACTCTTGAGGTGCCGTCTTTCGGATGAGATGTTAAACCGAGGTTCCATCTGCCTGTTCTGGTAGTAGCTCAGGTGGATATTAAAGATCCCATAGCACTTCTCGAAAAGAGTAGGGGAATTTTTAATGAAAAGTGGGCTGCATTATAAAAAAGAAATTACACAAGTATATACAATACAGAAGAATGCTGCTTAATTTTATAGACCCTCAATCATGACATTATCTATTATAAGCATTAATACGCATTACAGAACAACAAATTCTTTCCATTCAGAATACACTGAACATTTCACCCACAAGTTAGCTTTATGCAATACAGTGTTCCATATACACACACATATATATATATATATATAATATATATATATATATGTATGTATATACATAGATATAGACACAGATATACCAAGTCTTTAAACTTGATATTTTCCTTAGTTTTACCCTCTATAGGCTAGGCAATGACACTTTGTCAGGGGGAACTAAGGGCTCTAATTAACCCAGTGCTCACATTAACCCACAGACATTTAACTTTCTCCAACAGGAAACATTTTAGGTCTCTTTGCATAATAGCTGACAGAGCATAGTTTACATTTCTAAGTACATCTAGGTGTGATACTATTCTCTGCTGTGTCACTAAGACGCATCTGGACTGCCAGATATAGTAACGTAAGACAGCTAGAGTAATGTACAGGGTGTCAGCGTTATATTTCCCCCACCCACTGGGGAGGGAACCATTGAAATAAATCAAATCAAATCAACTTTATTTATAAAATAGCGCTATTCCCAGAAGGATCAGAGTGCTAGTGCAATGAACAATAAAAACCAGATTAAAACACCATAAGAACCAACCGTAACAAGCTTATATAATAACAGGAAAAGCAAGATTAAACAAGTGTGTTTTTAATGCAGATTTAAAACTCTCCACCATCAGACACTGTCTTATTTTACGAGGTAGAGAATTCCACAGGGAAGGGGCCACAAATTCAAATGCTCAGGCCCCAGATGACTTTAAACGAAGACTGGGAATCTCTAGCAATCCCTCGTCAGCAGAGCAAAGTGGCCGGGAGGGGCAGTAGGGATGAAGAAGATCTTGCAGATAACCTGCACCCTGTCTATGTAGGTCCTTATAGGCAGCAAACTGACCTTGAAGGTGATCGCCGATGAATAGGTAGCCAGTGCAGATCACGCAGCACAGGTGTGACATGGCGGCCTCGTGGTAGCCCGGTCAACAGCCTAGCTGCTGCGCTCTGCACCAGCTGCAAGCAGTGGATATCAACCCCTGGTAGCCCTAGGTAAAGGGAATTATAGTAATCAAGGCTTGAGGTTACAAAGGCATGGACCAAAGCTGGAAGGTCATCGGGTGTAACTAGGTGCTTGATCCGAGCAATATTCCTTAGATGGTAAAAGGTGGTCTTGACAATGGACAACACCTGAAATTTAAGTATTAATCCATTGTCAAGAACCACACCCAGATCTCACACCCATTTGGAGGTCACCAGCTGGCAGCCAAAAAGCCAAAGCACGGATGCTCGCCCTACTGAAGACCACTCTACCCAACGACCTGGATCCACAACCAAAACCTCAGTCTTACTTGGGTTCAACCTCAGCCAGTTGGCACTCATCCAGTCTTCAATCTCAGAAAGGTAGTTGTCAAAGCTTGAGATAGCTCCTACCTGATCGGGCACAAAGAACAGGTAGGGCTGAGTATCATCTGAAGAGCAGTGAAAACTCAGCCCATACCACCTTGCAATGTCTCCCAATGGCAGCATGTACACTGTGAACAACATGGGAGATAACACACAGCCCTACGGGATCCCACACAGCAGGGAGAACTTGTCTGAGGAGTAAACCCAGAAGACAACTCTCTGAAACCTGCCAATGAGGAAAGAGTGGAACCATCTGAGGACCATACCAGACAGACTGCAGATCAACCACAGGCGCTCTACCAGCACACCATAGTCCACAGTGTCAAATGCTGCTGAGAGATCAAGAAGAACCAAAATGGAATGGTTGTTCCGATCTCTCACTGTCAGGAGATCATTGAGGACCCGAACAAGGGCCATCCCGGTGCTATGCCACTTCTGAAATCCAGACTGGAGAGCATCTTAGATGTCGTGGATGGTCAAATGATCCTCCAGCTGCAGCGCAACCACCTTCTCAATAACCTTACCCACAAAGGGAAGGTTAGAGATGGGTCTGTAGTTAGCAAGACAGTCTGTGTCAAGAGAAGGTTTCTTAAGGAGAGGTATCACCACTGCCTCCTTCAGGGTGTCCGAAAACACACCTGAGTCTAACAAACACCAGACAATCTCAGCAAGGACCAGGCCGATGGTCTCAAAGCACCCCACAAGGAGGCATGCTGGGCCCAGATCCAAACTACAGCAGGTCAGACGCATAATCTAGATAATCCTCACAACATCCTCGATTGCCGGCTGGCAAAAGTCAGACCAAGCAGACCGGGGAACTGCAACCTCCCACCGACCACTGCCATCCTTACTGGAGCGAGCTGCATGGATCTCGGACCTGATGTCAGCAACCTTATCGGCAAAGTATTGAGCAAACTTGGCACAATTATGTTGTGACAATGCTCCCCAAGACTGAAGACAGGCTGGACTGCACACTCTGTCCACAGTCCAAAAGAACTAAGCTGGTTGATTCTGTGCCTCAGCAATCTCACAGGACAGGAACTCTGCCTTCTTACGGGAGATAGCTGATTGACAGACCTTATAATGGGCCATCAATCTAAGTCTGTCAGCATCCAGGCCCGATTTCCGGCAGCAACGCTCAATCCTTTGACCCACTCTCCTCAGCTCCCTCAAGATCTCATCAAACCAAGGGGACTGAGGGTGCTGGGTGAGGGGGATGAACCCTGGTCACAGCGTCATTATAACCCTGTACCAGAGCATCCGGGTCACTGCTATAAGCCTGGGTAGGTAAGGTTACCATAAAGTGGCTCAGACCATTTGTTTGCTACCAAGGCCCATAAAAGCTTGACATAATCTCACTCTAAGAAGAGGTGTTCTTGTGTTTCTAAAATAAAGGGACAAGAGAGTCTATGACAATACCTTTCAGTAAGCTGTTTATGTTTATTAGGCCCTATGCACGAATGGTGTGGAGCGGCTATGCGTGCATATCTGGGGCACATAGCCACTCCACACCCACTGCGCCCCCCATGTGGGATGCACAAATCGGGGGTGCAGAGCACATACACGCCCGATCCCCCAGCCGTGCGATGAGCAATGCACGGAGGGGGTGCGAGAGGTGGGCCGGCACTATGTGCCCTGCATTAAGGCGTATAGTGCTGGCTGTGGGGATGTGTGGGGGGAGCAGGGCAGGCCAGGGAGACCCAGCCATAAACCCCCTACACGCCCCGCGCACACCCTGGGACCCACCAAAGGACAGAGCAGACAGCCCTACTACATGCCGGTGCTACAGCACACAGCCACCTGATGCCAACTGCCCACCCCAGTACACGATAGTGAGTGTGGCATGGCATGCCCCCCTACTTAATCCATACCCCTTGCAGGGGCACCGGCATGGGTTGAGACCCCCCCCCACCAGCTGCAACGCATGTGATCCTCCCCGCTACCGGGCGGTGCAGTCGCCCTCCCGGGCCACCCGACATAGGTCCCTGGACTACTGCACTGCTGCAGTGCCATTGGAGGGCCAGCGGCATTGCCTCCCCTCCATAGCCACCGGCCCTCAGACATCCATGGGGCACGCTGCTAACACGCACCCCACTACGCAAGGGATCGACTGAAGGACCCATGCCGGGCATCCGATTAGATGACCGGCTGGGTCCATGACTGCGCCTGTGGCCACCCTGCATGGATCTGTGCACCGGGAGGGTGGGACCATGAACAGGTTGCCGGCATTAGTAAATGCCGATATGGGTGCACCTGTCCACGTAGCGCAGGGGCGCTGGCTGGGTACACGCATTTCACACTTACCTACGTCCCTTTCATGCACAGGGGCCAATATTATTTTTAATACCGAGTTTACCATAGTTTCCCAGCCAGACACTGTCCCAAATAAAAGCTGGCATTCTAGGGTGCAGGAGCTGCTTTATTTCCCCCATTAAGTTTACCTGCTGGGCATTGCGGGAAAAGAACCTCATCTCTTCTTTCTGCCTGTAGTATAGCTTTATGGATGGCCTTCCTAGCTAACATTTGTAGTTGTGAGGCGTAAGGCTCCGTTTTATAATGTTCTTCAATATTTTCAACCCATACCTGGGTAACAATGTTATTAGATTGAGAAGTCTTGGTTTCCTCTGCGTCCACGGGGGATGCAGGGTGCCAACCACGTCATTACCATCGGTTTCCACAGTCTGGTACCTGGCTTTAATGCCAATCCCAAGTTATAACAAGCAAAGATGCTACTGAAGAAAGCTACAGGATGCACCATACCAATGCCCCCCTCTTGAATAATTCTACAGGTGAGCTCTCTTTTTACGGAGTTTAGCCTACTTCCTCACAGGGCCTGGAAGAACACACTATATAGAGCAGTCACCAGTGCTTGCGGGGGGGGGGGGGAGAGACATAACGTATGTATAGGAATATTGGAATCAGTAATGTTTTAATCAGAAATAACCCTTTTCTTTTTGGCTACCTATCTACTGCCCTTTCCATTCTGATACTAGTCTGTTGTCCCTTGCTAACTCTTTTTCCCAGGTGATCTGGGCCATATTGCTTGGGCCAGATTGTATCCCTAGTATGTTAACTAGGTCTTGGGAAATAAAAACCCCAGCAAATACTTTATTAATTGGGAGGGGAATGTTTCCGAGAGTCATTCATCTACTTTTCTTATAGTTTATTTTTGAACCTGACATTTTTTCAGATGTCTCTAATGTCTCTACCAAGGTGACCTCACAGGTGCTTGTAGAATAGTTACAATGACATCATCTGCAGAGGCTAAAACCTTAACAGGCGACAACCCTGGGGCTAAAGAAAGACCTATAGTTTTATCTTGAATCAAGATCTGCCAGATCAGAACATCTATACTGAAAGCGTATAACAAGGGACTGGGAGGGCGGCCTTGCCTGACTCCTCTTTTACCTTTGATTTTCTTCCCACCCCAACCATTAACTTTCAGGATAAGTGTAGCCTTTCTACTCATCAGACTTAGCCATCCAAAAAAGTGTTGGGAATCCCAAAGGCTCTCAAAGTAGCAAACAGGAAGCTATGTGCCAGCCTATCAAAGGCCTTCTCTCGATCCAGGCCTAGCACAAATCCTTGGATATCTTCATTACTACCTTGCTGGAAAATCTCTCTCAAAACTATAAGGTTACCTTGCTGACTTCTACGTGGGATGGCGCAGGTCTGGGCAGGACTAATTAATTTGGTGGCCACTGTTAAGAGTCTAGACAAGGGGATTTTACTTAATATGTTAAGGTCTGTATTCAACAGGCTTAGTGGCCTCCAGTTACTTAAGTCTTCACACACCCTTTTTTTATACAATAATATGAGAACTGCAATATTCATAGTCAGCTAGGGTAGCGGACTGTAACACATGGTTGAGCAATATTGTCAATGTTGGGGCAAGTTCATCACAAAAGGTTTTATACAACCGTGACCCAATGCTATCAGATCCTGGGGCAGTAACATTTTTAAGTTTTTGAATGGCATGCTGAACTTCATCTAGGGTGATATCTTTAGTCAAAATCTGGGACTCAGATTCCAACACTTGTGGCAGGTTCAGAATTTCACAGTCCTCTGCAGACCAGGTAACTTGGGGTGCAGACCCAAAGAGTGATTCTACATGCTGCTCCACCTCCCTCAGAATATCAGTTGGTGGGAGAGTTTGTGGCCCGAGGCTGTAATAAGTTTGGATATTACTCTATGGTTGACCCAAGACTTACATTCTTTGAAGGGGTCCATAGACCCTTTTTTCATGTGAGTTCCAAATCTCAGTTCCTGATTTAGAGACTTGGCCTATCATATTGCAAGTCTGACATTTGTTTCTTAATGATTTTAATCTGGGAACTGTAATCCATTTTAATAATTTCAGTTTGGGAAATAAGACACTACAACTGGTTTCTAAATTGCAGATATCTCAGGTAGTCCTTGTTCATTTTAGATTTACATTTTTCTTGAAATAGAGCCTGCCAAGATTTCTTGGTGTCCTCCCACCAGTCTGTTAGCTCATCATAACACTCTATAACTGACAGTCTGGCAACAAAATCTCTCCTCCGTGCCTTTAAGATACAAGGGTCATCAAGCAAAGCTTTGTTTAGCCTCCAGCTGCTTTTCTTACATCTTGGAGAACTGGCCCAAGTTACTTTGACTGAAATGGATTTATGGTCCGAAAATTCCCAGGCATGTGTACAGATATCCTGTATGGAAAGAGTGGGAGAAACAAAGATATAATCTATTTGTGTAGAAAGACAAACGCTAAAATAAGTGTGACCCCCCTGTTGGGAATGTACATCTGTAAGAATCTATTAAACCAGCTGTGAAAATGACATCCTGTGGTATGCCCCACCCCCAACAGCAACACCTGCATAGCGACCTACGTCACTGTCAACAAAATCGACAGCTTGCCAACAGGTCGCTGTGTTGGTGCGCCTGAGACAGGGGCACACTGTCTCCCGGTTCTGCACCCCCTCCCCGAATCAACTCCAACTCAGAGTTGAGAATCCTTAGTATGGGGGGTGTAGGGGGCAGAGCCCCCCGCATGGAGAGTTCGGGGGGCAAAGCCCTAGATAAAAAAAAAGGACCGGGAGACATTCAGGATTTATGTCGACCAATACCATCACTGTGATGCCGGTCGACGAAAGTGTTGTCAAACTGGCATTGTAGATCCATATCCCGTAGTACATGGGAATCACAAAATAACTTGTCAGTTTTTAACCCTCTGTCTGTCTGCTTTAGGCCGCAGTTAAAGTCTCCTGCCCAGAAAACCAGGTGTGATGTGTACAAGTAGGGTTGTATTTCTTTGAATAGTGCCACCCTTTGACCATTTGTCTAAGGTGCATATATGGAGATCAGTCTGAACCTCTCTTGCCAAAAACTGATATCTAGCATCAGTGCCCTCCCCTGGGTGTATGTTTACTAGTCTGGAGACTTTTAGATCGGATTAGAAAACAAAATACCAATGCCATCACAGGTATCTTCATCTGTGGACCAGAAGGAGGGCCATTTTGTCCAGGCCTGTGAGGCTTGGTGTAATTCCAAGTTGGTTTTAAGCCTAGTGTCTTGTATACAATAAATATCACTCCTGGTGTCCTGCAATGTGTAAAGTGTTCTCACTCTTTTCCTGGCGCTCTTAATAGCATTAACATTTAATGCTGTAATAGCACATGAGTGCATATTGAGAAAGGGGTGAATACTTATCTACATGTCCAAGCTAAGGAGTTACAAAGGGTTTTCTGTGTATGGTGCATTTTGCAATTGAATCTTCCCAACCCCCTTCTTCCTTATCCATGGTTGTAGAGGCTATGGAAGAAGTGTCTGATTCTTCATCTTCTGATTCCTTCCCTGCTGAGTCCACAGTCAGGGTAGCATATCTAGTCCCTGCTGCTCAAGAGAGGGACCCTCTGCCTTTTCCCTTTTTAGTACCTACTGTGTTGGGTAATACAAGAGATTTCCCTAGTCGTGACCTTTCTTTTGTATCACTTTCTTGAAGGAGGTATTCTGGGTAGGCGAGGAGGGGCATCTCTTTGGCAGCCACTTCCGTTGGTTTACTAGTTGAAGCTTGTACGCTAGTCTGATTTTCGTCCAAATTTCCCTCTGCTCCAGCAGTGTCTAACTCCATCTGTTCACTGGTGTTACCCAGCAGAGGAGTGGGGGTAACCTGTTCCTGGGAAACACTGGCATTTTCTAATGACACCCTGGTGGCTCTCAGACTCCGGTAAGCCACTTTCTTGGCCTGCATCTGTTGAGCACTATTTATCAGGCCTTCATGCGAGGGACAATCTTCCCTATTATGGGATGCCCAAGGACACCTCCCATATGCATGACCAGTTTTCTCACAAAGGTTACACTTGAATAGACTTAAGCAGTTACCTGACACATGACCATATTCAAGGTAATGATTACACCTAGAAGTGTCACAGGCAGAGCTCAGGTGGGTATGAGCCCCACACTTGAAACAAGACCTGGGTTGCCCAGCGTAGAAAAGTGAACCTCTATCTTTGCCTAAAAAAACTGTTAGGAATGCGTACAGGGCCATTGTTTGTTGAGAAAAACTTTAATTCTCCATCTCCCCCATTCCATATTTGCTCACTTTCTAAAATAGGAGTAGGCCTATCCAAAACTTCGCATCTCTGCCTCACATAATGGAAGTCTTAACGGTGTATTTTTAAGAACCTGAAACTGAGACCAAAACCAGTCTAAACTAGAAACACTCTTAACGCTGACATCATAATTAGAGTTGCCTATATGTATTAAAGCAAAGATTTCCGATGAAATAAACTTCATTGATCCTTTTAGTAAAAGCTTTGCAATATGAAGTCTATCCGGCAGTGTTTCCAGTCCTCCTTTGTAAATAATTTGCACAGCATTCCTCCTGGGTGCAGGTTCACCTTTATTTTGAAATAGATCTGCGACCTTGAACATGGAGTTTAGCCAGGATCTCTGACCAGGGTTTCTGAGAGCTGTGTCTGAGAGACCAAGCCGTATGGGATCTCCTTGAGCAAAGTTAGTATTTTCAGGGGGTTGGTTTGCAGAGAGATTAGGGTTTGTACTACCAGTGTCATATGAATCTGAGGGAACATCAGGGTTATTGCCTTCCATGGATGGCTGTTTGGAATGACTCCGGGGTATACTGGAAGTATCCATATCTGTGGAGGGGGAGGCCCGCTTTTTATCTTGACAGTATTAAATTATTTATTGTAGTTTATGACAGTGGCGTCAGAAGGGTCTCAGATCCAAGTGCCATCTGCGTTCTGCATCCAGCGTGCATCTTCCAACGCATGTATCGGGGACCAGTTCCCTGAACCAATTTGGGGATTTCAGATAGGAGCAGTTCTACATCCCGAGTCAGGCAAGGAGGTAGTGTTTCTGCTTGAGCACCACGCTAACTATACTTGTTTCTGTACAGCTTGAACATTGGATGGAGTAAGGCGACCAATTTGTTCCTGAATGCTAGGATTCAGCAGGGCAGAACGTTGCAGGACTTGGTTAGAGGAAGAATGCCACCCAGGGCCAAGCCTCCATTGGCCTGTTCTTTCTTGCTCTGTCACAGTCGTTTGCAAAGAATCCGGTGGCTCTGGGCACATGACCAAATGATTATCACTGCCAGCTGCTCTTTGCGGATTGTCTGTGTCAGTTTTCTTTTCCCTTTCCGCTACTTCATTGCTCATTGTCTGACCTGCGGTAACATTGTCAGCTACAGGGCCGCAGCACCCTTTGATGATAGTATGTCATCGTGAGACAGACTCGCCTTAACAGAGGGAGTACTGACTGTGAAGGGAGGTATTTTTCTGTAGTTTCAAAAGCTTACACTGAAGTTTTTGTTTCCTACGCAAATGTCTTTGCTCGTCCTCGTTTATCTGTGCTAGCAGAGACTCTGCAGCGCCAGTAACGTTGTCTGATACATTATCTCCAGCAGAATTAAGCAAGTCTGAATTATTTATCTCGGCGTGTTCAGTAGTGGGAATTTTTTCAGTCGTATCTTCTGCAGAAACAGTCACCTCTATTTCCTAGGCTGTCTTCTTGCATTTCTAACAAGATAGCTGCGGTTTCCACGCCCTCTGAGGTTGAAAGAGCAGGGGCGTAGGCTGGCCTCCCTGTCTCAGCAGTGTCTATCCTCTCTCCTGCATCCACCGCAGCAGCCATCTTGGACAGATGGACAGAGGTTCCCGTACTGGAGAGTAGGGAATTTGCCCGGTGTCCTGGCCATATTTCCCCCATTCACTAAAAACATCACTAACAGCTTAAGCTGGTTCGATGTCAGTTGGCATCCATCTGTATCCCCTTCCCCCAGGACAAGGCTGAAAATAGGCAGAATTGTCTAGTTCTCTTTTCCTGGTCAATAAAAAAAAATCTCAATAAATGAACAAAATACATAGATTGAAAGTACTGATTATATAGCAGACCAAAGCACTGACTATAGAAACATACACAATGACAGTAGGAAAATACCAGCAGTCCCTCCAGTCTGCCCTAACACCCCATCAAACCCTGGGACCTTTTATTCATACAGGGTTCTATTCCACACTACCCACACCCATGCACACCTTTGGATTGCCACTTGATTGCTGTCAGCTTAGAGCCCAGACCCCAAAAAACACCTACCCCCATGCACCTGTGGTGCCACCTGATTGCTGTCAGTTTGGGCCCTACCCCCAAAAAAACTTGCTGTACTACTGATGGGCAGATAGGACCCTCCAAATCATTTGAATAGCCCAGCCGTTGTATCTGTCACCTTCATGTCGACATGCCATGCATTTTTTTAGGATACATAACCTCATACAGCAGCCCCAGTGCCCCTTCAAGCTTTTGCTATGCATAGAATTGAAATGGCTAAGGCGGTTGCTAATTTAAGAAAAACAGAAGTCCCTAAACCTGGTTTAGACACACACGCTTCCTTGGAATGGAATAAAACGCGAGACATTGCTTGTGTTTGTTTCCAACGCTGCCAGTTCAAATGACCTATTGATTTTTGATTTGGTCTTGTTCTCCACATACAGAGTACCTCACACGTGCCATACTCCAGTCTCCTGAGCGGCCAGGACGCACCTCTGAGCAGAGTGGGCGTGGGATTCCCATTGTTTGGAGAAGAGGGGGTACCATCCTGCTTGCGTGCTATTATACCTTTAAATGCACTTGCTGTTGCTGCTGCATTTCTGCTCACATGCCATGCATGCTGATTGCGTCTGTGGTATGGGTGCTCGGGTCTGAGATCTGTCATTTTTCGCATTGCACACACACGCACGCCAGACACAATAAACATACGGTCACACGAGGAGGAGTTGGAGCTCAGGAAGAGAGATTTTTTTGTAAAGCAAGGCACACCCGGTTCCTTGGCTGGCGACAGCTTAGAAACGACAGCCAGTGACAGTGGAGACTTAGACAGAGAAGCTCACTGGCTACAAGAAGCTCAGGTGCTTTAGCTGGATGTTCAGTGTAGGTTTGCAAGATTAGCAACTTAGGCGAGGGCTCGCTGAAACCGAACCATGCGGATGCGGCAGTGTGTGCTGGCTGCAGCGACAGCATAATCGGGACCGATAGTACAGTGACCTGGAGTCGGACGTACAGCAGCACAGAGATTGGGACCGGGAGAACCGGCAACAGCACAGAAATTGCGACCGGGACGGGGAGAAACGGCTACAACATCAGGACCTACGGCAGAACCAGCATTGGGACCTACAGCAGCACTGGGATCAGTACTGGGAGGTTGCCCTACACAGATAGTGGGACCGGGAGGATCGCAAGCACTGGGACTGAGATCCAGATCGGGAGGTTCGCCAGCACCGACCTTGGGGCCAGTAGTCGGAGCGAGAGGATTGGCAGCACCGAGCTTGGGACTGGGACGCGCAGCAGCCCCTGGCTCGGGAGTAGCAGCTGGACTGAGACACACGGAAGGAGCCCCGGTATCAGGACCAAGAGTGGCAGCAGGAGGCTCGATCGCTGGCAGTGCACGGAGCTGCGGCTGACTGGGAATTCAGCGCGCAGGGGCCGGTGGCAGGAGCGCCGCTGCGGCGGTGGAGGTGGAGGTGGTGCGGGCGCTTCCGACTTTGACGGTCGGACGCTCGGCGCCGCGGTAACAGCCGGCCCCTGTCGGGGGACTATGTGTGGCGGCAGTGGCGAGGAGGAGGAGGAGACCGAGATCCAGGACTGCAGTGTCAGCAGCGCTGAAGAGGTGCGTACCCTGTCCGGCAGCATGGTGAGCGGCACTGGTCCCGGGCACAAGTCGAATGGTGAACTGTCTTGCCAACCCCCGGCACTGCCCCTTGTCGGCGAACTGCTTCGCTCTCGGGTGGCCGCAGCCACAATCCTCAGCATTGGCAACGTCCTCAACTACCTGGATCGCTACACAGTGGCAGGTAGGTGCCCGGTAATAAATGGTGTGTGTGTGTGCGCGTGTGTGTGTGTGTGTGTGTGTGTGTGTCTGTATGCTCCTGAAGTGGCTGTGGGGTTGGCTATGGGGAGGCTGGAAGGCTCAGGCTGTTGCAGTGTGGATGTAAACAGGGCTATTGGCTGTTGGGGTAGCTGTAGCTTTGGTGGTAGAGTCGGCTACTGGATACTGTGGTGGCTATGGAGGAGAGCTCCTGGCTATTGGCGTGGCTATGGAGGAAGGCTGAAAGCTATTAAAGTGGCTACTAGGGATGGCTGCTGGCTATTGGAAGTTGCTATGGGGAAGTGCTGATAGCTAAGGGAAGGGTTACAGGTGGCTATGAGGAGGGCTGCTGACGTGTGGGGGTGGGGAGACATAGGCCATAGGCTATCTGAGTGGCTGTGAGGGTTGCTGGCTGCTGGTGTGGATCACTGTCTGTTGGTGGTGGCTATGTGTGAAGAGGAGCTGGTGATTGGGGTGGGAAGAATCAGGGTGTCTGGAGAAGAAGTACATGGAATTTGGGGACACCAGAGGCAAGGTTGGAGCAAGGGACTGCAGTTGCAGTGGTGGGGTCCATTGGGGTCTTCACTATCTGTCCTTGGGGCATTTATTCTGTTGTAATTTCAGAGAGCTCTGGGACTGAATACTTGACAGCACAAGACAATGAAAGAGCATCTTTCCTTATCAGTTTCAAAACGGGGGGGTCTGAATGATGGGAAGGGGTTTATTGTAAACTATGTGTGAATTATTATGGGTGGGGCATTGTTTTCTACCCTGAAGGACCTGATAATAGCAGACATGACCAGACAATAAATGGTGACTGGGGGTCCTTACCTTTTTATTGAAATTAAAATGTGGAAATGCAGTACACTTTAAAATGTTTCCTGTGTAAGTTACGTATCTACATAGAAACTAAGATCTCCTTTACTGCACATCCCCATGCTGGTTGCATGGTTGCTGGGAAGGGGCACAATGGATAAGATTAACTGAGTGTGAATTATTCCATCGGGGGTATGTTTTTTTTTCCCTTGTAGAACTCGACAGCAGACATGAATTCAGATGTGGTACCCATGCGATAAGTCCGAGAATGCATATAATAACATTGTCCCATATCGTCAGGTGTGCAGGTAGATTCTACATGGCAGGTCCCACCCTCACCTGCTCTCAGTGGGGAAAGGATAAAGTTGTTTCCAGTGCAGTCTTTCCTCCAACTTCAAAATAGGATATCTTCCTCTGCTGTTTATTTTCCATAATATGTAGAACTCCTGTTTGCAGGGCTGAGATTGCCACTCAAGAAACATGAATTGCCTCAGATTAACCTCATCTTACCCAGAAGCTGTTGGTCTGTAGGGACTGAGGTCTGGTGTGCCTTTTTCAAGCAGGGACTTCTGCTTTGCAGAGGATTGGTCAGGTGGTCAACTGAGAAGCACACGTATATTATGTGCATGGGTGTAAGAGTCCATTCTATGGATGAGCTATGGAAACTAAGACCCTGGATATTGAATGCTTTGTTTCTTCATGGGCTTGGGGGTTTCAAAATTGTAGGGCATTTAATACCTGCTGCCAGAAAGAAGGAGTAGGAAAGGTGGGCAGTGCGATCCTGTTGGTGTAGGTGGGAGAGTCAGGAGGTGCTTGCCTCATGGTAGCATGGGCAGACATGTTTTATACCTGGTCCCAATACTGAGGCAATGCAGAAGGCAGGAGATTTCAGTTGGGTGAACCCACCAGGCTCCCCCAGCCTAGGAGTTGCTTTGTAATGCCAGGTTGGTAGTGAATAAAGCTGCCATCATTTCTGATGGAATTTCGGGTTCATGAACTGTGATGTCATTTCAGGTTCACAAGCTGACCTGGTGTATATCACAGAGACCTGTCTGGATGAATCAGCTGGGCCTGTCCTGGAGGGATTAGTGCTTCTGGGTTTCTCTGTGGTACATCGCCCAAGGCTGGTGCTCAGGGGTGGTAGTGCGGCCATCTGTCTTAGAGCCGATTTGAATTACGTAGTGTCACCCATGGAGAGAGTGGGGTGGTTTAAATGTGGGGCTATTGACTGTTTGGCTGGCCAGTGATGTAGGTTAATCTTTGTGTACCTCCCACCTGGGGGGCATGAGGACTTTCTCATGGAGTTAGCCAGGGGGCTGTCAGAAAAAGATTTGGAGTCCCTGTGGCCACTGCCACTACCCAGTTCATGTACAACGGGGATACAGAGGAGAGAGCAAGTGGCATGGTACGTGGTCGAGGGGAGTTTCAGCTTTTAGATGAGGAGGAGGTCCTGAAGGAGATCATGAGTTTGTGGTGCACCACGTGTGTGCTTGACCCGGCACCAACTCAATTGCTTAAAGAGCACCATTCTTGTTCTTTGTTTTGTTCTTTCAAACCTAAACAAGGAGCTCCTTTACCTTAAAGGGAGGTCCTGTGTGCACTGAATAATTTTTTTTAATGTACCTCCTAAAGGAAAGTAAGGGATCATAATTTGCTCCCGAGGAGCTTGCTGCACAATCCCTTTCTACTTCCTCATAGCGGGCTCTGCCCCTGTGCTTCGTTCCGATGTTTTGTGATGTCAGTATAGGGACAATATGAGGGTACATTCCGTTCACATGAATGGAACATTTTTGTTGCAGTTGATTTCCCAATTTTAAATCAGGTTTTGGCACAGATCAATGCTAGGGCTGAACTAACAAGAGTTGTGTTAGTTGAACCCTGGCATCAATCTGTGGCAAAATCCAATTTAAAATTTGGAAATCCCCTTGCAAAAAGATGCTCCATTCAAGTGAGTAGAGTATGCCCCCAGGCTCTCCCTATACCAACATCCCAAAACGGTGGAGCACGGGAGCCTAGCTAGCAATGAGGAGTGGAAATGGATCATGCAGCGAGCCCCTTGGAGGTTAATTATGATCTCTTCCCTTCTTTTCGGGGATACATTGAAAAATTATTCAGCAGCACAAAGAAGCTCTCATTCTGGCAAGGAGCTCTCTGTTTAGGTCTGAAAACACCAAGAAAGATGCAGTGATTTCTTCTTGGCAAAGGGATCACTGGAAAACCTCTGTCACAATCCTTTTAGATTGTTCTTCGGCATTTGACATGGTAGAAAACTCAGGTTTGTTGGCCAGACTTAGGGAGCTTTGCGGGCTGTCTGGGACTCTTACAATGTTTCCAGTCTTCTCTCAGTGGAAGAGAGCAGTCAGTGGTGCTTGTTTCTTGACAATCATGTCTGGTGGCTCTGGACAGTGAAGTCCACCAGGTTTCTGCTGTTTTGCCTTTGCTGTTGTCTGTGTACATGCTGCCACTGGGAAGGGTCATAAGGCGCTACAGTGTGTAATTTCACTGTTACACTGAAAACACCCAGCTGTGTGTGTCCTTTGCTGCTGATAGGACATCTTCAATACTGAGATTGGAACAGTGTTTGGAGGGAAATCAGGGTTTAGATGGCTTTCAATTGGCTGTCCTAGAACTTCACCAAGATGTGTTGTTAGTGGCGGGATCTGAAAAGCAGATATCAGCCATTTGCGGTGGCCTGAGTCTGGCCTCTTTTGGTGGTTGGGGGGGGTTCAGTTTCAGGCACAGAGGAATTTCACAGCCTGGGAGTAGTCCTTGACAGTCAATTGACATTTGTTTCACAGGTGTCTTCTGCAGTCAGGAACTGCTTTTACTAACTTAATAATGTTGCCAGGCTGCGACCACTGCTTGATTCTGCTGACCTGGTCACCACAATCAACACCCTCATTTTCTCTTGTCTCAACTACTGCTGTATGCTCTACAAAAGCTTGCTGTGGGGGGGGGGGTCAATTGCACCGCCTACAGCTTGTTCAGAGTGCAGCAGCAAGCCTTGATAGGGGTTTTGAATTGGCTGCCAGTAAGGTGGCGTATTTTTTTCGGGGTGCTTGTAGTTACATAAAAAGCCTTGAACAGACTGGGCCCCCAATTCTTCAAGTGACCTCCTGTCTCCTCACGCATCATCCAAGGACCTAAGGTCCAGGGGGGAGGGGTCTGTTGAGCGTGCTGTTGTCATGTTTGAAGTCTGCTGGTGACTGGGCTTTCTCAGTGGCTGCCCTGTCCCTCTGGAATACATCACCTGGGGGAATGTGCAACGCTGATTCAGTACAGTCTTTTAAAATAAAGCTTTCATGTCTCCTGCTCCAGTTAGCCCTTGAGTAGCTAGCTGAATGGTTCTCATTACAATATTTACTCTGTGAAGTGTGTATACTGTAAAATATGGAATGGTAAGATGACTGTGTTTGATGATATTGTATGTTGTTGTTTTATTCAATGCTGTTTATGGCTGGTACTAGTAAATCTTTTATGCACAGGTGCTCCGAGCTTGAGAGGGGTGTCTTTAATAAGTCAAATAAGCAAACAAACAAACACGCTGTTTACACACTGCTACTGTTCTCTAGGTTTTCCCAGCATAGGGGTCTGGGATCTTGATACTTCCAAAAGGAAATAATCAAAGAACAAGAATAGCATGAGGTCCTCTGCTCTTATAGAAACTAGTAGTTTGATTTGTAGTCATATAGTTCCAGTGGCAGAAAAGGATCCGTACATTGTAAAACAGAATTTGGTCCTTTGCTCTTGTAGAACTTGTAATTTCAATGCATGTTAGCTAATGACAATGAGATGATAGAATGTGACCACTAGGGGGGACACAAGGTCCTTGTGGCTTGATAGGAACTAGCCTGTGGAAAAAGAAACCAAATTGATAGTTCCTAGAAAAGCAGAGATCCTCATTCTGTTCTAGTTCTGTGGTTTTTATTTATTGAAGTTTCACAATTTTTGTTAAATAGCACATTTTATATATGACTAGATTCTCTTATATTTTCTATTGTCATAGTGCCCCAGCCCAAACCCCTGCCACCTCTCATATCTGGCTACAAGCCAGAACAGTATAGGTAGGGATCTTGGGCAGAATGGATAAACCTTGAGTTTTTTTTCTGCCATCATGCCATTTGTCTCTATCACCAGGACGTCATTTTACTTCCTTCTCTGAGATCCCCCATGGTGCGCCTACACCCATGGCGGGCCAGGGCCTTCAAAGTGGCACTGAGGCTCCTAGCTGTCTGCATATTGTCTGAGCATGTGCAAGCCTGTTTGGCGGTGCAGAACCTGCAGGTGGCACATTTTGGTTAGCGTGGCCGAGAGATGTTATTTTGGGCCCTTAGAAAATCGTTTCATATGGCACAGCAATTGAAAATTCCATGACAAGGTTAGGAGAGATGGTCAGGAGCCATGCTTTTGTCCAAACACACAGATTCCTGGGGCAATAGAGAATGTCAGTGATTTTGCACTAAAATACCTCTCCAAAATGGCCACAGTGCTCCAAAGCACATGTGCATGCCTGTACCAAGATGATCGCTGCGCTTACAGAGCATGCTCAGCCTGTATTAAGATGGCCGCTATCTGACAAAGTGCATTTGCTGCCTCCCAAGATCATGCCTGTTGCACATGTGTGAAAAATGGTGTGGAAACCTAGTCAATCACGTGCACTCCCTGCAGCTCTCAAAGTCCAGTAAAAACACTCTCTTAGTCTCTAATACTCCTTGCTCTTATCTTGTTATCTGTGGGGAGGGGGAGAATTTAGCTCAGCAATGCCCTGCAAATAGAGTGTGGGCTCTGGCACCCCTACTAGTCGCTGCAGCCCCGAGTTTGCAAACTGAGCCCCTCTAAAGTAAAGCAGTTCTGAATAGAACAAATGGTTTCTTGTTATTTTATTTATTTATTGCTACTGCTGCTAAGTGCTAAAGAAATTCAGAGCAGCAGCAGAACAGTACCAGAATGAAACACACCCAGTAAATGTACTTGTTGAGAAGAAAAAGTACTGTGGCTCAGTCATACATGCCTGTACCTGACTGTACCTTGTTGATTGCTATTACCCTGTCTCTGAATTGTTATTGCCTGTGCCTGTGTAATTCTCCCGGGTCGCACCTGAAAATAGGTACTTGACTGTCTAGTGTGCTCACCTCATAAACAAAAACTAAATAAATAAATAAAAATAAAATATTTATAATCAGACTGGGTTTGTCGTATGCTCACCAGCTCTCTTCTCAGTAGGCTTAACTTTGCCTCTGCAACTAGGAGGGTGATGTCATGTGGAGCGTAACATGCTGGTCAGGTGACAAACAGATGTCGGGATCAGGTGTTGGGTTCTTTGCTCATATGGGAACTAACTGTGTCCCTTTCTTATGGGACCTCTATGGAAATGTCATTCAGTTACACTGTAGAAAATTAAGAGCTTTTGATGATGTTGGTTTTAGGGGAAAAATAATTTGGGGTCTGCTATCCACCCATAAAAATAGGACCAGAGGTTGATATCAAGAGACAAGAGCAATAGTCGTTTGTGAAGCTGCAGGGGAGAATGTTGGTTCTTCGAGATTATCAGTTTAGTTTTATTTTTTTAATGCTTGTATTTCATTGGAAAAGTATGACAAATAATACAAAAATGGCAAAAACAGTGCATTTCATACTTTCAGTACAGTAATAACAAATAATAGGATATTGTGTCATTGCATCAAATTCAAATTCAATGTGTATATTAATCTTGTTTACAAAGTCCATTTACACTTTCTGTGGATCTGAGGCCAGCTGTTGTTCCGGGGGGGGGGGCAAACTGGGAAGGTTGGGGCAAGGCGAGATGTGCATATCTGATATCAGCTAGTTCCACATTTCTGTACATCCCTATATCAGCATACAATTGGTAACTGGTAGGTTTTCAGTATCTTCAAAGATACTTACAGAAAGGAAGCCAGTGTGCATTTAAATTCATCTGCCTGTGATCTTCGCTTCATTGTAAGCATCTCCATTTCTCTGAGTCTTTTACATTGATTCTCCCATTCCTCTATTCTAAGGCATGAGGCAGATAATCAATTATGAGTTATACAATTTGCAGCTGCTGCAATCAAAATATGCATGGGTATTTGTCATGAGCTGTATGGCACCCCACTGGAGTCTTCCCCAGAACTAGGTTTACTACGCTTACTCTGGATTGCAAATATTGTTAGAATTTGTGTTTTTATATTGGGCATGTCCAGAAAATATGGTCATGGTCTGCTCTCTGTCTGCACTTCTTCCAACATGTGTCTGTATTCATTGGGTTAAAGTGCCTTGTTATAGTTGGGGTTTTGAAAAAATAGCTCACTGCATTCTACCTAAACTCCTGCCAGGATATGCTGGCTGTAGTTTTGGGTATATCCTCCCATATTTTATAACTTTAGAGAGTGATTGGGTATCTGGACTTTCATCTCCTCAGTACTGCTGAGCTGTTATTGTAGCTGTGTCCAGGGCTATGTCTGCTACTGTGCTAACTAGTGTGGGTATTTGTTTACCTGCACCAGGGGTCCTTGCCTCTTAGTAGCAGTGCTGCTAAGATCTTATTGGGTGTCTGCCTCAAGCCCTTTTTGTTTGAATCTGCTGAGAGAAAGGCTGTAATTTGTAAAGTCCTGAGCAGATCCGTTTTAGGGACACTGAACTCCTGTTTAGCTCTGGAAAGCTTTTCAACTGCTCTTCCTTAAATAGCTGACCCATACAGTATATCTCAGTTTCCTTTTCCAACATCTTTAAAAGGTTGGGTTGATGCATTCTGGCACACACCTTACATAATCTCTGACTTGGGTATACTTATTAATATTGTTAGGTAAGTTGAACCTGGTAACTACTTCTAGTCAAGTTGACAAGATTAGCTTGGTCCAAGGGTTGCTAATCATTTTTATGTCTATGGGTGTTAATGTATTTGTTGGCAGTGCCCTGGGGTTCCGGGGCAGGCACCCATCAACCTCCACCTTGTCCCAGCCCATGTCTCATCAGTTTAGTTTTAAGTTGCTATATATGCCTAATCCTGAAATATTATATGACCTTCCAGTAATGTGACATCTCCCGGGTGAAAACAAACTTCTGTATATGCAACATAAATGGTTGTTCAGTATAGTCATCAAACTTTTTTATCTGTGAAATGTGGGACTCTGTCTCGTAACATGTGAGACACATCATCAGCCATGGAGATGACGGCTCACAACACTGTGGGAACTAGAGGGCTTGTAACTGTGCAACATTTAATTTAGATTTATTTAGCTTAATAGAATGTTATAAACTTCTGCTTTACGGATGGCATTCACGATGAGAGGTAGCACCTTACATGGGACAGCACCTTTTTTATGAAAGACAGAGCAATTCTGTCTGGTAAATTTTGAAGGACATCCCCTGCTAATATGAGGCTGGTTGAGAGGCATAGAATGAGGGGTTTTGAGTGGTAGAGTGTAACTTTCCACCTAACATGGGGCAGTTGAGACATAAGGTGGAGGGGTTCATAGGAATGTACGAGTCTGTTGCTGATGGCCATTGCGACTCGACTAATCAACCTGAGTTTTAAAATGTGCAAACAACTGTTTTATGCTTTCGATTACCAAATTCCCACTACATAACTGTTTCTTTTTAATTTCATAGAAATGGGAGTGACTAGTTTTACACAGACGTTACCTTACAGTTTAGCTGAGTAGATAGTTTCATGTTAAACCCCAATGTTAGCACCCTGGATGCAATAGCTAGAAACAGAGTATATACAGAGTCAGTGTCAGAATCTCTGCATGCAATAAACAGTGTTAACAGTTGGTTCAGTGAATTAAAAATTGTAGAAAGTTGAATACGCATAACCATATGGAAATTAAGAGGTTTTTTGCTCACTAATTTATTTTTGTTTATTTAGTTTTTGTTTACCAGGTAGGTGCTCTAGCCATAAAATTACTATTTTCAGGCACGACCCGGGACAGTACAACAAAGAATAGAATACAGCATTACAAGAGTGTAGAACATTGCAAGTACAGTATGGTTGGTGAGAAACAGTAAGTAATGATATAACAGGAGTAATCAACCATTACACAAGGAAAACAATGACTTAACATAAATATTCTAAATAATTTAGTGAGGTAGGTCAAATACAGGAGCATATAGCAAGAGTATACAATAGCAATTCAAGAGGTAGCAATGATTAACACACGTATTCAGAGAACAGAAGCTAGAGGTAAGGATAACAAAAATAGCATTGAAACATACTGGAGCTTGGAAAGACTAGTAAGGGATATGATACAGCAATGTAGGTGTGACAAAGAGAGGGGGAAGTCAGTGTAGGAAGGAAACAGGTGAGAGTAGGTGCAATGGATAATAAGGTTAGGAAAATAAATGATAGACAGCAACAATAGGCCATGACTAAAGGGAGAGATGGTCTGGTCCCAGAATTATGGGAAGGGATTAAGGGGAGAGAGGGTGGGGGAGGAAAGGTAAGGCAGTGAGTAGCAGTAGTGAAAATTAGGAGGGGCATTTAGGGAAAAAAGGGGAAGCAGAACGCGCAGTGAATGATATCAAGTGGGGTCAAAACAAGTGCTTGAGTCAGCGAGCAATAAATACTGGCGCAGTAGTACAAAAGTGGCTGGGAGTTGAAACCTGAAACTTTCAAGTTTGCTAGAGTTTAGCTCAAGGATGATTCTTTGATAGATGGTTTTACTAGAAAATGTGTAGTATTTATATTATTAAAAAAAAAAAACATTAATAAATTCTTTTCATTAATTTGATAAATTGATGCTCAACATTTTAAGAATAACTGGACTTTTACAAAGCTGGCATAAGTTTGTTTTATAAGAGGCGGAACAAATTTTGTGCCTCAAAATGGCTATTTTTGTGCAATTTTGAGGCAATAAAAATGGCCTGCTGATTTCCATATATTGCCATCAGCTGAGATCTCATCCCCTCCGGCATCGGACCTCTCCAGAGTTTCTCTGGAAGTTAGGAGCCCACCCACCACCGGCAACCCACATCTACCCACCAGAATTGCTCAAGAACCAGTGGCAGATGCCTGACACCCTGAGTGGCACCTCCCTCCTGCCTGTCCACCTGATTTGTGTAAGCCTACCATCATCAGGTGGCCAGCCATGCCGCCAGTGCCCCCTGCCCTATCTGTGTAAAACAACCAGTGGTGGGTGCCTAATCCCATTGCCAATAGCTCTCTCAAGCCTGTCAAATCTGTAATAAAACTACCAGCATCAGATGCCTAGCTCTGCCACTGGTACCCCTCTCCCACCCGCCTTATGTTTAGCAAGACCAGTAGGGAGTTTCTGATCCCACTGCTGGCTCCCCAGACTCACCCATTCTAGGTAAACTACTAAGCGTGGTTGTCCAAATGATGTCTCAGTGCCCCTCCCACATACCCACCCAATCTGTATAAAACTACTAGTGGTGGCTGCCCAACCCCACTGCTAGTACCCCTACCCACCCTCATGTAATAAAAAAGCGCCCTTGCCCACACTTTAGCACCCACGCTAACTTCCTCCCCCCCCATCAGTGCCCACGCTGCATGGTCTATCATTATGTCTCCTCAATGTCCCAAGTCACATTTCCTTAATGTTCCTCAGAGTACTCCTTTATCTGCAAGTAAAAAAAAAAACTTAAAAATCCTATGTCCCAAAATTGGGACTTAGGTTTATTTGAGGGGTAAAAAGGGGCATCCAAAACCAGACTTTGGGACAGTTTGCCAAAAATCTATTTTTTTAACTCTTTATTTAGTTTCTCATTAAAAATGACAATAGACAAAGTATCAATTTAAATATATAACAATTACCAAAACAGTTATTTAAAAAAAATAAAGAAAATCCATATAAAATTAATCAGAGAGCTGATGGTACTCCAATAAAATAACTTCACTCTGCCCAGCATCAGTCAGTAAGGTCTGGAGAGTAAACAAAAGTGGTTAATAAGGCATGGTTGGTCATCGTAGGCACTCAGCCTGTAGCCTCGTGCCACAATGGCCCCAACCATGCATTAACTCCCCATTAGATGCCACCCTCATTGTGGATTAATGCTTACATATTATGCTTAGTTAAATTATTAAGAAACAACAATTTATAGTTATATTGATGAATGAAGCATACTATACTGTACTTAATAAAAGTATAATTATTATATACTCTACTTTGTTAAATTGTTACTTAATGAAAATGCTGTGTATTTAGGTAAATTGTTAGTCAATTAATATTACTGTCTATACCTGACTAAATTGTTAGTTAATGAGTGGTACTATACCTAGTTAAATTATTAGTTCATGAATGATACGATACTTTGTCGCACATATTTGTTTGCAGCTATATTTGCCTTTGTACAAACAAAGTAGGCGAAATACTATACTTAAATGCTAAATGAATGATGCTATATTTAGTTAAATTGCTACCATTAAAGAATGATACTTTATTTTGTTAAATTGTTAATACTACGGAATGATACTATTCTTAGGTAAACTGTTAGTGAATAAATGATACTATGCCAAGTTAAATGTTCAGTTAGCACTATACTTTGTTAAATTGTTAGTGAATAAATAATACTTAGTTAAATCATTAGTGAATGATAATATTATATTTAGTTAAATTGTTAGTGAATGAATTTTGCTATACCTAATGAATGATATACTTAGTTAAATCGTTAGTGAATGAATGCTACTATACTTAGTTAAGTTGTTAGTGAATAACTCAGTTGAATATATAATACTATACTTAGTAAAACTGTAAATATTAATTATGCCTTACTTAAATTATTACTTAATGAATGATATTAAAGTACTGTGTAGTTAACTAAATTGTTAATTAATAACATGAAACATAGTTTAATTGTTAAAGTTAAAGAATGCTACTCCACACAGAAATATGTGAAGCTGTGTTGGTCCCTGTACAAACACATACAGTAGATACTGCTTGTGATATACAGTACTATACTCAGCTAAACTTAGTTAATGAATGATTGCATACCTGGTTATTCAGGAATGGTAATATACTTCATTAAATTGTTAGTAAATGAGTTATGCTATGCTAAGTTAAATTGCTAATATTCAGGAAGTATACTAGTCTCAGGTAAGTTATTAGTGCTTAATAATACTAGAACTAGTTAAATATTTTGTTAATGAATGATACTGTAGTTAAATTGTTAGTAAATGAATAATACAATACTTGGTTAAACTAATAGTTAATCAATGCTGCCATACTAAGCTATATTGTTAGCTGGTGAATGTTATACTTAGTTAAACTGTTAATGAATTATACAGTATTTAGATAAAATGTTAATGGCTGACACTTTTCCTAGTCAAATTGTTAGTGTATGACTGATACTGTACAATTAAATTTAGTTAATAAGTGATGTTGTACTTAGTTAAACTGTTAATGAATTGTACAGTATTTAGATAAAATGTTAATTAATGACTGACACTTTTCCTAGTTAAATTGTTAGTGTGTGAATGTTACTGTATACTTAAATTTAGTTAATAAGTGATGTTGTACTTAGTTAAAAGGGAACAGTCATCACTCTGATCCCAGTTGGCACTTTGTGTGCAAAACATTTTTTTTTTTTTTCTGACTCTTTATTGTAGTACAGTAGATTGCATCAGACTAATTTTACTTACTTCCAGGCTGACATTTTCTGTAACTACAAATCCCAGAATCCCCTGCAGCTGACATCAGAGCAGTACTGCAGCAGTGGGAGATTCAATAGCCTGCAATGCACATTAGAGATTATATAAGCTTCAATCAGCTGTTTACTAGTCCTACTCTTCTCTGTGTGATTACTGAGCCCCAGGAGGACAGTGGGGCAGTCAAACAAAAACAAATAATTGTTCATATAAACTGTAACGCGTGCTGCAGGCTGTAGAATCTCCCACTGCTGCAGTCCTGCTCTGATGTCTTCTGCAGGGGGTTCTAGGATTTGTAGTTACAGAAAATGTCAGCCTGGTAGTGAGCAAAATGAGTCTGATGCAATGTACTATACTACAGTAAACAGTAAGCAAAAAATAAAGTTTCTGCACACAAAGTGCAAATTGATCTGATACAACCTAATGTACTACAGTAAACAGTAAGTAAAAAAAGTGTTATAAATTATTTCTTTATTTATTGGTTGACCAGCTAAGGGCACTGGGCAATGAAATACCTATTTTCAGGCTCAACCCGGGAAGTTACATAAGGTCAGGGACATTAAACAAACAGGTACAGTACAGCAACTGTAAATGACATTGATAACAATATGTGTAACAGATAATGTAGCCAAGCTAGTACATAGATAAGTGAAAAAGACAAAGTTACAAGACGCTGGGGGGGGCAGGCCAGCTACCTGATTAAAAAAAAGACAAAAATAGTGTTACGAGACACTGCAAAGCAAGGCAAGGCTTGGTAACAAAGGGCAGGCTAACATTCGGGGCAAAGTGTAGCAACCAATTCAGAAACAGAGCTCTAGACACAAGAGCATACATGAGACTTATGGAAGTGGCTGCGATAACCTTTTCCGAAGATGGTAGCAGTCTGGTACGGGCAAAGGCTAGGCAGTATAGAATTTCATAAGCTAGGGGCAACAACAGAGAAAGAAATGTCGCCCAGATGCATCCTGGTTTTCAGAATAGGTAATTCTTCATGAAAAGTGGACCTTAATGAGTAGGTACCAGTCTGAGAATGGAGAATACTAGTCAGTGAAAAAAAGAGACTGATCTTGCAAGACATTGTAAATCACCTCTCCTAGTGCTATGCCACACAGGAGGAAGCTATCTCAGTTTAGCATAAATTCAGTGATGGGTATGGTGACTAAGGTATGTGGCGGAAAGGCAGATGTCATTATATGTAATGTCCCATTTTTGCAGTCAACACTAAGAGCTCCACAACCAAGTGCGGGGCTGCTCCCAGCATGCACTCAAATTGCAAACTGGGACCAGCCCTGCACTTGGATGTGCAGCTCTTAGTGCTGACTGTGCACCTTCGAGGAGTCTCTGAATAGTGTAATACCTTCTACTGGACAAACATATGTCTAGTCAGGGTGTCAATACTGGCACCAATGCACAAGCCTAATACTGGTAGGTTTTGCATTGGGCTAGTGCAATGTTCCTTTAACTAACCACACTGACTTGCTTTACTGAAGGTAACACTTTAACATGTAGAGCTGCTTCTGTGACCCAGTATGTACTGCTCCTGGCTTTAATAGCCGCTAAATAAATAGAGGACTTGTCCCTTTAAGGTGCAAGCATAAAGGCATTGTGGGAGCAGGGCCCCCCACCCTTGAAAAAGTAACCAGTTTGTTACGAAACACATCGGGGAGACTTGTGCACTGTGAGCACCTGTGGATCCTGCTTTCTTAAGGAGTACGACTTACACAACTACTGGAAGCACTTTAACTAAAGAAGAAAAGCACTTAAGTCTTCATGAGCCTTGTCAGTTAGTAGCTGCATGCAGGAGCCAGTGGACTGGGTGCGGTGTACCTTGCACCTTCTGGCCTGTGGATTTGCCCAGTCACTAGCCGTGCAGTCCCTACTAGTACAAAGATCGTACAGTATGCAAGCTGTTGGGGCCACAAAGATTCTTTCGCCAAATAGAAGAAGCTGAAGTTGTATGTAACCCCTAGATGGCGCTATCCCAGGGGCTACTACCCCTGCCTGATTTGCCACTAACAGGTTGAGGGGCCTGGATCCAATGTCGGGTGCCTCCACCCAGAGGTCAGGGTTTGCAATAGTTAAACTAACTTGGTCACAGCCCTCTGGGACACTGCAACCCTTCTTCCACTAGTGGCCCACACATATATCAGAATTACCTTCACAGTATACACTTACCCCCAGGTGTGGTTCCGCACTGGGACCTCCTGTGAAATGAGATACAGTGCAACAATCACAGTACAGTACTTTAACATAGACAAATACCTCAGGCAGTATAACTTTGCTGAAACAAGCAGCTCTGATTTATTTAGGGGATATAACAAGGACAGGGGAAATCAGGTTAATTAGCTTATCACTCTAATAATCTACCTATGGCTCTGTGCACAGCCTATCCCTATCAGTTACTGTCCCTGGGTACCCAAGCCCTAGTGGCTAGTCCAAACCGTGGCAGCTGGTAGGGGCCCTTTCACACAGAGAAAAGGAGAATTAAACAGTCAGCAGTACAGTAATTCCATTTGGATTTAATGTGGCAATTCAACAGGAGCGAACCTGAATTAGTACTCACGACCTCCAAATAAGATAGGGTCCTTCAATGTCAGCAGGGCTCACTTGAGGTACACAAACCTCTTCACACATCCATATAAAAGAAAGCACTATACCAGGCAGGCTGCATCTGTATCCCGATCGCAATTACTGCACAATACCCGGGAGAACACACAGCAGATTCAGTTCCCGACAGACCAAGTGCAATTTTCAGCAATTCTTCCAGTCTTCTACAGGGTGAGCCTGGTTTCTACTCTTCAGAGATCCTTTGATTCTTTTCACAGGACGGATTCAGTCCTAACAAGCTGCAGACCGGAACTCTGGGCCTTACACACGTTTTTTGACTAAAACTGCACACTGAAAAAGCACAGGGCTCCTTCCTTCTTCACTGCCAAAGCTAAACTGAAACTCCAACCGACAAAACCGGGCACTTCCTTTGAGTTCCTCCCAGTTCTTGACTGGATTGGCTGTCACTCACAATAGACTGCTGCTGTTGGTCCAAAAAGGCACTGAAGTCTAAACTACATCTCCCAGAGTCACTGCCCATACAATCCTCTTGTGGCTGGCTCAGATTATGAGTCCAAGTTCTGATTCGTCCAAGGCACCATTTTAGAGCTAGCTTACCCCACACTGATTGGTCCAGTTCAGCAGTTCAAAACTAGAATGGGAACTAGCAGACACAGTTCTGACTGCAAAGAAAGCAGGTTAGACAAACTGTAATTTCATTATTACTCTAAATAATTTCTGGCAAACAGTTACATCTTTCAGATAGGTTCCCTTTGCACTCCTAGTGACTGCAAAATGAAGTGAATTGGCAGCAGCTTGAGTGGTACTCAATCAAAGAAACACACAGTCCCCCATACAAACTAATTATGTCTGCAAGCAGACAGCTCTTAAAGAGACAGTACCAGAGGTTCTAAAACACTCACTGATAAATGGCTTAAATGCCAAACACCATTCAGGCTTGGAGCATTCAAGCAAGCTCCTGAAGTCTTTTGGGAACCCCCATTTGCAGGGGGTTACACCCTTCCTGGCCTGGGAAAGCTTGGCGTCCGCGTGAAAGCAAGTACCATAAGTTTCAACTGCAACCATATACATTTGCATTAGGCTCGCACATGTAATCATCAGTCAATATATCATTTTACCAAGAACACATTTCTGAAACATTGCAGTACGTCACTCTTTACACAGTATTACATACATTGTACCATAACTCAAGTTATTACCTCTTGTACATGAAACCTGAAGAGGGGGCCCTTCCCTATCAGTTACCTTGGGGCTGGATGGGGCAAGGGCACCATATAGAGGGCAACACAAGTAACTTGGAGTTAGCACTGATGCTCAGTTTGGGCAATGAGCTCGGGGACACATACACTCCTTTATGGACAACATTGAGAGGCAAGTCCACAGGCCTCCCAAGTGAATCATAACTGAGGTGCACCACAGGCTTTACAGCTCGACCAGTCTTTCTAGGGGAAACTGTTATAGTCTCTGCACTCTGAGCCTCATTTTCAGCATTGTCCTCACTTGTCAGGGGAGTCTCCATGGGGGTAGAGAGGCTAGAACTTGGGGCACTTTCAGCTCCAGGAGTTACAGTTTCTGAGTCCACAACATTTGGCTCGCATGGAGAGCTTCGGACACTGGCAGTGGACTGTCAGGGCACTCAAAATACTCTTCTTGTTGGTGTATCACCAGTCTGCCCCAATCTATCATTTCCTCCTGAAAGCTCAAACAGTTCAACCATGCACAATGATTCCATTTCATCTGATCTGATGCTTTGCACTTCACTTTCTGGGAGCATTGGCTCCAGGGATGAAGCTGGGGGCTTAGACAGTCCAGAAGGCCCAGCTTTGTTTCCAGTATTGACTAGGGATTGCCCGAAACAATTGACTCAGTTAGTAAGAAGGATAGTATTCAAAGTCACTCTCACTTTCTTCCGATATGGACTGACAGTCATGCTCAACTGGGACTTGTGGAGGGGACACTTTAACTTTGCTTCTGTAGGTGCAGACTTTCTTGATCTTTTCTTAGCAGCAGCTCTAGTCACTGGTCCAGAGGGCATCTTCTAGGGGCTCAGACTCAATTAAGATTTGTCCAATGGGCAGTAAATGATTTCTATGCATTGTTTTTACATCTTTTGAATTATTCTCAGGCCTTACTTTGTACACTGGCAGATCATCTAGTCTGCCCACTACAATGTGAGGGAGATGGTGCCATCTGTCAGCAATCTTGTGCTTGCCATGCAGTCCCAGATTTCTTAGCAATACCGATCCCCTCCTGGAGTTCCTGTGCTTTCACCTTTTATCATACCTTTCTTTGTTGGCCAGATTTCTTTTGGCAGCCATGGTTTGAGCCAGTTGGTATGACATGAGTTAGCTGGGCCTTTAACTTTTGCACATACTGTAAATAGTTGTCAGCTTGAACCCCATCAGGAGAGCCCAAACACACATCTACTGGTAGTCGAGCTTCTCTTCCAAACATCAGGCGGTGGGGAGAATCAGTGGCATCACTTTGGTGCAGTTATAAGCATGTACCAGGGGTGCTAATTTGTTGGCTCCATCTAGGCTTGTCCTTTGGGTGCAGGTGCCTAGCATACTCTTGCAAAGTGCGGTTGAAACGTTCAGGCTGTGGGTCCCCTGGGGTGGTAAGAGTGGTTCTGGACTTTCGCACTCCCACAGAGAAAGCATCTCTTTGATCAGACGACTCTCAAAGTCTCCCTTGATCAGAATGGATTCTTTGTGGAGCCCCATAGTGAACAAAAGTTTTCTACAAGTACTTTGGCCACAGTGGATGCTTTCTGGTCTTTGGTGGGGAAAGCTTGGGCATATCTCGTGAGGAAATGGTCAGTGACCACCAGCACATTACTGATATTTCTTTGATCTGACTCCAAACTTAGAAAATCAATACAGACCAGCTCCATGGGTGCACTGGTGGTGATGTTAACAAGGGGCAGCCCTCTGGGGCAAAGCTTTCCTCTGTAAGCAGCGACTACAAGTTCGAATGTGTTGCTCCACATCAGCCCCCATCTTAGGCCAATAGAATCTGGATCTCACCAAGTCAAGTGTTCTGTCTATACCAAGGTGCCCCATGTGGTTGTGCAAGGACCTCAGTACTGAGTCTCGAAGGCAGTGGGCAGCACTAGTTGTTGTGTCTACTTGTCCCCTCTGTCTACTGTTTCTCTGTATAACAGTTTATTGATCAGTTTCAACTTAGGACCTTCTTTGTATAACAGTGCAGTTCTCAAATCAGTGGGCGTAATTTGGACACATCTTTTCCTGCATAGAGGCTTCTAAAGCTGCTTTGATCATGGGATCGGAGGATTGAGCCCGCCGAATACTGTCATTGTCCAGCTGAGGCAGTGCACCAATGTCTATTGCAGAAAAGTGGCAATAAGCAGCAGGTATGCAATTCTCAGAGGCTCCCAAGCAATCCACCATGCAGTCCACTCGTCCGTGGACATTGTTCCTCCCTGTCAAACTTCGGCAGAGTGCCCGAATGTCAGGTTCTGCAATCGGACCCAATCATTCTGGGGAACAGGCCTCGGGAGAGCATCAGCATCTATGTGGTTCAGACCTGCTCGGTATTCGAGAGCATAGTCATATGTAGATAATGCAGAAAGCCACCTATGGCCAGTGGCATCCAACTTAGCTGAGGTCTGCACATAGGTCAAAGGATTATTGTCAGTTTTACTAGTATTTTAGCCCCATACAAGTACTCATGGAATTGGTCAACAATAGCCCACTTCAAAGCTAGGAACTCTAACTTATGTACAGGATAGTTCTTTTCGGATGGGGTCAGGCTTCTACTGGCAAAGGCCACTGGTCTCAGGCCATTCTCGTGCTCTTGGTACAACACGGCCCCAACCCTTGCAAGCTAGCATCAGTGTGCAGGACGTAAGGTTTTCTTGGATCAGCATAGGCCAGCACTGGAGCATGGGTAAGTTGATATATGATCTCATGAAAAGCAGTCTCACAATCAGGAGTCCAGCGGGCCCCAAATACTTCACTCGGATGAAAATACACTCTTTCAGTCTTGAGGGACGCTGACTTTTGGTATTTTTTGTGGGTTGGGGGATACCCTTGAGTAAGGTTAAGTAAAGGGCGGATCACTCTTGAATAGTCCTTGATGAAGCGCCGATAATAACCACAGAATCCCAGGAATCTTTGCAGTTCTTTTAGATTTTTGGGCTGTGGCCAGGTGAGTCAAGGCCTCAACTTTACTTGGGTGGTCTCTATTCCCTCGGTGGATACTATGTGTCCCACATACTTTACTGATGTTTGAAAGAATTGACACTTATCAATGGACAGTTTAAGGCCAAAGTCCTCCAGTCGGTCCAATACCTTAAATAATCTGCTCTCATGTTCCTCCAGTGAGCTGCCAAACACAATAACATCATCTAGGTATACCAGGCACTCTAGTAAGTTCATGTCCCCCACTGCACGCTCCATCAATCGTTGAAAAGTGGCTGGGGCACCTGAAATCCCTTGAGGCATCCTCATGAATTCATAGAAGCCAAGCGGACAGATAAAGGCTGTCTTTTCATGGTCCTCTGGGCCGCCGGGATCTGATAGTACCCACTGCGGAGATCCAGCACAGAAACCACTTGCTCCCGTTTAGGCAGTCAAAGCATCCTGAATGCGGGGCATTGTGTACTGATCAGGGATAGTCCCGCGGTTTAGGTGCGATAATCCCACACATCCTTACTGTTCCATTCTTTTCCTCACTACCACAATGGGGAAGCATAAGGGCTTCTGGATTCTTGTATTACACCAGCAGCTAACATCTCTTGCAGATGCCGTCTCACATCATCTATGTCAGCAGGTGCCAGGCGTCGAGACCTCTCACGAAATGGTCTTCGTCATGCAGCGGATATTGTGCTCAGCTCCTTGCCGCATCCTACATCCCATTCCTCTAAAGAAAACACCTGGTCTCTCTGGGCAAGCTTCTCACTGATCTTCACTTTCCATTCAGCTGGCAGCGGGAGTCGCGAAATCAAACAAGTCAGGCGTTACTCTGTCATTCTTCCTTGAACTCTTGCTGCTGGGTAGCACTGCAGTGTCTGCACAATGCACATTAGCCAGGATGCAACCTCTGTTTACTCGAATGTCTCTTTCAGACACATTATGAACTTGGACCATTACCCTTCTGGCATAAGCATGGGCTCTAGCGGGCAAAATACTAGGCTTGACCAGCAGTCCCTCTGGCAATTTCCATCGCCTGGTGCATCCAACATTAATATTTTATTCTTAACATCCTTTCTGATACGGACCTCTCCCTGTAAGGTACACTGGGCATTTGGCGCCAGGATCAGAGACTCAGGATCCTTCTTCCATACAATTCCGACCCGGTTCCTCTGGTTCTGTTTTTCAGCATCTCTCTGTGCCTCATAGGCCTTCTTAATTAAAGCCGAACTCTTAAAGCTCTACTAGTCTTTGACCCTGTTTTCATAACACAACTGTGCCAGCCTTCCGAACATATGAGCATTTGTTCCAATCAACAAAGGGACACCATCATACAGTCCAGTGGGGGGACACACTAAGGCTAGGGTCTCTACTTGTTCAGCCACTCCAGCCACGGAGGTGGGGAAAGACAGCCAAATTCGGATATACCCGGAATGAGGTAGGCCTTCTCACTTAACCCCATACATGCAGTCCTTCTAATGGTTGTAAGAAGTACGTCTGACAAATGCTTCTGATACCAATCTTGGAACATAATTGTCACTTGGAGCCACTGTCTAATATTGCTCTTGTAGACACTCCGTTCACCTTTACAGTGGTCTCCATGGAGGGACCCACTATTCTGGACCAGTCTGGAGGCGGTAGTGAGGGGCCTGGGCAGCTGACCTTGCCACAAAGGGCGTGAATTAGCATTTTGGTGCCCTCACTGGGATCATGTCGTGCACCTCTTAACCACTGATTTCTTCTCCGAAGCTCTCCTTGTAGCCTATATGCAACTTTGTCAGTGTCTTTTTGGGGACTGGCATTCCCTTTCATGTGCCCATCTTTCCCACAATTATAGCAAAACATACTTTCTGGAGTTTGAGCTGGCCGAAGCTACACTGGGAGCCAGGCGGGGTATTACTAACTGGAAACCTTGGTGCCATCTCTGTCTCGGCGTGATAAGCATTTGGAGACATCTCGTCAGTTTCTCCACTTCCATGGTCAAGGAATCGAGTTGGAGCTGTTATCAGCAGGAGATACATGGGTGGTACCCCACCCCATAGCAGATGCAGTCGGATATAGGTCAGGGCCCGTACTTGCAGGCGTGGCCTTCATAAAGGACTGTTTTTGAATTCCGGATCTCTCTCAACAGTTCGCCCCATTGTGACATATCTTTTTCCTTGTCAGAGCACTCATTGACTGCCAACCTCTGCCCCTGAACTTCACTTGATGGGTCACCCTCAGTCACTCGGGTCGTAGCCGCAGCTATTGGTGCAGGTCCCTCCCGAGGTCGTCTTTTCTCAACTCCTCGAATTTCTCTCATTAACTCATCATAGGAGGGGTGGGGATTCCAGTCGATCTGCCAGGCGTAACTGAAGCAACAGCAGTTCTGAGAAGGGGGCAGACTTAAGGATCCTGTCCAGCCTGGTTCGGTCCAGTTCAATCGCTGGCAAACTACCTTTTCTGAGGCATTCTTGCAACAATTTTTCCAGCCGAGATACATACACAGACAACAACTCCTTGGTACTGTTGTGCATCTCTTACTCTCCACCATAGGTCCTCATCAGAATCTGGGCTCCCATACATTCTCAAGGCCTCAAGATAGGCCTGTGCAGTCGCTTCAGGGTTACTGGCCGTTTGCAGGATGGTAGCCAGGGCAGGACCTCGGAGGCTCTCACTAACCCTCTTTCGCTTTTCACCTTCCGAGCATTGCCATTCTAGCACTTGGGGGCAACATAGTCTATCCAGGTCTCCCAGTCATCCTCCCTTGGGGGTGGGAGGGTGCCAGAGAAGATCCTCAACCTTCGGTAAGAGTCGTGACTAATGGCAGGTGCAGAAATAGGAGTCTGCATTGGTTCAGCCACCATTACGGGCACTGGAGCAGGAGAGGTGTTGGGGAGGAACACCCCAGGTGGCAAGAATAGTTTCTTCAAGTCCTCCACAGTTTTCCCTCTCCCAGCAACCATTCAGCAAATTTCTCCTCAAAAGTTTCAGATAGTGGTGGGGCTGATTCCCCCAGGTCTTTACTGTCCTTAGTTATCACTCTCCAAGCAGTGAGGGCCCTCTGGGGTAATGGTCTGTGGCACTTTGGAGCTATCTATGGGATCCTTAAACTCTACTAGGGCCAGGAAAGTGTGGGTGAGCAGATTAGCATGCCGACCCACCACCACAGGGTTTTGTAAACCTTCCACCTTGGAAAGTACTCCCTGCACAGTGTCCATTATTGATACCCAGGGATGTCCAGGATAAGCATAGCATTTTGGGGTCGATCTCCTCCCCAGTACACCACTCCACCAGCCGGGCACAGCCACTTCTGTCGGGGTACCCATTTTTTCTTAACAGTGGTTCGTGAACATGGCCACCAGAGGACACACAATCCCAGCGGTGAGCCTCCAAGATGTAACCCCTAGATGGGCTATCCCAGGGGCTACTACCCTGTCTGATTTGCCACTAACAGGTTGAGGGGCCTGGATCCAATGGTGGGTGCCTCCACCCAGAGGTCAGGGTTTGCAATAGTTAAACTAACTTGGTCACAGCCCTCTGGGACACTGCAACCCCTTTCTTCCACTAGTGGCCCACAATATATCAAGAATTACCTTCACAGTATACACTTACCCCAGGTGTGGTTCCGGCACTGGGACCTCCTGTGAAATGAGATACAGTGCAACAATCACAGTACAGTACTTTAACATAGACAAATACCTCAGGCAGTATAACTTTGCTGAAACAAGCAGCTCTGATTTATTTAGGGGATATAACAAGGACAGGGAAATCAGGTTAATTAGCTTATCACTCTAATAATCTACCTATGGCTCTGTGCACAGGCCTATCCCTATCAGTTACTGTCCCTGGGTACCCAAGCCCTAGTGGCTAGTCCAAACCGTGGCAGCTGGTAGGGCCCTTTCACACAGAGAAAAGGAGAATTAAACAGTCAGCAGTACAGTAATTCCATTTGGATTTAATGTGGCAATTCAACAGGGCGACCTGAATTAGTACTCACGACCTCCAAATAAGATAGGGTCCTTCAATGTCAGTAGGCTCACTTGAGGTACACAAACCTCTTCACACATCCATATAAAAGAAGCACTATACCAGGCAGGCTGCATCTGTATCCGATCGCAATTACTGCACATACCGGGAGAACACACAGCAGATTCAGTTCCCGACAGACCAAGTGCAATTTTCAGCAATTCTTCCAGTCTTCTACAGGGTGAGCCTGGTTTCTACTCTTCAGAGATCCTTTGATTCTTTTCACGGGACGGATTCAGTCCTAACAAGCTGCAGACCGAACTCTGGGCCTTACACACGTTTTTGACTAAAACTGCACACTGAAAAAGCACAGGGCTCCTTCCTTCTTCACTGCCAAAGCTAAACTGAAACTCCAACCATCAAAACCGGGCACTTCCTTTGAGTTCCTCCCAGTTCTTGACTGGATTGGCTGTCCACAATAGACTGCTGCTGTTGGTCCAAAAGGCACTGAAGTCTAAACTACATCTCCCAGAGTCACTGCCCATACAATCCTCTTGTGGCTGGCTCAGATTATGAGTCAAGTTCTGATTCGTCAAGGCACCATTTTAGAGCTAGCTTACCCCACACTGATTGGTCCAGTTCAGCAGTTCAAAACTAGAATGGGGAACTAGCAGACACAGTTCTGACTGCAAAGAAAGCAGGTTAGACAAACTGTAATTTCATTATTACTCTAAATAATTTCTGGCAAACAGTTACATCTTTCAGATAGGTTCCCTTTGCACCCCTAGTGACTGCAAAATGAAGTGAATTGGCAGCAGCTTGAGTGGTACTCAATCAAAGAAACACACAGTCCCCCATACAAACTAATTATGTCTGCAAGCAGACAGCTCTTAAAGAGACAGTACCAGAGGTTCTAAAAACACTCACTGATAAATGGCTTAAATGCCAAACACCATTCAGGCTTGGAGCATTCAAGCAAGCTCCTGGAAGTCTTTTGGGAACCCCCATTTGCAGGGGGGTTACATGTACTTAAAGTTACTTTATTTCAAAGTAATATATGACAGGGTAAAGGAGAGAACTGTTAGTAGGGTGGTGGGTAAAGGACGAGGAAACAGGTCTTCAGCAAAGATGGAAAGGACTTGAGGGACATGCTAAAATATTCCCATGAGAAAGGTAGGAGTGGTAGGCCTTAAATGCTTAGAAGTATCCATGGACAGAATTATCCAGGGACTCCTATTTTCCAAGGACCAGCATGGCTACTATCTCACTTTACTTTCTTTATTTTGAAACTTTTCACCTTGTACTGTTTTCCACCACTGCATCCGGGATTATCAGCAATTATGTGGGTTAACAAAAGACTTCCTCAAGAATTCAGCCTGCTATGCCACCGCATTCTCTGTCTTCCTGATATGCGGAGTGAAAAAATACCAGGAAATACCATTAGCTGACCAAGAAGCGATAACCCTAGGGCTCCATGTGAAAGGAGTTCATGCTAGACACAAACATGACCATCTCCAGAGGTTTCACTCAATACATAAAACATGAAAGGCTGCTTGCTTGGTCTGACAAAATGTGCATCTTAAAAGGATTGGCCAGTCTTCAAGAAAAACATCTGAAATAATAGAACAAAGGGGAACAGTCAGCTCTAAGAGCCCCACACTCAAGTGTGGGGCTGGACCCAATATGCGCTTTGTGTTCAAAACATTTTGTTCCTTTTTTTACTTAGTGTTACCACAGTATAGTATGTTGTATCACAATGATTCTGCAGACTTCCAAGCTGACATTGTCCATAACTACAAATCCCAGAATCCCCTGCAGGTGACACCACAGCAGAGCTGCAGCAGTGGGAAATTCAATAGCTTGCAGTCTATGTTAGAGCTTTTATAAGCTCTGATCAGATATTTGTCGGTCCCACTGTTCTCCCAGGGCTAAGTACTGTCCTCTGTGACTGTACGTAACCCAGGGAGGACAGCAGGTCCAGTGAACAAAAGATCAGAGCTTATAAAAACGCTTAACATGTACTGCAGGCTGTTGAATCTCCCGCTGCTGCAGCCTTGCTCTGATGTCACCTGCAGGGGATTCTGGGATTCGTAGTTACAGAAAATGTCAGCTTGGAAGTCCGCCGAATCATTCTGATACAATTTTTTTATTTTCTGTTTCCGGTTGGCATTCAAGCTAATCCCTTTGTTTAATTTGCAACCCACATGGTGACGCAGTGCTCCCTTTTCTTTAAACTAGTAATACTAAATATACACGCTTTGTCTTGTATTCCATGAATTTTCTGTGTCCTAGTTATTCTTTATTTCTGAGGACATTTGCATGAAAACAGGATCTTTGCATCTCAGAATTCATTGTATCCTCCTGCTTTCTCCTCCAACAGAACCCCAGTTCCCTGCTTGGGACAGCCCAATCTGTTGCTTAGAAAAATAACTATGATGTCCCAAATAGAGAATTGCCACTTCTATGGAGGGAGAGGCAGGAGGATGAGATGACTTCTGAACAGATCCTGTTTTAATGCGAATGTCCGCAGTAATAAAGAATGAACGGAAATTATGGAAATTAATTAAACGTAGTCTGACCTGTGTATGAATATTATATTTTTTCTTGCCATACAGATTTTTCTCCTCCAGCCAAGGACTGTCAGGGCTATACCCTGCTCTGGTCCTTTGACTCCCCCTCTCCCTGGGTGCCTGCCCTGCTGACATTTCGGGCTGTTCTCCCCTCCATGGTGGGGTCTCCAGGGGTCATCTTATAAGCCTGGAGAAAACGGGTGGTCTAACATGGATTACAAATCATTTATGTAATTTCAACCAATCAGTGCTCATATCAGTTGTACCTGAGATTTCAGCCAATCAGCCCTCAGAGCCACCATACCTCTTATCCTGCATATAATGGAATCTCATACAGGAACATTAGGAGTGGAGCGTTCTACTTCACACCAAGGGCAGTGACTTCATTTAACTTTGGAAATAAAAAATACCTGAAGCTTACTGTAGAGCCCTCTAGCTAACTCGAGTGATAAGTTAAGAGGGCCTCCACAGTGTGCCTCTTATACTATAAGAGACTCGTCTTGTGAGGTTTGAGCAGACAGAACCACTCAGCTTCGCTTCCCTGACCCCTTGCCCAAACCTCATGCTTGAAATTTTTTATGCCATAAGAGACACCCCACGAAGGCCCTAGTAACTAATTATAAAAATGTATAAGTGCCACATTTTTTCTGTAACATGTAGTTGTTTTTGTTGACATCCATTGATGGTGTTCGTGCCATAGTAGAAAGTGAAAATTACATCCATTCATTTTAGCAAGACAGCTTTATCCAGCTTGTGCCCTGCTGCTGTCAGCATACTTTCATTGGGTGTGTCGTGGGATTCCAAGAGAGGAACACGATCGTATGTGCAGGCTAAGTAATGAACAGGAACTCGTAATTTTAGGTGGTGGCATACAAATGAAAGGAGGTTTTCTGCTGCCCTTAACCCCTCCCTTTTCTACTCTCATAAACCCTTTTTATGTTCTAGGGCATTACCACATGAATACCTCCACCGCTTCTTGATTGTCTGCCATGAAAACAAGGTCAGTAGGCAAAGAAGGCAGTGTGGTGCAGTGGTTAGAGCACAGTGGGCAGGGAGTATCCAGGTCTGAGTCCCACCACAGCCATAGACTCCGGGCTGGATTTTCCAAACATTGTGGGAACTAAGTTCCATGCCGCAGCCCCAGCTGCAGGATGTAGCCTCCGCACATGCGGAGATTTGTATTTTGAGCTGACGCAGCTGTGGGGATGTTATGCCTGGTCCCACCAGGCGTAACATTTCCCCGCAGCAGCACTGAGAAAACAGCCGCACGGTGCCGTAAATTGTGGAGCCAGTCACAGGCCGGCTCCACTTTTGAAAATATTGCAGCTGCGGAAAACACTGCAGGTCCACAAGTACAGAGCCACTTGCACCAGTTTTTCCCTGCAGCTGCAGGAGTTAGGAGGGCTTTGAAAAACTAGCCCTCAGTGTGTGACCTTGAGCAAGTCACTTGTCTTGAACTTGTCTTTTTTTTTTTCCTCAATGTAGGCTTTTATGTCCTCAGTCTGCTGCAGCCAATGTCAGGGATATTTCCTGTGTTTCAGGGATATACCCTGTTCTGGCTGGCTTTTATGTCCCTGGATAGCCGCAGTCAGTGTCAGGGATAATCCCTGTGTTTCATGGATATACCCTGTTCAGGCTAACTTTTATGCCTCCAGTTAGCCATGGTCAGTGTTATGAATATTCCCTGTATTTCAAGGATGTACCCTGTTCAGGCCGGCTTTTATGTCCCTGGATAGCCTTGGTAAGTGTCAGAGATATTCCCTGTGTTTCACGGATGTACCCTCTTCAGGCCAACTTTTATGTCCCCGGCTAGCTGCAGTCAGTATCAGGGATATTCCCTGTGTTTCTCGGATATACCCTGTTCAGGTCAGCTTTTATTTCCCCGGCTAGCCACTGTCACTGTCCGGGATATTCCCAGTGTTTCACTGATATACCCAGTTCAGGCCAGCTTTTATGTCCCCAGCTAGCCGCAGTCAGTGTCAGGGATATTCCCTGTGTTTCATGTATATACCCTGCTCAGGCCAGCTTTTATGTCTCCAGCTAGCCACGGTCAGTGTCAGGGATATTCCCTCCATTTCAAGGATATACCCTGTTCAGGCCAGCTTTTATGTCCCCCCGCTAGCCGCAGTCAGTGTCGGAGATATTCTCTGTGTTTCATGGATATACCCTGTTCTTGCCAGCTTTTATGTCCCTGGATAGCCGCGGTCAGTGTCAGGGATATTCCCTGTGTTTCACAGATATACCCTGTTCTGGCCAGCTTTTATGTTCCCTGCTAGCCACAGTCAGTGTCAGGGATAGTCCCTGCATTTCAAGGTTATATCAAGTTCAGGCCAGCTTTTATGTCCCTGGATAGTCACTCAGTGTCAGGGATAGTCCCTGTGTTTCACAGATATACTCTGTTCTGGCCAGCTTATATGTTCCCAGCTAGCCGCGGTCGGTGTCAGGGATATTCCCTGTGTTTCACAGATATACCTTGCTCAGGCCAGCTTTTATGTCCACAGCTAGCTGCGGTCAGTGTCAGGGATATTCCCTGTGTTTCACAGATATACCCTGTTCTGGCCAGCTTTTATATCCACAGCTAGCTGCGGTCAGTGTCAGGGATATTCCCTGTGTTTCAGAGAAATACCCAGTTCAGGCCAGCTTTTATGTCCCTGGATAGCCGCAGTCAGTGTCAGAGATATCCCCTGTGTTTTAGGGATATATTCTGTTCAGGCCTCACCATCATATGGATGGCAGCTGGGGTTTCCCCCCTGTGGTTTCAGTCTATATAGTGTGCTCTGGGTGCATGCACCACTCCTTACATTGGAGCAGGCTCCCCAGCTCACCACAAGGGGTCACTACGCAGTTGGACACCTGCCATCCCCACCCCAAGTTGGCTGCCACAGTTCCGGCTCCTAAGTCCACCCCTCAACCCAGTTCGCAGCATGTTAGCGCATAGCGCTTCTTCTGGGCCATCAGGTAGCTTTCTTGACTTTGACTAGAGCTTTCATTCTGCTGGCTGTAGAATTTGGGCAGAACCAGGACCCCAGTGAAAATGAGATGTTGGGTGGAGCCTGAGCAGGGGGGAAGCCTGAATACAGAGCTCTGCATCAAGACTTCGTAAAACTGCAGAAATCTCTGTTTAACTTGACTTTTCAAGAAACCTTTATATACTACTGATACAGGAACACCCACCAATCAAAATGGGTCGCCAGAATTGGCACAGCATGCCAAAGAGCTGAGAAAACAGCAATCAAAGTCTGGAACAGCTGGGCCTAGCACTTGATCATTGCCACGCAACAGGGCAGCAGATCCCAGACAGGAGGCAACTCTTCAATTACTGGAAGTAAAATGCATCAGCTCCTGGCTTCAGTCATTGCTATGAATAAAAAATGTGATGCATTTACCACAAGAATGGCAGTGGTACAAACCTGTGCGGGCACTGTTAAAACTGTAGTAGAGGACCTTAAATGACAATCTGAGACATATAGTGCCACATCAGCCCAATACACTAAAGACTCTAAGCTGGTACATATTCATTTGGAGGTTCTAGAAAACCATGTCCGCTCCATGAATGTGCATTTCTTGCATGCCCTGGAGGGGGTGGAGGGTGATCATTTGGCACTATTCTTAAAGGACTGGTTGAGGGAGCAGCTGAAAGAACACTCTGGGATCAAAGAATGGCCCATATTAAAAGCCTACTGTTTGCATCCTTGTGGCAGGCAACATTATAATGTGCTTTGTGCAGTCCTGGTAGTGTTGGACTCCATGGCTACTCATCACAAACTGCTTCAGTTAGCTAGATGACACCACCCTCTCCTACTTGATGGAACTAAAAGTCTGGCTTTTCCTGATATTTCCTATGCCACCTCCAGTCTTGTTTAACATTTTCTTCGCAGACATAGTGGTTGGGATTAGGAATAAGATCAGCCTTTTCGCCAGTGACACCAAGATCTGTGCTGAGGTGAATGGTGAGGAGGGTGGCAAATTACTGCTGGAGGACTTGGCAAAACTCGAGGAGTGGTTGGACACCTGGCAGCTTGGGTTCATTGCCAAGAAGTGCAAGGTGATGCATTTTGAAGCCAAAAAACCCCAGGATACAGCTACTGGATGGATGGTATCAAACTGTCCACATCCAACGAGGAGAAGGATCTGGGGGTGCTGGTGACCGAGGAATTAAACCACTCGGCCCAGTGTAGGAAGGTGGTGGCTAAGGCTAACAGGATGCTAGGGTGCATAGCAAGGGGGATTACATCCAGATGTAGCAAAGTCATATTGCCCCGTACAGGTCCCTGGTGAGGCCGCACTTGGAGTACTGCGTGAAGGTCTGGTGCCCGTACTTGAAAAGGGATATCAAACTGCTGGAGACAGTGCAGCGAAGAGCAACAAAGATGATCCAGGGGTTGGGGGATAGAACTTACAAGGAAAGACTAAAAGAGCTCAACATGTACAGTATACCCTGGAGGATAGAAGAGAGAGAGGGGACATGATCGAGACCTTCAAGTACCTGAAGGGGATGAACAGAGTTGACTTCCATGGTGGGTTCACTCTCCAGAATGGAAGAGATACTAGAGGGCGCTCCGTGAAGTTAAAGTGGGGCAGATTCAGGAGGGAAAGGAGGAGGCATTACTTCACTGAAAGAGTGGTAACAGGGTGGAATGCACTGCCTGAGCAACTCGTATCAGTGCAGACTGTGGGGTGCTTCAAGAGGGGGTGGGACAAATTCAAGGGGAAAATACATGCCGGGGACAGTTGGGGAAAAGAGTTAATGGGAGGGCAGCTGCAGTCTAATGGACTGAAGTGCTGCACTCTCGAGCAGACTGGATAGACCTTGTGGCCTGTATCTGCTGGCAATTTCATATGTTCGTAAGAAAACATTTGATGGGTTTCGGAGTGTGCTTTGGAACCGGAAGTACTGCACGTACTCCTTTTCTCTGCTAAACTTGTGATTGTGTACTAGGACAAAGTTTACAGTATCTGTTAACCAACCCATCAGATGCGGGGAAATGGGCAACAGGTCTCCAGCAAACCCACAGGAGGCAGGAGGGGGAACGAGATGCTGAATTTGATGATCTGGAAGAAGGTTGAGACTCTCTGGTGGTTTTTCCCCTCTCTACACCTACCTTCAGTAATTGCTGTTCACTAGGCCATCTGACTTCTACAGAGGGCATATGTTCTCATAGGGACTGGTTTGGGTCCTACTTTCAACCAGTATTGGTGGTATTAATGTAAATCTTTTGCAGTATGTTTTTGTCATGTTGAAGTGGTCCAGATCAGGGTGAGCACTACTACTGTTATAGATTTCATAGCATGTTCCTGCTAAGTAGGTAACTGATTCCTGCAGGGCAGCATGTACTGTTGAACATTTAGGACTTAAAATACAGGACAACGCTGGATAAAGAAGCCTCTTGGCCAGTTTAATAATAATGCATAGGTACCCCAATCTAAGTGGGCCTTGCCTGTTAAACTGACACTGTTTTAAATAAGCAGTTACTTCTGAGAGTGTAACTGTGCCCTGGTTGTTCATACTCTGTACTCGTTTAACAGGCTTTGCTATAGATTCACCTTTAAGTGACCTGTATAAACTCACTTGGGATGTTACACATCTTTTAGTCATATGCATGGCACCTAGCCCCATTTGGTTCCAGCAGATTGGGAGTATCAACGGGACTATTGCACTCTTTAGTAAACAGCCGTGCTCTCTTGGGCTACAGCTCCATGGCGTTAACTGTTTTTCTTTTTGTGCTTGGACACTCAGTATGGGGTTCCCCCCACAACTTAGACTTTATTACAAGATACAGATATCCTGTCTAGTGCAACTCACTTGATATGATTATACTATGTTTCCTAATCGCGTCAGATGCTTTATTTTATTATTGAACATGAATAAAATGTAAGTTAAAAAAACTTTCCATTTCTATTGTATGCTACTTCTCAACCCTCACGTTGTATTCACCTGACAAGTATTATCAGATAGCTAGCTGGCAGTATAGCCTAGAGGTTAGAGTAATGAGCTGTGAGTGAGCTTTGTACATCAGCAGACCTGGATTTGACCCCCACAACCTGCACTTGCATACTGTGTGACTCTGAGCAAGCCACTTAACCTCCCCAGTTCTCCTGGGTCATCCCTGAAACCAGGCACTTGTACCTAGTGGGCCTTACCTGGTTACCAAAAGAATATAAAAAAAAAAAAAAAACATTGTTAATGCGTTTCTCTCCTACTGCCTCTCCACTTTCAATTGGAAATCTTCTTGCCCAGTGAACACCACGTTTCCAAATGTACTTCACCATATCTAGCTATCAAAAAGCAGTCCAACTCTGTGTTTAAACCAGAGTTCTCACAATAACTCACTATGACAGTACATTGTAATATTTCCCAGTGACGATAATTTATCATTGTGAAAAAACAATACTACAGATATTGCATAGCCGGATATACTGGGGTTTGTTTATTTATTTTATTTGAAAAGGTTTCACCATCAAAGACAACATGAGCTGTGAACAGCTCGTTTCCAGAAGCGTCCTGGGGAAGGGGTTACATATAATAGAGAGAGTAGGCAAAAATATGACAGTATAAATACAGCACAACCCGGCCCGCTGGCGCAGCGGTTGGTTTCAGCTGAGCCACTGCCGAACCAAGTTCGGGAACAGACTTGGGTCATCAGAGGGCCGTCCGGGGGTGGGAGGGAGAAGGATCGAGCATCCCACGACTGCTCTCCGGGGTGGGGGGTGCAGGATGTCGCCGATGCAAGGGGGACTGAGTGACACAGCATATGGCACCCAGCAAGGTTTCAAGGGGGTGGGATGGACGCTGGCATCACTGCATGTTCCTGCCCCCAAGGGGGAGAAAACCAAGCCTGCCTCTCTCTGCCTAAGTGATGCCCTCCCCTCAGCTACAATCAGCTCCCCAGGCCGACTCCTGCCCTGTCCCATTGTTCGTGGCACCTTACTGGCTGGGTGCCACGTCTCTGCCCTGGGGGGTAATCCAGGGGGTCCTGGGAGTACGGCTCATGTGGGGATGCTGCAGCCAAGGTGTCCGTGGCCAGGCGGATGGCCCAGCAGAGACAGAGGTGTGGCACAAAAAGAATAAATAGAAAAAAAAATACAGCACAGTACAATTCAGATACAATTTAGATACATGAAGTGCAGAGTAGGCAAAAAAACATAACAAAAATGTATACAGTGCCACTCAAAACATGACGTGTAGCCCAAATCCAGTACATTTCGATCAAGGACAACAGACAATATCACCTAAAAAGTGTGGTAGATTAACTAAGCTAGAGAAGCTGACATAGGAGGGGACATACCGGGGTGAGCGAAAAAAACACAATGTGTGGTTAGGACATACCTACTGATAAAACCAAGAACAGGCAACCCAGTAGAGGTACAGGCAGAAGATGGAGTGAACCTAAAGGTGGCAGAAGTAGCAGGCTGAGCACTGAGTTACTAAGTGCTAGTTTAGGGCTAAAGAAGGCAGTTTTAACACAAAGTGGGAGATGGGGGCAAAAGACAGGACGGAGGGAGGCGGGGGTAGGAAGAGAAGCAAGCTAGGATCTAACCCCTTCAGGATGCAGAGAACCCTGCAAGGGACGGACCTGGTAGGTTAGAATGTGAATGGAAGGGGTGAGCAGAGGGGATAGAAAGGGGGGTGGAGGAGGGAGGAGGAGGAGCTTTATGCCAGGAACTGTATCCCTTCAGGATGTTGAGAACCCTGCAAGGGGAGAGGACCCGGTAGCTAGGAGCAGGGGTGTAGCCAGGAATTTTAAACTTGTACTCAAAACTGATGCACTGTTGACCCCCACTATTATGTAAACATAAACCAAAATATGCGCTGCCACGCCACACCAACAATAGTCCCCACCCCCTTTGCCATGTCTGAGTTCGAGTAATCAGTTTCTTCCTGTAATCCTCCTTCCTTTGTTTTCTGCCTGCCTGGTAAGTTGTTCATGTTTGTGTATTTGACTGGTGGCATCAGTGCCCCATAGCGAACAACAAAGACAAAAGGGCTCAGCGTGACACAGACACAATGTGACTCACAATGTCCTTGCTTTCCTCTTTTTGTTGCCCCAACCTGATTTGTTGACCCTGTCTGATTTTTTTTTACTGTACTCAGCTGAGTGCAGTGCGTATGCCTGCCGACACCCCTGGCTAGGAGGTGAGGAAGAGGAGTGGGGACAGAGGGGGAGAAAAGAGGGGAGGGAGGAAGAGAGGCAAGTCAGGAACTATACCCCTTCAGGTTGCTGAGAACCCTGCAAGGGGATAGGGCCCAGCAGATGGGAGGAAGGGAGGGGACAGAGGGAGAGGGTGGTAGGAAGGGCCACCTAGTGGAAGCCTAGACGGAGATGCTTGAAAGTCACGGGGGTGGTGGAAGGGGTAGCGAAGAGAAATTAGTAGTCCTAGGAAGGTATTCAGTGCAGTTACAGCGATAAACACTATGTTTGCAGAGGAGGAGTGAGAGGGATATACAATGATAAACCACCTTGACTTTCTCAACTCTGCTGCCTTTGTAGTATGCCCCTATCTAAGAGTGACCAAGCCTCCCGATCCCCACTACCACCAGTTAGAGTTTCACTTGTTTTCCTAACATTAGAAATGTTACAAATTGTCATGGTAATCCATATATCATATTAACAACTGACAGAAATATTTATTGTGTCATTTAAAGGAGTTCTACCTGGTGAGTTGAAGCCCGTTCTACCTGGTAAGTTGAAGCCCCGACCGCTGCACAGATCGGGGCTTCAACTCTCTGATCCCTCCTGGAAGCACCACTTCAAATAAGTAGATTTTGTACCTTGACACTCGTAAAATTTGTAATCAGCTCCAATGACCCCGGCATTTTGAAGATGGCGCTTGGAACCCCCTCCGGGATCTCGCTGGCATGCTGCAAGATGATGACGGCGATGCCCTGCCATAACAGCTGTCCCTAATATGCGGACGTAAAACTGAGTATATATATATATCTCCCGTACCAAGCTCCGTTTTTACTTAATGTGCCTAAATCCCATGTGTATGGCTTGCCAAACTGCCAATTACTGGGAAGCTCAGGGTCACACTGTGTTACAGGCCCACCTGGAAAGCTGATACTAGGGGCCCAGTTGAAAAACCAGTAGGGGGACCCTGGAAAGGCAGACTTATAACAGCATTCCATTTACATTTGGAATGGTGTTTACATTTGACATTTACTCAAGGTGATCAGAATACACCATTTAATTAGAAAATTGATTTTATAGTATATGCAAAGATTTCCGTTATTTGGAAGGTGGGTAGGTACCCAGCTGAAGGGGGTCCACCTGCACATTTCCAGGTGTCCAGGTCAGCCAGTCTGATTTTGGGAGGTTAAATGACTTAGGGTCACAAAGGTTTGGGATTTAAACCTGGTTTTCCAGGTTCACAGCTCTGCACTTCAACCACTAGGCTAACCTGCCTCCCTAGACCAGGGAATTTAAAGAAGAATCAGCATTTATATAGCGCTTTTCATACACAGTGTATCCTAAAACGCTTTACAAGCAATGCTAGGTTGGTAGTGAAGTGACTGGATGTGTAGTGGCGGCCATATCACACATCAACACCCACACACAGCCTGGACAACTGCATGAACCAGTTTTATGGGAAAGGGAATATTGGCCAGGACACTGGGAATGTCCCCTACCCTTTGCAAAGAATGCCTTGGGTACTTTTACTTCCACCTGGACACCCACCAGAACAGCACCAGGATGGGTAGAAAAGACCTCGGTTTAGCATCTGATCTGAAGGATGGCACACCCCAACAGTACAGCAGCCCCCTAATACTGCACTCAGGTGCCAGCATTTAGGTATGAAGCCCATCCCAGTGTGGGACGAGAACCCACGACATTCTGGTCTAGCGGTGGATATGCTACCAACTGAGCCACGCTGACACCTAATTTCTGATGAAACAGCGGTGAGTGCTCAGTACCATCCTTATTGGCTACTTACTGTTCTCACAGTCTAGCCATCATCTATTTGTATTTTAAAAAATAAATTTCAGAACTCTAGAAATTTTATTAGAACTAGCAGGGAACCAGGCACCATTAGTTGCAATAACTGTTACTGGGCATACAGGGGTGTATCATGTTTTTAAATACATATATAGGTTTCCCCAGCTGACAACCACAGATGTAGGGAGGCCAACAGTTAACTGCTAGCAGATGGGCACTGTTTAGGGAAAGGCTTGGTCCAGGTATTTATGACATCCAGTTGTAAACACTTACTCAGTGGGGGCTGTTGGAAGACTCTATGGGCAAATGTTTAGCAATCTGTGTGGCTGTCTGAGTGTATCTGTAATTGTGGGGACACAGTGTGGGGTTCAGGTTACCAGTGAAAGGCATGCACAATTTCTGTTTGTCATCAAAATGCATAACTACATTGTGCTTGCAAGAACCAGTTAATCTACACTATTCAGAAAACAGATATTTAATGAGACATAGCCAAGACTGCACATAAAAAAGGGTGGTCTGGGTCAGTGGGGTGAGAGTTAAGGTAAGGCTGTTGGTGTACAGACTCACTGTGTGTGAGACGAAAGAGAGAACACTTGACAGTCAGGAACTCTGAAAAGCAGAGGATCATTGTAATATCTTAAAAGACTACCATATTTTTGTCATCTAAGGTAGTACCTAGCTTGAGGAAATTGGCTACATTTTGCTGTTTCTGTATAAAAACTTTTTCTTCTGTATGTTTCCTCCTGTAAACATTTTCATTTTAATTCTTGTCAATGCATACTATATTGTGAAAGAAGGTATCATTATGAACCTCTGAGACGGTCATCATTCCGCAGGGCACACTAACCTAGTTTAAGTAATTTATAGTCCTTTCAGATACAGATACAGGGATGTGATTTGGGTAAAGTTTGATAAAGATACACCCACACTCAACCTGGGTTTCGAGCAGTCTGCCTTGGGTTGATTCAGGGGGACTTGTGACTGGGTTCAAAGCTTCCAGATGTCCATTGTATGCTACATTTGCAGAGAGCTGAGCGTGGGCACAGGACATTGTATGGGGCAAACTATTTATTCATTATTTATTGAAATCTTGGATACACCTGTGAGCGGATGCTCATTGAGAGGTTCCATGTCATGTACATAAACAACAATGCAAGGAATTCAGGACAGTATACAGATAAAACATTGAGAGTACAGTAAACAGATAATGACAATATTAACATAAGGGTACATAAATCCAAGCCAAACTAGTAACTGTGGCGATGTGAAAAAGTAAGCATGCTAGGGTGGAGGTTTCCTGCACCCAGATATGAGAAGAATGCTGGTTGGGGCATCAGCATACCTCTCAACTGTCCCTGATTTTGCCTCAAAATTTTCCTCTGTCCCTCATAAAATTTTAGTTTTTGTGAGAGAACAGTGGGGATTGAAAGCACAAAATAATATCAAACATTAAAGTAACAGACTTGTTCTTCTTCAGAAAATGCATCTTAAGACAAATCCCTTTATTGTATCAGCTTTCTGAGAGAATAGTACCAGTTTTTAAGATGTGTCCCTGATTTGGAGTCTTTGTCCCTGATTTTTTTTAAGCCTTGTCCCTGATTCATGAGGCAAGAGGTTGAGAGGTATGGGCATCAGTGCGTGAACTATCACAGTTTCAAACTTAACTGTCCACACCACCTGCAGAGTCTAGATGTTTCATTATTCACACAGATAAATAATGTCTGATGAAAATCAAAGTGGACACGTGAATTCAAATTGCAAGCTTTAGAGTATGAAATCTCACATTGTTCCAGTTACAACTTTGGAAAAGCAGAGATGCTTGCATAGCTGGCATGCAGGTCACTACCTCTAAGGGAAAATACCATGCAAGTGGAATGCAGGTTAACACACAGTTTGGATCTCTCTCACAATCTCCCGCAGGACAACAGTTGACATTAGTATTCAATTTTCAAGGTTCTTTTATTAATAGAGCATCATAAAAATCACATAACGTTTGCACTTTTCTTACATAATTAGACATGTTCACTTATACAGTAGTACGAAAAAAATACACACACGTAGCATAACAAATGGCATTAGCATGCACTTTGGATATTCAGACACCATACAGTTAAAGATCAGGGTCCAGCAGTCACAGCTAGTAACTGAGGTAGGTATGCACAGCACATAATTATGAAAAGGGTTTGTGTGACTTCACTGGGCCTGTGAGTATGCAAAGAGATGGATCAGGCCTACCATGGCACCAACATTTAACACATAACTCCTCAATCCTCATGTATAAGTAGCAGAATCTGTAGCACTGCTCCAACTGGACAAGGAGCATCAGACACTACTACTGACTAACATGGCGTCGTGATACATATACCCAAGTACTGTCGGTGGCAGGACTGTATGTCTTGGTATGTGGATTCTTTCCTTGGATTGCGTGTCTCGGGGAGTTGGTCATGGATTTTTTCACCCTTATGGCTCTCAACCCCCACCCCCAACCCCGGTTACTAAGGAGCCAACATCTAACAGCAGGATCCTCCCTACCTCCCTGAGACGGGACACATCTGAAATGGACTCCTAGCAGTGTTTCTTTATTTTAAAGACCAGCTAGCTTGGGCTCCAACAAATAAACAATTTGGTTAGGTTGTACTGAAGACTTAACCAGCCATGCCTGTCTCAGCCTAAGCTGCCCTGCTCCGAGCTGATTGGAGTAAATTATGAATTTAGTTCAGCTCGCTATTCATTCAAAACTTAAATGGCTCTTGTGCCTTGTTTTAGAAATGGAATCCATCATTTCTATGCCCATTGGCATAAATGTTAGTAGTATATAACAGGGAGACGGTATTATTATTTTTTATGATCCTTGCCCAGAGCTAAACTCATTCTGAGTTTTCATACAAGTCCATGGTGGGCTGGTCTGGGTCCAAGCTGAGGTTTGGCACTGTACCCCTCGTAGTCACCTAGATCCTACTGTGGGTCATGTGTGTGAGGACGTAGGAAACTGAGTCCCTGTTCTGGAGATAATTGATGTGTTGACTGACTGTACCTGGACTGACTAGAATAATTATGTGTGAGTAATCATTTTGTCAGGGACATAACTGGTTGACGAAGCCAACAAAATCTCCATCATTAAATGCAAAAGACAAAAAAATCTGGAAAAATGGGGACAATCTGGCACCTTTGGTCAGGCACGTACTGGTGTAATTTGCTGGCACATCTGGACGAAGGCACAGAGAGTCTGTAGCTGTTGAGGACCTCCCTACCCATTAGGGGCCCCTGCTAGATCTAGTGCAAGTTATTAATATTTGAAAATTATTATTTTTTTTGTTAAGTATTTGTTATTCATTTCTGTTTTACTTGCTTACCTGGTGAGCCAGGATTTTCTTTATGCACTCCACAAATCCTGGATCCCATACCTACTGGAGCAATCACGACTGGTGCTCAGAATCCCTCTGCTTGTCCCTTCGTATACCAGGAAAACAGTTACAAATGCAGGCTCGTGGATGTGGATGTGTGCTTAAACCCAGAGGCAATGTGGAAAAGAAGATGCTCGAGACAAAAATGTTTCTTCAAAAAATACGGAAATTACAGAAGTATAACAAGACAGCGTTTATTGAACCAGAGGATCAAAAGTGCGGCACTAAGCCCCAGCGCTTTGGGACCAAGCGTGACCTTTCGCCAGGCACATGGCTGGCCATGATGAAAGGAGAAAGAAAAGAAAGAAAAGCTGAGGGGGAGAGGGAAAGGGAGGCAAAATGGTCAGACTGATATTTAGATATTCGATCCAGCAAAACGGTATAAAGTAAAGCTGTTCTTTTCCCTTTTTTCTCATTTGTGCCATGCTGTACCTCTGCTTTCTTTGGCAAAATATATTTTTGGGGGGGGGGGGTGGTTGGTTGATGTTAACAATGCAGTTTAACTTGAGAGCGTTCTGTTATCATCAGTGTAATCACATTTGAATGTCTGTACTGCCGAGGCTTGTGGTAGCCCATTAAAATAGCGAGTCCTTTTGAGCGCTGAAACTTGGGCGAAGTCAAAATTGTGAAAGTAAAGAGAGCTATGAGCGATTAATAGCTACGTGCTATTAATAGCACAGTGTAATTCAGCAACAACGTTCTGTACATATTTGGCAGAGTTTGTGAAGGTTTGTTGGTTGAGCAAGTCTGAACTGGCTGTCTGGTGTGGTGGTTATAGTCATCACCTTTGAGTAGGGCAACCCAGGTTGGGACTGGCTATGGGCATACTGTTTTTTTTTTTAGCTATGTTGTATTATGTTTTGGATTTGACCTCCCATTCCCCGCCCTTGGACAGTGTCCCCCCGCCTGTAGGTTGCCCCCAATAATCTCCCCCTTCTGACACCTGTCCACTGATGTAGCTCCCCTTCTGAGTTTACTTCTCTTCCCCATTATTAACCCTTCCCCGGAGCTGAATATATTAAATATGGGGGTTGCGGGCTGTTATGCAGGTGTTATTTTGACATAGAACCGAGGCTTGTCAGAGACAGCACTAACTGATGGGTAAGTCTGCACCTTTAACTGAATGCAATTTAAGCATGCAGTCTTCATGACCAGCCATGTCCCCTGATAAAGGGTCACACTTAGACCTGAAGTGCGGAGGCTTAGTGCCCTGATGTTTTTCCTCTGGTGCAATAAACACTGGCTTGCTATACTTCTCTGATTTCCATGAGTATTTTTGAAAAACCTTTTTTTGTCTAGAGTTCTACTGTTGTCTTCTTTTTCCTTCATATACTGCCCTGGACTTAACCATCTTCATTTTTGGGTGGGGGGGATTTTCTTTCTTCCTCTGTCTTTCCACAGAATATACTCCATCAGACCCTATTGGAGTCACTCCCGCTCCATCACCCTGCCTTCCTCAGGGACTTACTTGCCACTCCAGGGACTCCGTGTCTTGCCCCCCAAGGTGGGGGGTTCCCCGGAGACTGGGCACCAGGATCCCAAGGAGGAGACCAAGATGAAGGCGGAGAGGCCTGTCCTGGATCAGCCGTTGCAATGCCTGTGGGTGCTTCAGGCCTTCATGTTGCTTAGTAGAGGGGTATATATCCCCTTAAGTTGTGCCCATTCCCGAGGCTGTGCAGTTGCAATTGCAGTCAGCCATGCAGCAAAGCATGCAGAGGTTGCACGTTTACTGCTATGGCTAGCACCAGTCTTCGCCTCCTGAATTTCAGACTCCTCCGTCTGCACTTCCACTTGTGGTCACCCAGGGGGCAGTAGTGCTGCAGAGTACTGTTGACCTCCCTCCTGAAGGAGAGCTTCCTCTGGGATGCCCAATCCTCTCCTCCACTGTCTCACCCCAGTGACCAGGGCTTGCTTCTGAACCTTGTGCGCTGGGGCCACGAGCAGTCGCTCTACCACTGCACCAGTGGGCCGGCTCCACCATCTTCATTTTTAAGGGGACAGTTTTAACTTGCTGGTACAGTTTAATAATTACTGGTGACCCTTTTTAACACACTGATAACTGTGCTCTAATTTTCCATTATACACTACAGTATGTAATGGCGACTTATCAGTGAAGCTCAGTCTCCTACAACTATGAAAAAATGCCCACCTTTGCCTGCCCCCCCCCAAAAAAAAACATCCATCTGGTTATCCAAAACACCCAAACTACTTCATGTTTTATTTAAAAAAACTTTGTAGACGATCTTGCTGATTTTTCGTTCTTTATTAATTGAAACTAAAATGGGAAGCCGCAACGCTCTTATGGTTTCACTCTCCAGACGGAAAGCCAGCGTGCTGCAGCTCTGCTTTTTAATTGGAGTTAGTAAATGAACAAAACTTGGCACGATCAACCAGATGAATTTTTCAATGAGAACATAATTGGTTTGGGAGTTATTGATAATGGGGTTGCTGTTTTGGGGGGCAAAAACAGGCATTTTTTGGAAGGGGTGCACTGACGTTTTTCGTTATAGCCCTGCATCAGCATAAAAAATAAACCATGGGGTTGGTGCAAAACTCGCTTGTTTTTTTCGTTTTTTAACCACCCTCAGTGTGTGATGCTTAGATAAATACCTTGAGCGTCACTCTCAGGGTTTATAGTAACACATGTAATATTCTCATTCCTCTCAGCTGTCCCTAATTATGAGATAGCTCCCTCATTTTCCTCCTCAGACTTGCTCTCTCCCTCATCTGTCCTTCATGGAAAAGGTGCTCTCCACACAAAGAGTATGCTTGAAATTCAGAGTTTAAAGCAGAAATTCAAAATGGGGGGATTCTCCAAGAGGCGGGAATAATGCACTGGAGGTGCGTATCCCGCCCGCAGAGTCTTGCACCCACAGAACGATGCCCGGTGGCCGTATTCTCAGCCACTGCACAGCCCCCATCCATGGCCCCACCTCCCCAGTGCACCAGTGTGTGGAGGCCCTTCCCCGGATCTGAGTGGGCATCCAGTGGGATGCCCGGACCCAGTCCGCCGCTGGATCACTTGCGCTCACGGAGCGCCACAGCATACAGGCAGCCATCGTGAGGCTGTGGCACTGGGGTGGATGGGTGGCTGGTTGGCCACCCTCGGTCCTCCATGAGGAACCCAAGGGCCGGGGTGGCATGTTGGGGGGTTCCCAGTGCCCCTACCGGGCCAAGAGGCCAGCAGCGGCATCCCAGGGGCACATACCAGCTGCATCTGGACCTGTTTGTGTAGCCTGCCCCCCACCCCCACCCAGCACTCTGCACTTTCCAGAATAGCGTGAGAGCATGGGCACACCTGCACCCCAAAGCGGGATCATCAGCGGGCGGGGGATATAGTGCGCATCAGTTCCATGCCTCCATGGAGAATCGGGCGCAGGGGGCACAGTGGCCATGAAGTGTCTACGCACCTCCGGTATGCAGCAAGTAGGCACTCCATACCATAAAGAATAGCTTCCAATATTCTAAGATGCTGAATCCAGAATAAACTTTGCACAAGTAAACGTAATGGTTTCCACAGTGTCCTGAGGTTGTATCTCCATGTTTGAGAAAGTGTCCCTCATTATGAGGTTCAGTGTCCCTTATTGTCCCTCATTTTGAGTGTTCATGTTCCTCATTTCAGCGACAAAAGGTTAAGAAGTATTATTAGTCTCTATTTTACACATTAACATAGCATCGGATGATGATCATAGTCAAATTAGATAGCCATTATATGGTAATTTCACTGTAAAACTGCATCTGCTACAGTAAATTATATAGATACAGTTACGTGATGCAAATGATTGCATGCTGACTGAATCTAGTTGCAGTTCAATTCTGTAATAACATAATATTTTATTAATTATTTCATAGCTGTGGTGTAATAACATGACATCCACCACTTAAATTGAAGCATTATCACAGTATTAGTCTATTTTAAGGAGCACCCCTCCCCATATTCGAAACGAACCTCTGTTGTTCTCCATAGCTAAACACTACAGCATCCGTTTTATTGCAGTTTCTTTCATTATAAAAGCAATTAGCAACGCTTAATGTTCAAGGCTGGAAGTCTCCTGTGCATGCAGAGAAAGAGGGAGAGGCATAGTAACAGAGAAAGTAGGACAGAATAGGGACCCAAGGTGCCTTAAGTCTACCCTGCTGCGTCCCTGCCTCACATTACTCATATCCACCTACTCCCTCCCCGAAACCTCACTTTCCATTTGCAGCCTTCCATTTCTAGTAATCACATTAAAGGTATTCCATCTAGCCTTGAGCCCTGCATTGGGCCCCTCATTGACCACATTTTTGGGCAGACTGTATCATTTATCCACCACGTGATCTGTGAAAAATATCCTTTTTTTATCATTTCTTTTTTCCTCCTGCTGCCAATCTGCTCTTTCTGTCCCGGTCCCTCCCGGCTCTGTCACCCACATTCAATAGGGCTTACCTTCTCGTCTAGTGTGTCCCCATGAATTACCCCTCTGCCAGGCCTTCTGACCTCTAGGGACTACATATTGAGGTTTGCCAATCTGTCTTTATAGGATCTTTCCTGACGCCTTCCCTAAGGACTCTGAATTATTTTCGTTGCCCTGCTCTGTCTTGTTTTTTAACCTATCCTGATCCTTTTTTAGATGTGGACTTCAAAACTGCACCTAGTACTGCAGGTGTGGCAACCTGTAGAGAAACATATCACCTTCTTCCTCAGACGAGTAAACCCCTGTCTGATATATCCTAGTACCCTTCCCATGTGCTACACTACACTGAGAGGAGGACTTCAGGCTGTTACTAATTATTACCCATGATTCCTTTCCTCCCTACAGTATTCAACCGTTATCCCATTAATTCAGTACTCTGTCTGTAGTTCTTGTAACCAGTGTTCATTACTTTGCGTTTTTTGCCATTGAATTTCAGTTGCCAAATATAGGACCTCTTCTCCACTCTCTCTCTTTCTACCTCCCTCTTCTTATTGTTAATCCCTTCCTCACTATCCACCCCACCACAGAGTTTGGTATCATCTGCAAAGAGACTTACTTTCCGCTGCTGTCCCACCCTACTTGTCACTGTCTTTATCCTTGAGGAAAGTACCATTTATGACCATGGTGGGCTTCATTCTGCTGGGGCTAGCCACCCCAGAGCCTACTGAAAAAGGAAAATCTGGAATAGCATGGTGGGGAGAGGAGGGCCTGGGGGTGGTCAGAAGATCTGAGGTGGGTAGAAACCACTGCCATAATGTGCATGGGGCACACATTCTGTTTTAGCCCCATTAAACCATCCCACCACATTAGTCCTGTAGGCAGGGTGACAGCCAGTGTTGTGTGGTAATGCATGATACCAATGGCACCAAATTCCCCACCAAAGGAGGTGTTACAAGTGCAAGCAGATATACTCCTTTCCTGGAGTCGGTGCACAGTGCCTCCACATCATGTTTTGGAACCCATTCAGCCCAGAGTGGGAGACTTGGTGATTATTTGGATCTAAAATGTTTGAACAGCTAGCTGGCAGATAAGGATCGCTAGGCCCATCCAGTCTGCCCGTAGGCCCTATACATGGCATGTGGCCACTGACCCTATGTGATCAAAAGCCCTATGAGCAGAGACTGAAGGACCTCAATATGTACAGACTGGAGGAAAGGAGGGAGAGGGGGATATGACAGAGACCTTCAAATACCTCAAGGGTATGAATAAGGTTCAAGAGGAAAACCTTTTTCTGAGAAAAGGATGCACAAGAACAAGGGGTCATGCGATGAAGCTGGAGGGGGATAGAATCAGGGGAAATCTAAGGGAACACTTCTTCACAGAAAGGGTGGTGGATGCCTGGAACAGCCTCCCTGAGGAAGTGGTAGGAGCAAAAACTGTAATGGGGTTTAGGAAGGCATGGAATAAGTATATGGGAACCTTAGAAGCAAGGAAAGGGGGTAAAGTCAGAGATCAAGCAGGGTCTATGGTGTGACATTAGGTAGGGACATGGGCAGACTAGGTGGGCCAAGCAATCCTTATCTGCTGTCAAATTCTATATTTCTGTGCTTCTGGTTCATGTCACATCTCCCAGAGGCAAAAATGGGAGATAAAAGCAGAGAGAGTGAGGGAAGCCCTCAGCTCCCTTAAGACGGAGAAAGCACCGGGGCTGGATAAATTACATCCCAGAGTGCTGAAGGAACTTGCAGATGTCCTGGCGAAACCCCTGGCGGAGCTTTTCACCATCTCTCTGAGGACAGGGTGGGTGCCCCAAGACTGGAAGGTGGCGCATATAGTGCCTATCCACAAAGGGGGATCAAGGGAGGTGGCAGGGAACTACAGGCCTGTCAGCCTGACATCAGTGGTGGGCAAGGTGATGGAGGGCATTGTCAAGGAGAGGCTGGGGGGACCTGGATAAGTCAGGGTGCCTGGACGATAGACAGCATGGATTCATCCCGGGGAAATCATGTCAGACAAACCTGGTGGAGTTCTGTGACTGGGTGACAAGTGCCTTGGACCTGGGTAGACCAGTGGATGTCCTCTTTCTAGACTTCAGCAAGGCATTTGACTCTGTTCCTCACGTGGGCCTGTTGGATAAGCTGGGAGAAATGGGGTGGGAACCAGATGATCAGATGGATGAGCAATTGGCTCCAGGACCGGACCCAGAGGGTCGTAGTTGGTGGAATAGTCTCATCCCAAAGAGGGTCATTAGTGGGTCCCACAGGATCAGTCCTTGGGCCCCTTCTGTTCAACACCCACGTATCTGACATAAGGACAGGAATCAGGGGGAGGAGATGAGTCTCTTTGCAGATGACTCGGAAACTGGGGCGTGGTGGATGGGAGGAGGGAGGGTGGCCCTACAGGGGACCTGGAGGTTCTGGAAAGATGGTCTAGAAGTGGAGCTGAGGTTCAATGCAGAAATGCAGGTACTCCACCTGGGGCCAGAAACCCAGGCCAAGTGTACACCCTGGGGGCAATGCTATAAGTCTCGATGGCTGAGATGGACCTGGGGTGGTGGTGGATGTCAAGATGAACAACTCTGAGACTTGTAGGAGGGCAGCAGCCAAGGCCAACAGGATGCTGGGATGCATCGCTAGGGATCACCTCAGAAGGAGGAAGTGATACTCCCTCTGTATAACTGCTTGGTGAGGCACTCGATACTGCGTGCAGTTTTGGAGGCCACACTTAAGAGGACATTAACCTCCTGGAGAGGGTCCAGAGGAGGGCAACCAAAATGATTTGGGGCTTGGGGACAGGACCTATGAGGAGAGCTCAAGAGCTAAATATGTACACATTGGAAGAGAGAAGGACTGGGGGACATGATAAAGGTCTTCAGGTACATGAAAGGGTAAATAGGGGAGGAACAGTCAGGGTGCTTGAAGGAAGGAGGAAGGGGCCACTAGAGGCATGGGTGGAAGCTGGAGGGAAGATTCAGGGGAGAAAGGAGGAGGTGCTACTTCACTGAGAGGGTGGTGGAGCCATGGAATGCACTGCCTAGGGGCTGGTGGAGGCAGAGACAGTGGAGGGGTTCAAGAGGGGTGGGACAGGTACAGGGGAAGGGTTCTGGAAGCAAAATCCAATGCAGCAAGAATATCCGGAACTGGGAAGGGAGAAGCCAGAGAAGGCGAGGGGGACAGCAAGGTCAGCACCCAGGGTGGGGGCTGACCAAACGAGCAGACACAAAAGACCGTTAGGCCTATTCTGCTGGCATTTTAGTATGTTAGTATGTTAGAAAGATGATTACAAGCACCCGCAGGCCCTACACCCGACCAGCTGAGCAAGTCTACCAGAACCAGATCCGTTCTGCAGCGGGGCTTGGGGAACCCTGCCAGCCTCGCCTGGGGGGAGGAGCAAGCCCTGGGGGAAGACAGCCAGTAGATAAGTCCCGGCAGGCTTCAGGGTGATGGGGCTGGGGTGGTTGTCGGAAGGAAGGCCAACTGGGGGAAGAGAAGGAAAAAAAACATGTTTCAACAACTCGTCAGGCCATGAATCCATTCGTCATCACCAACTCTGTGTTTTGGTGGCCTTTAGTTTCCCAAAGCCTGCTGACTCAGGCTGGTGCACACATAATGTGAAAGAGTATATGTAATTACAGTCAGTGAGATACTGTGTTTAGTGCGCTGTTGAGGCAGAGTACTAGTACACAGTGTAATCATTCGAGCAGCATGCTATTTCTGTTTTGTGGTTTCTTGGACTTTGTGCATGGATGTTTCTGCATACACATAGTCTTGTTGAGTTTATGTTTCACTATTTGAGGCAGAAATCCCATGAAAGCCTCTAGCTGATTGTTTCCTGCTGGTTCTGTGGACGCATTTAGATTCTTCATATTGTTACAGATATATTTCTTATGTAACAATTGCCTTTTTTATATTATGCACATACAGGAGTTCAAGTTCAGCTAGGAGGCCAAGGGCAATGTGTACCAGGCCACTTTATTCATGTAGTGACATTTTTTTTTTTTTATTTTAGTCTTTGGTAACTGGGTAAGGCCTACTAGGCACAAGTGCCTGTTTTCAGGGGCAACCTGGGAGCACTGGGCGGTTAAGTGACTTGCTCAGAGTCACACAGTATACAAGTGGAGGTTGTGAGACTCAGACTCAGGTCTGGTCTGCTGGATGTACCAAGCTCATTCACACTTCGTTCCTCTGGCTATACTGCCAGCCTACCTTATGAGCCAAAACACATTCATGTCTAAAGCTTCCAGAGTTGAGAAATGCATTTTTCCTCAGTGCTTCACACCTTGGAGGCTGACCTCGTCAGATCCTAGAAGCTAGGCAGGGTCAGGCCTCATCAGTAGTCTGATGGAAGATGTCTGATGAACATCAGGTCCTATAGGAAGTGGTGAAGGGGCAGTCTCCCCTTGGTTATAAGCAACCGTTGTGATGATCCATCATGGTGTTTTGGGGACGCAATGCTGCCATAAGGTGTTGTCTGTCAGGTGAGCCGTTATACTTGTTTGCTTGATGGTTGTTCAAGTGGATGTCAAAGATTTCATGGGATGCTGAGGGCCAGCGGGAGGGAGGAGGAGGAGCGAGTGTCAGCGAGGATGCTTTCCCCTGGAGAAATGGCCCTGTGTGGGTCGTGGAGCACCAGCATGCACTTGAGTCTGCATGACCCAGTGAGCCCCACTTATCAGCATACAGGAGGGTGGGCAGAAGAACAGGGATGACCCCCAGCAGCACATACAGTGATGACAGCACTCCAGGTCCCCATCAGAGCCAACTGCCCACCTCTCTCAATACTGTTTGCAGGTCCCCCCCCCCCAAAAGGACCCACCATGGGCAGAGCCCTTGGAAGGGGAAGGAGGGTGAGCGATGGAGAACGCCTCAGATAAGTCTGTCCAAAGGATGGGCAACTCTGGAGACAAAGGTGAAAAGAAAATCCTATGGCACGTCACAAAAGTGGGACTATCCAGATCATTCACAAATCCACCAACAGATTTGCTTGGTTTAATATAAATCAGTATGTCCTCTACTCCCGTACCACCTCCATCCCCATGATGAGGTTGAAACATAGACTGTCAGCAGAAAAAGACCATTGGTCCACCTAATCTGCCTTGTTTCACGCTGTCCTATCTCAAGATCTAATGTCTAGTCAGGGTTATTGCCCTTACCTCCCCCCCCCCCACCTGCCTTACTGCTTCCTCCATGTAACTGTTAAGCCTTTGACTCAGTCCCAGCCATGTTTATCGGAAACCATTAATTGTTCTTGCACCCAACCCCTCTGCTGGTAGGCAGTTCCACAGCTCAACCACTCTGTCTATGGCTTAATACAGGAAATATTTTCCAATCCTTCTTTCCCAGTCAACAAAAACAAAATAGAAAGACATACAGACAGACAGATGTAACCCTAAAGTTAAGTGTCAAAAAGTGTTGCGTTCCCCTTTTATTGTGATATTTTGTGTAGTGGAACCCAATTAAATGCCTACAATTACACTGCAGTGGCATGCCAGTTAAATGTAATTTGTTTTCTGCTGTGAATAACATCTCTGTCTCTGGCCTAGATCGTTTTCTCCTTTTTAGTGTAATTTAGCACATGATCTTGAAATAGATTCACGGAAGGTTTGTTTTTAAAAAAATAATTGCAGCACAACTGGTGTTGTCTAGCAACACAGCACCTGTAATCACTGGTGTGTGTGTGTGTGAGTGCATAAAGTATCAGAAGAGTTTCTTTTTATGTTAACTATTCAAAGGGCAGATGGAGCATATATTTCTACTGGTATAGCGGGTCAGAATCCCTGTTTCCAAACCATCTTTTGCATGTGCCAATAACTTTTTTTGTGTTGTTCATTGCATTTTTGGATATCTTTTGTAAAGGGCGTCGTAGCGCAAAATGCAATTGTCCAAGCAGCAAAGCAGATAATATCACTCACTTTTCATTTATGAAATGCTGACATGCCTGGGGTTTGAACCTGGGGTTCACTGCAATTTGCTCTGTTTATAACTGCTCCCATCGCACTGAGTCAGCATTATACCGAATACTGTTCTGTTGCAAAGTGTCTTGATTCCTCCTCCCTCAAACTGACTTCTTCTTTCTTCGGCCTTGAAGCCAAGATGGCAAGTGGGCCTGAAGCCTGGGAAATCAATTTCATTGCGCGGCATTTGATTTGATTTGTTTCAAGTTGCCCTGATAAAAAATGTAACTAGATTTAGCTTGAGCAGTTACTAAGAATAGTTCCATAGAAGGCACATGGGAATCTCCGGCATGAATCAAGGAGCTCCCATCTGCAGCATCTGAATCCCCAGACAGAGGGGAAAATAACAGCAGGATATATCTTTTAAGCTCTGTGTGTTTTTTCTTACTGCAGATACTGTGATATGCTAAAGCACCACTGCAGCAGGAGCCTTGGCCAGATCAGTAACCTTGTAGTAATAGATTTGGGGCACTGTCTGAGCCACTGGCCTGTGTACAGTACAACACATGTTATTTTGTATACCTTTTCATACTACAGTATCATGGAGGGGGGCATGTAGTGTGGTGTTGCAGGTAGTCCGGAGCTCCAGGAACCCAGGTAGGAAGCCTTGGTGAATGTGACGTGGTGCTGGCCACAGCCAAAGAAGGCTCTGGTTGGTGTGTGTGTGTGTGTGTGTGTATGTGTGTGGGGGGGTGATAAATAGAGTTAAAAAAAAAAAAGGAGGTAATGCTGTTATCCCCACCTCAGAAGTGGAAAGTTCCCCTTTCACATTATGGCATGAGATGAGAAGTGCATGCAGGATAAGAGGCCATGCATTTCTGAGTGCTAATTTGGTTTTTTGTTAACTCTATTATTGCCCCGTCGGCCCGGGGCATCTCTCGGAGGCGCCCACTCGATCTGGACCTCCTACTCCTCGCCGAGACACTCCTCTTTGGTCCCTCCCACCAGGACTTCTCAGCCCCCACAGATCACCCCCCGGGGGAGAGCCTACCTGGCAGCTCTTTCTGAATTAGAGTGTCTGTCCTGTGTGGGTGGCGCCTGGGACCATCAGAGGAATGATCCGGCAATGGGGATGTGGGGCCAGTTCCCTGGGGCCCTCATCGCCTCCCTGGTCCTCCAGGGATTTTTCAGTTAGTTTTCCTACAGGAGTGCAGATGTGCAATGACGTCATAGCACCTGCGTGCCGACGTCTGCTGCCGCTGCTCCCCCTTGTTTCAGCACCATGTCCTTGCTCTGCCCCTGATTTCCATCAGAGGCTGCTAAGAAATGGTGCGAGACCCAGATCCCTCCCCAGGAATGTGAGAGCAGTCCTCCAGACACTCAATCCTTTCCCTCCCCTTCTAACCCCTGGTGGCAGAGTCCATTCCAGAACCCAGGTCGCCAGTGTGACCCGAAGTGTGGCGTCCAGTGCCTCAACTCTCAGTGCCACTGGGCCAACTTCGCAGTGCTAATTAGCTAAACTCACATAAGTGATTAATGCCTGCAATACTAACTGCCTATGGTGCCCTCTTTCTCTTATTACCACAGCCAGCTGCCTACTCAAGCTGCTCGTTTTATGAATATTATCTCAAAGTATGTTATAACTGAGTATCTTTATTTTTTCTTTTAGTTGTTTTGGTTGTTTATTGTGCATTCTTTTACTACCTCTGTATGTATGTTGACCCTCATCCTTTGACATGGAACCTTTGTAAACGAGCGGTTTCTGCTCAAAGGTATTTGTAATCCGAGAATTTAATAAATAAAAAAAAAATAAAATAATCACTGGTATGGAGTAGGATTACTTTGAGAGTATAACATGTCCAATGCTACCACTTGCCATTCAGGCAGTGGGGTTCATGCCCAGTGCCAGATATATCTAATGCCAACTGGCAAGGAGAGGTCCTGGCATCCTTCTCATATGCCTCCTGCCTCAGAGGAGGGGGGCACCTCCTTCCACTGCATGACTGCCCCTTGGTGGCCAGTGGGAGAGTGCATCATGTGGGAAAGAATAAGTGGTCCCTCTGGAGTGCTATGACATTGACACGCATCCACTTGCCTTGCAAGTGTCAGAGAGGAGTCACACATCCAGTGCAGAACCGGCAGCAGAGTTCTGAGAGTAGGGCAGGTCTCACCCACCCAAACAATGGCCCCCGTGGATGCTGTGCAAGGTCATGTCTCAGGACCACACCCTGGGAGAGGGATAAGTGAAGGTCTTAGTGGTATAAAAATACACCAGTAACTCCCAGGCAGATTAAGCTGTTTACACACACCCCACATTAGGGCCCAGCTGACTCCTCCCATGCTTCACCAGCTCCTCCCACTAGAATTAGACCGTCAAATGCAAACTGTCCTCCTGGCTTGGGAAATTGGTATATCCTACCCACGGGATCAGCTGTGGGCTACATTCTGGGAATTCGGTGACGTATGTTGAGCTGAGACCTCAGAGGACTTTAATGGTGTGTAGAAGGGCTTCAGCAGGTAGAAGGAGGATCTGGAGGTTGGTGAAGAGAGATGAGTGCAAAACTAGCAAGTAAACAAAATGTACAAGTTGAAAGCTATAGCGGTGAGCTGTGGTGAGGGATTGGAACCCAGTGGAGAGGTATCAGCACTTTTGATCAGAATAGTGAACATTTTTCAGTTTTCACCACAACTCCTGATTCCTTCTCGTCGTGTTTTTATCTGTTCTGTAAACACAGGGCAAGGAAACCTTAATTTATCTAACATCCAAGTAAACAAGATTTAAGTGCTGTCCTCTGTGTGGCATAAAGGTCCAGCTAGGAGAAGAAAAGATGAAGAGTGAAATGGCTGTGGGATTCCCCATCGGTGCTGTCAGACCAGCCAGTCCATATTCAGCAGCAAGACATACAGACGACCAGAAAAAAGCCGCCAGTCTAGATTACACCACCAGCCTCACAAACAGACACACAAACACAATTTATTTTGCCGTTGTTTACATAGTTGCCGCCTGGCTAGTTCGGCCATTACCAGAAATAACTGCAACGATGGCCAGCAGGTTTCAAGGGTGATGTATCAGTCAGGGCTGTAGCTGAGGAAAAAAAAAGCAATGAACCTCACAACCCTCACCGTTGTATATGTAACCTTGATTATTGCCCAACCTGATTGTGCATCCTGGGTTTTATTTAAAGAACACCTGTTAAGAAATCAAGCCCACCCACCAACAGATAAACCCCTGATTTGGGGTTTAGCAAGGAAAAATGTTTTTAGTACCTTTAGTTGCTTTATTAAAGTTGTGTTAATACTCTGGTTTGTAGACAATGGCCACACTGCATGGCACCATTTCTAGTACAGATCGCAGCTTGGCGTGGCTCACTTGTATGTATTCAGCACAATTGAGTCATGCCAAGCCACTCGCCATACTAAAAATGGTGCCACGCAGAATGGATGCTGTGTACAAACTGGAGGATTCACGCAACATTAATAAAGAAACTGAAAGTTACCAAAAACCCTATTTTTCCTTCTGAAACCTCAAATCGAGGGGTTATCCGTTGGGGGATGGGCTTGCTTTCTTAACAGGTGTTTTCCTTTAAAGAAGTAAAAATAGCAAAACAATTACAGCAGCACTTAGTTTTATGTCTTGAGTATAAAGTTTATCATACAATGGGGTATGAAAATCCTGTAAACTCGTTGGTCAAAACACATCACATGACCATGGTATATCCTGTAATAACCCACGGCTGAGAAATGGCATTTATAAAAAACATACTTAAACACATTTAAAATGTATTTTACACATGGGTCCATTATAATCGCAATAAGGCACTCCAGGGTGTGGGTTATTGGGGGATTTACCCACTTCTTGTGTAGTTAAGTCACTCAACTCGCCTCATGACACACCACACAAAGCGGGCAAATCCCCAATAACCCACACCTAATACTACTATTATAAATAAACAACACATGAAGAGCAACCAAGATCAATGACCAGGGCCCAGAATATGCTGGCCTCCTCCCCCAGATTCTTTTTTTTGACAGCGGTTCTTTTATCCACCACTGATGTGCTTCCATTGATATACCTGATCCCAGGGATGTACCCCATTAGGTCCTGGGTCTCCTTGGTCCCCCAGAACCTGGTAACCCACTGGTTACACCCACGGTTTGTCCTCCATGGCAGGGCTCCAGGAGGAGGGTTGTGCTCCCTCTGAGGCAGTCCACACACTTGTGCGGATCAGAATTCAGTGATGGCAGGCACTAGGGCCCAGGGAGTCACCTAGGTTCAGATCGTGCCTTCAGAGGGCAGTGGGATTTTTCTGTTCCTCTAGTTCTCCCTCCTCCCTCCCCTGACGCGTTACACAGCCTGTGGCCTTGCACGCTCACAGCTAGTCCTGCAGTTGGAGCAAGCTCCCTGGTCTAGTCACAGGGGTCCCTGTGGTGGCAGAGCTCACTGCCAGCCCTCCCCAGCCAGGGTCCACTGCTGCACAGCAGCTACCTTGGCCTGGCCTGCCTCCCGACATTTAACCAGGTGAGACACACTAAGCTGAAAGCTTGTTTACAGGTGCAACCTTGGAGCACAGGGAAGTTAAGTGACTTGCTCAGGGTCACACAGTATACAAGTGGGGGCTGTGGGATTCAAACACAGGTCTCCAGATTTGCAGCTCAGTGCCTTAAACCACTGCGTTATACTGCCTGATGTAGTGTCCTGAGCTTGCTCCCAAACTCAGTTTTCCAGCATGGCAGCGCAACATGCTGTCTCTGGCCGCCAGGACGACCGCCCCCATATTTAGCTTGTAATCCATGACCTCCGTGGCACATTGTTGGGTACTACACCAATGGGGCTGAAGCATCAGGTTGTGAATCTGCATGACCCTGAATCCTTCATGGAAAAGCAAGATGAACTCCTGTTTTCTTCAGATCACTGTATTATCTACCAGAGGTGCGCAGTAGATACTAGAGCAGTCTTTTCAACAGTGGGATATAGTGTTGCTAGTACAGTAGCATGCCTGCCAGTGTTTCTATAACAGAATGAATTGCTCCTTAATGGTCTATTTAAGGACCATTTTGCAGTAAGTAACTGCGTTTTTTTTTTTTTTTTACAATGTGTACCACAATGGCAGGCTATAAAACAAATGCATCAAACAAGAGTAAATACTTCCTTTCTATTGCAAAAGAGACAGTGAAGCTCCCTGTAACGGTCTCCAGCACAGATAAATCCTCAGTAACCCAAATTAGGAAGGGGAATTGAAAGGATTAAAATGTTCAGTAAAGTACTTATTGAAGATGTTAACATTACTGAAAGCTTCAACGAATACAAATATGTCTAATTACAGAGAACAGGTGAGCTACTTATACATTGAATTTGTTAATGAAGAGTTCTGAGAGTAAAAATCGATCTAAATTAATTTTTTTTTTCATTCAGGATGAAAAGGACATTGGTAAACATGTGAGGGAGTTGAAACCTAATAAGGGTACAAGATTTGATGGACTTCATCCTAAACTGTTGAAAATTGCTGCTAGTCAAATAACAGAACCTGTATGCCGGCCCGGTGGTGCTGAGTGTTGAGGCACTGGATGTCATACCTCTCACCACGCAGCCAATCTGGGTTCGGGAACGAGCCCAGGTTGTTGGGGGGGAGGGCGTGGAGCAGGATTGAGCTGCCGCGAGGCGGCTTTCCTCTCTTTGGGAGGGATGAGGGGTTTTCCCTGGCTCTTGACTGCCACCCGGTGAAGGACGGATGGCAGTCCAGACTATGAGGGAGCCTGGTGATTGCCAGGGGTGGGGCGGAAGGGGCTGAGCTGGCACCTGGAATGCATGTGTGCCTTCACGCGTACGCACTGCCGTGTTTGCTGGGGTCCCTGGAATTACGGGGTCAAAACAGGGAAAATCATAAACTGCATATAGGAAATGACAGAACCTGTGACATTTATTATAAATCTTTCACTGTATACTAATTGTGTATCTACCTGTTGGAAGTACGCAGTGCTAACTCCCATTTTTAAAACAGGTGAGAGAGAAATCATGACAAATACAGACCAGTTTCAGTCTTACCTGTATTATCTAAATTGCTTGAGAAGGCTGTATTGGGGCAATTGTTCAAATACCTGGAAGTTAATAATTTGCTTTCAATTGCCAAGCATGGATTCAGGAAGGGCTACAGCATGGTAGTGGCCTTGGTCAGGTTGGTGGGAGACATTTGTGACAGCACTGAAAATGGTCTACTAACTGGGGCAGTCTTTATCGACCTGATGGTGGACTATTCTATACTGGTCAATAAAGTTAAGTCCATACATATCAGTAAATATACTCTAGGCTGGTCTGTAGACCATTAGACTAAAAGAAAGCAGATAGCAAAAATTGGGTTGCCTTTGTCAAGTCTGTAGGGAATCAGCTTTGGTGTTACTCATGGTTCTGTTCTGGGTCCGTTCCAGTTTTCCATTTTTGTAAATGATCTACAACGTTTACAGACAGACTTCGACAAGATGAGAAGGACAGTGAGGAAAGACAGTGAGAGAGGAGATGGAGGGCATGGAAATCACAAAAGATGTGGAAGAGTTATGGGGAGCTATTAGAGACCGAGTAGAGGAGGCCACCCAGATGTGTATTAGGAGAGTTACGAAGGGTACAAGATGCAGGAGACCACTCTGGTTCACTAAGGAAGTGGTGAAAGTGGTCGGGGGCAGGAGGAGAGCTTTCAGAGAATACAAGAGAACAGAGAAGGAAGAAGACAGGGAGGCTTATAGGGAGATGGGGAGGCTTGCAGGGAAGGTAATAAGGAGGGTGAAGGCCAACACTCAGGAAAGAATAGCAAAATGGGCCAAGAGAGGAGTCAAAACATTCTTTAGATATGTGGGAGAAAGGAGGAAGGCTGGACAGGGGATCGCAACACTGTGGGGCGAAGGAGGGAAGTCATTAGAAGAGGACGGGGATAAAGCAGAAGAACTAAACAGGTACTTTTGCTCTGTATTTACAAAAGAGGGGAAGGGCAGGGGGCCTGAGCTAAGGAGGAGGGTAGGGGGCACAGAGGTGGACATGAGTCCTTTCAGTGCAGAAAGAGTAAGGAAGGGAGGAACTAAGCAAACTGAAGGTGGACAATGCCATGGGACCGGACGGGCTGCATCCGAGAGTGATTCGGGAACTGAGAGAGGAGTTGACTGCCCCACTTGCAAGGCTGTTCAACCTGTCTCTGGATTCAGGAAGGGTGCCAAAGGACTGGAGGAAGGTGACTGTGGCAGTGATACACAAGGGGGGAAGCAGGGAGTTGAGGGAAAACTACCGCCTGGTCAGCCTCATCTCAGTGGTGGGGAAGGTCATGGAGGCACTCATTAGGGAAAGGGTGACTGACTATCTGGAGGAAAATGGGCTGACGGATGACAGGCAACAAGGGTTCACAAAAGGGAAGTCGTGCCAGTCCAATTTAATTGAGTTCTTTGACTGGGTGACACAGATGATCGACTGGGGTGGGATGGACATGGTCTATCTGGATTTCAGCAAGGCCTTTAACTCCATACCCCACAGAAGGCTAGTCAACAAGCTGGAAAGTGTGGGGGTGGGGGACAAAATAGCTTGATGGGTAGAAAACTGGTTGGCGGACAGAAGCCAGAGAGTGGTAGTGAATGGAGTGCACTCCAAGACAGGGTGGGTGATGAGCGGGGTCCCCCAGGGGTCAGTGCTGGGACCACTCCTTTTCAGTATCTACATCAGCAATATAGCAGAAGGGCTGAAGGGTTAGGTAACCCTTTTTGCAGTTGATACAAAAATCTGCAATAGGGTAGACTCCGCAGGAGGTGTGCAGGACATGAGGCAGGACCTGAGAGCACTGGAAGGGTGGGCAGAGACCTGGCAACTAAAATTCAGTAACAAAAATTGCGAAGTCATGCACCAGGGGCACAGGAACCCGAAGGCAGGGTACACCCTCAGGGGGAGAAGAAGTCAGGATTACGGAGCAGGAGAGGGATCTGGGGATAATAGTGTCTGGTAACCTCAAGGTGGGAAATCAGTGTAGGAGGACAGTGGGGAGAGCGTATGGGATGTTGGCATGTATAGGCAGGGGAATAACTAGCAGAAGGAGGGAGGTCCTGATGCCCCTATACCAAGCCATGGTAAGACCGCACCTCGAGTATGGAGTCCAATTCTGGAGGCCATACCTGCATAATGACATAGATATGATTGAAAGGGTTCAGAGAAGGGCAACCAAGATTATACAGAGGATGAAGGGCAAACCATATGAACAGAGGTGTAGGAAATTGGAGCTGTACACATTGGATGCTAGAAGGGAGAGAAGGGACATGATAGAAACCTTTAAATACATCAGAGGGCGGGCCGGCCCATCGGCGCAGCGGTGGGATTTCGCTTGCTTGACCAGGTTCCAGGAATGGATCCGGGTCGTCGGAGGGCGGCCGGGGAGTAGGATCGGCGTCCGATGGGCAGCTCTCCTACTCGGGAGGAGGCGGCAGCACTGGTGCGATAGGGACCCCTGGTGGAGACTGGGAGTTCCACGCAACCGGCTCGGCGTGGGGGAGGCTGGGCAGGCGCTGGCATCATTGCCGTCCCGCCTCCTCGGGGGAAAATCTGGTGGAAAAAGAAGGCGGGCAGGACCACCGATCTGTAAGCCCTTCCTGGAGAGCCTCACATTGCCGCCGTCGGCTGCGGGACCCGACCAGTTACAGTTCCGGGGTCACCCGAAGGTGGCCTTAGCCCACCTTCCCGGGGCAAGCCGGGGTGACTGTGGGTCCCCAGCAGCAATTGACGGAGGTAGAGGTCTCCGGGGGCCGTGACCAAGGCGGATGGCCCCGGTGGTCCCGCCAGAAAAAGGGGCAAATAATAAATACATCAGAGGGATAAACAAAATGTGCTCAGGGCATTTATTTCACAGGCAGGAATGCACTAAAATGAAGGGCATGGGTTGAGACTGCGGGGGGGACGCTACAGAGGCAACATGAGAGGATGGTTCTTCACAAAGAGGGTGGTGGAAGCATGGAACAGGCTCCCAGAGGAGGTGGTGGGGTCTGAGACAGTGTTGAGTTTCAAGAGAGTATAGGACAGGCACATGGCGTCACAGGGAGGTGGAATGGGTGCTTTCAGAGGGAGGAGGAAGGGAGGAATGGTGGAGGGAAGGGGCAGACTAGATGGGCCAAGAGGTCCTTTGCTGCTGTCAAGATTCTATGATTCTGTAATCTACATACAATATATAGGATAGTGCATGGGGAACAGTTAACAACAGGGCTATTCTTTCATCGAGTTGGCAGTATGATGACGGATTTCGAGAGGTAATCAGTCGTCATAGAACCAAGGTGAAAGATTAGCCCTGTTGTTAACTGTTCCCCATGCACTTTCCTTTATAGTGTATAGTGGAATGTTGTTTTCTGGAAAAAAAAGTCACTACAGCATCTTTCTGTTTAAAATCATTTTTACTGAGGTTGTAGAAGTAAAAAGAACTTAACATGTTTAACGTTTTAACATTTAACACTTTTAGTGTTTAAAAACTCACATACAGCAGCACCCGGAACAGCAATTCACAATTTGTGGGGAAGAGAAAAGAAACGGGGTCAGTAGTGAGGATCACATTTTTAATTGAGACATTCCCACCCGGAACAACAAACCCTGTTAGTCCAATTGCATTTTACCTTATTCAGAATCGGAGGATGTGTCATGAATTACTGCAACTCGCTTCCGTTTCGGTGGTGCTGCTGGATGTATTTTTGGATAGTGGCTTTAACAGTACTGCCGCCGACATTGCTACTTCAAGTGTGTGTCCTGTCAGTGGAGTGAGCCCTAACTGTCAGATGCTGCTCGAGGACACAGTGTGTGACGTATGCAGTGCAGCAGAACAAAAAGTCGTTCTGCTGCACTGCAGACATCACTAGTGCAGCAGAACAAAATTTCGAAAGCGATGGATTTCGATGGAGAACAATGTTCCACTATACACAATATGCAGTGATGTGTCTACCATCATGTATGCAATGACACAGTAAACGGGATCGGACCTAGGAACGCACCTGCAAAATACTTACAATAAGCTTTAAAAGTGGTTATGGAGAACATGCATCTGTTAAATGAGGGGAAAACCAAGACAATAGTCTCTGATTTCAGACAAAGGTTAGCTGTTGCAGGAAATGACTTTAAAAATCATTGGGTCTAATGACTCACCCTTAGAAACTGTGAAAACATTTAACTGTCTGGGCGTTGCACTCAACCAGGCTCTTCCTTTTCAAGATCATATTATAGTATATGGTTAGGGCTTATTCTAGATGGAAAACAGTGGCTTCCCAAATGTTGTTGTAGGACAGTTCAAAGGTCAAAAAAGTTGTTGTACTATCGTTTTGATGTCAGATCGATAGTACAACAACTTTTCAGCCTTGAGCTGCTACATGACTGGCTGAAAACAGAGCTGATCAAAAATGCGCTCTAAAATGGCGGAGGTGTCTAACGATCAGTCGGTAGTGCCATTCAGTCAGATAGTTGGGACACGGACTGCCATACTCGGCTCCGTGTTCCCAAACTATCAGTTTGCCAGTTTTTTTTTTATTTCTTTTGCCGAGAGCAGGACCGCAGGAAGCAGTGAAGCACCGTTGCATTCGGTGTCAGAACTGGATGGCGACTGCAGCATGGACCAGGAGGGAGCGACCAAGCAAGCGAGTGCGACAGTATTCACAAGGTATGAACCTTGTCAAAAGTCAAACCTCCTACAGTTTGGGGAACCATATACTACTGTATATAAAATAGTATATGGTTGCTTAAACACAACAAGGCGTTGTTGCCATCTCGGGGAAGTGATTTTGTCACACAGACCTCTCAAGCTTCACTCTCGAGGTCTGTGTGACATCATCACATCCCCACAATGGCAACATAGCTTTCTTCTGTATGAGCAACCATACACTATTCTATATATGTAACAAAATGGCTCGAAAAGTAAATGGAAAACTCAGATTTCTGTATAGAAATCAATCAAGTTTGATGGTTAAAAAGAAAAGTCATAGCCAAACAGGTTTTACTTCCAGCACTTAAATATCATTTTATTCTTTTTTACAATTCATCTGACAGTATTTTATTGAACTATAAACAGAATAATGAATAGATGAGAGTGTATTACAAGGTAATAAAACCATCGAGAGGTTCTGGGGACAAGGGACCCTCGAGAGCAAAGCTCAAGAGTTTCCTTTGTCCCCAGAACCTCGAGATGGTTTCAGTACCAAGTGAGACACACTCACCTATTTTTTTTTTTAATATATGGATCCGATTCAGAAATTTACTTGGGATCAAAAATGGGCGCCAAACTACTTCAGCTGACACTCGCTTCAGGCGCCCAAAAACTGCTCTGCTTAGCTTGGAGCGCTGCGCTGAAGACTCAGTCACTCGAGTCTTACCTGTTGTTTATTTTTATCTTTTTTCCTTTTTTTTGTGGGGAGATGAGTTAAAATAGGATCAACCAGATATTTTGGAGGCATTGAAAAAGGAAAGGAAAAATTAAAAAAATGAAAATAACGTGTGGCTATCCCCAAGGACATTTCTCTCGCTAAGCAAGTGAAAGAGACACCATGTTTTTCAAAATTGTTTCGCCCACCCACTGTAGAAAAGCATCCAATAGGAAGGCACACTTAGGATGATGTTGTGGCCAGAGCTGCACTTCAGTTTTTTTGCTAATACTATCGTTCAGGTCCAGAACGATACTATTACGGCACCTGAATGATAGTATTATCACTCGTTAATGGTGGTCTTATCGCTTCAGGAGCTTTGGTATTACCGGGGATTTTTTGTATGCTTTAGAAGGGTATTATTTTAAGCATCCATATATTAAAAAATAACATTCAATAAAATATTTTGATTTGTAACCAGATTGTCAAAGCAAACTCATCATTGTGTCTTTTATCACCAATTTGACACTTTGTCACCATCGCTTTAGGAGCTATCAAAATACAACAAATTTTGTTCAAAACGTCCTGACAACAAATACTTCACATTTACTCAGAAATAAGTTATGTGTGTCCAGTATGATTAAATCATTACAAAATTCATCAGTCAAGCAGTTTATCTCCAGGCATGGCGGAAAGCAGGAAGTGGTGGATATGAATACAGTGCAGGGCTTCAGACAGGCATGGGATAGGCATAAGGGAGCAATACAGATGAGTATGATTAGATAGGCCATTGATAGAGCAAAGGCCGATGGCACATTTATAAGGTAGAAAAAGAAATGGGCAGACTGGATGGGCCTTGCGATCCTTATCTGCCGTCAACTTCTATGTTTCTATGTATGCAGAAATGGTTGCTAGAAACAAAATTGCGGAATGTTCATTCACTGTTTATGGTCCAATGATACTAATCAGTTAATCCATCAGGGCTTAGACCCTCTTGCAAAATATTACATTTTTAATTTGAGCCTGTGTTACAAACTGTGGGCAAATACCTTATGCAGCGGTATCCACAAGTAAGATGGAGTGGTTGTTGTAAATATGCTATGTTGATAAAAATTATTGTCTATGTTTGCTTTTAAATGTATATTATTTTTTTTGTATTTAGTATTACATTTTGTATTGCAGCATGTATTGTTTTCCTTCTGTTGTAACCCTTATGCTTCGATGTTTGTTATCTCCAGGCATGGCTGAAAATTGATTATTTTGATCCAGTCCACCTTCCTGGTAAACCAGAAATAAATACTTTTTTATTTTATTCTTTGGTAACCAGGCAAGACCCACTAGACACAAGTGCCTGTTTTCAGGGGTGGCCTGGGAACACTGGGCGGTTAAGTGACTTGCTCAGAGTCACATAGTACGCAAGTGAAAGTTATGAGAATCAAACCAAGGCCTGGTCTGCTGGATGTACAAAGCTCGTTCATAGCTCATTACTCTAACCTCTAGGCTATACTGCCAGCCCAAAAGTATGGATGGTGTTCACACTAGCATCTTTGGTAGTGCACTAGAACTGTTGTATCCTCCAGTAGGGGGTCAATATTATTACAGTTCTCTGTATAGAGATATCCCTTCCCTCCTCCAGTAAGAGTAATTTCAAATCCCTTAGTACAGTGCGGGAGCCAGTTCCCTCTCCAGCAGGTGTCATAATCCTCATTTCAGGACTAGATTCATTTTCCTTCCCCTGGACAGCTAGGGTAGGAATCCTCAGTACAGTATCAGATCAACCCCTAGCATGGGTGGTAATCTGCAGCTCAACTCTGGATTTGGTACCCCCTAGGTACAATAACACCTCCCCCCCACCACCACCACCACTTAGGGTCATAATCCTCAGTACAGCACTGGATCCGAGGTCCTGTCTACCTTTTCTGGTGATTGTTCAGGTGGACATTAAAGATCCCGTGGCACTTCTCAAGAAGAGTAAAGAAATTTCCACAGTGTCTTGGCCAATTTTCCTAAGTTCACTAAAATGCCACCAACAGATTAACTAGTTCAGTTTCAGTTGGCTTGTATCTGTAGCCCCACCTCCAATTCCCCCACCCCCGGGACAAGGCTGAAAATAGGCAGGTATATAGTATTTCTTTCCCCATCAATAAAAACGAAATAAATAATTAGAGTCCTCAGTACAGCACTGGTTCCAATGTTCCCTCCAGTATAAGTCATAGCTTGAGTTCTCAGTACAGCATGCTGATTCCAAGTCACCTTCTGGTATGGACATAGCTTGAATCTTTGGTAGAACACTGGTCCCACTTCTCCTACCGGTATGGTCATAGCTTGAGTCCTCAGTAAGCCCTGGTTCTGATTCTCCCTCCAGTATGGTTGTAACTTGGTGAGACCCCACCTAGAGTATGGGGTCCAGTTCTGGAGACCTCACCTACAGTATGTATGGATGTAGATAAGGTGGAGAGAATCCAAAGGAGGGCAACCAAAATGGTGCATGGCATGCAACAGAAGACCTATGAGGAGAGGATGGAAGAGCTTGATCTGTATCCCCCGGAAATTAGAAGGGAGAGGGGGAATATGACTGAGACTTAAATATTTGAAGGGGATTAACAAGGTGAGGGAAGGGAGCATCTTTCAGAGGAAGGAAAGTCAGAAAACTAGGGGATGCAGTTTGAAGTTGGAGGGAGACAGTTCAGAGGTAACGGGAGAGGGTACCACTTCACAGAGAGTGTAGTGGGCCCCTGGAACAGACTGCTAGAACAGGTGGTGGGGGCCAAAATGGTAGGGGAGTTTATGAGGTCAAGGGATAAATACATGGGGATAAACAGAAGAGGGGAAGGGGATGAACCTGGAAGAAAAGAGGGGACTGGAGTCCCCATCAGGGGTAGAGTGGGATACAAAGAGGCAGGTCTATTGCTAGCAGTGGGGATGGGATAGGGGCAGACTGGATGGGCCAAGGAATCCTTTTCTGCCTTCAGATTTCTGTGTTTCTATGTTTCTAACTTACGGCTTTTGTTTAATTCTGGTTCCAGTTGTCCCTTGGTTACTTCAGTTGTGGACCTAGCTTGAGTCTTCAACACAGAACTGGTTCCAATTTCCCTTTAGTATGATCATAGCTTGTAGCTGCTGTACAACACTATTTCCAATTGTCCCTTCAGCCAGAGTCATAGCCTGAGTCTTCAACACAGAACTTGTTCCAGTTTTCCCATCAGAATGGTCATAGCTTAACTCCTTTGTATAACTTTGGTTCTGCAGTAGGGATCATACAGCACTGGTTCCAGTTCTCCCTCCAGCTGAGGTCATAGTTTGAGTCCTTGCTATAGCACTGGTTTCAGTTCTCCCCCCAGTATGGTCACACCATAAACTGCATAAGTCCTTCGTACAGCACTGGTTCTAATTCTCAGTCCTTCCAGTATGAGCATAGCTTGAGTCATGAATACAGCTCTAGTTGCAGTTCTATGTCTAGTTGGGGTCATAGCCTGAGGCCTTGGTACAGCACAGGTTCCAATTCTTCATCCAGCATTGTCATATCTGGAGTCTTTGGTACAGCACAGGTTCCAGTTCTCAAGTCATGAATATAGTTCTGGTTCCAGTCCATCACCCCATTAGGATCATGGTTTGAGGCCTTAGTACAGCACCAATTCCGATTCTCCTAACAATCAGGGTCATAGTTTGAGTCCTCAGTGCAGGCTTTTTCCCAATTCTTCATCCAGCAAAGATAATAACCGGAATCCTTCACGCTTGATCCCATTTCCCTGTCCAATTAAAGCTGGATCTGAACATCTTGGTAGGGCTCCAGCACAAACTCATTGCTTTATTGCCAGCTGCTGCGACCATCCACAGGGCCTCTATTGTAAATGAATCTCTGTTTCTTGGATGCTGTCCAGGTCCTTAAAGTGTATGTGATGATGTCTAATAAGCTGACAATTGGCTTTTTTATTTATTGTGTTTTAATGTGTTAGTTATTACTTTCTACTCTTACGATGTTGTTTGTTTGTGCAATGAACCTAGTGTGGGGTTACCTTTACTTTTCAAACTGCTCGTAAAAAGAATTCAATGGAATTCTGATATTGTGAAGTAAGAAAATCCCAAGTTCTTAGGAGCCCAAACTATTGCAGTGAGAAACTATAGATTAATTTATTTTTCAAAAGAAATAGACACCTCTGTCAGCAACAGATTTTACCGTTTGTATGTTTGTAATATTGTTGTCTTACTCTTTATGATTTTACATTATTTTAAGTAAATAGCTGCTGTTTTTTTTTCTTTCCAAATAGAATCTAGCTAGGAGAAACTGTTATGTATGAAATAATAACAAATGCTCACAGACTATGTCCGGCCCATTGGCACGGCGGTAGTGCTACTACTGGCGTCACCGGCAAACTGAGTTTGGGAACAAGAATGGGCTGTCGGGGCCTGGCCAAGGGGAGGAGGACTGAGCATCCCTGGGGATGATCCCTTCCTCTGGGAAGGGTAGGTGGCCATCCTCACTGCAGTACTGCTAGCTGAGTGACCGCAGGTGGCAGTGCAGCTGAGGGTGTCATGGGAGGGGTGGATGCAGGTCGGAGGTTTGGTGTGAAAGCACTTTTGCATGCACACACACCTTGGACCTCCCCTGTTTGCCTGCATCTACAGGGATTGGATGGAATGGACAGAAAGCCCCACTAAATGGACAACTGACCCTGGTGAACCAGAGAGGACTGGAACTGTACTCCACAGCTGGCCAACCTGACAAAAAGCACAGTGAGTTGGAGAGGACTCCCTCTTCTCCACCTGGAGGTGGTTCAGATGGAGGTAAGGACACCTGTAGGGGTTGGACTCCCTAGGGACACCCAGAGGGAGATTGTGGTAGTGGCGTAGGAGGGTTTACCTATAGCGCTGCGACAGCGCAGATGCTGACATCCCTCACAGCGACAGACACAATGCCGAGTGTTGGCATTGTTCTGTCAGGGATGTCGGCATGTTTCCATCAGGGGGGCTGTGCCCCAACCCCCCACACCTCCCAGTCCCTCTCTCTATATATACAACTCCGGGTTAGAATTGTCTTGGGGTGGGGGCACAACACTTGGAGATGCACCACCAGTATCTGCAGGGACCAGCACAGCGACGTGACAATTTCAGGCAAAATCTGTTGCTGTGCTGGTCTTCAATGTCGCAATGTTGCTCTCCAGTCGGTACAATGCGTAGGATAGGGCATAAACATTGAATTTAAAAAAAAAGCTCTAGGAGGAGGGGGCATAAATAGTGAATTAAAAAAAACACTCATAGATTACCAAAAATAGAATATTTTTACTGAAACTGTGACATTTCAGTGGGAGAATGCTTTATGGTGTATGGCAGAGTGTTGTTGTGTATGGAGATCGCGTACCTGAAAAAGTCATTCTGCTGCAGTAGTGACATAGCTACTACAGCAGAATGACTTTTCGTTCTGTTATAGTAGCAATGCCACAATACAAGCGTTCCCTTTAGCACTGTTCATTGGACAGTGGGCTATTGAAGCATCATGCGCATGAGCTAGCTATCGGGAAGATGGCAGTGAAGTGGGGGTGGCAAAATGTAGAGACTGACTGTAGCAATCACCAAAAGTAAGAGATTTTTGACTTTTTTAACCATACTCCATATAAAATAGTGTATGAGAGCCCAAATACACAACAGAGCTGTTCTTAAGTCTCATGGTTACCATGACAACAAACGGACCTCTCGAGCTTAGCTCTCAAGGTCCTTGTCATCATGGTAACCACACAGTGCAAAAATAGCATTATAATATATGGACAGTGTCTATTAACCCCTGTTTTCAATCAGTTTATAACCTGATAATCCCATCGTTATGACATCAGTATGCTGTAAACGTTGCTTAACTATGTCATGATGATGGGATTACAGGATAGAATGTCCCCACCTGTCAAAATTCTTGGAAAGGAAAGGTGATCTGCTGCTTGGACATTCATTCAAAACACACACATTCCATTCAGACAGTTACAGACCCGCTGCAGTATAGATTGCAGTGGCTAATTTCAGCATTTCAGTTGCTCAACATTCAAACCAGGAGGCATTCATAGCCGAGCAGGAGAACAACCGTACATTGGAAAAAAAACAGTAATTTTCCCCACAGTGGCTAGTTTTCACATACACTATAAAATACAATGCCTGAGTAACAGTGGTCGACCACAGACGTAATCACCCCTCGCGGTTGCCATGACAACTGTAAACCTCTCGAGCTGCGCTCTCGAGGTTTACTTGGTTGTCCTGGCAACTGCTTGAGGTGATTACATCGTGGTTAGCAATTGTTACTCAGGCATTATCCTCTATGTTGTTTGTGGGCTCTCATACACTGTTCTATATATTTCTCTATAAAAATGTGCAAAACAGCGTTGAAGTTTCCTATTGAAATACAATGCCTACTTTGCTAGTGAAGATTTTCTGACACCATAATACAAGAATTCTTTTGGGTTGTTTTTAACTAGTAATTGGTAAAACATATGCTCCTTAAATAAATAATAGACTTGAGTCTTCCTCTAGCAGAGGTCATAACCGGAACCTTCAGTACAACTTTGAATTCAGTTCTCTCTCTAAAAAGGGGTCATAGCTGACCAGTACAACACTGGATCAAGTTCCCCCTCTAGTAGTGGGTCATAACTAAAAGCCTCAGTGCAGAGTTGGGCCTCCTTCCCTGCCTTACAAGGCTAATAACTACAGTCCTCAGTGTGACATTAAAGCTAATTCCTCTTCCAGTAGAGATTATAATCTGCCGTAGTACTAGTCTTGACCTCCCCTCCGCTAGGGAGCCGGGATGTGGCAACCAGTGGGCCAGTGTCCATCAGCATGAGTGAAGACTAAGCAGAAATACACCACATCTCTGGATAGTAGCATTTGGATTTCAGAGCTGAAATGACAAACTGATTGTCACATCATTACTGAAAATGAGAGGTCACTGGGGGCAATGCCAGACAGAAATATCCAAAAGGCTGGCTGGACTAAACATTGCTAGTAAAGAGATGATCGTCTCCTGGGCACTGTAACACAGAATGCAAAATCAGGTTTCTGCAGTTCTTTTCGTCTCACCTGAAACTCTGACAATTCAGTAAAACTAATGAGTTTTCATATTTTATAAGTTATAACAAGCAGTATTTGGTATGGCTGTTTGCCAGATGGTGATCTTTTAACACAGAGTAGTTCATTATTAAGCAGATACTGTGACACTTTCACATGACTGAGCCGTCAGGATTGCCTCTAAAGGCTGTCAGATGCTGTGTCAGTTTTTGTAGGCGAGCTTCATTTCTCATTTACTTTTTTGTAACACAAGATAAGTGTGCAGGTCCAGCGGTGTAGTCGAGTTCCCACCTGGGGACCAAGATTCCTTTGGGAACCCCAGAATCCCACACTGCAGAACCCATTAGATGAAACTAGGCAGAATTCGTCTAGTGCACTTACCTGGTCAACAAAAACTAAATAAATAAATAATATGTTTGGCTCCCAAGGAAGGAGCCAGCCGGCCACTCAGGGATCAGTCACCACCCGGACCTGGAGAACCTAACAGCAATACTCTCCATACTTATAAAACCAGAGAGAGACACTTGCCCACGCATGCTGCCCAAGGAATGGCACAGCCATTCTATCCATGATTATCAAGGTGAGAGACAGGGAAAAGGTGTGGGGGGATGGGGGAAAAAAACACAGAAGATATCCACCGTTGTCCACCGTAATTGTAATCTTATGAAGTGTACTGTATTGTATTTATGCCCAGGACCACCTTGAAAATGAGCTTGCTCAATGGTGTTTATGCCCGGTTAAATAAAGTGATTGATTGATTGATTGATCCTACAGTAAGAGGAGATGCTGCAGGACTTAAATATGTGCATTCTTGAGAAGAGGAGGGAAAGAGGTAACATGATTGAGACATTAGGGCTTGAGGGAGCACTCCTGACCAATCAGAGCACTCCTTTCCTCTGCACGTGAGACACTCTTATTCTGTGAAGTGTGGCTGATGCGCAGCTGCCCTGGAAATGGGCACGTTCTAGTAAAGTTTAAAAACAAATGTATTTACTGATCACACTTGCTCAATGTATATTACTAAAACTGAGACCACTATTATGGTTGTAAGAGTGGTCTCACTTATATTCTTAGGGTATCAAACCGCTTACCTTTGGTTTTCGGGTCTCATACTCTAAAAATATGCACAAGACCATGCTTACAACTGTGAGAGTGGTCTTGGTGGTGGTATTAACATACATACAAGTACCTGCATTGGATAAATAGAGGAGACATAAAGAATTCTTCTCCTTGAGTTCAAGCATAGGGATGAAAGGGAATTCACTGACGTTGGCAGGTGCGAGATTCAAAGAGGATGTCTGTAAGCACTTTTTCACAGAAAGGGTGGTGGACTGGTGGAATAAGCTGCCAGAGGAAGTGGTACAGACCAAGGGCTGGATTCACAAAGTCTCCGAAACTCCCACAGCTGAAAAACCTGGCAAGAGTGGGTTGCCACTCGCGGAGCCGTAGCTTTTCCCCGCAGCTGTGGTATGGTATTCACAAAGGTGGAGCTGGTTTACAACCGGCTCCATGATTTATGGCAGCTTGTGGGTGGTGTTTCCATAGACATCCCCACAGTTGTGGAAATATGTTACAGCCCATGGGACCGGCCGTAACATCTTTCTGCAGCTGCAGCAGGTGTAAATACCAGTCTCTGCAGCTGTGAAGATTTCGGTCCATAACCAGAGTTGCAGAGTGAGACTCAGTCCCTTTTTGCTTTGTGAATCTGGCCCCAAATCAATCAGCAGTTTCAGTCAGGAATGAGACGGGCATGTAGGTTTAGTTAGAGAAAGAGGGGGTAGTAACAAAGGGGATTGCCACTAGGGTACGACAGAATTGTTAGGTAGGGTGGTTAGACTGGATGGGCCAAGAGCCATTTTCTGAGATCCGTGTGTATGGATTCATGTAAGAGACCCTAATACAATGGCAAACTGTGAAAAATTTGCAAGGGTTTAGGACTGCACTATCCGAATTGATGTGATTCCCAATCAGAAGGCCATCTTGCAGATTTTTTTTTTTTATTTGACTTAGGGATGTTATTTGTCCAGTTTGCGCAAAACTGTAATTTTTCTCCAGACCGTTGCGCAAGAAAAGTCAAGGCACAACAGATGTTTAAGCAACCTGCTCATAATTTGTGGTGTGCACGTGGGTGCAGTGATGAAAGGAACAGCAATCGTCTTGGTGAAGCATTCACCGTTTCTGTATCCCTGCATCTCTAGGGGCACAATGAGTTGTGAGAAAACACAGCATTAAATGGTCAGAAGGCAGACCAAAAGGCAAACATAGCAGTAGTAGTACAAAAAGTACGGTAAATCAGTTATTTAACAAAAAGAAAAGTTAAAGCTTATTGGATGAGCAGATGCCACAGTGAGGATTAGAGGATGGCTTTAAACTGTTTCCTATCACTTTTTTTTGCAACAGCAATGATATAAGCTTCAGGACATTCAGTTTGACAAATAGGGCTTGCCGCTACAGCACAGAGGTAAAAAGGAAAAAGGAAATTCATCAGGAGTTACTTAGGATTAGTGGAGCCCTAAATAGACTAGGAATTCACTTCAGCCAATGTTATGGGTTCCTGTGGCCAACCCCTGTAATTTGTGGCCACCGTCAGCCTGCTGACGCCCTGCCAGTTCAAGACAACCACATGTCACTGTTTCATGGAGAGAAAGAAGGGCAGAAGTTTGAGCTATTCAGGATAGAAACTGAAGGCTGCTTATAGAAATCTCATCTCCTTTGATTTCCTTGCTTGTCTTATAATGCCTCCATGCCTTGTCTTGCTGTGCCTTGCCATGCTTCTATGCCATGCCTTGTCTTGCTGTGTTTTGCCATGCCTCTGGGCCTTGCCTTGCCTGGCTGTGCCTTGCTATGCCTCCATGCCTTGCCATGCCTCTATGCCATGCCTTGTCTAGCTGTGTCTTGCCATGCCTCCATGCGATTGTGGAGGGTTTGTGGGATAACAGATGGACCAGACACTGAACTTCAGGTTCAACACACAATCTCTGTGTGATGTTTATTCAAAATACAGGAAATAAGCTTCTGCAATGCCATATTTCTCCTGCAGTACATCAGTTTGCAGCAGTAGACTATGTATGTCCTTTCTCTGCACTTAGTCAGCACCTAGTGACACTGATCTCTGATCTAACTTACCAGTTGAGATGCAACCTCCACCTCTATGTGGACCCCGTTTGCTTGGGTGATGGGGGCCCAAAAGGAAAAAACACAAAACAAGCTACAGACAAAGAACCCCAATGCAGAATCACTGAAAGAAAGGTTACCCCAAAGAGCACTGGCAACAAATCAAGTTTCAAAGAAATACAACATCATACCGACTGCCATAATGCAAAGCATCATGGGATATATGCAAATCACCATACCATTTAGACTTTTTCAGTTTACAGCAATTTACATGCATTTTGAACAGCACAACTAACTTAATTTCTGTAATAGTCACCTAGTACTTTTTTCCATTAACAAAAACACTGAGTGCCATGGTATTTTCAACATTTACAGGTTTCATAAACATAAGGTATATACATCAAGGTATTTTATGACATAGTGCCATTACATACTAAATCCAACAACCTGTTTTATGTACACTTGGAGGTCACCACAATAACCTTCCTGTACGAGGACCTGAGAGGGAAAAGGAAAATTAAAGAGGACACCATAGCATAGTCAAGAAAGGGGAGGAGGTGCCCATAGGTGGCCAACCTTTTGGACTAGAAATAGTAAAGAATAGAATAGACTAAGAAATAGAAGAACTGTTGCAACAGATTTAAGAAAAGGTCGGTCCTCAAAAGTGGCAGGAGCTCCCTGTTACAGCCATGCCTGTCTAGCTGTGCTTTGCCATGCCTCGCCTTGCCTTGCTGTGCATTGCCATGCCTCCATGCCTTGCCTTGCCTTGCTGTGCCTTGCCATGCCTCCATGCCTTGCCTTGCTGTGCCTTGCCATGCCTTGTCTTGTTGTGCCTTGCCATGCCTCGCCTTGTTGTGCCTTGCCATGCCTCCATGCCATGCCTTGTCTTGTTGTGCCTTGCCATGCCTCCATGCCTTGTCTTGTGCCTTGCCATGCCTCCATGCCATGCCTTGACTTGCTGTGCCTTGCCATGCCTGCATGCCTTGCCTTGCTTCCTTGCATTTTTTCTAGCCATTGGGATGGGATGGCCTAAGTATTCTGCAACATGCATATTTGGCATATATTGAAAAATATTATAAAATGGCAAGAAAAAAATCTAGACATTTAATTGGCCAAGAGACATCACCTGACTGTGCATTAAATCTCTATAATGCACAAACTATTGTGGCTTATTACTTACATACAATAAATTGAATTCTACAAGATCGTCTTTTGGGATTAAGTGAGTTACCCATTCTTCAGTATTTGATCTTATCCCGACTGGTAGTCGGAGTTACTGTGTACTTACCCTTAAACCACCCCAACTCATCTCTGCTATCTGACCACTGATGCTGTTGGGAGACCAAGCTGAGAGCAGAAAATGTTAAGGGGTGGGGAATCTGATAACTAGTGTGTGGTCTTAACAGATGTTATCATAGTTGGGGTTGAACTTAGAGGGCCAGAAATACTTAACCCAACTAGTTGTGCTTTACATCCAGTCTGCTATTGGGGGGAAAAAAGGAAAAGACTCTCCCCTCCCCTCCCCAAAAATGTGAGCTGTCATTAGAAGTTATGCTTTACAAATATCAGTTTTATTCTTCATTATGAAAAAGGTTGCTGAAATAGAGCTTTCAGAATAGCTGTAAACATTCTGTTTGGCTTATGTTAATCTTAGGTAAACATATAAAATACTCTAATCGAACCCTAAACAGGGTCCAGCTCTATTTTAAAATGCCCATTTTTATTAGTGCAATAAAGCAGTCCCAGGGTTTATGTTAATCTTCAGTTACTTACCATCTAGGACATACTGTATTTCTTCGAATTTAAGCCACCCTCTAATATTAGCTGCCCTCAATCTATAGCCGCGGAAAACTTTTGAATATTGCATTAAAAGCCGCCCTCGTATTATAACCACAGAACACTACCATACATCCTATAACCGTGTACTGCCAAACCAGGAACATAGAGACCACACTGAAGTATTTGCTATAGGGTATTTATTTCAGTCTGACTCTTTTAAAAGTATAAATTAAATTATGGTACAAGTGCAAGGCCAAAACGTTGCCAATTCATTCAATGGGGTTGCCGGCTGCAGTCCTCTCTCTCTCCTCTGTAGAAAGCCAAACATCGTAGTACTCTCTGTATAATGACTTGAATGAGGCATTCCAACTTACATCGTCGGGCTGTAAGATTTTAGTGCGGCCTCCCGGTATGACTGAGATGATTGTTTTTCTTCTTTGCAGCTTTTTTAATGTTTGGTGGCAAGTGGCATCTGAAAGTGTCCCACGCTTTTACTAGGCATGTCCGCCCAGATTGCAGTTTCATCTATATTCCCTATAAGTGAGGGTAAGATGCTGTGAATTTTTATTTGTTTGGCACAAAAACAGGTGAAGCTCACAATTTGGTGAGCAAGGTCCTTAGGGAGACACTGACCCACAGTCGTTTGTTGCCATATGGTGAAGCCCCACCACCATAAAAACATATCGACCCACCCATGGCTTGCGTGAAATTCTGGCTCTTGGGCTAGGGTAGTAGCTTTTAGAGGTATAGCTCTTCTGGTGATTCGGTAGTGCTGCTCACGCTGCAGACCAATCCAAGATGCTAATTCAGTCTCTACTTCGGGATACTGAACTCTGCGACCTCCGCTATCCAAGCGTCTTCTTTATCTGTTAGTGCCCATACTGCCCATTATCGACACTTTCTCCTCTAAGCTCAGCAGCTTTTTTTGCCACTCTCTCAACTGTTTTTCGTCGATATGCAGCACTGTTGCCACAGGATGATTTCCCTCTCTCTCAGCTACCGCTATTTTGAATTCTAAATCAAATGCCTTGTGTTTTGGCATTTCAGTACTCGTTTAACTTGTTTAGATCTCTCACTAGCTCGCCTCCTCAGTACCTCACTCATGCGTGCTGCAACTGTCTGCTTTGATGCTTCCGACCAGGTGACAGAAATCGACAATCAGCAGGAACATCGGGATCGTAAGTGATTAAAAGCCGCCCTCTTTTATTAGCCGCCCTCAATCTATAGCTACACCTCTTAACTCAGCTTAGCCATTATAAGCCGTGGCTTTTAATCGAAGAAATATGGTATAGCACTCCAGCTACGCCTTGTGCCACATTGCACCCTGAGAGGGTGGGTAATAGAACATTAACATAAGCATGGTCTTGCCTTGTTGATTAATATTTGCACCAGCTCAGCCTCTGATATGAAAATAAGAAAAACTGCGAAATTACTAAGAAGCCAAAAAGATTTAACCCTTCTTTTTATCTCACATATGTATCCCAAAGTGTTTGGCAATGGTCACATCTCCATGCAGAAGACATTTGGCTGGCTGCTAATGTCTGCAGTTTACAGAGAGAAAGAAAAGTGAGCCACAGCTCAAAGTATCCACAGTATGTAAAAAAAAGCTATCAGCATTGTCTTGGTAATGATTGAAGGGGTTCTTGTAAAAGAGCTAGAACTGGCCTGAACTCAACTGCATGAACACCTGTTAAGCAAACAAGCATTGACAGGGGAACAGATAAGGGGAGTAAAGGAGTATTTTGCTACCATTTTCGCATGGTTTACTCCCACTTTCTGATTTTAGGAATTTGTTTCCTGCCCATAGTACATTTCCAGTATGTTGATAAACCCACAAGGGCCCCTGGCGCAGCAGCGAATGTCACAAACTCACATACACTGGTGAGTTGCGACATTCGACTTAGAATCGGCCCCTTGGTTTAGAGGTGGTGGTGGTGGGTGGGTTGGATGTGGGGGAGTTGGACGGTTCTTTAAATAGCATTAGTATCATTAAGATGACAATACTACTTGACTGAAGAAGCTAGCAGTAAATACTTCCCAGTCCTAAACATTATCTGGACCATTAGACGCACACCCATGGATAACCCCCCGATTTGGGGTTTCGCAAGGACAAAATGTTTTTAGTACCTTTTTAGCTGCTCTATTTATCTTGTGTTAATCCTGTATTTTGTAAACAATGGCCGTGCTGCATGGTGCCATTTCTAGTACAGAGCATGGCTTGGTGTGGCCCACTTTTACTGAATGCATACAAGTGAGCTGAGTCGCATTCTATACTAGAACTGGCACTGCGCAGCATGGCCATTGTTTACAAAACAGAGGATTAACACAAGATGATTAAAGCAGCTAAATGATACAAAAAACATTTTTTTCCTTGTGAAGTTTCAAATTAGGGGTTTATTCGTTGGGGAGTGGGCTTGTTTACTTAACAGGTGTTCTCCTTAAAGTAAGGGGAGGAGGTAGGGAAAATGCTACAGTGCCAAAAGTCAGCTTTATCTTCTGTTGTCAAGTGGCCACCAAAGCAAAACAACTCATGGCCAAAACGGAGAATATTACAGTCACAATTCAGAGTACATCTTAATCCTCGGCATTGGAGCCCAGCTACCTCTGTCTACCCTGCCCCCTCTGGTACCCATTTTCCCTAAATGTGATGTATTTCAGCTGCTAAAAAATGCCTGTACACCATTTATGCATTGTTACTCAACTCTATGTAATGTTTGTATTGTACCTCAATTGACGTGGAACCTTTGTAAAAGAGCTTTGGCTCAAAGGTACTTGTAATCCCAGACTCTAAATAAATAAATAAAAAATAAATTGGGCCACTCAAAGAATAATTTTTGTGATCCTAGCTAGTATTTCTATGGCTGTTGGCTATCTAGCCACTGCATTAGACATCAGGGAAGGTACCATACTTTTTTCACCAGTCCACTGTGTCCATAGATTTTGTCTCCATGGCGATTCAACTGTTTACTGCTGCTGTGAGATTCTCAGTGATTCAGAATATGAGTGTGTGTGTGTGTGTGCATGATGATCATGGCACGTCCCATTCTGTTTGGCTTCTTTATATGTAGTTAGAGGGATGCAGTGTGACCAAAGTGCAGTTTCCAGTTCCAGTCATTTCAAAATAACACTCGCAGACCCACAGTCAATAACAGTGACAAAGGTTTCTGTATATCATTATATATTTATAAATACATGGCTAGCATGTTTTTTTTAGTGGTTTCTAAAAGTTGTTCTTAACATGTGTTAATAACATTTGGAGAATGTTAAGAATAACTTTGAATGTTCAGACCAACTTCCTCTGCGAGTCCAGCTGTACTCATTAGCAGCGTGTGGTTAGACACAAAGTGATTCAAACAATATGGCAGACAGAGTCTGAACTTTTATTTCTTGTTGGATTGGACCTCACTGTTGAGCTACAGAAGTTAAGCAAAGTACTTAAAACATGATATCCAACATACTCGCTGGTTCACACACCTCATTGGCGTTATGACATTAGTGAGGCACTTCAGCTTTGCTTTCTTGTCCGGTGATGTCATGGCACCCACTAGGTGTGCGAACCAAATTGTTCTTTGCAGTTTGGTGCTATTTAGTCTCTAGATAGCGGGTGCTGTACTTGACCTTGGGTGTGAGATATGAGTCCTGTGCATAGCGGGCCTTGCGGGGTCTGAAAAAGTCAGATGTCCAAGAGGGGTCTTGGGAAGGAGCTAAAAAAACAAAACCATTAACAAGCGCATAGCTTATTTTAGCTGTCCTTTAATAATAAAAATCACCTGGGTCTGTGTGCCACTGATATCAGCTTATGTCACACGTGACTGACTACATGTTACTCTTAAAGGACCAGCGACTGATTTCAATACAGTCTGGCTTTTACATTCATGAGTAATTCATGAAAGCACATGCATAATCCATGGTTTAGTCAAGTAAACTGATGAATTATTCATCATAGTCAAAAGCAGGGCATGATGTTATTTTTTTTTTTTTATCCTCTGAAGTACTTACAACATTTTCAGAGCAACAAATAAATATTTCTGAATTCAGTGAACTGCCCAGGGAGCTAATGATAAGTTAGCAAACTGAGAGTTTAAATGCTTTAAAGCAAATTGACATGTAAAACAAGCTGAAAGGCACATTTAAATGACAATACAACAGTTACAGCAATGAAGATCTGAACATAAAAACACAAAGTCATAAAATGCCAAATGGCTGGTGATGTTCGTCCAGTAAGAATGATGATTTTTACATATATTTACATATATATATATATATATATATATACTGTATATAGGTGGTAGTGTAGCTTAGTGGTAGGACTGCAAAGCCAAGTTTGCATCCCTGCTGACCCCCCTCTCTCTCTCTCTCTCTCTTTCTCTCTCTCCCCGTTGCTCTTTCTCTCTCACGCTCTTCTTTCTTTCTTTCTTTCTTTCTTTCTTTCTTTCTTTCTTTCTTTCTTTCTTTCTTTCTTTCCTTCTTTCTTTCTTTCTTTCTTTCTTTCCTGATTTTTCCCTCAATCACAGTTTGACTTCTCTCTCTCTCTCTGCCTAATGGCTGCTGCAAATCTTGTGAAGCACTTTAGGATACAGTATATACCAAGGGCACTACATAAAACTGAATTCTTTACTTATGGATATTTTTATATGTGCTTACTTAGGCTCATATCTGGAGTACTGTACTGTGTCTTTAAGAAGCCAAGGCTTCAGTGTGACTGTAAGGTTTCTGCACTGCCAGTCTACCCTAGTTAATACCCTTAAATAAACAAACAGGATGGGCTCTGGTTTGATAATTACATGCCTTGCTCTTCATGCATACTTATATATTTTTTTGTTTGCTAAATAAAAGGATGTCAATGCTTTAAATTGAAGGGAATCATAATGAAATGTTGCCTCTTGGCCCCGCTCCAGTCTTTTCTAAAAGGGCTTTCTCCTACCTAGGGGCGAGCCCCGCATTTAAACACTCAGCCTTTTTAGTTTGGAGATCACAGTGTCCAGATCTGGAATTCCCTAAACCATACCAGACAGAGGCATGTGCCTGTCATGCATTAAACTGAAGGCTGGACATTAAAAATCTAATAAAAGTCCCGGGAGCCTCAGTTTACATGGCTACAATTTGTGGGACGTTTGTGGGGTGGCATGAAGGAGGCAGGCCAGAACAGGGGGAGCATAAAAAGAATATGAAAACAATAAAAGTGCCGAGTCCACTCTATTGAACCATTTCATGAACTTGAAAGTCTCTTTTATGTTCCCCTCGCCCTTCTGTCCTGCACTGAGTACTGTAATATATTTACTGGAAGCATTGCCAAACAACAGACAGCATGGATTGCAACTTTACATTAGTCTTTATTCTCTCTCGCTCTCTCTCTCTCCCGCTCTCTCTCTCTCTCTCTCTCTCTGTCTCTCTCTCTCCCTTCCTCCTCTCTCTCTCTCCCTCCTCCCCTCCCTCTCTCTCTCTCTCTCTCCTCCCTCTCTCTCTCTCTCTCTCTCTGTTAGGCTCCACCGTGACATTTCTCACTGAGCTGTGCAAGGCATTCTGGGCTATGTAGTTCACAGTAAATATAACAGTCTGCAGTGAAACACAGTAAACCCTGCTTTACTGTAGTAGATTCACTTAAAATAAACAGTATATAACATGTACATTTTAAGACTATTAAGTCTTTCCTCAAACAGTTTACCTTGCTGTTCACGGTTCATCTTTGTTGCTGTTCTCTGCACTACATCTAATCTATCCTTATCGTTTCTTAGATATGGACCCTGAATCTACACACCATACTCCAGGTGTGGCCTGGTCTATAAAGGCGTGGTATCATCTCTCTCCCCTTTTTGATAGTAATCTGTCTCCCTATGCACCCCAGCAACTTGTTAGCACTCCTTTATGTCTTATTGCACAGAGAAGAGGGTTAAAGGTTGTTTCTTAACACCCCAAGGTTTCTCTCCTCCTGGCATTCCATCAGAATAAACTGTTCCCAGATTTCTCACCCCTATAAATATATATATCTTACCATCTGTCTATCCCTGCACCGACCGGCCCCCATCTTCTGGTCTCCCTAGCCCTGTCACTCCAGCATCCTCCAGGACTTACATTGTCTAGCGTGTTCCCCAGGGATAATCCCCCACCAGTGGGGTTGGTGGGGTCCCCCAATCCCCACCGGAAATAGGATCTGGTTGGCACAGATGTGCCTGGATAGGCATGTGCAGGGCATGTGTGAGACTGGTGTTGTCCTTCCGGTTGGTGAAGTTTTCTGTTTTTTTGTTCTTCTTCTTCGGAGGTGCAGATGTACAATGGCGTTATGATGCATGCCACATGCTCCCGCATAATGTACACCAATGGCTGCTGCATCTCCCGTGTGTATTGACGGCCTCACATGCCTGACTCCTGGTCTCCACAGGTGTCAGGCAAGTGCCAGGATCGGTGTCCCCCCACCCCCCTGAGGAAGAGAGCAGTCTCTTGGCCCGCTTGATTCTCCTCCGCCCGCTGGCCCTCAGATTCCCGAGTTCACTTCTGAACTCGCGTGATGGTCATCACAAGCGGTATCACTACTGCTGCATTGGTGGGCTGGCTGCTTTGCACTTTTTGTCACTTAATTTCAACCATGCCAAATACTGCACCATTTCTCCAGCCTTCCCACCTCCTGTCTTATGATGTTCACTCTTTCTTTACTGTCAAACCTCCAACAGAGCTTTGTATCGTCTTCAGATAAACTTCCCTTGACCTGAATACCATTGCATCATATGTTACAGATACACATATTGAACAGTAGTGGTCTTAGGACTGAACCCAACAGTCTGCTGGAGAGCACAGCTGAACACAGGATAAAATACAGGAAGTATGTCTTTAATGCCGCTGTCTTACTGGCTGATGGGCCTTACACGATTTATAATTCCCTAAAGCAAAACACACTACAGGAACAAGTTTGCAGTGGAAGAAGCCAGTGGCCTTCTAGACATTTTGTAGCATGTGAATTGCATTAAGTGTTCATGTGAACCACTGGGTAGCTGTGTTGTGAACTTAGAAATCACAGGTGAATTCACCCGCTACACACTACGCTGAGTATCTGTGTAGTGCACACTTCACAGTTCGCTGCCATTACATAAATTTTACTATGCAAATTGACACAGTCTGCCACTTTACGCCAACTTTTTGATGCAAAGTGCATCAGTTTGCATACTAAAATTCACACAATTGCACAAATTTTCCTATGCAAATTGAACTCCAGGAATTGCAGAGTTTTTTTAACTTTGCCCACACCTACTGCTGCATAGAGCTATTTTAAGTAACAAAGATTTGTCTGATTGATTGTGAAACCCCACAGAATGCAGCAGACACATTTGTGCATAAGACTAAACTTTTAAAGAGCAGCTGACACATTTGGGAAAACTTTGGAAAACATATATTTAGATGCAATTGAACTTGTATTTCATATATGTTGTATAGTTTTCTCTTCTCCATTATTTATTACTGAAGAAATTACCAAAAAAACAAGATCTTTATTCCTTCGAGTTCATCTGCCTCTATAGCTTAGTCCCTGCTTGAAATCACACTGCTGTGTTGCGAAATCACAGTCCGTTGCCATGGGAATAACTGTGATGTCACAATCAGAGCATTATTGCATCAGGTTGGGAAGAAGCAATAGGAGATGATAAACTCTCAAGGAACAACTATCCTGTTTTCAAGCAGATAACCTCAGTAGCAAATAATGGTGATGAGAACTACAGAGTTAATAAGAAATATAAGCTGCACTGTGTCCAAATATTACATTTTTTAAAGTTCTTCTTGAGGCATTGTTGGCTCTTTAATGTCCTCTCACTGTGACATGGTGGTGGTGGTTCTGGCCACTCCCATCATGAGTGAAGGACAGTAGGAAATGTGGTGGGGGGCTGCACCAGAAAAGTATTGGCTGACTAGGTCCCTATCATGGAGAAGAGACCAAAACAAACTCACTTCAGGAGTAGAAGATTCTCAAGGCAGCTATGCCTGGCAGCTAGCAGAAAGTGGCAGCAGGAATCTCAATCGATTGAAAGCACAATACTCCTGGGAAGAGACTGGGACATACAAAGTCTGCAAGGTGACTGAAAAAGAGAAAGCACTGTGGATACATAAATGTTGGTTTGCAGAAAAAGTAGGGCCATCACCTTTGACTAAGCACATGGGCTGCAAAACATTGGGGTGGTAGTGGTGTCCAGTAACATTACAAAATGTATATAAATTACAAGAATACTGTATTCTTCATACTACTTTATGATGTTAAAACATATGTTTGAAATCAGAATTGTTTTTGCCATTCCATTCAGTAAGGTTCAGGGGGGTGTTACATGTTGGAGGGTGGCCAAATTGTGCATTAATTCAATTTTTTGGCATGATACAGATATATATATATATATATATATTTAAATATATATACACACACATGCATATATATATATATATATATATGTGTGTGTATATATATATATTTATAAAATGGGTGAGACAATCATGGTCATCTAGAGCAACAGCACTGGACAAACACCATCACATGACCGATGGTATATCAGAGCCCACCGACACCTGCACTTTTACCCCTCCAAAACAATTTTGACATTTTATAAGATAGATAACCATTTGAGGTGTGGTGTCGCAGCTTCGATATACGCACGCCTTGCGGTGTTGACGACTCGGCCTTGCGGCCTCGCATAACGACACCAAGGCGGCGATATCAGAGCGTGAGCAAGACACCTCAGAGTGGTATATCTATTACATATATATGTATATATACTGTATATATATATATATATATATACACACACACACACACACACACACACACACACACACATATATATATATTGTACAGGTGCAGTCGTGCCTGTATTTTAGGCTCTGTAAGCATTTCTATGTTAAACCCACATTTTTGCACCTTAATATCTTTGCCCTGTTCAACCGATTGACATGAAATTTGGAAAGAACAGCCTCGTGCCAGCATGCCTTGATCCTACAAATTTTATGTAGATCGGGTCAGGGGAGGCAAAGTTACAGAGGTGCAAACAAATGCAAAAGTCTTAATTTCTGAAAATATTAAGACTTTTATTGCCACCCGATAACTAAAAAAATAGGAGGCTTTGAAACCTGAAGCTTTCAGGTTTGATAGAGGTTGGTCCAAGGTGTGTGCTTTTGTGGTTTTTAGGTCCAGCTGTTAAGTAGTTTTTAAAATATTTAATAAAAATGTTCAGTTTCTGAGCATGTGCAGTTCAACAAATTAACGTTCTATTCATGACTGAATTTTTGTGAAAGCAGCAGTTAATATGATATGACTCTGCTATCTTTAATAAACGACAGCTGTGTCATATAGTGCAAGCCCTGCTGCTGTTGCCACTCGTAGGTCAGGTGTGGAGCTACTGACATTGTAGCCCTGCCATCCTGACTGTGCTGTGCCTTCAAAATGCACTCCGGGGGCCCCAGTCCTCGGTGGCAGTGTATTTATTTAATTTATTTATTCATTAATTTATTTGTACAATCCGACACCGGCATACCCACCCCCGGTGTCGGATGCCCCCTGCCAGCCTACGGGCCCTACATGAAGACATAGCATTTGACCTCATCTGATCCAGGGCAGGAGTGGGCATTAGGGTTGACACTCCCAAGTAAGACCCCGCCACTGATTTGCCAATACTCCAGAGATCCAAATACCTAATGTTTTTTCATTTCCTGTCTTTGTGCGCTTTGTGTTTTACAACTCTAATCTCTGCATTAATGTAGTGTTTTGCAACACACACACACATATATACATATATATATATATATATATATATATATACACACACACACTCACAAAATTACACATACTCCCATAATACAAATTGCCATGAAAGAACATAATTAAACTCTTTCTGCTTTAAGCAGGAGAGCATAATGCCAATTTGCCTCTCACACAATCTGCAAAGCCGAAACAGCCAATACAGACATGTGTTTCATCTTTCTCAGGTCTCATCAGAGTGCCTCATCTCTAGCAGCCCAGGCGAAGGATGAACCAGTTATGTTTTGATCTTCCTGGTTTGGGTCATAGTTACACCGAAATAGGAAAGCAGACCAAATGACAAAGAACCTCCACTCAAAAGCATTGAAGCAAGGGTTACCAGAAAAAAGTCATTGGCGACAGAGCCAGGCACAATACTGTCTAGCTTAAAGTAGAACCAGTCTATATTCTTTCATGGTGATTTGCATATTCATCCCATGATGCTTTGCAGTACGGCTGCGTGCTAAACTTTACATTTCTTTGAAACCTGGCTTTGTTGTCAATGTCCTTCCCAGGCAACCCTTGCTTCAGTGCTTTTTTGCTGAGGTTTTTTTGTTGTTGGTATCTTTTGTATGTATATATACATACATACTACACACAACATTTTAATATTGAGGGAGCATTCTCATCTCCTTGGTCAGAAGTGGTACAGTAGGCATCAAAAAGGTTTGCCACCTGAAAGGATCACAAAAGGTTTAACAATCCCATTGTAAATAACCTTAGATAAGAGCCACCAGCGAATCATAGTGCAGGATTTGAGATCCCGCCCCTTGTGTCGTATCCTGTGTTCGGCTGTGTTTTTGTAAAGACCGTTGGGCTACTCCAACCTCCACCAATAAAAGGGGGAATAAATAATCTGACATTGTTATAAATGGAATCTTTCAATGGTGAGGCAATAATGTATTTGATTCCTTCTTACATGTATCTGCTCTATAAGAAACCCATAAAGGCACTAAAATATGTCTCTTATGCCATTAAAAGCATCATCCAGGGGAATTGCCATGCCATAATCTGAAGACCTGGGCCTTCATTTTCATTTCTTAAGTTTGCCTAAAGTTCATTTGAAACCAAATCCCCAGCCCTCCCCGATAGCTTACTTCAACAGTCCATTTTGTTGAATTTTCTAATTAGAGTTTGTTTCATGGGAAGGCCAATGGTCCCAATCCTTTTCCCTTCCCTTTCCTGGTGCCAGTTTGAAAAAGCTCTGCCCCCTGTGTGCAAATGTTTTGTGATGTATGAGTTTGTAGATCAAGGGTGTGTGTGCTCTATTTATATCAGTGGGAGCGTGTTTTAAATTACATTTTTTTTATATTTAGAGGTCCACTGGGGTCAAATAAAAGTCACCACCCAGCTAACAAGGCTCTTGAGTCTACCTCGCCTCCATGCTATTTAGCAGGCTGTGAACCTAGCTCACCTCTGTCAATGATGCTCGGGCCTTTACTTTCTAACACTCTGCGGATAACCCGATCCTCACACACGTTTAGGAAGCCAGATCTGCTCAGCTTAGCGTTGACGTCCTCTCGCTCGAACTTGTATAAGATGACAGTATTATATCATGAGAAACGCATCTTAGGGCCAATGTTAACTCACAGTACCAATACAAATCAAAAGGCATGCCAGAACATCGCTGCTGTTTCATTGATGGCAGTGTGGCAGTATTGAAACTGCCTCATTGTGTGTCATCAGCCTGGCTTTACATCTCCACCACACCACCTTCCCTCTTTTTTCCTGTAGTATGTGGTCTGAGGCCTACAGTCATGATGCAATTTTCTGGGCATCAAGAATTTTATTTTACCCACTGTTCATGAAGGATTGTCTCAGTTTTTTACATTTGGGATTTGGTGTGTGTGTGTGTGTGTGTGTGTGTGTGTGTGTGTTTAAAATTGAGCTAAAAACTTACTTATTTAATCTAGCCTCCCCTAATTATGAATAATGTGTTTTACTGTTCCTGTTTTAATTTTATCTATATTTATTGTATTGGTTTTATGTACAGCGCCTTGGTCTTTAAAGGCACTATAAAAATAAAGTGTGATTTGATTTGATTTGTGTGCATGCGCACGCACATGTGTTTTTGCTGTGTGTGTCTATATTTGGTCGATATGCGTGTGTTTCTGTTTGATGCACGTGTGTGTGTGTGTGTGTGTGTGCACGCACATATGCACATGTGTTTTTGGTGTGTGTGTATTTGGTCAATATGCGTGTGTTTCTATTTGTTGTGTGTGTATGTGTGTATTTGGTTGGGGGTGTCTGAGACACTTGCTCTCATTAGTGGAGTAAAACAAAATAAAAAACAAATAAAAGCAGATAAAGCAGAAGTTACACGGTACATGACTAGCAGGGTACAATTAAGCTAAAATATATGTGCTTCGTGAAGGCCCATGAATACAGGCCATTTTGTCTATATATATTTATATATATATATATCTCTACATGGTTTCCATTTCTTTGTCAGAGCTGAACTTGTGCTGTAAGAGTGACTAAGCCAATTCTAGCCATAAGTACAATTTTTTGTATGGCACATGCTATTCATAGCCTTGGACGTGCTTCACTACAGCCTCGACAGCACAGGAAGAAACAGTTATTTTCTCTTCTGCTGCACATTTTCCCTCACCTTGATGAACTCTGGTATTTCTGAAAGAAAAAAAAATAACTTATTTATAATAGCAATTTCTTCTGAATGTCAAATGATTTTAGCACAAGGCATCCTGTTCCAGATGACATAACCCCTGTTCAGTGGTTTGTCTGCAGTCCAGAGTTCTGCGTGGTGTCAGCACTGGACTCTGTTTCTCAACAGCAGATAATTACTTCGGTATCAAAGCGCCCCTTCCAGGAACACATTTACAAAATTTACACAAGTGTAGTGATCAATAAACAACGACAGGGTATGTGATACAATCAAGCTTAACACATGCCCCAGGTGATTCATGAGGCATAGCCAAGTGCCTTTAAACACCTGGAAGGTGCAGGATGTTTACATAAGGAAAAATGCCTGAAAAATCGCATAAAGATGATTAAAACAGCAGTATTTGTTAGTGACCATGTCGGTGTTTTTTTGTTTGTTTGTTTTTTTGTTAGCAATAATGTTTTTCTGGTAAAGCTTTAGTATACTTATTGTTCTTTTTATTTTCTTTCATTCCTGAACTCAGATACAGGATTTTGAAGTTTTTACAAGTTTCTGCTCCCTTGCCACACCCACCATGAAAAAAATCAATAGGTTGGCATGGTGCCATGCTGTTTATGATCAGAAACATAAAGCAGCACCTTCCTAATACATCTACTGTTAGAATCTAGTATATACATGCAATAGGTAATCGAAGTGAAAAAGATTTTAAAACATTGTGAATGGCAGCCATCTTTAACGACTCGAGTCATTAATTACAAAATTAGTTACAACAGGTGTTTCAGTAATATCTGAAAAAATTCATAAAAACCAAGGATAAATCTAAGGATGTCACAAATATATTTTTGCTAAAAACTATTTCATTACATTTTATGTTGCCTAACAAATTCTGCTGATTTCAAAAAGGAAACTTGATATGCAGCTCCGTGTTACCGACTGGCACTTATTGGTGCAAAGACACTTTTTACTGATTCAGTGCACTGTGCACTAATGGGCCCGATATGGGTGCAACTTTGCATCGTACCCAGCCCAGCTGGTGCGAAGACCGTGATGCACAACCCGCCAGCTGACCCGATGTGCACCTGCATAGTTCTGCACATAGGGCAGGGCCAGCTGGGGGGGCCACATTTGGGCTGGACTGTGGGCTTCCAGCCAGAAGCTCTGACCGGCATAACAATGGATCCCCTGCTGTGTGGGAGCAGTGGATCATGGGACATGGCAGCAGGGCATCTTGTGGGCATCCAGATGCTGACTGAGAGGGTGTACACCCATTACGGCAGCCCTCTGTCTGGTGTGATGGACCCCTCACAAACACTAGTCCGGCGGAGTATATCCGGCATTGTGCATGCTGCTCTCTGCCAACCCAGTGTGTGTGTGTGAATCAGCATATTCCAGCCATACGTCTAAGGCCCACACTGCCAATGATGGCTGGCTATTGTATTTTTTTTATTCTTTTTTTATTTCTTTTACCCCTCCCCCACCCTTGGCCGCACCCTTCCTTCGGTGGAGGGCAGTCTGGCTCATGTGGTGGCAGTGCTGCTCCTTGATTAGCTGGCAGCACTACGCGAATGCTGGGTAGCTGACACCCTCCTCACCCAGGAGATGAATGCTTCACATCAGTGAAATACCTGGCTGCCAGGTGACTCCAGCAGCGGATCCTGCAGCTCACACGTTTTTGGGTTCCTAGGCCATGCACATTGCGTCATATAAAAATAATAATAATACTTTATTTTTATAGTGCAATTCTAAAACCAAAGCACTGTACATATTTAAAATACATATAAATGACAGAATAAACAATATGAGTGGCTGGTGGCCATAATATTAAATTCTTGTAGCTCAACAGGGTGAAAACAGAGAAGTGTTTTTTCTGATTTCACTGACTGCCAGATTAAGGTGTGCTGGAAAGGACTGGATCAAAAAAGGCTGCCTGACTTGTGACTGAACATGTATTCTTGCTTCTAAAAAGGGAACATAATTGTGTGCATTTTAAAAACACAGCAGCCCTGGCTTCCAAACCTTAAGGGTGCTTGTCTTGTGGGAGAACACAATCACAGTCAGTGCTAGCATATAGCTGTTAGAGCTGCATAACCAGATAAGAAACGGATTCCTAATCGGATGAAGGATCTAAAGTCCTTTATGAATGGAATCAATCAAAACCCTCCAGCCTGGTATAAATCAACTCTTCAGCTATCCATCTGTAGGCTGCCTAGCCAGGGAGCTCATTGGGTTGATAGTGCTTGCCCAAACTGCACACTGCCATGGACTGATGTAACATCACTTCTTTCAGAGATCTGAAAACCGATAGGACTGTTATGTGTTGGCACTGGCATCGGTTACAATACGATTGCTGTGCTCAGTTGGGATTAAACATAATGCAGAATGAATAGAGGAGGGAAGGGATGGGTGAGAGAGGTGGGGAGGAGGGTGGGGATAGGGAGGAAATGGAGAAGGAGGACAGGAAGGAAGGAAGGGGAGAAGGAAGTCAGGAAGAACGGAAGGAAGGAAAGAAGGAAGGAAAGAAGGAACTGGATCTCGAAACACTTTACAAACTAGGAGATACAGTAGAGGGGAGAGACAGTTTCAGTTGTTTTCTGTGTGCATGGAGGCTCAGAGTAGAAAGAGAATAAGGGGATACGCTATGGTTACTTATGTGATAGCTGATATATCAACACGAGTGGCAAGTGAGCTCAGGGGTTATCATGAGTGGCGAAGCCACGAGTGATTGAACCCTGAGCTCACTTGCCAAGAGTGCTGATATTCAGCTGTCACACAAGTAACCATCACGTATCTGTTTTATATAATAGGGGTTTGCTGATTACAAGGCTGTATTTTCATTACCTTTTTCCCAGTGTTCCTTTTTCTTTTGGTGGTAGTCCGGTAGCGGCATCGGAATCTAGTGCGGCATTTTGTTTTGTTGCGTGTTGACATGTGCACAGTGGTGATATTGCGAGTTGCATAGAAAGAGTTGTGATAACTGCTGCAGTTTTCCACTGTGTACACGTCATTGATTCATTGTTGCTCTCTAGTGGTGATTTGGGGTTTTATCACATAGCTTGTCAGCAACCCCCTATTATATATGTTCTGTCATAGTTCTTTTTTTCTTTTGCACTGACTATTCACTTCCTCAAGTACAGCACAGGGTGTACAAGGGAAATGCAACAAACAGGGCTACCGTTGCATACAGCTGGGGTGGGAATAGGATTGTGGATAATCTGGTGTACAAATGGTATTTCTTGAGCTACACTGCTAATTCAGTGCACAACACAGGGAACATGGAGTGAAATAAGAATATATATTACACTTCAAAAGATGGTGATGGGCACTCACTTTGACAGGGGTCTCCCAAGAGTGAGGGGCCCTGGTGCATGCCTAAGGCAAGCTCAAGGCGTTGTCTGATGAAGCATAAGCCAAGACTGAGAGTGGCTGAGTCCTCTCTCCAGGGTGAAAGGGTAATTCCATCTCCATCTGTAATCAGCCCAGGATTTCTTTTCAGCAGGCAGTCAGTTTCAAATTATGCTAAATTATGCGCTGGCCTAGGCTGCTGTCAAGCAGGCAGCAGAGATGAGCCCACTAAACTCCGATTTGTTGTGTAGCCTAGCCAGGATTTTAACCGAGCTGCATGCAGGGAACAGGGTAGAAAAGGGACATTGCTTAACCAGGAAAGGCACACTAAGCCAAAGCTTGTTTCCAGGTGCAACCTGGAAGTTAAGTGACTTGCTCAGGGTCACACGGTGTGCAAGTGGAGGCTGTGGGATTAAAACCCAGGTCTCCAGGTTTGCAGCTCAGAGCCCTAAACCTCTGCACTATACTGCCTCCTGGTAGCATGGAGAAGTGCCTGCTATGGGAAAAGTCTTCATAATATGGTAGAGGGCAGTACAACAGATAATGCTGGCAGGTAGAAGTAATATACTCACCAGTTTTTGAAATATGGTGAGTACACTAACATTTGGATGTGTTCAAGTGCTTTGAACCTTGGAAGAAAATGCTCCTTTTCAAGCACCAGTAGTGTTATGAAGCAACACTATTCCATAGGGTGTGGAGCATTTAGGATGCGCATCAGTACGCATTAAGAAATTATTTTTAACCGTGAAACAGACACTCTACAGACTCCTGTCAGTTTTACCAAAATCTGCCAGTTTAGCTGTCACTGCAGTCAAGTATCACTTCACCAGCGTGCATATTGTCAAATTGTACTGCATTCTCATGGTCCAAAGTTGGCACTGTTCCACAAGCCAAATTCTGTTAGGTTTTGTACCAATTAAACACATTACAAGGTAACAAGTACTACCCAAGCTCATGCGTACGTTTCAAATAAATGCGATAGTGATGAGCATTTGACAACATTTATGTTAGAGTAAGGCGTAGCAAATGAAACAACCTTAGAAGTGGTGCCATGCTTACCTGTGTTTCGGTGGAAAGCTATCAACCATATTATAACCAAGATGAAAACTTGGAAAAGAAGGAATGGTTTGAATATGCAAGCCTTCTGGGCAGCACTTTTTTTGGGGGGGCATGTTGATTCTGATTTAAGATTTTGTACTAAGCCAGTAATGTTTTACTTTATAACAAGCCCGCTGTCTTATGTAGAGGCTTTTCAATAAATACACCTGTAGGTAGTAAAATGTCTTCAGGGGGCCAATGGATTTTCAGAATCTCTAACCCTGCAGGCTAGCAGTTGCAAACAGCTACTGTGCATGTTCTTCTTTTACGCCATTTTCTTCAGCTAAATTAAAATATGTTTTTCTTCTTCTTTTTGAAGGTGTATTATTAGACATCCAGCGACATTTTGGGGTCAACGACAGTGGAGCAGGTTTACTTCAGACTGGTAAGGGTATTCTTATGTTACTTGTTCCCTACCTCTACACACACCCACCCACACACATACACTTGAGTTAGGTTACTCTTGATTAAACTGTTGAATTGTTACATTATGAGCCTGTTAATTATGAGGCACCTTGTGGCAAACAGATTATCTGCTAATTAACAAACCACCAAAAATACGTACCTTCCTGAAGCCTGCCTAAAGAGCTAGTGCACTGCCTAAAACTAATATTAGTTTTCAAAAGCAGTCAGCCATTACCTTTTGTATCTGAGGTACATGTTTTTGTTTCCTTTTAGTTAATTAGAAGATTGTTTACCTGATGTTAGTAGGTGTGATGTGCGGAACAGCGCTCTGCCTGGCAGCTGACATATCTAGCCCTGTTTTCCCCATTACATCATCGGCATTGTGACCTCACTGATTATGACATCACTGCTGCAGCTTAGGAACGGTGACTCATTCTCTGCCAGGTCAGTCGCCTGTGATGTCACCGCCAGTGAGATCACAGTGCCGATGATGTAATGGGGGGAGCAGAGCTAGCTATGTCAGCTGCCAGGCTGAGAGCTATTCCACACGTCCAGCACCACATTATCACATAGAAAACCTTGTACTGAGCAAAAGGAAAAAAGAAAAATACTTCAGAAATTAAAAAACTTTGTAAAAATTTGTATAATTTTCTGGTCTGTCTGTTTTGGTTCAACTGGCACTTGAAGAAAGAAGAAATAGAAATAAAGAAACTTTAGAAAATCTTATCTTTATTTAATCTATTTATTGAAACGTTTCACCAGGAAAGTTGCTCATCTCACAGTGCATCCTGGGGAAAGGGGTAATGGGAGATACAATTGACGAAGTACAACACGTACAATAGAAACCATCTACAACACTGATGAAAAATAAGGTACTTAACATTGTGAAAACGCAGGTAGAGAACTTACGGAAGTAAGACTGTATGTACATACAATTGACAAATTACACAGAGGTCGGATAATCTAACAAGAAATAAACAGTACTAGGAATACAATTTGCAGAAATCATAATACAATACATCCTCATAAGTGCTGTAGAAATTATAACCCACGTAACTACAGTGACTTATGCGCTGATAATGGCTAGGAGCCGGGCAGGCTTGAAGGAGTTAGGTACAGGAACAATTAACAGAGAGATAGTTGTGAAGTGCTGCAGTTCATGAGGAGGGCGAGGACAAGTGGCAAATCTGTTTTGGAAGCAAATTCCACAGTTTTGGGAAGCAGTATGAGAAGGCAGGTTGGCGTACAGTGGTGGAACGTTGAGGGACTACCAGAGTTCTGTGGTCGTGAGATCTGAGTGAGCAGGCAGGTGGAGGGGGGATAATTAAGGAGGAAATAAAATATGTTGGGAGTGAGCCAAACCAGAATTTTGAGGTGAAATTTGCACAGTGGTGTAAGCGCCTGTTCGCAAGAGAGGGAAATGCCAGGAAGTGGTAGAGCTGACAGAGATGGGTGAGAGGAGGAGAGTCAAGAGCAAAGCAACAGAAGGAATCGAAAAGGGTATCCTATCTGGCTAAGGAAGTTGTGGGAGCAGCCCTGTGAACTACGTCACAGTAGTCGAAGATAGGTAGCATCATCTTCTGGACTAGTTCGCGCCTTGCCGGGAGAGGGAGGCAGTTCCGGTTCCTGTACAAAGTACCAAGCTTGTGGTGCAACATTTTCAGATTGAAGTCTGTGTGGTCAGAGTAGGTGAGTTGTTGATCAAATAGTTCAACAAAAGAGGGTAGCCAAGGGATATCTCATAAGTGTTCCTACTTCTTATGTTCTGGAGCCCGGTCACGGTGGTGCGTCAGAGTCAAAACCAACAAATAGGCAACCGCTCTGGTAGAACACCATACACTGAAATCCAGATTTACAGTTCTGTTTTTTCTTTATTCATATTCTTCCAAATGTGCCCCAAGTTTCATCACAATGTGGCTTCTTCTGGGGGACTGTAAATGTATAAAAATATATTTTTAAGTTCTTTGTACCTCATCTCACAAAATTTATCATTGTTTAATTATTTTATATATACTCTCTTGAATTATTCACACTCATTTCAATATTCATCTAGCAAACATAGAAACTCCTGGACATCATTTAGCCTAAACCAGCAATAAAAAGTTCCAAAATTGGCTACCTGCTTATATCTGGACTTTAGCCGCTCCTTGTCTGCCACATCTGTGTTACAGGGTAGTTATTGTATTATCTATTTCAAATGACAAAAACTTCATTTAGAGCTAAGCTCCATTAATTCTCATAATGTTCATGTTATCTCTGGCTATAAGCCTAGTATGTTAATAGTTCAAAGCATGCCACTGTCCGACTATTATATTTTCACTTTTTACCAGCCACCAGAAATGTTCATCGGGTTATGTAATTTACAAAGACTTTTCCACTTCCATATTTAATCACGGTCTCCCTTTAAATGGGATTAAATCAGTACAAGGTGGTTTATTCTTTAAATCTTTCAGGTCAAAACTTTTTCCCTGGGTCTGCTTGGTTCTACATGCAGAACTTGCCATTGTTGATCAAGCCAAACACCCAGATATCTGAATGAGGAGGTGTCCTCAATAGCTATCCCATCAAGGGTATTGAAGGAGTGCAGGGAAGGGAGCCTTGAGAGTCTCTGCCTAGTGCCAAAGGTCATGTAGACTGTCTTCTTGGCATTAAGGAAGAGTTGATGAGTGCGAAACCAGTTCTGGACATTATTGAAGTCCAGCTGAAGTCTGTTTGCAACATCAAAAGGGGACCGGCTAGAGGTGAAAAGGGCTGTATCATCTGCATACATATGTGTAGAAGATGAGTTGCAGACAGATGGGAGGTCATTAAGGAAGATGGGGTACAGGATAGGGCCCAACACAGACCCCTGATGGACACCAGTGTTGATAGGGAGTGGAGGGGAAACAGAGTCAGCGATCATTATTGATTGTGTCTGGCCACTTAAGTAAGCACTAAACCAATTGGTGGTGGAGTCAGACAGACCTGCTGAGGAGAGGGTGTTGAATAAGATGGTGTGGGAAACTGTGTCGAATGCCTTGGCAAGATCGAAAAAAATGGCAGATGTGATTTGACCACTGTCCATCCCTGAGAGAATCGAACAGTAAGCCTAATCAGAGAGGTAGTGGCAGAGTGGTGTTTCTGAAAGCCAGATTGGTAGGGGGTGAAGAAATTAGAATTAGAGAGATAAGACGATAGTTGGGGTAGAACCAAATGTTCTTGCAGTTTAGCTAGGGTAGGAAGGAGGGAAATGGGGCGATAGTTCCCTGGTGTAGTGGAATCGCCGCTCTTGGGTAAAGGAAGAATGACAATATGCTTCCAACCGGTGGGGATGGCAGCCAGGTCAAATGAGAGGGTGAAAAGAACAGACAAGGGGGCTGAGATAGCTGAGGCGGAAAGATGTAATAGCTTTGGATCCAGGGCGTCAGGTGAGTAGCCTTTGGTGTAATTTAGTATGTACAAGGCCTCCAACATTTTGGTAATTTTGGAGAAGGAGAAGTTATTTAATAGAGAGGAAGAGCAAGTGTAGTTGGCAGGTGTGATCAGACTCGAAGCTGGTAAGGTTGGCAGTAGAGCAGAGGCACAAGAGGTGAAATACGTGTTGAAAGCAGCAGCAGCAGCACTAGGGTGGTCGGAAATCAGGGAGTTGTTTATATATGTTTTTTTCAAGTTTCTTTATCCTCCTGCGGTGGGTCACCCTCGTCGTCCGCCAACCCTACTGGTCTTGGGGTCTTTTGGGGTCTTTCAGCACTGTGCGTGCCCCAGCAGATCCCCTGAGCTGATCCAGTGGCATCATTCTTGGTGGCCTCCCACTGTTTTCCTCCGTTACTCCCCGTGATCCTACACCCGAGACCCCCAGAAGTGGTGGTGCATGCGCGTGGAGGTGCACATGCGCACCACAGCTCCAGTGCCAGTCTCTTCACCCCTCCCTCGGGATAACGCCGGCAGTCCTTGGAGCAGCGCAGCCACTCCAGCCTCTACCAGGGGGTGGCCAAGCTCTGAGGACACCACTTACACCCTCCCATGGCAGAGGGCCGCCAGCCAGCATCTGCTCACATTCTCTCCCCACCAAACTCCGACAACCCAGGCTCGTTCCCGAACCCGGGTTGCCCACGTGGCACGAGGTGTGGCATCCTGCACCTCAACCCTCTGCACAACCGGACCGGTGCTGGAGTTATTTATATTGAGAAAGGGAGAGGGTGGGTAGCCGGAGGAGAGAAGAGTGAGTGTATCACTTTCCAAAACTGGAGGGATTATTAAGGTTGGAATGGAAGGTGGAATTGAAGTACTCAGCCTTGGCCAAATGTATCGCTTTCATGCGCTTATTTCTAAGGGAGTGGTAAGCTTCATAGTCTTTGAGAAGCTTAGAGCCTTTGTGAATCTTCGAAGCTTGATCACACACTTTTTGGCATGCTATGAGTTCTGGTGAGATCCAAGGAAGGTGGCTACCACGGGCCCTGACTCTCGAATTGTGGCATGCTGGTTCCAGACATTGAGGAATCTGTCTCAGAAATAATCTGCCGCTGCATCTAGCAAGCTTGCAGATGCAATGGGGGCCCAGTTAGTATAGTCCAGAGCGCGTAGGAAGGGGGCAATATTCAGAGATTTGTATGAATGGATTAATAAGATTTTATGAGGGGCTTCAATTTTATGAACTTTGCGTACCAGGAAGGTCATACAGTGGTCGCTGAGGGCATCAGCTAGTACCTCAGATTTGATGACCCTGTGGGGGTGCGAGGTGAGGGCCCGGTCAATTAAGGAATGATTTCCCATCTTGTGGTTTAACCAAGTCGGATCGAGGATGAGCTGGGTTAAGTTGAGGGCACGTATATCATTGTGCACTTTGTTTAGGGCGGGAGTAGACTACTTTAGATTAAAGTCGCCCATGATGTGTAATTCATCCAATGTGGTGTGGGACGGCATGGAGCTAATAAGGTCTGTAGTAACTGCGGAGTGGTTACCAGGGCAGCAGTAGACACTTGCTACAAAAATGGGTATAGAAAAGGGAAGGGAGAGTTGTGCTATCAGCACCTCATAGGCTTTAAGTACGGAGATGGAAAAGGTAGAGGCGAACTGGATGGACGAGGAGACGTAGATTGCCATGCCTCTGCCCCTCCCTACCCGGTCTTGTTGGGATATTGTATAGCCCAGGATGGAGGGAGAAGGTCATAAATATTTTTGTTAAGCCAAGTTTCGGATAGGATGATTATATCAGGGCCGAGTGAAGCATCCAGAAGCTGGAGTAGGTCCACTTTAGGGAAGAGGCTGCGTATATTAAGGTGTAGGATTTTGAGGCCATGAGGAAGTTCGGTAAGACACAAGGGGGAATTACCAGCAATAGGGGATGGGGGGGGCAAAGGCATTTACTGGGCATGGTCCAGGGTTAGGATTTATATCTCCAGCAGACAGGAGCAGGAGAGCAATAATAATAAAGTGGAGTCTGGCGCTCTTGAACCAAGACGAGATGAAAGAACTACAGTAGAGAAAGAGGTAGTGGGGTAAGCAGAGGGGGGCTGGAAACTAAGCATAAGTATTAGAGTGCAATACATGGTCATTGAATGAGTGAGGCACAGGGTCGCAAGGGGTAGTGTGCTCAAGTGTGTGTATAGGGAGAGGGGGTGATGGCATAGATGAAGGCCGGGGGATGGAGGGAAGTATGGCAGAGCAGTGTTGGTGTGGAAGAGGGATGTGTAGGACCAAAGGTAGGTAGGGGGAGAGCGAGGGCAGAGAGGAGCAGGAGAAGAAGCCTGGGTATGTAAAGCAACATGATGGGATTAGTAGAGGCAAGAGAAGCTCAGAGGGGGTGAGAATCTAATAGAAATATAGCAGGCTGAGTAAAGTAGAATCTAATAGAAATATAACAGGCTGAGTAAAGTGATGGGGCAGTCACAGAGCCGTATATTGAGGTAGGCCCTAATCCTTGCAACACACTCCTAGCATTCTAGATCCTTTGAGCCCCTGCTGTTTAGCACACTGAAAAAGCAGTGGAAACTAGATTGTCAAAGTGCCCTTTAAGAAGACTGCCACTTTAAGGGAGAGTTAGCAGTATCAGCTTTTGTGGGTGATAAGGGGGCGTATCTATGTGGGGGGAGGAAGAGTATTTATTAGCGGTCGGGGCCAGGGAGGGCTTATCTAAATTGTCTCTAAATGTTATGCTTTTTAATGTTTTCTCAAAAGTAACACTCTTTAAGCAAAAGTTTTCTGTTGCACAGTCCAGCCACTCCCCCGCCAGATCATGCATCATACTGTAACTGAATTTGTGACGTTACATTCATTGCAATGGTAACAGTTTAGACTATGATGTTGGCTATGATTTTGCAGGTACACTCTTACAATGTCACTGACTGCTGCAGCAGTGTTGGTTGGAGGTTGTGGGGGAGAAAGCTCTTGTTTATGTAACCCCTAGATGGCGCTATCCCAGGGGCTACTACCCCTGCCTGATTTGCCACTAACAGGTTGAGGGGCCTGGATCCAATGGCGGGTGCCTCCACCCAGAGGTCAGGGTTTGCAATAGTTAAACTTACTTGGTCACAGCCCTCTGGGACACTGCAACCCCCTTCTTCCACTAGTGGCCCACACAATATAGCAGAATTACCTTCACAGTATACACTTACCCCCAAGGCTGGTTCAGGCACGGGACATCCTGTAAAATAAGATACAGTGCAACAATCACAGTACAGTACTTTAACATGAGACAAATACCTCAGGCAGTATAACTTTGTTGAAACAAACAGCTCTGATTTATTTAGGGGATATAACAAGGACAGGGAAATCAGGTTAATTAGCTTATCACTTTACTATCTACCTATGGCTCTGTACAGGCCTATCCTACCAGTTACTGTCCCTGGGTACCCAGGCCCTAGTAGCTAGTCAAACCGTGGCAGCTGGTAGGGCCCTTTCACACAGAGAAAAGGAAAATTAAACAGTCAGCAGTACAGTAATTCCATTTGGATTTAATGTGGCAATTCAACAGGGAGCTACCCCTAATTAGTACTCACGACCTCCAAAGAAGATATGGTCCTTCAATGTCAGCAGGGCTACTTTTGATCTCCAAGAGACTCCTCACACATTTATATGGTAAAAAAAAGCACTATACCAGGCAGGCTGCATCTGTATCCCAATCGCAATTACTGCACAATAACCAGGAGAACACACAGCAGATTCAGTTCCTGACAGACCGAGTGTAATTCAACAATTTCTTCAGTCTTCTACAGGGTGAGCCTGGTTTTACTCTTCAGAGATCCTTTGATTCTTTTCACAGGACAGTTCCAGTCCTAACAAGCAGTTACACAAGTTGTAGACCGAACTCTGGGCCTTGCACACGTTTTTTGACTGAAACTGTGCACTGAAGGAGCACAGGGTTTCTTTCCCTTCACTTTCAGATCTCAAACTGAAACTCCAACAGACAAAAACCGGCACTTCCTTTGAGTTCCTCCCAGTTCTTGACTGGATTGGCTGTCACTCACAATAGACTGCTGTTGGTCCAAAAAGGCACGCAAGTCTAAACTACATCTCCCAGAGTCACTGCCCATACAATCCTCTTGTGGCTGGCTCAGATTATGAGTCCCAAGTTCTGATTCGTCCAAGGCATCATTTTAGAGCTAGTTTACCCCACACTGATTGGTCCAGTTCAGCAGTTCAAACCAGAATGGGGAACTAGGCAGACAGTTCTGACTGCAAAGAAAGCAGGTTAGACAAACTGTAATTTTATTATTACTGTAAATGATTTCTGGCAATCAGTTACATCTTTCAGACAGGTTCCCTTTGCACTCCTAGTGACTGCAAAAATGGGGTGAATTGGCAGCAGCTTGAGTGGTACTCAGAGAAGCACACAGTCCCCCCATACAAACTAATTATGTCTGCAAGCAGACAGCTCTTAAAGAGACAGTACCAGAGGTTCTAAAAACACTCACTGATAAATGGCTTAAATGCAAACACCATTCAGGCTTGGAGCATTCAAGCAAGCTCCTGGAAGTCTTTTGGGAACCCCATTTGCAGAGGTTACACCCTTCTAGCCTGGGAAAAGCTTGGCGTCGCGTCAAGCAAGTACCACCATAAGTTTCAACTGCAACCATATACATTTGCATTAGGCTCCACATGTAATCATCAGTCAATACATCATTTTACCAAGAACCATTTCTGAAACATTGCAGTACGTCACTCTTTACACAGTATAACACACACATTGTACCATAACTCAAGTTATTACCTCTTGTACATGAAACCTGAAGAGGGACCCTTCCCTATCAGTTACCTTGGGGCTGGACGGGGCAAGGGCACCATACTTAGAGGGCAACACAAGTAACTTGGAGTTAGCACTAACGCTCAGTTTGGGCAATGAGCTCGGGGACACATACACTCCTTTATGGACAACATTGAGAGGCAGGTCCACTGGCGGCCCAGGGAATCATAACTGAGGTGCACCACAGGCTTTACAGCTCGACCAGTCTTTCTAGGGGGAGCTGTTACAGTCTCTGCACTCTGAGCCTCATTTTCAGCATTGTTCTCACTTGTCAGGGGAGTCTCCATGGGGGTAGAGAGGCTAGAACTTGGGGCACTTTCAGCTCCAGGAGTTACAGTTTCTGAGTCCACAACATTTGGCTCGCATGGAGAGCTTTCAGACACTGGCAGTGGACTGTCAGGGCACTCAAAATACTCTTCTTGTTCGGGTGTATCACCAGTCTGCCCCAATCTATCATTTTCCTCCCCTGAAAGCTCAAACAGTTCAACCATGCACAATGATTCCATTTCATCTGATCTGATGCTTTGCACTTCACTTTCTGGGAGCATTGGCTCCAGGGATGAAGCTGGGGCATAGACAGTCCAGAAGGCCCAGCTTTGTCTCCAGTATTGACTAGGGATTGCCCAAAACAATTGACTCAGTTCGTAAGAAGGATAGTATTCAAAGTCACTCTCACTTTCTTCTGATATGGACTGACAGTCATGCTCAACTGGGACTTGTGCAGGGAAACACTTTAACTCTGCTTCTGTAGGTGCAGACTTCCTTGATCTTTTCTTAGCAGCAGCTCTAGTCACTGGTCCAGAGGGGCATCTTCTGGGGCTCAGACTCAATCAGGATTTGTCAATGGGTAGTAAATGATTTCTATGCATTGTTTTTACATCTTTGAATTGTTCTCAGGCCTTACTTTGTACACTGGCAGATCATCTAGTTTGCCCACTACAATGTGAGGAGATGGTGCCATCTGTCAGCAATCTTGTGTTTGCCATGCAGTCCCAGATTTCTTAGCAATACCCGATCTCCCTCCTGGAGTTCCTGTGCTTTCACCTTTTATCATACCTTTCTTTGTTGGCCAGATTTCTTTTGGCAGCCATGGTTTGAAACCAGTTAGTACGCATGAGTTAGCTGGGCCTTTAACTTTGCACATACTGTAAATAGTTGTCAGCTTGAACCCCATCAGGAGAGACCCCAAACACACATCTACCGGTAGTCGAGCTTCTCTTCCAAACATCAGGCGGTGGGGAGAACCCAGTGGCATCACTTTTGGTGCAGTTATAAGCATGTACCAGGGTGCTAATTTGTTGGCTCCATCTAGGCTTGTCCTTTGGGTGCAGGGTGCCTAGCATATCTAGCAAAGTGCGGTTGAAGCGCTCAGGCTGTGGGGTCCCCTGGGTGGTAAGGAGTGGTTCTGGACTTTCTCACTCCCCACAGAAAAGCATCTCTTTGATCAGACGACTCTCAAAGTCTCTCCTTGATCAGAATGGATTCTTTGTGGAGCCCCATAGTGAAAAAAAAGTTTTCTCACAGTACTTTGGCTACAGTGGATGCTTTCTGGTCTTTGGTGGGAAAGCTTGGGCATATCTAGTGAAATGGTCAGTGACCACCAGCACATTACTGATATTTCTTTGATCTGACTCCAAACTCAGAAAATCAATACAGACCAGCTCCATGGGTGCACTGGTGGTTATGTTAACAAGGGGGCAGCCCTCTGGGGCAAAGCTTTCCTCTGTAAGCAGCGACTACAAGTTCGTATGTGTTGCTCCACATCAGCCCCCATCTTAGGCCAATAGAATCTGGATCTCACCAAGTCAAGTGTTCTGTCTATACCAAGGTGCCCCATGTGGTTGTGCAAGGACCTCAATACTGAGTCTCGAAAGGCAGTGGGCAGCACCAGTTGTTGTTTGTCTACTTGTCCCCCCTCTGTCTACTGTTTCTCTATATAACAGTTTATTGATCAGTTTCAACTTAGGACCTTCTTTGTATAACAGTGCAGTTCTCAAATCAGTGGAGCGTAATTTGGACACATCTTTTCCTGCATAGAGGGCTTCTAAAGCTGATTTGATCATAGGATGCGAGATTGAGCCCGAATACTGTCATTGTCCAGCTGAGGCAGTGCACCAATGTCTATTGCAGAAAAGTGGCAATAAGCAGGTATGCAATTCTCAGAGGGTCCCAAGCAATCCACCATGCAGTCCACTGCGTCCGTGGACATTTGTTCCTCCCTGTCAAACTTCCGGCAGAGTGCCGAATGTCAGGTTCTGCCAATCGGACCCAATCATTCTGGGGAACAGGCCTCGGGAGAGAGCATCAGCATCTATGTGGTTCAGACCTGCTCGGTATTCGAGAGCATAGTCATATGTAGATAATGCAGAAAGCCACCTGTGGCCAGTGGCATCCAACTAGCTGAGGTCTGCACATAGGTCAAAGGATTATTGTCAGTTTTACTAGTATTTTAGCCATACAAGTACTCATGGAATTGGTCAACAATAGCCCACTTCAAAGCTAGGAACTCTAACTATGTACAGGATAGTTCTTTTCGGATGGGGTCAGGCTTACTGGCAAGGCCACTGGTCTCAGGCCATTCTCGTGCTCTTGGTACAACACAGCCCCAACCCTTGCAAGCTAGCATCAGTGTGCAGGACGTAGGTTTTCTTGGATCGGCATAGGCCAGCACTGGAGCATGGGTAGTTGATATATGATCTCATGAAAGCAGTCTCACAATCAGGGTCCAGCGGGCCCCAAATACTTCACTCGGATGAAAATACACTCTTTCAGTCTTGAGGGCGCTGACTTTGGTATTTTTTGTGGGTTGGGGATACCCTTGAGTAAGGTTAAGTAAAGAGGCGGATCACTCTTGAATAGTCCTTGATGAAACGCGATAATAACCACAGAATCCCAGGAATCTTTGCAGTTCTTTTAGATTTTTGGGCTGTGGCCAGGTGGTCAAGGCCTCAACTTTACTTGGGTGGTCTCTATTCCTCGGTGGATACTATGTCCCACATACTTTACTGATGTTTGAAAGAATTGACACTTATCAATGGACAGTTTAAGGCCAAAGTCCTCCAGTCGATCCAATACCTTAAATAATCTGCTCTCATGTTCCTCCAGTGAGCTGCCAAACACATAACATCATCTAGGTATACCAGGCACTCTAGTAAGTTCATGTCCCCACTGCACGCTCCATCAATCGTTGAAAAGTGGCTGGGGCACCTGAAATCATGAGGCATCTCATGAATTAAAGCCAAGCGGACAGATAAAGGCTGTCTTCTCACGGTCCTCTGGGGCCATCGGGATCTGTAGTACCCTCACGGAGATCCAGCACAGAGAACCACTTGCTCCCGTTTAGGCAGTCCAAAGCATCCTGAATGCGGGGCATTGTGTACTGATCAGATAGTCCACCGGTTTAAGGTGCGATAATCACGCACATCCTTACTGTCCCATTCTTTTCCTCACTACCACAATGGGGAAGCATAAGGGCTTCTGGATTCTTGTATTACACCAGCCGCAACATCTCTTGCAGATGCCGTCTCCATCATCTATATCAGCAGGTGCCAGGCGTCGAGACCTCTCACAAATGGTCTTTTCGTCATGCAGCCGGATATTGTGCTCAGCTCCTTGCACGCATCCTCGTCCCATTCCTTTAAAGAAAACACCTGGTCTCTCTGGGCAAGCTTCTCACTGATCCTCACTTTCCATTCAGCTGGCAGCGGGAGTTGCGAAATCAAACAAGTCAGGCGTTACTCTGTCATTCTTCCTTGAACTCTTGCTGCTGGGTAGCACTGCAGTGTCTGCACAATGCACATTAGCCAGGATGCAACCTCTATTTACCGAATGTCTCTTTCAGACACATTATGAACTTGGACCATTACCCTTCTGGCATAAGCATGGGCTCTAGCGGGCAAAATACAGGCTTGACCAGCAGTCCCTCTGGCAATTTTCCATCGCCTGGTGCATCCAACATTAATATTTTATTCTTAACATCCTTTCTGATACGGACCTCTCCCTGTAAGGTACACTGGGCATTTGGCGCCAGGATCAGAGACTCAGGATCCTTCTTCCATACAATTCCGCACGGTTCCTCTGGTTCTATATTTTCAGCATCTCTGTGCCTCATAGGCCTTCTTAATTAAAGCCGGAACTCTTAAAGCTCTACTAGTCTTTGACCCCTGTTTTCATAACACAAATGTGCCAGCCTTCTGAACATATGAGCATTTGTCCAATCAACAAGGGACACCATCATACAGTCAGTGGGGGACACACTAAGGCTAGGTCTCTACTTGTTGCCACTCCAGCCACGGAGGTGGGGAAAGACAGCCAAATTCGGATATACCCAGAATAGGGGTAGGCCTTCCACTTAACCCCCATACATGCAGTCCTTCTAATGGTTGTAAGAGTCGTCTGACAAATGCTTCTGATACCAATCTTGAAACATAATTGTCACTTGGAGCCACTGTCTAATACAGCTCTTGTAGACACTCCATTTACCTTTACAGTGGTCTCCATGAGGACCCACTATTCTGGACCAGTCTGGAGAGGCGGTAGTGGGGGCCTGGGCAACTGACCTTGCCACAAAAGGACGTGAATTAGCATTTTGGTGCCCTCACTGGGATCATTTACGTTGCACCTCTTAACCACTGATTTGTTCTCCAAGCTCTCCTTGTAGCCTATATGCAACTTTGTCAGTGTCTTTTGGGGATTGGCATTCCCTTTTCATGTGCCCATCCTTCCCACAATTATAGCAAAACATACTTTTTGGAGTTTGAGCTGGCGAGGTGCCACACTGGGAGCCAGGGCGAGGTATTACTAACTGGAAACCTTGGTGCCATCTCTGTCTGCGGCGTGATAAGCATTTGGAGACATCTCGTCAGTTTCTCCACTTCCATGGTCAAGGAATCGAGTTCGAGCTGTTATCAGCAGGAGATACATGGGTGGGTATCCCACCCCATAGCAGATGCAGTCGGGATATAGGTCGGGGCCCGTACTTGCAGGCGTGGCCTTCATAAAGGGACTGTTTTGAATTCCCGGATCTCTCTCAACAGTTAGCCCCATTGTGGCATATCTTTTCCTTATCAGAGCACTCATTGACTGCCAACCTCTGCCCTGAACTTCACTTGATGGGCCACCCTCAGTCACTCGGGTCATAGCCACAGCTATTGGTGCAGGTCCTCCGAGGTCGCCTTTTCTCAACTCCTCAATTTCTCTCATTAACTCATCATAGGAGGTGGGGATTCCAGTCGATTTGCCAGGCGTAACTGAAGCAACAGCAGTTCTGAGAGGGGCAGACTTAAGGATTCTGTCCAGTCTGGTTCGGTCCAGTTCAATCGCTGGCAAACTACCCTTTCTGAGGCATTCTTGCAACAATTTTCCAGCCGAGAGACATACACAGACAACAACTCCTTGGTACTGTTGTGCATTTCTTACTCTCCACCATAGGTCCTCATCAGAATCTGGGCTCCCATACAATTCTCCAAGGCCTCAAGATAGGCTTGTGCAGTCGCTTCAGGGTTACTGGCCCGTTTACGGATGGTAGCCAGGGCGGGACCTCGGAGCTCTCACTAACCCTCTTTAAGCACACCTCTCGAGCATTGCCATTCTAGCACTTGGGGGCAACATAGTCTATCCAGGTCTCCAGTCATCCTCCCCTTGGGGGTGGGGAGGTGCCAGAGAAGATCCTCAACCTTCGGTAGAGGTCGTGACTAATGGCAGGTGCAGAAATAAGGAGTCTGCATTGGTTCAGCCACCATTACGGGTACTGGAGCAGGAGAGGGTGTTGGGGGAGGAACACCCCCAGGTGGCAAGAATAGTTTCTTCAAGTCCTCCACAGTTTTCCCTTCTCCCAGCAACCATTTAGCAAATTTCTCCTCAAAAGTTTCAGATAGTGGTGGGGGCTCATTCCCCCCCGGGTCTTTACTGTCCTTAGTTATCACTCTCCAAGCAGTGAGGGCTCCCTCTGGGGTAATGGTCTGTGGTACTTTGGAGCTATCTATGGGATCTTAAACTCTACTAGGGCCAGGAAAGTGTGGGTGAGCAGATTAGCGTGCCGACCCACCACCACAGGATTTTGTAAACCTTCCACCTTGGAAAGTACTCCCTGCACAGTGTCCGTATTGATACCCAGGGGGATGTCCAGGATAAGCATAGCATTTTGGGGGTCGATCTCCTCCCCAGTACACCACTCCACCAGCCGGTGCACAGCCACTTCTGTCGGGGTACCCATTTATTTATTTATTTTTTTTTTCCCTTAACAGTGGTTTGTAAATATGGCCACTAGAGGACACACAATCCCAGCGGTGAGCCTCCAAATGTAACCCCTAGATGGCGCTATCCCAGGGGCTACTACCCCTGCCTGATTTGCCACTAACAGGTTGAGGGGCCTGGATCCAATGGCGGGTGCCTCCACCCAGAGGTCAGGGTTTGCAATAGTTAAACTTACTTGGTCACAGCCCTCTGGGACACTGCAACCCCCCTTTCTTCCCACTAGTGGCCCACACAATATAGCAGAATTACCTTCACAGTATACACTTACCCCCAAGGCTGGTTCAGGCACGGGACATCCTGTAAAATAAGATACAGTGCAACAATCACAGTACAGTACTTTAACATAGACAAATACCTCAGGCAGTATAACTTTGTTGAAACAAACAGCTCTGATTTATTTAGGGGATATAACAAGGACAGGGGAAATCAGGTTAATTAGCTTATCACTTTACTATCTACTATGGCTCTGTGCACAGGCCTATCCCTACCAGTTACTGTCCCTGGGTACCCAGGCCCTAGTGCTAGTCCAAACCGTGGCAGCTGGTAGGGCCCTTTCACAGAGAAAAGGAAAATTAAACAGTCAGCAGTACAGTAATTCCATTTGGATTTAATGTGGCAATTCAACAGGAGCGACCCAATTAGTACTCACGACCTCCAAAGAAGATATGGTCCTTCAATGTCAGCAGGGCTACTTTTGATCTCCAAGAGACTCCTACACATTTATATGGTAAAAAAAGAAAGCACTATACCAGGCAGGCTGCATCTGTATCCCAATCGCAATTACTGCACAATAACCAGGAGAACACACAGCAGATTCAGTTCCTGACAGACCGAGTGTAATTCAACAATTTCTTCAGTCTTCTACAGGGTGAGCCTGGTTTCTACTCTTCAGAGATCCTTTGATTCTTTTCACAGGACGATTCAGTCCTAACAAGCAGTTACAAGTTGTAGACCGGAACTCTGGGCCTTGCACCGTTTTGACTGAAACTGTGCACTGAAGGACACAGGGTTTCTTTCCCTTCACTTTCAGATCTCAAACTGAAACTCCCAACAGACAAAAACGGGCACTTCCTTTGAGTTCCTCCCAGTTCTTGACTGGATTGGCTGTCACTCACAATAGACTGCTGCTGTTGGTCCAAAAGGCACCGGAGTCTAAACTACATCTCCCAGAGTCACTGCCCATACAATCCTCTTGTGGCTGGCTCAGATTATGAGTCCCAAGTTCTGATTCGTCAAGGCATCATTTTAGAGCTAGTTTACCCCACACTGATTGGTCCAGTTCAGCAGTTCAAAACCAGAATGGGGAACTAGGCAGACAGTTCTGACTGCAAAGAAAGCAGGTTAGACAAACTGTAATTTTATTATTACTGTAAATGATTTCTGGCAATCAGTTACATCTTTCAGACAGGTTCCCTTTGCACTCCAAGTGACTGCAAAAATGGGGTGAATTGGCAGCAGCTTGAGTGGTACTCAAAGAAACACACAGTCCCCCATACAAACTAATTATGTCTGCAAGCAGACAGCTCTTAAAGAGACAGTACCAGAGGTTCTAAAAACACTCACTGATAAATGGCTTAAACGCCAAACACCATTCAGGCTTGGAGCATTCAAGCAAGCTCCTGGAAGTCTTTTGGGAACCCCCATTTGCAGGGGGGTTACATTTATATGTGAATGTTCATTATAATTAGCAACCTTAATATGGAATGCAAAAGTGTAACTGGTTGCAGTATAAATATTACGGGCCAGATTCTAGAAGGGATATGCACAGTGTAACTTGACTTGTGCCATAAAAATGGTGCAAGTAGCAAGTTACGCCAGCAGTTGCGTCTTTCGGTATTCAGCAAAGTAGCCTGTGACATGTTGCAGGCTGCTTGCACCAAAATGGACTTACACCACCAGTTGTGCCCTAAACCCTCTGTGACATGGCGCTAGGGGGTTTACGGCAGCTGTTGCACCCTATTCTGGAAGGGCAGCAACAAAGTCCCCAGATCTGCTATTCTACAACAACCCCCAGAGGACATCCATCAAAGTACAGTTACACCAGCATTTAGCCGGTGTAAGTGTACTTACGCCATCCAGGGGTTGTGCAGATCTGCCACCAGGCCAGCTCCCAATACATGTGCCCTCCCCATGCCCAGGACACCCACAGTATATGCCCTGCAGGGAAGCAGTGTCCCCCAAACTGTAATAGCCCCGCATGGCTGATCACTCCCCCACTCAGCCCGCAAACCCCCACAACGATAATAGCCCCACAGGGCAGCTCTGCCTCCCCCAGACCCGTTCCCTGACCCTGAAACCCAGGTCCCTGCAGTGCCGCAAAGTGTAGACAAATAACAATGAATTACATGCGAATATACAGTATGTGCTCCTACGGAGCTCAGTCAGTGGCTGGCTGTGGTGGTGAGAAGTGGGCTGTGCCAGTCGCTGGCTAGGGACGGGTCGGGGGTGCAGGTTGGACTGGCACTGCTGGGTGGGGGGGGCACTACATTACCAGGGTTATTGGGGAGTTGTTATTTGTTTACACTGTGCACTGCAGGGACCTGGGTTTCAGGGTCAGGGAATGGGTCCTGGAAGAGGGGGACTGAGCTGCCCTACGGGGCTATTACTGTTGTGGGGTTTGATGCTTGGGGAGTGAGCAGCCCTGCAGAGCAATTACAGTTTGGGGATCGGGGCTGGAGGAGAGAGGTGCCTGTGGGGCAATTACAGTTTGGGATCTGAGGCTGGGGGACACAGCAGCCTGTGGGGCTTTCAGGCGTGGGAACCTCGCCCCCAGCCAGGGATGCGACTTGCAACATGCCCCACGGTTATGTCCTGCATTTGGCATAGCCGTACACATGTTACGAGTCGCAAGACTTAGCCGCAGGGACCCTGCCCATTACAGAATCGGATGCAGGGTCCTTGGTGCAACTGCACCCCTCGCATGTCGCAACTTGTGACATGCGTAGGGGTGCTTCTAGAATTGCGGCCTATGTTTTTAAACATTTTACATATGTAGAAGTCCCTGTTGAAAAGCTATCTTTACTGCCAGTGTTCTGTTTTAATTCTTGCCCCAGAGCAATATTATTGAGGTTATGTCTTTGAAATTGCCCTTACAATAACCAACTTGCCTTGGTAACTAGATTTTGTTGGCAAAAATCCTAACATTGTCCCATTATAACCAACATGCCCCTCCCACCCAGGGCGTGATCCACAAAAGGTTTCCAGACCCTCCACACATCCAGAGGGCCAAGAAAAGCTGCAGAGTGCCCCCTACGTGCAGGATCCCTTTGGGCACTCTTCAGCATCCTCAGTGGGGGATGCATATCCCCTCTGCACCTGATCCTGCCTGTGTGCCTTGCTTTGCATATAGACAGGATGGATGCAGAACAGAGGGCATGGGCTGGTAGGAGTCCAAGTCTCAAAACGTACTCCGCAGTGCAGCGATGGCAAGGATGTGGCTGCTACATCTGCCCCAGGTCAGCAGTATTGCCTACATGCCCCCTTCCATCCATCTACACACCACAAGTACCTAAGTACCATTGAGTCTGGGCCCAATTGGCCTTCTCTCCTCAAGCCCCCAGCCTTAGGCGCCTCTTCGGTAGGCTGGGGCATCATAGGCACTAGCTGGTAATTCCATGAAACTTAGTGTTTCTGCTGGTGGGGATACAGCAGTCCTCTACAGCAGTCCTCTAGGACTGCTATACACTGCCACGCCCTGCACCATGCACAGGCAGTGGTCCACTTGTAGACGAGCATGGGCATCAAACTGGATACGAGGGGTCCAGATTGCCTCCACCCATCCTTGTGGCCCTTGCCTCAAGGAATGCCTCTACACCAGTGGCCTGCAGGGGCAGGAGTTGTGAATATCGGCAGGTGCACTGGCAACACAGTTGCGGGGCAGCGCACCCCAGACACACGCAAGCCATGCATATCTGTGGTTCCATTGAGGATCGGGGTCTAAGAGCACCCCAGTATTGTGGCTTAATTCTGTACAACGTCCTGTGCCTACCAAGCTTTTCACATTTTGCTACAGCTGATAAAATGCTTCTCAATAATGTTCAATAAAGCACCACAGCAACAGAAACTGACTGGCAAACTTAAATTGAAATTGTACGTAGCACTTGTGCCGACTATAGGAAATAGCATGTGACTGAGACCATGCCCCCCTGGCCCGCTTGCTTTTCAGTTCTGAGTGATTCAAAGTCAATAAGATGTTTGTTTCCAATAAATACCCTGAGCACTCCACATCGAATGCAGGTGTGCCCTGTTGGACCTTGTAATGATCTGGCAGGGAGTATTTTTATTTAGAAATGTTGCCATGGCGATTGCTCTGAAACAGAAACTTAATCTGAGCGGCAATAAGCGAAATGTGTGTAACATTCTGCATGTCATTTTCTGTGAAGCAATTGTATGACCTTTTTTGGGGATGCCGGCAGATGCACTGAAGTGACTGTTATGCAAAACCACTCTAGTGTAGCATTTGATGAAAGTAAGGGTGACTTTTTTTTTTCTTTTTTGCAACCCAGTGCCAGGTAAAATGGTATCTGTTTACCTGTCATCGACCAGCCAGTTACAAACTTCCTCCCAGGAATGTTTTAGGCAATCACGCCCTTCCTGAACTTAGTTCAGTGGCACCGCAGGTTATTTTCCAGATTTACTATGATGTAGTACTGGGTTGCTGCGTTATTTAACTCTTAGCAGCTGCTAGAGGGGCCCATCTCTCAGTAGCATACTGAGGAAAATGAGTGTCTGCGACGCCATTTATGTGAAGTAGATCGAATCCTGGCAATCACGCTAATCATCAAGGGGGAGATTGTGGAGGTAGTTCTCTGCAGTGTATGAGCAGGTTGACCCTTCAGCCAAGCTCTTAACAGCTGTGGTGTGTCTGCATTGTGCATCTTGTGTTGTGATACAGCAGCGCAGAGTGTAGCTAGGGATAATGAAGCGGTGTATCAGTACTTGACAATCAAGGACGAATTGACTGATGGAGTTTAGCTGCCACGAGATCCCATTTTTTTAGAACTGATTTGTCACCATAGCAACCGTCTCCATTTATTTTGAAGTAGCATTCGAGGGCCATCACTCAGACTAGTGTTTGCAGCAAATGAGATAAACGGCAGGCTTCCCTTCTGTGGAGTGTTTGTGCAGATCCAAATGTGGGGGTTACATTAAGAGTTTGTGAACTACAGTTCCCAGAAACCTATTTGTGTGCAGACGTCTAAAGTAACATTTTAAAAAGATCATTTACATACTGTATCTTTTTGTTATTATGTCAAATTAGACTTCTGTCTTTTTTTCCCCCTTGTAATTGTGGAATCTATGTAAGGCCCGTAAAAGGTGTGGCCAAAGTCCTTAAAGCAGCAGTGGAATAAAGGAGACCCAACTGGGATTGTGTTGTGAATGATCCGGTCCCCTTTATTGCTGCTTGCTTAATCACAGTATTTGTATAACACGTAAAATTTAGATTTTAAGGTAACGTTGTTGCATGCAGCATAAACAGTGCTGATCTTTGACCTTAGGACAGTTGGGTTGCTTATGTTCACCTTATTACAGAACTATGAGGACCGTGCTCAATCGACTGCACACTGGGGGATTAGAAGTTAGCACCATTTTTAATGCCTACATAAAAATATATTTTAAGAGCTTAATTTAACATATTACACATTATCCTGAACCCCCAACTACATCACCATACAGCCAGTAACTATGAAGAAAATCAAATCACTGTGCAATATCAGTTGGCCCCCTTTGATGGAATGCTGCTTAAAGAGGAGATTTTTTTGTTTGTTTGTTTGATACAGAGCTTTTTACTCTTTGGACCACCACCTCCGCCTTTTGTCTGGCCCTTGTTCCAGTGACCTCCCAGCCCAATGCGCTGCACCCCCCACTGTCAGAACCAGTGGGAATCCACACAGTGTGGTGCCCGAGAGTATCAACATCCATTACAGAGAGGGACAGAACACATGGGGTTTTCTTGGGCTTTCTCCCTTTGTCCCCAGACCTTCCCACCTCCCCGATGCTGGGCAGTGCCATGTCAGGCCTCCCTTCCCAGGATTTTGCTGCAGACATCTGAGGTCTGAAGGGGCTATACCAAACCATGGGAAGGAAAGATGGTGGGGTGAAAACGAGGGACAAAAACCCATGTATGGTCTATATGATGGCCTGGGTTTCTGGATGCCCCTAGGTCCTAGTGACTGCCCATCAATGAGTCCTTACCCACATAGTGGACTGTCTCAGGGAGGAGGATGCCACCTCCAGAGCACCTGCCATCAGGGGAAGGTTTTGGGAGACATCAGGAATGGTGTTTGACCAGGGGTGGGCTGGGGATCATTAGGCTGAAAGAGGGTGCATTCCTGGGATCAAGATATATCCCTGGAAAGATGAACATGGCTTGGGGAGAAAAAGCCCTAAAAAATAGCCCTTATGATTTATAACTTGGGTTAATTGCACCCCATACTTGATTTGGCTTTTTCTTTGCCCTTCTTGTTATTTTTCTCCACTCCTAAAGGGTCACACCCAATCAGGAGTGGAGCAAAACCACAGCAGGAGTGCAAGAAAAGCCAAATTAAAACTGATTAAAATGCTTCATGAGTAGTGGGGTAAAGTTAAACTCTTAGTACACTGGAAACCCATTTAAAGAACATAGGCCAAAGGCTCTCAATGTGTGCTGCTGTGTGTTTTTGTCTTGTAAAAAGCGTCGTCAGGCAAACCTGAAGGGCATCACCCTTTGTAATTGTTGTGCCGTCTGGACAACAAAACCTTACAACTGTAATATTGTGAAAATCTTTTTTTCTATAGAGGCGTTTTATCTCCTTCTCCCCTGGCTGCCCGATCAGACCGACTACCCCAGCTCCATCACCCCGGCATCTCTGGGACTTACCTTGACCTGCGCCCTTGACCGGAAGGCTACGGCTGTGCCCGATCACTGGGTGTGGAGCCTGCGAGGAGTCAGTCATCACCCGCAGCCCGGGGTGTTTTTCCACCATTTTCTCCCTTCCCTTTCCCTGTTGCTGAGGTGCACACACCAGACATGCTTGCATGAAGGTACACGCACGTCTGCGGAAGTCCCACAGCTCCTCCCTTCTTTGGCATCTTCAGTCCCATATGACCCACAGGCCTCCACCTGGGGGCAGTCATTCAGCAGGAACACCGAGCCTTCCTCCCCAGCAGAGTAGTGCTGTCCTCCAGATGCTCAATCCTCTCCCTCCCTGGCCGACCCCTGCGGCCCGCTTGCACAGCGAACGTGGGTCACCGGTGTGGCAGGAGGTAAGGCATAGCTGCCTCGGCCCTCCACACCATTGGGCCAGCTGTATTGCAAAAATTCTTTATATACGGAGAGTGCTCTACCTTTGCTACAAAAAAGTTGATTAATGCTTGGGTAGTAAAGTCAACTCGTAGACAGACCTCAAGTCTCATTCTATGGTGACACTACAAGGGATGAAAGTGGAGTATTTGCAGGAACACCAAGCCTTCCTCCCCAGCAGAGTAGTGCTGTCCTCCAGATGCTCAATCCTCTCCCTCCCTGGCCGACCCCTGCAGCCCGCTTGCACAGCGAACATGGGTCACCGGTGTGGCAGGAGGTAAGGCATAGCTGCCTCGGCCCTCCACACCATTGGGCCAGCTGTATTGCAAAAATTCTTTATATATGGAGAGTGCTCTACCTTTGCTACAAAAAAGTTGATTAATGCTTGGGTAGTAAAATCAACTCGTAGACAGACCGCAAGTCTCATTCTATGGTGACACCACAAGGGATGAAAGTGGAGTATTTGCACACTGATTTCAAAAAGACCTGGGCTTCTGTACATGGGATCAGTCTGTTTATGCAGCAACTTTTCATGCAAGTATGTCTGTGTTTTTTTGGGCTATTTGCCCGGTCAGGTATAATATAGGGGGGGCTATAACCTTCCCAGTTGTTGAGAACTGCTATTCTCTGCCCAGGGTGATCAGCTTTAGTAACTATTGCCTCAAATATTGCTGAAGATGCCGCTTTCAGAAGCTCCCACAGCAGCAATAACAGTCTCTGGTTTGCTTTAGTAGTAATTGATGGCAACGTGAAACTCAGACACCAGAAATCAGGCTATAGCAGTGTTGAATCCCTCCAATCTAGTATCTCAAGGCTCAAAGTGTAAGTATCCCAAGTAGTGATAATAAGGATAATGTATTTAGTAAATTATTAAAAGCACAAGACAAAACACCATTGAGCTTATACTCAGTTACAATAGGTTCCTATGTAAGAGCATTTTAAACAGTACAGTTGAGTTTCAACAATTACAATTCATTGAAATTGTTATATAAAATAATGCTTTTTATAGATGCTGTGTGGATATATATTATTAACACACCTTTGTGTGGCTTTTGGATTGTACAGCTTCACTAACGCACTCTTTTTTTGTTAATGAGGCTTGCTTTGTTTGAATTTACTACACTTTCTGCCATCCTGCCTAGCGGACTTCAACCATTCTCTTCTCCCAGCCTCATCACCCGCTGACTTACCTTCCGACCTGCCAGTTCCCCACAGATTGCTAAGCCTACCATGTTCCCCAAGCCTGGAGGTGTTAGAGCTGGGTTGTGGTTGGGGGCCCGGTGAGTGGTGCAGAGCCTGCAAAGAAGAGGCGGCATCATGCTGCTTGCTGGCGAGGAGGTTTTTTTCCACCGTTCCCCTCCCCTGAACGCTAAGTGGGCTAAGACCAAGTGGACATATGCATACAAGTGTGCAGACATCCTGGCCTTGAAGCGCCTGCCCACCCATCGTGGCCCCACTGCACTGCTACCTGTGGTCACCCAGCTGGCAGTGTCGTAGCGGAGCAAGCGGTCCTCCCTCCCCAGAAGAGGAGAGGGTCCTCTGGAATGCTCAGTCCTCATTCCTCCAGCTGGCCCCCAATGTTCCAGGCTTACTTCCTAACCTGGGTCACTGGCATCACAAATAGTAGCGCTAACACTGCGCTGACATGCCAGCCCTATGAAGCTTGCATTTGTATTATTAGTTTGGACGGAAGCCAGTGTGTGTGTGTGAGTACAACAGCAAAACAAGGTAACGGTGAATCCCTGCTTTATGGGTAAATCTTGCTACCACAGAGTAGAAAGTTAGGTTTCTATTTTTACATACAAGAAATACAAAATCATATACCCCAAAACTACAAAGTATCATGGGAATTGTATGCAAATCATTATGAAAGAATCTTGACTGATTTTGCATTAAGCAGGCGTGTATGGCACCAAAGGGCCTCTCACACAACTCTGCAAAGACAGAAAACAGTAAACATAGTCATGTGTTTCATCCTTCTCAGGATTCATCAGTGTGCCTCATCTTTATCTCATCCTAAAGGAAGAGAGAACCAGCCATATGATGGTCCTACAGGTTTGAATTGTGGTGAGCCCAAATAGCAATGTGATCTGGAAGACAAAGACTCTCAGCCCAAAAGGACTGAGGGAAGCGATATCCTATTCTCAGCCTTTGCAGATTGTGTGAGAGGACTGCGGGTACTGTGCACTCCTGCTTAAAGCAGAACCAGTTTAAATTTTGCATATACTTCCCATGATGCTTTGCATTATTGGAGTATGTGTGATTTAAGCAATAATGCAAGACAGGGTGTGTGTCCTGCTAGGATAATTCCATGCCTTGGGTGGTTGGGCATAAGGCTGAATGCATCTAACATCAAATAAGTGATGTTATCTCCACAACACATGCCCTGAAGTGCATTATTGCAATTATAAAATGGCTTGCTTGAAGGAAAAGAAAAAAAGGGTAAAAAATACATTTTTAAAACATATGTTAGTTAAGTTTTGAATAGGTGTGATGTTGTGCTGGTGTAACATTAATGTTAAAGTTCAGCACCGACCAGTCAGAGCCCAGAAATTTTTCTTGGCATTTTATAATTTGTATTTCTTATATGTAAAAACAGATGCCCAATTTTACAGCTGGGAAGGACAGAAAATCTGAAAGACTGGGAGGTTGTACAATTTGCTCATACACACAAGCTTATATACAGGCTATCACCCCCAAGGAAATAACTGAAATTCCTGAACAAAACGGTCCCCACCACAACCACTCAATGCAATGACATTAACTGTCAAGACAATAATAGCACAAAAAAGTAAAACGCAAACAAAGAATACGTTTTATTGGGAATTCAGGATATGGGGAGTGAAGGGTAAAGATTTTGCAATCAGTTAACAGTAAACAGTTATGTCATTCACACTAAAGGGGCAGCTGCGAGATGAGGTGCTAGTTGCACACTCGATCAGACCCGACAGACCGTGAGGCCTGTTTCTGCTGGCAATTTTTTATGTTTGTATTCCTACTATTCCCGCCAGTCCCACATTGTCTTTAACTTGATTGGTGCACCTGAGTTGCTTTCCCAGTATAATTACATCAGAGAGTTAGCAAGCTTTACACAGCAAGAAAGAACAGATGTCCAGTGAGTACAGTAGGGCCAATTTCAAAAAATAACACTCAGCTTGAAGAAAGAAGTGGCATTCTCACTTCACCACCTACTAAAAAATACTAGTACTATGTACTTAGTTAAAGTGCTCTGTTATTTAATTGCATAAATGTGAAAAAGCACTGTATACTTACAAACAGCACCCACCAAAACAGCCAGCAGATTCGCTCGTAATGCTTTCCTCAAGGTACGTCATAGCACTTTAAGTACATAGTATTAGCAAGCAACACCCCTCATCATTCACCAAATTTAATCACAGTTCTTATAAATTCCTGCATTTTTTAGGGATGTGCTGCTGGTTTATTGTCTATATCAAAATAATCATTGGTGTCCAGTGTCCTCCCCCACCAGCTGCTCAAAAGAGCCTGCAATTTTGTGAAAGTTTATACTTTCTTACTCACGTTCTTGTCATTCCATGACTTTCATAAAGTTTTTTTTTTAGTTTTCAGATGCCAGCTGATATTTGAAATGAGCCTATCCAACAAGCAGTAGCGGATCTAGGGGGTTTTAATGGGTGTAGGTGCACCCCCCAGTGCAACTAAGGCCCTGTCCACACTACCCCTCTGTAACGTTACAGAGTGCCCAAACCGTTCCCGCAATGGTTTGCATTTACACCTGCAATGTTACAGAAGGCATTTTCGTAACTGTTGTTGAAACCACATATGAGGTGGTTTCAACAACGGTTATGAAACCAGTTACACCTCGGTAATGTTACCGGCGTAGTGTGAACGGTGGCACCAGTTCCTAGCGCAGCACGCAGCTGCATTGTGGGATCGGGTGCCATGGTAACGGTCGCCCGGCTCCCGAAGTGTGGACCGGCAGTGCCGGTCCCGTAACGCACATCGCGGCAGTGTGGACACACTGTACCACTCCCCGGTTGTAATGGTTTCTATCCGTTACAGGGTCTGAGCGGTGCAGTGTGGACGGGGCCTTACCTGCTTGCTGCTGCTGCATTTCACGTTCCAGGAAAAGTCTAACATATTGATTGTAAGGCAGTGGAAACTGGAGTCATTCAGGCTTGCAGAAAACAGGACCAGATTCCTGAGGATGAATAGCATGAAGGGTTGCACGGCATGAGTGGGGCCAGGGCAATATACATTCAAAACTATAGATTATGTTTATATTTTCAGTAAAAAATGTAATGAAAAGGATAGTATAAAAGATTAAAAAAAACAATAAAAAGTTGCATATCAAGTAAGTGCACCACCACAGCACCCCACATTGTAAAATCTTGGATCCGCCACCGCCAGGGCTAGGTGAAACCCATGGATGGGTAACTACTCTAACATTTTAAATTATAATTCAGTCACGCGCGCTGGAGTCCTCATTGCTTCTCTCTAAGTGAGGCTCCTCTCAAGTTTTCCCATGTTCAATTCTGTAAAGAGAGCAAATACCTTGAAGCTTACGCCTGATGTATGGGGAACTTGCTATTAGAGAGGGTCACACCTCTTCCAATTAATAACTACATCAGAGGGTTAGCAAGCTGTACCCCAGCTCATTCACCAAACCATTTCTTATAAATTCCTGCATTTTCTAGGGGTCTGCTGTTGGTTTTTGGCTTTTCCCCCGGTACAAACATAAATACACTGACAATGTCAGCAGAAAAAGACCATTGGTTCATCCAGTTTCCTAGGTTTATTTTTGTTTTATTTATTTAAATTTTGATAACCGGGTAAGCCCACTGAGACCAAAGGTCCCTTTTTCAGGGGCGACCCGGAATTAGTTACATAAAGCAACGGTTACATACAATGGACAATAATACAGTGGTTAAAATTGTTACAATACATTGGAGTGACAAAAATTACAGTTGACAATACAGTATTTACACTTGGCATAATACATTGGAGTAACAGAAATCACAGTTGACACATTCATAGGAATGGGCACGGAATACAATAGTCACAGTTGAGACCTACATAGGAAAGGGAAGAAGTGGGCTGTGCCTTGTGACTTATTGTCCAGATGGGGTTTTCGCCCACCTGTCCCCCCTTGCTCCCTTGCCTTATTGCTGCCCCCCTGAGAAACTGTTGATTCCTTTACTCTGTCCTAGCCATTCTTGAACCTATTAATGGTTTTGTGCCCACCACCTCTGCTAGTAGGCTGTTCCATGGCTCAGCCACTTTCTTGGCAAAATAAAATGTTCTCACACCCCTCCTGAATCTCCTTCCGCAACCACCAGCAGCTTCCATTCATGTCCCTTTGTTTGTGGCTCACCATTCTTGCTAAATAGTTCCTCATAGTTTACCATGTGTATTCCTTTCAGGAACTTGAAGGTCTCTATTAGGTCCACCCCTCTCCCTTCTGGCCTCTAACGAGTACATGTTCAGTGCTCTAAGCTGATCCACATGGAAAGTGCGCGGTTGTCCCTGAATCATTTAAGGTACTCTGCTGCACGTTCTCCAGCCTTTCTCTGTCTTTCCTCAGACAAGGACCCCAGAACTGGGCTCAGTACACCAGATGGGGTCTCACAAGTGATCTACAGATAGATATTACCTCTTTTCTCCTGCTATCGAAACCCCTTCCAATACACCCCAGTATTCTAGTTGCTTTGCTGCAGACCTTGTTGCACTGCCTAGTTTTTTGGGGGGGAGGGGTGCTTATGATGACCCCCAGGTCTCTTTTCTCTGAAGTAGTGACCAGCTTAACCCCTCCCATACAGTATTCCTTCTAGGGGTTCTTGTTCCCTTTGTGCATCACCTGTCAATTTTTAGCATTGAAACTCAACAGCCAGGCCTTTGTCCACCTCTCTAGACTTTGCAGGTCTGTTTGTAACTCCCTTACCCTTCCTAAAAATCCACAGATATCCATAGGGAGCTCACCCAAGTGCTACTGGGTACCAAAGATGTTGAGTTGTTACAGACCTGACACTTAAAATAGACATGGATAATTAGTGTGCACAGTTACTAAGTTCAGCAGTAAAGTGATCGGTATTTGTTCTCCATACTAAGTCCGGTGACCTAACTACAGGGCTTCTGCTTGGGCACTCTCAAAGCAAATGCAGTCCTGCCAAAGGCTTGAATAAATTAATTTATGATAGCAATAACGTCATAGTGGTCGGGGTTTACAAGGTAATAACTCGACTTGGGGTTTATTAACACCCTCGTCCACTTATTACTGAGGAAACCCCTAAGCACTATAGCTGTTATCACCATTACACTGAAAAAGGAAAAAAGTTTTGGAAAACTGCTGAAACCTGTCTCTGTGGAACTACAGTGAGTGAGTCTGTAAGAAACCAGGAAATGTTCCTTACAGACACACTGCAGCATTGCTGTCAGCCAATCAGAACACAGGGTTTAGTGTACATTCTCATTATGAAGTCTACTGTCTGGTTATCACAGATTAACTCAACAGTAGCTCTCTGTTCTGTTAGTCCGAGAGTAATCTTTTTCAGTATAATATAGTGTAACATAAATGTGGTCTGGGTTTATTAGGTAAATAACCGGACCAGAGTTAATAAACACCAAGGGTGAAGGCTGAAGTGTTTATTAGACCCCCTGGTCTGGTTATTACCAAGGAAACCCCAGACCACTATTGGTGTTATAGCTATTATATTGAAGAAGTAAAAAATTAAAACCTGCTGAATTCCGTGTTTGTGACACTGTACCATGTCTGAGAGAAACCAAGAACTGTTTCACATACTGTAGATGCACTGTAGCGTTGCTTGACATCTCTGATTGGTTGCTGCATGTTCAAGTGGAAGGGCAGTCGGGGCTTGCTTTCTGATTGGCTAAGTGCAACACACAGAAACCAATCAGAATGCAGAGCCACTGTCCCATTATTGTACTTAGCCAATCAGAATGTAGAGCCACTTTCCCATTATTCAGTTTACCGCTCGGTTATCGCAGAATAACGGGACAGTAACTGTGCATTCTGATTGGCTAAAAGGGATTTTGTCAGTATAATTATATTTCAAGGGAATAAGACTAGGCACAGGCCTGTTTTCAGGGTTGTCCTGCATGTAATGTTACAAACAATACAATAACAGAGTCATAAAAACAGTAAAAACAATGCACAGGTTAAACAAATTTAAATACAGTTACATTCATATAGAATATATTTCAAAATTAATTTCAATTGCCCCGGCCCTAACTGTCTAACTACAGTACCAAATGTTGCAGTGAGAGCCAAGGCCCAGATCAGGTACTCATGATCTGCAAATCAGCTCAGATGCAGATGGCCTCAGAGGCAATATACTGGTCTCCCTGGTGCACAGCAACTGCTGTTCTGATGCTGCCCCTCGGTGTAGTGTCACAGTGGTCACTGCTGGATGAGGGGCTTGCCGAATCGAGCTGTGACTGAGCAGCCCCCTATTCTCTAACCACTTCACCCCTTATGAGGACTCTTCCTTCTCTTCTGCTCCAGGTGGGGACTTCCTCAGTGAAAGGGCTGCTCACTGAGGTCAGTCGCTCTTACATTTTCTCCTCTCTCCCTCCATCTCTCTGGAATCGAATGGGCTCTAGCTGGGACACACGTTCGGCAGGAGTTGGCCCCAATGAAAATCAGACTGGCTGTCTGGAATAGCATGCATGCCCTACTGCAGATGCTCTCAAGTTCCTGATTTGATGTCTTCCTGACCTCTAGCCCCTCTTTCCAGCAGTTCTGGGGGTCAGAGGTTCAGTAACATGGCCCTTGACATGTTTATTTACATTTAGATTCGGTCCCACAGACGTGCCTTAGGCCCCTTGCCAAGTGGTGCCCACAGCTGCAGTATATTTATTTTGGTCCCTTGTTGTGGGCAGCAGGCCTGTTTGCATCCCTCAGTGGCGACACATGCAATGCAAAAGTCAAATGCACCAGCGCCATGTTGGATGACAGTGTGGCTCCTGTTGTGCTGCTTGCCCGGTCCCCTCTGCAGCCAGTCTGTAAGGGGGACCGGGTGAGGCAAAACGTCTGCGCTGGCAGTGGTGCTGGAGATGGTGCTGCTGGAGAGTCCTAATGAAGCCCCACCATGCTGAGGAAGGGGCTGCAGTCAGAAAGCACCACATCACACAAAATGATTAGCATGTGAAATAGCCTACCTGGTGAGGCAGTGAAAACTGGAATCATTCCGGCTTGCAGAAAACAGGACCAGATTCCTGAGGGTGAGTAGCACGAAGGGTTGCGCAGCATTAGTGGGGCTGGTGCAATATTCCAGTTGAGCTTGAATGTGTGTCAGAATTCATGGGTATATTCACTGCCATGTGGGAAAAGGGGAGGACAAGATGAAACCGAAGTCTGGCCCGCCATCATAGTACCATGTAATTTAGACATTTATTCAAAGTTCAATATCACAAACTGTGAATCCTACTGTGTCATCCAGTTTACTTACTAGGCACTTTTTCTAAGTTCAGAAACTGTAGATGAGTGATGTACACAGCAGGGCCTATCTTTCAGTTCTGCTTCTGTGCTGTTCAGCAAATATACAGCTGAAAGGGCAGCAGTAGCATGATGCGAAAGCCTTTCAAGAATATGCTCTCCAAAGAGCTTCAGAGCCTCAAATATCTCAAATACCACCTCACTAATTACAGGAATGCCCACCATCTGCTAGTTAGAGCTCTCCTTGTCTTGCTAAACCAAAATTCTAGAGTACCCTGAATGTCAGCAAGGCTAGATTTGGAGTGACATGGGCCCTGATGGGTGCAGCTAAGTAACTGACTGTGAGCTGCTGTGGACAGGGCCAAGGCTGGGCATGGTGTGTCCTTGCTCTGTGATAAGTAGAAGAGGGAGGATGATTGTTTCGCAGAATGTAAGAATGAAAAGACAAGAGAAGTACTGCGTCAGCATGTGGGATGCAAAGAGCAAAAAGATTTCTCGTAAACGCACGCGAAAAATAGAAGATTAAGTTCAGTTCCATGTTTTGGCCAGGAAGCTTTCTTAAAGACTCGTCTGCAAAGAAAAAGGTAGAGTTTTCTCTTTGTGAGATCCTGCTACTACTCCGTTTTACATCTGGCAGGAACTGAAATACAAGGAGGTCCAGGGGTGTGCTCAGGGTCACATTGGATGTCAGTGACTGTGGGGGGGATTCAAACCACACCCCCTATTGCTATCTTAGCTTCCAGCCCCTCCATGGCATCCTTAATTCCAGTCCCTCAGTGCTACCGTGTAGTCCTGTCTGGCCTGATGGCAATCTGTTTTTTTTTTCCAACAGTCATAAACCTTTTTGTCCAGGATCCGCCTCACAGTGCAAAGTCGGTGCATACTGTTGAAGTTTTTATTTATAGATTTTATGGGTTATGGGTATACAGCACAAACTGTAAACGTACATAATAAAAGGCGTGAGGTACGCAGACCTCTATGCAGCATGAAATAAACATCAATAATAAAATATGGTAACGAGGATTAAGACATCCATGCAGCATAGGGGCGCTTCATAACAATTACAAAGGAGTAAGGTCTGAGTGGACTAATATGTAGGTTAATTGTACTCTCACCATAGTCATTTTCTTAATATAAAATACTCCACAATATTATCCTCTCCCTAGCAGAATTATATTTAGTAGGAGGGCTAAAACGTCTAGGATACAGTGCGGTAAATATCATGCGGATATCCCGGACTCAGTTAAGCTGCATTGATAAACCTGCACAAAAAAGGGTGTGGTAGTACACCCAACCTGCAGGTTATCAGGACATAAAGTAATAAACTTTCTTTAATCTCACAAGAAATGCACTAACGTTATCTTCCCACTCCTCCTAAACTTGTAGAACATCGGTAGACATGCTCAGTATAATAGGGCAGCACTTGGTTAACATATAGGAATAAAAAAAAATACAGCAACTGTAAGGAGTAAATAACTTTGCCCTTAACATTTTAATTCTCTTGTTTGCTATTTAACTTTCAGACTGTGATGTAGCAGTAGTACAGTGGCTGTAACTAGCAACCCCCCCTCCCCAGGGGAGAGCCTTCCACAGCCCTAAAATACCATTAAGTAAACTCTCACTTGTGAGTCCCAATTTCAATGCATCAGTAGAAGTTTCAGCCATCTTCTTCTTCATCTGAAGCTACTGGAGCTGGGTTGGGCTTTTCAATCAATTTCCCCACAAATTCAGCTGCTTGTTTTGGGTCCACAAAGATATGCACTCTGGACTCGTGTCGAACCTGCAGCCTTGCAGGGTATGTCAACTGCACTTGGATTCTGTTTCGTAAAAGGTCCTTTTTAATAATCTGGAGCTCCTTTTTGCAATTCTGAGTCTGTGCCGATAGATCTGGAAACAGGGCTAGGTGACTGCCCTCCCATACAATATCACCCCTGGCCCTGGCCGCTTGCAAGAGAGGTATTCGTGCATCTGGGGATGAAAGTGTGGCAGTCACCTTTACTGGCCTTAGGGAAGTGTCCACACAGGAGCGTAGTCTTTGCAGGATGGTGAAAGCCTTAAGTATAGACACCTCTGAGTCAGATGGTAAAAGTTTTAAGTCCACAAAGATCATTTTCATCAGATTGTTCAATAAATCAGCTTGTCCTGCGAGCCGTGGCAGAAAGACCACCACCCGCACATTTGCCTGCCTTTGAGAGTTCTCCAGGGATTCCAATTTATTTTTATTGCCGTGAAAGTCCTGAATGAAGGAGGCATTACATTCTGCCTGCCGGGTATTAGCCTCCGACAGATCGTTGATCGCTGTAGAGTGTTCCTTGAGAGTGTTGTCGCTTTCATTAAGCTTGGCCTCCACAGCCGCCAGCCGCTTGATTGTTTCCTCCCCATTCACTTGGATTTTCATCAGGAGGGCTATAACTTGTGCCGCTGATAACTCCGTCATTACAGGTCCACCAGACAAACTTGGCCCAGAACCAGTCGCAGAGCCTACCGGAGAAAGGAATTAATCCAGCTCTCGAGACCCATGCTTCCCAGCTTTCTTGGGTCCCATTCCGTGCTACTGTGTTTCAGACAGGTATTTTAGTAAAAAAGGAGCCGTTTTGGCCAAAAAAAAGAATACTTTAAAAAGTTTGATTTCTGTATCTGGAGCTATGTTAAAAGGTGTCCACCATATTGCTGCTCCACAGCCTCCCCCGCCCCCACACACACTCTCTTAAGGTTTGGCAAATAATTGCTCTTGATAGCAAAACTAAAGCAGACTTTGTGTCAATTTGTTGAATGCTCAAAGAACTTTATTTTACAAGTTCATAAGGTGTGCATGCAGGAACATAAAATGACAGTAGTAGGTGCCCTGGTGTTTTGACTGGCTGGTCTTTGTCCTCCCTGTTGATGCAGGGGAGGCAGCTTCTTAGTTCTTTTTTCCCTATTGCTTATAGGGATGCAGACCTCTGCTGCTACTTCAAGACCCTCCTTCAATGAACCACACATATGCTCTGCATTACCTGTCTTATGGAACTGCTCCAGACCCTCGGTCATCAGGTCCTTCCTCTGGCAAAGTCCACCTTTCTGAACAGGCCCTGGAGGCTGAGAGCTGCCCCACCCCGGTCTTACCTCTCACCAGGCACTCAGTTACCCAGTTGTGGTGATGTCTTCCCAGCCCTGCAGTAAGGTACCATCTTGAGTCTGCTCTCTGTGTTACCGGAGGGTAGTCATGCATTGGGCAAACCTGCCTCCCTTCCCTGGAAGTTGGGAGTGTTCAAGCAGATACCACCTGGACCTCTGCTGTCCCATTGTGA